>CM032003.1:510138-1875180 GCA_018804465.1 Populus tomentosa | reverse complement strand
CATATTCATCTGCTGCGTACCTGGCATTGAAGTGCACATCTCCCATAAAAGCCAACATTTTCATTGTCTACACCTTTCAACCTCACTTTGCAACAGGCCATGCAGTCCATAAAGAAATTTTAAAGAGCACATAGAACCTCCAGCAAAAAAAAGGCCATAGCAGTTTTAAAAGGAAACTGCTAAATTCATGGAATTTGAATGGGAATACAACTAATTGCGAGAAAGAAAACAACCACTGGCAGGACCAAGCCTGCAATCCAAGCCGAGGATGGATTTTTGGGGTTCAGCTCCCCCATGGGATCACAACCCTAGCCAATTATATATAATGGGCAATAATTTTTAATGCATAAACCAAACAAAGTAGAGTACCTTCTGATGAGCACACCAAGGATGAAATTGAACAGAGCAGTTCGCAACCCTGCATTGTATGCATGAGCCACCAGGTCGATTACACATGGAGCAAACCTAGGAAAGAAATGATAAACATGGAAATGAATACATCAATTGATAATTTAAATGAATAGAATCTGGTGGAAATTTTTTAATCCTACATATAGAGTTTGTTTTCTCGCATGTAATAAACTTGAATCATTATGAAAAGAGATGCAGGTAAGCAAAGTGTATTCATATACCAAGGAACTTAACAAGCCCATTGGCTCATTTGATAACCATGTGGCATCACCATGGGCTCTATCTCAGGAGGTGATGAGCTCACATTTTTACGAGCTTAAATTTCCCAGTATGAAAAATATGGTTCAAAGTGTGATTATCTGTACAATTTATCCTAACAATTGCAACTTTGGAACTGCAGGCTATTAAACATACATCCTACAAGTTCAATTTCAATGTTTACCGTGTTTGCTCTAGGGTGTGAAGCACCTGACACGTCAAAAGCACTCATGGTATCAACATTTGGGCATCGTGTCCCAGGAGTCCAAAGGCCACAAACCATGTGAACCCACTGCTTAACAGTGGAATCAAGTACTCCAGCTGTAATGCTGTTATGTACCTTCAGATTACTAACATAAGACAAGGAATTCCGTAAATTATTCAATTGCTTCTGCATATCAATACTCCAAACAGATGGAGTGGATGACTCGATATTTTCAGGTCTTAAAACTGGATAAGAGTTATTTCCATGCACAAATCCTGAGGAGTGCAACTTGCTAAATTCATCCTGCAATGTTATGGCAGAAAGAATCTGAATTCTTAGGCCTGCTTTCTGTTTCAAAGCTCCAAGCTTTCAAAAGGCTCTTCGCTATTGCATGACTCCGAAGTGCCTGGGTCAAAGCCCCACCTCCATAACCACAAAGAACACAAACCTGGATTATAACAAATTAGAAGGCATTAGAAAATCACAAGATACAACATAGAAGAACAATGCTGATAAACGCACAAGAAGTAATAAAACTGGCTAGAGAAAATGGGGTGCATGAGTACAAAACTCCTTGACAATATAATTTAACAGTTTTTTTATTATAATGTCATTCACTAACAAACAAAAGCAACAGGGACTAAATCATTGTTCTCAGATACTCTCAACAGATGGTTAAAAGGGGAAAGTGGGCAAGAGCAAAATCTCATTTATCATTAACATAACATGTGAAAACAGGGAAGCAACACATGAAACAAGGAAGAAGTATAGAGTGCAGAAAAATGGCAAGGATAAGGAAAACTTTGGACAGGACAACGAACATAAAAGCGTAGCTGATAGTTAATTGAGAATTTATCCAAGAACCATATTTCTTACAGTATATTTTGCACCAGTTCGGCAAGGTCTGCAATACCAGTGACCTTTAGGCACTCTGGAAATGCCATAGCAAGCCTGGTGTACCTACATATCAAGAAACTCATCAGCGTGACAGACTAGTTAGGAGAAACACAGAAGAAATTGATCTGAAATAATTTAACAGCTACATACTTTGATTAAACATTGGCCACACTCTAATAAGCAATTAACTTCATCCTTATTTGAGCTTCCACAGACACAGCAGAATGAATCTGAATCCGTAGCAGACAAGTGCTCTCGCTCTAGAATATTTCTGAAACACAACCAATTAACATAAAAAATTAAAGAGTTATAGTTTCTAAGCAATGTCCAAAATTAAATATTACTAAAATCTGAAGCTGCACTAAATAGAAGAAAGGTTAGATTTATTAACTGAGTATTAATTTTCTTGCTCACCTTTTGGCATTGACTTCGCCTGATTCATGTGTGCAACTATTAGAATCTTCAGAACTCTTTATAATTTTCCCATCTTTCATCTTTTGTCCACATTTCAAAATCTTCTTATGTGAAATCTTCACGGAACAGGAACTCATTCCTGAAAAAGAACATCAATGGAGTAAAAAAAACAGGAGATTTTGTTCACTGAAAGGACCTCTCAAACATGGACTAAAATACAACTCTGGATTGAATACCAACAAACATGCATGCTCGCAAGACACATGAGCTGGATTTCTACTCTAAGACAGCCATTGAAATTTCTGGTTCGTGGCTTAATTTTCAGAGCACAGTAATCCTTCTTACTTCTAGTCTACTTATTCTTCCATTGAATAGATGGAAACATAGATCACTTGAACGTGATAAAGAAAAAAAAAATCAAAATTACCTTTCAAAGTAAGCTCATTAAGGCTGCGTCTACGAATTTCCTTGAACTTTGGCTTTGACTGAGTGTGAGTACTACTGCCTAAAATACCACAACCTCCCTCAGTTTTGCCATCTCCCTCTTTCTCTAACACCAACAACTCATCAGCAAAACGCTTGTCCTGACCAACAGATGCAGTCTCCCTCTCTTTGACAGAATTGCAAAAAATCATCTCGTCAAAACCTGAAGCATCATTGCCTCCACTTTCTTTCTTCATATGGGAGGATCTGCATGCATTAGTCCAACCAAAGCTTGTATTTTTCAACCCCCTCGTGGAAGTTATTGTAGGTTTTTTGTTTTTGGTAGGCGTGCATTTTTTCGCAGTTCCAAGTATCGTATCAAGAGAAACAATTTTGGCTGGTTTTGGTAGATCTCCAACCATTTCTCCATTAGATATCTCACCATACTTCCCACACACCACTGGCCTTGGCTTCCTGTAACAAACACTCGACTGTTGACTCAAAGACACCTTCAGATGACTCACTGGAGCACACCTCAAAGGTTTTTCACCAACAGCACAAGTTGGCTCTATTGTCTGAGACTGTGCGCAACCATCAGAAGTCCTGCTTTTTCTGAATTTATTTCTGCCTGAAACCTCAATGATTTTACATGAAGAAGCATTATCGTTTAATTCTTCCCCATCCTCATCCTCTCCATCCCTTCCATTATAAAGTTCTTGTAAATCTCTCTTACGAGAAAGTGGTTTGGACAGGGACATTATAGACTTTCCATTGGAATTAGGTTTTATAGAGGATACACAAAAAGTGTAAGGCATTTCTAGGCCAGACGAAACAATGTGGGCATCTTTGGATAAACAGCGCTGATTGGCAGTTTCATCACACTCAGGATATTTATCCTGCACTGCATGACCAGCGGTGCCTCGTGATGCATCCAGCATCTCTGGTTTTGTTTCTCTCTTCCTCTTTGCAGTTTTTAAAGCCCCTGTCAGGTTCAGGAGGATGATTGGTTTTCTCAAGAACAGTAACCTCAGCCTGGATTTGATTTCGGCCTCTCTTCCATGTCAAGGAATCCATGAGCTTAACCTCATCAAGAAGACTTCGAGATGATTGATTGTTAATGACTTTTGAAGATCCATCTTTCCACAGTCTTGTCTTACAAGTAGAGCCACAGAAGCCAGCACTTCTGTCACTTTCAACAGCATCATCTGATGACCAGCATTTATCAATGCCTGATCCTTCATCAACTACAAGATGTTTCATGCAGCTAGCATTTCCAGTAACAGCAATTGAAGAATCCACTTTGTTAACCTCATTTGATGCCTGAGTAACAGCAGGGGTAGAACATCCAGAAGATATATTAGATATTTCTTGCTCTCTGAAGGAGTCAACCATGTGAACTGCTCCACTGGAACACTTAGCAGCTGTGTCTCCAAGATGACCTGATTCATGTTGTCGTCTGTCCAAGTTGCCAGCTGATTGGTCTACACGAGCCCCCTGGCAGGCATTTTTTTTTCTTGCTTGGCACATCCTTCCACTGAGAGGTGCAACTGATATTCTTAGGTGCCTGCCCCTTCAATTTTCCACAGTGATCTAAGGAAATAGTATTTTCACGTGGAATGAAGTTATCTTTAGCAATTTGTGAAGCCATCAAAGTAGGGATTTTTCCACCAACACCTCGCATAGGTTCTCTGAAGGAATTAGGATGATTACCACCTCCACATTTCCCTCCTAAACATTTTGTATGCGCTGCACATCTGCAGTAAGATTGAAAATATTGCTTTATCTGACAGCAGCTTTCAGGCTCATTTGAATCAGTGATGTTGTGTTCATTCCTGCCAAGTCTGTGACATTTGAATAAATAGTACTATTAGTATCCTGGCATTAAATCAAAGATACCAGTGAAATCCGCACGGCAGATATAGAAAAGCCAGCAAGTGCACACAAAAAACTGCGTGAAGTCACAACTACTGAGCTATATGTGAAGTTAGAGCAGCAAGACAAAATTGATGAGAGCAGAACTGATGTGAAAGAATGGGGGTAACACATTTGGAGCAAGTTTTTTGGTCAATCACCAGACCCAACAATCACACCCTAGCAATGATCCTTACTACTACGATATCAAATATTTGATCCACCTTGTCAGTTGAAATGTTCACTAAACACTGACAACAAAAAAATTATTGATATTGCCAGCAAACTGTGGGAGAGTAATATCTGTGGATGAGACTAAAACCCCAAAAAGATATTAAAAGTTGCGTGGAACGTTCAAAATCTTGATATTCAAATGAATGGCAATCTTAAAGAATAAAATGGTTACTTGCAACTTTAATCCCTACAACAAAAACATAAACTAACCTTAATGAGGGCTGTTCATTTTGAAGATGACCATGAGAAAGTTGACACTGCTTGTCATTTTCTTGACTATAAAATGGCCTTCCTTGTGTCAATGTTGAGAAATTGCACCAGTTGCTCAAACCTATATGAGCAGAAAAGCTTTTTAGCATCAAGAGTCCCCATCATGGCAGAAAAACTTCAACGTTACAACAACATTGAAGAATTACAGGCAGATAATACAAACATGTTACATGAATACACACCAAAGTTTCACACTTGCCTGTCACATGAGCAAATTTAGCAACATCATCACCCATCTTAACAGCAGGAGTAGATTGGGTTGATTTCATGTAAACTTCTGAAACATTCTGTTTACTGGTAAAATTAGTCTCGTGTCGTTTTAATCCAGATGCTGCTGGTTCAAACAGAGAATGCTGTAGTTTGACACATCTATCTTGTTCTGGGTTCTTTCCAAGGTGAGACATCTCAAGTTGCTGCTTGGATAATTCCAATATCTGCCTAAATGCAAGCAATCTTAGATTATCATCAAGTAAATAAGGGCTTGCACTAACTCCATCTTGTTTCAACATGGCTGGAGTCAGCCCTGAACCCATTGGAACTGCTTGTGATGGAAAACTTTGCCCAGAAACCATAGACGAACCCAAGGATCCAGGGAAGACACGATCAACAGTGCCAAAGGAAGGAACCTTATCAAGATAGTTAGACAAGCTCCCAGCATCAGATGCTTCCAGTGGTATGCTAGACAAGTGATTTGGAAAGTGATTCTTTTCATGCATCATGGGAAAAGCAGCACAAATGTTTCTATTTATGACTTCAGAAAAAGAGCTTGGATTTTTCTTCCAATTATGCATTTTAGACACCAAATTTGTTTCATCGAAAGAGTTACCAGTAAGACACCCCACGCCTTTACCCTTGTCTCTAGGTCTGGAGAAACCAAACTCAGGGTCAGTCCTTTGCCTTTCCAAACCATTTCCACCATTCAAGGGGACATTGCCTGGGTACTTGACAGCATGAGATTCACTATGTAATGTTTCATGCACAATATGCTCAGTGCTATTGACAACATTACTAGTAGATCTGGAGTATGAGGTACCCTCAAGTGGACTATTAAAGTATTTAAATGGTAAAAACACTGCGCTCTTAGCCACCTCGCCTTTAAAATTTTCTATTTTGCCAACATTAATCGTATTCTTGATTGCACAGCGTCCATAGTTCAATTGGTCTTGTTCCCTTGCAGAATTTAACAAGCCAGCTACATGAGGAAGACCTTGTCTGGATTCCCCATCTCCCCCACAACTGGTCACTGTATAATTCAGTGAATAATAGTGAATCCGTTACTAATCCATAATGGTAAAAATGATGTATGACAATAATGGACTAACACATACACTATAGATAACGAGTTAAGTAGAAAGATTGTTACAACACACCATAATGAATCATCTGCTCTCTGGTACTTGGCTTATGTGAATTCACAAGAGAGTTGCATGATGGTGGCCCAACTGCTGATAGAACTGGATTTCCTGAAGACCAATTCTGCTCATTTGGTTGCCCAAGCCTCAACTCTATGCTTGAAGAAGCAGCATCCTTGTCTATAATTACACAATCCTTTTCATCTTTAGCTCTGCTGACATCAGAACATCTAAAAAGAGTTCTTGCATTTTGCAGCGCAGAATTGGTAGTTGAAAAACTCCCACTCTTCACAACATTGTCAATATATGCAGATATGGACTGGCTACCATTCTCAGGTCCTTTGCCAACAAAAGTAGGCATAAGTGTACACCTAGAGATAGTGCTATCTGTCACACCATGTGGTGTGTTATTCCCCACACCATGTAAATTGCTGAGCAAGGTGCCAGCAAACCCAAGAAAATTGTTGCCACCTTGACCATTTCTCTTTTGTTTGTCTAAAACGTCAAAAACTGGATTCTGGTTTAAGTTCTGGTCTGCAAGGGGATTCTTTGGAAAAACAGCACTGTCAATAGGCTGTCCAGACCTCACTAAACCTTCAGAAGACCCAACCAGATGACTGCAGTCAGAATGCTTGGACAGAGGAAGAGGCACACTGGATTGCACCAAACTAGCAGTCAAGGGTAATCCTTCAGGCCAGTCCCACCCACTCTGATCTTCTGGAACCCTGATCTAAAGCACCATAAAAACATCACCATCCAGTGTTCTCGTTGCTTCAAACACATGCCAATAAGAAATATCACCATCCAGTCTATGACAAACTACAATGTTAGAATAAACATTATGGTTGAAAGGCATCAATATAATGGGAAGCCAACCTGCACTTGTGTCTGTAATATATATAAATATGTATAAATATATATGTATGTATGTATGTATGTATGTATGGCAACATGAATTAAAGCAATTATGGCAACGTACAAGGGCAATTGCAAAAACATCTCATGACAACAGTCTGCATCATGACACTGGAATCACGAAAGGCCAAATCATCTTTACATGCTGTTTTATCACCTACCTTGATATCAAAAGGGTCCAAACCCCCCATAGATCACTTTTAATGGTAAAGCAGTTTTTTTCCCAAGCATGTTATTGTCCTTGAAATATTTAATAATTACTCCAGCAATACCAAGCCTATTCAGTCTATGACATTCACCTAGGCTTCTTTTCCATAACCAGGTTGTTGGCAGTCAGGCAAAAACATGAATTTTTTTTTTTTATTTAAAATCACTGATATTTTAAGAATTCATATTTCCACCAGTTGCATTATAAAAAATCTTCTTTTGTGAAAAGGAATGAACTCGATATCAACACTGAGCACATAGAGAGGAATCCTCCTACAGAACTTGTAGACAAAGAAATTAGACACTCCTAAGAGAATGTTATTGATTTCATATCTACACTAACCATCAAAATTCTCATATATGGTACTTGTGGCAAACTTGCAGTGCAGTATTGGTATAATTGACTGGCAGATTTAAGATAATAAGTTCCAGAACAAATGCACTAACATAGTAGGTTTACTGCAATCACAAGCCTAATTTTCTATTCATACAAATTTAGCATTTCCCTGCATTTTATACACAGCACATGTCCGGAGAGATACAGGGACACAAGTGCGTGTGGACAATTTAAGCACAAAATCAATTCCTTACAAGAAACAATAATTAAAAGCAGCATAAACATCATACCCCAAATTTCTGGAAGTAGAGCTTACGCCACTGAGCAATGGTCTCTCCATTCTCCATATGAACAGCAATTCCAGGGTTAACATTCCATAATCCTGAATGCTGTGTAATAAAAGCAGTTAGATCAAAGCAGGAATAATGCCAAAAGCTATCAAATGTGGTTGACAAGACAGCAATACATAACATAATGTACAAAACATGAACGTTATACAAGGTTGAAAGAACCTACCTCACAAAACTTGGATACAGACATGTGGAAGCAATGACATGAGCAAAGAATGCCTAGGAGTCCTGTACTGCTCAGAAGTAGCTCTCCACCTTTCAGGTTGATAGAAATTAGATTCCAGGTGAAAGCTTGCAACATAATATTAATCAACTAAAAACAAGGAGCAACATGTATCTAGCACTCACTTTTACCCAAACAAAATACACGAGGGTTCTGGTTAGAAAGAGCAGATGAATTCTTAGAAACAGAAAGCTCTGGTTCTAATGCTAATTTTCCTGGCATTTGACAGTTTGTATCTGGGAGCTTTACAGCATTTGCAGGGTTAGTATTCCGCCATTCCCCTCTCAGAGAAGAGGAATCTTTTACATTCTCATTATCAGAAACCTTATAATGGATGACTGCCTTAGCCAGGTCTGAGCTATGCATAGCAAAGTTTGCACCCTGGAGACAATGTTGCTGAACAGATTTGGAAGTAGATGCACACTTGGATGAAACAACTGGATTTGCTCCATTTCTCTGGTTTTGATAGCTTAAATTTTCTGATGGTATCCTACTTGACATCAATGGAGCCCGACTTCCAAAAGCATTAAACAATGAACTGGTGTCTTCAGAAGGAACCCTACTAGAGGCACTAAATTGTTTAGGATGTGGTAATTCGTGGAAATCACATGGGGAAAATGATGCTGGGCCAGATAGGAGAGCCAGAAATGAATTTCCAAGGTCACAATTGCCTGAATAGGAACTTAAATTGGGAATATTGGAATCCGGCATCCTTCCACACCCTTGTGATCTCAAATCATGTCCAGCATGAGGATAAAAATATTGACCTGAGTTAACCGCAAGCTGCATTTAACCAGAAGAGAAACGTTAAATAAGAATAACAACAATAATCAAAATCACACCTTCTAGCATGCAGGAACTTGAATCAAAATTTCAAACAATAAAAAGATCACATCATTCACATGTAAATTCCTAGCAACCAACAGGGAAAAAAAAACATAAACACAGAAACCCACTAATAATATTAACAAAAACAACAAGGTCACACAATTCACTGCTGTAGTCTAACTCTCCTTCTGCGATTTGAATGTTCATAGCATTCCAACATCTCTCACCCCAAAAAAACCCCTCCTCGTTCTCCCTCATTCTCCTTCTACACTCGCCCTCTGCTGAAAAACACTCAACCCTCTCATCACCAAACCTCAGCGGCCATTCGCCAACCTAAGCATATCACCTCCAACATTTCAAACAAATTCAAAATTCTCTTTCTCAGCACTAAGCAGTAGCAAATGTCAAATATATTTACAGTCTGTATCACAATTTCTTCGAGACAGAACATAATTCACAAAATCAAATACAAAAAATTAAGATATAGAAAGAAAAAAACTTCAAGAGTGCAGTGAAGGAACTAGCACACAAACACGAAGAGCAGTGAAAGAGAACTGTAACAAGCAAGAAATAATCAATGCGTGAAACCCTAGACTACAAGAAGACTACAAAGCCCTCACGCAATACAAAAAACACACCTGATTTCGAGCTTCTTGAGGCGTTGTTGAAGAAGGAGTAGCCATTAAAGGCTGCTGCAGTGTAGCAGAGCTACATTTGACCTTCCACGAAGAGCCATCCATCTCTCAAAACCCTAACTCTCCTTCCTCAAAACCATCAACAACGCCTCTCAACGGTAACTAATTACCAAAATGTCCTCTCAAACCTCCATTACAGGAAGCTTCTAGAGATAGAATAACATCAAAATCCAGCTGAGAAAACCCTAGACTAGAGACGATTTTTCTTGTTCTTTTTTTTTTATTAGAAAAGTGAAGGAGCTGAAAAGAGAAAGTGGGGGTGAAGCTTTAGTACAGAGGGACGGGGGGGCGGAGAGAAGACTATGTCATCCGATGTGTAGTTATTATTTCAAGGCAGGGTTGACTGACAGTTTGAGTAAATATGGGCTGTTGGATTTTGGGATTTGGAGTTGGATTTTCTGATGGGGTGAGTTTGGACCGTTGATTGTGGATACAGCTGTGTTCTTTCACTCTTTCGTTTTTAAGGGTGTAAAGGGATAAGGAACTATGGTAAAGTGTATTTTAATCCTTGTAGTTTATCAAATTGTTCGTTTCAGTTTCGATTGAATTGAATTTCTCATTATCAAGAAAACATTCTTGACATTGCTGTGATGTTGACTCCTTTTTGTTAAATAGTAGGTAATCATTGATTGAGTTGTTTCTAATTAGTGTTAAAAATGTTTAAGATGGAATAATTAAATTTAAAAAATTTCACGATACTTTTATTATACACTGTATAAAGCTAGAAGCATGAACAAAATTTAATGAATTTTATATAAAAAAAAATTGTTCACCATTGAAATTATATTTGATTTTCAAATTGTTTATTTTATGTGTTTATTTGTATTAAATTTAATTTTTACAAATTATAAAAGTTGTTTTTCAAAGTTTTTTTATTTTGAAATACATCAAAATCATATATTTTTTTATTTTTAAATTTTTTTTTTAATATCAGTATATCAAAACAATTTTTTAAAAAAAAATTAAAAATACGTTAAACTGTAATACCGAACACCATCTTAAACATGTACCAAAACGGTTTGGTTATGTGTTATAATTCAGTAGCAAAGTGAAACACGCAGTAAACTGTAGGGACTAAGATGTGCTTCACGGATCACTCAATTAAATAACTGGAACACCTGGAAGAACTCTCGCGAGGCTCCAAGATGGTCAGGGCACGCGAGCGCGAAAATTGGAGTGGGGCAAAAACGACAGGGATGAAAATGAGTAGGACACGTGCTGGGAGATTATTAGTGAGACAATGATGGTAGGAAAGGGGTGGGCTCCACCTAAAGTTTGTGTTTGGATAATGGGAGGCATGGTTCTATTCCAAGTACGGTGAGGTTTATCCCCACAATTGAGGAGGAGGAACTATCCTCGTCCCGGATAGTGAATTGACCTTTATGATAGTCTGGGACTGGGCCCTTTAGGATCAGTAGAAGCTCATCATTGAATAAAAGAAAAGAGGAGGAAGTTCGTAGTTAAAAGTAAAATTGGTAGTAAAAGCAAATATTTTAGTATATTCTAATATTCCATAACTCCTGTTGGTTATATGGTTAGCTCTGACCTGCCTATAATAAATAGCCTGATGCAAGTTTTCAGAAAAATTAATTAAAAAAAATAACTGTATTTTTTAATCATATATAAAAATACATGATCAATATAAAATGGTAATTTTTTATTATTGAAATAACATGATTCTCTTTTTCTATTCTCTCATCTTAACTTTCTATATTAACTTAATAAGATTTATAAAGACGTTCATATTATAAAATATCATTTTGGTTATAATAATTGAAGTGGTACTGAAGTAATTGATCTAAGAATAAGAAAGCTGTTAGGATACTAACATATAAACTCGAAAAGACAAAAGACAAGGGATGAGATAAAATGAGAAATGAAACACAAGAATTTACATGGTTCACTCAATTAGGTTACGTCCACGGGCAAGTATAAAGTATTTTACCAAGTAATGTGAAAATTATAACCTCTTTCAAATAATAGAAGAACAATTAATAATCTCTCTATTATCAGGAGAAAACACCTCACTTACTTTCTCACAAATACCTCACAACTTTGTGGGATTACTCTCTCTTCACTCTTCTCTTATTCTCTCTATTCTGGTGTGCAAAATAAGCTTTGAGATATTGCTTATTTATAGGCAAAAGCGAGGGGACAAAGGTCATAAATTATGACACCAATTATGCCACAAGTTATGCCACCAATTCCAACTACTCCACCAATTATACCAACAACTCTTAATAACTCTACCAGTTATGTCAATTACTCCACTAATTATATGGATATAATTAAAAGTGACTTTACAAAAACGAATTCTCATAAATAAGTTTTCATTTCCGATCTATATTAGTATAAGAGTTATGGTTTTTAATATTATTTTTATATAGTATATCTATTATTACATGAATAATAGATGTAAAATTTGTGTTAAAAGATTACTTTTATCAAGAATTTTAAATTTATAAAATTTTATGAAGTAATTTAGTTATGAATTTGTTTTTTCTATAATTAATTAAAAAAAAAAAAAAAAGGGCAAGGGTGTGGTATTTGCGCTCCATGTCGGAAAGGATCACAGCACAGTTTTTTTCGTCAATTGGGCATTGAGCATCTGATAGTGGCAGAATCAAACAGGGTGGGAATCTAAACCACTAGCAAAAGCGGGCTTACGAAATCATCTCGGGTATCCGAACTTTTACTTTTTAATATTTTTTCAAAAGCATATTTAATTTTTACAAAATATTAAATCAATTTTTTTAAATGTTTGTCTATACTAACATTAAAAATTGTAAAAATCTCATTTTAAAGTATTTTCATACAAAAATTAATTTTAAAAAACATTATGCACTCCAAACACACGCATTAAATACACCAATTATTATTGGTTACTTGGTGGCGTGAAGGCAGAATTTATCATTGTTATAATTATTATATTTTAAAATATTTTTAATTTAGAAATGTATTAATATAATATTTTTTATTTTTTAAAAATTATTTTTGATATTAATGTATTAAAAAATCAATTGAAAAAAAAAATTAATTTTTTAAAATACCAGCTTAAACAAACACACCAGAAGAGTGCCAAAATTTGATAATTCAAGATCTTCTCCCCTTCCACCAATTTATGGCTTGTGTTTACATTTAAATCAGGCTTGATCTTCGAAGAAAATAAAGGAACTATGAGTGTTCCATTCATCTTATTATTACGAAATTACTTGCGATACAAGAAAAAAAGAACACACGCACACGCACAGTCAACGGGAGACCACAGGGAGTATTCATATCAGCAAACTCGAGCAACAAAACCACAAGCTCACCATGACTCAGTTCACATTAGAGCGGCTAGAGTCTGTCAGTGTGCCCATCCATGCCGGTGGTAGCATTCCAGTTTGGTCTTGAACAGTCTTGAACAAAGGTGGTAACATCTTATAAACCCCGGCAACCTCCTTCATTGCATTGCCTCCCCCAGCTCCGTCGCTAGCATCGCCACTGCTTCCATTAGTCCAGATGCTGATTTTAGGCTGCAACCCATGAACTGCATCCGCGTTAATCCTAGCAATCTCTTGAAACATCCCGCTGTTGATCATTAAGTAATCTCTTAATGCTGCATAATTGCCGCCTAATGCGTCTAAAACGGTGCGTATATAGACTCCTTGTGCTTGTGCAAGTGCCACGAGTCCTTCAGCTTCCTTTTGCTTTGCATATAGCTCCCCATCAGCAACTTGTTGGCGAGCATAAAATGTTGCATCTGCTGTTGCTTTTTGTGCATCAGCATCTTTCTGCTTTTCATAGAGAATTGCTTCTGCTGCTTTCTGTTTCTTATACAGCTCCCAGTTTGCTTCTTGAACCTGTTAAGTCAAACAAATTGGATTGGAAATCTTTTCTGAGTTTAATTTACGTATAAATATAAGTTTAAATTGATTTAGTTACAAGTTAGCTTTTCAGAAATTAATTATATGGTAACGAATAGTATATTAATTACCTTGGTTTCGTACTCCACGCTAGCCTGACTCAGAAACTCAGCCTTGAGCTTCTCAGTTCTGGTCAAAGCATTCATTCTCTCCACCTCCCTTTGCAGCTCAGCCTCCCTCAGGGACACGGCCTTTGTTGCTTCCACCTCTGCCACCTGCGCTTCTTTGGACCAACCAGCCTTCTTCTTTGCCAAATCAGCATTGGCCTCCGCCACCTCTGCTTCTCTATGGTTCTCATAAATCTTAACCTCAGTCTTCACCTTTATCTCCTCCTTCTTCCCATCTCCTTGCCTTTGCGTCGCAATAATCTTCGTTTCAGCGTCGATTCTCGCCGCATTTTGCAGAGTTTGACCCTCCCTTTGCTTTGATCCTACCTCTCCCTTCATTTTCGCTTCTGCTACATCAACTCTGGCTTGATTTGCAGCCTCCATTTGAGTCTTTTGACCCAAGTAAGAGAAGTACTCGTGCCCAGGAACATCGACAAGTTGTTTAACATTAGCATTGTATATTAACAATCCAAACTGATTAAGTTCAAGCTGTACCTTCTCAAAAACTTCCTGTTTAAACTCTTTAGTTCCTTTGAAAACCTCTTCCATGGTCATGGAAGCAGCAAGTACTCTGGTCTCACCCTCGATGATACCCTGAACAAGCTCTTTAACATGGTTAGAGAGCTTGTCATGTCGAGAGATGAGCTTTGCATATTTAAAGAGGCTTTGTTCGTCGTCCACGCGAGGGCCAATAGTGAAGACAGCAGGAAGAACAAAAGGGAGCTTCTCTGCACTCATGGCTTGGACTTCGAAGGTGTAGTTGACCGGTGAAACGTCGAAGACAGTACATGACTGGCCGGGAAGGATCCATCCCTTTTTGGCTAGCTTAATATCTGAGATACCAACCCCGGTTATCACCAAAAACTCGGACGGGCTAGCAACTTTATACATGGTTGTTAAGTACTGTATGAACTTGAATAAGCACAGAATTAGTAGGCAAACAATCAGGGAAGGAAAGGGGTGAAAGAGAATGCTGTGATGAACTTCAGAAAGATGAATATATGCAAGTGAATAATATCATATGATCAGTGGAGAAAGAATATCATTGAGAAATATTTTTCCTGCACAACGAATATTATTGACATTAACATGGAATTTACGAAGCGGTTTCCATAGTTTTGCAAGGCATCAAGACATGGACTTCTCAGTTGTTATCGTTGTTTGAATAGTATTGTATATATTTTCTGATTGGTGTATGATTCCACGTAGTTGCACACCATTTTCATCATCTTGTTTTTCTTCTTGTTGACTTTTAGCCAGCCTGCAATGAAGGGTGCGCTTTGTCTGCACAGTAGATCAACGAGCTTACTTGGGAAAAATACAATTGAAATTTCTGGTTATCGGTTATTAGGTCAGGTTTCTTCCGTCATGGGAGATGAGTTCAAATATTTAAAGAAGTTCTTAATATATATATATATATATATATATATATATATATATATAAAGTACATAACTCATATAAAAATGAGAAGTTTTTATTTATTAAAAAAATACAGTTCTTTTTTTTTTTCTCATCTTGACTATTTGTATTAATTTTATAAAATTTGTAAAAATATTCATACTGTGTGATATTTTTTTAATTCTAATAATTAAAGTAGCATGGAGCAATTAATGTAGAAAAATATAAATAAATTCTTGTCTAACAAGTAAATTTCCTCTAAAATCTACAGTTATGTTGACCAAATCGATATTGAGATTCTACAGGCATGAGAAAACCAATAATAAATGATGCATGATGGGAAATTTTTTTTTAATAATGATTGGGGTTACATCGAAGAAATAGTCCCATTGGATTTGATTCCAGGTGTATCGAGGATAAGATAGAATTGTTTCCAGGACAAAGCACAGGCTCTGGAGGGGCCCACACAGTAGAGATACATTTATTTCTTCATGAATTCCACTTGTACTTTGGCCATGTTCTCCTTTTTCTATCTTGTCATCTCACACTATCAATCCAATTAAAGAACCAGCCTCTATCATATCAAACTGTGTTTGATAGTGTTTGCCAGTTCACCGGATATTATTTTAATAATATATTTTTTAAAATTTATTTTTGATACGGAAGAAAAAATAAATAAATCATCTATAAATTATTTTAGTCCTCATTTATCCCTCAAATAAACACTATGGTCCTTATTTTTCTTATTATTTTAAATTCAAACATTTGAGTTTTAATCGCTATTTTTTTGTCATTTTTTCTTTTGTTGATGTTTTGTTTTGGTTCTTAATCTATACATCTTACTTTTAATTTTTTCTTTTGTTTTTCTTATTAAAGTTTTTATGATTTGCAATTTGATTTTTCAAATTAAATTTATGATTTTATTTTTTAATGATAATAGTAATTTCAATTTGATCCATTTTTTTATGAATTTTTGTCAAAGTTTTGATAGTTTTCAATTTTATTTTTCACATCAAGTTTTATTATTTTTATTTTTTTAATAATAATAATAATAATGATAGTGATGATGGTGATAATAATAATAATAATAATAATAGTGGTAACAACAACAACAATAATTACAATAACAATCATGATAATATTAATAATAATGACAATGCAGATAAAAAAAACAACAATAATTGTAATGTTAGTCACAACAATAAAACCAACATTGATGGCAATAGTAATAACGACAACGATAACAAAGAAAATCATTAAAACAACCACGAGAATAATAATATTATCGATAATAACAACAAAAACAATATTAATTAAATTAACAACAATAATAATAATAATATTATCAATGATAGTTGTGACAATAACAATAGTATTAGTAGTATTAAAAAAGTGATGAAAATAACAATAATATTTGTTATAGGGTTGTGGTGCTAATAATATTATTATTGTTGTTGCTACTATTACAAACAACAATTGATAACACAAGAGAAAAGAAAATAACAATAATAATAAAAATGTTAATAATAATTATTATGATAATAATAGTAATAATAATAATAATAATAATAAATATTAACAATAATAATAATAATTATCATGTTGATTGTTCAAGTAGTAAAGTTTAATTCATTTTATTTTTAAAAATATTGAAATTACTTTTTTACCGATAAAAAAAAGAAAGATAAAATGACCGGGAACAATTGTCAAAGCCTTTGTTGAAATGATCAATCAGTCACACCAAAAAAAAAAATGATTCTAAAGATAAAATGACAGGACATAATTGTCAAAGCCTTTGTTGAAATGATCAATCAGTCACACGAAAAAAATAATTTCACCCCTGTTAGCGAGGATTGTGATTTTGCCTGAGAAAGGAAAAATGACCGTTTTACTATTGTAATTCAAAGTAATCTATCTCTTAACAATAATTGACTTCTGGCTTTTAGTGTTCTATTTTTCAAAAAACAATTAAAGCTACACGCAGCACAACCTTTCTCGAAGCCCTAATCAAAGAAAGCGATACAAGTAGTTTGATCGCGTCTTAGAAGCCCTAAAATATATTATGGATCATGTCTAGAAAGCTAAAAGCCTGGCCTACCAGCCCAAAGAAGGCCCATCATGAAACAAACCGAGCAGGCCCATAATTTAAACGAGTAGAAGCGATGACAGAAAGCAACCACGACTAGAGAATGCCATATCAAAAAACCTCGGTGGTGACTAAAGTTTGTCAAGAGAAATCATTCCTCCAATGGGCAGAAGCCATGCAAATAAAACCACGCCCAGTATCCACATGGTTTAATATTTATTCTCAAAAGGGCTGGAGCTTGGCTAATCTCAGCCAACCATTTTATTTACAAGGAGACTCCATCAATGATTGATTTTTGTATGAAAAATTTATTGAAATTCCATCAAAAATTTATTTTTTTTATATGTTTTAAATCATTTTGATACGTTAATTTTAAAAATAAATTTTTAAAAATAAAAATATATCATTTTAATATATTTAAACATGTAAATTAATTTAAAAAACAATCACAACAATACTCATAACCTGAATCAATGATAGATCCCAATCAAGAATGAACGATGCTGCTCAAAAACTCATTAGTGAAGGATATTTCATGATTAAAGAGAGCAAAAGAGTATGAACGGGAAGAACAAGCAGCCAATAAGATGCAAAAAAATGGGAAAAACTAAATTGGTTAAAAGCCCAAATCATTGGGTTGGAAAGTCAACCTCAAAACAGTGCTTTTTAAAAAAATCAAATGACGTTATTAAAACATATATATATTTTAAAATTTTTGAAATAATACTTTGGACAAAAATTAAACAAGAAATCCGTTAATCTGGGTTGGACAAGATAAACCAGATTATAAACTAACCAGCCAAGCCAGTCAATGTGTAAATCAGAACAAATTGGCTAAGTTCCATGACAGCAAGTCATTAGACTAGTCAGGTTTAAATTTTAAAAACTAAACTTTCCAAAATTGAAAAGGATTCCCAGTACATGGGAAACTTTTAAGGAGAAACTGAAATTCTTTACAAAACAAAATCGACTACAAAAGATCATACATAAGCCAGCGAGATCACATTCACATAATTACATCAAAAATCAACACCTGGCTGTTAAGCACTCTCAACCGCCTCTCTTAGACGAGGGTACCGATGTGCCCACCGTGAAAATCCTGCAAAAAAGGTTCAACATATGAAATCTGAAAATTTATCTATGAGCAAGTTCGGAAAAATGAAATCTGCAACGAGTTAAAGGCAGAAGGCATAACAAGCAAATGGTTGAAACTATCTGATGCTTTCAAGTTTCAAAGACAGACCTGAAGTAACAATCTCGAGAAGATCTGTTTCTTCTCTAACTATATCAGACATATCCTGAAATGAATTCAATTGACAAACTTGTAGGTTAGTCTCATCAAGCAGTGATATAGTGAAAGGTGTTGCTTTTCGGAGAGGAGCAGGTGGGGCCAAGGCCATCTGAACACTGATATAATGAAAGGTGTTTCCTCTGGGAAGGAAAATGCGAGCCTAATTAAGCCCTTCAAGAAGCATTAAAAATACACTGTTAACGCTTTTAAACATCGATTTTACCTGCTTACAAGAAGCCAAACTTCTAGCAATGATTTTATATAGATTATGGAGGGAGCTGTTGTCGAAGTTGGGATGATTTAGCAGAGCTTCCTCTGATGTATAATCAAATATCAGAACACAAATGCTTGAAGCCATGATAATAACAGAAAGGTCATTTGCATTCCCTGAACAATCAAGATCAGAACCTCTGGTCAAGGAATAATGATGCATAAAGATCATAATACTAGTGAAAGAGAGCACACCAAAGGATATATGACCCCCCCTCCCAAGTCATCTACATGCACACAGGCATGCATGCAAACACGTGAAAGAATGAAATTCTGACTTTCATTAAATATAAGAAGATGACAATTTCTAATCAAAGCTTTATTATTTACCTGCCCAATATCCTATGGCCTTCAAAAGATCAATGAAGGTTGATTCATCCATTCGAAATTGCATTTGTTCTTTCTATTAATGAAAAAAACATAAGGTCAGAAAAAAGTTGCCAATAATGCACAACAACAATAAAAAACTCAGGTTGCTATAAAGATAGCACTACCTTCAACAGCAAATTCAATACTGTATCACATGCCAAGAAGGTGCTGCCATCATCTCCAACCATGTTGCCACGTGGTCCAATCAACTTTACAAGGCATTCTGCAACCTGAAAAATGAATCAATAATGTTATTTTTGAACTTACAACTCTTTTTCCACGAGAAAAAGAAATAGTCTTCAGGTGAAAAGTTATGGTTGAATCATGGACGGCAGCTTGAAGCCTGTTATGAATGACTATTCAACCCGCAAAAAATGTTATTTGCTTAGGAGAGGGGCAAAAGGCTAAACTCAAGCTTTCATATTTTTTTTAGTACACCACAGATTGGACCAGTTTTGCCAACGACTAGCCACTAAAGGAACCGCCACCCTCACTTGCTGCCCTCTATCACCCTTGTCCCAGCGCTGACTTTGTTTTAAAGTGGAAAGTAGGACGAGAAAAAAAACTCCAAGCTAATGCAAAAGGGCTTTTGCGTGTTGTGCCATTGCTTGTTCCCTTGACCATACATCCAAGAATGGAAAGACAATGGGATAAGACTACAGGAAGAAAATTTTGTAAGAGGCTTATTTACAAAAAAAAAAAAAAATCATCAACTCAAGGAATGCTGCTGTACTGGACTGGATAGTGCATCCAATTGAATGGAGAAGAGGTAGAAAATATTACAAGTTAATAAAATGGTTTAGAGTGGAGTAGGGTATTAGTGAATACATTACATTGCTCAATGATACATGTCCAAGAAATCATACCCTCCAAATGGTCTTTATATAAGGAACTCAGAACAAATTATTAATGGAAGAAAGAGCGGCTACATTAATCAATGTCATTATGTGTTCCAACAAAAAGTTGATCAAGAAAATACATTTAGCTGAAAACTAGACCAACTTACAGCTTTGTAACCTCCAGAAGAAATCAAAGCTTCACACCCTTCAATATCCATTGTAATTTGACACATCATTGGAAGTAGAAAAGATACAGAGTGAAAAGGGCTGTCATTCAAAATAATATGGGCAAAGTTATTATCAGGGTACAATATTGAGAAAAGTAACCTCACAGCCTACTGCAAAAATATATTCACAAACCTTGGTTCATCTTCACCTTCAATTGTCAGCATATAGTCCAAAAGCTCTCTTACTTTCTCTTTGCATGCATTGGGTGTTTCTGCAAGATAGCTATAACAAACAAAAACTTTAGTCCGCATATAGCATAAAACAGCTCCTTTAGTAAATGCACTAGCAGAATTTGTCATCAGAAAATAGGAACTGAACATCATGTATTAAGAAAACCTGTCCACAAGTATTTAGCATCCATATAATTGAATGATAACTTGGAGTTGTGATTGGAGACAAGGCAGTACCACCTAGCTCTGGAACTATCTCACATTCAATATTCATGGAAAACAATGAGTGTTGACACCACTAGGACGGTTGAGGATTATTTTAACATGGATATTATTAGGTCACCAGTTCATGGTATCAGTGTAGCAGGACATTAATTAAAGCATTAATAGTGGTAGCAATCATTTCTTAATGTTGCATCTTATTCTTTACACCACCAATTGCAACAAAACTAACATTGTCCATGTTTCTGATGCCAGAAAGTTAGTGGCATACAACATACCTCCCAACTACCCGTACAGATGCAAGAAGATCATTTCCTTTCTTTTGCCCATGCTCCTGAAGAATAACAATTGTTAAAGCAAGGGTAGGATGAAGATGACAGGTTTTAAGAACCAAAAAAATCATTACCTTGGCATCTTCTAGATACTCTAGAACTACATTAATTGTCTCGTTAAGCCCATTGATCACCTTTATTAAAGTTCTTTCACCAATAATACTCCCTAGACAAAGTTAAAGCAAGAAGATTAAATTCCACATGGACAAAAAGCACATGGTGAAAATATGACTCTTGGAATAAGATGACCAACAAAAGCTAATGTGAGTTTAGGAATGGGAATATGAGAGTGTAATCAAATAAGCATACATGCTGTTCAAAAATAATGTACTCAAAGCAAAAATAACATCCATCAATGAGAAGCTGATGCAAAATTCACTTGTATTTGTTATGATTTCCCAACCCGCTAAGCATATGCCAAATATACTTGATATTTGCAAATTCTCCACGTCAATTAGAGCATTATAACTCACATGCTAGCATATTAACTTTTGTTTACCTTCAACTTCATCCATGGTTGATGTCAATTTGATTACCCTCTCAACCAAGGAAAAGGCAATAGCCACATTTCTTTGCTTTAAGAGAATAGTTTCAACAGTTGTTGACGTATCCTTGGAAGCTTCATATTTCAAATAGGCCAGATCATTCAGCAAAACAGCAACCTCAACCCTTGCAGACTCCAAGACAAGCAGAAAACACCTGAAAACAAAATGGCTGAATTATTATGGCATTTTCCATAAAAAATTACTTGTAAAAGAAGCAATGCAATTTAAACATAACATACCGGTCAGCTGGTATGGAATCTGGTAAATCAGGTAAGTTTGGCTGACCAAGCAGCCAGCCTTCCCCCATTATAGATATCACAGATTCAGCCAAAATAAGGGCATGAAGCTTTTCAGCAGGTTCTGCACATTAACTGGCACAAGTGAGTTATAATCTAAAATTAAAATTGCATGTTCTAAGAATATTGAATAAAAAAAATTGAATTCAATTTTTCATTATGCTCACTCATCAATCAACGATCATAAGATAAATGGGGGAAAAGGCCCATTTAACTTGAGAAGAGTTCATACAATATCTAGATCCTATCTAAACTATAGAGTATCACTGTAAAGAGGGTATTATGCACAATTCCTTTATGAAAGATTGAAAGCAGAGTGGTCATGAGCTTAGCAATGATTATTTTAATTTACAATCCCATTTCAAATGCTCAAAGATGTTCCCAAAAACTCCACGACAAGTTTCAAGGTGTTCCCTAGCAATTTGTCACTGATGCCAAACCCACCCATGCATCAGTTGATTATTTAAAATACACCCATAGATTCAGGTATACCATTTCTAGTCCAAAGAGAAAAGGGAGAATCAAAGGGAAACAAAAATGCCAATGTTAGAGATCCGTCACAAAAAGTTAGCAGATGAAATAAATCCCATTCCAAAAAACATGCCAAGCTGGTTAAAGGAAAAGGTCACTCAAAGAGAAAGCTATGCCCCTTCACATTTGTCCAAGCACAGATAAGTTTTCAAGTCACCTAGAATGTAAGATAGTTCGTAATTTAAAAGAGAAATCATGTAAAAGGAGAACAAGTACTGTACCTACACGATTCTGTAAAATAGCCACAATCCCAGCACGCATATGATCTGGCCATTTGTTGCCAGCCATTGCACACAATGCATCACAAAGTGGTTTCTGAAACAGCAAGAAAATGACACGAACAGCTTTAGAATTGGAATAAGGAACTATCAACCCCCCCCCCCCAACTTTCTCCAAAACCAGCCAGACACCAAAACAGAAAATCACAATGCGTGTTGGTGATTGAAAATGATTGAGTTTCAAATATCGACAGCAGACATTAGTTATTTCAATTCCAGAGTGCACTAATCAAACCAAGAATTCTCTGAAGTTTCTACAAGACAAAAGGAAATCTGGACCTTCAAAGAACAAATAATGCAGAAACAAGGGACCAACAGAAAAAACAATGAAGTAAGACACCATCTATGATATGAACTCCAAACTGTCAATTACCACTGCCATCAACATTCTGCCATTCAATCTTTAGTTCTAAAAAATATTTGCTAATCCTATTTTGATAAGGATTTCTAAGAGTCACATAAATTTGAATGCCAAGACAGATTATTGAGAGTTGTTTGCATGTTGAGTTTGGCCATTCAATCTAGGCTCTAGTTTCCTCTACTAATTTGTTCCCCATCCAAGCATGTAAAATTAGCTGCATTGGTAACTATCTAGTATCAATTATACAGTTTGGATAAATGACTCCTTCCTGAAACAGTAACAATTACAAAACATAATAACTTACTGAATACTTTGATGAGAAGATCTCGGATAGTAGATGAAGTGCTTCAAATTTAAGAGAATTGTGCAACAAAGCAAATTGTCTTGCTACTGTGGCCACCTGCAAGAGAAAGGCAAACAATCTTTACACATTTGAATCCAAAACACAATAGCTGGAGGTTAAGGTCCAGTCTTCAAAGACCAAGAAAATTTAGCAGATAAAGAACTTAAAGTTAAGAAAAGGATATACCAGATGCCAATATTAGCCTTTAGCTTACCATCATTGATAGCTCTGACACATAGGTATTGGTAACAACATCCTGAGATAGCCTGCTTAGTATAGACTGTACAATTTTTATCGCCAGCTCCATCATATGAGAGCCTGCAGGATTTCGCATGACTCATTCAGAATAAGAAATTTTGGAAGAAAATCCTCTATTTCACATGAAAAAATACCTCTACTTTCATTAGAATAGAAGCAAAGATGCTATAACAATTTAAACCGTGGAACAACAGTTTACCCACAAAACCAGGTTGCAGCTAAAGGAATCACATAAATTTTTTTCATTCAAAATTAACAAATACGATATCTCAAAGGCTTGCCAATGAAGACATTAAGGAATAAAATTAATTACCATCAGGCAAAGAACTCATCTGAGAAGCTAGCACTTTCATGCCTCCAGATTCATAAAACGCTGTGGCTCCATCTTCATATGAAGTTGTTACCAGATATAAAAATTCATAGCACTCTTCAAGAACAGGTGAACCTGATCTGTGATTTGAAAAAGAAGCACTCGGTCAGCAACCGAAAATAATCAAAATCGCAAAATTAGTGATAATTAAGGCAACCGAAAAAACAAAATCCTGGGCAATATTTCATGAGAGGCCATTATAAGATAAGTAGTTTGTGAGAACGTAGAACAAGTCATTAGCAAAATCAGGAAATGGGGCAGATTTTCCAGCACTGTTTCCAATTAAGTTATGGAAATGAAGCTTACACTTCCGGCATTATTTCCAAAATCAAAGGAATCTTCGAAACCATTTCTTTCGATGCAGCAATATCCGGCACGCGACAGAATGCAGCCAGAACTGTAACTGATAACTGCAGATACATATCCCTATTATCTCCTCCACTAACACTTCCTTTACCCGTACCTAACCAAGTAAATAAAAAAACAAAAAAAATACAAAGTAAAAACTCCTAAATTAACACTTTTAATTTCAGCATAATAAAGAAAAAAACCAGTAATTAA
Source organism: Populus tomentosa (assembly GCA_018804465.1). Taxonomy (NCBI): domain Eukaryota; kingdom Viridiplantae; phylum Streptophyta; class Magnoliopsida; order Malpighiales; family Salicaceae; genus Populus; species Populus tomentosa. The sequence continues at coordinate 1,850,486 of CM032003.1, read as the reverse complement.
ATTATTAAAAAAAAACGAAGAAGAAGCGTTACCGGTTCTTAAGAGTCGGTCAAGAAAGTGAACACCGACTGCGTTGCAAACTTTTCGGAGAGAAACGAGGTCGTCTCCATTACAAAATTTGGTAACTAGGAGTAGACCGGCAAGGCGTTGCTCATCTCTTTCACCTTTCAATAGCTTCAAGCAATCGTCCAAAGACGGGGTTTGCTGCTGCTGTTGTTCCTGCGAGAAGAGAAGAGTTAGAGACTCGGAAATTTTGCAAGATTTTGTGAGTGAAGGAGATTTTTACCATTAGGTATTCGGAAATTTTTAGATTGATTAGCTGCTTGACTTGAGGAATCGCGCTGCTCAAATGCTTAGAGAGAGGCCTTCAAAATCAAAGCAGGAATGACTAATGAGAGTTGGTCGGAGGCTTCTTTCTAGAGGGGTCCTTACTCCATACTAACAGACTCTCTAAAGCTTTGAATAAAATTACGAGTTCACTCCAGGAATACTCCTCAGTCCCTTTTCAGTAACACAAAATAATTTTCCTTTTTTCCCCCCAAATTTTCTTCACCAGTAAAAAAACAGAAAATATGTTAATTTTTTAAAATTTCAAAACATTTTTTCAGCCTGGAATTTTTTTAAAAAAATAGGTCCATGTTATACTCTTTTCCATTTCGAGAAAAATGAGAAAATAAAAATTGTGTTAAATTTAAACCTATTTATTATGATATTCCTAACATTTTAACATACACAAGTATCCATTATTATTATTATTATTAATTTGAGAGAAATTTTTTGAGATACAGAAATAAAAATAATAATATAATATTTTCCCGAGTATGTTAATAATAAGTTTTAAACCCATGAAGAATATTGATTAAATTAAAATACAAAAAGTTTTAAACCCATGAATCATATTAGTATCGTCCTCGTTTAGAAATTTCAGTATTTCTCTATTATATGTAAATAAATGATTTACTCTATCTTTTATTAGAATAAAATTATGTAAAATGCAACAATAAGTTGAAATTAATTTTATATTTGTAGTGGATAACTTGAAATAACATTTAAAATGTTAAATATACATCAAAACACTTTCCAATTTATCTCAACTGGTTAAATCCTAAATTTACTTAATAGATATCACTAATTCAAATTCCATAAATTTCAAAGGCATTGAAGATTTATATAATCGTTAACTTTAAGATCTATGGATTAGTCAAGGTATGTACAAATTAATCTATATACCAATATTAATCTAAAAAAACATTCATATTTTCTTCTTATTCTTCCACTTTGATAACAAAATTCACTAAAATGATAACGTTTATAATGATATGGAGCTATACAATCAAGAATGTTACGCTACCTAACGGTTGGGTTTCCGAGCATCATACACGTAGCAAAAATTAAAAAATAAAATTGCTTGATAGTTTTCAGGATTTTATTAAATTAATTTGGATTTATTTAGAGATTTATTACTTGAAGATCTAATTTTTTTTAGTTTTTAATAATTTTATATTTTTATATAATATTATATGTTCATAATTTTACTTACAATATTATTTTACTGGTAGTTTTCAAAACATGAGGTGAGTGATTTACCATTGGCAAGTAAGAGATAATAAGAAGTTGGGCACACCTTTGACGTCTTGTCCTTTTGATGAGGAACAACCAGCAGCTTCTCAACTGCTTTCTCAAATGTGTAGAACTTCATATTTATTTGGTAATGTGGTTGCGGGTGAGGTTTATTTATAACTATATTAAATATTATTTATTAAAAAAGAAAAATGATTTTTGTTGGTAGGACCTACCAAAATGTCAATCGAACCACATGTTTTGAAGAAACAACATTTTGTTAGTTTTCGCAAGGGAAAAAGCATAATAGTGGAGCATGGCTCCACTATCGCACTGTTCACTAAAGTGAACAGTGCGAGTGAATTAATTCACTTACACTATTCATATAAATAATTTTTTTTGGAAAACAGTGCAAAAAATTTAGTTTTTTTTTCCTTTCGAAAAACCAATGCAGTTAATTGATTTCACTCGTATTGTTCACATGAACATGAATAATATTGTTTTTTTAAAAAAAATAGTTTAAGGTGAATTAAATTTACTCGTATTGTAATCTCAATTTTATTTCTGATAATATTTTACCTAATTTTGTTGCAAGCTCAAAAAATCATGGGAACTGTAGTTCTTGTCGAATGACTTTTGTACATAATGAAATTGTAATTTTTTTTAAAAAAATTGTGACTAGTATTTAATATTATTTAATAACACTACATAAATTAAAAAGATATTGTATGATGACGTAGTATTTGTGGAATTTGATTGTAATTCCAATTATGTTCTTACCGGGTCTGATCCAGTTAAAAAGATTGCTTGACGACGTAACAAAAAATTCAGTTTTTGTTGTTGTACATTTAAGAAACCATGAAAAATATAGTCCTTGTTGGATGGATTTTATATGTGATGACATTGCACATGGTTTAATAGAATAATAAAAAATATTTGAAATCAATATTATTTATTTTATGATGCAATAACAGTAGTTAAATCTACAATATTTAAATTAAAAATCATTACTATTAATATATATATATATATATTAATTATTTTATAACCTTAATCTGAAAAGCATTTTTTTAACCAAACACATTAAACTACTTTTTGTCCAACCTCAATTTCAATAACAGTTTTAACTAAACATATATTTTTCTAAACCAACCTTAACTAAAAGTATTTTTTATAAAATAATTATTTTAAAACCGCAACAACAACTTCGATACCAAACACACCCGAAACCGCAGGGAAAGAAATGCGTTTACAGAGGATATGCCCGGTATTAGTTGAAAAGTATAAGGATAGTTTTGCCGAAAAGAATCATTAAACAGTAAATAAGAGGAGAAGCGTGTTTTCTGAAGAAAGTGTTATCTAAATTTTTTATATATATTTGATTTGTTTTTAGAGTTTAGAAGTGCTTATAAAAAAAATTATTTATATTTATTTTTTTGATATTTTTTAATTATTTTGATGTGCTGATATTAAAAATAATTTTAAAAAAATAAAAAAATTATTTTAATATATTTTTTAGTAAAATATACTTTGAAAAACAAATATTACTGCATTTCCAAACATACATGTGTTTCAATAAGTGGTTGAATAGTGTTGTAGAATTTAAATTTTATTTTATTAAAAATAAAATTATTATTTTTAAATTATTTCAATATTATAATATCAAAAATAATTTTTGAAAAATAAAAAATATTATTTTAATATTTTTTAAATAAAAAATAATTTACAAAGTAACTGATATTATATTTCTAAACCCCTTCTAAATTTCATATCTTTATTGAATTTTGATTTTCTCTAATGGATTCTTTTTACTGAATTTTATTTAAATTCTGTATATTCAGATTATAACAATATTATTCTGTAATTTTGAGCCCCATTTGTCTGATTGAATTTCAAGTTGAATTTCATTGATTTTTTTTTCTTCTTGTTTTTTGATGAATTTGTTTTTTACGGTGAAGGTTGCGGAGTCTCTAGGAGATACAGTACTTGGATGACGACCAGTACCGACAGATAATTCAGTTGAAGCGTGACCAGGTGAAAGGTTTACGAGCTACCTGGTAAATAATTTTATTTACCATGGGTGAGCTGTAAGAAACCTCATTGTTGAAAGCAAGAAACTCACTGCAGTGCTCTCCATGATCACTTGTTTGAGGAGGTAACTTCCAGCTGGTGGTTGAAAAGAATATATATATTTCTTTTTTATTAACACGAGTCACTCATTAGTTTTTACATATCTTAACTAATTATTCACACTTGAAGTTATACAATAAATCTAGATATATTTAAATCATTATACAATAAATCTTCAAGGGCTTCCTAACCAAGCTAATTTGTTGTTATTTAGGTACATTTACTTGAATGTCTTCTAGCATCTAGAAATTTCAATCCTTTTCTACTATATTATATAAATAATCGATCCGTCCCAAAATGTCATTATTACTCATGTTACTAAGTTAGACTCGATAAAAAAACCAAGACAAAAAACATTGTTTGTCAATCGTTTGTCTAACAGTAGATAGTTTTACTCCCGTATAATGGCAAGAAAGGTGACATCAATTACACCTGGCAACGACGTTTGCAAGCTTTTAGTTGATTTCAAGAATGCCTCCATTTTTTAAAATACAGTAATAATTATTTTTTAAAATAATTTTTTAATTTAAAAATATATTAAAATAATATTATTTTTTATTTTTTAAAAAATTATTTTAACACTAGCATAATATAACAATAAATAAAACATAAATAAAAAATAATTTTAATAAAAAAAAAGTTTTTAATTTTTTAAAAAAACATACCTAGGTTTCCAAGTCTTTTGTTACGGTAGAGTAATATTTATTTTAACTATCACATAATTAAAAGAATGGAAAAGACAAAAAAGCCAGCCTTGAATCATTGCTGGGGCAGCAACCCCAGTTGGAATTAACGGAGAGTCAACATACGATCCTGCTAGTTTTTTTTCCTTGATTTTTCTTCTATTCTGTAAGAGATTTCCAGCTACTCCAAAAACTTTCTGTATCGATTTCTGTTTTGTTTCTTAAAACAGATTGACTACTTGTTAAATCTCCATCATGATAACAACGATGATGGCTTGCTGTCTGATTGCCATTCTCATTGAGTTCCAATTTTGTTCTTGTTAAGCACATGATACAGCCTCGGCTAATAATGGATATGAAAACCCATCTCTGTGTTGATCTTTCAAGAAACGAAAAGGTTCAAAGCCTCTTCAAGGGGGCTGGCTGCTTCAACTTCTGTATTGATCGTTAGGGCTTCTTTTTCCTTGCCCAGGTTCAGTAGAGTTTTTTTGAAATATTTCATATTACATTGAATATCTGCTGCAGATTTAATCCTTTATCATATATCACAAAGCAACGAGAGGAACAAGAGAAGGTATAATCTACAGTGACTGTGAGGAAACCAAGCAAAGATTATTTCACTGTACATCCATCACCCCTCGCCATTATTATTCATATATAGAGAGAAGTAGACAAAAATTCATAAAACATGCTAATGCACACTGCTATTTTTGCTAATAGAATTCGTAACTAATTTGAAACTCTGAATAAGACTGTACTGCATTCATTCTACCATCTGCATGCCCTTGACAACCCACGATCATCATCTATGTTAGTCTTTCTTTCCTCTAGAAGCAAACTGTGGTCATATATATATCTGTGGACCATCGTCAAACCCTTTGCAGTTCCATTGCTATGTAGTAGTATGTTCAATATACTTGCTAGAGTGGAAACTTTATATTGGAATTTACACAAATCGATCGCCATTGTTATCACCTGCATTGCTTCTTTTCAAAATCAAGGTTGGTTCAAAGCTCGCGAGGCACTAAATTATGTGAAGATATGTGCTTTAATGAAACAATAAAAATACCTTTTGCGTTTGCTTTTCAAGACTGTTGAGGTTGAAGGATTACTGTGCCAGTTCCTCTTCCTTTGATTGATGAACCAATTATTTATCTGCTTTAATTGCAAGCCCGTTTCCTGCACCAATCTTGCCTTGTCTTCCTCCTGAAAAGTCATAGAGGTTCAATTTCTACAGTTAATAAACAGCCAAATCAGAGAGACTGATGATTTCGGTTTAAACTGCCCCCTAATCTGGTCACCCACTAACGTCAAGTCAGAAGAAGTATCAGCCTGTTGCCTCCAAATTCTGCTCGTTTGCGTAGTGTGTGAGGGTGTACCGACATCTTTTCAGTCCTTTAAGAAAGGAAATTTCGCTGGTTTTGTCATTCTTGGACCCTCAAGGCTCAAGGTTGGCATGGTTGTCCAAAACTAAAAGCACACGTTTTTTGACTTGTCCTAACACAGCGTACCAGCAGGTGGGGTTCCAATGAACAGGACTAATGCATGCATATGGGGGTAACCGTAGCCTAAATCAATCTCATTTCAAACTAGAACTCATTGGATGCTGCTAAAAGACAGCATCGAATCTTGTTAAAGAGACGGAGCAGTAACAGTAACACTTACGGTAGGATATGGCCACTTGGAATGTGATTGCCACCAAGCTTTTAAGACTGAGGTTGTGTCCCCTGGAAGCTTTCCTGCTCTTCTCTTTCGCAGAATTTCCTCTCTAATGTCAACAATTTTTTCTTTGTAACCCTGCAAAACGTAAAGAAAATTGGTTGCAATGAAAATGTCGAATCCTTCAGATTAGATAATTTTGGCCATTACCTGTTTTAATTCATGCTTCAATTCTTGTCTCACACGCTCCATCAAAGATCTCTCACTCTCTGTAGGGACCAAGGGGCCAAACCCCAGTGTATCTGCACCCTCCAAACTTCCAACGAACAAATTGGCATCACTGTCAACTTGGTCGTCATCGTCATCGGACATTGTTGCGCCTGTACCTTCACCTGGAGAAACTCCTGTTCATGTAGCAAAAGGAAAATATTGAAGCTTCATGTCATGAATACTTGTCCCGGTATCTTATTGCTCAAAGTATGAAAGTGATGGAATTCTATAATGTCAGTCGTGTTTATGGTTTGCTAGTTGCAACAGGTTACAAAGGGAAAGCATAAGATCCCAAAACTCTCCAAAGAGCAGGAAAGAGTCTTGTAAAGAAGGCAATAAAATTCCCTTAATTCTTTAGCTTTTGCCCTGCTTCCTCCACCGGATGAACCACGGCACAGAAAAACAACAAGAATCATGCCTCCGCAAGAATCTAGCAGCTTAGAGGCTTATAAACAGATTTAGGTAATATAAGATAATGAAGAATTACCCGTTAAACTTTGTAGGGATTGCTCTATCTCCCAGCACGCCATCACTGCTTCCATTGCATGAACTCGAACATGTTGTTGCAATTGTTCTTTGAAGGAACAGAGCAAAAGAAAATAATGTGTCTGCAGCATCAAAAAATGAAAGGATCAACATTTTGATTCTTTTTTCATGCTTCAGCTTCAAAGTAACTCCAAAAATTTTCATTGAACACGCACTATGTATTCCAATTACATAGGGAAAATAAGACAAACGGTCTGAATTAATTGTCTGCTAGTCCTGGCAGAATCAAAAGAATCAGAAACGACAGCAATCTCTTAGCAACACCAAATCAAGAGAAATTCACTATGACTTAGTGATATTTTCTTTTAGAATGTGTGGATTGTACACACTTTGAAGTCATTTTCACTGAAAATTTCTCCTTCAGAACTCAACTCTGGAACTATAGGTTACCAAATATGCACATACTCGTTGTAGTATTCGGTTATTACATATCAAACACCATAGTGAAAAATATTTTAGTTGCACACTTCACTTAAAAACTAACTAATAGAATTTCAAGCAAGCATCTATGCTTGGGGCAATCAGACCTGAAAGCATCAATAGCCGAGACAGATCCAAAAACTTGTGGGATGAAGAACGTATTTCCATTCAATCAAGCAGTGCAAAGAATTTAGGTCAAGGACGATATCTCAACGAGTTTGTCACAGACACTTGAAGATCATGACTAAAAATCAAAGTATCCAAAAACTCAATTTAATGGCTTGGTATCTACCCTATACCCACTTGAAAAATCAAATTTCAGAGTAAGCTAAATCAGATTCTTTGTTTCTGAAAACATGCCATCAGCCATGGCAGGAAAGCTATTAGACCTAGATAGAAATTATTCCTAACCACATTTAATTTCATTTCATCCCTGACATAGAGTTGTTCAGAAATTAAGGGGCCCCGAGATCGTTAAAGGAGTCTGTCATACAGTACTTTACCATGCACATCTCTTAATCTCTTCTCATCTTCCCCCCTGTCTGATATTTCATTGAATTAACTTCAAATGACCTCAATCACTTCAATCTCCAAGACCAGCGATCAAATTCAGATCGGTTCCTCTTAAAGCTCTGCTGCACTGTGAACCACTATCGTTCTTCGTATTGGACTTGGCCGCTTGAGTTTTGCAAGCACAGCCAGTATCCAGATTTTCCAGTCTTTACTGCATCAAGAATTGAAGATTACAGCTGTAACTACAGTCTACCAGTGGCACTCCAAATTCAGAAACTTACAGTTATGGCATTATAACCATTCTTCTTATACCATTACATACGTCCGATCCCATTCAAATTCAAATTCCGGCTTCGAGCCACAAAAGCCCTGCTAGTTTTGGCTGTAAACAAACTCGCTTGCAACCAAAGATATCTCCTCCTCTATTATTGTCACGATGAGCTGACACCCTTCCCTAAATCATCAACAATATATCTGCTAACTAAGCACCTAACAGCCATCCAAAAAGCCCACCACCAAACTTCCTCTTATAATTATCCCACCAAATAAAACCCCTGTCGGTGCATCCACCACCCTTCAATCTCAAAAAAAAAAAAAAAAACCCCACATAAAATCACTAACTCAACAAACCCCCCTAACTATAATCAACCAAACCAAAATTCATTCCAATTAACAAAAACTAAGCCAATTTAATTAAAAACTATAAACTTTGGGGTGATTTGAATAATGCCTGTGGTCATAATTAATCAAACCAGATTCATTCAAAAAATAATAATTAATCAAGCCCATTTCAGTTCATGATCCAAGATATTGAAAAATTCAAACTTTTTTGCACGAGAAAACACAAGTGGTCTAAAAAACATGTTTGTGAATCAAACCAAAAACACACCAAAATGAATCAAACCCATTTCAAATCACAATCCAAGACATTCAAAAACATAATCTTTGCACCAAAAACAACATAGAGAAAGCAAAAAATTGGTCCAAATTGAAAAAAAAGGACCTTTTTTTTCAGATTTCAAAGAAACACAAACATGACTAACTAACATGGTAGCATACCATAAACTGATCAAGCTCTTTATCATCAGGAACCAATCCTTGGTGACTTCCAAGAGCAGAGTACTTAGTTACTACTTGTTGTGACTGAGCCAACTGTGCATCAATCCTCGGCAACTGATCAACTGGCGTGGCAATCCTTAAACACGCCACGTGTGCCGACAGCAATTGATCGTACAGCGGATGCGTCAATATGTCCGCTTTATACCTTGCATTTTGCCAATTCACCACCGCCTCTCCTCCACCACTATCCGCCACCATGGCTTCACCTTCACTCTTATTCATATTCTTCAATTCCGACGATTCTTGTGATATACTAGTTATGATGGCGTGGTCCCCGCCGGCGGCGACGTCGTCGATGACGTCACTGTGGTTGCGGTTTAGGAGGGATGAGGAGGACCGGGAGAGCCATTGAACTGGGTTATGAGAGGCTGAGTCAGAAGTGGTGGCGGTGGCGGTAGTGGTAGTGGTGTGGAGGTTTAAGAAATTGTTTGTGCTGTTGTTATCAGTGAAGTGGTGGTGAGTTTGTTGTTGTGGTGGTTGTTGAGAGCGGAGGAGGGCAGTGTTCAGCCAATTCGGTGGTGCTGTGTGGTTCTCTGTTGCTTGTTGGTCTGTGAAGTGGTGAAGAGGGAGGTCTTGTGATGACAAGTTATGGTGAAAGGCCATGTTCTTTGCGCAAGTCTTGGAGACAGCCAAAAGAGAAGAGAAGAGAAGAGAAGAGAAGAGAAGATTGTGAGTCTATTACAACATGGGATATGTGTACATGTGCAAGAAAGAAAGAGTCTTATTACAACATGGGATATGTGTATGTGTGCAAGAAAGAGAGAGAGAGATGCAGAGGCAGGTGTGATGCAAGTACTCTAAGGCGAAGCGAGAGCACGGTGAATTTTGAAAGTGTAGAGACAGAGAGATTGTGGTCTTTGAGAGAGAGAAGGGAGGGAGGGAAGGTGATGAGAGATGATGCTGATGATATGTGGGGTTACTATAAACGTCCAAGTTGAAGAAGAGGGAGATGGGAGTGTCAATAGAGGCTGTAGGTGAGAGTGATTTTGGGTTTGTTTGTAGTGGTTTTCAGGTGAAGAAAACTGCTTGCAATCAAAGAAATGGGACTTTATATGTAGAGATTGTTATTATTATTATTATTATTTCAATGTTCACGGTATTTATGCTATAATTTTTTATATATTAAACCTTTTTTCCTTCAATTTCTTCAATCTAGTTACGATTTTAAAGACATTTATCCACGTCTAAACTGATGCATTCGTTATTATATATATTTCTCACTGGCAAATGTTTCAGAGAATTAAAAACAAGGATGCTCAATATTACTAGTGCCGTGGCTAGAATTTTTGGCATTTTAATGTTTTTTTCCATGAGATAAAGAAATATATCACATTGGGTTTGAAAAGAAAAATAATTCTCCTCTAGTTGTTTGTGGATTTGCTGTGTAAAATTTTGTGTAGATTGGATTTTTATATATGGGAAATAGTTTTTGATTGGTCATGAGATCAATTATTTTATTACTGTAAATAATTAATACAATTCAAGCAAACTTGGTCTGGTTTTTGTTTTGTATTATTTCTTGTCTTGACCTTTCTCAACGCAAGTGTGGCTAGAATTCCTTGAGAGATAATATCAAATACCTTGTGGAATGGGCCAGCAAGGACCAGCAATGTTATTAAGATACTGCTTTTTTATATATTTTAAAAGTATTTTTTAAAAAAATTATTATTTTTTTATTTTTTTCTTTGCTTAAAATTAATATATTTTTATATTTTATAAATTATTTTGATATGTTGATATCAAAAAATAATTTTTTTAAAAATAATTTTTTAATATATATTTAAATAAAACTTAATTTAAAAAATAATTACAACTATATTTCTATTTTAAAAGGCAAGATTTGGTCAAGAAACTATTTTTCTACGTAAATTGACAAGTATAAGTCATTTTTTATTTATTCCCATAGCATTTATGTTTAGCTATTATATTTATTTTTCAAATGTCAACACGGTTTTACTTGTAAATTGATAAGTTTAATTAATTATCGTTTAAATTGCTAATGCTATCATTACTTAGTGTACATGGGTCGGATCCTTCCCTAATTCGGATGCTAATCATTCCCTCGATGCACGTAATCTCATTCCTATCAATGCTAATTATGTTTTCTTTTTTCAAGATAAGACAAAGAAAAAAGAAAAAGAAACGGTAATTCTTGAATCTACCCTTTTTCCAATATTCCTACGATATTCTTTAAATCGTTTTTTACACTAAAAACTAGCTTTAGTTTTCTATTTAGACAAAAAAATATTTCAATATCTAATTTTACTATTTATTAGCGTGGGGATATTGAGGTTTTGTGGTGTGTTTTTAATAGTATTTTTCATTTGATATATGATAAAATAATATTTATTTATTTTTAATATAATCGTTAAAAAACTTCTATTTATATAAAAAAATTTGAAAAATATTCTGAAAAATAAAAACTATAACAATGTCAAATACTCATTTAAAATACATCTAATCCAATTTAAATCAGATTTGATAATGATGTTTTTTATTGTTATTAATGGTTAAGACATGTTTGGCGTTGTGGTTGGATCGCCGTTTTATTTTTAAAAAAAAATTAATCTAAATTAATTATTTTATTTTTATTAATAATGTATGATAACTTTATCTTAATTATTTTAATACTAAGACATGTTTGATAATAATGTTTTTTATTGTTAGAAATGGTTAAAGCATCTTGGTTGGATCAACACTTTATTTTTTTAAAAAAAATTACTTTAAATTAATTTTTTTATTGTTTTAAGATTTTTTTAATAGGTTAATATTAAAAATAAATTTTAAAAAAATAAAAAAAATATTTTAATATTTTGTTTTACTTTAAAACAAAAATATGTATCTCCTTTCCTAAGATGCAACAGTAAACGATTGCCAAACAGGGCAAAGAAAACTGCCGAGTTAGGTTTGGAGAGATTACAGTTAGAAGCGCGTGAGCACAGTGTGTAATGAAACAGTGGGCGTAGGTAGGTATGATGACGTATGCTTGCCGTACAAGGGATGCAGCTAATCCATCCATCCATCTAATCTTAAACTGTGGAAGCATACGTGTATTTGCCCCAAGTACTGTTTGCAACACCAAAAAGGCCTTTGTTTTTTTATATTTATTTATTTATTAAAAAAATAAATACAGTGATTTATTCCATGCCCTAATGATGTGCCATGCTCCCCACCCTCTCCCTCTTGCCGTCTCCTTGTGTCTTTGGATGGATCGACAAAAGCCATCTCAAAGCTGTGGTTGCTACAGAGATGCATGGGACGTTATTGACTTCTTGTGTCCTATTTAAAGATATTATTGAGTTATTAATATCAGATTTGATTGTCTCCTATTTTAAGATATTATTGAGTTAGTTTATTTTTATGTTTTCAAAATATTTTTAAAATATTTAAATATTTTTATTTTTTATTAATTTTAAATTAATATTTTTAAATTATTTTGATGTGTTGATATAAAAAATAAAAAAAAACAACATTAACATGTATTTTAACACGAAAAATTATTTAAAAATAACCACAATCATATTACCAAATAAACTCAAAAATTGATACGACATTTCAAGAGTGTCTATTTGAAATTCATTTAAAAAAATTATTTGATTTTTAAAAATATTAAAATGATTGTTTTTAATATTTTTTTATAGTTTTGATGCATTAGCACTGAGAATAAAAAAATATTTTAATATATTTTGTAAAATATTATAAGCCACAATATTAAATATACTTTAATTAATGTTATTAAATTCCATCTAGTTTCGTAAGTTAATTTACTAATTTGCATCCATCCATGACTCAAGTACCTGGCTTTCAAATTACACTAAATAATAATTAATTTAATGTGATTAGATTGATTTAATGATCAACTCATGACCAAGTGAGACCAGGCACGAAGCATGAGGAAAAAAAGGCACCAACTACTCATGAAAAATCATATATGACACCCAAAATAACTTTGTTCAAGCTTTTGCTTATTTATTTCATTGTTTCACTCGTGACTCTTTCGTTAAACGATATTCTTGCTATGCATCTTTATCCTTTTTATAAGTAGGTTTTCTTATATATATATATTTCGACGCAATTAACTCTGGGGTATTAATTTGAATTTTAATTCCTTAAAAAAATTATTCTTTTTTTTTTAATGGAAGAGAGTTCAAGAACTCCATATCTTAACTCATAATGGTTTAGCTACAATTCACTAAGATGTCAGATATTTTGCCAGACATTTGTGTTTTTCTAAAATTAATACAACTATAAATGATTTTCTACATGTCAATGTTATTAAACTCAATTTAGGTATTTTTATGAATTTATTATGAAATCTAAGTATGGGTTGAATTCTAAAAAAAAAGGTCACGAGAATGGATTAGTAACAAATTGTATATATATATATATATATTTTTAATATCAACAATGGAAAATCTGTTGTTGAAAAACAATGAATTATCTAAAAAAAATAAATTATCTAAGGAATTTGCAACGAATTCTTCGTTGTTGATTTGACAATATCAACCTTATGTTTATCCACGGTATCCTGGCTTGTTTCCATCACAAGCACTTTACTTGTATTTTTTAATTATATTTTGACTTATTTGCATTAATTTTGACTTATTTGCATTAATGAAAGTTTAGTTGGGTTTTAAATTGTATTACAGATTTTAATTTTGTTCCATTTATTATTACTAATAAAGTAGTTTTAGATATTAATGTATGTTGTTTATATAGTTATTTATATATGTTCTACTACTTTCAAAATTATCCATAAATAATTAATAATAATAATAAACCAAAATAGAAAAAATATATATAAATTAATAAAAAGATCTATATATACTTGTAAAAACAGCTCAAGTTATACAAAAACCCCCCCGAAAACCAGTTTGAGTTGCCATTTTTTATTACACATCAGAAGCATTAAACTGTCAGTCTTGAATTCAAATATATATATACTTGTAATAAATAATATTTATTTCCAATAACATCCATGCAAGATATAAATGAGATTAATCGTGTCTGAAAAATAATAATCAAGCCAGCGAATTGAACGGTTCCTGAGACCTGCATGCATGCACATGAAGAAGCCTCGAGAGCGAGAAGACAGACCTAGACTCCTGTCCTCCGGCAAAGACACATTAATTTCCAATATCTCAGCAACTAGAGCGTGTTGGAGAATATGATTATTGTTGTTTTTTAAAATATTTTTTATTTAAAAAAATATATTAATAATATTTTTTTATTTTTTAAAAATAATTTTTAATGATTATTGTTGTTTTTTAAAAATATATTAATTTAAAAAAAATTTAATTTTTTTTAGAAATGTTTTAGAAAAGCAATTTCGAAAGGCACATAGTACAGGAGACAAAATCTTGCTGGGCATGTAGAGGATCGATGCCTTTGTTCGCATTTATGACATGCAATAATAATCTGGGAAATACGAAGCTGGTCAGAACTTGTTCCAGAAGAGGATGCACTAACTACTAACCTCCAAATCCAGGAGTTGTAATTTCTTATAATATCTTTCATAAATGCTAAGATCAACATTTGTCTTTATAGAAATAAAACGATACTTAATTTTATCCAGAGATTTTCCCAAATTATTCGTCAATGAATCCCAATCATCCAGGGGGGGTTCCATAAACCAAAGCTTGTGTTTTTGTAAAGATTCTCGATGAAATTAATCGTATTCTTCGTTTGGTAATGTAATTTTAGAAAGGTTTCTTGTGTTAATTTAGGCTATTAATTAGCGTTTTAACATGTTTTTTTTGTATTTTAAAAATATTTTAAAAAAAATTAAAAAAAATATTTATTTTAATTTTAAATTAATATATTTTTAGTGTTTTCAGATTATTTTAATGTGTTAATTTTAAAAATAATTTTAAAAAAATATAAAAATATATCATTAATATATATTTTAACATAAGAAATTATTTGAAAAAACCACAGCCATTACAATTAATCATATAATTTAACGACAAAAACAAGGTTACATAACAATTAATTACGCCTTATAAAGTTGTGCCAGGCAATTTGAAGTCAAGAGCATTGTTGCATGCCCCAGTTGAACCAGCTCAACTGATTGAACAGGGCTAGGGCTTAAAAGATGAAGATTGAATTATTATATTTCAGACAACACTTACACTTCAATTAAAGCAATATCAACGGTGAATTTTCAGGTAGGAGTGTTTATAAATTAATCACGTGCAAGAATCCCAAAGCTAGCTGGCATAAATTAATTATCTGGGGGTTCTTTAAACATTAATTAATTAAATGAAAAAACGTTAAAAATTATTTTTTCAAATGTATTAAAATAAATATTTTTTTATTTTTTAAATTTTATTTTTAATATCAACTTTTTAAAACAATTTAAAAATATAAAAATAATAATATTAAAACTAAAATATATTAAAAAATTTAAAAGCATGGTTTGACAATGCGTGTTTGTGAATACGGTTGAAATCGCGTTCTCTTAAATTTCATTATTTTTGCTAAAAAAAAATTATGTTTTTATATTATTTTGATATACTGATTTTAAAAATAATTTTTTAAAAAATAAAAATATATTATTTTAATGTATTTCTAAATAAAAAATATTTTAAACTACAACTATTACTATAATTTCAAACACAATAAAAATGCGTCTGGCACTGCATTTAAAAAGTATTTTTGAAATAAATTGATTTTTTTATTTTAAATTAATATATTTTTTTATTTTTAAATTATTTTAATATGTTAATCTTGAAAATAACTTTTAAAAAATAAAAAAATATATTATTTATATAATTTTTTAAATAAAAAAATATTTTAAAAAACATCAACAGTAATTTTATACTCTGTGAGCTGTTGGCGGCGTAGGCAGGAGGAACACGGTTTTGTTGCTTGTTTGGCTGTTCACGATTGGTTGTACCCCGTCAAAACAGAGCAAATTGCTATGGAGAGGCAAGTTAATTAATTAATGCTATTTGTGTGCTTTGTGGAAAAGCTGGTGTGAAACGGGTGACCATTTTTATTTGATTGTTCTTAATTACTCGAAGGCTAGCTGGAATCGTCTTTCAAATTGCGGTGGGCTGGTTTGTTCTACATCTGATGCAGTGATCGAATGGATTGGTCAAATGATTTGTTGCAGACTGCATAGGTTTATGCCTGCTCGAGTCGTCCAAGGTTCAGTTTGCTTTCAAATTTGTAAGCTTTAGTTGTTCGATTAGATTGTTTTTTTTATTTCGTTTTTACTTACCACGTGTGAGATACCGCCCGCTGTCATAGGTTTATAAAAATATATATTTAATAGTGTTATAATTATAAATAAATCAATAAAAATTAAAGGTATGATGGGAAAAAAAATTATATTGATGATCAAAAATTTAGAGAATAAATAAAATAATTGTTTTCACCATATTTTTTAGTTTTTTTATTGATAAAAAAAAAATATATAAAGTTAAATTTTCTACCAACTTAATATTAAAAAAAAAAACCAACAAAGATAATCTTGGAAGGAAAAAAACCCGCGAGAAAAAATGTTATAGCAATCGATAATGTTTTGTGAGGAAAACTACAGTGTTTTCTCTAATAAAATTGACAAAGATAATTTTAGAAAAAATCATAAAAAAACCATTTAGAGAAATACTATAGCAATCCACAATATTTTGTGAGAAAAGCTACAACGCTTTTCTCATATGATTTAGTTTTATTGTAATTATAATTCTTAACCAACTCAATATTTAAAAAAAATCGACAAAAATAATTTTAAAAAATTATATGGGAAAACACTGCAACAATTCATAATGTTTTTAAGAAAAAATATTACAAAGCTAAATTCTTAACAAGCTCAATATTAAAAAAAATAAAATCGACAGGTACAATTTTAGAAAAAAATAACAAAAATAAAAAACACAAGGAAAAAAAACTATGTCGGAAACATTATAGCAATTCACAATGTTTTATGATGAAAGCTACAATGCTTCCCCACATAATTTAACCTTATTTGTAATGACTTGTAATTGTAATTTTTAATCAGCTTAATATTAAAAAAAATAAAAATTAACAAAGATAATTTTTAAAAAATCACAAGAAAAAAAAAACATGTTGGGAGACACTCTAACAATCTATAATGTTTTGTGAGGAAAGCTACAATGTTTTTTTCCATATGATCAAGTTTTATTAAAAAATTAAATTCTAACCAGCTCAAAATTAAAAAAAAAAATTGACAAAAAAAAATTTGAAAAAAAATATTACAAAAAAAGAAAACACGAAAGAAAATGAAAAAAAAACAATGTGGGAAAAAACACTACTGCAATTCATAATAATTTACGAGGAAAATTAAAGTGTTTTTCTTATATACTATAATTGTAATTTTTAACTCGTTCAATATTAAAAATATAAAATAAAAAAAGTTAATTTCGGAGAAAATCATCAAAAAATTATGCAGAGAAAAACTGTAAGTAGTCAACAATGTTTTAAAGAAAAAAAAATTATATAAAAAAATTATCAATCAACTCAATATTAAAAAAATAAAATTAAAATATGAAAAATAAAAAAATAAAATAGAAAAACTATTTGGAAAAATGCCGTAGTAATTAACAGTATTTTTAAAAAAAAATTACAAATAAATTTTTTTTGATTACATATAGTCACTGGAAGTTTTTTTGACATTGTTGTTAATCTTAAAAATAAAATTCTTTTGAATTTTTTTCTAAAA
This sequence comes from Populus tomentosa, assembly GCA_018804465.1. NCBI lineage: Eukaryota > Viridiplantae > Streptophyta > Magnoliopsida > Malpighiales > Salicaceae > Populus > Populus tomentosa. The sequence goes on along the minus strand of CM032003.1, from coordinate 1,832,900 downwards.
TTAATTATTTTTACTAGGGTGTATATATTTATATATAAACTTGTTACAATTATAAACATGATAAAATCATGTTTAAAATACATTTAAAAACTTTGATAATAAAACACCCTTCTCAGTCGAATTTTAATAAACAAATTATTATTATCATGGTTTTTTTTTTATGAATGGAAATGCTCATTTATATTCAAAAAATAAAGCAATATGAAGCAAGCCTACTAAATTGTACAAATGGTTAAGACTTGGTCTAAAATACGAAGATATATAAAGTTATATATTCAAGTTGTATGGATCGATATTTTATAAATTCATAATTATTATTACTTGATAGCGTTATCATTTAAATAATATTTGCCACTTTTAATTTTTCTTTTGACCCATTAGACGTTATTCCTTTTAATTATATGTGTGTGTGTGTGTTGGCGTGAAGCGGCTGTCCCTTGGCATCCAACAAGGGGAGACGTAAGCTTCTAGCATACGAGATATACAAGGTCTTCGGAACATACAGTTATTTTTTAAAATAATTTTTATTTTCAAATATATTAAAATAAATTTTTTATTTTTTTAAAATTATTTTTAATATCAATGTATTAAAATAATTAGAAAATATTAGAAAATATTAATTTAAAATAAAAAATAAAAAAATTGTTTTTAAAATACACAAATAAACAGTAAAAATTGACGTATGAAACCCGATCGAGGCCCTAAACTTTCTCCGAGATTTGCTTAGCTAATTGAATGTCATCCCTTTAACCTTGGAGCGTGCTTTCCACGTCACTTAAATTTGCGTGACAAATTATCACCTAATAAAATCCAGCACTACAAGTCTACAGACAGCAAACAACATTCCATTTATCTCGCTTACCGGTTTGGTCAAGAATCCATCTAGATGGTTGCCTTTGTGATTACCGGCTATTCCAGTCACTTAACACTGAAGAACATAGTTGTCACGCAATCCCAACTGCTCCGAGCATCTCGATGGTAAAATTTAAAAAATATATTAAAATATATTTTTTAATTTATTTTTATATTAATATATTAAAATAAATTAAAAATAAATTAATTTTAAGAAAAAAATAAAATTTGCACCGCAAAAACAAATGATACCTTGCTAAATTATAATATCAACTCGAGTTAATTTTAAATAATAATTAAAAAAATAAAATATATTATTTGAGATTAAAAAGATTAAAAGAATTAAAAGAATTCTTTAAAAGAGACTAGGTTTCATCCCATTTAAATTAATCAGATTATAAATTATTAAATTTTAAATTTAACTGAATTAATGTTTAAAATACTTTTAAAAAACTCGGAAAAACTCAATTTTCAAATTAATAAAGTTATTGAATATACAACTATCAAATTAAATTAAGTTTAATAAGAGTTTGGATTACTTAACTAAGTTTAGTTGAGATATATCAATAGACATGCCCACGGTATCAAAATTATTTCTTGTTCTATTATTAGAGATATCATTTCACTTAATTCAAATTCAATGTAAACCTATACACATTTAACAAAATATATAATTTTACCTTCGATCTTATTTAAAAAGAATATTTATACTGAATAATCTATCCAATTTTATTTATTTTTCATTTTGAGAAGCTCGACACATCCTACCTGTTAGTATATGTTTATCTAAAACTCAATGGCATATTTGATATAAAATCTAACATAAATTGCATGTAAATTTATGTTTGATTGTTGGGGTTTTTATCCTACCAAATTTTGTTATAAGTTACATTTTGAAAAATTAAATAAATAAAATTAAAGTAATTTTACTTTAATTTAAATTTTAAGATATTATTTGAAATTGTGATAATAGTTATTTTTTAAATGTTTTTCACTTAAAAATATATTAAAATAATATATATTTTTTAATTTTTTTAAATTTATTTTAAAAAATGACACATGAAAAATCTGAAATTATTTAAAAATTTAATTCAAATTTTTTTTAAAAAATTGTTTTAAAATTACTTTCTGGATAAAAAAAAAAGAAGCACACTCCAAGTTAACACAACAGATTTAAATAATAAAAATAAATAAATTGGATACCTTTGATTACGTCGCTCCTTTCAGCACCACTCGCGGGAAAAGAAACTTCCAAGACACGCGTCATCCTATCGCAGCTTGAACCACAAGTCGTCCCTAGCCAAGAGCACGCGCCATGGACGTACCGAATGAACAACGTCCATGTGGAACGGCCAGGAGGGTGGGGACAGCTGAGATTTTTTTTGAGTTCCCTGACAGCCGCCGGCTCGGTGGGTGTTTGTGAGCGTGTTAATGTTTAGGTTTTAAAGTATTTTTTATTTATAAATATATTAAAATTTTATTTTTTATTTTTTTAAATATCATGTATTACAATAATTTTAAAATATATAAAAAATTAAATAAAAATAAAAAATTAAATTTTAACCAATATATATATTTGAGCCCCACTCACAAACAAGGATTTAGAGAATCTATTTATTTTTACATTTCAAAAATATTTTTGTAAAAACTTATTTTTATATATTTTTAAATTATTTTTATATGTTAATATTAAAAAAAAATATATATTATTTTAATATATTTAAAGGAAAAATAAAGCAACGCAATCAAACTTAATCACTGCAAACTGCTTATGATCCCACACCTTAAAAACTCATGGGGTCCACAACCAAAGAAAAAATCGTGGGCTTTGTGCATGGGGCCCAGTTTTATAAGAAGTCGGGTCCAGCGGAGATAGAGAGAGAAGGGACTGTCCATTAGGGCCAACGTGCCCTATGGTCCCCTGCTAGTAGCTTGGCTCTCTTTGTTAGAAATTTATTTTTTTCTTTTTGTGTAGGGGACCAGTGGCTCTGCCGTCGGACAAACGGCAAATAAGCAAAGGCACACTCCATCTAAAAGAGGAGATAGGCTCGAGTAATTTCCCGGGAGATGTTTGGTTGTCTTTTCTTTAAAGTTTTTTGAGGTGATCCATGGACTTGCATGCTTCCTCGTCCATTTGGTATAGATGTAGTCTTTGTATTTTTTTTTTAATTATTGAGAAAAAATTGTTTAATTTAATCAAATAATTTTTACTTTTTACATTAGATTCTACATATAATTGCGTTTTAAAATTTTATTACGTGAAATCTAATATAACTTGTTTTTTATTATTATTTAGTTTGCATGTAAAGATTCATCTTATAGTAATTTTAATTAAATATTTTTTTTAAAATATGTTCTTTGTAAACAGTAATTAAAAATATTTTTTGTAGTATTTTTTTGAAAACTATCTCTGTTTATTGTCTTCTAACACTTGTTTCTCCTAATTAATTAGCAAAAGTTAACTATAGAATTTTTTGGATCATGTTATATCAAAACCAAATCATTCTTGATTATGCTAATGGATAATTCTCATTGGTATTCAGATTTATTCATTTCAATAAATTTCTTTCTCGAATTTCTCTTTGAATGTGAAATATTGATAATTATCACTATAGACAAATCCAAGAAGGTGTTACGAGTTGTTACTAAGATCATGAGAATTGAGGCCGGAGTGATAAAAACCATATTCGATTTTAATTTTTATTCGTTAGCAGTAAATATTTCTAAGCTAATTTATATATCGATCTAAAATAAGTTATCTTTTAAATATTTTTTAGTGTGCAACTCTCCAATTAATGGAGCGCATTTAAGACAATAAATTATCCATTTATCCTACTCTTTTGAGCTCAAAAAATGGAGGGGAAAAAAAATACCTCAGCTCTAGGCTCATCTCTTGATGTCAATATTAGGCCAAACAAATTCAACTGAGAAAATCAAAAAAAAAAAATTATAAAAAAAAAATTATAAAAAAAATTTAATTAAACCAATTAAAATATTTTAAAAATTATTTGGTTTGGTTGAGGTTTTATAAGTTTGAAACTGAAAAACCTCAACCAAACCAAACCAATTTAGTTAAAAATAAACCGAATAAAAAAATCAAACCGAAATCAAACTCGTAAAAAAGCTCAAAAAAATATAGTCTTTGATTTTTAATATAAAATAATTAAGTTGAATTGAAAATTAAATCTAACCGAAATGAATCAAAACTGGTATGTTATATTTCGGTTTTTAATATAAAATAATCTAATCAAAATTGACTGGTTAGAACTGGTTTTAATTTTATTTTTTTACCTTTTACAAAATTTTAATTTAATTATTTATATAAATAAAAACAAAACCACACCAAAAATAATCATCCATGGTCAATATAGTATTTAACTTGGGATACCATAAAAGGACTTGATTATGTTCACTGCCTCGTATCCCTCGAAACTAATTGTGCATGCCTTACTGGTTCTGACAATTCAATCGAGATGTGAATATTTATAGCTGCATGCCCTCGTATTCCTATTCTATCTTCTGGGTTGAGACGTAGTAGTTATTTTTTAAAATTATTTTTATTTAATATTATTTCCAATCGTAATGTTTTAATGTTAAACTTTTAATATTTTTAATATATAAAATAGATCAATTTTCATAATTAAAAGAAAGACGAATAAATATCTTTCTAATAAATTAGTGTATAAAAATAGTTTTCTTCAACCATAAGCAAATACATTTCCACCTCGTGAGCTGCCGACTCATGGGTAGAATATATATAATTTGAAGTGCACGTGGCACGAAACCAGGCTTCAAATTTCTGTCCTCGGAGAGTAGGCTGTGCTGGAAGTCAAAAGCTCTCTCCTCAAACTTTTTTTATTTTGTCTATCGCTGTTTATAACCACGCGGGTTAATTTTCAATTCCCTCTTTTTGGTTTTAAAAAAGAAAGCCATTCACTTGCCCATGCCGCCAGTTCCAAAATTGGAGGTGACAAACACTTGGCCCCACCACCCAATTTTACCACCATGCATCATATAACCTTTTTTTTTTTTAACCATGAATATCTATCACATCTAATATACATCTTAATTAATTTTAAAAAATTTTAAAATTAATAATTATATAAATCTTTAATAATTATAAAATTTGTAACACTCAAAATAATAATCTAAAAGGAGCAAACTCAGTATCTGATCAGTTAAGCTATATTCATAACATCATATAACTTATTAAACCTTCCTTGAGCTGATTGGCGCATAACTCGGGTAAAAAATTAGACAGGTTTATTTGATTTTATATTTTTTAAAAAATAAAAAATGTAATTTTAATTTTTTAATAAAAAACTATTTAGTATTTAAACTAGATTGATCTGATGAAACAACATTCCTTGTTTTTTTTTAAAATAATTTTTTCTTTATTTTTTAGGTTATTCCAAAACATGTAGATGGCATCTTCTAATCAAATTTATCTTTTATTTATTTTTTTAATATAAAGATTCCGATTCTAATTTTACATTTTTAGAATAACTGGGAGAGTAGAAAATGAGTCTATTAGATATATATTAGATGTAGTTTAGTTTAATGGGTTGATCTAAAAATTTTAAGAATTTGATTTGGATTGGATTTTTAATTAAATTATATAAAACATTTGATTTTATATTAATTTAATTAACTCGGTTCAATAAGAATGAAATTAATAAAAAAATAATAGTATTTTAATAATAATAACTAATCTAAATTAATATAATAACCAGCGCATAGATCCAATAATCCAAGAGTGCATGCCTCTTTCCAAGTCAACCAGGATGTGATAGCTATAATAAAGAGTGTGCCCCCCCACACACACTAGAGAGAGAACTTTCCTATCGCTAATCAGGATATCCGAACAGTGCGCGAATGGTTATGCAGTTGACACGTGTTCGACTCCTAACCTAAAATACTTAAATAATAAAGTAATAAATGAAAAAAAAAAAATTCCAGTAAGTTTCGTGGGGTATCCGCTACGGTGTTGTTCAGCGTGCAATTTGCTGCAGCTGTCACCATCGATCAATCACAGCCGGTGATATGATATACATGATCATTTTCCTTTTGGACGGTTGGCAAGGCCCACACGTTTTACACGAGCCGATAAAGAGCAACATCCACGGTATCCCAATTTCACACACTTTTGGATGCACTAACTAGTAAATTAAGCTATCTTAATATCAACACCAAAATTTAAAAAGAGAAGATTGATGATTAAAAAGAGAGTAGTTGCATTTAGTAGGTTGATTTCTTGATTAGTATAATAATGTGATAGGGTAATTAGGTAGTTTTATCATATTTTTTTATAGTTAATATTTTTTTGGTGGACCATTTCTCACAAGGTGAAATATAAAACATATTTTGATTATGGGGGAGAGGAAAAGTTGTTCTTGTGAGATTTGTTTGTGCCTTATTTTATTTTATTTTATCAATATAAATATTCAAGTCAGCTTACGCGTATCTTGATTAATTTTATGAATCCTTAAGTTAACGACCATGTAAATTTTTAATGATTTAAGGTTTGTGGATCTCGATCTAGTAATCTCCAGAAAATAAATCTAGAATCTAATCTGTTGAGCTATAACCCTTAGAATTTTGTGTCTTGTTTTTATTATTATTATTAATGTGAGTCTTCAGGTCAGCTTGTGCATATTTTTTTTAATTCTATAAATTTTAAAATTAATAATTTTATAAATATTCAAAATCATCATATTAACAACAAGTAACTTCAGTTTCTTATCTTTAATTTTTAAGGCGGCAGCTCCACATAGTCCAACAAATGCTTGCTTAAGACATTAGGTGATTTAATATTGTTTTCCTCTATTGATGCAATTGCAATCATACACAAAAAGATTGGAGCTATTCCACGTGATTGAAAATGTTGTACCCCTTTTTTGCTACAATGAAAAGAAAAGAATAACAAAGTAGCCTCCTCTACGGCAGCTAGTATTAATAAAATAAGTAATAATAAGAAGAAAAATCAATGAGCCAGAGAAAATCCAAATATAAAACTCAATCATCCACTATACTCTCATCCTGGCTGGGAAATCCGCACAAGAGTTAGCTTCTCTTAGCGCGTGTTGAGGAGTGACCTCTCACTTCCAAGCTAAAAGTTCTGTGATATCCATAATAACTGTTCCAAGATGACAGTGCTAATCATAGTTTTAATACTCGATGCAATTCAAGACTTGAATTTTAAATTTTGATTGGATAGTTGGGTCTTGAACAAATTATTAGATTATTATTAAATTTTTTAAATTAAAAAAATATTGTTATAATAAAAAAATAAAAAAATAAAAATTAACGAGTTTACGGTTGGGTCTTGTTGGACTAGCTGGGTCATATTAAGTTTTTTTTTTTTTTTTTCAATCTAGCTTGATTTTAATTTTAAATTAACCAGATTCTAGATTAATTTACTGAATCGTACCGAATTTCAAAATTATGATGCTGTGTATTGTCATCAAGAACAAGATGTAAAGTTTCCAAGGAGTCTGAGTTATAAAGGATTTTTTCGAAGCCTCGAGTCCAAGCAACCAGCAAACAATGCTTTAAAGTCATAATTAAGTTCTTGAAGCAAGTTAGAGCCATAACCAGTAAAAACCGTGAAGCCCACCCTCTAGGGTTTGTAATAGAGATGAGTAAAAAAACAAAAAAATTAATTAAATTAAAAAAACTAAAAAAATTGAATTGTAAAAAAAAATTGATTAATTTTTTGAAAAAACTTACCGGTTCGGCTTGGTTTTATAAACCTAAACTGAATCAAACCCAAATCATAAGAAATCCGAGTCAAATAAAAAAAAAGCCAAGCCAAATCGAAAAAAATCGATCTAAGCCGAAAAAACCAAGTCAAACCAGTTTTTACCTAAAAACCCGAATCAAAACCTGTAGGTTTGAACCGATTTTAGTTTTTTTTAAAAAATTAATTTCAGTTTGGTTATTTTTTTTATATAAAAACCAAACCAAACCAAACCAAAAATAATCCCCTCTAATTTCTAAAAGAGTTTTCTTTTACATCTAATTTCACAACATTCATGCTCGAACATTGCCATGTAATTAAAAGAATTTCCTTACACATGCTATCTTTATTCTTTCTAGCGGATTGATAGTCAGATATAAGATGTTTAATTTGAAGCATTTATGCTCGTATACCTCATTTAATATTAATTATATCAAAAAATAGAAAACAAGTTTATACAAATACCCAATAAAAAGATAAAAAAAATGTATTATTTTGAAAGTCATTGAAAATCGGTTTCCCTCACCTTCTTTATATGTTGCTGGATAGCTGCAATATATATATATATATATATATATATATATATATATATATATATATTCTTTCCTTTGACGATTTTGTAAAATATGATTAAAAAATTTAATCTTCGAAAACTGATTCGAGTTATTTCAATGGATAAATATAAACAAAAACTTAAAAACATTGTAAACTTGAAAGGTATCCCAGGGTGAATTTCTCGGTAATACCTATATTAATTAAAAAATAAACACTAATATGCATCACTTGAATTTACAAGTAGATATATATTTGTTAACTTTGAAAGGTATAACTAAATTAATTAGTTTTTATATTTGCTTTATAGAAATCACTAATTCAGGTATTATAAATCTTAGAATTATTGAAGACTTATATAATTATTAATTTTAAAGTTTATAAAATTAGTTTAGTCTAAATATTTATAATAATAATAATAATAATAATAATGAAAGATTAGATATACCTTTTTTCTTGTTTCCATCAACTTAATTTTCAAAACCCTCTATTAGTTTATCTACAATGTCACTTTCACAAACTTTGATTAAGATCTTGATCACTTAAAGAAACAATAAAGGAGTTGAATCACAACCCCATGGCCTTATTTTAATGCTAAAAAGATTTGGCTTGCTAGACTGTCCAAGATCATAGACTCCAAACACAAGATCATTCCATCGATGCTCCCAAGGTTTCGATAAAGCTTGCGAGGGATAACATTCCCAATAATCGAGGAAGAAAAACCTAATAAAAAATAGCTAGCTAGGTCGCCTTGTGATGCCCTACATCTATTCTAATCTCTTATAGCGTGTTCTTTAAATATTTTTGTTTTATTTTAAAATATATTAAAATAATATTACTAAGTTGTTTTCATGAGCGTGTTCCTAGTTTCATAGGGAGTTGTTCGATAATTTTCTTTATTTTTCTTCTTGTATTTTTGCTATCATTTTCTACTTAGATTTAAGACTTTTATTTAATTAAAGTTTTAACTTTTAAAATCACAAATTATGGGATGCTGGTTGATTTCTCTGTACACATGTCATATTTTATGAATTATGGAGTTTAATTGGCATGGATATGCTTATTATATGATTTTTCCTTAAGCATAAACTTAGACGAGTCAAACAAATTATTGATAAAAACATACTCGTAAATCTTATTCTAATTATTGGACCGGATTGAGGATTGAGATTTTATAAATGTGTTCTTTGTTTTATATTTTTTTATGATTCATTTTCCAACTAGGTCTAAGACTTTTATTTAATTCAAGTTTTATCTTACTATTAAAAAAACAAAAAAAACCTTGGTTTATGTAGACAGCGATTTGAATGCGGCTGGGATTCGAGGTTGTGGGGTGGGGCAGGATTCTTTTTGGAAGAGTGAAGACTTCAGAGAAAAGGTGTAAGGTAGGAGAGAAGGACTGTCATTGAAGAAGACGTGAAGCATTTCTGGATTCCAATTTGATCTGCATCTGGAGTCCCTAAATGGCGATTTTTACTGCTCTTCTGAAAATGAAAGCACCCACTGCAGCAATGGATGTCATATGCGTTTTTTAACATGCCCACAATCGTGGATCATGCCTCGCTAGTCTTGCACTTTTGTTTTAGATTGCCTAAAGTTTGTTTCTGAGTGTGTTTTTCATCTTTAAAAAACTAATTTAGTGTTTTTTAATGTTTTTTTTATAGTTTTAATATGCACCTGTCAAAATTTAAAAAATTATTTTAATATATTCAGTACCAGATTGTTTGTACAAATAAATAGTGTCATAAAATATTCACAGTTGCAGGGTGCAAAATTGGGGTAAAGGTGCATCTTTATCAAAATCACTTGTCATTGAGGACTAGTTCATTTGCCTGTACTTTGCCGCAAGCCAGACTGTTTTAAAAAAATTATTTAAAGTGTCAAGATATTTTTGTAATGTTATTAAATTCAGGTAAGAAGATGAATCTTTTAACTTTAAATTTTGTTTGGCTCGAGTTTTAAATTAAATTATATAAAAATTAATTTAATATAAATTAATTTATTTAATAAATTTAAATAAAACTCGGATGACTCCTTTAATTTTAAAAAAATTAAATGTTAAACAATAAAAAAAAAAATGATAAGATATTTTCATCGCTTTTTATTTTTTAAATATTGAACAATAAAATTTAAAAAAATTATAAATTTAATTACAAAAAACTCGACAAAAAAACCAAGAAAAAAATCAAATGTAGAAAAATTGAATTGAAAAACATCTTATAAATAAATTAAAATTTTATTGTATATTAAAATGTGAAATACCCACATAGATCGCCAAAGTTAAATAATTTTTTTGGGTAGCAAAATCATTTTATTATGTATAAACATGGTAAACAAAACAATAAAACACCTAAATAATTATCAAATGAAAAATTTATTAATCGTGGGGAGCCAGCAAGTTAATTTCATTTCATTCACTGATCAGACACCAATCATGGGGAGCCAAGATTGACCTAGCAGAAGATGACCTTTTCAACCCTTCAAGAAGAATAGACAAACACTAGCAGTCACCAACTTTTTTTTTCCCGAAGTTACCTAAGTCTTTTTTTTTAAAAAATTTTTTTGATAAAGAAAGATGTTGATTTTTATATCTTCCGGCATTAATTTAATTTTAAATTACTCTTATAAAATTAAAAAAAAACAATATAAATCTACCTAGACTATATTTACCTATGCGGTTCAAACATGACATCGCCGTGTAGACAAAGAAATACCTAATCGCTTAAATTTCCTTTTCAATTTAAACTTAAGAGGTAATAATTATAGATTATATTTGTCTAGGCAGTTCAAACACGGCATTATCATACATCAAACGGATAATTAGTCATCCAAATCATTTTAATGGGAATCCATGTCAAAAGAACTCAAGAAATATGTCCAATTCATGGACATGGAAGTGTCTAATTCCGTTACGCGTGACAAATGTTGCTAAATTGCCCCACCAAGGATGCGATTGCCTTATCCATGATATGATGAAGCATACATGTGTAACTTGTTAAAGACTTGTGATTTGTACGGGCTTGATCTATACCTTTCAGAGGAGCCCTTGTCGGGAGAGAAAGATAGTGCAAAATCAAGGAGAAAAATGGTATCAAGTTAGGACAATTATAGAGGGGGGAATTTGGCTAAAAGTGACTCCCAAAAGAAATGCTTAAAAGATGTACTAGCACTAGATAGTGATTCATTAGTGTTTGTTCATCGAGTTTTCTCTCCAACAACAAGATGCTCTTATCCTTGAACATGTGAAAAGATTTGAGACTGAATAATAATAATGCATCATGCATTTGAAGAGTTTTCCTTAGCTTTTTGGAAGGATGAGGAATGTGCTAAAACTTGGATGAGCTTTTGCCGTGGTGGCGGACCACGGCATTAAAAATCATGTTTGTTTTTACTTTTCAAATGTTTTTTTTTAAATTTAAAGGTTTTTTGTTTTTTTTTCTGCTTCATATTTTTTCATGTTTTCAGATTATTTAAGTTTTAAAATATAAAAACAAAAATATTATTTTAATACATTTTTTATTAAAAAAACCATCTCAACTTAATAGCTTAAATTATTAGATGAGGTCCCAAGATATGATATATATTATTTTCTAACATGTTTCTTCAAGTGAAAGTTTTTTGGACTTAAAATTTGCACGGACTCATCCTACTTTGTGCTTAATTTTTAAAACATAAATCAGAATAGTGAGATTCAAATTCATGACCGCTTGGTCATCAATACTCTGATATTATGTTAAAGAATCATTTCAACTTAATAGCTTAAGGTATTAGATACAGTTTTAAAAAATAATTTATATTATTCTCTAATATTTTTAAATAAAAATATTTTTAAAAAACCGGATCTCGAGAAAACCGCTCAACGGCTTTTTCCCACTTCATGTTTCCCTCCCCTCAGATTAGGCTTTCTTCATGGACCACAAGAGCACTTCTCAGACACTACTTCTTCATGGACCACAATCCCACTTGACCTCTTTACTCTCACTGTTACAATCATGAGATTTTATTCTACCAATATGCCTTGCTTAGTTAAACTTTTCTCAATTGTTTTGGAGGGTAACCTCAATTTTATCTCCAACTTTTTACTCAATTTTCAATTTCATTCCAAAAAAAAAAAACAAGAATTATCAATTGGGTCATTATATCCATATTGGGTAAATATTCTCCATTTGATCTGCATATTATACAAAAAAATAAAAAAAATTCGAAGAAAATTTGCCAAAAAATAGTATTGAACAGACTTTATAAGAAAGGACCAATTAAGAAGTGTTTAAAACCCAATCGATAATAATATATTTGTTTTTTGAGATGAAAACGAGAATTAAGTGATAATCGAATTAATTTAAAGTATCATATCATTATTTTCAGCAAAAAAAGTAAGGCAAGACTTGAACTCTATAATTATCATCTCTCTTACTTTGCAAGGGCAGGCAGAACAAGCACGTCTTCCTATTTATGATGTTAATGGGTTCATGCCCATAGTTAGTCACCTTCTTCATCTTTTTTGCATGTCTCCAAAGTCACAGGGGCCTTGTTCCTGGCGCGTGGCCAGTCTCTTAACAATCCCCATCTTTTATACACTGTTACGAGCTTTGAACAACGATCCAAACTGGTAAAGGAACCCTTTGCCCCACCAGCCATTGTAGGTGATATGATAGATGAGGAAAAGGGGATCAAAGGACATATAATTTTGGCTTGGTTTTTGATGATAATATGTTTTCCCAGTCTCTCTCTGTGACGTCATGCCATTTGCTCACCGAGAGAGACAGAGAGAGAGAGAGAGAGAGAGAGAGAGAGACTGAGCACACAGACAAATACTACAGCTGAGACCACATTTCCTATTACATGATGTTGATTGCACACACACACAATTGGGAGAAAGAAAAGGGTGTCATAAGCATAGTAGAAAGGTTGTCGACAAGTTTTGTGGAAATTGTTTTAGCAATGATAGATAGCACTCGAAGGGATTTTTCCATTTCGAGGGAAAAGTGTAGGAGATGGAGAAACTGAGGACAGATAACTTAGTCTGCTAGGCAGTGAAACCGTATGAACAATGTGATTGTTGGGTGGTGTGCTCGTTATGCAGAAAGATTTATGACTCGTGAGTCAGAAAAATCCTTTCACAAATGTGTGAAATAATACACAGCAATGAAAACACATTGACATTGATCATTGCTTGGGGATTTTTCATGTGTTGATCTCTGACTATATCAGAACATGACAAGGGAGACATGTTTGATTTAGACACAATAGGTTTGGTTGCTGGATATTCAATACTATTAAGAATCTAACATGTGATTTGAAATAGATCGACCATTTTATTTTTTGTTTTGAGGGGGGTGTATTATCCACTATACAATAATTAACATATTTGAAAATGATATCAATCCAACAAAATAATCCCGGCTAGGCATCAGGCTCGATTCTCATTTTTAGAACTCGAGACAAACATTAAAGTATAAAAAATCTGATTTTAGTGCGGTCAACTGCATAGCTGAGCGCATTTCCAAACGAATTCCGGCATTTATAGTAATCTTTCATCTTTTAAATATCCCAATGTCCCTGTAAATAATAGTAAATAAGAATCATGGAAATATGTCAACACAACATCAATTTTAATTTTTTTGGTTAATTTTCTTAAATTTTGACAAAAGCTTTGCATGGCTATTGATTTCTATTAACATGAAGCTCGTGGACGTTATTTTGACCGATTAGAAACTGGTGTTGGTGATTTAAAAACCAAATCAAGGATGATTTATCTTTTTGTTTAAATTTATCTTTCTTTTGAGGTGAAATTGTTGATTGTTGCTTCAAGTTAATTCAAGGGTCTTGGTGTAGGGTGGGGCTAGGAGAGTGGTTGAAAATTGTGAGAAGGTCAATTCTAAATTACCAGCTGGTGAGTTTGAAATATGAGCTTTCTTGAAAATGAACATGGAGAAGGCAACACAGAGAATGTGGAAATTGGATGCCAAGGAAACTACAACCCTATAGCATATAGCACTTAACATGGGGAACATTAGGTGAATGAAAACAACTCATCACTCAAGATGTTTCATGAAAATCTTTTGCTTTTCATTTTTTTTTTTCCCATCACATTTTCCATCTGTTTCCTTTCTTCTTCCTCCCCTCTCAAAAACATGGCTAGCTAGTAAGACTTGGCAAATCCTGCTCCTGTCCACATTACCATATATTGCCAAGTAAATAGATCGAACACCTTGACATTTTTATCATGGCTTGTTCTTTCTAGAGCTGAGTAAATGGGTTCAATGGATCTCGTGGGAAAGAAAAGGGAAATAAAAAAACTTGGTACTTCGACATTAAAATTGATGATGAAGAACAATCATCCAAGTAATCATATCATCCATTGCCATCAAGCATATATAATGACCAACACGATCACTTCACAAATCTTTAAGTCTCAAATATGTTTTATAAGTTCATGTGGAGACTTCACAAAATCTCATGGTGTGGTAGAGATAGTAGAAGGGTGCCAAACTTTCAATCGGCCATCCTTCTGACAACCAATTGATATAAGTTTGAGCTTCCATACTTGAAACCCTTAATTTTCAATCCATGTTGAGCTTCCAATACGAATTTGACAAGAAATCCCATCACCAAAAACACACACACACTCACACTAATGGTGGTAAAAGGGAGGCATTTCGTTACCAAATTGAAAGGTACAAATATTATCTTAACCTATCAACCACACAGTAAATATAATAGCCCGGATGAAAATTACATTCTTAATCTGTTTAGTCTAAATCTTATGTTTTCTTAATCACATTCTTGGGCTTAATCTTGGAGATGGAGGGCATGCCTACTTGCACATCAACCCTCAAGATCAATGCTCGAAATGAGACCATGGCACCTAGGCCACACCTTCTACAACTAGAGCCACATAATGAAATTGATTAGATAGCTCTTTAATTTGAATCGACTATATAACTCTAGAAATTTGAAAGGTCTTATCCATTTGTTACGTTGAAGGGTCAAATCCAGCAAGCTAGAGTCCACATTCGGTAGCCCCATTTAGGTCTAACCTACTGTTTTCTAAGGTTGTGTTAGTTGATGTTGAAAGTTAGATGTAGACAACCCAGAAATTAATACCAGAGCCCAGGATGTTGGGATCCTTAACCAAGAAACTGATTAGCCAACCTCAAACGTCCAAGATTCTTGGTTAAGGATCTTGATCATTTGAATAGACCAAATAGCGAGTGCGAA
This sequence comes from Populus tomentosa, assembly GCA_018804465.1. Classification (NCBI taxonomy): domain Eukaryota; kingdom Viridiplantae; phylum Streptophyta; class Magnoliopsida; order Malpighiales; family Salicaceae; genus Populus; species Populus tomentosa. Next base: position 1,817,536 of record CM032003.1, on the reverse strand, counting down.
ATTCTCTTAATCATTTGATTAGCCCGAGATTCTCATAAAACCCCGACCAAAAGGAGTGAATATAGGCAACCCAAGCTGAAAGACCCTGATAAGCCCACAGGTTTTGCTTGGGGGGTGGTTCGGCTAACTTTGGATCGGCTTTTTGTTTTTTAATTTTAAAATTAGTTTTTTCTTTACTTCAAATTAATTTATTTTTCCAGTTATTATATTATTTTAACATGTTACAATTAAAAATAAATTTTAATAAAAAAAAAAATGTTTTCAATACATTTACAAATAAAAACAATCCGATTGGTTAAAACAAAAGTGCATAAGAGGGTACCATTTTGTAATTGACCAATGGATTTACAAGCACATACAAATCACAAGTACAAATCGATTAAGAGAACAACTACAATAGCACAACAAGAATTGAATAGCTCGCAGAACTCAATAAAACTGAGTTCGCAGTGAAGCCGCCAAAAAACCTCCGAATTTTACTTGTGTCGAGCAGGCAGCTCTCCGTGGCTGTACAGCCCAACATATAAGTTGATTCATCGTCTTGGATAAGAAAGAAAAATCACGCAGTCCCAATGACTCGGATATGGAATGGGGGGCCGCGACAGAATATTGGCTCCTCAGGTGAATTGGTTTTAGCTCGAGCTCTGAGGAGGTCATTAGCATCTTCTATCAGGGCAGCAGCTATTAGAGTGTACTCCCCAGGTACAAGAAAATACAAAGAGAAGGAATGCTTGGATTCTTGGAGGGGAGGAACCTCCATGGTTATTCCATTCAGAACACCTACCAAAAAAACAAGCAGTCACTGATCGCATCTGTCATGGTCGTAGCAATATGCAGAATTAGTTCTCTACCTATGGGAGGCCAAAGGCACAGATTTTGCTGATTACCAAAATAATCGACGGAGGCAGCCGGAAATGAAAAGATCGAATATTTTGAGCGAAACTTAGTGATGCGACATGAATATTTCACTAGAGGGAGTAGGGGGTAATAATAATGAAAGAAAGTAAATGCAAAATAACATCCCTCAACACAATAAAGCCTTACCAGACCACAAGACAGTTGCCTTGGTACCCTCGACGCAATTCTCTCCAGCTACGTCCCTGCATGTAATATTAAGACTCATCCTGATCATTTCCTTGGTGTTATTGCGAACCAAAACTTCCATAGGAGTCATGTCATGTGCCAAAACAGAACCTTTAGGCCTAGAGTCACCAGATTCTTGCAAGAGATTGTCTCTAACAAGCCTGAAGCCAAATGTCAAGGGATCTGGTAGCAGTACATCCATAGCAGATGTCTTGAGTGCTGCCTGTATGGCATCCTTGATATTTAATTCTCCAGAGCTGGTCCGGCCTGATTGCCACCGGACCTTTATTCTGGATATCAGGTTATTAATGGAAGCTTTAAGTTCAGCCTTGGCACTCTTTTCTGAGAAGCTTGAATTTCTGCTGCCAGCAGGCCCATCAGGCTTAAAATCCTTCATGAAAAAAGAACCATCAAGGATAGGTAATTTAAAATGTTCCAGTGGTATTAATACCCTAGCAGAGAAATCCCTATCGATTCTTGTTTTTGGATAACCATATTCAGTAGCATCTTGACCAGCAGAAAGCTTGTCCTCTGTGCTATCCAGCTGGACAGAGACACTGATCTCGAACACCAAATCAGTTGGATTAGACAATTCTAGTTCCAGAAATCGCAGTCCCCAACTTCCTCTGAAAGGATCAATCTTCACCAGTCCATCCATCTTTGTTTCAGAACCAATAGCTTCTTTACTAGCACTATTCTCTAGATAAATTGGTTTTGGAAGATTTTCACCAACATGGGCAGGAATTTCCATTGACAGCAAACGAGCCTTCACAAACGACAAACCTTGCAAAACGCATATGTTCAAGGGAACAACCAGGCGTCTACCAGGAGGCACAGCAGATCCTTCTGGAGGATCTTCACAATCTGTTAACGGCCCTGAAGATCAGAAAGAAAAGGGCAAGCAAAGAAAAAATAATTTATTCGCTTAAATTCTGTCATGACATTCAGAATACTATTTCTAGGGGAACAAGGAGATAAAAATAGCTCTAAACTAACAGCAGAACAAATCTACAAAATAATAAATAACAACGCCCTATTCAGTCAATTCTCAACAATAGACATATATAAAGTGCAGAAGATTCTAAATGCTGTGAAAGTTTTTTGGGGGGGGGGGGTTGTTGGTTTCAAGTAACTAAAATCTCATTCATATATATATAAAAGATTAACAGCAATTTGAAAAGGGCCGGACTCTTAACTCAAGTGGTACTGACTACAAATGAGCTAAAACTCAGTTAGATAACAATTCTTTTGTGCGTTTAAATAATTTACTAACAGAAGAGGAATAGGCTTGAGACACCTGACCTCACATTTCCTTGAATCCTCCAAAAACAAACTAACAAAGTAAAAGCATATACTTAACCTATTGCAAGCCCGCACTATGGTTTTATGGTAGAATAAATCTTTGAATTGGAGGACTAGCCGGATTATTTCACCCAAAATTATATGGCTAGAGCAAGAAGAAGATAAACAACAAAAAGTTTCTGTCAGCCAATAGCTTTCCCTTTTGGCTCAGAGTCTGCAGAATTAAATATCAAATTTGAAGGGGGGTAAATGTACAGAATGAAAATTACCTGCATAATGAATCAACAGTGACGGGCTACTACTGTCCTTTAACTGCCTTCCCGTGCTTCCAGAAGCATTATCAAGGTCCACTAACCCAAGCTTCCAGGCTTTCAAGGTCACAGGCAGGATCACCTCAGCACCAGGTTTTAAAGGAAGAACGGATTTTAAAGTTTCAAATGATATTGAGAGAACAGAATCTTGGTGTTTTCCTGAGAGTGAAATATGTGCCTGTTCAACTGGAACAGTGCCTGCATTAGCCAGACTAATATAGATTTCACGTATCTCGCCTTCATATAAAACTATTGCACCATTACCCCCAACAACATGTGAAACCAGTGAAGGCAGTGGTGGTACAACAGAAATATTTGGGACAGATACATTTTTCAACTTTGGAGAACCACAGCATCTGAAAGGGTCAGAAAGCACAAGTCCTTGCGCTGCACCATGGAGCAGATTATCTACATCCCTGAAGAGGTGTTCAGTAATAACACCAAAACAGTGAACAATGCACCCTGGAATTGTCACTAGCCCCACTGAAGTTGGGATTCCAGATAAGGTGATCACCTTGGATGAATTGGGAGGGAGATCTACACTGATGGGAAAAGGATCAAAATTTCCTGAATGCACTGACAAGTAGATACTATCAACCATTAAATTAAAGCCACATGGGTTTGCCAACTCCACTAAAATCTGGACTGGTTCCCCAACAATCCAAATCAGCTCCTGCTTGCTGCTATCATTTGGTTCCCCTTTGCTGAATGGTGTATAAATAAAAGGCCCTGAAGGAGCAGATCCAACCCACCAATCTTCTATTCCTGGATTGCGTTTTACAATGTCCATTTGAGAGGTATGTAGAGGAAAAGAATACAACCTAGAAGAAATAGACAGATTAATTGGATGATGATTGCCGACTTCAGAAACTGATATGAAAAGAAAATGAGACTCCATAAGCAGCTTTCTTGTTGACAGATTCAGTAAACACAGGACCATCTGCTATAAGTTCTTATACACATATTCTTTGAACACCCGAACAACAATAGACGAAAAATAAATTAAAATGAATGGACCCATGACACATTTACTACTAAGGTGATAGGTAAAAGATGATAGAAAGTGAGCTAAGATTCCACGGATGAAGCAAAATACCTTACAAAAGGTAAGGCAGGATCACTGCATCGAATCCCAGAAGGCAGCATCTCTGATGAATTAGCAAGTGCACGAGCAAGGCCATTCTGTCCAGCAGGTGTGATTAGAGGGTAATATGATCTTAGAAGCCGAGCAGCAGCGCTCCATGCAGCAAGAGGATCTCCTGCACGAACAGCAGATAGCAGTATCTCCCTCAGCACAACCATTTGAAGCGTGCTCCATTGAGACTCAAATAAAGAAACTACAGACTGGTGATGCATTTTCCCGCTATCAGCATGACCTGATCCAACCTCCTATCAAAAAGAAGATAATTCATGAAAGGTGAGAATTTTGAAGGATGCAAGTAACACTATAAACTCATTTCTTTCACCCATTGTTTGGTTTGCATGACAAGTTCAACCCTCTCCCTTTTCTTTTCTTTTCTTCATCTCTTCTTCCCTCTTTTTCAGCAGGATTTGATCCTGATTCTCTTGAGACAAAACCAAATGAATTAACTAGCTAAGCATCAGTAGACACTAATCAAGTTACACGAGGACTTTATGTACTTATCATGCGGCCTTTTTCTTTCTGTAAATTGAGAGCTGCATTTTCTAAGCATAGATAGATAGATTTGTTCAGGGAAATAATGTAGTTAACCCAGAGGAATCCACGATAGATAACTCCACACTACAGCCAGCCAACAGTACAAGCATCCCAGCAACCATTACATGCATGGTTTCAATTTTCCACCTGGCTTGTATACTCACATTGATATGAGAATTATTGGAGATGGAAGCTCTGCTCTGAACACGATATGCTTTGGTGGTCATTGCCAAAACTTGCAAAGCACTAATAGCAGCCAATTTGCCGTCTTGTTGCAGATAAAGCTGAGCAACCTGCCTAGTAAAAAAGGCAGCTTTCCTCTGGTAACCAAGAGTTCCAAATAAACGAGCTATTTCAACATATAGTATGAGTCTATCAGTAGCATCAATCAAAGATTTTGCACCATCTGCAGCACTAGTCAGCAAATCCACTACATCCTTAGCCAGCTCTCTTCTGCAAAAACAAGGACCGTTACTTTGAAAATTGCTTTCAAGAAACAGAAGCCTTGGCATCTTAATTTAAACAGCTCTCTTCTGTGTGTATCTTCTTACGTTGTAAAAAAAAAAAGTTGAGAGAAACATTTACCTGCAAAGATATCTTGCCAATTTCAAATCAGCTTCAAGTTCAAAGCTTAAAGGTGAAACCCTGCATTCAAAATATTAAAATAAATTGTGCACTTAATAAAAATAATTAAAATGTGAAAATAAATCACCTGAAGATCTCTAGGCGGTCTATGCAAGAGCATATGACCTCCTAATATATGTAAAAATATAAACCAAGAGCAATTATTAGGGAAACAGGCCTGGAAATTATATTTTACACTGTGATTCATAGAACAAGAGTAGAGAGATTGCAAATATATATAATATAATGAGAAAAATTGCAGTTTCACTTCCAAGCATAAGCATACAAAAAAAATTTGAATTTTTAAGCACTATTTCACATTGATTCAGGAAAAAGATGTTTAAAAAGATAATCGATCAACAAGAAATTACCTCTGAGCATTCTCTGGTATAAATGACTTCTTGTAATGCGATATCACACTGTTGTACCGATACCTAACTTCATCCTCTAGAGATGGGTCTTTCAGGCCTAGCCGGTCTATCTGATAACAGGTAAAAAAGGGAGGTAAGTAATTGCATAACTGCAGGGTATGCCAAAGATGTAGACATTAACAGGACCCATCATTCAAGAGGAAAATAACAAAGCCTTAAACCAATAGCTTTCACGGAAACTTCACTACAGAACAGGGAACAGCCTAACTACTCATAGACCAACAAAAGGATGTGTTTGAAATAAATGTCATTTTATCATTTAATTCAAAAGGCGCACATACCAGTAAGGCACAAACACTACCCTCCAATGCCCCAGCATACCAGAAGTAATCTGCAGTCAATCTGGATAATTCCAATGCGGTAGAATAATGAGCATTGGCATCAACAGGAGATCCTGCCAATAAACAATAATCCCCTATAGTCTTTTGTGCACGACCAAGTCTTCTCTTTTTAGCCTTGATCACCTGTAATTTTTACAAAACTCAAAATTATCAACCTACAGGGTACAAAATACTTGGCATCACATTACAAAATAAAAACTTTCAGAATAAAATTTCCAGATTCAAAATCCTTAGGACACCTAAAAATAAACCTCCTCTGAGCTTAAACTAGCTTGAGAATCCAAAGGTGTCTTGAGTATAGTTCCAGCAGATTCCGCTTGAAATACATACTTCTCAAATTCCATCAACAATGAAGCCGCAATCTCTTGCATCATCGTCTGCAAATGCATCTCCTGCGTTTGACGATCTGCTGGCGGAAACAATCTCAAATTCTCTCCCTTTTTACCGCCATCCTCTAACTGTAACAAAACCATGAGAATCAAATCACTGATCAGCCAAATAAGAGAGACAATTGCTTGGCATTTACATCAAAAACCACTTCAGATTCATTGAAATCAAAACCTAGGTTCATTTTGAAAGCAGGTCCGCAAGCAAACTTGAATCCCAATCCCAACTCCCACTCCACTCCAAAAGTTTCATAGATTAGTTTCATTCCTCATTTCTCACGGAATCCTAACCTCCTAGTTTAGCAAACTAAATCTCATTTAAATCTAAAACACCTAATATCCACGTAAATCTCTATAATACGTAATCCAACAGAAACAACACATGAAAAGAGAAATTCAAAAAACCATTCCTTAGCATTTAGCTCAATCATAATCATAGTCATTGTCATTGTCATTGTCATTGTCATAAAATTAAAAAATATATATATAATTACAAATCCAATCCGATTCCAATTAAGAAGTAAAAAATTTACCAAAATACAGCGAAGCAACAAACTAACCTGAGAATCACAAGGAAAAAAACCGAAACAGCGAGTAACACGCGCAGAAGCGTAACCTTTACAGACTCCATCGAACTCTTCAATAACTGAATCAAGATCAGGCGATAACGGACAATGACAAACACCAATAACAGCCAAGATCTTACGATTTGACTGGAAATCTTCCCATGGACTAGGCGGTGCACCGCCGAGGACGAATTTGAACCGGAGGGAACCGGTTTCCCAAGGTTGATTGGTGAATGGTGATTTTTGTTCTTCCGTGTAGAAGGAGGAGATGGAGGAGAGTGGGATCGTGTGATGGTGGAGGAACATGGAGTAATAGTCGCGTAGGGTTTGGTGAGGGATTTTGCCGATTGGGATGATGGCGATTCGGATCATGGCGGAGGTTTCTACACTTACGTCTGGTTCCATGATGGGATCAGACGGTGATTGAAGGTGGAGGTGTAGGGAGTTACAGTAGGGAGTGGAGTGTAAGACTGAGTCACTGACAATGTTAGAAACTGGAGAGAGTGGTGAAACGTTTCGACTTTCGGTGGTTGTGTTAGAGGGAGGGGGACGAGAGGGTGTGTTTGGCTATAGGGGGGGGGGAATAGTTTTGTTGGGAAGAGAGGTGAGTCCTTTTAGTTGTAAAATAGTTTAATTGAGTCCTACTTCTTTTTGGAAGGTTACAAGAGCAAGAACAAACGGTACAAGTCTGTGCATTTAGGTTGTGAAAATATTAGGAGTTGTTAAGCCTGCAATGGTAAAATTGATAGAAATAGATTAATACTATATGAGGGGTCGCGTTGCACTGTGGGTCCGTGCTATTTTTTCCATGTAATATTTAGCTGCTGTAAGTATGTTTTTTTATAAAAAAAAAACTTTGATAACCTGGGTTATAGCAGCTAAATAAACTAGTTTTATATGAATTAAACAGGGGGAAAAATGATTGTTGAATCCAAAAAAAAATAGACCAAAACCCCCCGAAATGAGTTTAAAAGATACCTTAAGATAGGCTAGCTCAGGTTTCGTAGCCCAAGCTTAATGTACAGTAGTGGCTCAAATAAAGTGGGCTCCAATGCAATAGCCCAAGCCCAGCTTTATAGAGAGCATGCAGGATGTTCGCCTAATACAGCCTTGTTGGGCGTGTACCCCGGCACCTCGAGAGTACACCCCAAGCCTAATATGCTTAGTTTTAGTTAACGTGCCTTGATTTATTTTTCATATTTAATAGGCTCAAGCTCGATATTTTAAAAATATATTTTTTATTTATAAAAATAAAGTTTATTTGTATAAAACAAAAAAAAATTATGGATGAGTAGAATAGTATCTTAAAAAATTAAATACAATATATTTTTTAAAAAAAAAATTATTAAAAAAGATATGTAAAACGGGTGATCTAGATCATAAGATTAGAATAAACCGATTGAAAAGAAATTAAAGATAGTCACGATACTATTTTTTTAAAAATAATAATTTAGAATGATAAAATAATAAAATAAAATGAGGTAAAAAAAAAGGTTGAACCATATTAACTTTTCAAAACAGAAACTTGGATTATTAGATTAAAAGCACTATAATTAAAAAAATTATGAAATTCAATCCTCAGCAAATCAAACAGCATATAAAAAATCAAGAAAAAATAGCAATTATATGAAAGGATCTGAAAAAAATAGTTGTAATTAAAGGAATGGGGTGAAAAATAAATCAGAGGGCAGCAAAAAATGATCAATTGAAGATTAAATTGAAACAAAAAAATAATAATAAAAGGAAAAACATATCAAAAAAATGAGGGCCACATTATTAAAAAAAATAAAAACTTTTATTGAATGATAAAATTGAAAATCAATAAAATTTTAACAAAAAGAAAAAAATAAAAATAAAAAAGGACTAGAATGGAAAAAATAATACATGATAAATTGTAATTAAAGGACTAAATTGATACAAACATTAATGTTATAAAAAGGATAGGAATGAAAACAATAGATCAAAATAATAAAGACATAAATTAAAAACAAGGAAGACAACCACGTACATTTTCGAGTTGGAGAGGAAGAGGAATGAAAAAAAAGGGACTATTAGCGACAAACAACACATCATATATCATGCTAGGAGAAAGAGAAAATGATTGCACTTTCAATATATGTGGAAACATGTATAATGGAAGGGTAAGTTTGTCCACCAAATATTGTTTCGTGTGCCGTTTAAATGATACAGATATCACTTATTTACTAGCCTATTATAAGCACACTCCGACAGTGTTTTTGAATAAAATATCAATTATCCAACATAAAATAACCAAACACTCTTTAGTCTTTATGCCCTTAAAAATTCTAAAACAATCCCATGTGAAAAGGATAAAGATACCTCTAGACATGCTTCTTCTTCTTTCTTTCTTTTTTAATTACAAATATATATTTTTACTGTATCATAACAGACAACGAAACAAACAAATTCTTGGTCAAAAGTTATAATTTTTTTCTACATTGAAAGTAAATGAATTATTTTACTGTTTATTTTTTAAAAAAAGATGAACATATGTATCTAATAATCTTTAATAATTAATGAACCATTAAAAAAAAGGATAGAATTACCCCTAATATCAACACTTTTAATTTCTAAACTAAAAAAAATAATTATTATAGCAATAGACAATAATTTATATCTAATGCTACAGTGAATAACTCAAGCCCTGTATTTTCGTGGTGAATGAGAAAATTCATAATATATCCTTCTTGGGAGGCCACTGTTTATTCTTCTAAAGTCCAATTCCACGTTTCCGCCTAGGTAAAACTTAAAAGCGTGTAGTTGTAAAAAAGTGTTTTACTTACATAGCTGTGTTTTAAAAATATTTAATTTTTTTTATTTAAAGTTAATATATTTTTATATTATTTTAATATATTGATGTTAAAAATAATTTTTTAAATAAAAATAAATATTATTTTAATATATTTTTAAATAAAAAATAATCATAACTATATTCACAACAAACTGTAATTTTGATGACTTCTAATATTTGCACCACTGTAGACAGTTATTACACAAGAAATGACCTGAAAACATATTTGGATTATCAAAATATAAATAAATACATGTTAACTTGTGAATTATTAAATTTATTTATATTAATTATTTTTATAAAAATAACATTATTTTATTATAAAAAATAACAAAGTTTATCTCGAATTTAGTTAGATTAAATTAGTATAAATCTAATACATTAATCAAGTATTAGTGAATTAATATTTTTTTATTCAATTTAAATCTTGACAGGTTTGATATTCCAAGTTATAAATTTTTAAAAAGTTAAATCAGATTTAATAATTATACCCTTACACTCAATAACTTGCAGAGATTTGAATCTCGTCGGGAAAGAACTTTGAATATAATTAGCATTATTTCTTTCACAAAGCTATATAGACAGCTTTTTGGAAAAAGTAAGGATATAATAGTGAAAGCATCTTCTTTTTTTTTTTTTAAGTTCTCCCCCTCCGAACTATTGAAATAGTGATGTACAAAAAGCAAATACGATCTGGATATTTATAATATAAAAAAATATAAAGAAATAGTTGTCATTACAACTACGCTGTAAACATAAAAAAGCTGTAGGATCATGCGAGGAAAACAAAGACAAGTTCTCGTTACAGCCCCGTCTAGCGAAACACTTTTAAAAACATCCTCACAGCCCTGCCCTAAACCACAAACATAACCGCAGACTTCTCTGCATCTTTAGAGCATTTTTAATGAAGAGGTTAAATGAAAAGTAAAAAATAAAAAACTAATATTTTAGTTTTTTTTACTTGTTTTGCACACTTTAAAAAAAAACTAAATAAAATGTTAAAATATCTTTTCTTTCCCATAAATGCTATTTCTATATATCTTTTTAAAAAACCAAAACCAACAAAATAGGGTCATTAAAATAATAAATCAATTAAATATAATCATGTGAAAAAAAATAACATCAAATTTTTTAAAAAATAATAAAACATTTATTTTTTTCACTTTAATATAAATAGCTCTTCAAATAGTTTTTTTTATTAGAATAAATATGATAAAAAAACTATATTTATATTATTTAAAATATTATTTTATTAATTTAGTTTTTTAAAATAACATTTTGTATTAGAAATGCTATTACTCCAACAAAATTTCCTGGACGACTCAAGATAGTGAAACTTCAAACTCGACTTGGGTGAGTGCGGAACGTGCCTCAATAGCCCCGCGGCATTTTCTCGATCGAGATGAGGTGACGTCCAGGGCCAATAGTTAGCCTGAGTACTAGCCGTGGTGCTGCTTGCCATCGTGGGTGGACCGCTTAGCCTGAGCCAAGGGGCCATACCGTACACCTAACAAGGGAGCCACTCTGCCTGAGCGGGTTATGTTAAGCCCTAAATTCCAGAGTTTTCTTTTATGATTTTTTCATAAAGATTCGGAAAGCTTTCTTCTTACATTCTGGAAGAAGGGATTGGCGAGGTGTGCAGGAGGGGAAACGGTGAGTGATGGGGGTTGGTTGGAACCAGCTCGGCTACTTGACTTCTTGCCGTTTCATCAAATGAGTGAAATAAAGAAAATGATGTAAACATGATAAATGGATGGCTTCACCGCTTCAAATGCTAAAACAGAGGATCATGCTTGATCCGTTGGATCTTGAAGAACTGTTATTGATTAACGAGTCTAAAAACCAATCCTAAACACAATTTAAGCTGGCAAACACAAGGATTTAACACACTAAAAAGATTTCATTTTTATTTAAGCTGGCAAACACAAGGATTTAACACACTAAAAAGATTTTCAAGTACAGCATGAAAAGGGATTTCAAAAAGATATCCCCTAAAACCAAAGGCCATCAAAGGTCATCTTGACAGGCACCTGTTACAAATTTAAACATGATAGAACTAAACCATCATTAACTTAAAAGGAGCTAACTGTAACCCTTAAATACCCCGAAAGACCTTCGAGATTCTAAATTCTAGCAATTAACTCACAAATACTGATAATTAAACTATACACGGAGAAACAGCGAGGGCGCGCACCCAACAAGACTTAAGAATTTCAAGGTCAAGCAATTCGATTTCTCCCCTTGAAAAAATATGGGACAATCGAATGCAAAACATCAAAAAACAAAACCCCATCTACATCATAATCTTCAGTCTTCAAATCCCATCTGCCAAAGAAGCAGCAGCAGCTTCATAACCCACCAAAAGAAACCTTGATGAAACTACAAACTAAGGCCTAAAAGTTTCATTATCTCACTGCTTGCATCAACAGCGACGGAGTTAACGGTCTTCTTCGTGAAAAAGCCAGGCAGAGGAAGAGAACTGGGTGGCGGGGATGTAATAAAAGCCGATCCGGCATAAAAACCATTAACTATGTGCATCGACTCAGTGAGTCGGACCTGAGTCGGAACCAGAACGGCATCAGGACCCAGCATGTCGTTTGAGACGAAACCCAGGTCTTCACTTTTCTCAGCCTCTGTGTTATGACTCCCTTTTGGAGTCTCATCCTTCTTTCCGGGCTCGATTAAATCTTCTTTGCCTCGTTTGAGAATCTTGACTTGTCCCATAACAAGGTTGCTGTTGTTGTTCTTGGGTACAGCGGCGCGTGGAGGTGGGGATGAGTTGGGACTCCGTTTTCGGCGGTTGGGCTGTGCCCGGTTTGTGCGGGGGTTGTTGGGGTTAGGGTTCCGTGTGAACCTCATCCGTTGTGGTTGTGATTGTAAGGGATTTTTCAGGCAATCTTGAGGATTTACAACAAGAACTCCCATGTTATTTTTCAAGAAACAGATCGAGAAGACAAGATTTCTTGGCAACAAAATAAAGGAAACCTTTAGAGATAGAGGAAGAGAGGAAACCCTACGTTGGAGTTGACGTGGGAAAAGAGTAGTGGAGAGGGTTGGTTTTATAGGGGAAGGGGAAAGGAGGATGAGACCGTGGATTTGAGGATGAGAGGGCAGTTTCTTATGCCAGTCTCACTAGGGATACGTGAGAAACACGAAGCTGATTTTTTTTTTTTTTTCTAGTGTTATTTGACTTTATATTTCAGTTATGTTTTCAGATTTTTTTTAATTTTTATTTTTAAATAGTTTTCATATGTTTATATAAAAAATAAAATATTATTTTAATATATTTTTATATTTTTTTAAAAAAACTTCTATTGTATTTTCAATCTAGCACTAAAAAATATTTTATTAAGAGAATTACTAGCGTGTACTTGAAGAGAAATCTTATGCTATTATAGTTTTGATGGAAGAATAAATTAATTCAATAATATCCCTTGTTGTAGAAAAAAAATTATACTGGCTTGAAAGACATCACACGACATGAAACTAACATCTATCATTAATTTTTTTCCTGAATATATTATTCTTTAGTCAGCAGCTACTTTTCATCTTTCATTCTAGTATAGGAAAAGGTCTAATTTTTCCTTAACGTTGCATTTCTTACTTAATATTTTTTAATGTCGTCCTCAAGTCACGATAACTTTCTTTTATGCAAGTGATATTTATCATTTTACCCTTAAAACACAGGATGGTTGTGAGTGAAAAATTGAATTTAGACAAAATTTTAAATTTTTTATTGTTTTGATAAAAAAATTTAAAAATAAAAATAAAAATAAAAAACATCATCTACCCCCACCGCCTAACAAACCTTTATTTTAACAACGTGATTTAAGGAGCGTGTTGGGGGTAGCTGGGAGAGGGAATACCCCGCCAGTACTTTGGTTGCGAGAGGCTCTGTATCTGACGTGGGTTCGATGCCACCGGTGCCATAACTATCGTCTATCTTAGTGCCTGTTTGGCATGGCGGCCAAACCGGCTTTTTGAAAAAATTCAAAAATTTTTTATTTTTTATTTTTGTTAAAATTAAGTGCGGTTTGTATTTTTTGGATCGTTTTGATGTGCTAATATCAAAAATAATTTTTAAAAAATAAAAAAACATTATTGGCATGCTTTTCGGCACGAAAAGCTATTTGAAAAGCAACCGCTACCACACTCCCAAACATCCTCTTAAATTTCAGCCCTTGTGGTTTCTCTTAGCTACGATAATGCCACGACCCCCTCTAACCGTTTTTTTCCTGTCATGTTGTAGTTGTTTTAAAAATAATTTTTTGTATTTAAATATATATTAATAATATTTTTTTATTTTTTAAAAATTATTTTTAATATTAATATATTAAAATTATTTTAAAATATTAAAAATATATTAATTTAAAATTAATAAAAATATAAAAAATTTTCAAATCTTTTTAAAAATATTTTTAAAATAATTATAAATATTTTATTTATTTATTGTTAAATTAATAACATTAACTTGTTATAGCAACAAATCCAAATTCGAAACTTTAAAAAACATCAAATTCCTCTCCTGACTTCTCTACTGTGAACGGAAAAAAAATCCGTCCAGCCAAAATTATAGAAAAAATATTCTCTGTACGGCCGAAATCCTTTTCGAATGTGAAGGGGGAAAAAAAGCACACCAGATGTCAACTTTATGTGTCATGCAAGCATACATAAAGATATGCTCGGTGCGTTTAAAAGTGTGACAATTTATGCTTTTAAATATTTTTTATAATTTTAATATAATTTAAAACTAAAAAAATATATTTAAAACACGTAAAATTCCTGTGTACATGCAATGCTTCTGTAGTCGGGATCTTTTTGAGAGATGCGCATGCAAATTAGACGGAAATACATTGACTGTTATGGCATAAAATGTTTTTCTTGTATTAAGAGCTTAAAAAATAACTAATATCTTATATTTTATCAAATCAAGTAAATTCATTGAAAAAGTTATATTTGTTTTTGCATTGTAAAAATATATTTAAATTTTTATTTATTTTTTTCTTTGTTTTAAATTAATATATTTTTAGTGTTTTTACATCATTTTAATATACTAATTTCAAAAATAATTTTTTTAAAATAAAAAATATATTATTTTGATATATTTATAAATAAAAAATATTTTAAAAAGTAATTCCAACCACATTTTCAAATAAACAAGTTTAACCAGAACTCTTAACATCACCAATGTATTTTATCTTTGAATTTTTTAAAAAGTTTTTGTAACAATGAGAGTAACTTAAGCAACTTTTTTCATTCCAATGAATTCCCAGATATAAAAAGAATCTCAACCTCCTTCCCTTTACTTGAATTTAAAACTAACAAACAAACAAACAATTTGATGCCTACTCCATTATCATACAGGTCAAAACCTAAAAATAATAATAATTAAGGCTATTTACTATTTTCAAAGAAAAAAATTGATTTATTTAATGTGTGTTTGGATAAGAGATAGATTGTATTTTTTTAGATAAAAAACTTAGTTTTTTAACTTGATATGATTTATACTTAAAATATATTATATTTTTTTTATATAAAAAAAAAACACCATACCTTCAAAATAAATACCCTCTTAATTGCTCATGACAACAATTCACGAGAACCATGCGAACAATCAAAATTTCGACACGGTTTGGATCTTTGAAACGCGCTTTTCATTGGGAAATTCGTGAGGAAAGTTCCCTGGTCAATGAATCATTCTGCGATGGATTTGGGGAAAAAATGGTTATTTAATTAATTTACATGTGAAAGAGTCGACGATTTTTATTAAAATAAGATTTTTAAAAAATATTTACATGTCCAGGGATGAGGTTTTCTCAATCAACAAAACTGATTAAAAATATGATCAGGACAAATCAGATTTAGCCTGTGTTTTTTTAGAGCAATCCAAATAATGAAGACTAGATAGAAATAATTTTTAAAAAATTAATTTTTATATTTTAAATTTATTATAATGTATTGATATCAAAAATAAATTTTAAAAAATAAAAATAAAATTATTTTTATATATTTTTAAATGAAAAATAATTCAAAAAATAATCATTATCTTCTTTTCAAATACCTTTTAATATGTGTGTTCCACATGTTATAACTTGTATAGTTGCGATTTAATAAAATAGATTAAAAAATATATAAATTATAGTTTTTTTTACAATTATTTTTTTAAAAAATAGTAAAATCTATGTAAAATTAAGGTATGTTTTAACAAAATAAATAGTTTTTAATCTATAATTAAAATAAAATACGGAACCACCCAGGTAAATGTAGCCTCGACGACTTAGCAATGAAGCTAGCGAAGAAGCAATTAATAAGAGCAGATCACAAAATGCAAATGATCTTGGATACTTTTTGTAATTTGAACAAATATCAATGGGCATTTTTGTAACACCGTAGAGCATTGGATCCTCGATGATGAGAGGACAGCTGGACCTAGGAATTATTATACGTGTTTCTTATTAAATGGAATGACGTAGACGTTGGAAAAGACGCGTGTGACTGATGGAGACAACCGACCTTTGCTTCGGCGGTCCGGCTGGACCGCTCTGGGTTGTTGAAGACATTTGAACCGGCAGGGCTTTTCGTGTGGAGGAAGCGTTTCATTCTTTATTTTGATAAAGAGATTTGATGGAGACAAGAGATCTTCCTGGATGGACAGATGGCACATGTCAAGGATGTGTCGAAAAGGACGAAAAGTTATTTTAGTGGTCGTGATTGATTAGTGTTTTATAAGAAAAAAGTGAAAAAATAATATAAATAGTTTAGTTGTAAAAAATATAAAATAAATTTACCTCCTTAACATGAATATAATTTTATAATAAATTTGTATATTTTAAGAAATAAATATCTCTTTTATCATTATCATCTTCATCTTTATTCTCTTAAAATAGTAATAACCAAATATTACCATAAACATATACATTTTTGATAATCTTGCATGAATTCTAAAATATTAAGCTTTTCTATTCATGTCGAAAACAATTATCTTTCCAGCCATCTTGTTAACCAAAAAATGAAGTTTTCATGTATATCTCTTTACATAATACTATTTACTTAATAATATTTTTTTATAATTTATATATTTTTTTATTATTTTAAATTTCATCTATTAACATTAAATTTATTAAAAATAATTTATGATTTTTTAAAAAATTTTACGGTGCTATTCTCGTCTTGTTATTTAGACCATGAGTTTGACAAATAAACTCGGTTGATTTAAAAATTTTTGTAATCAATTTTTTATTCTAGTTTCACTATTAATATTGAATTAATCAATAATTAAACTCTGTAATTTATCATCTATATCTTATGATCAACTGAGCTAGCTCGAGTCATTTTTATTTCGTTTTTAATCGATTTTTTTTTATTTCATCTCTTAACACTAAATTAATTAAAAGTTAATTTTTTTTAATTTTTTTTATTTTTTTTTCTGCTGAATTATTATGATCTGATATCTCAACTCATAGGTTGAGCAGTTTAGCCTAGGTTGAACTAAGATATTTTTTTAGATTATTTATTAAATTAATTTTATTTTCAATTTCATTTCTCAACATTTGTTTTATTGGATACTGGATTTTAGAATTTTTTATATCTTTTATGGAGTTTTCATAATTTCATGACATGGCATACGAATTGACAAATTAATATCAGTTAACCAAAATCAATCCAACATATTATTGTCTTGATTTTTATAAAAAAAATCTCATTCTTAAAATTTATTTTAAATCAAACTAAATTTTTTCTAATCATTTGAATTATTTTTAAACCCATTAAATTAACATCATTACATTAGTTAAATCCCCATACAAATTATTTTTTTTATGAAAAATAATATTAACAATAATTAAATATTTTTTAATTTTAAAAAAATTTATCGAATTTGCAGCGCATGGCAGTTATATAGTAATTCAACTTCTTTGGGAACGAAAACCAGAACTGTATAATTAATTTTTAAACAGTTCTTTTATAATTAATTCTTTTACTTGTTTCTCATTGCATACATTGAAAATCATCACAGATGATATTGAAATTTATCGAGAATTGATTGCAAAGATTCCAATCGAGTAAAAATTAAAGTCACATTTCTTCACATTCACGTGTGGTTGGATTATTTTATTTATATCAGGGTTCTTTTTTTAAGTTTAGCATTTTAATGGTACAATAACCCAATTTATAATTTTCTCAGCAGCATGATTTTTTTTTTTAAATATCCTATCAAAACCAAATCCATTTCTATACTTTAAATACACATTCATAAGTTAAAGATGTATTTATAAAAAATTTATTGTTTACAATATTGTTCAATAACAATAACAACAATACAAACTCACTTCCACACTTTTAAAAACACAAATATAACCAACAGGTGTGTGGCTCAGTGGTTGCAGGGGGCAGCTCTCCTTCCTTCGAACTCCGGTTCGAGTCCCAGTGGAAGTGGGGCTGGAAAGTTTGTTCCCCTCATCTCTATTGGGTCCTCCCTATGCGGTATGCCTATCACCCCCGTGGTGCCTTACCTGTTCACTGGGCTTGCAGGATGTTCAGTGGGCCGTGGGATTAGTCGTGGTGCGCGCAAGCTGGCCCGGACACCCACGTTAATAAAAAAAAAACACAAATATAACTCTAAAATATATAATTTAGCTGGTTAGATTATAAATTTATTCTCTAGAAGTTATCATTTTAATTTTAACAAATTTTAGAGCTATTATAAGCTTATATGATTATTGATTTTAGAACCCGTAAAATTAGTCATTGTATGTCTAAACTGGCCTAAATATTTATATTAATAAAAAAAAATACAAACATTTTAAAAAAAAACAGAAGGTAAAACAAAGATATGCCTCGATATTGATATATTTTTTAATATATATATTAATTTATGTTTTAATAATGACTTGGATAGGTCCAAGTGTTCGAGGACACTTTGGACTTTCCACTCGTTGTTAATCTCCATGAATCTTTTAGCTTATCGTCTCGTTATTCTTTCCATTTTCCAAGTCAAACATCTCATGCTCCGAATCACAGTGAATATAAAAATAAAATATCGAAACAAAAGGCTGAGAAATTTATTTGAAGAGGAAAGAAAAAGGAGCAGCAAGGTACGAGGTCCAGCCATGGCTTACCATCTTTCCTGGGCCTAATCACAGCTGATCCAATCCATTTCCAAAGAAGCACAGGCTTGGTCCTGGACTGGGCTCGTCCTTAATTACACTGCCGGTCTCATGAGCCCTAGGCGTGGTCTCTGAGCTGGGGTTATAATTTATTGCCATGCCAGCCCATGAAGAAACCAGGGAAGAAAAACCCCCCCTCCAATATAAAATATATATTTTGAAACAAAAAAAAAAATTATTTTTTAAAATACCTTTAAATTATGAAAATAAACAGATCTCTGAAGAATTCGAGGGAGAAAAGATTTCCGCATCGGTTTGGTTTTTATTAATTTTAAAAACTAAATCTATTTTTTTTATATTTTTTAATTGAAATTACCTAACAGATTTAAAATTCGAGTGGATTTTTATGGGTAATGCAGTCCATTTGCTCACCGCCGGCAATAGACCCCCCTTCATAGTGAATTAAATAATTAAATTAGTATGATGTTTGCCAACCACATGAGATTTTAAAAAAATGAATGATGAAAGTCTTTGAAGCATAATTGCTTTTAGCATTTGGAACTTTATATAACGTCGAGAGTTCTATCTTTTCAGGTGCTGCACGTGTAGACATGGCTGTTAACTTTTTTCTTTTTTTTTTAATTAACGTAGATGTTTGGGTTAGCTTATGTATATTTTGACTAACTTCACGGGTTTTAAAATTAACAACCATACAAGTTTTAAATAATCATTATATAAACAATCTCGGAGCTCAAATGTAAAATTATAGAAAAAACAAACCTCTTAATCTAAGTTTTTATTATTGAGTTGCCTCCTAAATGGTTTTGTTAATTCATCATTTTAATTAGACACATGATTACTATTTTTATTTAATTTAAATTCTTAATGCCCTGAATTGATTTTGGCAGTGCCAAAATCTCACTAACCCCGTAATTATTGCCACCTTGATTATATTGTATGAAACAACTTGAATAATCAATCATTCATTCATGTGTGCACTTGAGACCACTTATCTACCGTTTGTTCATGTGTTTTAAAAGATTTTTTTTAAATTATTTTAATATATTAATATAAAAAATAAATTTTAAAAAATAAAATAAAATAAATATTTTAAAAAAAACTACTACTCCAATATAAAACAGATTTTAAAGTGTACTTGGAATACGGTGCAAATCGCATTACCTTAAATTTTAAATTTTGTTTTTTAATTTAAAATAATTTTTTTTTATGTTTTTAAATTATTTAAATATATTGATGATGAAAATAATTTTTTAAAAATAAAAAATAATTTATTTTAATATATTTTTTAAATTAATTTTTTTTTTAAACCGCTACTCTAATTCTAAAGACACTCTTAATCTGTCTATTCATCGCTGCAAAGTACTTTGATTGATGCAGTGATAACTTCATCAACGTGGACAATTGAGGCTATAAGATTCATCAATGAAACATATTTATTTAACATGCAAGGTATTTCTAAAAGAAGATTCATTTATTAAAATTAACATTTTTTTATTCCATGCATGTTAATTGAAGGATTTTTTTATTTTAGTAAAATGTTAAAGTATATTATAAATTATATATCAATTAAAATTGAATTATTTTTTAGAAGATGGGAGTTGTTGCTTGCATGTTGTATTGTGTGTGCTCTTGTCAAATTAAAATAAGAGAGGCACCGTGGGCGTAGGCGCGTTGCTAATAAATAAGGATTAAAAAGGACCATGTAATCTGTCTTCTTATAAATGTCAATTATCGCATGTAAAAACCCTTGATCCAATACTTTGTTCTTAAAAATTCTTGAATTTTTAAAATTTTAAATTAATATATTTTTAGTATTTTTTATCATTTTAGTATACTAATATTAAAAATAAAAAACTATTATTTTTAAATAAAAAACAACCACTATATATCCTCCCGAAAAAACTCTTCATGGTGGTTCTAGCTAACAGTCTTTCTTCGATGACGACACAAATTATGAACCTACTCCAGCATTAGTGTTAGGAATGTTAACCCTAACATCTTGGTTTAATTTATTTCTTCCCTTTGCACAGGGAAGTTTATTTTCCATCTGTACGTTTTGAAAAAAAAAAAAAAACAAAATATTGATTAAAAGTGATTTTGTTTGTTTTTATGTTTTAAAAGTATTTAAAAAAAAAAAAAATTTGTTTTAAATTTATATTTTTTAGTGTTTTTAAATTATTTTGATGTGCTAATATTAAAAATAATTTTTTTAAAATAAAAAAAATATTATTTTTATATATTTATGAGTAAAAAATAATCACAACCATACTCCCAAATAAATAAAGTCACTTTAACCCCAAGAACCTACTGATAGTTAAAGATTTACCCTTTAATTTTTAAAATTTAAATATCAGGATTGGTATTTAAAAAAATTTATTAATAAACTTCTACATACATCATATCAATACAGAATATACCCTTTTAATATTATCCGAAAATAAAACTTAGTATTGATTAAAACTTAATCTGATTTATTAATAAAACAAGTTCAATTATATAAAAACTCAAGCTCTAAGAGTTTGTTATTATGTATAACCATGCTGAATTAGACAGTATCAGACATAATAATTCAGCTAAATTCGAATCATTTTCAAGATCTAGATGTGGATCCTCGGATTAAAGAACAAGGACCCTTGGAAATTAGAATCAATTTTGTTCAAATAAAATATGAAAAAAAATAGAATTAAAATAGAAATGGAACCCTGAAGGAGGACTTATCCGATAGCTATGATCTGTCTCGACTGACTATTTTGAAGCAGACCATTTACCTAACACGTGACAAGTTTTTTTAATTTATTTATTTGAATTATTTTATTGTTGGATTGTCTAATAATTATTGATTTCGTGTTGTTGGAATATAATTATGAAAATGACAAGCTCAGATTACTTTCAGGTCAATGCCGGATTTTTTCTACGATTCCAATCTTGCAGCGGTCGGTGCTAGAAAGCTAATGTGGAGATGCTCACAGCACCGTTTTTGAATAATAATTAATACATCGTATCTGGGATTGATGAAAAAGAAAGATGTGAAATGGAAAAGGAGAGAAAAAGGAGAATGTTTTTTATTTGAAAATATATTAAAATAAATTTTTATTTTTTAAAAAAAAATAATTTTAATATTAATACATAAAAAAATAATATTTGATTTGACTGAAATACTATTCGTGTGACATATTTGATTTGACTAAAATACTTTTAATCTTTTATTAACTTAATCAATGTTTTTAATAACTGTTTTCATATATAAAGTTAATTATTACCTTTCCTCTTTTAATTAAATTTCCTTGAGTTTTTTTTTATTAACTTAATGAGTACAATGGACTTTGTAATTTCAATTTATTTTCCATGTACATGGTTAATTATTACCTTTTTCGATTTTAACTAACTTACTTTCCCAATTTTTATTAGCTTAATGATTACAGTAATGATTTTAATATATGTTCCCCTATTGAATTTTTATTAAATTAATGACCATGATACCGATTTTAGCACCTATTTTAATTTAATTCATTTTTCACACATAAATTTAATTAATTATTACATTTTCTGATTTTTTTAATTTTCCTTAAAGTTTTATTAACTTAATGACCATAATAGAAATTTTAATAATTCATTAAATTCCTTCTCCATATATAAATACCTTTTTCCAATTTCTATGAACTTAATGGTCACAGAATTTTTACTATCTATTTCCATTTTGAATTTTTATTAACTCGATAAATCAGACGTGGTGAAATCCAGCCAGGCTCATTTGCTTTTGCCAGGCATGTTGTGTCTATTGGTTCAGAGGAAAGTTGAACAGAGGTCAAGTTTTTTATTTTTTTATTTTTTAAAAAAATTTAATGCAAAAATAATATTAAAAATAATATATTTTAAAAATATCCACGTCTTTCTTTTCTAAAAAAAAAAAACCCTGCAAAATAACTATGTTTTTTTTACCAAAATCCCCACAGTTCATGGGTGTAGAATATACACATATTCTTTATTTTTAACTTTTTATGCATTATTTGTATGATGATATGTTTTGAATTATTAGAACTAATAATTGTGATATCTTTTTGAATTATTAACATTGTTAAAATTATGCTAGTTATTAACTTGTCTATTTAGTAATATAATTTGTATTGTTTTAATATTAAAAATAATATTAATGCAAAATTAATAGTAAAAATAATATATTTTAAAAATATCCACGTCTTTCTTTTCTAAAAAAAAAACCCTGCAAAATAACTACATATGTTTTTTTTACCAAAATCCCCACAGTTCAAGGGTGTAGAATATACACGAATTCTTTATTTTTAACTTTTTATGCATTATTTGTATGATGATATGTTTTGAAGTATTAGAACTAATAATTGTGATATCTTTTTGAATTATTAACATTGTTAAAATTATGCTAGTTATTAACTTGTCTATTTAGTAATATAATTTGTATTGTTTTAATATTTATTTTTATTTAAGTTTGATTTGATAAAAACTCAATAATTTTTATTGAAATATTTCTAGAATTGTTTTCCTCAAAATTCAAATGAAAAGATTTTGATTGAAAAGTTTTTCTTAACAAATATATATATATATATATATATATATATATATATATATATATATATTCAATAAGTCTATTTATATCCTGTTTAAAATACCTATATTTTATGTTATTTTAAATAAATACAAGGGTTATTGTAATAAAAATAATAATTTCTAAATTTTGTAAAAATCAAGATTGCCAATTTAATTTGTTTTTCACAAGTATCATAAACAATATAATGGAATCTAATTATATAATTTAGTATTTTATTACTTATAACCTCTTGAAAAAAAAACCCTGCTTGATTAATTTATGTGTTTTTTCGTCTTCAAAATATCGTTGTTGGGTTTTCTTCCCTTGCTGAAAATGTGTTTGCATCATTTTTCTTACAAATCTATTAGAATTCGAAACGAGGAGACGATAACGTTGGAGACGTTACCACTTGGAAAGCTCCAAAAATATTACACAAATCTATACAGAAATGCGAGGAAACGAAAGGCCAAACGACTGAAAACGAAATCAAATCGAAAAGTTATTATAATCGAAGTCATATGTTGATTAAGATAGCATTAGCAGATGCGGTTACTCCGTGTTTTTTAAAAATTTAATATTTTTATTAATTTATTTTTATATTTTAAATTATTTGATGAATTAATTTTTTAAAAAAATTTTAAAAAAATAAAAAAATATTATTTTAATATATTTTTAAATAAAAAAATACTTAAAAAAAAATCACAACCATTCCAGACCCTAAGTTATGCCAACAGATTTCAATTTGACGTTTTCTTCAATTCAAATCAAATAAAATTGGAAAAAAAAGAAGAACAAGACACCTAATCCAATCAAAGCCTACTTGCTAGGCCATTGCAAAAATTTTTCCAATCAAATCCTGTTTCTATTTTTGACAAATTAAAATGGGTGTCATCATTGAATACGAGATTGATTTTTACGAAAAAAAAAAAAGAAAAGAGAGAGAAAGAAATAAAAAAACTTTCAACCGACAAAAATCACCCCTTTCAAGTTGTTATTAGACCATTTCAAGATCTTATAAGGTCTGGTCTAATCCAACAAATTAATTTGATAATATGTTAAATTAAGATTTAATTCAAGTTGATCCATCATTAATTTGATTATCATTTCAATTTATTTTAAATATTTAAAATTAACCTGAATTAATTCGTTTTACATACCACACAAACATTGAATTAAATTGATTTAAAATCAAATTTTATATCCATGCTATTTTAAAAAATCTAAAATATATATATAAAAAGATATTTTAATTTTTATTAGCAAATTATAATAAGTGTTTGGTTATGTGGTGTAAAATATTTTTTATTTAAAAATTTAAAAATTAACTTTTTTATTTTTTACATATTAACATCAAAATCATCAAAAATTATTAAAAAAAATCAGCTAAACACAAATTTAAATATACCCAAACATAATTTCAAATAAAAACAAACGGTGCCGCTGATTCAGGGCAAATGGGTTTTAACATGAGAAACTCCAAAATCTAAAAAACAAAATGGAATTTACCTGTCTTCCATGCTAGGAAGTAACTGGGCTCTTGCAGGCAACAGCTTTTTGCCGCAAACAATTTTGTTATTTACTATTCCCCCCCACGACTGCCCACATGATTGTGGTGTCGTGGCCCCCACTTAATGACTTAAAAACATAAATAGCTTTTTTCTGCCTCCTTTTTGTTCCCTTTTCTCTCCCTTTCAAACATGGAGTAACAGTTTTAAAAGAAAATAAAAAAGAATTAAAAAATATTCAGGAAAAGGGAAGGCAAGTCTAAGAACCACGAGAAGATCCAAACCAAAGTTTTAACAATATACACTCCCTTCCCATGTTGTTCCACCACTTGTAACTCCTCTTTCTGTTAGCTTGTCTTTTTTGAACCTAGCGGGCTAAGGAACAGAAGTCCTGAGATATCTCTGTCTTCATGTGTTCTTTGCACTTAGAAACAAACAAACAATGAAGCTTCTTCATCTTGTTCTTGTTCCTCAAACAGTTCCCATTTGGTTTTTTCATTTGTGTCTAGTAGTGGTTCATGCCATACAAGAAGACCCACCTGTCCCTTCACCATCTCCCTCTCCCATTTCTCCTATTTCAACTTCAATGGCTGCCTTCTCTCCAGGTACTTGAAAGGGCCCTTTTTGTTTTTTCAAAAGAAATGATTTTGTGGTGGTTTAAGTTCTTTCAAAGATTCAAACTTTCCGTTTCAAATTAAAAAAAAGGATTGCAAAATCTAGTGCATTCATGACTTCACACTACACGTAACAAAGAGTTTAGCTCTTTGGCATGATCCCATCTCTCTGCACATTGTTGATAAAGTCTCAAGATTTAGTTTTTATGGTTCTTTCCTTTTTGTAAAAGCTTAATAAGCTAAAAAGTCTGCTTCTTTGTATAATTTGACCAGGGGTTGAATCGGAAATGGGAATCAAAGACCACCACCAGCATGATGACCTCCACAGGAAAATAATCTTGTTGCTCATTGTTGCTTGTTGCATACTTGTAATCATCCTTCTTTGTTTGTTTTCTTGTTTCATTTACTATAAGAAGTCCTCACAAAAGAAAAAAGCTACTCGGTGTTCAGGTACTTCGGTTTCTTTTTACCAACACCCCGTCTCTAGTTTACTTCAACATTTATGGTTGTTGTTGTGCTTTATGTTAACAATTCTTTGGTTTGTTTGCTTTGATGTGAAGATGTGGAGAAAGGGCTTTCATTGGCACCATTTTTGGGCAAATTCAGTTCCTTGAAAATGGTTAGTAATAGGGGATCTGTTTCATTAATTGAGTATAAGATACTAGAAAAAGGAACAAACAATTTTGGGGATGATAAATTGTTGGGAAAGGGAGGATTTGGACTTGTATATAAGGCTGTAATGGAAGATGACTCAAGTGCTGCAGTCAAGAAACTAGACTGCGCAACTGATGATGCACAGAGAGAATTTGAGGTATCATCAATTTTCTGGTAGAATTGATTGCATCATTTTCTTTCTTTAGCTTTGCTTTTTCTTGATGGCGATTTATTATTCATTGGAATTGCAGAATGAGGTGGATTTGTTAAGCAAATTTCACCATCCAAATATCATTTCTATTGTGGGTTTTAGTGTTCATGAGGAGATGGGGTTCATTATTTATGAGTTAATGCCAAATGGGTGCCTTGAAGATCTACTGCATGGTAAAATATCTGTCTCATTTTTTTACTAGGGTTTACTGTGTCATGGTAGATGAGGTCTGGGATTTTGAAATAGACAAGTGTTAATATATTTCTCTCTCTTTTTTTTTTCCTGGATTTTCGTTGATTCTTTAGGACCTTCTCGTGGATCTTCACTAAATTGGCATTTAAGGTTGAAAATTGCTCTTGATACAGCAAGGTGAGATTTTTTCCTTTTCTGTAGATTTTTAAATTTCTTTTGCTTGTTTGCTTTTGATTCTCTGAGTATTTATTTATTTCAACTTGTTGACTATAGAGGATTAGAATATCTGCATGAATTCTGCAAGCCAGCAGTGATCCATAGAGATCTGAAATCATCGAATATTCTTTTGGACGCCAACTTCAATGCCAAGGTAAAAATGTATAAGATTTTTGAGTTTTTGTTAAATTAATTCAATTCAATTATTTCAATATCTCTCTCTCTCTCTCTCTCAACTTGTGTTTGAATTCAGCTGTCAGATTTTGGTCTTGCTGTAGCTGATAGCTCTCATAACAAGAAAAAGCTCAAGCTTTCAGGCACTGTGGGTTATGTAGCCCCAGAGTATATGTTAGATGGTATGCTAACTGAACTGGTTATATTTTGACATCAGTAGTTTTGACTCGTTACCTAGACAATGGAGTTGAGTTGAGAAGCCACTTTTTTTTTATAAGAACTAGTTTATAGTGTAGGTGAATCGAGGGAGTAGACTGATGCATTTTGCTTGAATTCATGAGCTTAGAAGTAATGAAAAGCATCTCTAAATTATGCATTTCCTATCGAAGAATTTTTTGGTCAAAGTGTAAAATACTACTGTGTGTTTTGGCTTTCGCAATCTGTAACACTTGAATATACCGTGGCCTGCCCTTTATTTCGGAGATAATGTGGCTAAGAGTATGACACACTCAAGGTTCAACAACCAAATAATTCTTTTAAGGATGCCATTAACAGAGCAAATCACATGACAATCAATGAAAAAAATGTCAGCGAAATTCAAATGACTGAAATCATATCGTGTTTGCTTTGCATTTTGCCATTTTCTCTTCCCTTATCAACATTTACTTTTTGAAATATTGTAGGTGAATTGACGGATAAGAGTGATGTCTATGCTTTTGGAGTTGTGCTTCTGGAGCTTCTATTAGGAAGAAGGCCTGTAGAAAAACTGACACCAGCTCATTGCCGATCTATAGTAACATGGGTATGTTAGCTCCATATCCAAAAAATTAATGTCTTTTGAGAGGCAATAAATCAAGATTTCGATACCTATAGTTAATGCTCTAGCTATTTTAAATGCAGGCCATGCCTCAGCTCACTAACAGAGCTGTGCTTCCAACCATTGTGGATCCTGTGATCAGAGATTCAGTAGATGAGAAGTACTTGTTCCAGGTTTGTGAACCATAAAATCCATAGTTTACTTCTCCAATTGAATTTGTACAGTCTAGAAGTTTGAGGTGAACCCCAAGTTGACTGTTGACTATTGACTAATGCAAACCAACCCTGAAGAAGATTTTTCCTTAAAATCATAAATCTGGATTGGTTGGTTGTTGTGAGTGCGCACAACAAAAATTTGCCTTTGGTGAGGTTTAGTCAGACGTTATATCGATCTATTCTGCCCTAAATGTTATCATCAGCAAGTTAGGAGAGCAATGGATTGTTGAACTAGGAAACTTGTCGGTGAGTGCTGAGTGCATTTGCCTTGAGTTAGGCGATGCTTAGGTGATTTTAGGGTTGATGTGGAGTTGGTATTTGTGAATTTGCTTGAGTTGGCTAAATGGATAGCAATATCTGCAGGTTGCAGCAGTAGCCGTGTTGTGTATTCAACCAGAGCCAAGTTACCGCCCTCTCATAACAGATGTTGTGCACTCTCTCGTCCCATTAGTTCCTCTCGAGCTTGGAGGGACACTAAGAGTTCCACAGCCTACAACTCCCAGAGGTCAACGATAAGGCGCATCAGAGAAACTGTTTTTGGATGGTGCTGCCTCTGCTTAAGTTTTGTATTAGATGAATCATCGATCCACTGTGCTTTCTAAGTTTCTATGTGCATATTTTGATGTATCATTAGATAATTCATATCTTTGGTTGTTTCGGTCAAGAAGGTTGATATAGATGGATTTGAAGAGCATCGGGATCTTCACCACATTTGTAAATTGAAGCGAAGTTTATAGAATCAGTAAAATAGCACACCCAAAATTTGTTTCTGCGCATCAAGCTCATTGTCATTCTCATGGCCATGCACATAATCAGTCATTTTTACAGCAACTTCAGAGAATCTGTAAAATAGCATTTTCTATCTCTTGGAGTTTTATTGATATTTTTGGGTGTCACTGCCATTCTTTTCTGTCCTTCCCTAATAAAGGTGGAAGCGATCGCCAAAAGGAGAATGTCTAGAGAAGAGAAGAAACTGATACCATGACCAGTGAGAAAATATAGCTTAGCCCCAGCTGGGATGTAATAAATAGCCTCAATAAAAACTCGGTTTGCATGGATTTGTTTCAGTCAAATAGTGAACATTATTACAAAATTTCCGTAAAATAATATCAACTTATGTGATAAAATTTTTTGCTTCTTGGTTCTAATGCCCGTTCATCATTTCTTTCAATTGACATTGTGGTATGAGTCAATAATTGCATCAGCAAGGTATTCACATTTGGCCAAAGACAGTCCAGCCAAAGATATTCTTCCATCCTTCGTCATATAAACATGCCACTTGTTGGTCATATTATCGCTCTGATCGGGCAAAAAAGAGAAACACAAAAGATCAGAAGTTAGGGAAACTATGCTGCATGGTACACAGTAGGAAGTTTAATATTTGAATAGCTTAAGCAATTGCAGCAGTGTGAAGAAGAGACTGGCAGTAAATATTTTATGATAACCACCGATTTAATGATGACAAATGGAGAAGTCTGAGGTTCATAGGGGAGAAATGAGAGAGAACAAATTCACTCGTGAATATAAAATAAGAAGAAATGTAGAAAAACATGAAGATGATGCAAGTTTTTTTAATGATTCTACCAAAAGAAGCACACGAGATCCAGTTTTTGATAAAGATTTGAGGAACAATTACCTGAGCTTTGTTCAAGCCAGTGAAGGAAAACATGCCAATCTGCTTCAGTATAAAAGACCAATCTTTCCCGCTCTTATCTTTTGCAGAGAGACTGTCAAATAGCTTCTGTCTCACATTTTTTATCCTCCCAGCCATCATTTCCATCTCTGCCTTCCATTCATTGAAGAGAGCTGGATCCCCAACAACATTAGCAACAATTCTTGCCCCATGAACAGGAGGATTTGAGTACATTGGTCGGGCAATCCTTTTCAGTTGGCTCTTAACCCTGAAAATTAAGGTAAAGAAAAAAACATAATTTAAACAGGTAATATAATGTGAGAGCTATCAAATTGGTGGTTTAGCAACTTGTTCGCAGGACACCTTTGACAGCACCAGCCTGACCTCAATTACAACAAAATTGACAAAAGGAGACCCGATAATAAGAAGCAAAAAGCTTAAATATGCAGTCCATTTCTTCCATACCGCAATGTAGGATACAAAATCCATGTCCTCACGTAGTAGATTCAACAGACAAGGGCATGGCATCTCATTCATTTTTCATTGGAAAGAAAAGGAAACCAGCAGTATAAAATGGCATGTATCATGTAGAAAATCGGTTTATCACACCTTGCTGCTGCGTCAGCTGATGAGCAGACAACATTAATCGCCCCAATTCTTTCAGCATACAAACCCAAATTTTTGCTGTATGACTGAGCAACCAGAAGCTCCATACCACGTGCAGCAAACAACCTTACTGATGATGCATCTGCATCAAGGCTTCCACTAGCAAATCCCTAGGAGTGCATTGAAAATTTTAAATTAAATATCATTCCCCAAACAGTATTCTAGATTCTTGAGAATTTTTTACATGATACTACAGCAACAAACTACAATAAATATTCTACAGTTCACACAGGCACCATCTTTGGTTCAGCAGGAAAAAAAATTGATAGTGCAAATGTTATTCAGATCAGATCTAAACCATTGTATACCTGGTAGGCAACATCAAAAAATGGAATATGGTTCTTTTCTTGAATGACATCAGCAATTTTCTCCCATTGTTCAGGGGTTGGATCAATACCAGTTGGGTTGTGAGCACAGCCATGTAGCAACACAAATGATCCCTCAGGGGCTGCCTGTGATGAAAAAATAGCACGAGTTAGAGAAATGATTCAGTCTGAAACTGAGGTTATAATGAAAGACCACCTCTCTCTCTCTCTCTGAATTGTCATACCAAGCACCAATAGTGTAATATTCAATCATGCGCCTGAACACTGACCAACCCTAGAGGGAGGGAGGGAGGGAGGGAGTGTGCGTATGACAGGTAGGATAGTATACTAGTGCAAATTGTAGTGAATAGCACAAAAGAGGAGTTGAAAGATTTAACAGCATGGTGTGTTTAGCTTGGGCATTGATTCTACTGATTCAAAACAATTTGGTGGGAATTTTCGAGTGCAGCATAACTACTCTAGACCTAACCTTTATGTCCGATATCATCCCCTCAAAATCCAAGCCAACTGTTTTGGGATCATAGTATCGGTACTCTGACCATGGAACTCGTGCATCATTGAAAATATTCTTGTGATTACCTGCAAAACAAGTTTGTTGGCCATTAAAATTGATATTAATTAGATGAATCGTACAAAAAGCACAAGGAAGTGACATATCAAACCCCAAGTAGGAGACGATATCAGAACTTGTGCTCCAGGAAAATATCGCTCAATGAGAGCTGCAGCTAATCGAAGAGAACCGGTGCCTGAGAGACCTTGAACAGTTGCAACCTGGAAATTTTATACAAATCGATATCTAGTTTATTATCAACGCATTATTATGTGCCAGTAATATCTTTGAGGCAAGGATAAAAAATTAAACTCCTCTCAGAAGAGAAAAAAAGCTTATGTCCTCAACATACTCTTTGTTGCTCTATCACTGGGTTGTCTGCTCCGAATAGTAACTCTGCAGTCACCTTATTGAATGCAGCCAAACCTTCGATTGGGAGATACTACATAAAAATGATCTATGTCAGGTGAGTTGAAGAAAATATGGAGATTAAAAACTCTGGTCACTCTTACAATTGAATATATTAAGATACCTCTTTGTTTTCTCCCCTCTCCAGCATAAGATTCTCAGCCTTGAAAATGAAAATCAATTCCAGATTTGCCATATCATTGCTGCTGCTTATAAGTAAAAAGGTCCAAAGCTAGACTGCCATTAAAGAAATATATACCAAGTTGACTGAGAAAGTGCACTAACCTTCTTAACAACATCAAGCACATAAGGCTGTAACTCTTCAGTTCGATAGGCCCCAACTCCAAGGTTAAGCTTCTTTACATCTATGTCTGCTCTAAAAGCTTCAGAAACACCAAGGATAGGATCAGGGGGGGCCATAGTAATACCCTCGAAACGAGATACGTTCACTGCAACAGTCATAGATATCCGGCCAAATGACTGCAAATCAGAAACAGCAAACCCACATCTCAAAACTAAAACATATCAAGCTCGAATCCACCCAAATATGCATGCTAAATTCGAATCAAGTCATATCAAAATCTTCAAAAGAAAAGAAGCATGCACTGCTAAAAAACCCCATGATTTCAACAAATATGTGATTAAACAACAAAGCCTCCATCTTTTACACTTCTAAACTAACATAGCTGCTGCTTCAGCAAAAATCACGAATCCTCCACCAATTACAAAACATAGGATCAAGCAAACAAGAATTCAATAAAAAAACCAAACACCCAACAATACAAGAATTAACGTTCATACCTTTTTCTTGATAGAGGGATTGCCTTTCTCCTTGTTAAACAATGTACTCACACTACCACTTCCAAGCCTCGTCTTTCCCTGTCCAAAACCACAATTAAAATTCCTGATCCACACCATAAAAATCCGTTTGGCTGCCAAGAAAATAACAAAATACAAACTTTTGAATTTTAACGTCTACTTTCATAGCTCTATTTTATTTGATTTGCCACATTTTCCATATAACCAAACAGAAAACTAAGAAAACTGATGTCCCAGCAGAGAAAAACAGTAGAAAGTGGCGATTAAAGTGGGAAATATAGCTACCTTGAGAGTTTCTTGCACAGAAAGTGAAGCAGAAGGAGTAGCAGAAGCTAAAGAAATCACTGTTGAAGCCATCTGAATAACAAAAATCACACTGCTCAATGGTGAGATTTCTAAGGAATGATTTTGATAAAATCAAACGGCCACTTGTGCGATGTCCAAGTATTTAAGTGATTGGATATGACAGAACTATAAATGGTGCTTAAAATATAGATGGGTTTACTAAACAGAATGAAACCTTGAAAAACCGTTGGCTATAGATACTGTAGCTGGTCTGCGGTAATGTTCGTAATCAAGTAGTAGTATTGTGTCGAAGATTTGAGTGCATGCTTTGATATGTAATGATGGCGTACATTTAAGGGTAAACTAATACAAGGATATATATAAACTCCGACTGAGTATACCGACTATAAGATCCAATCAATTCAAGATCTCAATTAATTAATTCGGGTTAAAATAAATAAATCTGGCATGATAAAATCAAAAATCGGATCGATTAAACTTAAAAACAGTGTTAATTTTGTTATAAATAATTTATTATTAAAATAATATCTTTTTAATATTTTCCATCCTTGTTTTAAATTGAGTTTAATAACTCTATTTTTAATTAGAGAATATTTAAAAATATGATAATAATTATTTTTAAAATTTTTTTATTAGAAAATATATTAAAACAATAATTATTTTTATTTTTAAAAAATTATTTTTGATATCACCCTATCAAAATAATTTAAATAATTTAAAAATATATAAAAAATAATTTTAAATAAAAACATTTAAATTTTATCCCCACTGTTTGGAATACAGTACAAAACAAGGGTTTAGTTTTCGCATCTCAATTAAATTTTAAAGATAATATCCATATATCCCAACGTAATATTCGACCGACCAATGGTCAAGGATTTGAGTGCATGCTCTGATATATTAACTTAGGCCCTCCAATATATTCTTTATTTTTTTTCAAAACAACATCATTTAATTAAGTTTTTTTTTTGTTCGGTCGACCTATAAGTTTTTCATCCTAATCAAGTCCTTTCAATTTAATTCTTAAAAAAAACATTTTTTTGGGATCCACCTGTGATCGAGCACTTTATCCATATAGAATCCCCAGTAGAGTTTTAAATCTACGGTGGAAGTAGGTGTTGGACATCCACCAGTGCTGAAATATGATCATTTTATTTGGTCTTAACGTTAGGCCACAAGAAAATAATCTCTCATAAAGTAAAAATAGGAGAAAGGAACTTAAACGCAACCCTGCCACAGGAGAGAAACGGTAGCAATTATGAATCTTTCAGCCCTCGTGACTGGTGGGGAGCTCGTTTACTTCAGAAAGCCATTTGTCAGCAGATTAGTGGCTGGGGTTTACTAAATGGGCCCTACTAGGCCCATGGGCCCACTCAATTAATGTTTGGACACTGACGAATGTACTACCCTCTCGTCTCTTTCCACATATTCAGCGGCTTCAGTTAATCTTACAGGACACCAACGAACCGGCTAGCCGATTATACTTACTTCAAAAAACATATAAGAGGGGCAATTGCGGTTCAAGTTATTGTTTTTTTAAAATATATATTAAAATAATACTTTTTACTTTTAAAAAATTATTTTTATATTAACACATCTGAAAATACAAAAAATATATAATAATTTAAAATTAAAAAATAAAAAAATTCTATTTTTTTTCAAAAATACTTCTAAAATACAAAAACAAACATAAACATACAACATCTTATCCGTAATGTCAGGCTAGTAAAATAAATGGCAAGAACACACCATCACATAAACTAAGAATATAAAACGACAGGAATCCTGGGTTTAATCCTGAGCAAACCCCATTCCTTAACAAGACTCAGCACTATATGGAGATGGATCTTGCCATCTGAAAATAGTGTAAGATGAAAAAAAGAACCCTCAATTTGGAGATGGGAAAAATGTTCATTAACAAGACTCAGCACTAGATGAAATCCCTCAAGTACAATGAGATGATTAAATTCATTGTCAAGAAGAAAAAAGCTATATCATACTTGAATTATATTCAAGACTCTATTATTATGGGGATTGCGTTTATAGAAGATTGAGCACATACTATGATCAGAATCAGAAAATTGTAAAAGAGATTTTGTTTAAAAATCAAATGAAATGAAAAGACCAGGATTTTAGAAATGAAAATCAAGCTGGAAGTCAGACATGAAAACATTTTACAAAAGAAATCAAGCTGAAAAAATCAACAAAAGATTCTATTTTAAGCATGTAAACATTGAATAGAAACAGAAAAATAATTTCAAATCGACCTAATAAGACAGCTATTAATTAGACTAACTAATGCATCCAACCAATTAAACAAAGCCAAGCCACTCAAACTAGCTTCTACCATAGTTGGTACGCAGAAGAAAACTATTATAACTTAGCTAACAAATCTTAGAAAACGGCAATGACAAAGCATCCTAATGATAACCAGATCATAAAAAACAGCAAATCAAACACAATCAAAATGCATACCAAAAACTTGCGGGTTTCATCAAATTGAGAATTAATCAAAAGTCAACACTTCAAACATAGCAAGATTTCTCAAGTGGGACTCTCATGAGTTCCTTACAAAGCAATATCAACTACAATTCTCTCCTCAATGAATTCTCCAACTAATTAAAACCCAAAAAACACTAACAATAATCCAATATTCCAAGTACCCAAAACACCTCAGAATCCAAGCTTAGTCCTTCTCCAGTGCCTGCGCTTGGCGTTGTACCTAAAGAAAACACAAAAAACCCCACATTCAGTAACTTCAAAACCTTCTTACTTTGTTTCATTTCCTTTTCTTTTCTTCAAAACAAACAGCGAAACAAAGACAAGAAAAAAGACCTGATAGTGTTGTCTGTTCTCATGCGAATCCAATGAGGGATAGGCCTGTTTTGCCTCATCTTCTTTGCTAGTTTCTTCTTGATCCTAAATGTCTTGTGTGACGGCTACACAAATAGAAACATCAAGAACCCATGGCAATAATCAACAAACGAGTTTCGATTCACTCAAGACAGGAAGAGGGTTACCATTTTTGCTTGCTTCTGATCTGCTTCTGCTGCTGCTTGGTCTTGTCAGCGAAAACACTGACAGGAGAAACCCTAGAACTTAGAAGTCTTGATATTAGGGTTTTTTTTATACATGGATTTATTGACAGTTGTGGGTTACCCAGAGGTGAAGGATAGACATTTTATTTTAAGCGTTTGGGCCTTGGATGTTTAAGTGGGTGCCCAAAGTCTGATAATTGGGCCGAGCCTATGACCTAGGAGATATATATATATATATATATATATATATATATATATATATATATATATATATATATATATATATAAACAACACTTTGTTTCATGGCCTGTTTGTTTGCTGAAAAGTAAATTTTAAAAAAGTAAATTATTTTCTGATATTTGATAGTGTCATGTAAAATAAGTTGAAAAATACTTTTCAGTGTTTGGTTATGTCATGAAAAATAAGCTGGAAATAACTTATTAATATATTATTTTTTTCAAGTTTATTAAAATAATAAGAAACGAATCTTGCAAATTAAAAAGTTGAATGAGAATGAAATTGAAAAAAAATATAATTTCATAAATTATCTCAGATAAAA
Organism: Populus tomentosa; assembly: GCA_018804465.1. Classification (NCBI taxonomy): domain Eukaryota; kingdom Viridiplantae; phylum Streptophyta; class Magnoliopsida; order Malpighiales; family Salicaceae; genus Populus; species Populus tomentosa. The sequence goes on along the minus strand of CM032003.1, from coordinate 1,781,412 downwards.
TAAATAATAATCAAAATAATAGAGATCAAATCTAAAAAATTAAAAATAAAAATAAAAGATGAAGAAATTAAAATAATAATAATTAACATTTCATAAATTTTTCACAACTACCGGAAAGTGTTTTCCGCCCAAATTTTTCAAGAAAACACTTTCCTGAAAACTAAGCCAAATTTTTTTTTAACTGAAAAGTGTTTTCCGTTGACTAACTTTTCTAATGCCAAATAAACACAAGAAAATTTGAAAAGTGATTTTCCAGAAACCACTTTTCGAAAACACAAACACTTTTCTGGAAACCAAATCAAATTTTTCTTTGACTGAAAAGTGTTTTCCGTTGATCCGAAAGTGTTTTCCGTTAACCAACTTTTCTAATGACAAATAAACACAGGAAAGTTTAGAAAGTGGTTTTCCAGAAACTACTTTCTGGAAAATAAAATGGCCTAAGTAATTTTGACAAAAAAATAAAAAAGAAAAGAAAATTTTCTGAGAACTAATAATATTTGGTTCCAATTAAAGCTCTAATTATATTTTTGGTATTTTTCATTAATTTATTTTTAAAAAATAAGATAAACCATCTCAAATTTTGAATTGGAAAATAACATCAAAGATATAAATATCCAAGTAAAACAATATAAACACATAAATTTAAACATAAAATTTAATTAGCAACCATATTAAAAGAAAAAAAATAGAAAAATAAATAAAAGATTTAACAAATTGGATGAAATATAATGCTATCAATTTTTAGTTTTATACTCAACTTTATAACCAAAAAATATAAAAAAAATTAAAACCAAACTAGAAACCTGAAAAATCTACTCAAATTCGGTTTGAAAAAATCAAATTAAAAAAAAAACAAAATAAAATAAAATTGATATCTTAGATGTGATTGAAACTTCTAAAAGACAAAGCCGAAAGAAAGGGAATAACATTTTTTTGTCTATAAAATGAAAGGGGTGAGATCAATGGTTGTTTTTCTAAGCTTTGTGCCAAACAGAGACACCTATTATTTTAAAAAAAGCTTTGATATTTTATTTTTTTAAAAAAAATTAACAAACAACACATCACTTGTTTTGATAAACCATATATCATTTATTAGAGTATTTTTGGTTAATTTTACAAACTAAAAAATCAGGTCTAATTTTTTTTTTTAAAAAAAACTTATTTTAGACTTGTTTCCACCTTAGAACACATAAAAAACATTATATAAACCTCAATAAAAATATTTTTAACTCTAAATTAATTTATAAATCTAAAATTAAACTGAATCAAAATAAAATTCATGGATCCCATCTATTATTTTAACATGTTTAAAGGAAAAAACAACATTTATTGAACTAACTCTAAAACAAACTTCTTAACATCAAGTTTGGTTTTTTTAATAATTGAAATATGATTAGTTAAATGTTCACTGTTTTCTTTTATTTTTTTCAGCAACTTTCTCTCTCCCACCACATCAAGACCGTTTGTCTCTGCGTTGCCAACTGCGTTTTGGCAAATTTCAAATTGTTTTTTTTTTTGCTAAAATTAAGTGCAGTTTGTACTTTTTGGATCGTTTTGATGTGCTGATGTCAAAAATGATTTTTAAAAAATAAAAAAACATCATTGGCATGTATTTCGGCATGAAAAACTATTTGAAAAGCAACCGCTACCACATTGCCAAACACGCTCTATGTAGGGATTGAAACGTGATAAGAAACAAAACTTTGGACTAAAACACAAAAATCCTAAATAACAGGAGCTAAAAAATGTATAATTTGAAACTTAGGGATGGAATTGAAGTTTTCAAAGCCTTGTGATAAAACAACTCTATTTTTTTTTTTTTTTTTAATTTCCATCCTTTTTCAATCTTCCTTTCAGCAATAACCTAAAATACTATTTTGTGATATAGATCTTTAGTTTAACGTCATAGTAGTCTACGATATGTAGGATAGGCAGGAGCAGGAGCATGGTTCTTTAGTTTAATGTTAAAATATTCTGTGACATGCGGGATAAGCAGGAGCATGCAAATTAAAATAAACCCCAACACATAAACCAGCATATCTTACAAGGATTAACTTCAAAAAATAAAGTATTCAAGGAGCAAATAAATTTCATAAGAATTTTTTTTCCCCAGATACAATCGTGTTTAGACAGTTTTTTGATGAAAAAAAAAATCTTTTCATATAAAAACACATTATTATAAAAAATAATTTGACTCAATATAAAATTTTTTTAATATAAAATTTTAAATTTAGATAAATATTGAGATAGAAACCTACATTACATTACAGCTGCAATATTTTAGCGTGTTTGGCATGACATTTTAAAAGTATTTTTAAAAAAAATAATTTTTTTTTTATTTTTTCTCTTCAAATTAATATATGTTTTTATATTTTTATATTATTTTAATATGTTAATATAAAAAATAATTTTTTAAAAATAAAAACTATATTATTTTAATATATTTTAAAATAAAAAATATTTTAAAAAATAACTGTCAAATAAAAATATCATATATGATTCGTGTAACCCGTGGGTGGCAGCAATCCAACGAGCATGAATTTTAACAGTAGATAAACTCCCATCACAGAATATTTTTTCCCATAAAAACACATAATTTGGACACGGCAACCATAATTTATCTCATGATTCGTATTGATTTTTCTGTTTTGAAGTGAAACTAAATCGTAGCATTGCCTACACAGGCATGTTTATATGCTCATTTTCCATTCATATCCTCCACCATCATCATTATTATTATTATCAAATCAATAGATAATTTTATGCCTGTTTAGCACTCCAGCTGCAATTACTTTTAAAATAAACCGTAGCTTATAAATGTTTGATTAAAAAAAAGCTATTTAATATACATGAATCCCACAATAAATTACATGTGGAACGTAGGAAGAAGAAAAGCAGCAAATTGCTGCTTTCTTGCGTGGATAAAAAGTAAGATCATGATCAAATCAGGTCTGGTTTAAAGTGTAAAATACATTAAATCAAGTCCGACCTAGTAAAAAAAATATTTTTTATTTTTTAATTGTGTTTTATTTGCTTGATGATGTAGTATTTGCAGAATTTGATCGCAATTCTAGTTTTTCCCCTGAATATATTTTGTAAGTTATGTTGTTGTCCGTTTAAGAAACTAAGAAAATTGTCGGATGTATTTCAGATGTAATGAAATTGTAGATAGTTGAATGGAATAATAAAAAATATTTTATATAAAGTATTATTTATTTCATGATGTAAAAACAATAGTTAAATCTATAATATTTAAATTAAAAACTATCAATATTAATATATATATATATATATATATATATATATATATATTTATTATTTTATAACTTTAATTTCAAAAGCATTCTTAACTAAATACATTAAACTATTTTTTATTTAACCTCAATTTCAACTATAATTTTAACCAAACATATATTTTTCCAACCTAACATCAACTAAACATATTTTTTATAAAATAATTTTTTTCAAATCACAATTACAACAGCAACCACAATACCAAACATACCAAAAAAAATATTCAGACAGAGTCTTCTGATCAGCGAACAAACGGAACGAGGAAGTACTCAGCATAGAATAACTGTAATAACATAGGAATAATCAATGAAGCGGTTAAACATGTTTCATGTAATTAAGATAGAAATTCTCTATGATTTGACTTGCCTTCCAGATGAACATGTAGAAGGACGTTATGGAATCTTTGCTGGTAAGATCGACCGATCGTGCTCGAAGCCACAGAATGAAAGCTAGAGTACAATGGCCTAATATCTGAATCAAAACCAGTTTTAGCAAGCAAAAAAGATTGTAGAAGACTAGATAAACAGGAATGTTTGCTTGCAGGGATATTATATGATACATACTGTGATGAACTTGCTTGGAAGGAATGTAGACGAAGCTCCTACAACCACAGCAGCTCCATATGCTATTAGCAGCATGTTAACACAGAGCCAAAAGACCTGGAAAGATGAGCAAAATATGCGTCAGGCCTTTGACATATATGAGAACTTATCCTTCTACTCCATCTTGTAGGAAGCAAACAAAGCATAGAAATGTTACAATATTAAGTGATTATTAGTTTGCTTACTCTTTCTTGCCCTAAGCTGACACTGAAGGATTGAATGCCATAATCTCGGTCGCCATCAACGTCAGGTATATCCTATTGAAATGCTTGAAAGACATTAATTAGGAATCATCATGATTATAGGTTCATTTCTTGAACATCTTTAGGCATCTACAGTAGCCACATGGCCTCAATTATGGCTGAGCCGGCTAAATTCAGGCTGCAAATCGGATTTAACTTTGATGTTTACGTACTTTGGTACTGTTGTATTTAAATTAAAGTAATAGTTAATTGCCTTGCAAGGTCCATTATGGTTGTGGGTTTACCTTGAATAGGGCAATGACAGCAGAAAAGAAGCACATGAAAGCAGTTGCAAACACCAATGATCTTGTCACAACTGTTGTTTTGCCAAGAACAAATTTCTGCAAAGTAGGATCGATTTGGTCGAGTCAATCAGGGAAGCAAGAAGAAATCCTGAGTGATAGACTTGTCATACAAAACAATAGACTTTCAAATCTTGATCATAGACTGAGGTATCCGTGGCTCAGTGAACTACAAACTCAAGAATTTCTGTTTACCTGCATGTGTACAAAGAAAGCGAGTTGAACGACAATAGCCCTCACGATCATGATGCAAGTTGCAGCAAGAAATGCTTGCTTCTTCCATCTGAGAAAAGGAAGCTTCAAAGAAACAGAGATTTTCAGCATGTCATGCTATAATCCTTCCAAGTCTCTCAGATCATTTAGATAGTAGCAGAATATTACAAAACTGTTGATGTGTAAGGTGCGTAAGGAACTTACTTCTATAGAATACACACTCCCGAGCACACAGCTTATGAGTAGGGCAGAAAGTAGTAGTGGGGATTGAAACATGATTCCCATCGCAAAACTCTGATAAATGAAATCAAACAATCAACATAGGAGGCAAATTAATCAGCAGGCTGACATGCAAATCCTTCATTCTTCCCTGCTGCTGTGTCTTAACAAGTAATCCTACTTACTGCCAACAAAGATGCCGAAACAATTGCGACACCAGTTCCCATTGAGAAATCTCCAGAAGCAAGTGGGAGATAAGGTTTGTTTACCTGAGAACATAAAAGCAGTAAAAAATGAAGCCAAGAACACAGCATTGGCGGGCAGTGAGGGAAACGTTAATTGAAACAACTGTACCTCATCAAGAAGAAACCCATGCCGTAACAAAAATTAATTCATATACCATGCATTTAGTAGAAGATAAATTGCTGCAGAGATCATACAAATTGATAATTTAAGCCATGTGAATACATACCTTGTCTATTTCAACATCAAATAATTGATTCAACCCCACCACGTAAATGTTCATCAACACCGATGGTACCAATGCCTGGGTTGTCAAAAGAATTCTTTAGTAATGGAGCTAAAATCCCATCGGAGGCAATTATTGGTCTTCTTGTCCGAAACTTACCTTCAGCAATCCCATAAAAAATGTGGGAGACAGTTCAGACATTGTTTCTACTGGTAGAAGAGAAACTGATGTTATCCCTATAAGCTGCAACAAAAAGAGGAAGAGAAAAAAGAAACGAAAAGAAAAGAGAAAACTTAAATTAGCCCAGGTTTACCGACTTCTTTCTATCAGAAACATTGATTTTATGTCAAGAAAGTGTAAAAACATGAGACTCACAGTGCCAATCACAGTATGAGGACGAGAAAACTGATAGAACGAATGTAACAGGTGGAATGCAGCGTCCTTAAAACTCGAGGAAACATTGTCGTTCTCAGGGTTTGTCGAAATTCTATCCTGTAAAGTGACAAGAACACTGTGCTCTCTGTATCCTATGCAAGTTCTGCCAGGCACAGTTTTTGTGCTGGCTGAAGATGACAATCTTGAGGGAAAAACAATGGTTTTCTTGCATTGGCTTCTCTTCGGTGCACAATGTGCTTGGTTCACCGGCACTTTAACTGGGGTGACACTACCTGAAAATCTTTGATGAAAGACTGTTGAAAATCTTGAATTGAAATAATTTCTTAACAGTTGAAGCAAAATCATTGGGATTTAGGAAGATTACAAGTGATTCTAACTGGAAACTTCAAGTTGTTGAAAACAGGGGAACAAATCCATATCTCCTTTTCTTTCTTGATTTTTTTACATGGGCAACACTAACCTCGACGTCATACGAATTAAAAGGACTTATTTACTAGTTTTTACAAGTGAATTCCACATAGATTCAACTATATATACTGTGTCCATTGAAATTTTTTTCCAAACTCGTAAATTTATATTATGTGCACATATAATTTTGGTTTTTTTTATAACATTATATGATTCGATTGATAAGAACATTGAAAAAATATTTTTAAAAACAATGGCTCTAGTAAATCTAAACAAATATACTCAGTAAGCAGGATCATATGGTATTTCTCGACGAGTAACTTTGCAAAGAAAAATCTCTATAAGAGTACCTTCGGTTACCACTTCTCTGTGCTTCCAAAAACGTTACATTTCTCACCAACCCACCTGCCAAAGGCCAAGAAAGTTCTCACACAGTCGAAACATTTGACAGAAATTCATGAAGAAATTTGACACATACCTTGATGATGATGATGATTTGTTGTGGCACCAAAGCATGAAAATGCACACGAACTCACCATTGTACGCTCTATCTTTTTTCCCCTGTCAAATAAACACGAAAATCAAGTGACCTAGTTGACAGGCCACTATATATACTGTGACGTTTTGCAAAAGCCTCTGTTGAATTCTTGAATTCTGCTTCGGCCAATCAACCCCTGTATTTATGACTGTTGTGCTGTGTAGACGACAAACAACAGTAGAAAAAATTAGCTTTGATATTAAAGGAAATTTAGGTGGACATTCACATCAATTTCCTTTTTCTCTCATCGTTTCCTTTTTCTGATTTATCAAACAACTTAACAGTCCAATTTATTTATGCAGTAAAGACAAGTTCATGCATGTCACTTGGGCGTACGAATCTCTAATGGAGGTTAGATGCGTGTTTTGTCTATCTGCATGATACTTCCATGTGTCCTCGGATCGTGTTTGGTTAGTGTTCTGGTTAGAACAGAAATGTAATTAATTAAAAAGATAATGATGAGAAGATAAAAATAATATATTTTTAAATATTTTTAGAGCGAGTTTCTACCGTTTTAGAGCAAGGAAAAATGAGTAACAAGTTCTCTGTATCCTCTCTGTTTCCATCTTGTACAATTAGTAGTATTATCATCTCATAGGAATATGAACAGCATTTTCATGTTTTTCTATTTTTTTTTAAAAAAAAACATTAGCATGTTTCTTCACAATTTTAATACAACCTTGTAGTAAAAATATTTCAATAATGTTTTAGATGATGTTAATAGATGTTATTTGAATGAACTGAATGTGTGTTTGTTTAAAAATATATTAAAATAATATATTTTTATTTTTAAAATTTATTTTTAATATTCATAAAAAAGATTCAAAAATGTATATAAAAAATTAATTTAAAATAATTTCTTTTTTAATTTACTAAAACTCCAATTCAAGCACAGCACAAACAGGGCCTTTCCGTGCTTTCTGCTTCCATCACCCATAACCCTAAGCATGCTATGTGAAACTGGAAGGGGGAGTAGGGGACAGTGGTGGTTGCCCAACGAATCTTGAGATGGGCCCAAACAGGGCCTTATTAATGGATCTTACTTACCAAATTCAGAGCCCAAAATAAGCTTGAGATGGGCCAGTCACAAAATGTTAAAACATTTGCTACAGGCTCCCTGAGCTTGTCTGGCCCAACATAGAATTACTATTGTCTGTTGGGCTCAATTTCTATCTTTCATACCACAGCCCACTTTATTTCTCTTCCTAAAAATGTGCTCTAAAAAACCCCAAAAACAATTTTCTTCTATCCAAGCATTTCTTTATTGGGTCGAGAAGTGGGCTATATCTGAGGCCTTCGAACACTATAATTGGTCCAGTAACTTTTGAATTGGGCCGTGCCTATTTTTAAATAGATCAGACTCGGGGGCTATGATATTCAGATTTTTCCACCTTACCAGCAATCCCAAGCATGATTCTGCGAGGGGGTTTAATGGCTGTTAAAATTAGGGCAAGGAGATTCCACCCTTAAGGCTGCGAGTTACAAGTTAACTTGAGTAAAAATATATATTTTAATTTTTTAAAATTAGAATAATATTATTTAAAAAAAAATAAAACAAAAATCTATCTTTCAAAATGTTTTTAAAAGCAACTCAGATTAGAACGAGTCAATCAATCTGGTCATGGCAACCTGCCAAACATAATTGGACCGAATTTAATAGCGATACACACACTTAATTGTTTTTATAACATGCTTTAAGTTGTTTTTATTATCTTTAAATTGGACATGGCAATGAAAAATCATTTTCTTCGTGGAATCTTTCATCTGGAAACTTCGTCCGAGAAATCATGAATTTCATGGAAGTTGCGAACTCACTGGCATATCCCAATACAAGAAAAAAGAATAATGTATCCATTAAATAAAAATATATTAACAAGTCACGCCATGGAATGTGAAGAATTGATTTTGAAAGCATTATCTACCTCGTCAGACCACGCGGATTTGAAAGAAAAAAACATAAATTTCTACTGAAAAAACTTTCTTCGCACATGGCCTGAAAATGACTCTCGCAATTGTCTGCCTGATAGCTTTGCAGCACTCATGAATTTAATAAAGGTTAATTAATGTTTAAGCTAATTAGAGGATGTTTGGGAGTATGGTTGCTGTTGCTTTTTAAAATAATTTTCGTGCTGAAAAGTATACTAATAATATTTTTTTACTTTTTAAAATTTATTTTTATCTCAGTACATTAAAACGATCTAAAAAATACAAACCACACTTAATTTTAATAAAAAAAAAATTGAATTTTTTTTAAAAATAATTTCAAACTCAATGCGAAATAAACACTTAAACTCGAAGCTGCTGCATCGCTTACGAGGCATGTGTGCGACTTCCCTGTGCCATTAATGGATTATTACATCATTGATTTAACAAGGCATTATAATTTTCAATAAACCATACTTGAAGTCGCGTATAGCAAGGATAAAGACTTTGGCTCCCATTCCTAAGATTATAGTTTTACATAGTGTTTGGAACGCGGTGAAAACCGTGTTTTTTTAAAAATTATTTTTTTTTTTATTTTTAAAATTTAATATGTTAATGTTAAAAATTATTTTTTAAAATAAAAAAATATTATTTTAATGTATTTTTAAATAAAAAACATTATAAATCACAACTAGTACCATATTTCCAAACACATTCTTAGATATAGAGAAATCTAGAATTTATATATATATATATATATATATATATATATATATATATATAAAATTTGTATAATAGTTTGGATAATAAAAAAAACACATCAACTATTTATTTAAGAATTCTAAAAGCCGAGCCATAAATATAAACTAAATTGAAAATAAATAATTAAAATAAAAATACATAGAAAAATAACTAAAATAGTAAAAAAAAAAAAAATTGGTTCTAATTTTGAAAAATCCAACTATATAATAAGCAAACAAATATCTTATAAAAAAATAGCATTAGAAATCTTATGGTAAAATTTGAGATTGATTTGATAATTATGGCATCTTCAATTATTACTATTGTAAATTAAGTTAGACATCCTTTAAACCCTTTTTTATTTATCAATTTAATCCATAAAATCCCAAAGATAATTGTTTCACATCACAAAACAAACACATCATATAAAATCTTCATACAAATCCGTACGATCTAGCAGCTAATCTTAATTTTCATGATCAATCAATCAATCATTTCATATTCTAATTTTAGTGAGATTTGTTTATATAAATTAATTAATTTTGGAAATCTCTTCTTCCTGTGAATCCTACTGGGTAATATATTTCTCTTCCTCTTGTTATTTATTATTTATTTTTAATTATTAATTCAGGATGCTTCAACCCATCTGAAACGCGAGACAGAGCTGCGATCATGCACAATTATTGGAAATGGAGGTGGACGCATCCTCTTCATGGCACGCTAATGATGAGCTTGCGGTGGTGTTGGCTGCCGTTGCCAGTAAAATTCAAAGGAACAGGCTGTGCAAATCCCATGAACTGCGCGGGAGAACTAGCAGGAAACACCATCTCTTTCACATCCCTTGAATCCACATCACTCCCTTTCTTGTTTAGCCACAAAACCGCGTCAAGACTGACAATAAAATCTTGTTTGGGTGGTTGATTAACGTCTTTTCCTTGACTAATTCCCTCAAGAACTTGGAAAATGAAAGGGAATAATAGGATGATAGATGTCCCACTCGTTTAGCTGCAACTAAATTTGTTTTTTCTGTAAGTTTTGCGTTGTTTTTAAGATTAAAAATTAATCCCGGGTCCAAGGTGGATCTTTGAACATAACTAAACCCATAATTAGTGCATCATCTCCAAAGATTGTGTTTGGGATCTTAGGTTGGTGTTCTTATTTTTTATTGCTCCAAGTCTTCTTCTACCACAATTCTTCAAATAATTTTTAGTGGCTAATAAAGTTGTGGATCATTTATATTTAAAGTATTGTTAAATATTAAGAAAATATAATAAAAAAACTTTAAGAATATGTCTTTTTTATTTTGTATTTTGGTATAAAATGATTTTCAATTAAAAATACATCAAAATAATTTTTAATATCAACATATTGATTAAAACCATAAAAAAAAACACATAAAACCCACTATATTCATGTTTTTTTTTAATTTAAAAAAAATAAAAAATAAAAAATAACACAATATATACCCAACAAGCACTACATTTTAACGATTGAAATGCTAAGATTTATAAGTTGGTTCCACTTTAAAATCATGATCTAACAACTCGTGAGAAATCTTGCAGTTTTTTCTTATGAGCATGCAAGAACATAATTTTTTTTTTGAGCATAATATTTTTCTCGTGAATATATCAATTTGGTGTGGATATATAGCATGCTTAACTAAGGCTTGACGTATAAATGCCGAGCCAAAAAAACATTCATTAACATAAAATTATTTTTAATTGAATTATTATTTTTATTTGATACTCGCTTTACGTGAAGAATAATCATGGGAATTAATTTGGATATATATATATATATATATATATATATATATATATATATATATATATAATGTGTGTGTGTGTGTGTGATCTAATTTTTTTTTTTATTGCTGAAAGCTACGGTCAGCAATATTGGATTAGTGGTGTTATAATACATGTTACATCAAAATGAATAAAATAAAACAAGACAAAATATATCACATCATATGTAAAATCTTAGCTGAGAAGAAGCATAGAAAACGAGATGAAGCAGAGACGATGCTTTGTGATCATGGTTTGATGATAATTAAGGAGAAAACCCATTTATCCTTTTATTTTTATATTCTTATATATGAACGCCATGTCCTTATCCCAAACACAATTCTCAGAAGTTCCCTTGTCTGTTCGATGAATTGTGTGTAAGTACGCATGTGATCTTCCACAGAAGGCAAGAGAAAATAGGCAGCAATGACATCGACGGGACCCTGTAATGGCCAAGAAAACCATGGGAGGTTTTAAACACAAATAATGGGGATTCATATTTAGGTCTCAGCTGCTGCCATCATCAGCCATGCTGTGTTCTGGGTCCCATAACCCTAACGCGTTAATTTTGTGGGGTCTGACATCTTAGCTCATCTCTTTCTTGTTCCTGACCTCTGTTTGATGCAAGTCTTTGATTTAGCTGTAAACCAAGATTGATTGAGACAACTTCTAATCTTTCCGTCTAATCCCATCCCATCCCCGCATCCTGCATGCTTCTGGTTTTTCGACGACCCTTTTTAATGGAGGAAAAAAAACTCGAAAAAGGTTTAACGGTAATTATTATAATTGTTGATTAACCTAAGATTAGTGTGTGAAAAAAGGTGCTAATTGTACAAGCGGATGTCAAAGTTTTTGCCCTTGGAACACGTTTTAGAGTTTACTATCTCGTTCTCTCCATTTGAATATCTACCCACAAGCTAGCATGGTGTGAAATAATTTTTTAACTCCAAGATTTCCATGTCTTGTCTTGTTAATATTTGCTGCGCTACCGTTTGAATTAAAATGATTCTTTCACATGAAATTCAAGAAGCTATAAGTTTAATTTTTATTATTTTTATTTTAATTAAAAAATTTAAATAATTTGTATAAATTTCAAGTTAAAAGAGTTTTTATTTAAAAAGTTGTGTTAGAAAATAATATAAAATTATTAATAAAATTTTATTTAATAATTCAAATTTTTAAGTTGAAATAGTTTTTTTGATAGCTTTAAAATATAAAAGATAAAAATAATAAAAAATCACATGACATGTTTTTTTATTTTAAAAATAAAAAAATTTACTTTAAAATTATTCTATGTAATATATTTATCTTATATTTTTATCTTTATCTTTGTTATCTTCTATATTAATTTGTTTTTTCTTTGTCTCGATAATACACACTAATTAAACACAACCTAAAAATCACTTTAAAAAATCCATTATATAATTGTGCAAATTTTTAAAATCTAAGCAACCTAGAGTTTGTGGTTAAAAGAATTTTGTCAACTTTATGAATAGTAACCTCACTAAATATTGTTTTTAAAGATAGTTTTTAAGAATAATTTAGTTTCTTGGTATTGATGAAATTAAAATACTGTTAACCGTGGGAAAATCTATGTATTAGATCATCTATAACCGGGCATTCGACAGTAGCAAGAGCAGCGAAAACTCCACCTGATCTACGCTAGGGCAAAAGTCTTCTGCAATAAATTATTTGCATACAAGAGATCCTGGTCCCATGTCGCACAGACACCACAACCCTGAAGTTATGAACACCTAGTTGCCACTGCAAGGCGCCACACCACTCTGCCATGAAAGTCAGGAAAAATTAAATAAGTTCACCGATGAAGATATGAATGCTTGCTTGTAATACCAGGGCAAGTACCGCGCTCATGGAAACAGCTCCTGACACAGATGCAAACAGTCAAAAATGGCGACTGCAGACAGAGATTTGGAATGCTTCTATATTATAATGAACACAGAGCATAACTAAATATAATATAACGCAAGGTGATTCGAACAGTTTTAAACACTGCTGAAGCACTCACAGACCACATTGCGGACCATTTTGTTTTGTTTTTTCACTTTCTTCTCTTAAGTTGTTCTTTCGATGGTGTTCTTCAGCTGCAAAATTAGCACCCGTTTGCATTAATTTTGTCCCAATTCCATGTACACTGTTTGTCTTCTGTGCCCTCTGTGGCACATGCTAATGTTCCCGGATACCAAATACCGCCGGTTGAAACTTGGAAGGGCTGTGTCCTCCACCGCAGAACAATCACTCTACACTTATAGCTTACTGATTTAGTTTAGAATCCTTCTCTCTTTTGTGTGAAAAGTATTTTATTTAATCTTTTTAGCTTCTCTGAGTGCATGTTGATTCGATTATATAGTGAATAAGATTTGATCAAATGATTTTGGTTTTTAGGGCAATCATTATGGTCTAAGAATCTTTAATAGTTGTGTCTCAACTTAGGATTGACCCAATTATGTCTGTACCAAATTCTTGCTTGCATGAACCCTCTTAACCTGTGGACCATTTACTGTGAGTGTGAAAAAGATCTGTGCATCTTACTACAACACAGTAATAAACTCCCATTTTCTGGTCATCAAGAGATGGGTAAATTTGTGGTCCAAAAATCCGTAGTGGTGAGCAGATTAATCTAATTTTCCACAATATCAGTTAAAACCAACTAAATAGATGCTTTTCAAACGTGTTGAATAATTTCTTCTGGATTTTTTCTTAAAAACATTTGATTGTGGTTCAATTTTGGATTTTAAGAACCAACCAAAATAACAGACTCGAACCAAACCTAACAAAAAAAAAACAAACCACATCCAGCCAATAAAAACCCCATTGTAATTATGAATTAGAGTTCCATTAAATCAAAACCCATTTATTCAAATATAAAACCGAACCAATTAGTTTAGTTTTTTTATTCAGATCAATTGAGATTTTTATTCAAACCAGACCAATTAAACCGTATTCAACCTCGTTTTATATATATGTGTGAACTCGTAGTCAAAAAAAGTTTTAATTTTCATGGTCACGGAGCAAGATGAGAGTTCTGGCTAACATAACACTCACATGCATGAAGTGACAAAGCATATCGACAAAGACTATGACCTTGGATTTTCTGGAAGGGAGAGGAGATCGCCATGGCAACAGTTGAATATTCTGAATTTTTTTTTTGGTTCCTTTTCTCACGAAACAAAAGTTGTAGTGCTAACCAGTCATGTGAATTGAATTTGGACGTCAGTTTGAAACATCAGTTCACCAAAATATATATTCAATTATCCTTCATCACTTGTTGCAACCAGCAAAGATAAAGAAAAAGAATAGAAAGACCTAAACCCACAAATGTGGACCCACTGCCCTAAATTGGTTGCCAGACCAGCTTTCCCTATATCTTTCAGGCAAACCCACCTACAAAAACCCCTCTCCCCCACCCTTTCCTTGGCATCACAATCTTGCTTTCCAACGCCCCTCTTTCTCTCAGGCATTTTCACAAACACTTTCTTAAAGAACCGTTTTCTTTTTAACTAATATGGCCAGACCGCAACAGCGATATCGAGGGGTTCGACAAAGGCATTGGGGATCATGGGTGTCTGAGATTCGCCACCCTCTATTGTAAGAACACATCAACAACGTGACCCATTAACGTTTCGGATAATACACTCTTGAGTTCTAACGAAACGTTTCGCTTCTTTTATTTTATTTTGTGCAGGAAGACTAGAATTTGGCTAGGCACATTTGAAACTGCAGAGGATGCAGCAAGAGCCTATGATGAAGCTGCAAGGCTTATGTGTGGACCAAGGGCAAGGACCAACTTCCCTTATAACCCAAATGCATCGCAGTCAGCTTCGTCGAAACTTCTTTCAGCAACTTTGACAGCAAAGTTGCATAGGTGCTATATGGCCTCATTGCAAGTGACTAAACAAACATCACTTCAAGAACAAAAACAGCAGCAGCAAAAGGCACCAACTTCACTTGTCAACACCCCTGCCAATAGCATTGTCATAAAGAGTGAGGAACTTGATGCTTTGCCGCCAGAGAAATGTCCATTGCAAGTTCAAGAGGCAGAGGCAAACTGGGTGTACAAGAAAGTTCAAGTTGACAACAACCAGCAGTTCATCAAGCCTCTTGAAGATCACCACATTGAGCAAATGATTGAAGAATTGCTTGATTATGGGTCTATTGAGTTATGTTCTGGGGTGGCAACTCAGTAACCTGCAAGCCCAAGGGGCCACGCCACAAACACCCTGATTAATCTAGTCGTCCTCTGCCAAAGCAATGGCATTGACTAGCTAATTTTAACCAATTTTTATAGCTTCTTCAAGTGTTTAGTCTTTTACACCCTCTAAGCTCCTTAGAAGTGTCCCCTTAGGGACTCCATTTGATGATGCTTAATTAGTAGTAGTGTACAGTAGATTATGCCATAATGTTTGATGCTGTCGTATGCATTATGTCTTCAGTGGAAGATTTGTAGGAATCTTGCTGCTGCTTCTTGAAGGATTCCAAATCTTCATTTATAATGCAAATGGAACAATTTTAGAAACAAGGACTCCTCTCTCTGATCTTCCAGGCTTCTTGCATTCAATTGCTATGTCACTTTGATTGGGGTTCGAATAAAAAGCAGCCTCTGAAACTTGGAAGCACAATATGACATTTTGGCATATGTATGCTGTATTCAATTTGCAGTATTTTCAAAGAACCTGGAAATTCGTACCGTTACCGTTCAGTTAGAAAGAATAGCGATCTTGTGAAAGGTCACCCACATGGTCAGTTTTCACTTGCTTATTTAGTGTGACATTTTGTTGGGAATATCCATTACATTAGTAGAAAATTATTCATGTGGACCAAAATCTATCAGTCCGATTCGATGTTTGGTGCAGTAAACCCTAATCTTACTAATTAATAGTGCAATAGATCCGAATAATGTGTTTGGTTTGGTCTAATTTGTCGGGATTCCAAGAGGATAAACTACACTAGCTGGGGTTAATAATACAAGTTGCTCACCAGAATGGCAGCACAAACCTGACCTCAATGATACTGTAGGTATCCTGAATGGGTGGCTAAATTTGTCAAAACGAACACTGTAGTGTTGAAAGGAACTTGTTTGGAAAAGAGGATCTCGAAAAGAAACAATTTTTTTTTAGTGGAAAAGGAGGGCCTGCAGGGCACTTTCCTTGAAAGTTAAGGTGAAAGAACTAGATGTGAGAGGCATTGCATGTTGTGCAAATTTTGAGTTACAAAACTGTGTTGTACTATTAGTCACTTGGTAAAAATGCATACATTATTTCATCTTGCAAGATTTTATTCAACAGAACAAAACTGAAGTCATTGGAAGAGTCTCTGCAAAGCAAGGTAAAGAAGCAATTTGGTTTACAATGAAGGTTGAAACGCAGAGACTGAGTTTCTTTACTGTCAGAAAGATGTGAGACCAGCTTTCAATGGAGGTTGAAAAAATTGAAATCTTTTTGAATTGTGAGGTTTAAAGGTTCTTTTGCTCAGGCTTATAAGACAGGATTCCAGTTGGGATTGCTGCATCATCTCCTGAAGAAAATTGTGACACTGAATGTGATTGAGTGGGTGTTTTAATTATTTTGTTCAGGCCCATCTTTCTCTCCTTTTCCATGTCATGCCACACACAACAACAAAATCTACAAAAGTGGTACAAAATATTTGTAGAGCCATATCTTTCACTCATGCCATGCTTGCTAGTGTTCTAAAATGAGGTTTCAGCTCCCTGAATTAAAAGGTTAATTAACATTGGATGGTAAACAAATGGGGTGATTAGAAACATTTGATTAACCATGTGTGCTTGCTCAATTTCTTTCTATAATGGGGTGATTATTGATGTAACCACTCCTTTTGCCTGTCTTTGCCATTTCCAATTTAACCTCCAGTTATAGTGGTTTTCCTCATAAAGGAATGCTTTTTACAGCACTTAAGTTGAGAGCGATATGAGATTTACCAGCACTTGACTTGAAAGTGATATGAAGATTTTCATTTCTGGGCATGGATCTCTTTTAGATGAAAAAAAAAGTAGCTAGGTGAAACACATGCCTAACAATGGTTAGCTTTTTTTGGCCACCATAACTATTTCTGCAGAGCAATGGTTAGCTTTTTTTTTGCAACTGTAGCTTCATAGATGGCCTATTAGGGATTATCCCATTTTTTCTCCAACTTCAAGGAAATGGTTAATCCATTCGTCTAATATGAAAACATATTTTTTTAATTAAAAAGTACTAATTTTTAAAAAGTAGCTATACCACATTACCAAATATCCGAAGAAACATGTAGTTTTTCTAATCAAAGTTGATTAATAATTTATATTATTATTATTATCTCTTCAAGAGTACAGATTCTTGCATCAATATAGAAGTTTAGTTTGATTCTCTCTTTAAGTAGTGTGTGTGTTTAACTTGTAATTGAACAGTTAGGATCATAAATTCTACTACATCCAGATTATAAAATATATCTGCTTTTGGGTGCTGGTGTCCAGTCTTTGTCATTGAAAACTTCATGATTGTTTACCTGTTTGGAAATTGATTTTGCTCCCCGCAACCATAAAAAATTAAAGTTGTTTAGTCTCATTATTTTGTTTTCTAACTTTTGATTCAGCAAAGGTGATTAAATCATGGCATGTTAGTGAGTTTACCATCATTAAAAGTTTGAACTTTGTGACCTTAAAGGGACACTTGATATTTCACCTGACCAACCATTTTCCTTTCTGTCAAGAAACAAAAATGCAAGATAACCAAACACAAGAACAAGAGTGGCCAATTAGATATTAACAGACAGTGGATTTTAAAGGAAATTTCATTAAAGCTTTCAAATTTACTAGTGAGATAAGTGAATTGATCTTTGATTGATAATGAATCTGGCATGTTTTAGCTCTTTATATACATAATAATTATCATTGTTTCTGGTGATATGTCATTCAGACCATGCATGCTCTTCAAGACAAGAACCTTTGACCAAAAAAGCTTGGTAAATGACTCACTAATAATTGACAGAAAATTACCAGATTTAGTCCCATGATGTATACTCTTGAACGCTCATCTTTTGTCACAAATATTTTTTTTCCAGGTTTTCTGTTGTGCATCAAATGAAAGCAGCTCGGCTGTCCATGAAAACTAGAAACCATAGATTTTGGTGACATTATCTGTAAATTTCTGCATACTTCACAGCCAAGTTAGTGGTTTTAAGATGCATAATCTAAAGGTGCTGGCCAAATCAGTGGTCAAGTGATCACAGGGTAAAACGAGGGCTCAAGGGTCATATCAGGTCAAACAATTACTGTAACCTCAAGAAACTCAAAGATTTTTTGGAAGAAAATGTGGATCTGAGTTTGCCAACTCTAGGTGGTGAAGCATTATCATTCAATCTAAGCACGAACATTAGCACAGCTTTTTTTTTGGGCAAAACATCCCTTGTAGTTAAAGGGGTCATATATTGCTTGAATTGCAGAGACCTCAGTGAAAAAGAGGGAGATAAACTTATGGGACATGGGAGTCAAAGGTGGGATCTTTCTGATCATAAAAGTAGTCAAAACCAATCATGGTGTATACAAACAGAATCTCATGTGGAAATGCTGGAGAGCAGACAATGATATGGCCTTAATTCTTCTTTTTTTTCCCCCACAAAACCGAAGGGTTCTACTGTATACCTATATGTTGCTCTCTTGTCTTTGCGACTCGGTGTTTTTATCATTTCTTTTAGATGCCTTGGATCAAGCGAGTCATGCGAAACTCCAAAAGGCAAAAAACTTTGTTTGTGAGTGAAAGAAAAGAAAAAGTTTGGTGACCTACTCCCTGAAAAGCCAAAATACTTTCAATTACACAGCTCTTTAATTAGTTGAGTGGATGCGTGTAGAAAAGACCTCAACAGGACTATTTCTATCACATTAGGTTCATGGCACTGCTACATGGCATGTCTCATACTTCCAAATTCTCCTCCTCCCCCATCCCTCTACAGGGATCAACATGTGCATGTTAACATCCACATGGTCCTAAAAGACAAACAAGGAATGGGACACATGTGTGCCCGTAAAATGCACATGAACACATCCTCATTCATGGCTTCTTTCCTTGCCGATCAAGTGTATCAGTCCCATCTTAATCAGAGACATAAATTATGCAGCTATAGATCTTGAATCCTCACAACAACGTGGAGCTTACCAGTTTATCTTTTCTGAGATGGGTAGGCCAGTGATGTTTGATATAATGTATATAGATGAAATGTATCTGTACTAAAGCAAAAAACATTAACAGGGGACGCCTGAAGTGAAACTATATTAACTTTTATCTGTTTCTTTAATAATTCTTCTCCTACCAAATATATTTTTGTTGCTTTATATACCATCTTTGTTTTATTTTAAAAACATTAACCATGCACAATTCTTTAGAAAAATAGAGCATAGCAGGTTAAGTTTGTTTGGAAATGTAGTGAAGATTACTTTTTAAAATATTTTTTTACTTAAAAATATATTAAAATATTAATTTTTTTATATTTAATATTAGGATATTAAAACAATTCAAAAATATATAAAAAATAAAATTAAAAAATATTAGTGAACCTCATTTTATGGCAAGTTCGGTGATCATTTTGTGTTAAGAGTCCGAAAAGATTTATGTTAGTGAATTCAAGATAAGCAGGGCTCGTCTGAGTATTCTGTGGAGGAAAAGTGGAAGCCTGGGAAGGCTTATGGATCTCTACTAGCGTCTAGCAGACCTAGATTTGAGATTTGTGGTAATATTTATATGGGCCTCATGGATTCAGGGCCCGTAGCTACACTCCATGGACATAGCTCAGACAGCGGGCCTAAGCCATTCAAGTTACTTTGGTCCTCACAATGGAACACCTTAAGGACCGTGGTAATTGGGTTGGGCCTGGCCCATATACCAATTGAGAGAGGAAACATCCGGTAGGCCTTGCAGCCACTGACCATGCTTGGGCTCCAAAATCCATTTAGCATGCTGGGAACAGATTTCTTAATCACAAGCGTAAACTAAAAAAAGCTCTTAAACCCGCTATCTTTCTTGATAATGCGGTACTAGTTCCTTTACAGCTAAGCCCACGACATGAACATGTATTCCTGGATCTTCTTCTTTGAGAGTAAATTTCTTTTCCAAAAATCTAAAAAAATGCATCTTTTATGATAATTTGATGACTTTAGATGGATTTAAGGGTTGACGTCAAAAAATTCAAAATAAAACATAACTCTTGAACCCATTTAAAATTAGTATATTAGATGAACTTGAGGACTTGTTAATTCAAGATTTCACTAAGTGAAAAATCTAAGTTTTTTTATTAAAATGGTATGATTTTAAGGATTTTTTTTTAAAAAATTAAAATTTGAATTAAATTGAATTAATCCATCCAATTTATAATCTGCTCTTGAGTTAGATAGAACAGTTTTTTGGAATTCTTAAACTATAGAACAGTTTTTTGGAATTCTTAAACTTCAGTTTTTTATTTTAATATTTAACTTCTACTTCCATACACCTAAATTAAATATATAATCCACACTTACTAGGGAAAGCGTTAGGTGACTATTCAAAGTCCAAAGTATTGTGTTTGCCTTGGATTGAGACGGCATCGTATAATTGAGAATAGGAGTAAAGCTTGAGAAGCTACTTCCACTGTTCTTCACGTGCCGTAACAATGTAAAACAGGGGTTTGTCCTGTCCATGCTCGTGTTTGAAAGCTGAAAAGGCAGGGGAGGACTAGAAGATACTTTCAAGTGTATATGATATTATGATAGTTGTTTTGATTATAATTTTAAAAAAAGTATTTTTAATTGAGATTAGTTTAAAAATATAGGTGTTTGGTTAAAATTATGGTTGAAATTGAGGTTGAAAAAAAAATAATTTTAATATGTTTGATTAAAAATGTTTTTGAAATTGAGGCTATAAAATAATTTAATAATATATATTTTAATATTGATGGTTTTTAATTTAAATATTGTGAATTTAACTATTTCTATTACATCATGAAATAAATCACATTTTATATATAAAAAAAATACTTTAACAAAAAACTATCTACAATTTCATTACATACAAAATTCATCCGACAAGAACTATAAAATTAGGTAAAATATTATCAAGAATAAAATTAAAATTACAGTACGAGTAAATTTAATTCACCTTAAACTAATTTAAAAAAAATAACAAAAAAATTATTGTTCACGTTCACGTGAACAATACAAGTGAAATCAATTAACTGTATTGATTTTATAAAAAGATAAAAAAACTGTTTAGTGAACAGTGGAGGCATGCTTCCACTATTCACTGAATAGTTTTTTTTTGAAAAAGAGTGGAGGCATGCATCCACTGTTCAGTGAACAATGGAGCATGCCTTCACTGTTTACTGAACAGTAGAGCATGAATCAGGTTTTGGCCGCTCGAGAAGCAGCTCCTAGCTGCTTTCCCTTTTCTTGAGTTTCAAATGCAACAGACTATGGGACTCATGAACAGTAACAAATATTTGCTAATTAATCAAATAGTTTATTGCATGAAATCGTAGGAAACGTGGACACTACCACGTTGCCAAACAGTTTCTTAGTGTAAAAATAGCTATTATTTTTTAAAATATTTTTTATTTAATTTTTAAAAATTTATTTTTAATATTAGCATATCAAAACAATCTAAAAATATATATAAAAAAATAAAATATAATTTACATCATGTTTCTAAACGAGATCTAAAATTTTATTAGATCACTCAACCCTAAATTTTTTTAAACCTACTTCAGGGCAGTTATGCAACCTAACTTTGACAACTTTAGATGGATTCCAGGCTTGAATTCACGAGAAATTGGAACCTCCCTTTTTAGGTGGTAAGCCTACGGCTTAATTGCTTGAAAAGAGTGCTTAACAACTCTAATTTGCTCCACCAAAGATGGATGGAGGGACCTCAAGGAGGCAAGCAATGGTGTGATCTACTTGTATAATTATTAGGGTTTTGTTTTGTAGTGTGGTTGGCAAATGGCAAGTAAAGTGTTTGGACAGAACTAGGTGTGGATTTTCTTTCAATATTAATGGATGTTTTCACACAAGGTGGGCTCCTTTTTTTTTTTTGTCTTGGACTTGAGAGAATGAAATTACCTAACCATGTTCATATTGCTTTGCAATTTGCAATCCATTTTCAAACGAGAAAGATGGGGAAAAAAAACCTCATGTGTTTATTTAAAGTTTTTCTTGAAGTTTTTTTTTTTTTGAAGAGAAATAATATACTTAACAACTTATTTGTAAAAATAACAATAATTGGAAGCTATAACTCATTTGGTTTTAATTATTTTTAAAAATATTTTTCACTTAAAAATATATTAAAATGATATTTTTTTATTTTTTTATTTTTTTTATATCAACGATCAAAATGATGTGAAAGTCACTAAAAAATATTAATTTAAAATAAAAAATTAAATATTTTTAAAAACACTTTTTCCAAAGTTCATATGTTATCTGTTATTTTAAAGTCGCAAATATTGTTTCTAACTTATTTAAAAAATACATAATAGAAATGATTTTATTAATTAAAAAAAATTATTTTGAATTTTAAAAAATAAATAAATATTATCTTATCACAACTGCAAAAAAGATAATATTATTTATTTTTAAAAGATAATATTTAATTTAATAAATAAATATCAGTCTTAATCTCAAGTTATGATAAAAAAAAAATATTTATTTTTCTTCTCTTTTAGAGTGAACATAGATTTGAATGATAGGAAAACCAAATCCATGTCCTTTGGTTCTGGAAGTGGACACATCATGATGGTGCAATAAGTCGTAGATTGATTTATTTTAAAATTTAAAACTTAAAATAGCTTTTAAATTTAAATAACTATTAGTTTTATGACAGCTTGAGATTGAGACTATTATTTATTTATTTTTAAAATATAATATTTTAATTTTAAATAGATATTACTTGAATTAAAAAAAATACTTAAAATTTAAATTTTAAAAATAAATAAATATTATCTTTGTTGTAGTTGTGATAAATATAATATTTATTTATTTTTTAAATTCTAAATTTAAAATATTTTTAAAAAATGTCTCTACTACAGTTTTTAAAAGAAGCAAATAGATAAAAAAATGTCTCTACTACAGTTTTGACATATAATTTTAACGTCGCAGATAATATATATAACTTTTTAACCAATGCTTTTTTTTCAAATAAATTCTCAATTGTGTTATTTCTAAAATAAAAAACTTATACTTTTTTAAAATAAAAAAACTTCTTTTTTCCTTATTAAAAGTATAGTTTTTAGATCCAATCCGGTCCAAAATTCAGGTTATTGGAATATATTTTTTTTAAAATCAAAATAATATTATTTTAATAAAAAAAATCAACGAGTTGTAACTGATCGAGTTTTTAACTAAATTTTATTTAGTTAATCGGTTGTCAGGTCATGTCGGTTTTTTTTTTTTTTTTTTCAATCAAGTTTGGTTATAGCTTCAAATCAATTAAATCTTGGATAACTCGTCACGCCAAAACAGATTTTAGAAATATGATTAAAGGTATTCGATTGGATTCAGTTTAGTCTTTAATCATGAAAACAAGTCAACTGATTTTTATTCTCTAGTAGAAAGTTATTTTGACTAGTACTTTTCTTCTACCATAAAAGACACGGTGCTTCATAGGCGTGGCCATGCACGTTTAATTTCATAGGCATGGCCGATTCTTCAATTTTGAGCAACTGTTTTTCTGGAAAACCTAAGCTTATTAGTTGATTGAGACCGTTTATTTTTATATTTTAAAAATATTTTTAAAAAAATTAAAAAAATTCTATTTTTTTACTTTAAATTAATTTTTTTTTAATATTATTCGATCATTTTGATATGTTAATATCAAAAATAATTTTTTAAATATATATATATATATTATTTTTATTTTTTTAAGTGAAAAACACTTTTAAAAAAAATCACAATTATATTTTTTAATATACTTTTAATAAGAGGAAAAAACAAATTTTAAAAAGCAATTGGTGTGAAATTATATTTGAACTCGACTAAAATAATAAATAAAATTTTGGGCATCTCTGATATATGTTTTCGAGACACATTTTAATTGAAAGATATTTTATTTTTAACTTGTGAGATTTAGATGCCGTTATTAACTTTAACGGATTAACCCAAGACTTGTCCTATCAATCTACCTTCAAATAATCATCCTCTAATTTGTGTTCAAGAGGAATTACTTTAAATTAATTTAAAAGCCACAGCCATGGTTAGATTACATTTCATTTAGAGAAAAAGAAAAAAAAGAAAAAAAGAGGAGTTATGTCAAACTATAAAACGACTTGAATCTTGGCGTATTTGATTAATATTCAGTCAGCAATACTGACCTAAGAAGTTCAATGGTCCAAACAGGGACAGAATATGCTCCTCGTTGCGATTCCGAGGAGTTGATGGTTATTACAAGAACAAGTTGCGCCTAGGTTTGCAACAAAACATGGATCTATAATGTGATCAAAAGAATGTTCAAGAGAGATTCCTCTGAAAAAAAATAACGACTTGGTCCAAGTTGTTCTTCTTCTATCCTCCATGAACAATTTCTTTGACCTTTTGACTTTTATGATATTATTATTAATCAGAGACGGCTTAAGATGAATGAGGGTTTTAGGCAAGATTATGAAAAGGATGTTTTAAAATATTTAAAAAATATTTTTTTTTTATTTTTTATTTTTTATGTGTGCATGACAAGTGGGGTTTTGGTCAATTTTCATTTTATATTTAGAGTCTGTAGGATAATTTTAATTTCATAAAACATGACTAATAAATATACCTTAATTATTTTTAAAGTATTTTATTAAATAAAGGTTCTGAATCTCAAGTGAACTTTAACCTATGACGGAATCTAATACAAGTATTACTTCTATGCTTTTGCCTAGGTGCCTACTTGCTTTCCATGGCGATGAGAATTGAAAACTACAAAGGGGTAAATAACAAATAATAAATTTATAGATCCATTTTCACATCAATAATCAGGTTCTTATGTATTGATAAAAATTACCCTAGCTTTTCTATGTTTTCTTTGATCATATCATCAAATAACAGGGAAAAAATAATATTATTTCAATTTTTTTCTTTAAAAGAGAGATAATATTTCAATTGAAATGAGACTTGGCTTAGACTAGATTTTGTGATAAATTTAAATTTAATAAACTTTAAAAAACTTTTAAAAAACATCATTCAACATATATAGACACGACGACCCTATGAACCACCTCATGGGCTTGTCACGACCAGCACGGCCATGCCCATTCTTCACTTTTAAGAGGCTCAGGTGACTTATTTGAATTTAACTCTTTCTTGAGGAATTTTTTAGAATCCCATGTAGATCTCTTGGTATTTTATATTTATCAAATACATATTATTTTAAGTAAAATATAACTCAAAATATTATAAAAAATTATATTTTATTTTAGCTCATCCTTTCAAAAAAAAAAACTCATTGGCTATAGATATATTATGAATCCTTCAAACTCGAGATGATAATCTCTTTATTTTTAACACTTTAAGCATGCATATATATATATATATTCAAATGATATTTATCTAAAATATTATTATACTTATTTTTTTTTATAAAATTACTGATTCACGCATCTGAGAGTTTTCACATCCATTAAAAAGGATTTTTTTATAAATATCAGCTATTAATTACCTACGTTTTTCATATCAAACCCTCAGATATCTTAACTAAGAAAAATAAACTTAAACTAAAACATTCATCAATTTTTCAATACATCATTTTTTTTTTCAAAGCATTTTAAATTTTAGGATTCACAAGCTTAGAGTCAACTAGTCATCAAATTGATGTATCGGTGGGGCTAAGTTGTATAACAGTGGTTCATGAACTTCTAGCATCCATTTTACCTAAAATGTAACACGATTGAACAAATAAGAACGTGTTTTCGGTGATTATTCCATTCGGACCGCCGAAGTGGACGGTTCAAAAGGGTTAGTTTCGACAATCACGACTGTTCTTGGCACCAACACCTTGAGCAAATCAAGAAAGATCTACCTTTGCCCAGTCTCCATCAAAACTCATTCAACCTCACTCATCCAATGCTCCATCCGACCGCATATATGGATAGAAGCAAGTGCACATGTTATTAACGAGTGACTGGCAACGAAAAATTGTTGTCCTGTCGAGTACTGTTCATAAATTTTCTCAGAAACGAATCATCCAATCTGCTAAACCCTACTTAACATTTCCAGAACCACAGCTGGAAGATTTAAAGCAGACCGAGCTCTTAGGAGCTTAGGAGACACAATGTTAGGGGTGATCAAGCTAACGGAAATGGCCTGGCTGGTGTTGCCGGACCATATATGATTGGTAGGGATGCCAGCAACAGTTCTGGGGCCTGGTTTTTTGTTACTTTCTAAGGCATGATGTTCCCATCCTTGAATTCTTTGTCCCTCATTAATTGGATCTGTGGTACAGACCGTAACTGATCCACAATATTGGATGCTTTCCATTATTTCTCTTACCAGAATCGAACCCAACATTGATAGAGCCATTTGCTTGACAACTTTATTAGGTTTCATAGTTTATTACAACAAGGAGTACATTGTAGCATGAACTGCTTTGTCTGAGGGCTTGGACGGTTAAAATCCATGTCCAAGAAAATCACTCAGCATAAAAAATTGTTGTTGTCGGATAGCCAAATAATTAGGGAATGCTGCTTATTTTCTTCACTATTAAAACTAAAAAAAAACTAAGTTATCACATTATAATTAAAATCCTCGATGATAATTGATTGTTGTCTTGAAATTTATTGAAAAATAATATAAATCATATCTTAAAACCTCTTCTAACAGTTTAAACTATTAAATTAAGATGGTTCTTTGATATAGTATTATAACTTTAATTACCAAGTGATCACAAGTTCGAATCTCATTATCCCTATTTATTTGATTAAAAAAAATTAAACACAAAGTAGTGTTTGTTTATGCAAGTTTTAAGTCTAAAAGATTTTTACTTTGAAAAGGTGTGTTAAAAAATAATATAAATCATATGTTGGAATTCCACTTAATAACTTAAACTATTGAATTAAAATGATTATAGAACAAAACAGAAAATATAAAAACAATGAAAATTAAGAAAATATGTTTTTTTGTTATTCTTATTTTGAAAAGACAAAAATTGACTTCAAACATGTTTTTGTTTTTTGGTGCATAAATATATTCTAAAAATATATTTATTTTATGCTTTTGTCTCTATTTCTTTAACCACACGTTTTTTTTTTTTTCCTATTTCTTCAGCACTATCTACCATCTAAAATACTATTCAAAAAACAACCCTAGTTTACGTGCCAATGTTTTTTTCTTCTATCAGATCCAGAACATGAACTTAATTAATCTCAATGACAAATATCCAAGCCACAAAATCCAAAGGAAAAGGCTACGAAGTTGGACAGTTGAGAATTGCCCACTAATGAACTGGATGCACATGAACTTTTGGGGACATACATATCCCGGAAAGCAGAAAAGTTGTCTTCATTTCAATGTCTAGAATCTTGAAAACCAGCAAGAAGCAGGAGGAGAACGAGTTAATTGTGCATTTGGAACCAATACACTCATGTAAAGAAAACTAATTTAGTAGGATTTGTGAGCAGTTGATCTCTCATGGTAGGGTTAGCACAGCCACTTTTGAATGGATCTTACCGGACCAGCAAGCCTTCCTCATTCAACAGGATGGTTTACATTATTGGTTCGAGCCACCAACTCATTTGACGGGGCAACCATCTTTACACCAAGCATTTGGTGCAAGTAACCAAGGTCATGAAATGATGATCCAGTTAAAAATTCTTATTAATTATAATTCCAGGCCAAACCATCAACTATTACTAGCACACATCTCCTTTTTTTATGAAGAAAACCTGTGCCAGGGATCAATAAGACACCAGAATCCCCAGGTTGTATGTGAATTCTGGGTCATAATTGTTAAATTCACAATTGTCAAATGGGTTAATTCAGAAAATTCATGATTTAGAATATTTAATTAAAAAAATATGGATTTTATTAAATTTAGTTTAGTTTGATTTGAATAACTTAATTTATCAGATTAAACTTGATTTAAACATGGTCAAATCAATAACAATATATTTATATTAGTTTATCCTTGACCAATTATCCTTTATCATTTTCTTGGTCTATCCTCGTGTATGATCAGAATCATGAAAGGACTCATCATTTGCTGAAGAATTCAGGTGAATGGTAATGGTGGTTGTGCTTGAAGTAACGTGAAGGATACTCCCGTTACATAGTAGAAACATGTAATATTATCCTTTGTTTATTTTTGTATTTTAAAAATATTTTTTTTTATTTTAAATTGATATATTTTTTAATATTTTCATATCATTTTAATACACTAATATAAAAATATTTTTAAAAAAAATATAAAAATATATTTGTATAAATAAAAAGTGATGATTATATACTCTCAAATACAACCTAATAACAAGCGAATACATGGACTAACCAGCCAACAGCTGAATTACCCTCCCCTGCCCTAATCTCTGATAATTCATACTAGTTAATTGTATAATTAATCGGATAATTTTCAATGAATAAAAAGGAACATTTGTATTATTAGGTTAAAACGTTATCGTTTCAACTAGCTGTTGTTAGTTCTTATCCAGTTGTTCTTGTCTCCCACGTTAGATACAATGGCTCTCCTTTACACTTTTCGGTTCACACTGCTTTGTTAGCTTTAATTTAAGGGTAAATCTCAAATGCCTATAGATGAAATCTTGATTGAGTTATCATATAGTTTTATTTTCTCATATAGTTCTATTCTACAACAAAATAGGATCACATTAAAAAAAAAAAAAAAAACCAGGAGTTCATGAAACCTCCTATATCTATACAAGTTTTTTTTTTTAATTAATATGGGTATTTGAGCTAACTTACACGTACCTCAACTAATTCAACAGGTCCTGAAATTAATGTCATATAAGTCTCTAGTAGCATAGCAATTACGGAGCTCGAACTTGAAACCACAGGAGGAGTAAATTTTTTAGTTTCAAACTCTTACCACTTAGCTATCTATTAGATGATTGTATATCTATACTAGTTAATGGATTTAATTGTGAATTTTATGTTAATTATATATATATTGTAATGAGCTTGATGTTTGTTATTAAAATTTTGTGTACTTTTTAAAACTTTTAGGACTCATGTATTTTTTTTTAGAGTTGAGTTATATATAATTTGACATTAATTAGTTTTCTTCATTTAATTGGTGTACCAACTCCTTTTTTTTTTTATTTTTCTTAGCCCTTACCATCTATGAAAATACTATACCACCTAGCATTAAATAAGATGAATTTAATTTGAATTGTATGGGACCATAAGTGTATCGTAAAAAATTTAGTGTAAGATTAAATGAAGATGAATATAATTTTTGGTATGTGAAAATACTATACCACCTAGCATTAAACACAAAAGAAACTTCTCTTAGTTCATAAATTGTCTTTATAAAAATCATCCCACCAAGCAACAAAATTGACTTTAACCTCTAATCAATTTTATAATAGTGATTTTTTCAATATAATTATTTTCCCAACCCCATTATGATACACACTTGATGATATACATTGACTCCAATTTTTAACCTTGTTTTAATAAACTTGAATTCAATTATAGTATTTAATTTGAATTTATATTAAATTAAATTCATTTTATTTTATATATTATTCTTATTACCTTTTTCTTATTTCTTCAAATATTTCTCATGAAAATAAATGGGTATTTTAAAAAAAATTAATTTTTATATTATTTTTTTCTGAAATTGTAAATTAGAGGCGTTATTTTTTTTATAATTTTTAGAGATTGAATTTCATTTGAAATTCAATTCTTGGCATCCAAAATAATTTTAAATATGAGATTCCATTAAAAAATATAAATTCAATTCAATTCCAAGAATTTCAAAAATGTATTAAATTCTCTAAATTTATATGTAATCATATGATAACTACAAATCATATGATAACTACAAAGTGAAAGATGCATGTAATCTTATCTGCATTTGGAAAAGCATGAAAAATAATTTGTACCTACCAAATTACCCTCCCATTTCCTATTGCCTCCCCTTTGAAAAAGAAAGTCTTCCCTCTAAACTGTAAATTAATTTAAGTCTATTTAAATGTTTTTGGTCAAATTTATTGTCCCTCTTGTCATATAAATCCCTCTATCTTCTTATTATCCCTTCATATTTTCAAAATCCTTGAAAGCCTCAAAATTGTTAAGAGACTTGCACGCAAATCCCAAGCTCATGAAAACACAAATGTCCCACCACCATTCCTCCTCCTCTTTTCCTTCTTGCTTCCGCCCTTCCACCGCCACCGCCACCGCCACCTCCACCGCCACCGCCACCGCCACCGCCACCGACATCCACCACCACCCTCCGCCAACACCACCACCTATCTCAGGCAACGCCAACCTCACCACCTGTCTCTACCAAACTGACCTTGGTCTCTTCTCTCTTACTTGGTCAAGTTCCTTGTTAGGCCATTCTCTTCACCTCCGCCTCCACCCCATTGACGACAACGCCAGCTACTGCTCTCCTGTTTCTCTATCTAACCCTCTTTCTCTCTCTACCATATCTTTCCATCTCAATATCAAACCCTTCCTTTTCTGGAAAAGACATGGATCCAAGAAACTCCAAGTTATTAACCAGGAGCCTGATACTCCAACCCCAAGGATCCAGATCTTTTGGGACCTCTCTAGAGCAAGATTTGGGTCAGGACCTGAGCCCCAATCCCGGTTCTACATAGCCGTGGTGGTTGAGCGAGAAATGGTACTTGTTGTCGGTGATTTGACCGAAGAAGCTTTTGCAAAGACTAAAGCTTTGAAGTCAGAGAGACCCCAGGTTCTTGTTTTGAGAAGAGAACATGTGTTCGGCAACAGAGTTTACACTACGAGAGCAAGATTTGGGGGCAGAAACAGAGTGATATCGATAGATTGTAGTGTGAATAATGATGCAAGATTGTGTTTTAGTGTTGATAACAAAAGGGTTTTGCAGATAAAGAGATTGAAGTGGAAATTTAGAGGAAATGAGAGGATTGAAGTTGATGGGGTCCCTATACAAGTCTCATGGGATGTTTATAATTGGCTTTTTGATGACATAAACAATGACCATGCGGTGTTTATGTTCAGGTTTGAAAGCAATTTAGACCCCAAAGATGAAGAGGCGGTGGTACGGAAACAAGAACAAAGTGAAGCTTGTGGTGGTGGTCCTCATCAACAACAAGAAATCAACGAGAAAAATCACAACAATAATGTTGTTTTCTGGCAGCAAAACTCATCGTGTAGTAATACCAGTCATGGGATGAGTCCAATAGAGTGGAGAAAGATGAGAAAGAGCTTGGTGAGGACAGCAGCAAGGAGTTCATCTTCTTCATCAATTTCAATGTCATCAGCATCTTCTGGTTGCAGCTCTTCAGTAATGGAATGGGCTAGCAGTACTGAAGAAAGTGAACTTTGTGGTGGTCCTATTGGATTCTCTCTGTTGGTTTATGCTTGGAGGAAGTGAAAGATTCGCTGATGATTACTGGATCCATTTCTCTTCTGTTTTTCGTAATTTTAGTTGAATTTCTGTTTGTGACTAACCCCATTATTTGTTGAAGAACATATTAGCAAATACACAATGAATTAATTAGTTCAAAATATCATACATACAGATAGATCTAACATTAATCTCTTCTTTGTTTCTGTATTCACACAAGATTCAACTTCTTGTGCTCTTTAATCTGCGTTCGGATAACTATTATTGTAATTGGCCTTGGTTGGGTTTGGCATTCAAGTGTTTGATACAATTAAAGATTCAATTTTTCTTGTATAATCTTTGTATTGTTGAAGCCTTAATTGAAAAGGAAATTGTCTCTCTAGATGGCTGTCTAGTACTCTAGGTTTTTTTTGTCTGGTCTGCCCTGTTTGGTTTTGATTGGAACAGTAGGTGTGATGAAATTTCCTAGATTTCAACCACATTTAGAACAAGACAAGATGCATGTGAAGAGGTTCCTTTTTCTATTTTTGTGTTCTTTCCCCTCTCTTGGAACCTGTAAATGAGCACTACCTTTGACCCATACAACCGATCTATACCTTCAATTCATGGTGACCATGTATTGTTATTAAACATGGACTGCCCGATGGGTCGACTCGGTTTTTGAAAGTTTAGAAGGGCTAACTAAAAATTTATGGGCACTACTTTATTTTTATTAAAAATAATTTATTAAAGTTAAATTTGTTGTGAAGTGTGAACCAAATTATACGATTAAGTTATTCTTATCAGTAACTGTGAAAAAATCATTGAAATAGCTCGAAATTTATCTTATTTGGAAGCGGAAATTATTAAGAGATTAAATGAATCTTTCTCTTGTATGTATACCGACAAAGGCATGTGGCATTTTGAACAGCGAAGCCAATGTTCAAATCTGGAGAAGATAGAGCTGCTCTGTAGTCTCTAAGGATTTGAAGAAAGCTGGTGTCCTTTAACTGGCAACCACATGTATATTGTTCCTTAACGCGCATTGAGAAATATCATGTTGATTGTTGACTCGTGGAATAAAAAGAATAGTCTTACAAGCTTTAACCTGCTGTCTGATGGACACCATCATCATGTCCGAGCAGTCTATAGCTTCTGTTTGACATTAAAGAGCCTAAAGTTGAGTTTATGCTTTCTGTTTTTCTCCATGGCGAGTCTCTGAACCCCTTTACCGGCCATTTGCATGCTAGTTGCTGTAGGGGAAGATTAGCAAATGGGATGGACTCAGGTATAGGCCAAGGTTGTCCTTAGCAGTAAAAAAAGGACACGGAAAACGTAGATATTAGAATCGACCCAGTGATCAAATTGGATCTCGGGTCATGTGGTTTCACGTAAATTAACTCAAGTTTTTTTTTTTTGAAAAAGTGGATGCTCTTTTTAACTAGAATTAGGCCTCGAGTAAGTGGGTTAGCGGGTCAATTTGTTGGATTTTAGTATTATAACGCGAAAGCTTCGTTTTTTTATTAATGTGAGTGTTTGGGCTAACTTGAACATACCTCAATTAATCCAACGGGTCCTAAAATTAACGATTATGTAAGCCTCTAGTAATCTTGAGGTTTATAAAACTTTGAATTAATAATCTTTAAAAAAAAAAATTAAAATCTGACCACTTGAATTTAGGGTTAAAAGCCTCATTTTCTTGGTATAGAAGAATGTTGCCACTTTAGGCAGAAATTCAAGCGTATCTTCTAATGGTGCACAGTATTGGGATGGAATTGACAAAATGAATTGGTTTGGAATGAAATTGAAAATTAGATAATGCATTAAAATTAATGGCCAAACTCCATAATTGTCTTTCTTCTTCTTACTTTTTTTTTAACAGAAGATTCATTGAATTTCGGGCTAATTTTCCCCCATTTTTCATTCAAAATTAACTCAATTTTTTTTCAAAATCTTGCGTCAAAGGCACTACATTGAATTTTGATTTACAAGTTTCGAAGTTTAGACTTCAACAGGAGGTTAATGGGTGAGCCTTGAAGAGTATAAATCAAAAAACCATGTGGCATCCAGATTCAAAACTTTCAAATTCAATTAATCATAGGAAGAAACAGGGAGTTAAGATACCTTGCATCTGGTCAAAACGTATTGAAGTGGTGCAAACGCACTGCCTCCATTTATAACAAGTCAATCTTGCCACAAGTTACCATGAAGAGAACGAGTTGTGCATCCAGCAGGCAAGTGCTTTAGATAATCTTCTACTTGTCCGAAAGCATGGACTTTGAATCGTGGAACGAGTAAAAGGCATGCATTATGCACTTTGCTAATAATTTTCTTGATAGATTCTGGGTTTTCCAAGTCCATACTCTGTATATTTGGATAAGAATTATTGCAGAGCTGATAAACATGACTTCGACCCTTTAGCTCCCGCGTATTATTGCGTTCCAAACGAGAGTTGGATAAAATTTAAATTTATTTTATAATTTTAGATTGTTTTAATATGTTGATTTTAAAAATAATTTTTAAAAAATTATAAAAATATATATTATTTTGATATATTTTTTTAATAAAAAACAACCATCATTATATTTCTAAACACTCTAACTATGTATTAAATTACGGTTAGCTACGCAAAAAGGGTCGTAAGAGACTCGCTCTTTTTCTACTAAAGCAGGGATTATAATTATAAGCTTGAGGATTAAACTATGTGACATATTCTTCACCAAATTAATATTTTATAATTGGGAGCTCTATCGCAAGATAAATGTGCCAATATGCAAGTGGGTTGGAGCTAGCTAGCAGGCCCTTCCATGAATGTAAACAATGTTTCAATAGATGACCATTGCGGGCATAAAAAGCTAAGCATGGGGCATGGTGGCTGCAAGTGAGCAATCAGGAAGATACACGTGGAGTTCAAGGAAGAAAGACTCGATCAACTCCATGGTTTTCTGAGCTTGACATCCTTGATATTGTAGTAATTTGCCAGACGCATATCATGTGCTGGTTCCATAATAAGTCCAAATCAGGGGATGTTTAAAAAATAAAGTTGTTGATTAGCTTTTGAATTGTGTTGATGGGTCGAGTTTAGGTTTTATCAACAATAGGTTTGTGAATTTCATGATATTTTTATGATTTCAAGATATTTTCATGACGATAAGTTTCTTAAATTTAATTTTTAGAAAAAGTATTCTTTTAAATACATTAATTTAATATAAAACATGTATTTTGAAAGCTATTTAAAAATAAAATCTAGTTTTAATTAGCATTGTAAAATAAAAAATAGATATTAAGAGTGTGTTTATTATTGCGGTAGCTGTTGTGGTTGTGATTTGAAAAAAACTGTTTTATAAAAAGTACTTTTAGTTGAGGTTGGTTTGAAAAAATAGGTGTTTGGTTAAAACTGTGGTTGAAATTGAGGTTAAAGAAAAAGTAGTTTAATGCGTTTGGTTAAAAAAATATTTTTCAAATTAAGGTTATAAAATAATTAAAAATATATATTAATATTAATAATTTTTAATTTAAATATTGTAAATTTAACTACTATTATGATATCATGAAATAAATAATGTTGATATCAAATATTTTTTATTATTCTATTAAACTATGTGCAATGTCATCACATACGAAATCTATCCAACAAGGACTATATTTTTCATGATTTCTTAAGCGCGCAACAGCAAAAACTGAAATTTTTTGTTACATCATCAAGCGATCTCCTTCTAATTTTTTGAATAGAACACAATTAAAATAAAAATAAAAACTGAATTTTTTTTTAACTGGGCCGGGCCTGGCAATAACATAATTAGAATTGCGATCAAATTTCACAAATGCTACGTCATCATGCGATATCCTTCTAATTTATGTAGTGTTATTAAATAATATTAAGTACTAGTTTTTCGAGTAAAACACAAGTTTTTTTATAAAAAAAATCAACAATTTCATTATGTATAAAATTCATTCGACAATAACTACAGTTATCATGATTTATCATGCATGCAATAAAATTAAGTAAAATATTATCAGGAATAAAATTGAGATTACAGTACGAACAAATTTAATTTACTTTAAATTAATTTTTTTAAAAACAAAAAAATATATTGTTCATGTTCACGTGAACAATACGAGTGCAATTAATTAACTATACTAGTTTTTCGAGAGAGAAAAAACATTGCTCATTGATTTTAAAAAAAAAAAAACTGTTCACTTAGTGAATAGTGCACAGTGGAGCCATGCTCCACTGTTGAGGTTATTCTCACCACGAGAAGCTGCTTCTCCTAACCTGTGGCGGAGCAATGAAAATTGATGGGTTCACTAATAAAAATCATTTTTTTTATTACC
Organism: Populus tomentosa; assembly: GCA_018804465.1. Classification (NCBI taxonomy): domain Eukaryota; kingdom Viridiplantae; phylum Streptophyta; class Magnoliopsida; order Malpighiales; family Salicaceae; genus Populus; species Populus tomentosa. Next base: position 1,745,460 of record CM032003.1, on the reverse strand, counting down.
AAATACTAAGATATGTAATTACGGGTGAGGTCATTACCAAACAGCATCTAAAAAAAAAGAATGATAAGCTAGTCTTTTTTGTAATTAGCGTAGGATAAAGTGAACCTTTCCTGCTGGGGCATGGGCTGTGATGTGTGGTGGTCAAGAGAGGCTGTTGCTGCCATGGACGATTTGGATAAGAACATATAAATCTAGTTTTTTTTTTTTTTCTGAAAATTCGAGGAAAGGAGGTGTGGTCAAAAGGATTTTCTTACCAGTCTCTTTCAGTTTTAGCAACTTGAAATTAAATGCTAATCTCCCATGTATCCGGGGGCAGAGGCAATAGTTTACCTTTTCCAGTATAATTTTCAAACTTGTAGACCTAGAATTAGTCTTAAAAGAGTTGTGTTACTAGATTATTGTATTAATTTGTTGGTTATGGTATTCTTTTCATAGGTTAGGTCCTGAATCTTACACTTTCCTGATCAAGTTCACGAATCCAAATTTTCTGGATCAACCTGCTAAATCGAACAAAAAAAAAATAAAATTAGGTCCTAATATTTAATTTCACTAGAGTAAAACATTTTATCGGTTTGGTCACTCATATTTCATATGTTAAGAAATTAGGTCCTTCTATCCATGATTGTTAACTTTTCATGGAATCTCAGGGCTCTGCTATATCTCAGAACATGAACATATGAATACAAGACAAAAACAGCTAACAAAACATTGACATAAGGGCTTGATTGAGAGATGTATGAAACATCAAGGACTCCTTCGATGATGTTTTGTTCCAGGATGAAATAGGTTAGGGAACAGAATCGCAAACAAACCACAGGTCCATAGATTTATTTAGTTTTGATTCTGGGCACCATAAACAGACTATTATAACCATGTTATATTACAAATTTTACTGGATTCAGGAAATGTTCACAAGCTGAAGTTGCCCTCTACTCTCAACTTAGCCTCGGGACCTCTTCCTTTCTCTTATTACTGCGAAAAAAAATATTAACATTGAGACTTAGCATAACAAGACTGCTCCTTTCAGGTAAATATTCTGAGTATCATTGTTTAACAATGCGGTGCATTGTTTTGTAAAAGCAATATTTTTTTGTGCGTGTTTGGTGTTGTGGTTGTGGCTACATTTACAAAAAAAAACTACATATATATGTTTGGTTATAATATAAACACAGTTTGAAGTTTGTGGGATGTATTATAATTTGTGTTTAAACCGCAAGATTTGCTGAAGCAACTTCAAGCTACTTTGTTGCAAGCTATGTTGCAACACAATAACAAGAGGCACCCACGATAGCTTACTCTTCCTCTTTTTCTTCTTCTTCTCTTTTTTTTTTTTGCACTTCCTTGTCTCCACCGTTCTACATCATGAAAAGTGGAGAGTGAATTAATTCACTCTCCACTGTTCACGTTGAAGAACAATGAAGAGCAACTTTCTCACCACTGTCCTCTGTCGTTTCCACCGCCAGCCAGACATCTCTGTCACGCAGGGCAGCCTGCTCCTTCCTTTCTTCTTCTCCTTCTCCTTCTTCTTTTGCAGCATTTAGTTGCTCTTCACTGTTCACGTGAATAGTGGAGAGTAGCTCCATTGTTCATGGGTCGGACCGGGTCCGGCCTAAACCTAAATGCATTGAACTGGGTTTGACCTAGTAAAATAAAATAAAAATCCTAAAATATTTTTCAGATATTGTGTTTTATTGCAAAAAAACTAATATATAACATGATTCAATGACACTACATAATTACATTAAAAGGAGATCATATGATGACGTAGCATTATAGAATTTGATCGTAATCATAATTTTATTCCTGATGATATTTTACCTGATGTTGTTGCACACTCAGGAAATCATGAAACTGTAGTAATTTTCGGATAGATTTCTTACGTGATGAAATTACATATAGTTTAATGAAATAATAAAAAATACTTTATATGAAATATTATTTATTTCATGATATGATAGTAATAGTTAAATTTATAATATTTCAATTAAAAACTATTAATATTAATATATGTATTTTTTAGTTATTTTATAATCTGAATTTGAAAAGCATTATTAACTATACATATTAAATAATTTTTTGTTCAATCTCAATTTCAAATACAGTTTTAACCAAATATATATTTTTTAAATCAATCTTAATAAAAAATACTTTTTATAAAATATTTTTTTTTAAATTATAATCATAACTACCACAATACTTAATAAAGAAGTGTTTGCCAATGAAACGCAAATTACACCGTCGTGAAACAGGCACTCGGTCTCTCTTGTTGCTTCCTATTGCCGTAGCACTGTCGGTATTGATGGTTTTTTAAACACACCAAAACCATCCACAGTTTGAAGAATTTGATTAGGAACTTGAGCCCACCTTGAACATCCCACCTGATGAGGCAAGGGGGCTTTTTCCTTCCTTGATTCCGATGAATATCACGGCTTCCAACCATTTGATTGGTGTGCTTTACACGATGAATCAATATTCCACTGTACTTGTCTCCATGTACAAAAGATTTATCATGGATTGTCCCGAAATCAAGCCTCATATTCTTCCAAAGAAAAAAAGTTGAAACCTGGTACTGTTACTATGATTATCCTGATCAATAGCTTTTGCCCTTTCAAACAACAGGCGTTTGACTGGTAGTGCTGAGCTCTTTGTGCTTGCCTGCAAGAGGTTGCAAGTTTAAATTAACTCTTCATCTTTTTAAAACTGGTGGACTTGTGCTCTGTTTTAGGAACCTTTTTAAAACTTGGTCTTGAATCTTTTTGTAATTCTTTCGATGCAGTAATCTTTTTTATCAACGGTCTAGAGCTTTCAAAACTGATTGAAGTTAGTATGAACTTGTTTCTTGATTATTTTGATCTGAAATATGCATTTTGCCAGGTTCACTTCATCCACTTACATGGTATAATTCTTTACTCTCATGTCACCTTGATTTGATGTCCATGCAAGCCATCTAAAATCAGATTTTCACTGGAATTTTTTTTTTAATTGGGAGAAGATCTAGTTCTGCCAAAACTTTCATTAATGTTCAACCATGAAGCATGTCTCTTCTATGATTTTGCATATCAGGGAACGAAAGATAGCTGTATCTGTGCGATTAATCACAAAATACTCTGGTTCTTCGATGCGGGAGAACAGCATGATAAATGAGATCGGTAGCTTGAATCTACCAAGTCCCATTAATGAGGCACAAAGAACTGAACTCGGCTAATGGAACAAGAAGCACTGAGATTCTCCGTAAACTGTACAGGGCCTGCGAGCCCAAGTGCTGTGGCCATGGCCTAAACTGGGAGCTAAAGTTGATTGTTCAAGTTCATTGTTTAAGGTGGTCCTGAATTGGGACCGAAGACGCACATCAAGCGATCTTACAGAATACATACTTCTAGTATTGATCAATTACAGTAGACTTTTAAAAACATTTTCGTTAGTTGGACTGCTGTCATTATTATCTCAGGAGCGCAACTCTTTAATTTGACCTTACAAAAGCAGATTACTTTCTTGGAGAACCGTTAGCAGATCATTATAATCCCAGGGCCACATCTCTCTGACCTAACAAAAGTAGATTGCTTTCTTGGGGAAACTCAAGTAGGTTATTAATGCGGGCCTATCCATGATGACGTAGCAACACGGCCCCCCGACATCGACATCACTTACTAGATGACAAAGGACATTGAACTTTCATCAGTCACAGAGCGCATGAACAATTTCAGAGACCAGGCATCCTTGCTTATAGACCAGAATGCATTTTACAGGAAATCAAATCATATGACTTCCCATTCATTAAAAACAGCAATCATCTTTACAGAAAACAGAAACTCTGCAACAACTTTGAAGCAGATGTTTCAGAAACCACAAAAACCAGGTAACATGGGGCAGAATACAAGCTTTGCATTTGCCCATCTGTAGTTGTTTTTTTTTTTTGAAGTCTAAGACCCTAAAATGTTTCAAAACGTAATGTATTCATTAAGCCTTCAAGCTCCATGACGAGGACGTAGAATCATCATGAACAAAAGATCTTGAAGTCAGGGGAATAAAACGTCTCTGTCTACCACTTCTGCTTCCAGCAGTTGAAGGGCAAGGTGTGAATGAAGGGGAAGTTACCGGATTAGAAGAAGATATGAACCTAGTCGAACGGCTTCTCAATTTCTTCTTCTCTTGTACAATATCATCGGATCTAACTTGGCGGATTTTTGTTTGATTCAACTCTGCTGGAAGAACACAGTTGCAAAGAAAACCTGAAAGTTTTTCAGAAGCAACACCAACGTTAAATTCATGCCTGGTTTGCCGGATAAGGAAAGGTAAGGTTGATAATAATCTAAATGCATATGGCTTCTGAAGGCACGCGTTGGGATGATGCAAACCAGTAGAATTAGATAATGTTGCAACCTTAACTGCTGGCTATCCATGTCCCTTTGTAAACCACTAAAATACTTCTGCGGGAATCATCTAATGAAAATCTTCATGCCATGAAAAAATCAAAATTCTCGTAAAGAAATTTTTAAAAGCGAAATAATTAATAGTTTTGATATCCTCCAATAAAAAATGGTGAAAAAGACTTCATGTTGGAGTGGCTAAATAGAAACCTGAGCTAAATTGTGACTCGGATAAGACCAACATCATGGCTACCTCAAAGATCTGGCATTTTCCGGGTGAGAATGACTAGAAAAGGAATTATAAACAAAGACAGACTCGAAATAGAACACTTCATGGCTTGCAATTCTTTTAATATAAAATCACTAATGATAAAATCGGAAACATACCCTAACCAGGTTATAAAACTAGATGTGTGGAAATGCAAAAACCAGAAAAAAGATGGTGGAATTCATGATAAAGTGCAAATTGCGGTTGCATGAACACCACACTTTTTTCCTGTCTTTGTAAGCATAAAACAATCTGAAAGCAGAAACAAGACCAATAACATAAACCAGTTTGAAGGGGCCTCTTACCTATACGAGCAAGACGATTAACCCATCGTGGAATTTTTTTCCCAGTCAACTTGAGACACACATCATTACAGAAGTGATTGCAGTTCTTAGTGATAAGATGGTAAGTATTCCCAGGAAACTCCTGAGCTAATTTCTCCATGAACACCCGAACTTCTTTAGGACCCAAATCAGTTCTTCCAATCAATATCGATTTCCTAAACATAAATCCCGGGCATTGCTTCGGCTCAACCTCAAAAATCCCCGTTGTCGGATGATCATGTGCTCCAAAACCATATTCAACACCGTGAACTACATTTTATCACAGCGAAAAACAAAAGATTCAATTTAGTTCACGTCACAACTAATTAAAAAACACTCTTAATTGTCAATGGCTGGCCCATATTCATTTTTTTCCTCCCACCAAATCTCAACAAACCAGACTAAGTTTTACTTGTTTGACTAACATGAGATCACTGTAAAATAAACAAATCAATAAACTTTCCTTTCAAGCCTCTATGATTTAATTTTCTATAGTTAACGGAGTAGATTTCACCTCATCAAAAGAACAAAAAAAAAAAAAAAAACACTTTCCTCACTCCCCGGATAAATAAACACAGAAAACAAGAAAAACAAAAGATTTATCATAAATTAATCCCATAAATTACATTGCTTTCCTATCTTTTTCCATCCATTTCATTTTCTCAGCAACCAAACTACTCTAAAACATAAACACGCTTTTCCTTAGATCTAAACAGTTAAAAAAAAAACTTAAAGGAAACAAAACAAACCCCTTCATTTTCCTTACAAAATACATCGTTAAAATCGAAAAACAAAAGAACCCAGAAAAAAGTGAGCATGAAAAAGATCAAAACTTTATAAGCGATCACCAACCTTGTACACCGGAATGGTAGATACCAAGACCAACCCAGTAAGCGTAACCATTAATCGTCGTCAAATCATAAACATTTAAGTAAACTGGAACCGTCCCAGTTTTCTTTTTCTTGTTCAACATCACCATTCTACGCAGCATTTCTTTCTTTTTCTTTAAGCGAAAGAAAAGAAAGAAATGGTGATGGTGATGGTGGATATAGCAAGCAAAGAGGAGCCCAGTATTTTAAGGGATCGAGGAAATTCGAGGAATTTCAGGGGTTGAATTGGGAACCGAAATATTTATTTATTTATTTATTTATGTGGTGAGAGCAGAGAGAGAGGAGAATTTTGTACTTTGGGTTGCACCGGCGGCCATGGAAGAGTCCGCGAGCCTTCCTTATCCTTCTGCTTTTGGTTTTTATATGCTCAGATAGGATAAACGGTGATTTATATTGACCCTGAAAGTTTATTAATTATCCAAACTGCCATTGGATTCACTTTCCTTCACTACTGCTTTCTTTTGGTTGCTGGGATGGAGTGGAAAGGGACTTATGGGATGGATATAGGTATTGCTTTAGAGTAAATTATAAATATAGTCCTTGCCGTTTAATAAAAATGAGTAATTAATCCTTGTACTTTATATGATGTATTTAAAATTTTTTTAATAATCTTAGTAATTTATCTTGGTTTTTTATTTTATGGTATTGTTATATTTGATAAATATATTAATTTTGATAAATAAATTTACTAGTTCAGTTGTGAATAAGCTTCTTGAGATAAAACCAGATAGGTGGTTCGTACTTTATTGCGAGCAAAATTGATTCCTGAGTCAATTCGAGTTAGCATAGCAAATTCATGTTTTATAATGTGAGGCCGGATTATCCTTATAAAAAGGAAAAAAAACAAGATAAACTTAATATTTAATAAATTCAATGTTGGAGAATGAAATTTAAAATGAAAATTGGTGTAAAAAAGATTAAAAAAAAAAAACTAATGTCAATCCGGATTAACATTTCATATTTGTGACATGCGTCATGAGATCGGGTTCACTGCATAAAAAACATTACGAAGCTCAATTCTCAATTAGTCTAATGTTAAATGATGAAATTGAAAAAAAAAACTAAATTAAAAGAATGAGGATCAAATTTAATATAAAAAATTTAAATGAAATGATGAAAGATGAAATTGAAAAACAATTTTAATCAGGTAAATAATATAAAAAAATAAATAGAATTAAAAAAATAAATTTGATATAAAAATAAAAAAATTAAATTAAATATTAAGAGATAAAATTAAAAAAAATTGATTTAAAACAAATAAATAGCGATCAAAAAAATAAAAACTACAATCAAACTTTTTTAGAAAATATTTAATAAGTTTAAAATACCAAATTATCTTTTAGTTTACTTGTTTATTATTAAAAACCCAAGATAAAGATGAAATGATAAAAAAAAAAATTCATTTTTTTTACAAAATTCAACTTTTTTATAAAATATTTTTAAAATACAAATTTAAACAATCTACAGTCGTCATACTTAAACAACTCAATTCAACTATCTTCAATTCTTAACAAGAACATCTAAATATCTGTCAATGCGAAGAACACAAGACATATGGCACATAATTTTATGATTTGATAAAGTCTTAAAATATATTTTTTCCAGATTTGTTTCTTACGAAATTCACTCGGATTGGAATCCTAAGTAATGACGTAAGAGACAATCATTCATGCATTCAATGATTTTCAAAGAGAGATGGGATGGGTTTTTCTACTTCTATGCATGCAGACAGGTTTGGGTAAATTTTGAAAATATTTTTTATTTAAAATATTTTTTTATTTATTTTAATATGTTAATATTAAAAATAATTTTAAAAAATTAAAAAATATTTTAAAAAATAATCATTTTTAAACATTTCTAAAAAAACATAAAATCCTATAGGGGATTTACTTTGTACCGTGCGTTATTAAGTGAGAGGGTTAACACATGCTTATTCTTTTTTAAAAAAAAATATATATTATATTGATAAAAATATATATATTTTTAAAAAAATTTACCAGATAAATAATATGTTTTGATGGGGTCAAGTTTTTAACCATGTTAATATCTTAATCCAACTTTTTTATCCAAATTTATACAGGATCCAAGTTAATCAAGTTTTTAAGCGGTATGGGTTTTATAACTAGTTCTCGATTCTAGAAGGGTAGTAAAAGTATATTTGGTATTTATGATAGTTATTTTAGTTTTGGATTGAAAAAAATTATTTTATTATAAGTATTTTTAGTTGAGATTGATTTGGAAAAATATATTTCTAATTAAAACTGTAGTTGAAATTAAAATTAAACAAAAAACAGTTTAATGTGTTTTGTTAAGAATGCTTATCAAATTGAGATTATAAAATAATTAAAAAAACATATATTAATATTGATGGTTTTTAATTGAAATATCGTAGATTTAACTACTGCTATTACATCATGAAATAAACAATACTTTATATAGAGTATTTTTTATTATTCCATCAAGCTATTTGCAATTCTATCACGTACAAAATCCATCCGACAAGGACTACAATTTCTATGACTTCCTGAGCTTGCAGTAATATCAGGTAAAATATCATCACAAATAAAATTGGAATTGCAATCAAATTCTGCAAATACTATGTCATCATGTGATCTCCTTCTAATATAATTATGTAGTGTCATTAAATAATGTTAAACACTAGTTTTCCAAATAAAACACAATATCTAAGATTTTTTTTTTGAATTTTTTTTTTTTACTGGATCGGACCTAAATACTGGACATTTAAGTTTGGATCGGACTCGGTCTGACCATGAACAGTGGAAACGCTTTCCACTATTCACATTAACAGTGAAGAGTGTAGAAGATGAAGGAGAAGGAGAAGAAGAGGGGGAATGGAAAGGAGGAGAGGAAAAGTAGTGGTTGGCGGTGGAAACAACGGAGGCCGATTGTAAGCTGCTCTCCACTATTCATATGCAACGTGTATAGTGAAGAATGCAGAAGATGAAGGAAAAGGTGAAGGGAAAGAGAAAGAACAGTGGCTGATAGTGGAAACGATGAAGGGCGGTGGTGGAACCGAGGGAGCTACTCTCCATTATACACTATTCACTGCTTTGTTTTTGTTATTCTTCTTGCGTGCCTCCGTTAATTGTGTTTATAAACACAGTTTACAACTCAGCATAAAAGACAGCTTGAAGTTATTTTTAGTTGTTTTACAATTTAACCACAGATGGTCATGAGTCCTACAAATAGTAATGTGCATTTAAACTGTAACTAAACACATGACAATGATGTTTTATGTAAACGTAGCTGTAATGCTAAACACGTACTAAATATCCAAGCATTGTTTGTTTTTGCGTTTCAAAAATATTTTTTTAAAATCAAAATTTTTTTATTTTTTTACTTTAAATTAATAATTTTTTAGTATTTTCTAATTATTTTGGTGAGTTAATATTAAAAATAATTTTTTAAAAACAAAATAAATTTATATTAATATATTTTCAAATAAAATATTCTTTAAAAAACAGCTCAAATAGCCTCGTAATCGTGCTTCATACGTGGAAAGTCGGGATTCTAAAACTCTCTGGATTTTTTAAATCGGGATTCTAAAATTCCTCGTGGATTTTTCAAGGAGTAATTTATAAAGTAAAAGACGAATGGAAGAATCTAAAGAGGTCGACATTGGTTCCACCGGCAGTCAACAGTCGCCGCGCCATCAGCATCTCCACGGGCCTTTGTCTTCCGCTTCTGTATTAAAATAACATCTTCAATTTCTACTTTCTTATTTGGACATGGAATATTCGAGATATCACAGCACTGCCATTTCTCATTTCGTTAATTTAAAATAAATGGGCACCAAACGAAGGATAATTTATACACTAATTCGTAGGTTTGCTCACGTGGAGTTTGGTTGGTGCCTCGTTGTGAAAATAACATATATAAAAAGAAAAACAAAATTTAAAAATAAATATATTTATGAAATAATTTAAATTTAATTTACATTCTTTTTAAAATACGAATGACACGAGATACACTTCTTCATCTACTTTTTTTTTTTTTCCCTTGAGGACAGTAATAAAACAATACCATAATTTCCATGCAAATTTTCAGGGATAAGTAAAAAAATCAATAAATAAATAATTAAAAAAACTGAATCGTGAAAAAAAACCAATTAAAATTTTAAAAAACTTGACCGGTTCGGTTTTATAAGTTTGAAACTAAAAAAACAAAACTGAACCGAACCCAAATAAAAAAACCGAGCAAAACTAATTTGAATCGATTTTTGTCCTAAACCAAACCAAATTAAAATAGGTTGGTTTGGATCAGTTTTGATTTTTTTAAAAAAAATCAGTTTCATTATTTTTTTTAATAAAAATCAAACTAAAAATAATGAATCCAAAAAATTTTAGTCCTTTCATTGGCATTAAATTAAATTAGTTGTAACCTTCACCTTAGTTATTTCTCTATGCTTGGAAAATGCTCACGCTTTAATTTTTTTGAATTTTTTTAATTGTTTTTACATCTAATTTCAGAGTCTATATGGGATGTTTATAAAGAGATATATTTGAAAATAAATTTAAATTTCAAAATTTATTTTTCACAAGCAGTTTGTAATAAAAGCTAAGAATCCGAGCTAGAATAAAACATAATGTAAAGTTGTGTGTTTAAAAATGAATATAATATAGTTTAAAAGAAATGTTTTCAAATAAAAAAAATGATTTAATATTTAAAAATAACTTTTTAATTCATGCAAAAAAATTATTATAAATCAAAAACATGCTCATAATCATTGTTTTAAAATCTAACCCGAGTTAGTTTGTCAATCTAAGATCTTACCCATCTAAGATTTATGGTCTGTTTGAGAGTGTGATTGTAGTTGCTCTTTAAAATATTTTTTTTATCAAAATACATTAAAATAATATATTTTTTATTTTTTAAAAATTATTTTTAAAACCATCACATTAAAATGATCTAAAATATATATATAATTAATTTTTAATAAATTTATTTTAAAATTTTAATAGCACGTTCTCAAACATTTTTTTAATCAATCCTAGTTAAAAAAAAACTTGTTTAACTAAATCAAAAATTTAAATTAATATAGTTAATCAAAAATTTAAATTAATATAGTTAATCAAGAGGTTAAAACTTAACCATCAATCTCTTAATTTATTTTCTTTTAATTTTTTTTTGTAAATATCATTTTAATTTAAAATAAAAATTAAAATCAAACGAAGATTTAAGCTTCTAGAATCATAAAATCAAGTTTTAAGAGTATACAAATAATTACTCTCTAAAAAATATCATGCTGGCCATGATCTCAGCATTGAAGAGATTGTCCGCAGAGTAATTGAAGACCTTATATATATAATGATCATTTTATAAGATATAGTTTTAAAATCCTTAAAAAGTTAAAAGAAATGATGAAAACCAGAGGGCCATCATGATTTTGTAACCAGTCTGGAGACAACCATTAATTATTTCAGCCTTGGAGGCAGAGGCAGAGCATATTGTCAAACTGAGTTGAGGTCCACATCATGAAAACTTATCATGAATCAATTGTACGCGGTGTTTGTTTTTTCTTTTAAATTATATTTTAATTTTTTACATTATTTTAATATACTAAAATTAAAAATAAAATTTAAGAAATATAATAAGTATTATTTTAATATATTTTTAAATAAAAAATATATTTTTTAAAATGACTGCACAAACACTGCAGTGAAACAGCAGTGTACCATGTTCACACGACGTCGGCATGCATGTTGTAAAGATACCGCGTGGCGCTGTTATACCCATGAAAAATCCACCTCTACCTAAAAACCAATGTTTATATATATATATATATATATATATATATATATATATATATATATAAAGTTACTTGAATAGACTTATTGTAACATTTAAATTAAAAAATTAAAAACAATGTTTTAACTTGTATCATCCTTCAATTTGTTTGGTTTTTTTTTAAAAAAATAACACACTGCGTATAATAACATGATCATTAAAAATTTGTTTAGAAATATAGTTGTAGTTGTTTTTTAAAGTATTTTTTTAATTAAAATAATATTTTTTTAAAAAATTAATTTTAAAATTAGTATATCAAAAATATTCAAAACATATAAAAAAATTAATTTTTAATAAAAAAATTAAATTTTTATAGAATACTAAGCTTTAGATGAGGGATAAATAATTAAAATTTTGAAAAACTATCTATATTTACAATACATGTAAAACAATAAAAAACAACTTGCCTAGGATACATATATTGTATTTGTTTTAAAGCCTTGCTAGTAAAAAAAGAGAAAAATACAACCAAATATATTTAAAAAATCTTATATTTTTTAAATTCAACACAACCTGATAGATATATAATTTCAAAAATTATAGTTATTGCTTATTATTTACAAGCCCTATCAGGTCTATAGACTTTAAGTCCATAGCCATAGATATATAATAAATTGCAAACGGTCTGAGTTGGGCCTGCAGATGGTTAGACCTAATTGTGGGCCTAAAATGGGCTTGTTAGAAAACAGTGATGGACTTGCGAAATAAGGCAACAACTCATACCACCCATCAACAACAAAGTCCAGCCCATCCCATGAAAGCAGAAACCTTCTAAGTTCCAAGCACTAATAATAAAAACAACATTTCGTACGAGGTAACTTTTTGTCTGACCACGCACAAAAAAATATTTAATTAAATAAATAGTTTCTGCTTTTTTCATTGTATTTTATATACAGTTGCGTTTCAAATTTTAGTATTAAATGCTTTTCTCCAATCTCAAAGATAAAAAAATGTATGGTTAGATAAATAGCTGATACTTTTATACTGAGATCATGTATAATTATATTTTGATTTTGTAAAGGCCAAAATAAATTATTTTTAATTTATTTTGCATGCAAAATTCATCTTATTATAGTTTTAATCAAATATATTTGTTTAAAAAATTATTTTTTAAAACCACAATAAAATATGATTTTTTCAAATCTATTTTTAAAACTAAATTTATAAAAGCTATCGCAATGCCAAATATATTTAAATTTTCATAATAAAAAAAATATATAATATCATAAATTGTCGGTTCACTTTATTTAAACCCAAAAAAAAAAAAATTAGTCAAACTTTGGTAGTGTTTGAGAGTGTAGTAATAATTATTTTTCAAAGTGTTTTTTGCTTGAAAATATATGAAAATAATAATTTTTTTATTTTTTAAAGTCATTTTCAATATCAACATATCAAAACGACTCAAAAACATCAAAAAATTAATCTCAATAAAACAAATTAAAAAAAATCATGAAATTAGGTTTCAACTACAAAAACAAATAGCGTCCTCCAAAAGTTCTCCAATTATTGGAGAAATCTAGATAAATTCCTTATTCTACTTTTTGCTAGAGTTTTTTAAACCTGACTCGATAATTGACCCGATTCAAAGTAGAGATCATAGATTTTAACCAGGATAGCGGGTCGATTCTAATTTTATTTTTATTCTTTTATAAATCAAGATGGCTTCATTTTTGTGACAAGAAACAAATAATTAATGAGTTGCAATGAATTTTGACCCGGTCACTTGATTATCTAATTTTTTTTATTTTTTAAAAAAACTGATATAGATTTAGACCTCAATCGACCCACAAAACCAAATCAAGTTTTAAAATTATTTTTCTCTCTCTCCATTATATCTCTAAGATATCAATGAATTCTCAATCAGAACAATTATAGCCCCTTTGAAAATGCAGCGAACCACATAATTTCTACATTCCCAAGCCTTAATTAGTCTTTAACAAATGTAATTATTTTCTAATAACCTAAAACACATAATTTCTCTTTTCTTGTAAAAACTTTACAACTTCATCGTGTGATAGGTGTGTTTGGTATTATAATTGCTGTTTTGGTTGTGGTTTTAAAAAAATTATTTTATAAAAAGTACTTTTAGTTGAGGTTGGTTCGAAAAAATATATATTTGGTTAGAACTGTGGTTGAAATTGAAGTTGAACAAAAAGTAGTTTAATGTGTTTGGTTAAAAAAATGCTTTTCAAATTGAGATTATAAAATAATTAAAAAATACATTTAATTTAAATATTGTAGATTTAACTACCATTATTACATCATGAAATAAATAACTATATTTTTCATGATTTCTTAAGCACACAACAATAAAAACTGAATTTTTTGTTACTTCATCAAGTGATCTCGTTCTAATTTTTTGAATAAAATAGAATTAAAATAAAAATAAAAACTGAATTTTTTTTAACTGGGTCTGACACGGCAAGAATATAATTGGAATTGCGATCAAATTCTACAAATGCTACGTCATCATGCTATATCCTTCTAATTTATGTAGTGTTATTAAATAATATTAAATACTAGTTTTTCAACTAAAACTCAATTTTTTTTAAAAAAAATTACAATTTCATTACGTGCAAAATTTATTCGACAAAAACTACAGTTTTCATAATTTTTTGAGCATGCAATAAAATTAGATAAAATATTATCAGGAATAAAATTGAGATTACAGTATAAGTAAAATTAATTCATCTTAAACTAATTTTTTTTTTTAAATAGTGTTCATGTTTACATAAATAGTGCGAGTGAAATCACTTGTTTTTTTTAATTGCACTGATTTTTCAGAAAAAAAATAAACTTTTCTTGGTTTTTTGAAATTAAAAAAAAAAACTAAAACTAAAACTCTGATTTAAGATAATTCACTCGCACTGTGCAGTGTAAACTTTTCTTGGCTTTTTGAAAGAAAAAAAAACTTCTGATTTAAGTTTAGAGAACAGTGGAGCTATGATCCACTGTTCCAGCGTTTTTTCTTCAGGAGAAGCAGCATTTTCTTCTCCAAAACCTCCGTTTCAATTTAAAATTGAGTGGGCCCTACCAGTAAAAAGCAGGTTCTATTTTGTTACCAAACAAAAATTTGCGGGATTGCGGGTGAACCTCACCCGCGGCCACGTTACCAAACACCACCATAAATGATTTATATATTTTAGTCTATCATATAAGTTTTACATGGTGAAAAAAAAGGAATTTTGATAAGTTTGTAAATAAAAATAAGGCTATTTAAAATACATGTTAAACAAAATTTACGAATCATATTGAGAATTCATGAATACATTGGGATTTAATCAAAATAATAAATAATAGAGGGCCGTAGTCAAAATTCCCCTTATATTTTGGGGATTTTCTCAGGCTTGTCGAAAAGAAAACCCAAACCTTAAACCCCCCCTCCCCAAAAAAATAAAATAAAATAAAATAAATCTCCCTCGCTAACACTCCAATGGCTCGCTTGATTCGAACTGCAACAAGAACCCTTTTCTCTTCCTTCTCTTCTTCTACTTCATCACTTCTCCAATCAAGAAATGCCATCACATCGTCATTTCTCTTCCAATCCCCCAGACCTTACTCAGCTGACAACAAAATTGCCAAATCGCCATTCGAAGCTAACATTCTCAGAATCATCGATAAGGAAATCGATTACCAGTCTGAATATGCCCCTCCATACCAGGTCCTTTCAATATTTAAATCCCTCTGTTGTTTTAAATTTTTAGTTTTTGTTGATGAATATCTTCTGGGTTCCTGTTTGGTTGCCGAGAAAATGAACAAGAAGTTAACATGACAAGACTAGAATTGAGTTGTTAAATTGTTGTTTTTTCTGGCTCTTTAAGTTTAATACAAAAATGGGTTCATAATAGTTTTTTTATTTACCTGTGTAATTTATTTAGAAGAGGTTTTTTGGCTTTCATGCATGGAAGTAATGAGCTTTAGCTGTGTAATTCATTTAGAAGATTTTTGTTTTGGCGTTCAGGCATGAAAGTACTGAGCTTTACTGTGTAATTCATTTAGAAGATTGATTTATGGAGTGAAATTGTTTTATTACGACTGAATTAATATTTTTTTTTTATCCCTGGTAAAAAATTAAAAATGGGTTCATAATAGTTCTTTATTTACTTGTGTAATTTATTTAGAAGATTTTTTTTTGGGTGCATTTAAGCATAAAAGTAAAAATCTCTACTTGTGTAATTTAATTAGGAGATTAATTTATGAACTGAAATTGTTATATCAATAGTGAGTTAATTATTTCTTTATCCCCAGTAAAAAAAGGGGGCTCTTGATAGTTTGTTCTTTATGTGTGTGATCATTACTTAAAGAGTTTTAAATTTCTCACATTGAAGCTTTAGCTTTCTACTAGTGTAATTGTTGTGTTAATAGTAACTGGTTTTGTTATTTGGATTATGTAGCCAGAGACGAGATTTCATTCATTTACAGTGGAAGATCGATCAGGAGAGCAGTGGATGATAATGAGGGGTAAATATGATGATATTGAAGATGTTAAACTTGAAGTTACAATGTTTGACGGATATGTAACTGTTCCAAAACTCGGAGATGATGCCTCAGGCGAAGATGTGCGTCTTCACATTAGTTTTATTGTTGATGTTTCCAAAGGGGATGGAGGTGAAAATTTGGAGTTTTTATGCTCAGCGTGGCCTGATCGTTTGGAGATTCAGAAAGTTTACTTGCTCAGGGGTGAGAAGATGCCGGGAAGGCCTTATATGGGGCCTGATTTCAGGTGTGGACCTTTCTTTTCTTTTCTTTTGATGATTGTGGTGCTTGTGTTTGTTTTGCAATTAGTGTTTGCTTGGTTGGTTGACTTAGGTTTGGACTAAATGTTTTGTTTTTAGGAAGTTGAATAAAGAGCTTCAGAAGAGGCTTCGCGAGTACTTGGAGGCAAGGGGGGTAAATGATGAACTTTCTTTCTTTTTGCATGATTATATGCTGAATAAGGATAGGATTGAACTTATACAATGGCTTGGAAAGGTCAAATCTTTTGTAGAAAAATAGAAGGATGCTTTTTTATGGTGCCCTTTATGAGACAGCTTTGTTTATTTTTTTTTTTTTTTTTAATTTCACGAGATCACTGTTATTCAGTATTTAGCTCACGGAAATGAAATTCTTGAATTCCTGACTAATGACTCTCTAAGGGTATTCTGATGGTAAGCTACTCGTGATTGATTCATACAGCTAGAAAGTTGCAGGAAATACTTTATTTCATTTTTCCTGAGCCACATTGCATTTCTCTCTCTTTTGTGGTCTTGCCAGTACAAGTATGTAAACATGAACTTCTGAACTCTACTTACAGAAAATATCTACATAACAGAAGACATTATGGGCAGTGTGATTTTATTTTAATTTTTCTTTTGAAACATTAGCTATATCAGATTGCTATATTCGTGGCCACTTACCTTACACATTGAATTGCTAAAATAGCAGCAAAGGCATTCTACTGGTCCAGGCTGTAATTTCATTTGTTCTTGCTATTCTAATGTGGAAACTCATATGTTTAAGAAATTAACTATAAACTATTCAAAGAAACTCTTGAAGTGAAACCATTGTGCATGAAACTGCATATTCAAATAAGGGTTCTCCTTTAGGTATTCAAAATTGGATAACAAATTTTTGTCCAGAAACGGGAAAAGGCATAGCAATACCTTTTTTAGGAGCCATTGTTGAATATGGATAGGGCCATTTCTTGGTGCAATGCTCTTGAAACCCTGAGTTGTAGGCTTGGGTCTTGAAAGCAGCCACTCTATCTCCAAAATTCTGATCGCAAGGATGGTAAAAAGTTCACTTATATGGGAACCTACTTCAGTGGGACTTGGGGTATGGACTCTTTATAGTTGAGCATGGAAATAAGGAAATATTATCAGTCATGAGCATAACTGAGAGTAGCTCAAACCCAGTAAATGAGTGTTTAATTTTCATTATGAGCTGGTGAGCTTGGAATCAACTGCTTGATTATAGAGATTCATAACTGGGAACCATCATCTTAGAGACTCTCTATGTGCTAAATCTCCCACTCATTATGGACTTGAGTAATGAGTTATATCAACCAACTTGAAAATCGCTTGGGATTCTAACCAAGGTACTCAAAGGTTCAGGGATGAAGGAAATAAAACTCAGTGAATCAAAGGATTCCTTAGGGAGGATTATTGCAACATTTATGCCTTCATGATGACTTGGGGGGTGCACGTTGAAAGATGGGACTTTTAGAGAGGAGGGATAAGTACGGGAACTAGAGATAACAGTTTAAGTTGCAGTCTTAGTTCTTTTTAGGATCTAAATTATGATTTCTTTGCATCATTTTTATTCATCTTAGATGCATATTGAGCAAAAGATTTACAGTTTGTAGTGACATGTTTCATCCTATATTGGCTAAAATCACATAACCATTGTTCTTGACATCTTGCGGTTAGAATCAACGAGACTCTCTTGTTTTCTGTATAACCTTATTTGACTTGAGTCACAGCTATATCAATATTTCTATTGTTTGGCTGAACAATGAGTTTGATTCAATTCCCAAATGGCACCCTTCCTATCTCTGCTATCTCTGCTCCTTTTGTATCTTGTGCTCTAATCCATTTCTTCCAATGACACTAGCATCGTTGCTTTTGGCATCCAGTCCTAGTATATTTTCAAGGAATCGTCCCACTCCAACCTTTGAAGTGCCCATAAGAGAAACACAGTCGAGGTTTGCTTTCAGTAGAACTGTTTGATTGGTTTAGCAACGCAATTGATGTTGGCCTTGTTAAGCCTAACGTAGCAGGTTGTGATGGGACAAAAGGTATATTTGTGTTTGTGTAGCACTTGGCATATTGTGGTAAATTATTGTACATCAACATGCTCAAACATTAAAACAATTACAGAATTGCATGCTTGTGTAATTAGATTGGATCAATATGTGACATCATTTGATTTTATTATCAAGTCGGTGTGTTTAGGTGTTGAATGATGTAAGATACTGATATTGACTTTTGTCAGGTTTATTTCGGTGATATCTAATAATTAACTGGCAGGCTTCCATAACATCATGCCGGCCATCTTTTCTTCTCTTGATAATTTTCTAACAGGACACACTGTTATGCTTTCGTGTTGAAACAAACAGCCAACATGGGTTGTCATGTTACGGTTCTGTTGCAGAATCAGGAAATGAATTTGAATCTGATATAAAGCTGAAAACAATAAGCAATGTTGAGATGGTGATGATGTGGGTTTATATGAACAGTAACCCCTGTCTTGCTCTTAATGGAATAACCTGCTATGACTCTGCTCAAATTAAGGGCAGGGTCTGTATGTGGTTTTTTAGAATCTTTATTAGTCAAATGCAAGGCTTAGTAATTTCCGAGGAATGAAACCTGCCCAGATCAACACCAGCTACATTGAGTAAACAGTCCATGTACCGTCTTCCTGGCCAGACATTTTGGTCTGACGAGGTATGGCTAGTTCTTTTAGGGTTTAGAGGGGAGGTTCTTGCCAGTTGCTCAACTTCTTGGTGAAAAAAGGGTCAGGAGAGAGAAGGATGAGTATCCATTCCATGATCCCTTGTTGCATGCACCTAATTTTGGTAGGAAACTCAAGGAAACATGATGGCCTTTAATGCTTCTTAACACTCTTTATCTGATACTCGACAAGCATGGGATATCGAGCATCAAATAAGGAGCATTACAAGGCATCGAAGGCCATCGTGTTATTCTCTACAAGACCTAATTTCCTGTTTCTGCACGAACCGATTCTAGTATGGTTTCTGACTTCTTAAAGAGATGCTGATCTAAACTTAATGTAATGAATTGGAACTGAGAAGGGCATGGCTGCTAAACAGATGACTTTATTTTAGGAGAAAACCTTGAAAAAAAAACAAAAAAAAAACCTTCATTGCAGGAGACCAGCCTGGTTCAACTTGTTAAGCCCTTAAAATAGGGCATGCACTATTCTACGAAGAAAACTGTGTTAAATGTGATGCAATGTAAGCTGACTATACACTGTTTTAACACAGAATCAAATCTTCCCTAGATTTAACGATCATTTTGCGAAAGAGACACCTTACACGTTACTTGGTAAAGGACAAACATACAGTCTGTTTAGGGTTCTTAAATAATGGAGAAAGTCTCAATCAAAAATTGTAAATGACAAGGCCACAGTTTCTCCTCCACTAGTAAATGCACATAAATACAATTTATCCTTTGCTTTTCCATAATGCCTAATTTGATATTATTTCCTGTTAACAACATCAGATCTTTCACTGTATGAAGATTTTTGTGTTTACTTTCTGTTCGAGGCAAGGTGGATCCGTGATAACTGATAATGTAGGAAAAAAACCCTTCACACGGCTGCTATCGTCTCATGTTCGGGCTTGCGGGTCTTGTCAGAGAAAAGCACGTCTTAAGAAGAGAGACAATACCTCGAGCTTACAAGCTCCGAACCCTCGACTTCTAGCCAATATGAAATATTCGTATCGAGGCTCCGAGTTGAGGGGCTTGACAGTCGAGAGCAGATAGCTCATGCTTACACAGACAACGTCATTAATGATGTTAGCTCGAATTCGGTACATGATTGACCCCTTAAAAAGTATTATCTCACGTTGAGCTCATAGTCTCAAAAGTAAATTTGTCATGAAAAGACATCAAAAAGAAAGAAAATCTGCTACTAGAAACTTGTAAATGTCTATTCTCTCCACTCCTAGCCAATGTAAAATATTAATATCATCATTAACTATATTATTATTGTCATGTGACATTGTTTTTAATGTATTCAATCATCTACGAGGCAGCGACAACATTTGATCATACATGAGATTGAATGGGACTTGATATGACATTTGATATGATGATTTCATTAATTAGTACTGATATTATTTGGTGTGTACGTGGGATGTTCTTGCTCCATTAGCTAGATTTATGACGATCCACGACAATTTAAAAGGATAGTCTTGTTTGATCTTCTACTCTCATCAAACCATGCTCGAATATAATTAGAAAATTTTCAATTTTAAGTAACCAGAAATCGCTACAAGTGAGTAATCCTAGATTAAGAACACCACATGGTTCACGATCAGTAATCATAAAATACTCTTAATTGACCATATCATCTTAGAAACTTTATACACAAATGATACTGTACGTTACTAGTTAGGATTGAGGGGGATGCTCAACCTAGAGATTTCGTATAAATTTTTATGTCTTGTAGGTCAATTAATCTCATATTTTTATTAAAAAAATACACCGTGCTTCCACATGATTGATGCAGCATAACTTGAACTATTGCAATCAAGGAAGGAAAGAGAATAAAAACACAATCATTTAGCATTTCTATAGCCAAAATTCACATAAATACGAGTCCAAGAAGGTTTCTGAAGATAGATTAAAGTGTAGAAAGGGGAAGAAAACACATTTTAGAGCTTGAGGGACAAGTCAAGCTTGTGAATACGATCATCTTGATTAGTCTTCAAATGACCATTGCCTATCCACCTATCAATTCCAGGGTCTGCCGGAGAACCTACAGTACTAGTCCTCTCTAATTTGAACCTACCAACACTGGCACGCGATGGTGTTGTTGCATTCGTATAAAAATTCTCCATTGATAATTTACCTATACCTGGTTGTTGATCAATATGGGGCCTAGACCAGCTGCCATGTCCATACACGTTTCCAAAAGCAGTAGAAGATGATAGGTGAGAAGGCTTATGGATCATTGAGTGTGCTTGAATTCCAAGAGATCTACCATGGAGAGGGAGAGAAGCCATGCTTGAATGGTGATGGTGGTGGAAGTAAGGATGTCCATAAGCTGCCATTGAAGCTTCTAATTGACTCCTTATTAATCTTTGCCCTCTTTTCGCTAGAGTCCTCTCTCTTTTATGGGCATTTTGGTGTCCTCCAAGTGCTTGTGAACTATAGAATTTTCTTTGACAATAGTTACATGAGAAAACCCTTGGCTCCCCGTCAGTACCCTGAGGAGTTTCTGGTGAAGTCTCAGATGAATCCATGCTCCTGAAGTTGTCAATAAGGTTGAGCTCTCGATTGAACCACTGATTTGAATCACTTGTAGTTAGCTCTAGATCTGACTGGAGAGTTTGCCGAGCCTCTTCCTTTTGATCATTTACTTCTTCTAGGAACTCTTGCTCGTTCTCTTCTGAGTTCTGCAGTGGAGGAGCCTGTGGTGCTGTCATGCTTGACTCTCTCCGAACCAGTGATTCCATAGGAAAGGCTCCCTCTCGAGCCTCTTCTCTCCTTGCAAGTAGAATACGGAAACCTTTGTTGATTGCAAAAAAGGGATACAATCTTTTCTGACAGGAAGTTAACTGCTACATATGTGCTATATATGGGAGGATATGGTGTTTCCTAAATAGATTTTGAACGATATAGAATATAAGAGATGAGTAGGTTTTGCTTCTTGTCACACACTCGAAGCTAGAATTTGCCTTTCATTGGAGCTCCACCATGGATCTATATATCCATTTGTCTGTCCATTACAGGAGGCTACTGTAAATGGAGGATCCCTACACACCAAGCTGACCACATGCTCAATATTGCCCACCTATCCTGTTGCAAAAGGCACAAATTTCTGAGAAACTTACTATGCACAAACAATAAAATGTTTGGAGCTAAGCTATAATGTTCAAGTGATTTGCCTCAATCATGGGGAGACAAACTGGCCTTCTAGTCTATGCATCATAGAACCCTCTCGTGTACTTTTAAGTCCTCCAACTTAGGGTACTACTTTACATTGTTACTTGTTAGTTAAAGAGTTTTTTTTTTTTTTTTTTTGAGACATTCATTTTCCATGCATGGATATTTCCCATAAATTTATTAAACCAGTCGACTCATGATTTGGTCTAAAGCCATGATTATATATTGAGTAAGTTAATTCAAGTTAATTTGAGATGATTTAAAATAATTTTATTTTAAAATTTTAAAAAATTAAAATAAGATTGTTTTAGTGCTTTTTTTTTTTTTAATTAAATTTGGTTTAATATGAGTTGTTTGAATTTTAAGTTGATTTGTAGAGTTATTGGAGTCAACTTTTATCTAGCTTGTGTGAATAAGATTCTAAATAGATTGAATTCCAGATTACTTTACGGAGTTAATGTTAATAACACTAGTTTCTATAGTCTTATATTCACATTGTGTTACTGTTTAATTTTTTTTGGGGATAGTTTTGGAGTTGAAATTAGAGACACCAATTCTTAGATTCTTAGCTCAATGACCTAATATTTTTACTTGTAGCAGACATTGATCAATCAAATTGCAAGTTTAGTCAAATGAAAGGGTCAAGTCATGTTACGTACTAATCAAACATTGGTGTCACAGCAGAACAAGAATAATCTGAATTTCTTCGATCCTTCTTTTAAAATGCTTGTCGTCTGAAAAATATAATAATTAAAATAATGATTTTTGAGTGTTAATACACAGATATTAAATTATAAGAAAATCACTCAGTAAATCATTATATATATCAAATAAAAATTATCTAAAAACATATTATTTTCAACCCAGACACTTTAAAAAAAATGCTTTAAGAAGAATATCCAATCTTCATTACCAAATGATGCTTCAACTAATTAAGTTTTTTTTTTTTTTCATTATTATTCTTCACCTCCCTTTAAATTGCAGAGTAACCCTACCGTCATAAGAGAGTGGGCTTTCAATTATTATTGTTATTGTTATTTTGTTTTAACTTTTAAATTTTTCTTATATTAGTATTATAAATACGGCAAACTTCTTATTGGTGGCATTAAAAAAGCCATTTAAATCAAAACTAATATAATAATAAGAATTTTTTTCACATATTTTTTAAAAATCTAAACTCAAAATATAATAACATAAAGAATAAACCTACCTATCACTCCATCTAAACCTTAATGATGTAAGCTTATACGTTTTGATCACAAATTTTACCATACAACGTGTTTAATGATGTAATACTATATTAGTTTACTGACCCGCACTACATTGCATGTTAAATATAAAAAATTAATGTGAAAATGTCGAGGTCGCATGAAACTATTTAATATTGTTATTAAACTTGACTTAAAAGATTAACTTTGAAATCTTTTAACTTAACATTTTACCTAATTTAAATTTAAAATTAACTTATATAAAAGTTATCTTGACATGATCAAATCAACTTAATGAAATCAACTTATATGATCGATAAAAAATATTATTTGACTTTAATCTTTTTTAAGATGATGTCTTTTATTTTTTAAAAATTAAGAAGACAACATATTTGATCAATTTGGGCTTTGTGGCTTAACCTGCAATCCGGATCATAGATTCTACTAGGTTTAACAAATATTTTTAAATTATTTTTTTACTTAATGATATGATAATAAAAATAGACGCTCATGAAATTAAGCACCAATAAAATACCAGGATATTTATTTGAGATTGCGATAACCTTATAAAAAACAAATCAAAACAAATTATAAAAACCAATCTAAAATCAAACAAATCTCTTGATATGATCCAATCAACTTGACATGTTTAAAAATAAATCAAAATCAATTATGAAAATCAATTTAAAATTAATATATTATTAATAGATAAAATTAAAAAAAATAAGAGATTTAATTGGGAAAAAAAGGGATAGATTTTTTTTTAAAAAAAGAAAATAAAAAAGGGGGGGCAGGTGAACAAGGAAGGAGTTGGGTTGACCCTAGTAGGGTAGGGTGATTTATTCTAAGAGGAAAAAACAAGAAAATATAATGTAGGTTTCGTATAATAAGCCATGAGTGGTGGGGCATGGGAGAATGGCCGACAAGGAAATTGGGAAGCTGAGGTGGAGCCATATATGCATAGGCAGGCTCAAATGAAGCCGATAGTGGCATCTTTTGCAAATGGTATTATTATTGGTTTTGACATGAACAAATCCCTAAGAAAATCAATCCTTGAGATGAGCATAATCTTTGCCTTTGCACTTTATATAATTATTATCCAAAGCATATGTCATTTTAGCCAGCTTCCTTGGAGCCCCACCTCAGCGGGGTGTTTTTGTCATCTTCCTCTCCTCGGCTCGCCTATGTGAAACACTCCATCTCTTGATTCTTTTCTATGAACAATTTGCTTGTCAAATCAGTTTGAATCAAATCTCCTCGAGATCTCTTGTCTTGTCTGTCCAAAATTAATCCCAAACTCTTCAAAACCCTAATCAAACAACATGAAATTTCTATTAATGCAAGGTACATGTAATCTAGCTTTCAAGTACATCTTGTGCTTCTTCTTCTTCTTTTTTTTTTTATAGTGTTTTTTTAATGCTGCTTTTGTTGTCCGTGAAAAAATTAAATTAATTTTTTTTTAATTTTTGATGTTTTTTTTAAAGTTTTTTAATTAAAAATTATTTTTATAAAAACACTCTATATTAAATTATTGAATTACACATTTCAAAATAAATAAATAATATTATCGGTTATTAAATCTAATTCAAGACTCATGTCACGAGTTGGGCTCGTTAGCTAAAATTAATCAAAAAGATATGGTTTTGTTTTTAAAATACTATTTTATATTTAAAAAAAAAGGTAAATTAGGTTTTAATTAAATTGTGAATTAACTTGTTGGGTCATATAGGTTTGACTAGGTTAACCCTCCATTAACCGAGTTGATTATGGCCAAACTGATTTAATAACACTGAGTTAGGCTTGGAATAGCCTAATAAGATTAGCATAAGGTTCAAACTTTTTTTTTTAATTAACATGAGTATCCGGGTTAGTTTGTGTGCACCTTGATTAATTCCACGAGTTCTAAAGTTAACGACCACGTAAACCTCAAATGACCATCATATTAACAACCACATGACTCGAACTTGAGACCATAAAGAAAGTAAATTCATTGATCCCAATCTCGTATTATTGGGATATTTACTAGATGATTGCTTAAGGTTCAAACTTGAAATATGATATGATGGGGGGTTTTTATTCAAAATATTTATTTTTAAAAAACTTGAGATAATAAAAAAAATAAATTTTTTGATTTTAAATTTTTAGAACGGGATAATCTACTATATAATTAGCACAAGGTTCAAATTTTTGAAAAACTTGTAAATTTCTAATTTTATGTGCCACAAAGCATAGATCACAATCTTCACTAGTTCAATATTCCCAGTACGGCCATTTTCAAGCAATAAAGATATCCCACTGCCTCGTTGTCTATTTTCTTAAATCTAGCTTATTAAAAAAAAGAAAAAAAAGATTTTTCAATGATATAATGATACGAAAGTGCACTTTACATTTGACATTTCTATAATTATTGTTTTCTTCCCCAGTTTTCAAACTTGTTAAGTAATTCATGGAAAACAGTATTAGATCACCAAAAAAATGTGCATGAATGTCAAGAGGGAGCGCCCATCAATCCAATTGATAGTTAGGAATATCTCACAATCATCCAGCTAATATAAACTCTTAAATAATTCAATATGAATATTATAAAACCCGACATAATTCTAACCCATGATATATATTTGTATTATTGTAATATATATATTTTGAATATTTATATTACTAACTTATTTTTTATAGATCGTAAATCTTGACTCGTTGATACTTATTTTCATCCCTGGTTATTTTTAAAAAAGTTAGGATATAGTCCAACATGTATTATAATTGGAATTTTTTTTTCATGTGTAAATAGTTTTTATATCTCAACATGTTCTTGTGTTCCTCTAATCTTGAATTTCTAGCTCTGCTCTTATGCACTTTATCATTTTTATTAATATTGTTTCAGCTAAATTACTTTCCATGTGATTGAAGAGTATTTGAATGGGCCCTAAAATCGGTGTGGGCTGACATTTGAAAGGCAAGTCTGGCAGAAAGACCGATATGACCCTAGTGTTATATATATATATATATATATATATATATATATATATATATGGAGGCTATTTTTTAGTGTTTTTTATAATGTAATACGATCATTAATTTAGGCCGTGTTTGATTGCAGGAAAGTGAATTTCACTTTCCTGCTTTTTCTATGTTTGGCGATGAAAAAGAAAAATAATGAAAGGAAACTGAATTCCATCCGCCTAAAATTAATAACATTATCGAAGAAAAGTGTTTTCCTTTTGTTAAAAAAGGAAAACACTTTCTTTTTGGGCGTGCGCTAAATTGCTACAGTGGGTATAATTCGCTTGCACTGTAGCAGTGAATTAAAATGCAAAGCGGAGATTACCTGTGGGTTTTTGATTAAATCAAAGTTTAATTAAGTCCTTAAACTCATTAATTCTTTAATTAAACTCTTGATTTCATTAATTAAAATAATCTAAATTTTAATTAAATCAATTCTTCAATTAAACCCTTGATTTAATTAATTAAACTAGTCAAGAGTTTAATTAAATCTTTAAATTTCCAATCATGTTGCCCTTAACCCAAATTTTAATTAATCCTTCATTTATTTTTATTTATTTTTCATCATCTTTTTTTTTTAAATAATAAAAATAAAAAGGTCAAAAATTGGGTTATGACAATTGTAAGTGATTAAATATTTTATATTAAATATTTTATATATATTAGATAAACTTGAAAAAAAAATTTAATTCATTAATAAATTATTTTCCAGTTCATTTTTCATAACACAACCAAACACTGGAAAGTATTTTCCAGTTCATTTTTCATAACACTACCAAACATCAGAAAATACTTTCCCGGAATTCACTTTCCCAGGAATTCACTTTCCAAAAAAAAGCTACTTTCCTGCAAACAAACGGAGCCTTAACTTCTAACTTTTTGTAGGCACATCATTCACGCTCGGTCCAATAGGTTTTAAGAAAGAATTTTCCTTTCTTTTATTACCAAAACTCTGTAAACGGGTAGGAAAAATATTGTGCATCCGAACACATTTTACTATTTATTATATTATTATTTTTTCTTCCAAGAAAAATCAAAAGCTTATGAGTTGGGGCCAATTTGACCTTTTTCTCATGGTTCGTTAATTATTATAGAACTAATTAAGGATATATGTGACTTTTCTTGATTTTATGAACAATAAAATGATTTTATTAACCTCTAAGTAGAAAAAAACTAATGTTATTGAACAAGGATATTTAGGTATTTGTTTTTAATACAGTAAGAACACGCTTTACCCGTGGAATCAAAGAAATTATACCAGTAGTTCAAGGGCCTTTTGGTCTTCTTGCATGTTTTTTTTTTTTGTTAATTCCAAAACCATGGAGGATAATTTAGTTTTTTTATAAGCATCAATTAAGATTTAAACTTAAAAAGCTACTAGCATGTGTGATGCTTTCTTATTGTCAAAATTGTGTTTTATAGTTTTTGAAAGCATTGTCATGTTTTTTTTCTCCTAGGACGGCATGTATTAGCTATGATTAGTTGGTTAGTTGCATGTGGACATTTCTTTCCATTCCCCTTAAAAACTTTAATACTTATTTTTTTTATTGATTCTTTTGTAAAAGTTTTGTTTTTTCAATTTATTTTTGCAATTTTAATTTGTGATATATTATATTTTTCTAATTTGATATATATTTTTTTAATTTTAATTTTTTTGTTGGTCCTTTTATAAAAGTTTTATTGGTTTTAAATATCATCTTTTAATCCAAGTTTATGTAATATTATTTTTTTCTAATATGTATGATACTTGTTTATTTGTTTTTTTATTTTTATTTTTAATTTAATTATCTACTAAACCGTGATTATCCTCTAATTTTTTATTTTATTTTTATTTTTTTATTTTAAATATTTTATTTTAGTTTTATTGATTTGTTAAAGATTTGGTTTTATATTTTTTATGTGTAATTTATTTTTGATTTAATGTCCTGAATTATAAATTTAAAAGGTTAACCGTTAATTTTTTTTGATAAATTTATTTAATTTTTAATTTTATTATTTGATTTTTTTTATTTTTTATTTTTTTTTCAAATCAGTCAACATTTTTGTCCTTTTCTTGCATCAGGCTAGCACATGCAGACAAGATGCGAATCTTCTTCGTTCTAAACCAAATCAATCTGTAGTACGATGACAATTCCCCACGATTTGACATGGATTTTAGAAACTTGTGGTCACACACCATTCGTAACTCTTTTAAAATAATAGTTTTACTTTAAAATATATATTTTTATTTTTAAAAATTAAAATTTTAAAAAAATCATTTTTAAATACAAAAACAAACATACTCTTCTTTATCAAGCGAACAATCCATGTTTTTGGTTAAGACGAAATGATCAAATGCCAGGCACCATCATTCTGAAAATTATAGCGACTAGTGAGTCCCACTTGAAACCAGGCATGAACATGAAAGTCTTGTGTGGATCTTTGCTTGTATTTTTTTAAGGGTTCAAGGAAGGCCCATCAAGCCCAGCCAGCTACAAGATTTATCCTTTATTTTTGGTTATTAAACTTGATTTAACTAGTATATTAACTCACTGACCATCAAAACAAAACTCATTCCATATTAGGTTTTAAACAAAATATTATGAAGTTTAAATTCAATTGACCCGGCAAATCATCTCATAATTTTAAAAAAAAAATTTGATATGATGATGTTATTGTATATTGATCAGGTCAATATTATTATTTTGATTTTTTAAAAAAAATATTAAAATAATATTATTTTGGATTGGTTTAAATTAACTAATCCAATTCATAATTGGAGTTTTAAATCGGGCTAAATTCAATAATTTTATTATTTTTATTTATTTTAATTTTAATTTTTCTAGTTTTGAACTCCTGACCTCAACTTAGTGGCAAGTATAAACAATTATAATCAACAATGATTCCAGTAATTGATGCATTAGTAATAACCTAATTCTCTCTCTATTAAGGTTTTAATTAGAAATGCAGGTCAACTTGTATTTTTAAAAAATTTATTTAGTTTGCTAAAATTTAATTTTTTTATATGTTTTATATTATTTTTATACACTCATCTTATAAATAAATTTTTAAAAATAAAAAATATTATTTTAATATAAAAAATACTTTTAAAAAACCAAAATCACACTGTGAAATAAACCCCTGCAAACCGACAAAAGCGTATTCTCCCTCCCTCTATGTCCAGCAATTTCCTAATAAAAACAAAGCAGCCAGCCTCAACGTGCTTACGAAGAAGCTTCAGGAAATTTTTTTAAAATATTCCCCTTACGGGAGACAACATTAGCACGCGAGCCTGTCCTTCTGAGCGCGTGAGGGCTAGGCGCTAGTCCTGGATTTCTTGTACGCTTGAAAAAGCTCATACTATACTGTATACATTGATTGAGCAACTTATGAAGATAAGGTACGCTGTTCTTCTCCCCATTGCCCTTTAAACTTGAAATCATCCCAAAGGGAAGTCCTGTAACTTTCCAAAAAGGTAGGGATCTCAAGATTTGGCACCCAACTTGAATCTTCTGGAAATATATATTATATTGCAAAAACTATAATATATTTTGGTTGTGGAGAGAAAGAGAGGGTTAATCATGTTAGCATGCAAGGCAAACTGGTCATCACCCCCCTTTTGAATATTGCACGTTGGAGCAAGAGTCAGGGGATTATTGGGTTCTTACGTCCATCCACCTTCTGGGTCTACCTGGGATCTTCAATACGTCGTGAGCTAGAACACTAATAACTTCCCTCGTTGATCCTTTTAAGTTAAAGAATTTGAGATAAATTTGTATTTTTCATGCTTCGACTTTACAGCATCACAGTAAATAGCTTATCTGCTAGGCTATGTAATGCTCCGACCACCATAGTAATGGCGAAAAATTAAATAAACAGAAGTTTTTCAAGTTGAAAATCTATTTTCAACCGATTTTCATTAAAAAAATTGAGCATAAATGCCACCACAGTTCCTTCTTTGTTGCCTCATTTTACTTTTTAGCTTGCTTGGTATGTAGCAGTAAAATAACACTCCTTTTCCATTGATTATTTGGTTACAAAATCTTATGATTTATTGGCATGACATACTTCTGGATCTTTTCTACACAAATCTAAATTTACCATGGATTTTCTGAGTTTGGTTGATTCTGAATCTTTTTGCTAGATTAATGATTGATTTTAAACTGCTTGAGCACTTGGAGCTAGCTAGCTTGAGACGGACCTACCTGCACCAGTGAGCCAAGAACACTGCACATGGTCTTTTGCCCTCTGTGTTTCAGCTTCGAACTTATTTTGGAAGTTGATTCCTCGATCGAATATTAGGACCTTCTTCTGTTCAGTTCAACAAGTTTGCTCACTGTGCTGTCTGTGCTCGTTGCATATTATTGCAGCTTTTTTGCCACTTGTGGTTGTCCAGTTGGTGTTCGTTCTACTTGCAGGGTTGACAGCAAACAATGATCGAATGCTTGTGATGAAGACGATCGATCACTTATGGGCTAAAGATTGCAGCCAAGTTACAATCTTGAAAAAGGAAAACATGCAGATGTTGCATTCTTGATTAGTTTAGGCTCTTACTAGCCAGGGGCAATGAAGATTTAGATCTAAAGCTAATATGTGCCGCACCCAAAATCACGGCAGTCCACAAAATAATTCTTTAATATTATAGAAAAAAAAAATATTTTTTGTGTCTTGTTCTTTTAAGAAAAAAAATATTTAGGGAGTTGCTACCTAGTATTATGGTCACTAGGAATCCTAATTGGTCAATAGAGATTCTATGGTTCGGGATTGGTTACGTAAAAGGGAAGATATTATCACCCCTTAAACGTTCTGCCTAAGGTAAACTGTATTATTGGTTTTGTTTTTAATTGCTAAATATTTATTCACTTATGCTAAGATAATTTGTTTATAATATTCCTGACTCTGACGCCAGTGAATATTCGAGCTTGAATAATTCCAACTCTGGCGTTGGTAAAAATTCATAGTTGAAAAAAATTAGATCAATATTCTTTATTCCCTACTCTAGCACCAGTGAACAAATAAATAAAAATAAATTTATTTTTATGCATGCATATATTTTTTATTATTTTTCTAGCTATATAAAATAAAATACAACGAATAAAAATAATATAAATTTAAACTGATATTTTTATTTCTGACTCTGGCGTCAGTGAATAAACTAATAAATTTATATTATTTTTATTCATGATACATATTTTTTATTTTTTTTATTTTTTTTATTTTTCTATATTTTTTATTTTTTTATTTTTCTGGGCTGGGCCGAGCTGACTCGGTTGGGTCACTGGTCTAGACCAGTGACCAGGCTGGGTGGCAGGCGCGCGTAACGCACGCCTGCCCAGTGAATTATAATTCACTGCTACTGTAGCAGTGAATTAAAATGCAAAGAGTGAGCGGGGATTACCTCAGTGCAGGAAGCGACAGGGACGAAGACGATGGTGATGGCAAAGGCGCGCTGGCTGGACAATAACCTTCTGTTTCCCTTTTCGTTTTCTTTCTTTTTTATCGTTCTTTGTTTCTCTGTTTCCCCGGGTTTTGTTTCTCTCGGTCTCTGTTCTTTGTCCCTGTGTCTTTCTCCTGCGTCTCCTTCCAGTTCTTCCCACGCTTGCTTTTATTCGTTCCTCTGCTTCGTTCCTTTGTTCTCTGGGTTTTTTCTATGGGTTCTGCTCCGGTTCTCTCCTCTGGTTTTCGGTCCCAAAAATCCCCTGTCTTCGTCTGTGTCCTGGCTTCCTTCCCCCCTGTTTTTTTCGTCTGTCTTCACCCCCTGTCTACTGGGTTTTTTTGTCTGGTTTTTTAAGCCTCTGGGTATTTGTTTTCCCCCAGTTTTTTTCCTAGTTTTTCAGTCTCCCCTGCCCTTCGTGGCTTTTTCTTCTCCCCCGGTCCTCCCTGGTTTTTTCGTGTCCTTTTTCCCCGTCTCACTCCCTGGTTGTCTTTTTCGTCCCCCCTGGGTTTTGTTTTCTCTAGCTGTATAGCCACAGAATTCCACCGTTACCAGGTAATCAATCGACTATTATTGCAGGAGTAATGGTGGCGGCGGGCAGCTGAGGCGTTGAAGAAGATTAACAGTTCTGAGAAACGGCACCGTTTTTGGTGTTTTGTGTTTTGATCCTTGACATTTTGAATATTTGCATTCCAGTCCTTGGGTAAATTGTAATTGAACCCCTGCTTTCAGCGCCATTTACAAATTGGTCCTTGTATTTTAATTTTTGCAATTTGAACCCCAGTTAAACTCCAAACTTTGATATTTCTTCAATTAAATCCCTGATTTCATTAATTTAATTAAATCCAAAGTCCAATTAAGTCTAAAACTTATCAATTCTTTAATTAAGCCCCTGATTGGATTAATTAAATTAATTCCAAGCTTAATTAAATCTCAAAACTTATCAGTTCTCCAATTAAACCCTTGATTGGATGAATTAAATTAATTTCAAGCTTAATTAAGTCTAAAAATTTATCAATTCTCCAATTAAACCTTTAATTGGATTAATTAAATTAATTCCAAGCTTAATTAGATTAATTCTAAAGTTTAATTAAACCCCAAAACTTTCAATCTGTTGTCCTTAACCTAAATTTTAATTCATTCTTCATTTATTTTATTTTACTTGTTTTTTCCATCATTATTATTATTTTTTTCATCATTTTTTTTCTTTCAGTAAATACAATAATAATAATAATTAAAATAAAATGGTCAAAAATTAGGTTATGATAATCTGCATCATAAGATAAGAAGGCTCTAGCATTGTGGATATCTTTTTCAATATCAAGAAAATTTTTAATTGATAAATGAAAAGATTATGCTTGTATTTTATAAAATAAATAAAAATATATATATGAATTGATAAATCATAAAAATAGTTGTCAACGCAAATTAAAATTTAGGGTGGAAAGTTGATTTTTATTGTAAAAAACAAAAGATAGATGTGTATATATATATATATATATATATATATATTTGACATAGTAACTTATGTACCTTTGTATTTTTTATTTAATTGTGTGGCAATAAAAATGAATATTCATAAGAAATACAATAATTTAAATTCTAAAGAAAAAAAATGTTCATTTTCTATTTAGTATTGTGGCGGTGATTAAAATATTTTTTTATTCATTTAGAAATGTATTTAAATAATATATATATATTTTTAAAATTTATTTTTGACATCAACACATTGAAAACACAAAAAAAAAAAATTAAAGCAAAGAAGAAAAAAATGCCAAATTTTTTAGAAAACATTTTAAAAGAAACAAAACAAAACAGGTTCTAAATATTATTCAGAAAGATTTGGGTTTTCCACTACTTCCTCTATTCTTTTTTATTTTTTGTCCTTTTTTTCTTTTTCTTTTTGTCTTTAATTTATTCTTTCATTTGAATCCTTTTATAATCTAACTAGAAGAGAGTAAATTTGAGATTGTGGTAAAAAAATCAAATTAATATAAAACAAAGAAAATAAATGGTCGATCATAACTTTTGTTTTGATCAAAAAATTTAATTTGTTTGTTTTTTATTTTTTGAGTTTGAAAAAGAAGAAAAAATCATCAAAAACAATGAAAAGAAAAGTTGTTGGTTGTTATAATTTTAATAATCAAAATAGCTGAAATTTGTATTAAAAAAAAGTTGTTGATTGTCATTTGATAAAAGAAGTTTGATGATAGTTTTTTTAACCTTCAACTTGGTAGATAAAGTTGATTGGAACATGAAAAGTTTTGTGATTTTTTGTTGTTTTTATGATTTTAACCGATTTTTTATTGTAATTTTAAAACTATTAAATAGATTTATCAAAGTTACAGCTGAAGTAGCTAGCCAGCTAAACATGCCTGGCTCTCTCTTTATTATTTTTTTAAATTTTTGGAAAATTCTTATTTAATACCCTCCCTGTTTTGATTGCATTCTATAGTTTACATTGATCTTTTTATTTCAATTCAAATTAATATCCTCTCTCCCTATCTTTTAAATTGTTTTTTTTTTCTTTATTGATGCAATGTAACTTTGTAATAATCAAATCCTCTCGGAATGATCAAATCCAAGAGAATCTTGGAATGATCAAATCCAAGATTATTTGGCTACAAGAACACGAACACTATACTAGCCATTGTAGCCTCCCTTTTCTACATGTTTAGTCATTATTGAGCAATAAAAAGGGATGATGGAAAAAGTTGTGATAAGATTTGGTCTAATTACCTTTGTTCTTAAAAAATGATTAAAAGGTACTTCCAACCAAACTATGAAAGCCCAAGGTGATAAAATTAGCTTTTGGGAACACGACAGAAATATTGTTCGAAAAAAAATAATTTTTAATAATTTTTAAATTGTTTTATTAATATTAAAAATAAAATTTAAAAAATAAAAAAATATTATTTTTATATGTTTCATTGTCTTTTTAGCCCAATTCTCATATTTGTTTTAATTTTAATTTTGATGACTTAACACTTAATTATTTTAAATCAACCAAACTGTATTTTATTTTGAAATATTCATGTATCAAGATAATCAAAATAAAATATAACATCAAATTTTAAATCAAGCCAAATTAAAGTGATAAAATTAAAATTAAAATAAAATTAAGGAGCCGAATCATGCAAATCAATATCTAATGTTGACAAAAGAAAAAGGACTGAATATTTCTTTAACCTTAAAATTAACTAAGTGACTAAATATTTTCTCAAATCCTTGTATGCATGCATGCATGTAAAGTAAATTAAATAACAATTACAAAACAAAGCAATTTTAAAGAACAAAATAAGAAGACAAAAATGAAAATACCAATTAAAACGTAAAAATAAACAGTAACAATTCATTGTAAGCATCACCACCCTTGTCTCTCTCACGAGCACTGGCATTTTACCTTTCCATGGGTACTGGACTATAATATCTGCACATTCAATGAAAATTGTGAACAAGCATGGGTGAAAGGATTCGATTAAGAAAAATTTAAAACTTTAGGAATCTTATTGAAAAAACATCATGCTTTTGGATGAAACCCAGAATTGGATTTGAATAATGGATTGGGTCGAGGTTTCTCGTTAAAAAAAGTTTGAAAAATATGGAGATAAAAAATGACACGTGTACCTAGTTTTTAAACCAGACATGGATAAATTCTAGATTATAAATCAGGGATGGATTTTCACTGAGTTTTTTTAAGGCTGACCGAATTATAAAGTAACTTAGGTTTTTTATATAGTTATATTTATTGGTGATTATTTTTGGTTTTAATTTAGTTTTTATCAAAAAATAATCAAATTGATTTTTTTATTTTAAAAAAACAAAACCGATTCAAATCGATCAGTTTCGATCCGGTTTGGTTTTTTAAATAAAACTTGTTCAAACCGATTTGACTCGGTTTTTTCTGTTTGACTTGATTTTTTCTGGTTTGGATTGATTTTTTTTTCTGATTTCTTTTGATTCGGTTTGTTTTTTTAGTTTTAGGGTTATAAAACCAAAACGGTCGGTTTTTTTAAAATTTTAATTAGTTTAATCAATTTTTTTAATGGTTTGGTTTTTTTTATTTTTTTTTCAATTTCATTAATTTTCAGTTTTTTTTACCCCTAGTTGCACTAAATTAATTTTGAATTACACTAAAATATTTTTTTATTAAACTTTTTTATTAAAATTTGGTATGATCTAGGTCTCGGGTCACAAATAAACTTACCTTTTTGGGCCGGGTTTAAAAACAGCTGTCGGCACCTACATAACCCGCGAAGCACGTTCACGCGGGTTAAAATTCTTGCAGTTCCTATCCGTTGTTTACTGCAAAGCATTTTCTATGTGGTCCCTACTTTCTAGCATGTCTAAAATGGTAAAACCATTCGCCATGTCATTTCGTATGTTTGTCTTTTCTTTTTCAAATCTTAGAATTTTTCTTAAAATTTTGGTTAATATTAAAATTATTATCCCACTCTATTAAAATACGTTAATCATATTAAAATATATTTTTTTTACAAATTTGTATGGAGATCAAAATTAAGTTACATTTTCGAACAATTTTAACAACACAATTCTATGTCAATGTGATATATCCAAAACAATAATATTTTAAGAATTTGATTAAAAAATTTAAATTATAAGTGTGAAAAATGAAACAAATTTTCTTAATTATTAAATCGATTTTTCTTAAATTTAATTAATCATATTAAGATAATTAATAGATTAAAATCTCAAGATTACACAAGAACTCAATTAGCATATCCTACATCAGCAGGTGAGAGAATGGTAACTGGTCTTATTAAAAGTGCTGGTTGCTAACTTGTTATACGTGTTTTGGAACATTAGGTTTAGATATGGGCTCGAGTCACCAAGAACAAAACCGTGAAGGCAGTAAGACCCAAAACGAACATTATATGACAAGTTAGGTCGGGCTATTACATTTGGTATCAGAGTCGACCTTACTAGCTGTTCGGTTGTGCCGACGGGGTCGTTTTTCTCCTTGAGTGATATGATCTAGGCAAGGTCAAATTTGGATTTTGATGTAAAATGTGCAACCATTCAGTTTTACGACAACAATCATAATTTTCAATTCTACCATTGGATTGAGCTGGAATTTTACGTTGAGTCTCCTGATATATTGTCCTACCTTGGGTTAAAATATCATGTCAATTGGAGTTTGGCAAGGCATCCAAACACGGGTCAACAGAGTCTGTACGAGTTTTGTTATTTATTTTCTTTTGACTTGTAGACTTTTTATTTAGCGAGATTCTTTTCCTAAAAGGATGTGACAACTTATTTTGGAAATCTCATAATTCTTCAAAGATCTTTAATGGCTGTAACATAGTTTTCAAGTGTGGCAAGGATTCATAAATGTTTCAGATTCTTTTTTTTTACAATGATTTCTTATTCATCCTAGCCACAAAAAGAAACGAAGATTTCAGAATTAATTCCACATTCAGATTTGATTCTCCTAGCTTATATGAGACTTCTAAAGGACAACAACTCAGATCCTATCATATTTAGGATATTAAATTCGGATTTATTTATTTTATTATTATTTTCTTCTTAGTTTAGGGTTTATTTATATTATTTGGGTTTAATTGTAAGTGAACATCATATAAGTCCATATAAGGGATTCATTAGGGTTTATTTTAATTTGGAGTCACTATAAATAAGGGCATAACCAGACAAGTAAGGTTAGACAATTCAGATTAATAAAATTTCTTGTTTGCCGCACTGTGTGTGTGTGTGTGAGAGATAATCTCCCTTCCATGGTCCTCTAAAGAACTAAAAAACAACTTATCGAAGAACAACTGTTTTCATGGCGTCATCCTTATACTTCCTGTTCACGAATCATTATTCGTTAGGTGGGGGGTTTCTGTTTTCAATAGTACTGGTGCCTAGGTGCAAGTTATTTTTGTATCACATTCCTATCAAACCTGATTTACTTGGCTTTCCAGAAATTGATATCTTTGCTTATGTGTTACGTGACCATGTGATCACAAGGTTCGCATCATTGCTCCTTAAGGGGGGTGGATTGTGATATCCCACATCGGCAGGTGAGGGATTGATAGTTGGCCTTATTAAGAGTGTTGGTTGCTAACTTGTCATACGTGTTTTGGGGCGTCGGCTCAGATGTAGGCTCGCGTCACTAGGAACAAAACCGTGAGGACGATAAGACTCAAAGTAGATAATATATGGCAAGTTGAGTCGGGTTGTTACATCAATGCTAAAAATAAAAGCAACTCATTATCATTCTGGCTATGCCTAAAATGAATTAAGGTTTAAAATTCTCAATTTCTATGGGCTTAAAATCAAATTTTGAGATCCCATTAGCAAGTTTATACCATTGACAATCAATAAAGATAAAAAATAAATAAATAAAGTTTTAATCATAATTTCAAAATAGACATATCAAATAAAAACAAGAGATGCTCAATTTAAAAATATTAAATTGCTTTAAAAATACTGAAATAAAAATTTAAAAACAAATTAACTATTCTTCTCGTCAATTACAATCCAATGATTTTTTTTATTTAAATCTATATTTTTTTAATTTAATAGGAACTGCAATAAAATAATGATAATTTTACCAAAATTTACTTATTAAATTGATTGACTCCCCTAAATTTAACCCTTTATATTTTAATTTTTTTTGGGAAAAACCTATCCTTTAACTAAATTTTGTAAAAATAGCATTGTTTCTGATATTATCTTGTCAAAAGTAGAAAGTGCAACTAAATATTGTATTTTTTCCATGATAATAAGAATGAAAAGTATTATAAGAGCGCACCCAAACGGAAAATATCCATAACAATCGAAATGGATGCGCGTGGAAAGCACGCGCAACCAGAAATGGTAAAAAAATACTTTTACAATGACAAAAACTTTCATCTTTCAACCTTCTCATTTGCCTTCCACAACTTCCACCACCGTCCAAATCTAGCCTTGGATTTCATATTCTTCATCAGTCATTTGTAGGCTTAATTTGTGCATTTGGTTCCTCAACTTTAATTTTAATTTACTTCCATCCTCTTTCTGTATTTCATTTCAATTCTATCCTTAATTTCTATTTTTGTATTACTATGGTCCATTCATAAATTGTCTTTAATATTCTTTTATCATCATCCTGTAATTTTCTTCACAAAAAATAAAAAATAAAAATAATGGCAATTTTATTTAATATTCTTTTCAATAAATTTCATGCATTAAATAATTGAATTCTATAATAGATCTTAAAAGTCTAATGGTTGAAAGATTTTAAGAAGGGATTTTATGCAAATCTTTTCGTAAAATCTAAATTCTTTATATATTTGTGTTAATCCCTTACATGTACTTCATAATTAAAAAACTACTAATTTTATCTCATTGTTTTACCAAATTCATTTTTGGAAAAAACTCATATATTGATTGAGAAAATCCCAGTAATAAACCCATAAATCTAATGATTAAATCTTTTTTCAGAGAGTTAATTTTTAAATTCTTTCCATAAAATTAGCATTGCTATCGCTTTTTTTTTTTTAAAATCAAGGTTCGATACTAGAATAAAACATTAAATAAGGATCAAAGTGATAAAACATTATCGTAGAGGGCCCAAATGCACCATAACCGGTTAGTGTGTGTAAGAGAGAGAGGAGAGAGAGTGTTCTGTTTGTTCTTTATGAAAGCTCTTTCTCTCTCTAAAACACTATATTCCAAGTTTACCAATCAAGATTTTATTTTGTTGTCACTCTCTCTCAACTGACAAATTTTCAAGCTCTGCAATTATTATGGTTTCTAGGTTTTTGTTAAAAGCTCCAAACTTTGAAACAAAATCCAGTTAAAGCTCCAAACTTTGAAGCAAATTGTAGTACCCCACTCTGTAAATTAGTCTCTTTCTTTCATATTTTGCTTCGTCAAATTGTTTTGAAGAGGAGAAAATGACTGTAGAGCAGGGGATTGGAGATAGCAATATAGATCAGTTTCCTAGTGGTATGAGAGTTTTGGCTGTTGATGATGACCCAACTTGTCTTTTACTGTTAGAGACTCTACTCCGAAGATGCCAGTACAATGGTTTGTCTTTCTTTTTTATCGTTTCATTGACTTGTTCATGTGTTTTTGGACATGGATTTTGGTTTTCATGTTTTTTTTTTTTGTTAACGTTTTGATGTTTTAGTTGTTTGGCAGATTTATGTAGTTAGATGTGTAAATTATGAATATTTACAAGCCATTGGCTTGATAATCTTTGTTTTTGGTTTTCATTCTCCCTGTTCATTTAGCTGTTTTATGTAGTAAGTTTTTGTAAATATGAAATCTTGTTGAGTTAAATTAAGTCTCTTGTCTTGCTTTTGGCTTCTTGCGGAAAGTAGAAATCTATGTTCTTTGCTTGCTTTGTCTCAGTTTGATACTTTTGGGAGATAGGCACCTAGATATGTATCTACTTTGACAAGATTATAAAGGTTATTGTTCACTCATTTGAATCTTTACTGTCTCTTATGTCATTCTATGTTTTTAGCTACTGGTGTTTTTTAATGACTGGAACTGTTGGATCTTCTAAATTGATTGCACATGTACTGTTGGGTTATTAGCTCTTTGGAGTAGATTTATATAAATTTGTTCTGTATTCAAGTTAAATCTTATGATTTATTGGCATGACATACTTCTGAATCTTTTCTAAATAAATCTAAATTTATTATTGATTTTCTGAGTTTTGGCTGATTCTGAATCTTTTTACTAGATTAATGATTGATTTTCTATGGTAGAACTTGTCCCTTTTTCTGGCATACATGTGGAATTTTTCACATGCTGTAGAACTTGTCCCTTTTTCTGGCATACTTGTGGAATTTTTCACATGCTGGACTTGCTCGATAAATGGGTTGTGGATTGTGCAGTTACTACGACGAGTCAGGCAATCACGGCATTGAGGATGTTGAGAGAAAACAAGAACAAGTTTGACCTGGTTATCAGTGATGTCCATATGCCAGACATGGATGGTTTTAAATTGCTGGAGCTCGTGGGGCTTGAGATGGACCTACCTGTCATCAGTAAGCCAAAAACACTGCACATGGTCTTTTGCCCTCTGTGTTTCAGTTTTGAAGACTCTAAAGGAAAACATGCTGTAGATTTTCTATATGGATCCGCAGACTTCCTAAAAGCATTTGAAAATGATCAGTTTCATGCCATTTCCAGCATTACCACTTCTTTGACAATTTTAGAGTTGTGTATTAGTCTGATTCAAACTCATTTCGTAAGTTGATTCCAAAGCTGAATATAAGGACCTTCTTCTGTTCAGTTTAATAAATTTGCTTACTGACCTTTTTTATGCTCATTGCATATTATTGCAACATTTTTGCCATGTGGTTGTCCAATTGGGATTCATTATAATTTATTGATGTTGATCTGCAGTGTTGTCAGCAAACGGTGATCCAAAGCTTGTGATGAAGGGGATCACTCATGGAGCTTGTTATTATTTGCTCAAGCCTGTTCGAATTGAGGAGCTAAAGACCATCTGGCAACATGTGGTTAGGAGAAAAAAAAGTGATAACAAAGACAGAAACAGCTCGGATAACCGAGACAAGCCTAATCAAGGAAGTAATGAAGCAGTACCTGACCAGAAGCTTAATAAAAAAAGAAAAGACCAGAATGGAGACGAGGATGAGGATCATGATGAGGACGAGGACGAGCATGAGCATGAAAATGAGGATCCAACAACCCAAAAGAAGCCCCGGGTTGTGTGGTCAGTGGAGCTGCATCGCAAATTTGTTGCAGCCGTTAATCAATTGGGCGTTGACAGTATGTTATTTAGCTCTTCAGTATACTAGAAGTGTTTGGAATGTTTTTCTCAGGGTATATGACACTGGTTTTATTTATTCAATCTGTGCTTGTGCATGTGGGTTTTATTTATTCAATTTGTGCTTGTGCATGTGCATGTTTACTATTTTTCCGAATTAATACTGGAGTCCGATATGTGGTTTATGACATTTCTCAAGTATTAGAACTTTTTTCTCCACCAATTGATTTGAGCAATAGCAATTTCACTGGTTAATAATTAATTCTTAGATCCTTTACAGCCATAACAAATTCATTCATGGGTGAAACCACGCTTTTGTTATGGTAATTTGTTTTAATTTTCATTCATTTTGTTTCAATGCAGAGGCTGTTCCAAAGAAGATTCTTGATTTGATGAATGTTGAAAAGCTTACTAGAGAAAATGTGGCAAGCCATCTCCAGGCATATATTCTTAACCTCTCCTGGCATAATTGAAAATGAACTAATTATTTTCATCCAGGAATCTAACTACACCATTTTGATTGTAGAAATATAGGCATTACCTTAAAAGGATCAGCACCGTGGCAAACCAGCAAGCTAATATGGTGGCAGCTCTGGGCAGTTCAGATGCATCATATCTGCAAATGAATTCTATGAGTGGACTGGGATTGCACAGCTTGGCTGGATCTGTGCAGTTTCACAGCACACCCTTCAGATCTCTCCCATCTAGTGGAATGCTTGATAGGTTGAATTCTCCTGCTGTTCTGGGCATTCACGGTCTTCCTTCTCCTGGAGTGATTCAATTAGGTCATGTACAGACTGCGCCCCACATGGCTAATGGTCCAAGTCACTTCCAACCAGTTGGACACCCGGGAAATAATGGGAACATACTGCAAGGGATGCCAATGCCATTAGAACTTGATCAAATACAATCCAACAAGGGTGTGAACTACATTCCAGAACTTCGTACTCATCTTGATGACACAGCCAGTTTCCCTGTTTCCAGTGGTTCCACAGATATGAAAATAATTGCTGGAAGCTCAAATAGCCCTTTTGTTGGTGTTTCAAACAAACACCTGATGTTGGAAGGACATGGTCAAGGGCTCCAAGATGGCCAAAAATCTGGAAAGCAATCTTCTCTTTCAGCAGGG
Source organism: Populus tomentosa (assembly GCA_018804465.1). NCBI lineage: Eukaryota > Viridiplantae > Streptophyta > Magnoliopsida > Malpighiales > Salicaceae > Populus > Populus tomentosa. The sequence continues at coordinate 1,702,690 of CM032003.1, read as the reverse complement.
TCTTTAAATCCAGGATATTCTTCCCATTTTCCAGATCATGGTAGACATAATGACAACTGGTCCAATGCTGTTCAGTCAAATGCGGCCCAGTCAGATTCTTTTACGTTGGATGACTATTTTAAGCAATCTACTCTGCATCCTAGTGCCATCAGAGACCGCATGTCAACAATGGCCTTGCAAAGCAGGAATAATCCTTGTGATGTTTCTTCTGTCTCTACTCTTCCCATATATTTACAGGACTCCAAAGCAGATCTTCCATGCCGAGTGGGAGTGGCTACAGTGAGCAGTAATGCTGGACGGCTAATTAATAATGGCTCTCTAGGGTGGGATGACCATAGGCAGGATGATCCTTACCACTCAAATGGCCTATCTAACTCAATAAACTCAGCAATTCCTATTAATGGTAATGGGAGTCCCATTGGGTTCAATTTGGATCCAAATAACCTGTTTTTTCAGAGAACCACAAGCTTCATTTCAACTGGACCGTCAAATTTTGCTGATACCTCATTGATGAAGCATAATGAGGTTGAATGTTCAGCCATGGAAACATTAGTGAGGTCAAAAGATGGGTATTTGCTAGGCCAAGAGAAGCCACAGGACAGTTCTGTTTCGAATAATTTTGGCTCCTTGGAAGATTTGGTGAGCGTAATGATCAATCAGGCAAGTCCTCCATGTCTCTGTGCATTCCTGTCGAGATGTCTTTGTTTTTCCTTTTGTATTTTAGCTATAAAATTTGCATGAGGTTCTGAGCCTTTACCATTGAATAAGAGAATCTCCTCTAGGCAAACAAAGTTTCTTTTCCCTCAACTATCATTTGGCTCTCAGTCAACCAGCTATGCTCCAAAAAATGCGTTAGGATTTATCAACTTTTTAACTATTTCTCCTGACTATCAAATATATGTTTCGACTGTAACATGGTTTAAAGATGGTGTTCCTAATAGGACCCTGCAAAATACAAGTTGATGCCAGTTCTTGTTTTTGTTTTGAATGAGTTTCTTATCACTTCAACTTTGAATCTCTTTGCTTATTATGTTTTTCATGTTCTATGCAGCCAACCATTCTTGGTTAGGAGAATAGTCTGGGTGAGTATCTGTCTCTGTGCGTGTTTCGGATATATCTTGCTGAGTATTGTTTTTCAATAAAAGTTTTTTCTAGCCTTGAAACATGGAGGGCCCTCCAAAGTCCTTAAATTGCATGTCATGTCCTTTAACCTGGAGCTATCTTTTATGATAGTACTTGATGAAAACACGGTCTGCCCTAGTCAATGAATCATTCTCGATTTACTTCCCTTTTCAGCATTTTTGGTGTTCCATATCACTTCATCAGCTTTAATCCTAGGCATTTGATAACATGGAGTTGATGATGCAGGACAAGACAAGGTGAAGTTACCAGAAGGAGACTTTGGATGTGGTGGTTATTCTCTAAGGAATTGCATATAAAGCAGATTTAAGCTGCCAAGGTCTCTAAAGATGATGATCTGCAGAAGCTTTGTGTTTTCTTGCAGATGAGTTATTCCTAGTGTAATCGATACTCAATATATCTATGTATTCCACTTCTAATTTTCTTTAGAGTACTGTTTGTTAATTGCAGTTGTTTTGTCCTCAAATTCGTCAGAGTAATTTGTTTTTACCTAGTCGATTCAGCTGAGCATTGCAACCTCAAAACATTCCCAAGAACTTGGTTTTGAACTGGGAAAATGTTCACGGGCCCAGAAGAACAAGTGTTTTTGGCATTATTGGTGACATTAAGATTGTCACAAGGCCCCCACACTAAAGAAAAGAGCTATCATTTCTACCAAGAAAAGCGTCTCCACTTGCTATATCGACCAGAAATGTGTTCCTGACTGTCTTTAACCAGACAAAAATTCCACAAGAATGTTTCTAGTAGTACGTATTTCGAAAGAAAAAACTTATCTCTAGAACACATAATTGTGGTATATCATTACCATAATAATCAGTAATCGTTTCCTTGTAATCTTTTGAGATACCTCCGAAATTTCACCCCCCGCTCCAAACAAAAAGAGAAGTTAACAAGTAAAGATAGAAAGGCCAAAGCATGAGGCTCGTTGCACATTCATGAGAAAATAATGAGAGAAGGCATCCAGGGACGGTGGAAGCAGGCCAATCCTCACATCAATTCCTGCAGGGTCATTAGGACTCTGCATCAAGTATGCAGCCTGAGGGATTGGATAACCAATGGAGGTGCTTAGGCTGCATGTCCATGTAGAAAACCCACCTTGTGGAATGGCATCCTTGTCCAATCAGAAACTATAGTGAGCTCCTTCAGAGGAGGGAGAGTGCCTTGTGGCCCATCTAGTGCTTCCATATGTGCGTTCACAGTCACTGTTGATAGAGTTCTTAGCTTGTTTTATCTTTTTCTATTTTGGCCTCATGGCTTCCTTCCTCTAATTCTCCAGCTGTTAAAGCTACTGCAATGAGTACATAAGCATTGCCACTAAACCAGGCTTTTCGGTTTTTTTATCTATGATTAGACATTAATCGACATGATTTTAATTTATTTTTATTGTATCCATAATCATATTCTTATAAGAATTATTATTATCTATAACTTCATACACGTTGCTAGAATTAGAAGTTAACCCAACCATCCTTTCTATTATGGTATCATGAGAAACATATAGTTTCCTGTGTGCATACCAACACAAATATTTTTCCATGAATTTTTTTTTTATGGAAGATGTATAGTTACAATATTTGAATTGTGAAACTTTTTATTTTTACACCTCTTACATGAACATGTAATACCCTCTCCGTAAATATTTCTTGGATTAGATAATGTATAATTAATAAAACCCTAAATCCTATTACAATAATTCATCCTCTGTAACCCTTGAGGTAAATCTTTATACATCCATGAATGAGCATCCATTATTTATATCAAACCTATATAAAATAATAATGACAACATGCATTAATTAACTATGTTAACTAAATATTTTGCAAAAGTATTGATATATCTCATACCTATTCAATATATTTTAAAAGTATTCTTAATTCATTATCAATTATCTACATAAATTTAAATTTCTACATATTTACCAAAATTTTTAAATTGGCAATAAAATTAAAAAAAAAAATATAAAACAGACCTATTAAATAAGCTATTATTATTTCATCACGAAACACTTAAACAAAAAATTCAATATAAGTTTCATCAATTTACAAACAAATACAGTTTTACAAAATCTAAAACAAACCCTAACATGTACAAAATATAAATCCATATAAAAAATTTGTATGAGAAAAAACTATAAACAAGTAAACACCCAAATAAAATACATCTACTACAAAAAATATGCAAAAAAATCAACATTTTAAAATTAAGTTCAAATAAAAAAAATAGTAGATTTACTTATTTATAGTGGAGAATTCTCAATAAAATTTGAATCTGAACACGAATGTTGACAAACTGAGTGTTGTAATGGCCAAATTTGTTGTAGGAGGTTCAATTGTATTTAGATTAGGAGGAGGGGTGTCTATTTGTTGCAGGAAAAAATGCATAAGAAAGAAAAAGAAATGGGGGAGGGGGATGGGGAGGGGGAGAGAAGGGTTGATTGTCATGTCATAAATTAAATATTATCGACAGTATTACTGAGAGAATTATTATGTTAGTAACTCCATTGATAATTCTATCGGTAAAAATATCACGTCACCATACAATTTATTTTTTTGAATCCCACTGTAATACTCTCCGTCATTTCTTTAGTATATACTGAGAAATTTTTTTTATCGGTGTTTATCAATTGATACAAGAATAAAAAATTATGTCGGTAAAGGTCATCATAATATATCGACAAATTTTTTTTGTTGATATTTCTGTTTGTATTTGTTCATTTTCTAATAGTGTTATTTTGGCAAAAATAAATAAAATCTATAGCACATTGAGTACCTAGTGAGTAGTGAGATTATATGTATAGGTGTAGGAATCTTAAAGGTTGGCACATCATTCTTTAAGAAAAAAGAGAACATTGTAGAATTGCTGCTTGTTTGATCACTGATTATTAGTCGTATACCAAAATAGCAAAGTAGGAAAGACGGTGGCATTTGATGCCTTAACCCCATCTTTTTGAGTCCCATTCCAAAGAATAATTGCAGGAAATCAAGCAATAACGATTTCAATACTCAGTGAAACCCTTTCATCTCATAAAAGTTAATTCTCAATTCTTTTTTAGTACTGTTTGTGTGAAAGAAGACCATCTGCAATTCTTCTTCCTAGCCTATTTGAAAAAAGGTTAGCATTGACTTCGTGATGGAGACACTAGACTTGAGACATTGTTTACGTATTTACATGATCATAGACGATGAAGAATAGCCTAAACCATTGAGAGATGAGCTTTAACTTATGTTTTAGTTTAATTTATATAAATTTTTAGTTGAAGTTTATTAATTAAATTTTATTTTTTAAGTCTGGTTTAGTTATTGTTGGATATTTTATTTAATGAACCATAAACTCAATTATTTATTCTAGTTAAGATTTTAGTATTTATATCCTACTTTTCTAAATATTATACAGTTTTTGATGAATTGAATAAAAAAATTATAAAGTTGCAAGTTTTTCCGACTCGCAGCTTCTTTCTCTAAAACTTCTTTATTTCCTGCTTTAGTTCTTTTTGTTTATTGTTTCTGCTTTAATTCTTTTTGTTTATTATTTGCATCGTTGATCTCCATTAAAGATTGGAACTAGACTTGCTGTGAGAAGTCCGATTGGAACTAGAGTTTCAACCGGCTTGAAGCTGGAAAGAAACCCAATTATTAGTAACAGCTGCTTCAAATCCCTAAGAATGAAACAGCAATACCTTGCATCACCTTTGAGTGAGTTGAAGCTGCAGCAAAGAAGTGTTATGCATTAAGAAAATGATATTAAATTAACAATCTCGCTTCTAGCAGGTGGCTGAAATGTAGCAGTTTGTAATGAGCTGCATGGTTAGCCAATGAAGTGCACAAAATCTCAAGCAAGCCAAGATTTGGTAAATATAAAGAACTATTCGGTGGTTTTTGCAAAAAGAACTGCATGGTTTAAAAGTACTTAAAAGAGTTACAGTTTAACTCGTACTTGTTCTTTTGCAGTTTAACTCGTACTTGTTCTTTTGCTAAAGCCTGTAAAACTAGTTTGTTGCAGCTAAAAGGAACATGAAAAGGTTACAGGTATTCCATTTGTAGGTATCAATCTAAAACGATCATCCCCGAGTTTCTTTGTGGTTTCATTTGGTACAGCATCAGTGTTGGGTGTCATTTTCATTATTCATATCGACCATTCCCACATCCTTTTCAGTTGTCCCTGGTGAACAAGTTGGTTCTTTTGGAGGAGTAACTGGGCATGCAGAAGGTGGAGAATCACTAGGAGATTTACTTGTTTCTTTAACTAGTTCTTCGTTTGATAATGCAATGGTTCCTTGCAATTTTGGCTCTGTTGTTGCATCTTCATCTCGACAACTTCGGTAGCAGCAGTGGTGTTGTCATTCTCCTTCAGCTGGTCAGATGGTGAATGGAAATCTGCCTGACTGCTCTGTGATTCAGCTTGGACATGTTTGCTTGAACCAAGAGTAGCCTGTTCTGAAGTAGAAGATTTCTGTTGTGAAGGAGAGAGAAATTGATTTATCTGTTCATAAATCGTCTCTAATGGCTGAAGATCCTGTCTCAACTTGAGACTTGCAGGTTGGTTGGTCAAGGATATCTGAATTGATTCATGAACGTTTTGCTCCAACACCGTGCACATCTGCCAGGATAATCAGATAAAAACAACTTGTTAAATCCTCACATGCCTTTGGCTCATCCACTACCCGGTCCTTGTATGCGTGTGTTGTTTGTCCAATTTTCATCCTAAGTGTTTCCTATCTGATACATGATACAAATCCCCATCCATTGAGCCTTACAATTCCAAATGAAATAGCAGAAGATTTACCTTGTTATAAAGCTGAGGTAATGCCAATCTATCGGGATTGTCATCACAAGCAGCAGCTGAAATTTCTTCTGATGCTGCATAGAGAGAATGTTGATCATCTATAAAAGTTTTGATAATTAATCAAACCTATGTCCCCTAAAATATGATTAAAGTGTCGATAATTAATCAGGATATGTTTATATAATATCTTTCAAATGTTTTGCCACTTCATCCTGTAGTAATAGTAATTAATAACGAACTCCCCTTCACAAATCTCTCAATTTCTTTTTTCAGCAATCCCTAATTTGGTAATCTGCAGGCTATAATTAATAAAGAAACAATGAACTTACCAATTGATTCCATTCGAGGCAACTGGTCAATCATTTGAGCACTAATCTCTATGGAGCCTAAACTTGATCTGTCAGCTGCCGTTGTTTCACAATCAGCCTCTTCACTTGTAATCTCATTTGCTTTTATATCACCACCCTGAGACAAACAAGGGGGTAAAGGAACTTGTGGGTCTAGAATCAACTCAAGTATCATATCATTACAAGCACCAACTACACACTCTGCTTTACTATATGCTCGTCCTCATGAATGTGCTACAGAATGAATATCTAATGTCCTAGAACAAACAAGAGTGCAAGGATTTTGACTAGCTCTAAAGATGTGAGGGAATGAATCGAGCCATAGGATTTCCACAAATCAGCCAAAATTCCCGGAAAGAAAAAGCAGTGATGAAAAAGAAAGAAGAAGATTCCACATGTCATTAATACTGTTGCTAGGTGTTGCACATTCTATAGACAAAATTACCGCCTAAATCTAATTGGTAACAGTAGATAAGGCATGCCCAGCAGTGGTCCTCCTCAAAACCGAACCCTCGTTAGAGTTAAGGTGTTCTAGATTGTAAGTTAGGTATTCTTTTTCCTAGTATATGAAATGGTGCAACTTAGATTTCCTCATAATTGCTTGCATTGGAAATGTTACTCTTTCAAATTTAAAGCTATCTGAAAATGCAAAAAGAGTAATAGTACAGGCAATAAAGAAAATGATAATCACTTACAAAGTATTCTTTCTGGTACTCTGCGTAGAGTCCTCTCTCCAAAAGAAGCACTCTTTTCTTAATGAACTCTACCTGTCGTCTCTGCATATCTCTAAAATGAAATAAGATAGATGAATCTTGATATAACTGTGCTTGATTTGCAACATCAGCTGTTCCATGAGCAACATCAGCTGCTGCTACATTTCCAGTACCATTTGCTTGTGCCTGGGTGCTAGGAGCTTCTGCATTATCCATGTTAGAAGTAGAGCCGTTTTGTGCTTGAGAAGCAGCTTGTCCAAGGACAGGGAGTCTTATAAAAGGAAGATTCAACTCTTTACAAATGATTTCTTGAACCTTTAAGTCCTTGTCATCAACAATAGCTTGCCATCTTCCATACCCATGCCTAGAATTTTAAAATTAATCATGAGCAGAAACAATCTTCATAAATGAATTAAGAATTTATGAAGCATGCAAATCTGGTTCAAATAATAGAGAAAAAACACTTGTGTTTCAACTTAGTGAAGCATCTTTGCATTCATTCCCAAAGCTTAGTGAGAACACCAACTTTAGAAGGAATGGGGTTTTTTTGGCACATTGTTTATAGATTAGGCAGCTTTATTTTTATATACCTATCATGAGATGTTTGATGTGAAGCATCTTGCGACAGTGCGTATTTCTATGAATCCATACAAATGTAAGGATCAAATTACACCAGGTGCATAGCCTAAGCTCTTTCCCATGCCGGACATGCACCAAACATTCATATTTTTTTTTTATATAATTTAATAGTTCTTATGGAGGGGGTTTTGAATATTTAACTTTCAACCTCCTCTTTATAATTATATAAGAGAAACATGGATACAAATCAGGCTGTACCTCAAGCACCAAAATCCTATGCATCACTCTCCTCAAGGTCAAGTCTATTGAAGATGAGGAGCAGCATATCCTATGCATGTGATTGGATTTTATTATTCTTTTCTAAAAATCCAATTTATATTTCCACAAGTAGCAATACATCAAATATTTAATTCCGAGATCTGGACAGGATGGGCAGCACATAAACTCCAATCAACTTGACGTTTGATGAGAGTGGTGGTGGAACACTGCTAAAAGTAGGTAAGACATTGTCTATGATGCAATCTGTTAGCTACCACAAAAACTCACACTTTGAGAATGAATACTAATTCATTCAACCTATGAAGCAATGTCCCAAGCATAATATTCTAGCAAGATATCCTTAAAACCCCAATGGTGAATCCTGTAATAATTGTTGGATCTTAATGAGACATAGGAAAGTTGCATTTTTTACATATTGAAGACTACTCTGGCAAGACCAATCCATTTCAAAAACATATTCAACTGACCTGAGCACATCTGATCAAATCTATTCTGAAACATACAAGGCAACTAGAGTGCAAGTGAAAGTCCTAAAATGGGCTGGACAATGTTCAGCCTATCCCCTAGTCAAATCTTTAATTTGTATAAAGAATTTAAAGTCCTAGTGCGTGCACACTCACATTGGGAGATAGAGCACTTAAGAGACAAGCAAACTCAAACCAAGTTAACAAAGCCTCAGCACAAAACTAGTTGAGGAGTAGCTATTTAGAGGCAAATAAAGGCAAAATACAAAAAATATGCATCATATAAAAATTAACAGATAAAAGTGATGTGACAGATGGTAATGAGAAGGCATACTTCAATACCGCATGAAGTAACAACGAATCATGCTCTTGTTTCCAAAATTTTCCGCTCTTCAGGCCTGGGTAGCGCACCATAATGTCATCTGTGTAAAGGAGGCTGCCTGGGTTCTCTGTTGCAAACCTTGCCTATCATTCCCAAAAACACATCAAAAACATTGAATAATTGAATCATTTGACCAATGGAAGTAACATGCTTGGGTATAATAATTCCTTTGTTCTTATCTTAGCACATGCATAAGGAAAGCACACACAAGGAAAGCACTCATGTCATGCCTTTTCTGCTTTGAGCACCTTTGAAAGGCAGGCCCAAAAGGGGGAAGGGAGGAAAGGGGAGACCAGATACAAAGAGTAAAAAGAACAGTTAAAGAACCAAGAATTTCAACTTGCAGACTCACCTTATCCCTTATCAAAAGCAGGACAGCAATCCTAATAAGTACATCTTGTATTCTAAGACCCTCTTTAGGAACACCATCTACAATCAAGATCATAGATGGTGAACAAAACAAATAAAGCATATTTACAGCGCAAAAAATACGCAAAATAAAAGCATCAGTGTGAAGATCAATCACCTGAAAAATTAGGTGAATCCGATAGATCTTCCGCTATGTGTGTCAAGAATAATCTTCCATAACTGAAATCAAGGGTGAAAATACCATTTATGAAAACACAATAAACTTGGACATAAAGTATTAAAGTTGGCCCAAAATAATAATAATAATACAATTGCTAGAACTCTTTTAGCACTTGCAAATATGTAAGAAAACAATAGTGGATTGACATGATCGATCTCTAATATGTATATATAGTAATAGCAAACTCTTGAACTTCCTTGATTTGCATGAAATTGAAGAAAATACATGATAGTTTCCAAAAAAAATCTATTCTTTTTGCCTTGAAACTAAACAAGTGTATCTTCTAGCAACTACAAGTGCATGCATACAAATGTCATCCAATCCAAACCAAAAAAATAAAATGCAATACGAATGCAAGATGTGAGTCATGTGACAAAGATGATGCTATTATTAAAGTTTTAGAGCATTAGGTTGCTATAAATAAAAGGTAAAGCTGATGTTCAATACTTTTCTACTTCTTCATATGTCTTCTGTTTCAAACGAGGGGCAAACTCCTTCCAGTCATAGTCTCCGACCCCATACCTGCAATATAAAATCTATGTGGAAAAGCCAGTGCAGATGCAATTTAAAAATTTCATAATCCCAGGAGCAAAATTCTTCTTTTCTTAAGGTGGGAATTAACCTCATCAAAATTTGTACAAATGCAGCCCTCTGATTTTGATTAAAACCCAATACTCTAAATGATCTCCCTTCACCTTCCATCAGAGGAATTGGCTCCATATTATCCACTGCAAACAAAATCAGTATAACATCAATTTCTTATCACTGAATCATTAGAAACAAACCAGGAAGGAAAAAAAACACTACCTCGACCCTTCTTCTTATAAGGCCTTTTTAATGTCTGAATTCCAGATGTCTGAATTCCAGATGAAGTTGTTTCACCATCAGTCAACTCAGCTTCATAGTTATCATCCTCGCCATCAGAGCTTACATCTTCTAGACCAGCAAGGTCATCTTCTTCAACAGAGACCATCTGAATCAGTTGAAACCAAACCAGTTAATCTCATTTCCAAAGTCTCAAAAATAAGTGTTCTGTACTATTCAAAGATGCCAAAACATATGAACTAGTTAACATTTTTAAGCCTACAAACAATTCTTTATCAAAATTTGCTACAGAAGGTCAAAATAACAAATCACTTTAAGTCATCATCTTCAAAAGAAGAACTATCTTACACCCTAATTGGAAAAAAAGATATGGGGTTGATGTCAACTCAGTTCTATTTCAAAACTTAATTCTAGCGCTTGGGAGGATGGATTTGTTAAAATATTTATTTCTACACCCTAATAACATTTGAATTCTGACCCAAAAGAATCAGATACTTTTGCATGGATGGGTCCCACACCATGCCGTGGTTATATTTCCTTCAAAAAGAGTCCTTTTTTTGCAATTCCACCCTTATGCCCTTCACTGTTAACGGAAAACAAAGGGAACATGCAAACAGGAAATCTTGAACTACCTACTTAAAGACAAAAGTCACTTGAAGCAAATTCAATTCCACCCAAACAAGATTTATACCAAACATGTATGCTTTACTGTTAATTGATTTGAATTTAATTTTTAACCACATTGGTTCCAAACTAGCTGTAAGTGAAACATACAGTCTCATGCCAAATAAATTTAACTCCTCGATGATAACAAGCAAATGTGTTTTCCAAAATATGGTAGAAAGAGAATACAATAATACCTGCTTACGGCTTCTCTTTCCTTTGCCCAAAGCATTAGACTCCTCGATTTTGTGCACTTCATAAATGTCTTTTAGCAAGTCCTCCCAATAGTTTGTTCTTTCGGAATTGCTTATGGTAGATTTAGTTTCCATTGCTGCCTTTTGAGCTTCCTTCTCTGCTGCAGCCTCTGCTTCGTCAATATACTTAAAATTTGCAACCTAAAACACACAAAAAAATGTTTTCCAATCAGAAACATTTCAGATACTTGTAAATCAGGAATCAGAAAGAACAGAACACAGGAACAAAGAGCCTGCTCCGTTTTATGAATAACTTGTAATAACAATTACAGATACAATCTTCAATATATTATTTTTACACTGTGACTATTTTAAATAGAGCCGAATACTCAAACTATAAACAACACATGACACAAGCACTGTATCTAGGAATCAATGTACTCGTGATCAAGAGTTCAGCCATTCATTGACTTAATACAATTTCACCTATGAGATACTGGAGATGAATTTCAAATGATGGGTCGCTTTGCATTGGCATCATCATTTAGAGAGAGAATCTAGGAAAGATAAGATCTGCCACGAGGATCAAATTCTTATGCAGCCCCACTGTACCAAAAGACCTTTGCTCTCAATGATCTACCAAAATTTCTTAAATGAAACTAGAAAACGTTCACAATATTCCTCTTGTATAATATCTATGTATATAAGAAACAACATTATCAAAACCTGCAGCCTTAGAAGACTAAACCCCATGGAAATAATTTGCACAATCAAGAGCACTCCCAATATAGTTCAGACCTTGCTCCCAAAGAACACCAAACTTCCTAAAAAGTCTTATGATAAAATTCTTAAAGTAATGCAAATGCAGATTTGAAATTGAAACTCAATTCAATTGAAATCCACTAACCCCAAAAATCTAATTATGATTTTGACCACAGTAAGACAATTCCAGACACACAGGGTGGGTGGTGGTTCTTCATCTGTATTGAAAGAAAGCAACAGGTCATAAATGTTTAACAAAGGTTTAGATTTTATTTTAATGACTACAATTCCAATTATTCGTCCAATGGTAAGAACAGGCCTTATGATGAGTATCACAGATATAACCCAAACAGAGCATCTGCAGAAAGAGAAATCATAAACAAAGTATTTTCTAGACCACAATTTTAATCTTAATTGGCACTGGTCATTATAAGCATAACATAAGCTTTTCTTTGTTCTTTCTGAAGCTTGGTGCAGAGGCAACCCAGGGTCTTTGAGCATTCAGTGAGACCAAAAATCATGCTGACAGGTGGAACAACCACGAAAAATCCTTGGGGTTGGCCACCAAGGGGTCATGGTGAGTTCAACTCTATAGTAACAGAAAATTTACTTAGAACAAGTTTGGTTTATGTTTCAAGAAACAGTAATAGCAAGAGAATTCGCTAAATTTACTTATCAGCTTCAAAATGGAATAAGATTTGAAATTGTAGAAATCTAAATCACAACACTAATGAATAAGAGGCAAGTATATAAAGAGTCCAACAATCATGGTTGGATAACTAGAAAGGATGACTAGGTAAATGCTGGAAAACATAAAGACAATGAAAAGGCATCCAGAGAAGCTACATGAACCAGATGAATATTGAGAATTTCTCTGTAGGCAATGTAATATGGATAGTGGATGTTAACTAATCTGCCTACAATAGCTAAGACTAATAGAAAACAATGTGGAATGTGGTGAGGAAGATAAAACACGTGATGCAAAATTTACTTCCCTTGCATTATGCATCCATCACACAGACTAGGCTAGTCCACAGTTTTTCTTCCAACAGGCAATCATAGTTTTCATCTTTTAATGTCATCAATCAGAAGTGTAAGATAACATGTGCGGAATAAAACTGTCTACAGTCTACATGGGAAAGGAAAAACAATTGCTAAATAGAGCAGGATTATTCTATGGCAGTTACAGTGGAAGATTGAGTACTATAGAAAATCACCACAAAGGCACCTCAACAGATAACAGAAAAAGACATTATAGTATCAAAAAGAAAAAACCTTAAACGCCTTTAAAAATCCATCTTCCTCTTCATCATCCAATGATGTTTCTTCATCTCCAATTTGTTCACGGTCAAGTAATCTATTGAAGAAACAACATAGACTACAACTTTTAGCAAACAATTAAATTTATAAAGCACCAAGATACTAGCAGTCAAAAGTGTTTACCGATGTATAGCAGCATCGTCATAGTGAATTTGACGTGATTTTCCTGCTTCATCATTCTCATCAGCAAAAAGCTCCTTTGAACCATATCTTATGATGTCATCTAGCTCTTCCTAAAATATAATCATAATCTTTTAAGTTTTTTCTTCAAATTTTAAACCCACTCAGCTACTCTTTTTTTCACAATATGAACACATATTTCTACAACCATCTTGTTTTAACTGCCCAGCTAATATGCCTACATAAAGAATCTTGCAAGCTGTACACCATAAACACAATAACCAGCATTTTCTAAAGAACTAACCACTTTAGCCAAGAAAAAGAAGAAAAAAAATCTGCTGATGAGTATGCAGTGCTCTCAGTATAAGTTCATCATAGATCATATCTGTTTAGTTTTTGCCCCTAAATCATACTACGATATTAATAATAGTTAAATTGTGACATCTCTGATCAGAAACTCTAATCATAACTTTCATTTAATTTAGCCCACACAAGCAACATAAGTCTACTGCTACACGTACAACCAAAGGCCTTGACTAATGAAAAAAGACTATTACTTGGTTAATATTTTGTGCCTTCAGCCTCCCAACAACAAGGTGCTCTAAAACCATTTTCTTCTTAGTCATCTGCATCATCCGTTCCTCAATAGTTCCTCGGGTTATGAGCCTATAAATCATTACCTGCAACAACAAAACAACACTTCAATGTAAGACAAACAAACAAACAAACAAACAGCAACAGAAGTTATCTATGAAAACTTGAGAATAAATTTTAACCTTGTTGGTTTGCCCAAGTCGATGTGCCCTAGCCATCGCTTGAAGATCAGCATGAGGATTCCAATCACTGAAAAGCCAAGAATAATATGTCCAGTGAATTGAAACCAAAAAAGGAAAAAAGAAGCAGAAAATCATCACAACCCCACAATAAAATTGCAAATCTAGAACTTTTGAGTTTCAAAATCCCCAGCACTGGAAAAACAAAGTGATCTTTTAAAAACATGGCCATTAGAGACGTCAGTAAATTTAAATGAGCACCGTGATAGTGCCAATTTTTGACTTAGTCAAATTTTAAAAATTCATAAAACACCAGATCACAGTCACCTTATATTTTATTACCATCATACCACCCTTCAACCACATAACTACTACTCTACCGACATTTCCATAGTACCAGCTTTCTCATTATCACTTGAAATGGGAATACTAAAGCAGAAAATGAAAACACTCAACCTATCATATATAATAACTGTATCAGCAGTTGCAAGATTTATTCCCAGTCCTCCAGCTCTAGTTGAGAGAAGAAAGCAAAATCTTGAAGAATTTTTGGCATTAAATCGATCTATGCGTATTTGTCTCTCAGCTCCACCAACCTTTCCATCTATCCGTTCATATGTCCATTTCTGACCACAGAAACAAAATACTGGATCAAATTAGTGTATATCTGAACAACCTATCACTGCAGCAGCCAAATACAGATACAGGATGGATCATAATAAGAAGATGCCGATACCTTATGAGTGCAGTAATCTTCCAGTAGGTCCAGCATGTGCTGAAATTGTGAGTAAATGAGAACTCTATGTCCTTGTTCTTTAAGTCTCACCATCATTTTGTGCAACAGTTGCAATTTCCCAGAAGTTTCCACGAGCTGCCTGCCACATAATAAAACAAGAACAAGCAGCACAAAATAAATCAGGAAATAATATAAAGTACTTTGAAAAGAGTCTTTATACACACTGAAACAACGGAGAACAGAATCATATTTCAACAAGAACAAGCATTGGAAGCCAAAACTGAAATGAAACGTCAGAAGGACAATCCACTGCCTCTCAAGCAAAGAACACAGGCTGAGAATAGGCAAAGAAGATGAAAATATAAGATAAGAATATGTCCTGTCGTAATGCCAAGGTACCACATGCATAACTGGACACATACATGTGTAAATGCACATGTGAATGCAATTGCACAGGCACAAAAAAAGTATGAAAATGTAGAATTAAGTTAAGCACTTGAAAGATTCATTACATGTGTAAATGCACATGTGGATGAAATTGCAAAAACACCAAAGAACAAATACATAGAATAAAACTGAGTACTTGAAAGATTCATTGGTGTCTTCTATATCTGGTTCCACTCCTTCTAACATATAAGGATGACAACAGAGTTTGCGCAATTCCATAACCACATTGATAAGAGAAATCTGGTCAAGGAAGATCCAGGGAAAATAACATGTTAGGTTGAAATACACTAAAGTAGTTAAAGTATTTTTATTTCTCTACAATAATAAATTGCACCTGTGCACCGCCACGTCGAGTCAGTATTTGATAGTTACGAGTCAGAATGGCCTTGTAATATTCCTTCTGCTTACTACTTAGTTCAACACGTAGAATGAGTTCCTTCTTTGGAGGTAGCTCCTTCATGACATCCTTCTTCACCCCTATAAGAACATCACAAATTTGCATCCACATTCTCATCAATACTTAAATTTTAAAGAAAAGGGAATGAAAGCCATCTTTTGCAACAGAAACCATAGCTGCAACAGGCCACAAAAGAGAGAGCCCTTAAAATTGCATATTTAACAATTAAAAGGAAAAAAGAAAAGCTAATGGAGCAAATAAAATAGACAGGGAATACCTATTTCATGGAAAATAACTTGTCACCCAACTTGTCATAATATTTCTACCACAAGAAAAGTTTTTCCTAAGATCCTGCATTTGTTACTTTTACATTTGTGTTCCTTTTCTTGCAAAAGGAAACAGGGTGAAACCATAAGTGATTCAGAATACGGGACAAAACAAATTAAAAAAAAAAGAGAGTGGGTGCTAGCAAAAATCAAATCGACTCTGTAAACTCAGCCCCTTAAAAGAAATGTAGAAAAATTTATCGTTTCAATTGCAGAGGAAAAACAAAAACCAAGTAACTTTAATGTGCTGACAAGTGACGAAAGAAATGAGCGAAGACTACTAGGAGACATGTTTTTCAGATGTTTGAGAAAGTAAGACCCCAAGAGAAATCAAATGCTTAAACAGAACTATGGAGGCATCCACAAATAGTCTGATAACACTTCCTTTGGCACCTTCATGTCCAAAGAAAAGGCAGAAAAGGTCCACGGTCAACATAAAAGAAAAATAATAATAATAATCAATGCACCAAATATAAATCACATATATCAATAGCTCTGGAAATCCAATTAATCAAATGAAGTACATGTCTGATGGAAAAGTTTGAGATTTTACTTCTAAGGAGATGGGGAGCCAACATTTTATGAAGTCTCGATATCTGTTCCTCTTGATTTATATCCTTAAACTCCTCTTGGAACTCTTCTAAACTCGCAAACTGCAAAGATTAAACCAATATGAAGAAAAAGGCTCTTTCAACTTATCAACAGGCTCTTATAACCTATCATGATCTAACTAAAATCATATGCAAAGCTGCACATTGTACTAACCTTCCCAGCATCAAGGAAATGCATGAGCATGAAAAGCTCATCCAGATTGTTCTGAGCACGAGTCAAATGAGTGCATAAGTTAGTAAATTCAACAAACACATGTAAACAGTATTATTAAGTGGTAGAAATCCCATAAGGGAAAAGCAAGCAAAGAAAGCTAATTAGCTATTCATATAATGATGGGAGGGCACTTCATTTTACTTTCTATCCAGAGTTTGCAATCTAAATATTTGACTCAGCCAATACTGTGAAAATTAGCATGGCACGCATAAAGAACTTGCAATACTGAAGCAATAAGATGATTAAAAGCATCATATTATAGATATAAGATTATTAAAAGCATCATATTATAGATATGTGCACATAAAAACTGAAGATAATGATAAAAATAAAGTGAATAAAGAAACTAAAACATGCATTCATATTGTGTTGCAAAAGTGTAATTTATTAGACAGACTAAATCTGCCTATCTGCCAGTGTTTAAATTCAGCAAGCTAACTTTACAACATGATAAAATCAGCAACAGACACTCCCTCAAATGCTCCAGTGGCAGAGCATCAAAACAAATGCATGTTAATCAAAAGAACGCTGAACAAGCCTCTCAATTATTGTCGTAATCAGTGGTTTCATACCCAGTGATTTTGCTAAAAAAAAAATACAAAACCAGTAGGAATCAAGAGAAGCATAAAGGCTTTTACATCATATAATAGGTTTACAAACATGGGCATGCAATAAAGTATTTTTATTTTTCAATTTTGTTCTGATGTTGGTATTTATTATATGCAAGCACTATTCTCTGGCCAAAAGCAATAATCTTAAGTCCATGTGATTCAATTGCATCATTAGAAAACAAACCTGAAGCGGGGTTCCAGTCAAAAGCACACGATGGTTACTATAGTACTGCTTCATCGAGAGAAACAATTTTGAGTCCTTATTTTTTAGACGATGACCTTCATCAACAATCTACAAGTAGATGTCAGTGTTGAGTAGCCATAACATGCAGGGGACTAGCATTGTACTCGTTAAGTTGTAGAATGTTACCATGCACTCCCACTTTATTGGTTTCAGCGATGCTGTGTCTAAGTTAATCATCTCATAAGATGTTAGAAGCACATCAAATTTTATTCTATCTTGCTTTCTTTCAGTGACAACTTGACCAGATTTCTTTTTCTTGATCTTCTTGTGCTTCTTGGGGTAGTAAAATTCATATTCCCTAATGACAGCACGAGCTTGTGCAGAGCCAACATACATAACCTGTACAAGAGAAACTTCCACTTAGTGTTCCTTATCAATGAGTAAGATAGCTAAAGAGTTCCGTGTACATACAACATTCATTTGAGGTGCCCATGTTGCAAATTCACGTTCCCAGTTTCGCAATGTTGAAAGTGGAGCTACTACCAAATGATGAGAGATGCCTTCTTCAAAAAGAGATGCTAAAAATGCAATACTCTGTATGGTTTTCCCTGTAATCAAACAAAAATAGAACAAACATGAATACTTGGGAAAAACAATGAAAAGCTATCAGTGCAAAAGCAAAAACACAAGCAAGACTCACCAAGGCCCATCTCATCAGCAAGTATTACATGTGTTTGTTTGGACCAAGAAAAACGTAAGAAGTTCAGCCCTTCTAGCTGATATGGATGCAATGAGCCTTCAATTACAAGAACAGGAGCACTTGGGGATTAACAATAATCAAACCAAGTTAATATAATATGAACAAGCATGTTAGGTTTTCAAGAAAGTAGAAAAACATCAGATGGAATGATGTACCTCCAGAAAGAAATTCAGGACTGTGTTCATACTGTTGAAATTCTTTTGATTTCTTCTTTGAATCAGTAGCATCTTGAAGGCTGCTCTTTTGCTTACTTGGTTTGTGAGACCTAGACTGAATTCTATTAAATCTTTCTATTTCAGGCTGGAATGTAGATACATCTGATTCAAATTCCCAATAACATTCATCATAAGAAAGTTCCTTGTACTTCACAAGATATTCCTTCTCACCCTCAACTCCCCTGAAGCACACAACAGTGTCACATTCATGAATCTTGTGACAGAATCAAACAATTTAAGAACAAAAGTAAAATAAAGAGAAGAAAAAAAAGGCTAAAATAGAATATCTAAACAGCAAAGCACACCGGTATTATCAAGAAATGCAGCCCATGATAAGAGGCAACTGCATATTATAAATGGAAAATTTTCACTCTGATGCTTTTATCTACAATTAATGATTTTAAAGTTCAAGAAACAGGATGCATGTAAGAAATACCCCTTGTAAAGACAAAAGAACATTAAAAAAAAAATGCATAAAGCTATAGTAAAGAGGTTCCAAAATAGGATGACGGCAACAGGGAGAACAAATAGCCATGTAAGATGAGCATCCCTTCAAAATCCCAACTATTCTGCTGAACTACCCCGCATCCAGGGAAAGATCCAAGGATTAAAAGCTCCATCCCAACCCCCCTTAAAATATAACAAAAGGTTGATATTCTTCAAGATGATATTTTTTATTTTATTCCTAAACGAACAGTTGTTTCTTTTTTCTTCTAAAAATATTTTTCTCAAAACACTTAACCCTTCATGTGTGAACAATTTTCTCCCTCTACCTCAAAAAATGAAAGCATCTGATCCACCAGTTTCATCCCTGAAAAGAAAATTTGTCTTTCCCCCCAAAATAACTCAATCCTGGGTAGGTACCTAACTACTTTTAATCTTAGATATGAAATTGTTACTTGAACAGTAAGGATAATTCTTTCCAACAACAAAATTCTGGTAAAATACATGCATGTTAGTTATTGTATTAGCAAACTACTTGTCTGTCCGCATTTTCTCATATATAATTAGAGCATAGAAGGCACATACTTTTAATAGTGAACTCCACTCCATAGATTTCAAAATTCAACAAAAAACTTCATAGAGCATTTCCCCATTTCATCGTTTGTAATCAGCCATAAGGAAAAACAATGCAGCATAAAATCAAAACTATCATATTTTGTGTGTGTGTTTGATGCATTAAAGTTTCAGATGAGTCAACCTGCAAGCAAGAATTCGATCAACAGTTGTCCATTCAGGTCGGATAGCAACAAAGTCATCCTCAGAGTTATTGTTCGCCGCCATTTGACGATTGAAATTGTTTACTTTAGTCTTCAGGCGAGGATTTGACTTGAAAGCTTTTAGGAACTCTTTCTCAGGTACCCTGTAGGGAGTTGTGATGAACAAGGAAGGAAACCAGAAAGGAAAAAAACCAGCTAACACATGAGCAAACGATGCCTAATAGGCATGGAAAATACAACATTGAACAAAAATACAAGAGAACATCATACAAAAGTCGAAATGGATTGTGCTACAGAAACACCACAATATAAGGCATGTTAGCATGGAGGGGAACTTGAAATGATTATAAAAGGGTTTGCAAAACTAACATATCATTTTACAAGCAATTGTTCTACCTTATAAAATTGGAAACCATATAAACAAAATTACCAAGTGCAATGTAGATAAGATAAGCCTTTCCACTTCACAAGATACTGTTTTACAAAAATTTGCTTTGAGCCTAGCTTAGAGGCATCACTATCATCAGCTACGGTAGGGCGCATTTCACTGTCCAATAACTTATCAATATCATTCAGAGGGCTAACCTGCAGACAAAAGAATGGTAATTGTCAGCTACGAAAAGCATAATGTTTTTTGAATTAAACAAGAGTACCCATGAGTTCCAAGGAATCATACACATTCAGGGCATCTCCAATTGCTAGGAAAAGGAGCTTTTAGTGGTGGAAGCAGACACTTGGGATGGTAAGCATAAGTGCAAGTTTCACAATTCAGAAGATTCTCACTCTCTCCACAAGCTTGACAGGAATCCTCCTTCTGAATAAGAGGCAAGAAAGCGGAACTATTAAAGAGACATAAAGTTTATGAAATTTGCAACGCTAAGAAAGACAATCATGAGAGGACAACCAAATCACAGCATCTATGTTCACTGTAAACATGTGTGGGAGCATGGACATGAGAGATGTTTCAAAAAATCAGATGTATATTCTGCCAAATGTTTAAAGCATTATTCTCCATCAGTTGTTTTGAAGCCTAAAGGCCTCAAGCAGCTAAACACCTAAGCCGTAATTTCTTCTCGCTCTTGTGCATTGTGTTACATTGCGCTATGTTCCACAAATACATCATTATTTTTTAAATCAATTTTTTGAAATATGCATTCATATTCTCAGCCGTAGTAAACTACTTTCCAGTTCCATCATCATAATCATTAAAGTTGAAGGATTAACATGACAACTGATGAAGGCTTGTTCAGTTAGCCTACAAAATAAATCCAATGAAATCAAGGAAAAAGAACATCAAATACATGATTATAGAATGGAGTCCGGGAATCAATGAAGATCACCCACAAAAAGACCCAAACAACCTTACAATTTCATAGAGCATCCCAAACCAGAAAAAAGAAAGGAGCAAAAAGCTGGTGGAAGTACGAAACTACTCAAACCCAAGAAGTTTTCAATTCTCAATTTTGACAGGCTGTGCCCCTCACCACAAGAGAAAGGGCACTGGTAAAAGTAATGCAGTGAAAAAACATCTCTAATAGAGGATGTACCTTAAAATAGAACCATCTAACTCAGAGCAACTCAGTCATGACCATGATTTCATCAGGCCAAGCACTAGACCATATATATATATATATATAAAACACTAATGGAAAAATCCATGTGACTAACAACAGCCACAGAACAACAAAATTGTATAATTTTTTCTTAATTATTTCCACAGAACATAGTTACCTCCACTCAGAAATCCCTGACCAAAGCCATCCCTTTATTTCCTCTGTTAACTAGCCCATGCATCTAAGGCAGCCTTAAAAACATCATCAAAACATCCTTAAGAATAACAACTCAGCCACAATCCCGATCCTTTTACATGATAGTATCGAATAAAATTTCTTTTCGTGGGAATTAAACTCCTTCCCAGAATTCAAAACTAAATCTAAGAAATAAAATGCACAGAATTCACCTTAAAACCATTAAAAAAAAATCCTTCAAAACACATCAAAATGTTTGAACCTCAACTATCGTAACTTCCAGATGAAACTGTAAAGCATCAAACTCGGTAATTAGCCTCGAAAAGAAAGGGGAAAAAACAATTATCATTCAGCATTAAAGACAGTACACACTAACCTACGAAAGAAGTAAGAAGAAAAGAAACAAACCGCATCATCCCTGACAAATCTTTCAATTTTCTCCTGGGGTTTTTTAGCTTTCCCAGAAACAAAATCAGCATCATCATCTGATTCATCCAAGTTATAAATTGGCCTCCTTTCTGATCTAACACGTAGCCTCTCCACTAAGCTACTCATTTCCTGCAACCAAAACAGAAAAAACAAAGACATGGCATTATTAAACACCACAAACTCAAGAATCATAAACAAAACAATGAAACCAAGAGTGCAAGAAACCAACATTACACGTGCACCAATTCATGCAAGAACAAAAACCCACTTGATGGAGAATTATCAAAATTAATCACCATTTCAATAATTAATGAGTTTCTGGGTCAGTAGTTATTGAAGTAAAGTGTGTATCTTTATGCGTGAGGTCTTTAAAAGCAAAGATGGCAAATGGGTTTTAACTCTTTTCAAGGAATTTTTGCCAAATAGAAGTTTAGAGTGAGAGAGAGAGAGTTACCGGAGCAGCTGGAGCACCAACGTAGTAAAAATTGCTGCCTAGACCCAAAGAAACACCAAAACCGGAGTTTGGGCTAGACAGAGAAAACTAAAAAGACGGAGGTTTATAAGCGTCAATTATGCTGTCACCTAAGACAACGTTTTTCCTTGATGTTTTTTAAACATGAAGTACTGTTTATATAATAACCAAGGAGTTGCATTTAAGCCCCCAAAAAAGAAATGATTAGTGTTAGTTAATTATAGGATTGCCCTTGTTGTGTGGGGAGGATTGGGTGGAATTAAGAGGGTAGATGGTCTTTATGGAGTATTACAAGATTTTTTAATTTAGATATTGTTGGAACACAAGTGTGAAGCTATAGCAAAATGATTGAAATATATGAAAAAATAAAAATAAAGTTAAAAGGACAAGTCTCTAGTATAATAAATAAATTTTTTAGAGAGGTTAAATAGATAAAATATTTACTATAAGAATTAAATTTTACTTTTTCAATAAATATAAAATAGCCATAATATTTTTATTTTGGTGATTTTAGTATTTTCAATTCAAATAATATTCAAAACCATATTATTAGATAAATAAAATAAAAATGAAGTTTGTTAACACCAATTTAGAGATTTAATTAATCATAAAATAATACATCACTCTTCATGGTAAGAATATAAAACTTTGTTTTATATTTGTCAATAGGTTAACTAAGAATTTATACTAGCATTCAATATAAGTTGTTTTGCAGCAAAATAAAAAAGGTTGAAAGGGATACATTACATCAACTTAACATGTATGACTATTTATCCTATTACATTGTTATGTTTTAAGAGGGGTAGCCATGGCTATATAATTGGGAATCCCTTTATTTTTATATGCTAGAAATGAAAATCATAATAATTGAACTCTAACCTTACCTCATAAAAATAAAATACTATATACATAATGTTTTTTTTTTATTGGTGCCACTTTAGAAACTTAACAATACACAATTGTTTTTTTATTTATAGCAATAATATATAATTTGTTTTATTGAATGAATGAGAATTGTTGACTTTTAATGTATTTTGGAAGATGAGTATTTATTTAATTTCAGTGTCTAATGACGACTAAAAATCATCGCTACAACTAACAATCATGTTTATTTATTTGTACATAGAAAGAGTAAGATGAACTTTAATTTATTTCTCTTTAATTTATATCGTGTTTAGAACTAGTCTATTTTATATGTATGTGCACATAAAATTTTGTATAATAATCAATGAGTTGCATTTAAGCTCACAAATGAAAGATTATTCTTTGCTATTTATCAAATTATCTTTATGTGTCTAGGGAGGGAGGGTTGGAATCGATAGCTTAAGAGGTATGTTTAGAATAGTGTTGTTTTTTAAATAGCGTATTGATGAAATCACTAAAAGCACATAAAATTCATTAATGTGAACATGGAGATTTAATAACTTGGAAAGTGATTTCCATATTTTATTTGGTAAGAGTGAAATTGTGTTTCTATATTTTTTTATAACATAACTATACTTTATTTTTCTATCTCCTTCAATATTATATCATAGTCTTGTCATTCAAAAATAATTTTAATGATAGATGAAGCTATATCTATTATAGATCAAAAATAAAACCCTAATTTTTTTCAAAGGTTGCTAAGTATAATAGGCTATTGTCAACCCTACCATATAGAGAAAACTAAAAAAATAGTGGTTTATAAGCTTTAATAATGTTATGTCACCTAAGATGTTTTTCTTAAAAAAAAAAATTTACATTAAATCATGTTTATATAATAACCAAGAAGTTGCATTTAAGCCCATAATAAGATATTAGTGTTTATTAATTATAGGATTGCTCTTAGGTGTATGAGGATGGAATCAAGGGGGTGAGATGGTCTTTATGGAATTGTATAAGTTTTTTTCAATTTGAATAGTGTTTGGAACTAGGATATTAGTGAGATTAATGGAAGAAGATAAAGTTTGTTAATGTTGATTTGATGATTTAACTCATTGAAAAATGATTTTTTTAATGATGAGAGTGAAATTATGTTTTCATGTTTGGTAATAAAATGATAGGAGTTTTTTGTCGATATCCATATCTAATTTGACATGGAATTAAGTGAGTTAACTATAGCAAAATGATTAAGGAATAATATAAGAAACATACAAAGAAAAAAATGAAAATAAAGCCAAAAAGACAAGTCGTTAGTGTAATAAACAAACTTTTTAAAGGAGTTAGATAGAAAACTTTAAACATAAGGATTAAATCTAACTTTTCAATAAATATGGAATAGTCATAGCCCCTTTAAATATAAGATGTTTTCATTTTTTTATTAACATCATTTAAACTTAACATTTGTAACCACCTATAATGTATGTATTTTTGTAATTTAAAATGGATAGATATCATTTTTTAAAATGATTTTAGTATTTTGAATTTAGATGGTATTCAGAACTATATTACTAGATAAGTGGAACAAAAATGAAGTTTGTTAACACCAATTTAGAGATTTAATTAATCATAAAGAATTCTTCACTCTTCATGGTAAGTATATAAAACTTTGTTTTATAGTTGCCAATAAATTAATTGAAAATTTATACTACCATTCAATATAAGTTTTGCTCCAAAATACACAAGTCAAGTGTAAATATTAAAAATCCTTTTTGTAAGCCAAACGTAACATAATCTTAAAGTTGAATGGAATAAAATATATCAACTTAACATCTATAAATATTTATTTTGTTATGTTGTTTTGTTTTATGAGGGGTATAAGATGTTTTGGAGTGATATTTACTCGAATTTGGATAGTATCTAGAATAACTTGATTAAAAAATAAATGGAATATAAAGGAAGCTCGTTAATTTTTTTTTCTTTTAGTTAATAGGGAGGCTTTAGACTATGATAATTGGAAAGCCCTCTAATTTTATATGTTAGAACCAAAAATCATAATAATTGAAACCCTAACTTTACCTTATAAAAATAAGCTATTAAATACATAATTTTTTTTTATTGATGCTTCTTTAGAAACTTAATAATAAACAATTGTTTTTTTTAATATAGTAATAATATATACTTTGCATTATATTTTTTTTATTGGGTTAATGAGAATTATATGTTGATAATGCAATTAAATTTGATAAGAGTAAGTAAGCTAACTTTTAATATTTTTTGGAAGATGATTATTGACCTGATTTTAGTGTCTAGCAAATAGAGTTAGAAATCATCTATTTTACATGTACAACAAACAATCATGTTTGTTTATTTGTACATGGAAGGAGTAGGATAAAATTTAATTTGTTTCTCATTAATTAATATCTTGTTTAGAATTTGTCTGTTTTGTATATGTATACACAAGATCATATTTATTAATCAAAGAGTTGCATCTATGCTCACAAATAAAAGATTAGTGTTTGTTATTTGTTTAATTATCTTTATATATGTAAGGAGGGTGGGTGAAAATATTAGCTTAAAAGGTACGTATGGAAAAATGTTTCTTTTTTTTAAATAGTGTATCAAAGAAATCATTAAAAGCATGTAAAATTTATTAATATGAGTTTAGAGATTTAATAACTTGAAAAGTGATTTTTTTAAATTTTATTAGGTAAAAGTAAAATTGTGTTTTTATGTCTTTTTTTATAACACATCTATACTCTATTTTTTTTTTACCTCATTCAGACATTATAAAGCTACATCTATCTTAGATCAAAGACAAACCCCAAATATTTTTCAAGGTTGCTAAGTATCATGAATTATTGTCAACCCTACCACACAGATAAAACCTTTTCATTAAAAAGAAAAATGTTTAACCGAGAAGAAGTTAAACTTGATAAAACTAAATTTAATATTTAGGATCTAGATCCACCTGATTTGTTACAAGATTAAAAACTTGAGAACAAAAAAAGATGGATTGTTGCCATTTAGGCTATAACCATCAAGAATATGTATGAATTAGGTAGATTAAACAAGATAATTTTTGGAATTTAGTTATTTTTGAAAAAAAAAACATATGGGTGTAGAGGCATTATTATGAATAAGATAAAGGTTGGAATTGGGATCATAAGAAAGATAAAAGAATTTGAGATGGTAGAATATGATAAAATCATTATGATTCTGACACCAAATTAAACTCAAATATAGGTGAAGGATTAAAAGCTCGGTCTATTAATAGGTTTCATGAATATATATATAGAGATTTATAATTTGAAAATACAAAAAGATCTTTAATAGCTAAATGAATTAAGTATCAACGAAAAATACATATATTATAATGTTTTTTTAAAAAATAAGTGTTAATACATTCTTAAGATTATATGGATTAAGTTATATATCACCATCCAAATCATTTTCAATATGTCAATTTTTTCTCATTTTATTCTTACTAATTCAATGACATAAGTTGAGCTGTATAAAGACACCTAAGCCATTTTAAATTATGAATAAAAGATTTAATTTGATAAGAAATAAAATAGATATACTGAAGCTTTATATGGTAATTTTATTTCATTTTAGGTGCATTCACTTATTCAAATCATATGTCTAAAAACTAATTTATTCCTAATAATCTTATCTTATCAAGTCATCATAATTAAGTGTGTATTTGTTCAAGAGATGAGTCATGTAGCACACCTTACAAAAAGCATGAAATATATGCTTTTCAAGAGATGCGTCACGTGGCACACATCATAAACAAACATCAGAGTTGGAAAGCCCATTAATCATAGAGAGAGAGAGAGAGAGAGAGAGAGATTCTAAGTTCAGAATTTATCATTATCATCTTTTAGATTAGTAAGCTTTGCATCTCTCATTTTTCAAGTCCAACACCAAAAAATAGGAGGACTCATAACAAAGCCCTTTTCAAAATTTTCTTTTTTGGAACAAGAGGAGGCGGCCAAATTCTCTAACGTTAGGTTTGATTCCCCAGACATATACAAGCCATTTGGAAGAAGAGGAAGCCAGATTCTTTAACGTTAGGTTTGATTCCCCTGACAAATACAAGCCATTTGGAAGAAGAGGAGGCCAAATTCTCTAACATAAAGGTTGATTTCCCAGACAAAAGTGGCAACCTATTTTTGACGTTATTGGTGCATGAGCCATGCTTTTCT
Source organism: Populus tomentosa (assembly GCA_018804465.1). Taxonomy (NCBI): domain Eukaryota; kingdom Viridiplantae; phylum Streptophyta; class Magnoliopsida; order Malpighiales; family Salicaceae; genus Populus; species Populus tomentosa. The sequence continues at coordinate 1,675,319 of CM032003.1, read as the reverse complement.
GACGAACAAGCTCTTTTAACCACATTACTTGAAACAAACGTGACAAAATCTCATGAAAAAAGGTGGCACTTCTGGCACCATCTCATGAACTTGGCAGCCCATTTGTCATGGGACAATGAGAACTTGCCAAGGGCAGGGCAGGGCGTTTAAAGCATCTCGTCTTGAATACAATGAAAATTGTGCAGTATTTGGCATCTTAACAGCACAGCAAACCAGAGATTATTGCAAGATTACAATTTACAGGCAGGTTTATGGGATTTGAAGGGATGAAGATTACCATTAAGGCATCAACGTCACATTAGCAGTGATTTAATTAGTTAACAGGAAACTGAGATTTTAAGGAGAGAAACTCTTGGAATTTTGTATCTCCATTTGTCAAACTTGTAGCCCATTGATTCATACCACAATTTGTGCTCAAAGGAGGTCTAACTTATTGCGGTCCTTCTATTTTCTTCATCGTCTGGGTTACAGCAAGCCCCCGTTTTGAGAAGCAGCAAGATTGATATATATATATATATATATATATATAGAGAGAGAGAGAGAGAGAGAGAGAGACACACACACACACACTGTCCCAAACTGTTGGATTTGGATTAAGTTGAGCTGCTGATGATGAGCAAGTACAAGTCCAATTACAAAACCCACTTGAAAGTGGGTTAAAATTGCACAATTTTATAAGCGTTAGTTTCTTGAATTAAGAACAACTATAACGATAGTTTTAAGACATGGAATTATTTAAGTCCGGATTCCGGGTTTTAACCAGGTTAATTTTTTTTTAAAAAAACAAAACTATATTATTTTAATAAAAAAAATAAAAATCAACAGGTTTGAAGTCGGGTCACGCCGAGTCGCCAGGTCAACCGGGTTTTTCCTTTATTTATTTTTTCTTCAACTCAATTCAGTTCCAATCCCAGGTCAGCCGGGTTCTAGGTTGACCCGCCGGGTCAAGCCGGGTTTTAAAACTATAACTATAACACAAGGCCAGGTTTATCCGGCTAAAACCTAGGTCATAAAACAAGTAGATTGACTTGAAAGTTATCCTGCCAATCTAAACTATAATATTTTTTAAAAAAAAAAAACTGGAAATAAACATTGTTTTAATTCTTTTTTAATAAAAAAATCAAAAACAAAAAACATAATAATAATAAAAAAAAAAAAACCTATTCAAAGTAAAAATCAGCCAAAATTAGGATCGACAAATTATCGAATCAATCCGCAGACAAAAGAGTAGAGAACACAGAAGATATCCATATACTCTCGAAACTCTGCATGTTTTTTCTCAACAATTCAACTGTTCATGGTTCTCGAGAGGTGAAGCAGGTGCCTTTTCCTTGTGATTACACAATGATCCTGGTACACGTGAGATAACAAATGACTTTGGATTAGCAGTACACTCCTAAATCGCATTATTGACAGGAGAACAAGTAGGTTTTCTACTTTGTTTACAAAAACATTTTGCTTTGCAAGGCTTCCACCCTTGCATGCACTCCAGGAAATGATCCCTTCGTTTTAATATCCAACAAAATTGAAATAGCTTTCATCCTGGAGGGGAAAGAATCTGATCCCTGGAAATTTGGCTCCGTTGATAATGGTGGCTTTTGCAGGTTTCCTCAACTTTTAATCTCTGCTTCAAATTTCATTCCATAGATTCTCATGTATTCTGGCACAAAGAAAACCCTCGTTATGCAGAGAATTAATTCTTAGGTTAAAAAAGAAGTAAACATGTTAGTACCTTAGGCAGGTGATGACCAGTTCACTCAACCAATGAGCAAAATCAACGAGGAAAACTATGAAAAGCTAAGAACAGTGGAGTTCTCTCGTCTTAGTTAATCATCTAAGTCCTTGAACCACGAGCTTATCAAACATGTCCACTACTTTTTACTTCACAAATATGCATTAAATACAATAAATTATCATGAGCGCATTTATATTTTTGTATGAACTTAAAAGTTGTTCATGGCTTTAATATACAGTGAAAGATTAATTTCATTCATCCACTAATATGCATTAATATACGTTAATGTGTTTGGAAGTATAATTACTGTTACTTTTCAAAGTGTTTTCATTCAGAAAAACATATCAATAATATTTTTTTTATTTTTTAAAAAATATTTTTAAAATTAACACATTAAAATGATTTGAAAACATCGAAAATATATTAATTTAAAATTAAAAAAAATTAAAATTTTTAAAAAGTGCTTTTCTACCACACTACCACACAGCTACTATGGCCACTCCTGCTGAATGTTAGTCTTATGAAAGCAGTAGTCTCACTTCATCAGAAAAGCAAGTTCTCCTGTTCATGACGCGCATTCAACTTGCCGCAATCACGCAATTAAATTTCATAAGGTGAGTCAGATATAGTGCATACCTCTTCAAAACTTGCACGTTCCAGAAAGGCTCATCCTGCTTCCTCTTGTCCCACCACACTAGCTCTTCAAACCATGCTGCTGGAAAGATGAATGTCCGTGTGGAAGAGCACGCCTGTTCTTCTAGGAAGTTAAACAGGCATGTTTCATATAGTCTAAGAGGCATTCAAGGCACATCATACAGAGTGGAGTTCAACCTGGTTGTATTGTAAAATCCAGGAGTTCAGTGAACCGAATAGAGGAACAATATATTGCATACCAAGGCACCTCTGCAGCCTTTTTCACGACAAGGGTGAAATAATTTCGAAGTGGAAGAAGAAGGGAGGGAGGGAGCACTCAAATCTATTAATTTCCAGGTCCTACGATCATTATATTTGTTGACAATCCTTTCATCCTTGTACAAAGACACGGGCAAAGACAATATCAAAGGCGAAAAAAACACTGGATACTCCAGGGTAAGAAAGGATGGAATCAAGGGAAATTGCATTCGTTAAAGACAAAATATCAATTCAAAGCTGAAGGCTTTCACGGTGATCTTAATTTCAAGGAAAAACTGGAATTAGAGGGTCTAATTATTGGACAATATTAAATAAATGGGGGGAGAGACAGAGATACACAAAGTTATCTAAGTTGATTGAGTAATTGTGTCTCCTTCAAGGTAGCAAACACAGCGAATAGCTAAATATCCAGACCAATGCACAAAAGATCAAAACAAAAGGAAATTCAGCAGAACAATTTGTGAGAAACTAAATGATTATTGAACACTAAATGAAGCGATTTACAAAAATCCAAAGCTACAAACAGTCAAGTTTCGATTATAAGGAGGCAATTGAAAGAAATCAACACCAGAACAACCTTTTTTTGCCATAGTTTACAAAGAGGATAGAAAGTCTCACACTCCAGCAGTCTACAAACATTGATCAACCTTTTATCCCATTTGTTTTTTTTTTTTTTTTCAATTAGCATTCTGTCCATTCTGGAAACCAAGACCATACAAAACATATAAACTAAATTGATACATATCTGGGTTGGAGTGCATAAATCTCAAGCAGTGATTAAATCGCACAAGAACAAAGAGTGATGAGAAACTTCCCAAGGAAATCAAATGTAAGCATGTGTCTTTGCTCGGCACTATGCAATTCATAGCACCAAAAAATATTGGCTAAACAGATATGATTCCACAAAACTAAACAGATAGTATACAGCACCTCATGTGTAACACATGATGGACAAATTCTCCCTTCATTAAACAGAAAATATATGAGGAAAAAAATATAAATCTTCTATTGTATTTAAAGATGTATCAAGTATACAAAGCAGAATTTTCTACTGTAATTTCTCTTCTGGGAAAATGGCTGGAAGGAATACAATGGGTCAATGATTAGCATGTCAAGCCCCCTCGCATCGAAAAAATAATTCGGGCAAAAAAACAAGCCTGCTGTTCCGACGTGAGCAGAAAATTTTAAAAACTGATGGCGAATTGACGAGCTTGTAACAAAATTAATCATTGATAATATCACCTGTTCATAGGTTCTAACTGAACTTCCATTCGTCCAGAATGCTGTGCATCTTTTTGTGCTGAAGCCCTGGCTGGACTCAGGAGGTCAATAGAATCCTCTTCCTCGTGGTTACCCAACACCCAATTACTTCTTCCTAGTATTCTGCCTCTCCTTCGCCGTTTTTCTTGATATTCCAGATAAGTGACAATCATTGTACCAATCGCGAACCAAAGTATTAATGCCCAGAGATATCCATGAACATTTTCATCTCCATATCTATCTCCCAAATGCTTCAGGCCACTGAAAAGTGCCGCAATTCCTACAATGATGGCAGATCTGCCAACAATGAAGTGAAGATACTCCCAGAGACGCCTTTTTGAGGAAACCTCCTCTCCATTAGCAGGTTTTTTAGGCCTCATGGAGGCATTAACTGGCTGTACACAGGCCAGAAATATAGCAGCAAGCCCAAATTTAACATGAGCTGAACTGACATAGAGGCCCCGAAGCTCAGCTACTGCAAATAGAAGGCCAAGTAGGAGAATGGCTAAACCTGAATACTGCAAGTAAACATGTGTCTGGTACCAGCTATCCCCCTTCACATGCTTCAAGTATCTAGCGGCCATAATTCCACCAGGAAGCAAAATACCCCAAGCAAGGAACATCATGAACCCATGTACAGCTAACACCGGCCGTAAATCTTGCTCTGCTTCTGCAGAACCACGCATAAGCAACACCTGTATAGGCCTATGGCTAGTTTCAAAATGCATATTCTTCTCATTTAGGTGTTCATCTGACCATTTAGTACCCAGTGCCCATATAACCTTGAGAGGAGTTGTAGGATCGATGATATTTTTACACTCTACCCGATCATTGTGACTACAAGGTTTCAAAGGTCGTGTAAACTCGAAGGTAATGATCCCATTTTCTGATTTGCACCTTATATCCGTCAAATTCTCATTTGTTGGATGCACACTCGAGGCATCCCTTCCATCAATCCAAAATGAATTTACATGCCCTTTACCGATATCATCAATCCAACCCACATAAGCATAGCTATTAACCATTTCAGTACCAAATCCTATCGCAATATAACCACTCTTTTTCTCACCGCGGGCTGCAATGGATATAGAGTCTTTTGACAACGTCCAAAAGAATGTGACTTGCTGATCATCCAAAAGGACACTGTTGTTATACATATCAGATAAACCCCCATCAACCACCTGAACTCTCCAGCCCATCTTCTTCTGAAACAAAGAATGATAGTACACCTGATCCGGAGTATTCCTATCTGGTTCCCAGATCAATTCCATTGGACTAGCCAGAACACCTTCAGCTTCAGACCCTCCCGCATATATCGTCTCAGTCTTGTTCCTCAGTGTTGCATTACCACCAATCAAATCTGAAGTAATGTACAATGCAACATCATGTCCAGCTTGCACCGAAAACTTCACTGGCACCCCTCTTTCAACTTTCAAAACAGGAGCCTCCTTCTTATTAATATACAAAACTTTTGAAGGATTAGGTGGATTGGGGTAATGAACTGCAGGACCAGTAGTAACAACAAGAGGCTTGTTTGCATCTGCAATAATCAAATCCTGATCCTCCTTGTCTGCAGCATCCAAGGGCCCTAAACACTCATTCACCTGATCAGATACATTGAGCACCAAATGCCCATAAGTCTCTGACATTCGCCCTCCATGATTCTGCGGCAAATAGTAAGGCCGAATAGTATCAGGAGGCCTCATCAACCCCAAAGCCCAAATCACTGTCATGTTCTCTGTATAATTTACCGGCAAATCATACTTGGTATCAACCGAAACCAATGGCCTCCTGTACCTGATAAACGACACCCCATCCCTTCTATGCCCATAACTCAACTTCGTATTGTTCACCAATCTAACAGGGTCCGATCCTTCATATATCGTATCAGGACAAACCCCATGAGCTGACCCATCCTTATCTATAGTACACTCGCTATACCTAGTGATATAAAAATCATCAACAAAAGGCATTCCTTCCTCCGTAAACCCTGCCACCGCCACATCACCACCGATCATAACCTCCGAATTAGCATTCGGATTCGCCCAACCAAATGCCATATAATTTTGAATAGTAATTGCTGCCTCTAATCCTATATCAATAAAATCCTCGTCCAAACTCCACCTAACCCTATAATCATTAGACAAAACCTTACAATTATCAAACATCGTCGGAACTCTAAAAGGCCCAGATTTGCCTTCCTCACCACCACTATAATTACCAGACGGTGCCGGGGCCAAATCAGATCCATTTGAGAGAATTACATGCCCAAAATCGGATTCCGTCAACAAGTCCCATATGGTTAGGACTTGGATCCGATCCCAAGTAGCATTTCGACTCAATTTCACACTAAAGCTTGCATTTGTATAAGTCTCATTGAGTTTATAATCAGAAATTATAAACCCATTTGTGAGATTATCAAAGTCGGGCGCGATGGAGCCCCAAAAGTAAACATCGGATCCTGATAGCATATCAAACTGAGAAACCGTAAAAGAGCAGTCATCGGTTATGGTTAGAAACCCACGTACTTGGTGTTGAACCATGGAGAATTCAGACTTGAACCCCACAAACGGGCTGGTCTTCGGGCAAGATTGACCCGGATCCGCATTAGAAACGAAGAAGAGGAAGTTATTGAAGAGAAAGAACCCAAACCCTAAAATTATTAGAAGATTGTAATACATGAGGGGAAATCAAAATCGAAGATCCAATCTGGATCCAAATGGGAGTATTTGGGTTCGAATCAGAGAGAGGAGTGGTTAACTGAGCTAAGACGAGTTTGGGGATGAAAAAGCCAGTTAACTCAGTGAGAGGAGTGAGTTCTTGATGATTCTTTAAGGATCTTGTGTTCTGTTTTTTTAACAGTTCGGAAGGAGCTATGAGGAAGAAAAAAAAACAGGAAAAGTGTCAGAGAAGGGGTATTTTCGTCTATAAATAAGTTTGTGATTGGTTGGAAGATGGACTTGCTTTTTTGGCTTGTGTATCCTGGTATTAAAAACAAATATTATTTAACTTAAAACCATTAAGGATCCCGGTTTCTATCTCTCTGTTTTGATTTTGTTTATGTTTATTTTTGTGTTTTAAAAAAAAAAAAATTTAATAATAATTTTTTATAATTTAAAATTATTTTGATATGTTAATGTCAAAAATAATTTATTTAAAATAAAATAATATTATTTTAATGATATTTAAATAAAAACACTTTAAAAAAAATTACAATTACACTTTCAAATTTCCACTTTCAAGTTAAATGTTGTTATTTGGAATAAAAAAAAAATCTTCATAATTATTTTGAGTTTAAGTTTGCTCATGTCAAAATAATTTTATTTTTCTGATAAGATTTAGAATGATAGTATATTTTTATAATTTTTGGGTACTATAGTTAGTAATTTTGATGGGATTTGAACATTATTAATAGTCGAGAAAAATAAATAATTTATATTTAACTTATAAAATTTATGAGAAATTATTTACTAAGATTTAGATTCGTCTTGTGCTTCTATTCATATAACAAGTGTTTAATTTAATTAAGTTAATAATTTTTATATTATTACCTCATATTTGAATTTAATTAGAAGTTTTGAAAAAAATTTTGTAAATATATTAACGTGGACATCGAATAACTAATTGAAAAACATCTAATTATTAATTTGATTTTTTTTTAAGTGAAAACAATTTAAAAACATAAAATATCATCATGCTATCATACACTAAGTTTTCATTTAAAAGTGTAGTAGCTATTGAATTTTTTCTCAACCATACGATAAAAGCGTTCAGTTATATAATAAAAATTGTGTATAGAAATGTAAATCCCACCAATAACTAAGGTCTAAACTCATTAATGTTGAAGCATTTTGTACATGTTTTTTTTAGTTGTGATCTTAATTGTTTTTTTGCACTTTCCTAACACTAAAAGAGTTATAACCATTGTAAATTATTAGCCCAAAATACCTTATTCTCATTGTATATGTTTTCTTTATTAAAAGCTAACTATGCCTTTCTCTTCAAACTTTAGTGCTAATGTGAAAATAAACTCATCATTTTGAACTAAAATTAATTTATAGTTCTCGATAAATATAGTAGATTATGTTATTTGACATATAAGTTTTGTTTATTTATAATGTTTTCTTCTTGTTTTGACTATTGAAATCATCATCTTTTTTTCTTATAACTTTAAAATCATAAATTATGTTATTTGGCATATGAGTTTTGTTTATTTATGATGTTTTTTTGTTGTTTTGATTACCAAAATCATCTTCTTTTTTATGTATATTTTCAAAATCATCATCTTCTTCACTTGTCTTTTCAAATTGAATGTAAAGATCCCTTATATATTTTGGTTTCTCTAACATTTGTACTTATGAGATTTTGTGTTTTATATTAAAGTTATAAGGTGTGTTTGTGGCAGAAACAAAAATAGCTCAAATTAATTCTTTACGGTAAAAGAAAACGAAGAACATCTTGAAAATTTCATTTATTAATTGGAGAAGGTGTTGATTAATTGGTGATCTTTTTTTTTTCTTAAGAAAATCCTTAACTAGTAGTAAAAACTTATGAGTTATTCTTTTATATATGAGTAAGCATTAGTGTTGAATTATTTTTTTGGATCTGAACGGCTTGGAGTTGAGTTAAATGTATATTAGTTCCCATTAATTATTTCAGGTTTAGGGATTTAATAAGTTCAATTTTAGCTTGAGTTAAAAAATCCTGGCATATCAAATTGTTTTTTTTATGTATGCAGTTTTTTATAGACAAGCATTAGTAATAAAAGCTCTAACTTTTATTTTTGAGCCATTTTTATTTATTTTCTATCTTTCTTTTCCTAGCTAGCTAACTAGTATATAATTTTTGGGCTCTAATTATTAACCCATCATATTTATATAAATAATAACAAATGTTGTGTCAAGGTGTATACCATGTTGGTCATTCCTACAATATAATTTGTCAACATACACTTCAATTATTAACTCCAACATATTTATTTATGATTTCCTTACATCTTAGTATATGTATTTTTGGACAAAAGAGATATATCATTGGGTTTTCTGTTATAATTCTTGTTAAATGAGAGCTAATTTTTGTTTAAATATAATAGTTGAATATAAAACTAATGTTTGTGCTTATGTATGTTGAACAAGGCTAATAAACAAAATAATGAAAAGTTGTCATAGTCAAAATCAATCATTCTGGATAAAAGAAATGTTGCAAATTTTTTATGACGTATATCATAACAGTTGATAATTATACGAGACTAAACATACACTTAGATAAAAATAGATGGAAATATGCGATGAATACATTAAAAGAAAGAACAATTTAAAAAGCAAGTTAGTATTGAAGAATTGAAATATATTATTCTTTCACCAAATCATAATTGAAAAACAAATAGGATGGTATAAAAAAAATATTTAAGGATTTGAAAAAAAAAAAGTAGTTGCTAAAATTGATGTTGGATGTAATAATGAAATTAGAATTATTAATGCAATTAACATGTGGTAGACTTAGGTTAGTTTAGTAACTTTATATTCTTAACTTTTAATTGTTATTTTCAGTGGCCGAAATTGATTTGGTGTTTTTATTTATATTGATTTTTTTTTTATGTAGGAAATTAGAAAAGTAAAAATGCTAAATATGCTAGTATTGAATATCTTTTTGTAATAAATTTGATAGAATGTTCAGCAACATTATAACTATTAGAAAAGTTTTGCAAAGTATGTTTGTTTATGCTTACAAAATGCAAGTTTAAATTATAGCGACATCAATGTTACTATATAATTACATTAGAAGAAAGTCCTAAAAAAATCATACATTTGCATAATTTGATTGCCATCAAACTTTTTTCTTAATAATATTTTAATTGATATTGTGTCACATTAAAAAAATCTATAAATATCATAGGTGATAATTAATAGATTATATTTATGATGTATATTTATGATGCACAGCTAATTTAATGAGATAATAAAATTAGAACCTTAATGATGATTAATGTTGCTTTGCTACTTTTTTTATATATTAATAATCACATGTTTTTTATTTAATTTGAAACTATGAATTTATCTCATGATTTCTTTAGTTATTTCAGTATCAATAACACCCTCAAAATCAGTTTTAATCAACTATGTTTTAACTGATTTTTATTCGACATTAACCTTAACAGTAATTTTAACAAAATACAAATAAAATCATACTAGCAATAATTAAAAATATTTTTTTATTAAACCATCACAATATCAAATAATACACTCTAAGTCGGCAGTCAATTTCCGTTGAGATTAGATGAATATTTAAACGTGTTAATGGAAAGACGTGGAGTTCCATTGAGGCATGTTCTTGCACGGGTAGCCACCCACTAGGGATAAGTGGAATTTACAAAATTTGGATGTCACAGCAAGTCTTTTGTCTTTAGAAAAAAGCTGCACTAAGTCGCGTCGTCAACCTTGGCGGCATCATAGCCTTGTACCTAAAATTCTCCATGGCATGACAGCATTGAAGATGGTCAAAAATGGAAACTAAAATGTTTTTCTCACATTTTAATCATTGAGCAGACCGTGTCATCAAAAGCAAATGTGCTGCCCTTACCAGAAAGTTTCGTGATCGTTCAGGGGAGGCCTAACTTATGGCGTCGACCTTCAATTTTTCTTCAGCACTGGGGTTCTTGCTTTATACATCGGGTGGGAACGCAATGTAAATTATATTTTATAAAATTTTTCTTCAGCTTGGATGGTAAAGTCCAAGTGAACCTGTGGCAAGGTTTTATGTTGGATTCATGAGGATTTCATGGCAAGGGTGTATGTTGGATTCATGAGGGTTTCAATTCCTGTTTTCTTTCTTGCTGTATTTTTGGAAGTAGAGGGTTCAATTTAGCCAAAAAGTAAAGTTATAGGACTGATTTGACCAAATGTTTGAGGTACTTGGATTCTTCAATGCTCTTCCGAACAATCCGTGACAAAAAAAAATAGGCTTCTTTCTGGAGATCCGGACTTCTTTAGGCATGTTTCTGAGTATGTCCCGGTTTGGCTTGTTCACTGCCTGCAAGACATTTTCTATTCAACAACCAGTACAACTGGAGTTTACTTGGTTTTGATTGGCAGAAGACACTTGTAAACCCATGTAAATATAGGAACATCATCCAATTAACTTCCAGAAAACGCAACCAGAAACAATAATAATCACTCAAACAAAGAATAGACTAGACTGGAACACAGAAGACACAAAAAAGTTGTCAACAAGATGACCAAGCAGAAAGGGAGGAATAGTTTTTTCATTCATCTACTGAAATCATGAGCTACTCTTGCTTCATGTTGGTCTTACGAAAGAAATAATCTTCCTCCATCGGAAAAATAAGACTTAACAGGCTCGTCAATTGCTTCCTGGCCATGACATGCATTATACTTTGCTCAATCAACTAATTAAAATTTACAAGGCGAGTCTGATACAGAAAGGATCATTCTGCTTCCACTCGTCCCACAGCTCAAAACTCTTCAAACATGCTGCTAAAATTGAGTTGTTAAAGATGCCCACGCCCATGAACATTTTCTGTGATTAAGTACGCCCATTATACTAGCAAGTGACAACAGGCACAGTATATCAAGCTCACAGGTTCCGGGAGCTCAAAGAAACAAATAGAAAGACAGTGTATTACACACCATGGCACCTCCATGGCCTTTTCCACAACAAGGATGGAAGAAGGTTGAAGAAGAGGAGGAGGAGAGGGAGAGAGCACTAAAATTCATCACTTTGCAAGTATTATGATCATAATATTAATTTCCAATGCTTTCATCCTTAGCAGGGAGGCAAGGGATAATACAAAGAAGAAAATGCGAGAAATGCTGAATACTCCAGAGTCAGTTAAGAAGGAATAAAAGGAAATTACATTCTTTGCAGATACAATACTGATTTGAAACTGAAGACTTCCACAAGACTTCCATGTGATCCCAACTTCGAGGAAAAACTGGAGCTACACAATCTAATTGTTAGAAAAATTTAATCAACGGGGGGAGAAAGAGATAAAGATCCATGGATTCTGTAGGTTAATGAGTAACTATTTCTCCATGAAGGTAGCAAATATTGCAAACAGACAAACACCAAGAACAATGCACAGGAGATCATAATAAAAGGAACTTCAGCAGAACAAGTTGTGAAAAAACTAGGATTATTATAGATGCACTAACTGCAATAATTTACAAAGAACCAAGCTACAAAGCAGTCAAGGTCTCGGTTACAAGGAAGCTATTGAAAGAATTCAACACTAGAACAACAATCTTTCTTGCCAAAGTATACAAGGAGAATAGAAAGTCTCACACGTAGTCTACAAATATTGATCAATCTTTTACCCAATTATTTTCTTTACTTCAATTAGTATTCTGTCCATTCTCGACACCAAGACCGTACAAAACACCAGCATACTTCTCAGTGGAGCCACTGAAGAAGTTATCCTTCAACTTCTTAAATGTGGATGATGTAAGCAAACTATCAGAGCCAGCTTGATGGCACACACCAATTCTTTCCACCTCCAACAACTCTGCAAGCTTGTTCAATCCACCATGCAGGCTATTGCAAAACTTCATCAAATGCTTGATATCATACACCATTGGAAAATACATATTGATCAAGTCAAAGAACCCTGCTTGTGAGTCAGGCAAACTCCTGCAAGTCAAAAGCTTGAGCAAATACCCAAAATCATATCCACTATGAAAAGTAACCCAGTTCACACCATCATTCAAAACAATCCCAGATGACATCAGAAGCTCACCAAACCGATTCACATCAATACCCATTTCACTGTTCTTCTTAAAATCAATCCCACATTGGCGCAACAATTCAATTGAATCACTGGCAAAGATGTCTTCAGTCACATTAAACTCACGAAAATTAAATTGCCAAATGCAAAACTTATCCGTCCCACAAGTTGGTAAATTCCCATTCTCATCCGAGAACGTTAGACCCAATTGGATCAATTTCAACATATCAACATTATCTTTCAAAGTCTGATAATTATAATCACTAATATTCTTAAAATTCCCGACAGGGCGCAAAACCACGCCAGGGAACTCGGTATCCATAGCGACGTGATTAAACTTATCGACAATTTCACGAATCAAGGCAAACTCCTCTTCGAGATTATCATTCCAAACCTCTCTAATTTGAATAGAGTCTTCTTTCGGCGGTGCAATTGACATTTCCATATAAAAAAAAAAACAGTTAAAAAATCCTAGAAAGTTCCAAACTTTAACGAATCCAGATCCCAAAAACACACAAACATAAACACTTCGAAACCTCAAAACCTGAAAAGGGCCTGCTTAAATTCAGTCCCAAAACGCAGTCCTTTCACAAACAACCCAGATCTGCAACAAATAAAACAAAAACAGCATAAATAAAAATCCAAACTTTATTGTACAAAACCTTAAAAGCTAAAGTCTTTCAATCACTAAAGCAAAGATCTAACCTTTCATGTGTGAAATCAGAGATTGTAGTGAACAGATCTTGAAGTGGTGATTTGTGATTCGTGGGTTTGATTTAGAGAGAATTTTTAGGCCAGATAAAGATTTTAAGAGAGAGAGGCGGATTAACTCACTATGATGTCTTGTTATAGAGAACTGGGTGGGCGAGGACAGTGCAATAAAAGAGGAAAGTGATGTTGCTTAAAAGGGTGAACGGGTCAAAAACGAGGGCGTTTACACCGTGTTTACCAAAACGCATGCGTTTTGTGTCTTCCTTCAATTTTCATACTGTGAAATGTGAATCTTCAGTTCTTCACTTGAGAATTTGATCCTTTTTTAAATTGAGACCCCTATATAGTCTTTGTTATGGATCCTCTAATGATGTTTTTCTAGGGTTTTAGGCGGACCTTCCCATCTTGATAATAAATGTGTGATTTTATATCCCTAAACCAAATGAGAAATGCTTAGAAATATATTAAATAATATATATTTTTATTTTATAAAAAATATTTTTATATCAAAACAATATAAAAACATCAAAAAAATATTAATTTAAAATAAAAAAATTTAATATAAAAAAATTTAATTTTTTTTTAAAATATTTTTAAAATATAAAAACAATCAAGAACCAGAAACCTCTAGGAAGACGACTGAGTAAAAGCTTTGAAAAATCAAAACGGTGGGATGGAGGGACGTCTCTTTCATGGACAAAGCAAGAGAGAAGCCTTGACTTGGAGTACTGACTGCCTCTGCACAGGTTTGAAAAGACCTATTAGGGTTTCATACATGACTAACGCTGCACAGGTTTGAAAATGGTGTTTTGATGCTTATCAGATTCAATAATATGGAAATGGTCTTCGGTTCACATCGTCCCCACTCTGTGTGCCTTGTCGTTTTCTTGAGATTTTAAAATTAATAATTATATAAAATTTTAGTAATTTTAAGATTTGTAATAGAACCGGTTATCTTTAAAAATAAATTCAATATTTAACCAATTAAATTTATATTATTTAATTATTAAATGAATTTATTGTTAAGATAATTTTTGATTTTATTGTAAAATATGAGAAAATTAAGAATCGCAAGAAAAAAAAAAGACTGTAAAAAGATTTCTTACTAATTCAGAGAAGAAAAGGGTAATATTTAAATTATAAAGAGAGACTATGATATATTATTAAATAATTATAAACTAATAAATATTTACAGTTATTATTGTATCACAAACCATCTTATTATTTCATATATAAATCCGAAGTCACCATAATATTTATAATACCATATGTCGGTGATATCCGAAGATGGAACAACCTCTAAGGCCTCGTTTGTTTCCTTGGAAACTGGTTTCCGGAATCCAGTTTCCAAACTTTTCTGTGTTTGTTTGTCATTAGAAAAGTTGGTCAACGGAAAATACTTTCCAGTCAACGGAAAATACTTTCCAGTCAATTTTAGTCAATGAAAAATTTGGTTTGGTTTTCAGAAAAGTGTTTTCCCTTTAGCTGTGTTTGTTTTCCGGAAAATGGTTTCCGGGAAATCACTTTCCAAACTTTCTTGTGTTTGTTTGTCATTAGAAAAATTGGTCAATGGAAAACACTTTCCAATAAAAGAAAAATTTGGCTTGGTTTTCAGGAAAGTGTTTTCCTAAAAAATTTAGGGGAAAACACTTTCCGGAAGTTGTGAAAAATTTAGAAATGTCATTATTTGCTGATTATATCAAATTTGATCCTCAAACTTTTGATCACTATATATATTTTGTTTTTAATATTTATTTTCAATTTCATCTCTTAAAATTTTATTTTTATATTAATTTTAGTCCTTATTTTTATAATTGTTATTTGTTTTTTTCTTATTATTTTTTTATTGAAAATTTTTATCTATCATATTTGGTCCTCATTCTTTTGATTGTTACTTATTTTATTTGAAATAATTTATGAAATGTTGATTATTATTATTTTAATTTCTTCATCTTTTATTTTTTTATTTTTTTAGATTTGATCTCTATTATTTTGATTATTATTTATTTTATTTGAGATAATTTATGAAATTATATTTTTTTTTCAATTTCATTCTCATTCAACTTTTTAATTTGTAAGATTTGTTTCTTATTATTTTAATAAACTTGAGAAAAATAAAATGTTAATAAGTTATTTTCCAGCTCATTTTCCATGACATAACCAAACACTGGAAAGTGTTTTCCAGTTTATTTTTCATTACACTACCAAACATCGGAAAATACTTTCTCGAAATTCATTTTCTCGGAATTCACTTTCTCCGGAATTCACTTTCCAAAAGGAATTCACTTTCCAGCAAACAAACGGGGCCTAAGATTCCTAGACATTGTCCTGAAAACATGTTTACAATATATATATATATATATATATATATATATATATATATATATATTATGTAATTGATTTATTTATAAAGTTTTTCCCCGCTTCTTTATACACTGAGAATTGATAGTTGAACCAAGCTTACAAGTGATATTAATTATAAATTCTTATATAAATGGTTTTTTTAATAGTATAAAATAAGATTCAAATCATTCCCACTCACATGAATCCAAAGATAAACTCAATGCTATAAATAAATAATTAAGAATTGATTCGCAATTATTGCTGCTATAAACAACTTGTAATCGTGCTTCCCACTTACCAAATATCCCTTCATATTTATATATTTAAATCCCCAACACTTTATTATTATTATTATTATTATTATTATTATTATTATTTTGGATAGGAACAAAAGAAACTGAATGATGAAGCCTTTCGTGACTTTTGGTCCCAAATGAAATTAATAATGCACGCAAAGGCGTTCTGACCTTTTTCCACAACTTTTTCAAGCTTTTGGAGTATGCATTGTTCCTTTTATACTATCTATTTTGTCCTTCATCAATAATATCAAATGATTGAGAGTTGTTAGTTTATTTTTATATTTTAAAAAAATTAATTTTTTTATTTTTTTATTTTAAATTTATTTTTTTTATTTTTTTTAATTATTTTGATATGTTAATATTAAAAATTATTTTAAAAAATAAAAAAAATATTATCTTAATATATTTATAAATAAAAAAATATTTAAAAAAATAATTACAGACTATAATTTTAAAATCACAATAATTTTACGAAATCAACGTATACTTATCTTACTACTTTACTGTGAGAACTTGAAAAGCAATAAAACTAGATTAAAATTGTCTTAACTCGTAATTAAAAAATCAAGTGAATTCATATAAAATTAATCATGATTTTTTACAAGTTAGTATATAAAATGCACGAAACTAAGCCTCCAACGTCCGGATTAACCACCATATGCAACATTAACCCTAGTCTCTCTCTCGGAGTCGTTCCGATCCACACCCAACCACCAGATGCAACTTTCACGTTCGGCGCCGTCACGGTGTGCCGACAACCCCCTCCTTTTTCTTTCCCTTGTCGACAGGGTCCTCTCCATCGACTCGTGTTCTCCTAAAACCATAGTAAAGCTCTTTGAACAAAGAGCAGTGCATTAATTTGGGTCGAAAAAAATTATACTTGCAAACTGCAACCTTCCCCGGTGAGTGACCTGCAACCTTGAATTTAGTTAGTTTTTCTTTTAAGAATGTTCAGCACAATAACCATTTGTGCATGAGGTTAATTAGATTTGATGCTTTGTTTGCATTAGCGTTGCCAGAGAAGAAAGTGGTGCCCTAGTTTATAGTTTTGGTCCAAGAACAAGCAAGCTCCCTCTACAATGGAGGCTCATGAAGGATATATTCTGGTTTCACTCACTGCCCTGGTATTTGCCCAGCTAAGCTGGTGTACAAGAGTTAGCAGCTGCGGTTAATAAATCGAGTCGTTGCTGATATTTTCATTTAATTTGAACTCGCTGAATTTACTATTTATAATTAGTTAATTGTAGAAGGCAAATACAAACTCTTTCTGCTAGAGAAAAATATTATTTTTTTTAGACTCAAATGTTCTCGTCTTCTGATTCTGGATTTTGCAGAAGCAATGGTGTTATGTTAGAACAAATTGTTTCTTATCCAACTAATTATTGCGAGTGTTTAGTGATTCTTGACAGAATAACATGTATCTGATATAAAAAAAAAAATCATTTGGAAATAGGCTTGAACATGGTATAACTATTTATAAAGAATTTGAGAAAAATCCAGTCAATTGAGATATTTTTTGTTTCAGATGAAACATCAATATATTATTTATTTTAAATTTGTTAATTATTAATTGAAGAAGATGTATGGATATAATTTTTAGTTTTTTTAAATCTATTTTTAAAATTACAACTCTAAAAACTATCATAATACTAAATACACACTAATATAAATAGGTTAGAAAAAGAAGAAGTGTGAATACATGATTGCTAAGCAAAGTTATATGACTCAGTTGGACATGTTGATCCGAGAAATTTAGGATATTATCCAAGTGAAGTTTGATTGACCCAATCAAGTTTTAAATGAATGGGGATTTTAGTCTAATCAAATTAGACATTGACTTAATAAAATTTAATTGGCCGACCAAGTTTTTAGTAACCTAATTAAATAAAAAATAACTTGATCCAAAACTAATTGGATGAACACCAATGAAATGAAAAAAATTAAATTGAAACATTCATAAATTGATGAAGCTCGTATTCTTTACTACAATAAAACATCATGTCACTAACAATAATACATCTGAATGAATATTTTGTAATTGAAATGGCTAAATTTAATAATGTTGTTGCATATAAAATATAACATAAACCTAATCCATGAAATCAAAGCTTGTAGCATACCAGCCTGATTCATCCAAGTTTTTCTTCATTCTTTCTTTTTAATTGTCCTTTTAAATTCCCTGTTAATGTTGTTATTTAACCTTTTAAAAAAGATTTTAAACATAAAAATTTATTTAACCTTATAAAATAAATTCAATTCCTAGAATTTCAAACAGCCTATTATGTCATCAATAATATATATTAAAGTTACAAATGAAGAAACAGTAGGTTTAACTGTAGCAAGTATTAGATGTAGCAGCAATAGTTATATTTTGCATCTGATTGTAATGGCATTATTTAATTCAGCATCTGTTGATTAAATCTCTTGTAATTGGTAGTTAGTCGGGTTTCAAAATTTGTTTAATTAATATGATTTAAATGAATTATGGATGGATAAGAAATTAATCTAAAAAAATCATTGGTTTCTCTACTTAAAAACCCTTGTTTTTTCTAAATTTAATTCTTGATCGATGGTGTCTAATCAAAAGTTGATAATAGTAAAGATTAATTATTATTAATTATTTAACTTTTTAACTTTTAAAATTTATTATAAAAATAGGGGTGAAGGAAGAGTTTATAGCTTGAATTTTTAATATTTTTTCATATTCTTTCTCACCTTATTTTTAGTGTTTTTATTATATTTTATGTTTTGTTTTTCTTTCCTCCAAATTTAAACCTCATTTAGAAGTGTATCTAAACTCAAGTGATGTTGTTGGAATCTTGAAAGATATATTATAAACATTCTATTTACATAAGTAAAGAGCAATAAAGATTTAATTAAGAACAATAAATTCATTATTGACAATAACAAAATTTTCATTTCTTTAAATTATTTTAATAAGTATCCTTCTTTATTTTGATTTAAGCATTATTAATTTTATTATCAGTATACATGCTAGGACTTTGACCTTACGTATATTGCAAGTTTGAATATATACTTGGTATGCATATTCTTAATGATTTTTATTATATTTGTGTTAAAAGCATGTTTTTCTTGAGTGTTATTTTTGCATGTTTATAAATTTAAACATGTATGCACTTCAAAAAAAAATTTAATAATTTTTTATGTTTTGTATGTTTTTTTAATAATAAACTAAATATCTTTAGCAACTAATATAATACATTTATAAACTTGAATTTACAAGTTGTGGTTGTTAGTTTAGCAGTAAGAGCCGCTAAGAAGCTGTTATTTACATTTGTTAGTTGGTAAAGTCATTAGTTTTATAAAAAGAGTAGGTGTAAGATGTGAAAATTAAGAGCTAATTTGTTTTTGAGTTTTTAAATTGTTTTTAAAAAAATTAAAATTTTTTACTTTTTTCCTTTGTTTCAAATTATTTTTTTTTAGTGTTTTCATATTGTTTTAATGTGTTGATGTTAAAAATAATTTTTTTTAAAAAAATAAATAATATTATTTTGATGTATTTCAAGAAAAATACATTTTAAAAAGTAACCACTATCATATTTTCAAACAACCACGAGGTGATGAATTAAGATCTTTTCCATTCAATTACAAAATCCTTCCCTGTACTTTCTTTTGTTTCTCTTTGCATTATTTTCTTCTTCTTTTTTCCTCTTAATTCTTTTCTTTTTAAACATTGTTTGTTAAGGTTCACATCTAACATGACTTAAATAAACATAATTTAAATTTGATTGAGTTAATACAAAGAAAAAAAATAATATTATTTTAATAAAAACAGATTAATGTAAGTTTATCCAATTACATATAATACGATGAAATGATCCAAATTTTTTTTCAAGTTATTGCTTAGATTAGGTTTACAAATGAGGTGTAGAGTTTGTCTCTCCACAAAATCAATTATTTATTTTTATATTTAAAAAGTATTGTTTAAAAAAATTAAATTATTTTTTTTTGTTTTAAATTAAATTTTTTGAGTGGTTTCAAATAATATCAAAAATAAATTTTAAAAATTAAAAAAATTAATATATTTTTAAATAAAAAATAATTTAAACAACGACACTATCAAATTTTTATTTTATTTTATTTAAAATTCCAATCTACCCTTCAGTTCCCACCGCGTGAATCTCGGCAAAGAAAGACAAGACAAGACAAGAATACATATAAACGGCTCTGCCTTGTTTTGCCTCCATCAAGGACAAGCAAATGCCAGCCAATCAGGAGCTTGACTTTGATTTATCTCCAGCATTCTTCCACGTGTCATTCTCTCAAACGTCAGCAGTACTGAAAACCGCAAACCTGTCTTGTCCCCCTCTCATTATTGTTCGATTCAATCGATCCTGGAATCTTACCATAATGGTCACAAGCCTGCTTCACTTTGGCTGTCTCTTAAATATCTATCCATCCATCCATTTGGGTTTCTTTCTATGGATTCATGTGCCTCAAATATCAGATTTTTCAAGCTATCCTTTTTCTTTTAATGTTCTTCTGGGCCATTTGAAGCTTCTGTTTGGTTGCTGAGAAAATCAGACTCGGGAATCAGGTTGCTTGAAAGTTAAGAGGTAGCGTGGCAGGTTACAGGGATAATCTCTTCTAAATTCTGAGTCTTTTGCCTCTTCTGGAAAATGGAAAAGTGAAGTTATAGTCGTTGGATGTCGGATTTGAATTTAATGCTTGATCTGATGATGGTGTTTGTTTCGTTTGAATTCTCAGACAGTTGAGAGTGAAATGGATGTGAGGTTTCCTGCTTGTGGCTCAAATACTTGAAACAGAGAGTTGCCAATGAAGTTGCAGGATTTTTTGTTTTGAGCTAATTTTGTTGAAGACATGGATCAGATACGGAAGACAATTATGCAACATGAAGCTTTGTTTAAGGAACAGGTTTGACGTTTTTGTTTGATTTACCCTTTTCTGCTTCGTCATCTCTTTGGCAGAGAGTTCAACTTTTTTCAACAACACACAGATGAAAGTGTCTGTTGCTCAAGAAAGATTTTTTCTTTTTTCCTTTTTAGCTTTATGATTTTGTTCCTTACCCTATGGTTGATCGTCGAAACTATAAAATATAATTCAGATTTTATTATCATAAATAAAATAATTTTATAATATAATTATGAAAACCAGGTCGAATCTAAAAGAATTTCATTCATATCTATTCTTATAAATTTATTACTCATTAAAAAAAAAAAATTCAAGCCAAACAAATAAATTCAATATCATTTAAAACTAAAAAAAATCAAAAAGACTATTGGTAAATTAATTGGACAAAGCTTTTCAATCATTTTTTTTCATCAAATAAATTTAATATTGAAAATCAATTATGATTCATCAGTAGCATTAGAAGTAAAGTCTACTAAATTTATTCTAAACAACCATTCAAAAGTTTAACCATTTAACTTAGTTTATTTTTTTAATAAATTAAATTGAGAGATGTAGCAATTAAGTTAATTTTTTTGCTTCTTATTCTAGTCCCTAACAATAATTATAGATGGAAAGAAACTAGAAAGTATGTATTCCATCTCAAAACAATTCAAAAATTTTGAATAGAAATCAATAACATAATTCTTCAATAAAAATAAATAAATACTTAAATTTAAAAGAATTGCAATGTTAATGTTATTTTTCACAATTTTATAATGAAAATGGTGTCTATTCCAGAAATTAAGAATTAATTGCTCATAATTTCTGAAAATTCCAGCAGCAAAAATAATCTTTCTTAAAATCCAAATCCCCGTAGACAAAGAACATCCTAGCTGTTTTTCTCTTCTCCTCCTTATATCCAAATAGGCTCATAACTTTCAATAAGCTAAAAACATCTTAAAAGGCATAATGTAAGAGGAAAAATATATGTATATTTTACAATTATCATTTTGAGCTTTGTTCTATGCTCAAGTGCATTTTTGAAAGCAACAGGCTTCGTATAGGTAATAGAAGTAGGCTCATCATGGATTATTGCAATGCTGATGTCTATTTCAGAAGCATTGGTGCTGTTTTTCTTGGACAGTTTGTTCAGTTAAAAGGTGGATTCACTGTTTGCAGGTTCAGGCACTGCACAAGCTGTACAATATCCAGAAAGCAGCAATGCAGGAAATGAGGGGAAGAAATTATTCTCAGACACGAGTGCTTGCACTTAACCCTGAAAGTCTTGTACTTGTGGAAAGCCAATACTGTGGTTCTGTTTTGGAAAGGAAACCTTTGAGGCCGGTGTTTACTGCTGGTCGAGCACTTAAGAAAGATCCATTGGCTCTTTCTTTGCGTCCGTTTTGCACATTCAAAGAGATTAAAGGTAGTGGCTTGCTGTGGATTGATGGCATAGGAGATGAAACTTGCCCCCCTGCTCATAGAAAACTTGTGAGAGATTTTGATCTTGAAAAGGTCCCGGAAGACGAAGCTGATGAGTCCGCTGATCTTGAAGGAATACCAAAGCAGTGGAAAGGAAGCAACTTGCCAGAATCTACTGAATTGTTTCAAGATTTTGGAAGCAGTGGTGAAGTTGCATTAACCAGTCCAAAGTCAGAACTTCACAATAGTCATGATGACGACGTGGATTCATTTCCCAAAGATCCTGTCAAATGCTCTCAAGATTCTTCAATCCTGGAACCGAAACAACTTGATGAGTTCAACATCCAAAGGTCGATT
This sequence comes from Populus tomentosa, assembly GCA_018804465.1. Classification (NCBI taxonomy): domain Eukaryota; kingdom Viridiplantae; phylum Streptophyta; class Magnoliopsida; order Malpighiales; family Salicaceae; genus Populus; species Populus tomentosa. The sequence goes on along the minus strand of CM032003.1, from coordinate 1,652,668 downwards.
CACTTGGAAACAAACTCCAATCTGGCACAGAAAAATCTGAACTTACCTGCTGTTGCGAAGGACTCGAGCAATGGAAGCAATAGCAGCAAATCCCAGGACACAGAGTTCTGCAAGAAAAAAGATACTTGTGTCAGTAGGGACACTAGTTGCAAGGAAGATCAGGCAAGCCCCAGAAGCAAGGAAGTCTTCCTTTCTAAATGTGAAGAAGTGCCCCTAATAAGCCAAGATGTTTTGAGATCTTCAGCCTCCTCTACCCACACAGTTTCTGAAATCAAACACACAGACAGTAATAGTCATTCAAACGGTGAACACGAAAACACTATAAGCTTGGAGAAGACTCCTGTTGTAACAAAGGACAATCAGAACAAGAAGGGTAAATCGGTCCTTTATGAAGAATGTGAAAGTCTGGCCGCTGAAATTTTGCTCAGTTTTGCACCCAATAAATCACAGGCTGATAATGGAAGGCATTCAGCGGAAGCTGAGTCAGGTAATTCTTATGGAGACCTTACAACTACGGATGAGAAGCCAAGTTTGTGTCGGAAAAGATGTGCAACCTTTAGCAGTGGTGGTAGAGTTTACGAATCCTTGAGCTGGACAAATTCAGCTAATAGGATGAGGATTATTAAAAGACACCAGCAGTAACTGGTTCCTGCTAGAATTTTTCGGTGTAAGGTTGTTGCTAGTCTTGCCTATCTACGTAAACAGGAAATTATGAATGTCTTAGTGCATGTTCTTGTAGGAAATGGCACTTTTGTTTGATGTGTATCTAGATTGTAAAATGTGCATATACTAAACCTATTTCTTTTCAAGTTATGAGTATAGAAGAATCGATGTTTTTGGCTTTCATGCTTAAATCAGCTTACAAATCCTCATCGCAAAGCTTTTTAAGACCAAGATAAGAACAGCTCGGTATTTGTCATATGGATCATGAGAAACTCCATTTGACCTCCATCACTGCCACCAAATCAATATTCTGGAATATAATGCGAGAGACGGAATTATGTAGCCTGGTAAAACCAGACAGATGGAGAAGCAGGAACTCGTGGACCATCAGAGAATTGGGAACAACAGAAAACAGAACAGGTAGCACAATAGCAGGAATGGAGGTAGACAAACCTTAGCTCCTCGATGGACAATGCGCGAAAGAATAAGGAGGATATGGGAGATGATTTCGTTTCTGTAGAGCATACTGTCTGTCCGTGGAAATCAGAGAGTGACTGATTAAAGTACGAGTTAAAATTTTGTGTTTCCGCTCCGTAATTTTATTCTATGATTCAGCTAGTGTTCTCAGCCTCGTTTATTAAGATTCTTCTTTCAGATGCATACTAGTATAAAGGGCAGGTGCTTGTCGAGCTTCGGCATGCATGTCACTATGCAAGAATAGATCCTCTTCTTCTGCTAATTACATTACAATTATATATTTTTTATTTTTTTTCCAACTTTAAAAAGTATATTGCGCATAAAATAAAATAAAATATATTTTCTTAAAAATTAAAACAAATTTTCTGGTTTACAAAATATTTTTCATGATAAACAAACATGAAAAAATTTAAAAGGTAACTTATAGAAAACCGGGAATAATTTATTTTTCTCAATACATCGTGTTGATGCTGGTCTAAAAATAAAACAGTTTAAATAAGAAAGGGAAATAGAAGTTATATAGTCAATCAGTATTTCTCGGACAACCACAAACCTATATGAACACGTATATCAGGAAGTAATCGCAGTAATTCTCATACTTTCTAGAGCATTAGCTCCTTAATCAGCAGAATTCAGAGAGGCGATTAAATTGCTTCGTATATATTAATAGCTAACTTAGCACATATTTCTTCAGATACAAAAGGTCTCATTCAATGCATATTTAATCAGATTGTTGGAATCGTGTTCTGTAACATATATTCTCCCCTAATAAATAGTACACCTACAGCTAATCCAAAAACAGGCACCAGCCACCACCGATTTCAAAACCCAGGTTCCTGTTTTGACACAGTACCGTCCAAGAGTATGTTTACTTGCTTGCAGTAATAGGGAGGTATGCGCCTTCTGCTGCCAGCCAAACATTGTCAGCACGTTTTTCTCGGACACCACATACCTATATGAGCACATAGATCAAAAAGTATACCAAAGAAATATAAAGCAAGTGAACTATAAAAAGCAGCATGATCTTAGTAAGAATCCTCTGCTGCCAAACAATAAATGGATGGTTGTTTGGGAGTGCTTTTCAAAAGCGCTTCTGAAAAAATTTGAAATTTTTTTTTTCTTTGAATTAATATGTTTTTAATGTTTTCAAATCATTTTGATATGCTGATCTCAAAAATGATTTTTAAAAAATAAAAAAAAATCTTGGCATACTTTTCTGAGTGAAAAACACTTTGAAAAGCAAGCGCAACCACAACCACACTCCCAAACACGTACACCACCCCAGGAAGCAAGTTAGGATTATAGTTCAGTAGAATACACCAAACATGCATGGTTCCGGGAATGTTGCAAGAGAAAATGATTAACTAGATGCAAACTTAAAGTCTCTACAGTCTAAGCTTAAAAAATAGTATTAGTGCTATCTGTGATGTACCTCCTGCTGCCCCCCAGCAATTCGTTGGTATTTCTTGTCATGACTATGCAAGTAGCCTTGAGTGTCAACATGCTGAAGCCGAATCCTTTGATCTTGCTTCCATGTCTTTCCACTCCCTTCAATCATAAGCCTGGAAAAGGAAGGTAACATTAGTTGTCATACAAAACAGTTTAAGATGCAAGAATACCTTGAGAGAATGTTACATTGGCTCACCTCCAGTAATCTCCAGTATCAGATTCATTCTCTCCCCCAAAGCAACTAATCTGCACCAAGTAAAGCAAGTGCATTGTGTCATTAATACAATTAACACGTTTGGGATTTCATAAATTTATTCTTTGGTCAATGAAGTAAAGCTGCTATTATACAACAGAGTGATTAACATTAATACTTCTTCATGAAGCCATTTAAACACAGAATATATATATATATATGGACAGAATACTGAATGTCAATGCAAGTGTCCAAGCCAGTGAAATGTTTGATCAGGAAAGGTAGTGATACCGTGATAAATGCAAGTCCACAGAATCTAGGACCGTCTTCTCTCAACTAATTTCTAACATCAAACCATTGTCATACTTTCATTTAGTAGATATGTGCACGATTAACTATATTATCCAATGTCCACTCTTTTTGGCCATTATTATATGTTTAGCATCTGAAAGTATTCAAGATTTAACATGCTACAAAAGGCAACAGAAACAGAAGCAAAACAGCTAAACTCATGCTAACCTCTAAGTTGCCAGAGATTGGGGATGCATGCAAATGACTGTGCAGCCACTTTCGAGTCTTCATGTGTTGCAGACGGATAATTGTCCCACTCTTAATTGTGTCACCTTGTTTAGCATTTGTCCCTGGCTGAGGCCTAACAATCTACAAAACAAAACTCCCATCTTATCAAATCCAACAACAAAACATCCAACCATCCATCCACTGTACTCCAAACCAAACAAAAAAGGGTGTCGCCATCTCCACACAAAAAGCCAATTCAAAATCAGTTTTAGTAAAATAACAAATCCATCCTTTGAATTGGTCACAATTCAAAGACATTGCTTGGAAAATTAAAGGCCAACTTTGTCTTTTCACTGATAAAGGTCGTGTGAGAAGACTTTTGGCTTTCCAAAAATGGCCATTAAGCAAGCACAAAATTCACGAGCATGAAACAAATTTCTGCGTGTTGATATGTTAACAATACGAGTAGATGAAAACTACATTTACAAGATTAAAAATCTTGCAACAAATTCAGATACCAATTCAAGAGAGCTAAAGATACAAGAATTGATTGGAAGCTATGCATTTTGAACCACTTAATCACAAATTACTTCTATATAAAAAATTGTTTAATATAATTCATGGACCCTAGCCAAGTAAATGAGCTTGAAAGCACACACACGCACACACAATAAATAAATAAACAGCCCAGAAAGGGAAGGATAATGAGACAGACAGAGTTACATACCCAATAGCTATTAGCATCATCAACATTAGGAAACCCAGTAACAGATTGCTGCCCACTTCCAGACCCATAAGGCACATCATGTGAATGCAGCCTATATTTCGTCCTCTCATGCATCAGCTTAATAACACTCCCATAAGTAATCTAACACAAGCAAACAAACGAAAAATTCATTAGTCCCCCAAATTCATTTGAAGCTCCACTTCAATCCCAAAACAATTATTTTTTCCCCAATTGGGCACCCAAGTTTTCAAAATATTCATAATCTAAGCATCCCCTTAAAACCTTATTACTCGAATTAAAGAAGAAAGCTCAAATTAGTCCCCTTAATGTTTAGAAAATATCAGTTCAGTGCAAAAAGAATCTAATTTCTCAATCAGGAACCCTGAATTACAAAATTCTAAACTAAAAAACAATCCTTTTACACCTTACACCTTTATGACCTCTAGGGACTGGTTGCAATACGGAATTATAGTTTAAGGACTCGTTAGTAGATTACTAATCTGACCTCGAGGGCGGACTCAGAGGCGGAGGAGGAGGAGGCAGAGGCAGGGGAGAAGGAAGCGCCATCAAGATCAAGATTGAGGAAGAGAAAGATAGAGAGACCGAGGAAAGCAAGAGCCATGACAAAGAGTAAAGCAATAAACCAGTTTTGTTGCCAGAAAGGAATCAATGATTCTCTGTACACGATTCTAGTTGCAGTCGGCTGTGATTTAGTTGACGACGATGAGGAAGAAGATGAAGAGGCGGGTTTTCTTCGCGAGAGGGTTTGTTGGGCGGAGGAAGCCACGGTTGTTGTTAGAGAGAGAGCTGTGAAGTTAGGGATTTTCCTTTTTTATGGATTTGGCATTTGGGGATTTTGAGATGGAGAGGATGAGGAGATGGAGGTGTGTATAACTGAAGTTTAGTGACATGAGCTGAGCCAATGAGAAGGAGACAGGTGGAGTTTTGGTGACGTGGAGAGTTGGTATTGTTGGGACTTGCTGTTGACTTGGGGGTTGGAAGTCTTCTCCTGACTTTGGTTAGGTACAGCTTAGGGGTGATATTTTCCATTCGATCTGGTTTCTAGATTTGACTTGATTATTAATTTCGGTTCAATTTTTTTATTTTAAGTTTATAAAATCAAATTAAACTAGTTAGTTTTTTAATTATTTTAATCAGTTTTTTTTAATAGTTTAATTTTTTTTATTTAATCAAATTTTCAGTTTTTTTTTTCTCACCCTCTAGTATATGTTTGTGATTTGATTCGAGCTTAATTTATAAGACAAGATAAAAGAGTCATAGATATGCTCTCACCTTGAAGTCCAAGTCTTCTCCTGGAATATGATCTCACAGAGAAAATGAAGAGCTGCAGCAACCAAGAAAAACTGACAGTAAATAACAGGAAAATGACAAAAAGCGAACGCATAAATCTGTCAATAGACCAACAGGCAACTGTGGATGGATTAAAAAGGAAGAAACGGCGAAGAACCCGGGAACCAACAGACGGTAAAAAGCAAGCAAAATATTCACAAAAGCACAAAACTGCACCTGAGAAATTAAATGAAAAACTATTTAGATGGTAAAAGTTTGGGATCAAGAGGTTTGTTTTTTCTGTAGTCTCAGGTTCAAGCTTTAGATTGCTCATATGATGGCCACTAGAGGCTTACATGATCGTTAACTTTAGAGCCCGTGAGATTAGTCAAGGTACGCACAAACTGATCCAAACACTAATATTAATTAAAAAAAAATTACACAAGTCATAAACCGAGACAACCAGATAAATTACAAGCCAAATGATGGCAAGAGAAACCAATAAAGGAAAGTTTGCAATAAGAGAAAATCATATAAAAACATGGCAGGGAAGTGTTCGGAGAGAAAAGAGAGCAGACCTCAAAGGCATGGCCATGTAAAAAACTTTGAAAAGATGCAGAATACAATTCACGTACACCCTTCAAGACAAAAATAAAAAGATGCCTGGCCGAAGGAATAGTTGCATGCTATAATTAAAAAATCTATCGAAACAGGAAAGGAAATGGCAGTGCCAGGAAAAAAACATTCAGAATGAGTAATAAAAAGTCACAAATAAATCAAAATAGTTGACAGAAACCATTAAACCCGTCAGAACCAATCATCTTTAGCCAAAAAAAACCAGCAGTAAATAATCAGATTTATTTAAAAGTGTGATTGTGATTATTTTTTAAAATATTTTTTATAAAATATTAAAATGATATTTTTTTATTTTTAAAAAATTATTTTTAATATTAGAACATCAAAATAATTTAAAAATATAAACAAATATTAATTTAAAGCAAAAAAATAAAAACATTTTAATTTTTTTAAAAACACTTTTAGACATAAAAAGAAGTAGGAAATTAATATTTTTAAATTTTAAATATTTAATCCCACCAAATTTTCCACCCACTCTACCTTAAAAAAATTTAAATTTTTTTATTTTTTTTAAATTAATAGTTTTTTTGATATTTTATATCATTTTAATATACTGATATTAAAAATAATTTTTTAAAAATAAAAGATATTATTTTAATATATGTTTTTTAAAAAAATATTTTAAATACCCTAAAAAAAAAGAAGAAAAAACACTGGAAATTGTTAAAATATTTAATGCATTATCATGATAACAACGTGTCATGCTCAAGCTACTGCTCCGAATCGCTTTTGCAAGCCCAATGCTTTCTAAGCCCAAATGAAAAGCTTTGAACCCCTTATGCAAGCCCAATTCTTTCTAAGCCCAAAGGAAAAGCAGGGTAGCTTTCAAAAGCCATGAAAACCAATCGTGCAAGCCGGCTATGCAAGCTGCTGATTGCCTTTTGTCCTGTTTACTAAAACTCTTAGCAAGCCGATGACTTGAAAAAACTTTTAAAAAAAAAAAAATCAAAGCATCTCTTTAAGCCTAAAAAAAAAAACAGAGCAATAATCAAAAGCCATGAACAATACTCAAGAATTCGTTGCCTCAACTTCTAGCTGAATTGTTTTTTTTTTTTAATAAGAAATTTTCTTAATGTCACGAGTTAATTTATTTTTAAGTTAAATCACGTTGATTTTTTTTAAATATCATTTTAATTTTTTAAAAAAATATTATCACCTAGTTAAAGGTAATTTGATTTTTTAAAAAAATATTTTTAAAAAACAATATAATTTAAAATTTTATAAAAAAATTAACAACAAATTACTCTACTAAAAGTATAATTTAAGCTTTAATATTTTAGTTATTTTTAAAAATATTTTTTATTAAAAAATATTTATTTTTTATATTAATACATCAAAAAAATAAATAAATAATTTAAAATTACAAAATTAAATTTTTAAGAAAATATCATTCAAAACATAAAAACAAATATATTTTAAAAATTTATTTGATAATGTGATGTTAGTTGTTTTTTAAAATATTTTTTATTTAAAAATATATTAAAATAATTTTTAAATTTTTTTTAATATAATACATCAAAACAATCTAAATATATTTTAAAATAATTTTAAATAAAATATAAATTTTTTTAATTATTTCTAAAAATATTTTTAAAACACTAAAATAAATAAATATTATCAGAATATCGAACTCAGCATCTCCTACGAATTTTGAACAAAAAAAGTTTAACTATTTTCTTTAATAGATAGTAGACACGTGCCTCTTTATTCCCCAAAACTCAAGCTCAAAAGTCAGAGGACGCCTAGTTGAAGTGACCAAGTGAAACAAACGTGGCACTCTACTACTCCAAACCCCAGCACAGCAGCAGCCATCATCATCATCAGGTCCTTTCTTTATAAAGACCCGGTGAAGCGTAAGAGATCGGCAAGAATCAAGAACCATCAAGAAATGGCAGGAACTTCAGTGTTTGCAGAGCTAGTTGATGAAGATACTACTGTTTTTAAGTTCTACTCAGATGGTGAGTGGAAAAGGTCTACATCAGGAAAATTAGTATCCATCATCAACCCTACCACTAGAAAGACTCAGTACAAGGTACAAGGTAAATTTGTATTGCATCAGCCTTTTACCTTCTTCTGTTTGCCTCATTTCCGTACTCTTACAACTTGATTATGAGAATGAGGAATGGTATCGTGTTGAATTATAGTCCAAACTTTACTGATTATTATCATGTTGAGTATTTTCTTGATGAGGTTGCTTGAATGTTAATGACTTTGTTGTTGAATTATTATTGGAGCAGCTTGTACTCAAGAAGAGGTGAATAAGATCATAGAAGCAGCAAAAACAGCTCAAAAATCATGGGCCAAGACTCCACTGTGGAAAAGAGCAGAATTACTTCACAAAGCAGCTGCAATATTGAAAGAGCACCGAGCACCAATTGCCGAATGTCTTGTCAAAGAGATTGCGAAACCGGCTAAAGATGCAGTCACTGAAGTATGAAGAACAAACACTTGTTGAAATTTGTTGCCTGACTACTTGTATTGGGATTTCATTTCTTGTTTAAATGCAAAGCTTAATGCTTGTTTAGTGATTTTTAGAAGCAATCTTATTGTCTATAACAAGTATGCAAATTGCACCCATTATTGTTTTTCCAAATCTAAATGTGATGAAGGTGTGTATTTTGCATCATTGAGTTTCTGGGTGGTGATTTATGTGGTTTGATTTTGATATAGGTGGTGAGGTCAGGGGATTTGGTGTCATATTGTGCTGAAGAAGGGGTTAGGATTCTTGGAGAAGGGAAATTTCTGGTGTCTGATAGCTTTCCTGGGAATGAAAGGACCAAATACTGCCTCACTTCAAAGGTAACAATCCACCAACCTTACTCCTGTTTTCTTCTTAGTAGCAATCTGGATTCTGGTTTTAGCACATGGTAAAGATATCTTAGGTAAGAATTTGATTATTTAATCATATTGATGCTTGCATATAAATTCGGTGGCCAAGTGGGCCTGCATCCTGCCCACTGATTGAGGAACTTCACTGATTTGTCGTTTTCATCAAATGGAAGTCAATGTCTTTCACATTTTTCCAATCGAATATTAAAATAGAGGATGGGCATATCCATGGAATATAGGAGGAAATGCCATGGAAGATCCTCCTGTAATTTTTGCTTATGAAATGTTAATTTGCAGGATTGAATTTTGTTTCTTAAAAATGAAGGTCAATAATGAACAGCCTCGTTCTTTTACTGTTCACAAGTTGTCCTATAGGGCAGGCTCTCATGCCTCCTCCCATCACAAATGTTTGAAGAATGGTCTCCGCTATTGTTTACGAGGGATATTGCCATGATGGGATTTATTTTATCATGATCAAATTTTCCAGCTTTAGAATTGTTCCTACATTCCTGGCAAAACCAGACATGATTGCATTTTTCATGACAACAAGGCAAATCCAGGAAAACTAAAGAACAAACATGTGAGGGCGAACAACCCTGTCGCATATGTTATTCGACAGACAATTTGATTTTATTGATGTAGCAGTTATGCACCAATCCTGTGAAGATTGAGATAGAAATATAACCTATTAAATGCCTTAGAATTTCACTCCCTACATAAATTTAAAGTTAGAAATATGTGAAAACAGTATAGGGATTAGTTTTATTTTTTAAGAAAAAATGAAAACGCTGCATTGAAGCTCTTCCTTGTTATTTTTGTCTTGGGCTGAGTAAATATGCAATGCTTATAGTTTCTTGTTCATTCTGCTTTTACCCCAGTGGTGTTATTTAAATTGACACCTCTCCACACAGATTCCTCTTGGCGTTGTCTTGGCTATCCCACCTTTTAACTATCCTGTCAATCTTGCTGTTTCAAAAATTGCTCCTGCACTAATTGCCGGAAACTCCATCGTGCTCAAGCCCCCAACCCAGGTATGGGTTTAAAACCTGTGATTTCAAACTACCCACCTCCCGTTGCATATATCATGTAAACATGCTGTATTTTTCATGTTATGTAATTTAGCTGAATGGACTTTTCTGAATGCTCAAGATTTTGCTGGTCAAAATTATCGCACGCCCTTAATTCCTTGCAGGGTGCTGTGGCTGCACTACACATGGTCCATTGCTTTCACTTGGCTGGTTTTCCCAAAGGTCTCATTAGCTGTGTTACTGGAAAGGGTTCAGAGATTGGTGACTTCCTCACAATGCATCCTGGTGTTAGCTGTATAAGGTAACATTTTTTGATTTTTTGAAATTCTTTCTCCTCCATAAAATTTATCTGCTTCTCATCCAACCTAATTGCACAATTTATTTGATTTTGACTTATGGCATACTGCGTGATCATAATGTTAAGGTGCACAATGTGAAAACATTAAAATAAGCATTTCTAATTTTCAAATTGCTGCGGTTTTTCGAGCTAAGAGAATCTTCTCCCACTTGATGAGTATTCTTATTCAGTTTTACAGGTGGAGACACTGGAATAGCAATCTCAAAGAAGGCTGGGATGATCCCACTTCAAATGGAACTAGGTGGTAAAGATGCTTGTATCATCCTAGAAGATGGTGATTTGGATTTAGCAGCAGCTAATATCATTAAAGGAGGCTTCTCGTACAGGTTAAAAGATTTCTTAAGTAGTCAACTACCCTCTTGATCTGTAAATTTTCTTCAAAGAGTCTTACATTTTCATCCCTTCACGCCTGATTCATTCATGTTAATTTATGAGTGTTAGTTTCTACAGAGGCAGCAATTTGAAGACTCCTTACAGTCACCATATAAAGTGCTCCAACTGGAAAAAAAAATATAGATTCTTGAGCCACAGAAACATCCACTTCGAATATTGTTTGGGCCTTGCTTGTCCCAATTTGCAGCTACAAACTAGCTTGATATCATTTATTATTGTCTATGCAGTGGTCAAAGGTGCACGGCTGTGAAGGTTATCCTCATCATGGAATCGGTAGCTGACACTCTTGTTGAAAAGGTTAAAGCTAAAGTAGCAAAACTGACTGTTGGGCCACCTGAGGATGACTGTGATATTACTCCAGTTGTTACAGAGTCTTCTGCAAACTTCATTGAAGGACTGGTCATGGATGCCAAGCAGAAAGGGGCAACATTCTGTCAAGAGTATAAGCGGGAGGGCAACCTAATATGGCCATTGTTGTTAGATAACGTCCGGCCTGATATGAGGATTGCTTGGGAAGAGCCTTTTGGTCCAGTTTTACCAGTTATCAGAATAAACTCTATTGAAGAAGCTATCCACCACAGCAATGCTAGCAATTTTGGTCTTCAGGTATAATGTTGCCATCCTATGCTCATCCATGCAGGTTCTTTTGGTGTATCAAAGAAATATCATTTTATTTTCGCCAAAGTACACACTTGGTTTTTCCTTTTTGCATTTGTAATAAATAATTTTTATATTTGAAGATTCTAAACTCTTGTTTAATTACAGGGATGCATCTTTACAAGAGATATAAACAAAGCAATTTTAATTAGTGATGCTATGGAGACAGGAACAGTGCAGATCAATTCCGCACCAGCTCGTGGACCTGATCATTTCCCATTCCAGGTGAATTTTCCATCCCATTTTCAGGATTTGCTGGTTGATTTCTTGACTCTTTCTAGTACAGTCTATTCACATCAATTGAAATACCTTTCCGAGTTCTGGATGCACACCGCCTTTCCTTTGAGCATGAATGGATCGAAGCAACTACATTGGAAGGGAGCAAAAACATGATTTCCAAATTAATTATCCTTGAAACTTGTTTAATATCCTCTCTTTTGGACCCTTTTTTATGATAATTGCAGACTAGCTAAGCCGGGTCTGAATTGATCTTCTTGCTATCCAAAACCGGTCGCTGGATATGCTCAATTGTTGCTTGCTTTGTGCAGGGATTGAAGGACAGTGGAATCGGTTCCCAGGGAATCACCAATAGTATTAACATGATGACGAAGATCAAGAGTACAGTGATCAACTTACCTACCCCTTCCTACGCTATGGGTTGATTCACAATTTGGGTTGTAAAATGTTAGAATAAGTGGCATAACTCTACAATAAGCTGCATGAACTGCCATCTTTTAGTTCACCGGTACGATCAACAAGTCATATGGTGCTTTCAAGCTTCACGTACTTGTTTGCATAAAAGAAGAGTGGTGAGTCTAGTGACCTGCATATTTTGTAGCATTTGCTTTCGGCTTTTTGAACATAGCATTTGGATGATTTCTTGTTTTGTGGAAGGCCAAGGGTTGAAACAAAGCCAGGTTTATTGTTTACAGATATTACTGACCAACTTTTAATTAGTTGCCCTGTCTATCTTTTTTTATTTATTAATTAATATGGATATTTAGACCAGTTTGTACATACCTCGATAATTCCATGGATTCTGAAATTAATAATTATATAAGTTTCTAGTAATTATCGAGAGAATTCAAACTTGTAATTATTAAAAAGTAAATTTAAGATTTAACAAGTTGATTTTAGGTTTGTTGCCCTGTCAATCTTTTTCATGCTCATTTGTGTTTTGTATTTTTGCCATTAATAATGTTTTGGCTTAATATCTGTTTTTTATAAAAAATTAAAATACTAAATCTTTTAATAATTTTCTTGGATCTGAAATTTAAAATAAATTTTAAAAAATTAAAAAGTATATATTGTTTTAATATATTTTTAAACAAGAATAATTTTGATATACTCCCTAAATAAAATTGAATCAAATTATAATTTGTTATGTATTTTAAAGGGTTGTTTGAAAATAAGATCTAGATGATGCATTGAAATTGAGAAGGTTGATGTAGGTGGATTTTGGAATAAATTTTTGAAAAATAAAAATAACTTTATTTATAGTGTGTGTATATATATTAAAACTCAAAATTATAGAAACACACGAAATCATTATTCGTTTGAAACTTTAATACATTTCGAGTTTTACAGAACCCAGCCCAAATAATATTTATCTGTAAAATATCAACCCCATTCGAATTAATTTGGACAATTATCTATTGATTTCAAATAATAAATTCAAGAAAGATATATATATAAAAAAAAAGACATGAAAGACTGAAGACCTTCTTGCCTCTCTCGGAGAATTTGCTGTCTTCACGTGCCTCCTTGCGCTTATGCTCGAAGTGGTAGAGGCGGTATTGATGCCTCTTCAACCGTGTTTCGAGTGGTTGTAGCTTACGTACTTTAGTGATTTATAATATTTTGTTTGTTTTTGAAAAATATTGAATTGATATTTTTAGTGAATTTTTATGATTTTACTGAGTTAAAAAAAAAATTTGACATGTTTTTAAATAATAAAACACTTTTAAAAACTAGAAGTATTAATACTTCAAAATAATTTAAAAATATCAAAAATATTAATTTAAAACTAAAAAAATAATTAATTTTTAAAACATAGAAATAAATAGAACATTTTGTGTGGGAATCAATCAAATAAAATTGTTCGTGATCAATCACCAAGATATGAGCTTAAAAATAAAAATTAGACCAATTAAGAATGATAAAAATATCAGGGCTCAAAGCCCGCTTGCAGTTAAAAACCCATGTCCAAAATACAATTTAAATTTGGTTTTTAAACCCAAACTCCCATTTCAAACTATAAAAATAAATAGGGAAGTAAATAAAATTATAAAAAGATTTACAAAATATAAAAACATGAACTTTGAGCACATATCAACTTGCCACGCCAATTAATTCAGAAATAAAATCGAGCCCAGGATCTAATTTCATTTTTTTCTTAAAAAAACCTGAAAATAGAAATACATTAATGAATAATAAAAAAAAAACAACAACCACCTCACCATTAAAATATAATTGGTCTGGAATCCTATATCTAAGATTGCAAATTATGATCAGAAACAAAAAACAAGGCTAGTCAATGCTGACTTCATCATTGACCAAATTAGCTCCTCGATGGTTTCTTTACAATATATATATAGAACACCTACTAGTTATATGACTCATATTCTCTTAGTGTTAAATATTTTTATTTTTTATAAAAATATATATAGATTGATTTTTTAACATATTTTTGTAATTTTAAAAACTCAAGTTTCAATAAAAAAATTTATTTATACATATAATCAAATAAATCGAGAGTTATGTATGCAAATAAATAAATAAATAATCATTAATAATATCTAAAAATAAAACTTGAAAAATTAAAAGACAAATATAGATCAAACAATTTAATATCAAAAGACAGGACATTTACCTGATTGTATTTGCTAATTTTTTTATTAAAATAATTTTTTAGTTGAGCAAATAATAATAAAAATAGAGACACAAATTAAATTAATCGAATAAAATAAAAAGGAAAAAAATCATCATGCAAAACTGCATATATCAAAAATATTATATAAAAATAAAAAATATATTTTTTAAAAAAATAAAGTTCATTCATACAAAAGATACACACACACGTGTGTGTGTGAGAGAGAGAGAGAAAGAGAGAGAGAGAGAGAGATAAAAAAAATCTTTAAATTTATATGCATAACTAAAAAAAATTATAATTTAAAAGAAGTTCCCTAACAAAATAAAAGAGAATGGATAATAATTTAAATATAAAAAAAAAATCATTAATTAAAAAAAAAACAAAAGCAAGATGTTGTTAAGCTTGACAAGCCAGGGCAGCTTGTCTGGTCCATTTTGTCTATACATATACAATCGGATCCCTAATTTTATTTTATTTTATTTTGTAATTGGGGCGTTCCACCCAATTTTTTAGGGGGAAAAAAAAACAAATAACATGTTTGATTTCCCTAGATTTTGGTCATTAGTAGAAAAGTCAAGGCTTGAGTGTTTTTTTCTAAAAAACTGTTTTTCAACTCATTTTTCATCCAAAATAGTTATAAAACACCATGAAAACTATAATAAATCTATTTACGGCCTTAAAAAACCGCTCAAAAACAGAAATTAACCCAAATTAAAAAATCAACATGAACTTATATATGTTTTTACACAAATTTTAAAAATACAAAAACACCTAATATAAACTACCATTGTAATAACTCGCCCCAACCTGTCATATATTGTCCGCTTTGGGTCTTATCGCCCTTACTGTTTTGTTCCTAGTGAAGTGGGTCAACTTTTGAGCCTGACGCCTCAAAACACTATGACAAGTTAGCAACCAGCACTACCAATAAGGCCAGCTATCAAATTCTCACCTGTTGATGTGGAATATTACAATCCACCCCTCTTAAAAAGCCCAACGACTTTGTCGGCACAATTAGACAACTAGTGAGGTCGATTCTAATACCAAAATAATAGACCAGCCCAACCTGCCATATATTATCCGTTTTGGGCCACACCACCCTCATGGTTTTGTTCCTGGTAACATGAGTCCACTTCTGAGCCTGACGCTCCAAAACGCGTATGACGATTTAGTAACTAGCAATACTGATAAGGTGAGATACCAAATCCTCACCCACCGATGTCAAATATTATAACCATCATCAAAAGAAACTATTTGACACAAATATAATCTATTTTAATGGTCTAAACCGATGTCAACAATACTTTTATTTCTCAACTGCTGTAATCCAGCTACCTCTCTCTCTTCTCTCGATTTGAAACTAAAAAATAACAAAAATAAATTTTTATACTAAAATTGAATTGGAAAAATTTTGAGATGCTGAAATTATATAATCTGCGTGATTTTTAAAATTCAATGATCAAAATGCATTTTTTATAAAACCCATGACATGTCACCCATGTTTAACGTCTTTTATTTTTAGATTTCTTTTCTTTTAATTTCACATTTTTATAACAAATTAAAATTAATTGGTTTTCAACAGAATCGTTGAAATTTTTTTTAAAAACTAAATTAAAAAAACATAAAATAATAAACAGAAGAACCTTGCACAATAAGAAGAGCGCGCTTGTACCCACACTTGTATTGTCAATCACCATTATACAATGATAAGAGCGCGCATGTACCCACACTTAGTAAAATAAAACAAATTGTTACAATAAATTATAATATTATATACCGAGATTAAGTCCGTTATGCATGTACATATCAATACAATTAAATTTAAACCCTCGAGCAGATTAAATAAATTTAATAATCTCGAGTTTTATTGTATTCCATTAACCCCGATTGAATCCATTTTAAATTTCAATTAAACCCCTAGTCATTTAAGCTCACAATCCATGCAAGTTACAAACAGGCATAAAAAGAGTCATAATAAACATAGATCCATGAGTAACTTCATAAAAAATCCATTTATATCCGAATTGAAATTGACGATTAAGGATCCAATCACCTGTATCAGAATTTGAAAGACTAAATCTGAAGACAATACACAAAACGAGGACTGAAATATTCCTCAAATCGTGTGGTTCCAGTCGTGTTTTTTAGGCGGCGCACGTACAAAGTCCGATGGCGCTTGGTCTAGGCTCTAGCAGCTCTTTGATCAACCAGCCACGACCCATCCAGCGGTCCAACGTGTTCCAATCATCGGCGAGCAGTGGTCAGGCACCAACAGTGTCTCTCTCTTTATCGACTCTTTTAAGGCAAAGTCATCCGCATATTCTATTTTAATGTTTTAAACAATATTTTTTGTTTTTCTTGTCAACAGAAAAATGATTCAATCAATAGAAAGTAATTGTTTTTCTTCTCTTTTGGAAGATTGTTACTTTTTATTTGAATATTTGATCTTCTTATGTATCACTATCTATTGTTTAGCTTCTCTTTACGGCTCCCATCCCTTGAGAGAGAGCCATTGACTTTCAACAATCTTTCTTAGATGGTGAACAAGCAGTATTTCAGAAGATAAAGACTTCCTGTTCTATTTTCAGTTCCTGTCAATTCGAACGTAGAATTTAGCATATTAAAAAAGACGGTATGGGTTGAAAATAATGTTTTTTTTTAAAAAATATTTTCTATATTAACATATTAAAATATTTGAATTTATTTTGTATGTAATAAAAAAATATTTTAATTTTACCATTAAGTATTGAGCAGACTAAAAATTAGGTTTAATATTTTTTTAATTGTTTTCTATAATGTAATTAAGATTTGATAACTTAAATTGATTTAAATAAATTCAATATGTTGTAATCTTAATATTTTTAAAAAGATATTGTTTTGATTTTTTTAATCAAGCTATATTTTTATTAATCATTTGAGTTATTTTTAAATATATAAAATTAATCAGATTACATTGAATTAACCTTAAAAAAAATTAATTTTTTTCCCGTTTAAAAGTATATTAACAACGTCCTAAAAATTTATTCTATATTCAATAAAATTTAATTTTACACGTAGCATAATACAAACAATTATCCAGTTTGGTTATCCTATCAGGACAGAAGAGATATGGATAACAGAGAAAAAAGGGCATTATCTGTCTCTTTGACTGTTTATGTCGTCACTGTCTTCGTCTTTTCTATCCTAACCAAACACTACCTAATACAAATACAAAGCCAATAAAAAACCCAATTGAGAACAAGATAGTTTGAGGACTCAACTAAGAATCAATCAATAGTTTGGGGACAAGTTCGAGGGAATCCAAAAATGGAAACTCATTTTGGCCGCAAACTTGTCAGCCGATTCCCTTACAAAGCAATGACAAGTGTAAGAACAAGGAGAAATAAACAGCCGTTATTTGACCTACTTCTGTCCAAAATTATAACAATTAAAGTTTTTTTTGGATTTTTTTTCTAGTAACAATTAATTGCGAAATAAGTTATTTAATGATGATTTTGGATTAATTATAACAATTAAAGTTTTTTTTGTTTGTTTTTTCTAGTAATTAATTGCCAAATAAGTTATTTAATAATGATTTTGGATTAATTATAACAATTAAAGTTTTTTTTGTTTGTTTTTCTAGTAATTAATTGCAAAATAAGTTATTTAATGATGATTTTGGATTAATTAGCCCTTCATATTTTTGCAATATTTTATTCTCCCCTAAATTTACGACCTTTCCAAATAAATTAAGACTATTAATTGTTTCTTGCTTTACTTGGATACGCCCCAAAATAATTGAAGCAAATCTATAACTTTATTGCCACAAATGAACAATAATGACATATCGACAAGGAAGCCCAGAGAGGTTTCTATAATTTGCCTGATGTCATTAAACAAAAATAGTAAAAAAAAGTATGCCGCTAGGGCACATATGTAAATAAAATTGCCAAAAAAGTTAAATAATCTATTTTTCAAATCACACATGAACATGGGATTTTGGGTTAGATTATGTGACTATCTACATTTTTAGATTCCATAAAAGCATAATTTTCTAAATTATTGCTGGAAATGTTTTGATGTCTAATTTGTTAATCACCTGTAATAATAATAATAATAATAATAATAATAACAATTCAATTCATAATTAATATTTTAATTTGATTTATAATTATTTTCAAGTTTTTTTTTTCATTAAAAAAAAAACTTCTAGCAAATTTTTTTTAAAACCTGAATAATTGCTTTCACGCGCAAGTTAGCGCGTGCAATCACTAAGCTAGAATAATTTGATTTTATTGTTATTAAGATTATTTTTAATTTTTTAACTAAACATTCAAACAATTACATGTTGGTTATAAGATTTATAAATATAGATTGATAACACGTATATGTATTGCTGTAAAAAGAAGTTATGGACTTAGATGTTATATGAACATCGATCAAGTATATTCATCCTATATAATTAACAACTATTATTGATCAATCTTTTTAATTTCTAACATAAAAATATATATTTTTTAATTTAACTTAGTCTTTTAACCTTGTTTTATTATTTGGTTTTAAATATAAATATAACACAAATAGCATATTCTCTAAATTGAATATAACACAATGAACTCAAAAAATTTATCAAATTAATATAACCTAAGTATCGATACGTTCTCTTATTTACTTGATGTAATATTTGATCTCCACCTTTTCGCAAAAACAAATGAAATTATCAAAAAGTTTTTATTTTTGCATGAAAAAAAAGAAATAAACATTTTTTTTTAAAAATCAAAACCATAATAAAAGTGGCCCCCACTCAAGAGAACGGATTTGAAAGGAAAAAATAAATTAAAATTCACGAGCACACAAAAAATCCGAGTAAAAGCAAAGCAGCGGACGGACGGGTGGATTCTTGTCCTTTTAAATACACACATCCTCTCTCTCTCCAAAAACCCCAAAAAAATAAAAATAAAATCGAAACGTTCCCCCCCCTCTCCCCTTCTCTCTAAAAAAAAAAACCCTAATTTCAGAGTAAAATCACGAAGAGCTTCAAAAACTAGAGAATCGAAATCTGATTTTTAAATAGTTTGTGTGTTTGAAGGGTTTAAATGTTGTGAGATTGGAGTAATTAGAGCGGTAGATTTTGAAAGATCTGCCTGTATTTAATTAAATATAATTGAATTGTAAGTGTTTATTTATTAGAGAAAGAGATTAGTACTAATGGCGTCGTCCAATAGTGATAAAGAGCTTGAACAGCAGTTACTTGAAGCTGGAACCAAGCTTCTTAACCCTCCTTCTTCTCTTGATGACTTGCTCCCTCTTCTTGATGTAAGCTCTATTTTGTTTTTGTATTTTTTTGGTGGATTGTTGTTGACTTATGTAAATTAATGCATGGATTGGCTTTTGATTTTTTTTTTTTAACGTGTTGTTGACGTTTGAATATTCCATTTCTTTAATGATGTTTTTTATATTTGTGTTAGGTTTTTGAAGTGTTAATGGTCGAGTTGTTTTTGGTATAATTGCATGCATGGATGGATTTCTCATAACGTGCTGTTGATGGTTGCAGATTCTGTTTCTTCAATGATGTTTTTTTATATTTGTGTTAGGTTTTTGAAGTGTTAACGGAGGAGTTGTTTATGGTATAATTGCATGTATGGATGGATGGTGTGCTTTTGTTTTTGAGTGTGTTTTGATGGGAATTTGTGGAAGTTAGATAGAGGAATTTAGTGAGAGTTTTTTTGATGGGGCGGGGTTTTTTGCGCTGATTGATTTGAAAAAGGTCGTGAGAGTGGGTTACTCGGGTTTGAAGGTTCAAGAAAGGTTTTCATTTCGTAGGTTGTTATGTCACACTTGACACATGGTATAACATGTGTTTTGTGAGTGTGTTCCCGTGTAATTTTGAAGCATGTCCTTGCGCGGGTTTTTTGGCTTGTTGTTGGGGTGATAACTGGGGTTTCTGCATTGAATAATGTCTATTTTGGTGTTTGAGTTTGCGAGACCGTTGGAGATTGTGTAATTAGATTATATGGTAGCTTGTCTGATTTTAGGTATGTGCACGTGCACTAGATTTTGAGTTTTTAATTTGGGATTACTTTGGATATTGCATTTATAGCAAGGACATATTAGTGTAAAGGTCAGGAGATTTGTTGGAAGGGTCTATTAAATTTTGTACCTTATATTTTTGTTCTCATGCTTAATAGAAATTGTAGCTTTGCTACTATAAATAGTTAATGGCAGGATGGTCTTACAATGAGAAAATTGAAGTTATTAGATATCCACTGTGTTGGATGATATCAATGACTTCATTTAATGTTAATCAAGCAAATCGAAGTGGAGATTGAGAAAGAGAAGAACACCTAAAGACCGAATACCACATCGCCCAGTTGGTCTGATGGAAAGTTTTGTTAGAGAATAATTGGTGGGATCAAGTAGGATTTCTATCTATTATCTCCTTCACAAATGGAGATTATAGTAGTTGACTATTGCTGGTTTTCCAATTCGGGCGAGGCCAACTGCATGCTTGTGTTGCTGATTGCATTGCAGTGTTAGCTCCCTGAGGATGTGTGAAACCGTGAACGGTGATATAAAGTTGTTTAGGGCGCGTGAATGGCCTTTTCCTTCCAAATAAGCATAAAAGTCAATTCACATAAATACTTTCTGTTAATGCTTGCCCTTTTCCATTGAAAACAAGAGGAGCGATGTTATAACTTGCCTTTTCTTGTCTCTCATTGTTAGTTAATATGACGACACTCTTCAACTCTTCTGATTTTGTAACTTTGTGATGCTTTGATAAAGCTTTGGTGAATTTCTTTCATATGCCTATGGTTTCTCTACGGGCAGTATCCTTTAATGAGTTTTTTCTTCAGTAAAATTATTTCTTTCTATTATTGTAGTTATTTCTTTAAGTGTACTTTCTCCATGGCCACTATCGACAGCTGACACTGCACTGTTATGAATCTCATGATGCAAATTTTGAGCCTGGATGTTGAGCCTCTGGTGTATCTTAGGCATTCACACCTTACAAACAGCACTTCAAAATGCAGAATGTTTTCTGTGTTTTTTCTGTGTTTGAACAAAAGTTTTCTTTTCTCTATTCACTCTGGCATGAAGCAGGTAGAAAACCAGCAATATTTATCATGGACATGCAAGTATATACGTGTCTTCACATCTGCTGCACTCTTACTGATAGGTTTCATTTCTTTGGTTTTCTTTTATAATCGGGTATTACTTGGCTTACAAGCCACTGTATGTTGTCCGAGTGTCATTATGTTTGTGGGGTAGAGCAGGAGGAATCAGTTTGAGATTATTTGACCTTTCTATAATATGATGAATTACCCCCCAATGAAAATAGAGGCATTATGTTCCTCTTGATTTTTCTTTGATATGTTGGCAATTAAAATCTCAATTTCCTACCTGTAATTTTACTGTGAGATTTAAACAATTTTAAGTTATTCATTTGCTCATATCATTTCTTCTTCTCTGTTGTGTAATTGTAGCAAGTTGAGAATTGTTTGTCAAAGGTGGAGCAGTCGCCTTTAAAATCAATGCAAAATGCACTCTCTCCTTCGCAGAATGCTCTGGTCACAGATCAACTCTTTAGGCATTCAAACATTGATGTAAAGGTTGCCGTTGCCTCATGCATTAGTGAGATAACAAGAATAACTGCACCAGACGCACCTTATGATGATGATCAGATGAAGGTCTGTGGTTTTTGACATCTTATAATTTTTAATGGCTTTAGAACTTGTGCTGTATTGTTACCTTATCTTGATCATACTTTCTGTTTTTTCTTCTTCTTCAATTTCATGGGCACGCAGGAAGTTTTTCAGCTGATTGTATCATCATTTGAAAATCTAGATGACAAATCTAGTCGGTCTTATGTTAAGAGGGCCTCGATTCTTGAAACTGTTGCGAAGGTTAGGTCGTGTGTGGTGATGCTGGATCTTGAATGTGATGCACTGATAATTGAGATGTTTCAGCACTTCTTTAAGGCTGTAAGGTATGGAAGAATATCTTCATTGGAAAGGCTATGTATGCTGTCTTGTTGATTTTGGTGGCTTCCTTTTTTCTTTTTGAATTTCAGTTGCTCCCTTTCTGACTTGTTGAATTTCAGTTGCTTCCTTTAGCTATGTGCCCTGAAAATTACCCTGAAGATTATATGTTTTTCGCAAGAAATATTATGCTCAAATATGCTTCTCCCTTTTTGTTTGATTGTCTTCTGAGTCTCATATGCATGATTGTGGCTGGCTGGCCCTTGAGGCTTTGGGTGACGTAGCATTTTTAGAGATCACATAGGATTTCATTTGGCATTGATATAAGGATTACTTTTGGTCTTGCTGTAGTAATATAGGTAATGTGGGGGGGTTTTTAAGTTAATTGTTTGATTTAATCTGCAAAATGTCAACATATGCGATGCTTAATGTTATATTTTGTGATGAATTTCGAGTCCAACATGGTCCATGGCTACACTATGGAATGTGTAATGGGCTCAAACCCATATATATTGATAATATTATCTGCTCTTGCTTCTTAATTGAGCTGATACCTTTATTTTATGCGTGTAGTTCCAAATGAACATTGCTGGTGTGCTGTGTAATGTTATATGAATCAGGAAATGATTGTCTGTTGAATGGTGACTGTTTGGTCTTTAATTTGTTTCTATTGATGGTTTATTCTTTTTTTTCAGGGATTATCATCCGGAAAATGTCCTTTCATCAATGGAGACCATCATGTCCCTTGTCTTAGAAGAAAGTGAAGATATCTCTGTGGAATTACTGTCACCCCTTTTAGCTAGTGTGAAAAAGGGTGATGAGGTGAACTATCTCTATCAGTTCATGGCACAAGCACTGTGTTTATTTCCATCCGTTTCCGTGAATGAACTAACCACTTCTACTGTTTTGCAGGAAGCTCTACCTGTTGCCCAAAAGTTGGGAGAGAAAGTACTGGAAACCTGTGCTACGAAGGTTAAACCTTACTTGATACAGGCTGTGAAATCTTTGGGTGTATCTTTAAATGACTACAGCGATATTGTTGGTTCAATGTGCCAAGAAATCTCTGGTAACATTGAGCAGAAAGATGTCCATGCTGGTGATGAAAATAAGGTAAGCTTGTTGTGCTACTAAAGATAACATTCTAGTTGTGGTGCTGATTTAACCACTCATTTAATGGTGTATCTTGTGCTGCCATCATTAAGCTGTATTTAATATATCTAGTGGCATTGCTGTTTATTTTCCAGATGATTTAATGAAGATTCTCAACTGTTTTTTGCCACTTCATTCCTTATTACTGAATTTGAATTGACTGAATTGGCACATCATTTATCGAGTGTATTAGATATCTCAATATTCATTGTTGCACCACATAAGTAAAACCCCTACTATTAGTGTTGATGAGAAGTCTTTTGATAAGTGCTTGGCATAAAGTTTTTGTTTTGTGTATTGCCTTGTATTTAAGATTGCTATTGCTGACAAAACCACAAACTCTAGTAGATTGTTTCCATCCTGACTGCTGCTGTGCTAGTACGGAATTGCATCCTTCAAGCAATTGGCTCATCTGTGACTTTGTGTATGTTGGCTCTAATAAAAATTTGATTTGGAAGTTTTTTGGTTTTTTATTCTGATGTTTTTTTGTCAACAGTTTATTGTGCATCGAATCTAATCGAAACTGGTAACTAAGTGGTATTTGGTTGATGCTGGCAGTTGTTTACTGGTTCAATATTTTTTCTTGTGGTCCAAATTCGATTTCTCATAACATGCCCTTGACTTGTTGCAGGCTGAAGAGGGCAAGCCATCTGGGACATTGTCAGCTGCTGCTGCTCAGGCATGGCACCTTCCCTTCTAAATTTTGTTTTTTTTTTTTATAATTTATATTTATTTTTGGGTTTTTGTTTTTCTCCAGGTTGATGAAGAGGAAACAACAGAAGTGGCCACTCCTAAACAAGCTGATCCTGCAAATGACAAATCTCCAAAGTCAGCTGTGAGCAATGGTGTCGCTCAGACTGGGGAAGATGACTCCTTGGCAGATTCATATTCCTTGAAGAAGCAGGAGGATAATCATACTGATCAGTTGAAAAGCATTGATATGCCAAGTATTGGCGAACCTGCCATTTCAGATGCTGAAAAGGTAGTAAACACAGAAAGTGAGGCAGAGCAGACAAGCAAGAAGAGTGCTGAGAAGTCTCCAACAAAATTGACGGAGCCTTCAGAGAGTTTTCCTGCTGGCCCTGAGAAGGAAGCTGAGGAATTGCCAGATGATAAAACTCACGGCGAGGATATTCCCAGTTCTCATAAAGATCAATCTGCTGAAGAAGCAATATCTTCTGAGAATATAAAAGAAACTGTCACTCAGCCTTCCTCACCTAAGGCATCAGAGGGTGAGTCTGTACCTGTCGCTTCCCCATCTGTTGGCGAAAGCCCTCCTGATGAAAGTGTTTCCAAAAAGGGTGGACGATCAAGGAAAAAGGAGAGCTTGAACAAACATTCTGCACCATCTTCTGATGATGTTCCAAAAAAGGTATCTGATGGAACAAGTGATTCAGAAGTAAAATTGCATAAACACTCTGGAAAGAAGGCATTTGCTGGGACTTCCAGTGAGGATAAGACACCAATGATGACAGATGCATCCAAGAAGGAAAGCGGCACTACTAGTGAACCAGAGGCAAAGTCGCTGAAGCAATCATCAAAAGAGGTGGACACATCCAAGAAGGAAAGCGACACCGCTAGTGAACCAGAGGCAAAACCGCTGAAGCAGTCATCTAAAAAGTTGGACGCATCCAAGAGGGAAAGCGACACCACTGGTGAACCAGAGGCGAAACCGCCAAAGCAGTCATCTAAAAAGGCAGATGCATCCAGGAAGGAAAGCAATACCACTGGTGAATCGGAGGCAAAACCGCTGAAGCAGTCATCTAAAAAAGTGGATGGAAGTAGCAGCAATGATGGGTTGTCTTTAAAGCAATCTGAGGATAAGAAGCGTCTGAGTCGTGGAAAAGCAGCTTCAGAAAAGCATGCAACCAAAAGTTCAACTAAAGATGATGACAAAGTACTTGCTTTTTTTGCTATTACTTGTGATTTTACTGTTTATTTGCTAAGTCCATTAATTAATAAGTTTTTTGTTGTTGTTATCATGATTTATTTAGGAAAAGACCCCTTCAACCAAGTCAGCTGCAAAATCAGCAAAAGAGGAGCAACACTTAGAGGAGACCCCTGTGACTAGTACCAAGAGGAAGCGTGGTGATGAAAAAGTATGTGTTCTTTATACCTACAGTCATACATATCTGCAACAATTGATTCTTATTTGGTATTTCAGTTTGTAGCTTATCAGGTATGAGTGGTTTACTTACTGAACCATAGATAGACAGTACCGATGTGATGCCCATTTAAAATGTTTTTTTTTTACCAAATTTACAATTTTATAGCATCTAATTGTCAAATGGAAACATTGGAATTTTTTGGTTAAATTTCCACGATACTTCCAAATGGTTATTTTATATGTTAAATCACACACTATGTTCCCTGTCCTGTCCCCTATATTATTCTTTAACGTTCTGCTTTCTAGTATTACAATGTATGGTTGAATAAATACATATCTCAGCTGTATAACATGTGTTTCTTTTTTGGGTTCTGTAGCCTCTGAATTTAAAATACCTTTGTGTATGCTACTTTGGCTTGGAGATTTGTTCTTTAGGATTATTTCCTAATTAAGTGATAATTGTGGCAGGGATCTGATATTAAAGAATTTGATGAAAATGTGGTTGGTTCAAAGGTTAAAGTATGGTGGCCAAAAGATCGCCAGTGAGCTCTCACCTCTTCTTGATTTTGTTAGTAATGCTTTCATTAGTTATTGTTGAAGGCTGATGTTTGTACTATTATTGAACTGGTACTTGTGTATATGTGCGTGTGTGTACGTAAGAGCCTTTCTTTCAAAATTGTGATATGATTGTTATTTCAACCTGGCTGTTTTTCTTCATATTATAGCATTTTATCTTAATGCATTTGAATTGAAGTTCAGGCTACCCAATTTTATTTCTCGTGCCAAGCAATTTTCTCCAATCATGGGCAGCCCTTTGGCTTCAACCACCTCACTTGTGGGCCTCTCCTTGTTGTTGAATAAAAATTTAATTATCATATTTAGCCCTAATTTTCCTTCTCTCATCGGCCACAAGTACATTGCACTCTTCACAATGCATAGAGAGTTCTCATGTTCCTTGTGTGATTTTGCAGATTTTACGAGGGTAAGATTGAATCTTTTGACCCGATTAAGAAGAAGCATAAGGTATGACCTTTATTAAGGATGCCTGGTCTTGATTGTCAATATAAGTTAAACATGGGTGTAGAATTTGGGTTCTTGCTTTTATTTGGGTCTTGTCTGTTTTCTGGAAGGACTAATTTTATTTTATAACCTTCTGCATGTGAGTACATGAATACTTACAGGTCTCTGTGTTTTTGACTAATTGAAAGAAGAAAAGATAGGGTTTTCTGTCTGAGTTAAATGTCTTTTTACTTTTCTAGGTTGTATATACCGATGGCGATGAAGAAATTTTAATCCTCAAAAAGCAAAGGTTTGAGCTTATTGATGATGACTCTGAGTCAGAAGAGGTGGGTGGCTACCTGGCTTGTCTCCTATTATATTTTCAAGATTTTGTCATTTTGTGCTAAAACATTTCATTTACAGGAAGAAGCAACTGATCACCCAAGTCCTGAAACCTCTTCTGAAGCGTATGTGCTCTTTATTGTTGTATATTGGCTTCTCAATTGACAGTTACATTATGTTTTTGAACTTCTGATTGTTTCCCCCTTGTGACCTGTGTAACCCTTAAATGATATGAACTACAGAGACTGTGCTCTTCAAATGCAGGCCTCACCTCAGTGGCTTGTGTGATCTGAAGTATATCCCCTGATATGGTTTAATTTTTTATGATTTTAAACAGGCCTCTGAAGAAGAGAATGAAAACAAGTTCTGATAAGTCATCTAAGCAAGGAAAGGTGGATGCTTCCCCAAAAAGGTTTGTTATAACTCTTCCGAAGCTATGCCAATTTCATTTGCTGGGTTTCTAATAAATATTTAATCAATAGGGGCAGCGGAGCTTCCTCCAGCAAATCCAAAATTGCAGCTGCAAAATCAGGAGGAAAGTCTAAGGAAGCTGGAAAAACTGGTGGGAAATCTGTAGATGAATCGAAAGTTAAGAAATCAGATGATCGTGGCAAAACCAAGGATCATACCCCTAAAAGTGGAAGTAAATCTGACTATGCTTCAAAAACTGCCAGCAAATCAAAAAATGACAACCTTGTGACATCCAAGACTAGCAAGTCCAAGGAGGATGGCACAAGCACTCCCAAAATTTCCAAGTCCAAGCATGAGACCCCAAAGGTTTCATCCTCTAGTGCCAAGGGTAAAGCCTCAAAAAGTGGTGGCAAATCTGATGTCAATGGTGCTGGAAAGTTGAAGCCTGGCTCATCTAAAGTGAAAGAAATTGATGATGAAGAGACCTCAACAGATTCAGAGAAAGTGCAGCAAAGTGCGAAGGTGAAAACTGGAAGCTCATCCAAAGGAGGGAGTGAGGCTAAGAGTGGGAAAAGGCGGCGAAGAGTTTGAAGTTGAAGATCTCTCCTTAACCGCTGCTTGGAGTTGTTGTCCCCAACACATGGACCTTGATTGCCTATCTCTCTCTGACGTCCGTCCCAGAGTAGTTGCGGCCACACAGTAAGCCATGCATTTGGTATTTATTACCATCTTTGATGCGATCCCAAGTCATTGGCGTAAGTTTGTTAGTCTAGTTAATGGTTGCCTGTAGGATTAGGTTTCTTCTATTTTGGTTTTAGATGGTATCTATGCTGTTTGGGGAGCGACAGTAGAGAGTAGATCGAGTTAGTTTGTTGAAATAGATGCCTTAATAGATAATGACAGATCCATGAACATTGCCATTGCTATGTCGTCCTCAATTCACTATTGGATCATTCTGGTCGATAAATCTCCTTGTGTCTCTGCTGGCTATAAAAAAATCTACTTGCAGGAACTCTTGGAAACGGCCATGAAGGGACCTGAAAACCCTGACTGAAACGGCCAGAATTCTAAAAATCTCGGGAAGGCCGTGTGGCATAATCGTTTTGGTTGTCATTGTTGTGTTCATGAGCTCGACTGATTCTAGTCTGCTTGCTCAAAATACCAAAAATTCGAAACGAAGGCAAAAAGAACATCATGGGGGTAGTGGTGGCACTTGTGCTAGAAGATTATTTAGGGTAAATTTTTAAACAAAGGTTTTGTTTTGTAAGTGGTTTGCACAAGATGAGAGGATATAAGAGAGAACATGATGAGCTCAGGCCCTGCTTGGGATTTTGAATTCGGTTTGCATGGTTTTGAAAAAAGCATTAAATCTTTGCCTAGTTTTTGGCGCAACTTGTTATTTTGCCAACTCAAGCACAATATCTTGTACATGGATTCTGTCTGTCTATTTCTCTTTGGTATCTAGGTTTTTTTTAAAATTTATATATAGGGTTTTATATATTTACATTTCAAATTTTGGTTTTTTAAAAGCTAAAATAATTTTTTTTTCTATTAATTTACAATTTCATTTCACAATAATTTTAGCTAAATAAAAGCTAAAGTATTTTTTGTAAGCAGTAACCACAATAGCTGCTATAATGCTAAAACACAGGTTTGGGTGGATTTTGGGCTTGATGGTCAATCCCCACTTCAAGGTTTGGGTGGACTTTCATTTCCAGAGAAAACCATAGACGTTTTCAATTCCTAACCCAGCCAGATATCCTTTGGTTCGTGGGCTTTTATGTCTTGAAAATTGACTCCTCAGTACAAGTAAAGCTCACCAGCCAGGTAGAATTATAAAGCTCTCGGGCCATCAAAAAATAGAGAAAGGAAGAGAGACCCTCTTTTCCAGACCTCGACGCTTCTTGGATTGGATGCGTCCTCTGGGATTTTGTTTCTGTTCTCTTTTCCGAGGCTAATTATATCGCATATTGAGACTAAATCTCTCTGTGTTGATCATGGAGGAGACATGCAAATTAAGAGAATGAATGATGCTCATCTGGGTCCGGTAATTCACTTCCTATCTGAGGTCGAGAAGCCATTGACAAACACCGACGTATTATTATAATATTCTTGTACGGTGGTAATTGAAAATATATTAAAATAATATTTATTTATATTTTTTAATTGTAGCAGCGGAATCGTTTAAAATCATTAAAAAATATTAATTTAATATTTTTAAAATAAAAAACAATTCAAAAAACAGGTTATAACGACAAAAATAAACCCTAGTATACCGGATATCTAAGAAGCAAAATCCAACAAACTCCTTGTCGGATCCCATTAAATCTTATATTATTGGACGAACACTTTCAACACGCCAATACATTGATACATTTCTAAAGTAGCCACAATTGACTTCCAACGGCAGTGTTATTATTAAATTGGATCCAAGGCGTAGAATTTTCTCTCTAGGCGTCCTTGCAGTGATGATGCCTCAATATTGCATACCACTGTGCCCAGTACACAAAAATATGTTGTGCCTTATCCAAGTTCTTCTCTCGTTAACAGTGACTTCCTTTTGACTTCCTTTCCTTTTTATTTAATCCTTTCGCAGCCACTCGCTCCCATTCAGAGATCAAGTAGTGTTTTGTCCACTTGTTTTCTTCTTACAGAATCATATTGCTCCAATATTAATATTCATCTGGACAATCATATGGTAGCTCTAACTTTCGTGACCACCGGCCCCAATCCCCACATGCAACAGCAACTTGCTTCCTCCTGCTCAGTGGAGTGCCGCTTTGTTTGTTGGTTGATGTTGAAACTCTGATTCCAATTCCCTTTTCGTCTCTCTCAATTTCTTGCACTTTCTTTGGGGGTAAATGATCTCATTCTCCATTAATTTGTTAGTCAAATGTTACTGCAAATTAAGCAAAGTGTTTAGTGATGCGTGTATCTTCAAAGAGCATGCTAGATACCACGAACCACTTGGTAACCAAGAGATTGTATATTCTCCTCCTCTAATGAATATTGAATGGTTGGAGTCATGCTTTAAGTGGGTTGGTGGTGAACTTACGGCTAATTCTTCATGTATCTTTAGAAGCTTCTGTCCCCGTATGGTGTGATGAGAGAGTCTAAAAGGGAATTTAATTTGTAGGATGAGACGCGGTGTTTCTTGATGGAGCTAGATGTAAGTGAAAGCTATGTATTCATTGCCACCATTTATATATGTAGTGTATATACGAAGATGCTGCTAATTAGTAGAGGCATTATCGTTGAGCAACTAATCCTAAAGTGCCTTGATAATAATTTCATCTTGATTAGTGGGGTTTTTCATGCCTTGGTTGCATAGATTCTAGACATCAAGCACACGATTTTGAGAACTTGAATAGTTAACATCTACTTGATTTAGTATGTATCAAGCATGTGTTCTTAGCAGATTTCTCCAGTGATAATGTCATTAGCTCACGAGAGCTTTGAATTTACACGTATAACTCCAATTGTGGAGCAGATTTAACCACAATTTTGGACAGAAAGTTGTGGTTTGTCAATGTCAAGATCGTTGGTGTGATCTTGAAAACTATTCGATCCATGTATATTGGATAATGATAAATGACACGGATCAAGAAGATGAGCAAACATGATGCGGGTGGAAATTAAGCCCCCATGGAGATCTTCAGAGCAAGGTGGTTTAGTTTAGTTGTAGGAGCTCGATAAAGATTTCAATTCCTTGAGAATTAATGTAACGCAGGAAGGTTAGAGGAGACAAGTCTCTTTGAAGTCTGAACATGAATTATAATTTTGGAAAAAATCTCAGATTAGCCACCAAATCATCTACCTATTATCAACAGAATCTCCAAGCTAATAATTTCTTCAATCAAATACCCAATTTATTAATTGTATTAGAATCCCTCAATTGAGAATCCCCATCCATACTGGATAAGAATTTCTGTTACAAGGAATTTTTTATGCAATAAGATAACTACTTTGAACATAAATTTGTAATGATTTTTAAATGGCGATCCAGTTTAAGGAATTAATTATAATATGCGAGAGATCCAATTGAGAAGCCTTGTTGTTTGAAAAACGCGTTAACAATCTATAGATATTAGATGTAAAGTTTGAAAATTAGTTTGGATTTCTTTTAGTTATCAAGATCATCCAGAAAGTAATTTCTTCATGACTTTCTTACCATTTGTAATGGTTTTGGATGGGAGTTTAATGGAGGAATTATTTTGAATTTTAGTAGGTGGATGAAGAAACCGACTTGAGATTTTTCTTTCTTTCTTGATGATTACATTGAAAATCAAACATAGTTGGGGCCACTTTGGGAGAAGTAAGTCTTCTAGCACATATCCTTAGTTGGATGTGCCCATGTTGCTATCAATTCTTTTTTTTTTTTTCCTTTCTTTTCCATGCAGAGAATTACATATTTCTACAAATTAACTTTATTTTCTCTTATAAAATATGTTAGATAAAGATTCATAAAAATATACATGTTTATAAGTTTGAGATTTACACTTTTAATCACCATGATGATAAATAACACATAACATAAGATAAGATTTCAAAAATATATCATTTTAAAAATTTTATGGGTCATTAAATGTATCTAAAAATTCAAAACTCAAGTACAACTTACCCTTGTTTGATTCCTAATACATCATGTGGTCTATTGTCATACTAACTCAGGATAGGTGGCATAATTTTCAAGAAGTTTGGTTGATCAACTTCCTCATGATGTAGTAGTCTCTAAATTGATTATAGGATGCCCACATAACCTAATAAAGCAACACTACTAGATAGAAGGATTGACATTTCCAAGACATAAATTCTGAACATAATAATAAAGCAACACTATCTCGTAGAAGAAGGATTGATGTACCAAAAAATATAGATCATGAACATAGTTACATTTAAAGACACGAGCCTAAATAGATATATTCTGATATTGAATTAATCTATCTACTCTTTGTACGATCAGTACTTCATCTCACCCTTTCTTGTCATGATTGAGTTTATTTTTTTTATTTTTTTTTTGTGAATTTGAGAATAGATAAATAATAAAAAGAAAAAGCATGAACAGTGTGAGCAGAGCTTTAGTTTTAGCTACATAGATCATGATTGAGTTTATAAAATAGAGTTAGAGATGCTCATACATAGTAGTTAACTTACAAATATTACTCATTATACTTAATAGTGAACCACAAATCATTAAAAGTTGTTAACCTAAATAATTGTCACTAAATCAAGTATAACAATATTTTTTTTTCATTTTACCATTATCTTTATGCAGTTTCATGGCTATATAAATATCGATGAATCACTAAGCAAGTAATGTTTTAATTTTCAAATTTCTCAATGCATATTCTTCTTTTATCATTATATCTCTTTTAAATTCTCCAAACACATTCACTATATATAGTTTCTATGGCTCCATTCATCATACATCTTAGTTAACTCAAGCGTCAAAGATCCTTTAAGTCCAGCATAGAATTTGTTCAACAAGTTGATGAACGAATTTTAAAGGGAAGTTATTTTTCTATAATTATTTCTATTTTATAAAATTAAATATCGTGTATAATAATTTTAGAAGTTAATCTCTAAAACAACTCCACAATTAATTTAAAATCTCTCTCTTCAAGACAGATATAGAACTAGCATAAATAAAACTATTTAACTAGTATTTCAATAGACGATCATAGAGAATAAATACAGATATAGAATTATAATTTCCTTTTTTGAATGTTCTATCTTCTCTATGCTCTATACTTCCTTTTTCTTAGCTCCGGCAAAGTCACAGGTGCCTGCGATCTTCAAGTTCAACGGCCTATTCACAGCCTTTCAACCCATTAACCAGATTTTCTTTACAGAAACTGGTTTGCTAGTCGTATATGCTAGCTGTGGTGAACAGCATATGCTTCTCTCGTTTTGAAAAAAATATTAATCTATCTGTAGATTTTCCCTCTAACCTAGCTCGTCGTATAATATTATGAATTCAAAGGATAATATAAAATCAATACATGTCATATGGGGTTGCGATCCCCAACCAATCAAGATTCCTTAGTCTAAGGTTCCCAGTGACATGGAGTGTGGGGATAGGTGAGAAGCAATAAGCAGTCTTGTCTGCAACTGAGGCAGCGATATTTATATACAAACTATTTATTTTTATATATAAATTAAACGAATAATGTTGATTTATTTTTTCCTTTCTCTGCCCCCCAACCCCTAATATCTCAGATAATTTTTTTTTAAAATTTTTATCCCTAAAGGTATTTCAGCACAAAATTTAAGTTATTTTGGACTAGAGCATACCTACTAGCTAAATTGGACTCCAACTCATGTATTTAGAATTAAAATTCTGTAATTATCTAATAGATGGTCTAATGGTAAGAGTTTAAAATTAAAAGGTTGTTTTTTCTATAACCTCATGCATTTAAATTATTTACTGAATTTAAAAAAAAAGAAATGCTTTAATTTTTACGCCAGTTTTTTGGTTCATCATGGCTTTAAAATTAAGAGGTTGATACATTTTTCTCTTCCTCATATACCTTAAAACCTCAAATAATTAGATTGTAATTTTTTTTTTATTATCAATTCTCTATTATAGGCATTAGATTGCTTGAGAGATCAATTCAATCTCATTATTCTCATGGCCATAAAATTGTACAGAAAAATAAAAATCCCATAACATTTGCGAGATTGTAGCCTTAGATCAAGTTGTGAATTCAGATTTTATCATCTCCAAATAATTTATTTATTTTAGTACTAAAAAATAATCTCCAAAGCTATTTGAACACCGAAACAAAATTAATTTAACATGAACGAAAAACTTTCACTTTCATAAAATCAGAGCAAGTGCTATACATGTTCCACGAGAAGAGATGAATAAGAATACACATATCACACAATGATCAAGAACTTTTTCCTCTGAAAATAATTGTAAACAAATTTATATTGTACCAAAATACGTGCTTGCCTTAACTATATATATATACGAGTGGTCCATGACCTTAAGCTTACAATGTACCAAAATATGTGCTTGCATGCCCTAGCTAGCTATATATGAGTGGTCCATGACCTTCTCCTTCCTCCATATCCTAAGTTGCAAGCTTTGAAGTTTTTAAATGAGGAAAGAAAAGGTAGATAAGTGGGTCATTAGAGGCTTTAAAGGCGTGGTCTCTGCTTCCCATAAATTCATACTCTTTCCAGTCTGTTTGCACTTATTTATCAATTCGCACAGTATTTGGAGCACCTGGTCCTTTCAATGTATCGATCGCATGTATAAAATTGTTAGAATGCATGGATAGTTATTTAATATGAAATTCTTTTAATTAATTAGTTGTTATAAAACATTTAATTTTCTACAGATGTGGGGATCAAACACATTAATTTGGATGGAAATAAAAAAAAAAGAAAAAAGAAAAATAAAAAGAGAGAAAAGGCATTAGATCGATCATATGGCTCAATTATTTCAAAAAATATAACTTATAACCGGATTTCTTCTTTATTTATGGAAAACTTCCATTCCATCTCTCCTTGTGTTCTACACTTACTGCCCATATATATATATATATATATATATATATATATAAGAAAGTTCATATGGCCAATGATAAATCGAAAGGTTACCTCGTAGTTAAATGAGTGTGAAAACGCTTATGGTTATTAGGGTTTAAAGCCTCCCCATGAAGAACAGAGTCAAAGTCCTCACAAAATTCTCAGTTTATTGTGGATATCTTATAAATTTTTAATCAGATCGGAGAGGTAAATTAGATATCATATAGATCCAAAAGAGTTTATGCAAAGAAAAAAAATACTACACACACACACACACGCACACACACACATATATATATACACACCTAACCATAATTAAGATAAAAAAGAAATGTCATGTATAAGCCTGTCTGGTAGCCAAAAAAAGGTTCCCCTCGAGCATCACTAAGCACTGAATCTTCTTCTGACCCTTCTTCAAATCCAAGTTTTCTTGAAGAGAGGGTGGCCCAGATCGCAAAAAACTTAAAAAAATGTCACTCCATGGAGTTTGAAGATGTAAAAAGGGACATAAACGGAAAAGAAAAGGGTTAAAGAGATGAGAAAAAGATAAGACTGGGACTAGAGTATTACAGTACGGTTGGTCCCCGCCCACAGCACTGTACATAGGTTGTATTTATTGAAAAGGTTGCCTTCTGCTTGGGTTTTGATTATCTGCTTTGCCCTTGTTCTACAGCCTCCACAGGGTAAAACTGTAAACCAGCCAGAATTTGGCACCATGTTCAATTTGATTTCTCAGTCAAGTTGAAGACAGAGCCGTTTGTTCATGTACTTTTTTACTGATAATTTTATTTTTAAGGTATAATCCATTGTTGGAATTTTGGTGTTCAAGACAGAGGGTGAAAGGTGAAGCTAGGCTTTGATTGTTTATATGTTGCGATCTGCGTTTAGTACTATACTGTAATTTTACATGGTTTTATTGAAAAATTTCTTTTAAAAACTTTAATTAAAAAAATTTTAAAACTATTTTTTACATGTTATTTTTTTAATTTTTTATTTCAGTATATCAAAATAATTTAAAAACACATATAAATTTAACTTTTTTTTAAAAAAAAAACAATTTAAAAAGTAGAAGCTACAGCTTAGTTTGAGATGACTCATGTGTTTGATATTTTAGTGTGTAGTGTTCTTTTTAAAAGTACTTTTTATTTTAAAATAATTTTATTTTAATTTTTAATACCAGCACATGAAAACTATAAAATTAAAAGCACTAACAAAAGTAAATTTGTTTTTTTTTTTTAAATACATTTTTAAAAAGCATTTAAAAGTAGAAGCAACATCCCTCCTAAAGACACTACAAAAATATTTGAGTGCGAATGGCATAATTATTGGCGTCCCTGAAATTCAATCGTGATGATAATTGGTGTGGAACCATTTTTTTATTTGATGCATAAATGGGAATCCACTTCGAACTTAATTGAAAAAATAAAAAAACCAAACTCCCCCACCATCCCACATTCCCACCCAATAAATATAGAATAGGGATATTGGGTGAGGTATAACCCGACGGGGGTCAAGAATTTTCAAAATTTATATTATTTCTTTTAGTTGTATGAATTTCTTCAAACTTGTATGTTTTTGAAATTAGAATTTGTAACATTAATATTTCAATAAAAAAGTTTTTTATTCGTAAAAAAATAACAAATTAATATATAGATTTATCTATTTATACACAACACTTAAGCTTTTATTTAGAAAATTGTGCATGTGAATTTGAAAAAATACGAGTCGTGAGGACGATTTTGCTTTCAAAAGAAGAAAGAAGCTCTGTGTATAGAGAAGATCTTGCTATTTGAAAAATGGGTATTGCTAGAATATTCACTAAATATTCTCACCACTTCCTTATTAATAATCACTATATTCCAGCTTAATGTATTTTATTTTCATTAATAATGACATGAACATGTTATAATAGTTATTTAACAAAAAAGAAAGTAGTGGGAATAACAATTTTTACAATGAATTTATATAGCACCAGCCTTGAAAAATAATTAACCATAGAAAGGATGGAATTAATAAGTCGTAGAACAAACTATAATTTAATAATAGCAATTAATATATTTTTTTCTCACATATTTTTCCTACTATTAAACTATGATTTTATGCACTTTTATAACATTATCAAAATAAAAAACATATCAACCATCAATGTTTTTTTAGACTCATAATTATATACAACTTAACTTTTAATATTTTATAAATTCAATCCATTGTTTAATATTTGAACTCGAGCAAGTTGGATATATCAATTTGTGTTAATATTTTCATGGGTATTATAGATATTAATGAGTTGAGGATATGAATTTTCTTATTATTTTGCGAGTGTTGAAAAATAATATGCAAATCGGTAAAACCCTCCATATTATAACTGGTATTTTTGTAACATTGAAAGATTGAAGAAAAACAAGATCCAGCTAAGATAAAAGGAGCATGGTTGAACAAATTATATATTATCCAAAATACAACAAGAGAATTACAGTACTTCTACAGATTATATATTATCCAAAATACAACAAGAGAATTACAGTACTTCTACAGAGAAAACACCAAATTAACGGGTGATATGAATTTGGCGGTGGAGCACAACTTAGGGGCTTCAATTTGACTTGAATTCCAGTCTCAAAACAAGCTAAAACCAGCAACGAAAATCTCACATTTTCCAGTTTTATGAAGTCTTCTCAATTACAGTACTTCTACAGAGAGAAATACCAACACTAGCAGCACCCAAAAAGAAAAATAAAATAAAGAAAAAATAAGATATATAGAATGGGCAATTTTGACTTGTAAGTTTCATGAATAGCATGCAACAAGATAATAAATAGGAAATAAATTCAGTAATAGAATAGATTACCTAGGGCAATATTACCCTGTAAATCCCTAATTTCTTCACTGCAAGTCTCTTGCTGCTTGTGCCTCAAAACCTAGTTTTCTTGTCTTTTAGATAACCTAAAAATATAGCATACGAGAACCCAAAGGGCAAGGAATGAGCATTAAAACAAAATATAACTATAATATAATGTTTTAATATTGTTTATATAGCTATAATAACATCTCTATTATGTAAATACGTCAGTTCATGAATCACCCATCTGACACTGAGGGGAACTAGCTATATGTTATGGCCCATGCTACGGCCTGGGGGTGTCATGGATAAGACTTTGACAAGATTTTCATTTTAGTCCTAAAAGTCTCATTGTTTTCTAGGTATGCCTAAAACTTAAGCTTCTTCATAAAACAATTTATACGTTTTATGCTTTCACACACATACACGACCTTCTACTATACAGCCATCATTATTTTATCATGTTATATATTAAATATAACCTAACACTATTCCATGCCAAAACCTTAATTCCTAAAATCTTAATTAATCCACTTCTGTTGTCTTAGACTTGAATGATAATAAAATTAAGTTTAATGTAAGAAATAAATGCATTCTAAAACTTGATCAAGAATAAATTTAACCTTTTATAATGTAAATAATGTAGGATTTCATGTATAGAAATAAGTTGAAAAAATCAATCCGAAAGGATAAAGTATTGAAATGGTATATCATTTGGAATACACATAATTTACCATAAATTATCGAGATTTCATTTAATTATTTTATTGTGTTTATTTTTAACAAACACCCCTTATCTTTTTGCTGTAGACTCTGTCAGCAAGAGGAAAATAATCATAATATGTCGGTATCTCAGTTGTTAAAAGAATCATGGAGGATTTGACATCCTAAGTTTAGAGGCATCAGGGGTTCAAAACCTTGGAACATCAAGGGCGCTGCACACGGCGAGCTGGTTCAAGACGAAGAGCAGAGCGGCGATCTAGAGAGAGAGAGAGAGAGAGAGAGAGAGAGAGTACTAATGGGTGGCGTGTTTGCTGCCATGTTAGGGTCGTAGAGAAGGGCAAAAGAAAAAGGCTGTTGCAGAGAGACAAGAACCCAAAGGAAGAAAACCAAGAGCATTAGCTCTGTCTCCCTAAATGACGCAGTCGCATCACGCCCCATTTCCAAGAAGACACCACCACGAGTAGCTTTAAAGACGAAACATTACCCTGCCATTGGACCCACAACGATGACAATCAAACGGCAGGGAATAGGGCTTTGAAAAGAAGTCAAATCAAACGGCTATTTATTAATCAATCAAAGGTCTTAGCTTCAATGAAAGCAACACGTACCTTCAAACAGTCTCCACTAGCCAATCTACCATTATTAACACAGACAAGCAGGCAAATCCACAAACAAAACAAATTTGTTTAATTAGTAAGTTTTTAAATTTATTTTTTAAAATTATTGTTTAAATTTTATAAATCACATAACAACTAAAAATTTATATAATTATTAAATTTAAAATATCTAAAATTAGTTAAAATATCCACA
The DNA here is from genome assembly GCA_018804465.1 of Populus tomentosa. Taxonomy (NCBI): domain Eukaryota; kingdom Viridiplantae; phylum Streptophyta; class Magnoliopsida; order Malpighiales; family Salicaceae; genus Populus; species Populus tomentosa. The sequence continues at coordinate 1,613,700 of CM032003.1, read as the reverse complement.
AAATCCAAACAAGATAACAAACAAACCTGAGTTTTTCATTAATTCTTTTCCTTCTGCCTTTTTATTATACTTGTATTTTCATATTAAAAACAATATCATTCAAGTTTTTAAATTAAAAATATTAAAATAATTTAAAAACACGGCTGAATAACTACACCGTATTATCAAATATACCTTTTATTTTTGCTGAACAGCTATACCGCGTTATTAAACATGCCCTTTATTTTTGCTGGGTTTTACATGGTTTTATATTTGCTGGGTTTTACCCCACCCTTTTGTTTTTGGGTAAAAATTATGTGGCCACTTGTTATTGCAAGGAAAACCACTCCATGTTTCTTTATATTTTTTTTAATGAGTGGTTGGGCGTGCGTCTACATAAACTGGTAGATCTAGTTAGAGGACAGGACACTTGAGTACGTGTCACCGACACCTGTACATCTTGCATGACAGAGAGAGAAAGTGAAGTGCTACTCTACAAAGCCAAGCAGTTCGAGTTCCTATCTACTTCCTTTTCTTTTGGTCTGGTGAGAGTGTGTGGGTAACAAGAGAGGATAAGAGAGATACATATGCTGAAGGGTTCTTTCTCTCTTCTTGTTTCTTGACCTTCTTGTGGTGGCTATTGTTTCTTTTCCTTTTTGATCTCTTGGAGAGAAACCCTAAATCTTGATTGAGTTTTGACATACAAAAGAGAGAGAATTGTAGATTTTTGGCAACTTTCCTTAAAAGGATATCCGTTTTTTCTCAGATCTGACTCATTCTCTTGTACATTTTATGCTCTCTCTTTCCTTTCCATTTTTGGGTATGTTTTAACTTCCACCCAGAGCTCAAAAAACGAACAGAAAAGGTTTTACTTGCTTGTTTTCTTTCCCGTTTTTTCCAGCTTCTGGGACATTCGAAATTGACAGAAGAGAGTGAGCACACAGAGGCATATTTGTATAAAATTATACCATTGCTTTTGCGTGCTCATTTCTCTTTCTGTCACTTCCAGAGCCGGAATCTGATCTCTTCTCTCTTTGATGATCATCTTTTGGCCTGTTTTTTGCTCCAGAAATTAATTTGTTTCTCTCTAAATCTTTTTTAATTCCCTCTCTTTACACACCCAAACAAAGACAACTCCTGGAAAAGAAAAGATGGTCGTGCATCGTAGGCAAAAAAGGAAAGGAAGCAGCAAGATATCCACTTGGGGTTTCGTTTTTGTTGTTTCAATTTTATTAGTTTATTGTGTATTAAATTGTTGTTTAGTTTAATGGCGTTGCTTTTGATGGTATTTAAGACTGATTACTGTGCAACTTATAGCGGAAAAACACTGTGTAGAGTAGTATATATATACATAGCATGGGACCGTTCCATTCGCGAGATCTCTAGCTAAGTTTTTCTGAGCATGGTCCAGCTTACTTGCCTAGCAAAAACCGTTCTTTTCTTTTCTTTGCTCTTGTCTCTTGCGCATGCGATTATGCTATGTACTCGAGATACGCATCTGATATGACCTTGTTTTCACCTGAATCTAGCAAGAATCTAGTAGCTTGTACTTTTTTTGTGAAAATGGGTTTTCCTTTTTATTGGCTCAAAACCCTAGTCTAGCTGCAGATAGGGTTGCTTGTTGTACGAGTGCAAGAAGGGATTGCTGGTGAGTAGTCTTTGCTTTGCATTTGGTAAAACACTGATCTGATATTTTTGCATTGGCTCTTGGAAATGGGTTTTGTTTTACATGTGTTCTTGTTATGGTACATGTTCGATTTGATGTGAATGTGATATTTTTTGTACAAAGAAGAGACAGAAAGTCTTTAAACTTATCGTATGATGTTCTTTCCAGAAATAGGAAATTTCTGCAGCCATAGTTGCTCTTTGTTGTAGTTTTTGTTTTTTTTTTGAGCTTTTGCGGATAAGCCATGGATAGTCAACTCATTTATCATGAAGAGACAAAAGCAGGTCTGCAAGCACTTCAGATAGCAGACATTCGGCATTTAAAGCACAGACATCTGTTTATTTTATGTAGGTTTTGACTAGTAAGGTACTTTCTCTACTGTATACTATGCTTAGTGTAATCTCTACTTCATTATTATCTTCATTTGTTTGCTTAAGGATTATAAATTGAACTTATACATAGTTTTATCTATCAAATCAAATCATCTTGTTTTGTGATTTTTGCATTGCAAATTTAAGCAAACTCTTACGTGGCTTGTGATTCTTGTTTTCAAATTGAAACACCAACCAGTTTCTTTCTTCTATTCTGGATTCACATCAAGATATAGTAAAAGATTCTTGATAAGATTAGAGAAACGAAGGTGTGTTATAAAGCCAAAGAAGTTTCCAAATGTTGTTTTCTACCTTAGTCTGCATAGTCTTGATGATAAACTGTAAGTTATGATACAGCATGAGTTTTCATTAAACATTTACTGAAAATTCTTAAGACATTTTTCAGATTTGTCACCTTTTGATATTTCCTTTTTATCTGTTGTTGTCATCATTCTTGGTTTCAGCAACAATCATATAAATTGGATTGAACTCTGTGCTATACGGCAAGAAAATTTCATTACTTTCTATTTAGAATCAGAAAGAGTCGATCTCTAATTGTTGTGTTGTGGCTGCAATACAGCACAACATTTTGTATGTTATATCATGGCAGGGTCATCCCGAAGAGTATGAGCACGGTGATAGTTTTGGATGATGACTTAAGGGCCTTCAATTGCTTTAGAGAACAAATGGTGGCAATGATCCATGGAGTGTTTAATAACTCGTTGTTTGCCAAGGTAACCGTTTTTTTATCGCTTCAATTCTTTTGAACAACGAGACTTAGTTAAATTCTTGAATTTTAAAGTAGTTTATACTGCTATTCTAGTAGTTCAATTCTTGAAATGCTTTGTGTGAGAGTTCATGTTACATCTTTCCAACATTGCGATTTCTTTGTAGCATGCCCTACTTCTACTACTTCAATTAAAAATTACTTGTTTATATCAATTTGCCTAAAGGAATATCCTACTCTATATGCAATCATCTCTTGCACAAGATGCTTAATTAGTTCACCAATCCGCTTGTTGGGAGGATTTTAGGAATAATTATCGAGATATTTTAGCTGCCAATTCTGAGGACTTCCTAGATAGGAAGTAAAATTAAATGCTCTTTTATGTTATCGAGGTAGTTGATGCATTCATTAGGGATTTCAGCAATTTTTGTTGTTGAAGTCTCCATGATTATACAAACGTGGACACTGGCTTGACACAGCCTGTCTTTGTTTTCCCTCCTGTTCTTTGTCTTGTTTTTCCTGATACAACGTATCACGAACTCTACTTCTTAAATACAGTAAAGACATGGTCAGAATGTTTTGCTATTGCTACACACAAAGTTAAACAATTTTGTAGTTGTTTGTGGGCATGCACCCAGACATCAGAGGACAGCTAGTTGAGAAGTTTTTAGATTAAAGTTGGTATGGGGTGCTGAACATGAATTTTATATATTTTCTTTAAAAGAAGGAAGAATGTTAATTATATTTTCCAATTAAGATGATGCCGATGCTTTGGAGAATTCAAGTTCTTGATTTTGAAATGTGGAATGAATATATATGATGAGCTCAACGATCATATAACAAGAAATGTGATAAGAGTGAATGCCTAAAGGATGATGAAAAAGAGGTCTGAAACCGCATGAGTTTAAAAAAGACATTAAGAACTCTCATGATATGTAATAATTGAGGGTCTTTGTGAGCAAAATACTTCAACTCTAACATACAAACTAGATGACGATGCTGTCTGATTCGGTTTCGATAATCTAACTCAATGCATCTATGCATGGCCTTCGTTGCTATTTCTATCCCTTCCCAAGTCAACGATTTAGACAATTTGGTGCTTGTTATAATGGATGGATAAGTGGTTTCAAGTCAGCATCACCGCTTGAAGTTCCATGGCATCCACTTACATTTTGTAGCTGTAAATTTATCTCAAAAGTACGTAGCTACTCTATCTCTCAAATTTTGTAACCTCCAGCTATATTAACACATAACAGAGTGTTTGAGAGTATAATAATAATTATTTTTTAAAAAAGTTCTTGAAAACACCGTTTTTAAAAAGCACTTAATCTTAGTGGTGAATTTTAGAGATAAGTAATAGTCTTTCCATCATATATATATATATATATATATATATATACACACACACATGGTGTTGAGGTAACATTATTTCTACTATTGACAAAGTTGAACTGCCATCTGCTATGTTTTTCTGCAGGTGATTTCAACAATATTAAAGAAAAGAAAAGAATAGGTATCAAATGCATATGTTCTTGAAATATTAGGTGTAAATCAAGATTAAAATTCAGGTTCATGGCTAATGTTATACATGCATGAATAGTATATTTAGGCTTAAAGCTTAGCAAGCCTTAGGACAAGGGAGGTTGTGGAAACCTAGTGATGTCACCTTAAGGCAACGGGGAATCTTACTCCATAGCCAAGCTTCGATTGTACATTAATTATCCTTTTGGCCTCTCTGTTCAGGTGATATGATGCAGTACAAAGGTACTTCACACACATATTCTTAACGAGGGCTTGCAATCTACATGCATAATAAGCCATAGCCATAATCCTTATTTAATCTTACAACATGGCATAATATTGTGACTCATGCATAAGATCTTTTATTCCCCCTTCTTCTTCTTCTTTTTTTTAAGTTGAGTTTTATGGTTTAATTCATAGATGTTTCAATTTTATTACTCCTTTTTAAGAGCATGTTTGTTTTTGAATTTTTATTTTATTTTTTTCTTTGTTTTATATTTTTTTTATATTTTCAAATCATTTTCATGTGTTGATATCAAAAATATTTTTTTTTAAATAATATTATTTTAATATATTTTCATATAAAAATTATTTAAATTTTTTTTGTTGAATGACGGAACTTGTCGTGAGGTTATGATAATATAGGTTAATCTCTACTTAATTTACAAGCAAGCCTCCTTTATAAAAATAAGTGTTTTTTTCTAATTAGGAAAGTTAACAAAAATAATTGGTAAACTATAGCATAACCAAGAAAAAACTAGGAAAATAACACGGTTTAAATTGTTGCACCTCCTTTTAAAAAATAAAAAATTAAAAAGGTTGAGCTACATCATTAAAATAAAAAAATTTATTAAGATTAGTCCATGCATCTATTAAATGAGACTATATCTACAAGTAATTTGAAAAATTACCTAAAACCTTGACCTTTTCCTTTTGACATTGAAAAATTATACTTTGCATATTTAGTTGAGAAAACCTACCTACAATTGTTATTATAATTGATTTAATATTCAAAGTGCTCTTTATAGTTTTTTTATTTTTTTATTTTTTAATCTTCTTCTCCCTCCTACCATTGCTTTGGATTCCATATCAAAATCCAAGTATTTCTCCTTTGCCCACCACTAAATCAACATGACTACTACCACTCCCTTCACCCACCATGCACTCTCTATCCCAAAAGACAAACAACCACTAGTCAGAAAAGATTCTAGACAATTCTTTCAATTTGGCGAATCTAGGGTTCTTCCATACAGCACCCACTAACTATGGATTTGCTTTGTTCTTGAAAGAATCTCGATGCAATAGCTCTTTAAGTTTGATATTTTTAGTTTATGATTTGGATTTATTTGGGGAAGGATAAAGATTGTGGGGGCTGACTTCGTGGGTGGTTTTATTTTTGGATTTTGCTTTAACGTAGTTTTGATATCATTTAATGTAGCTCTGAGATAGACAAACAATATAAGAAAAGTTCCGATATCAATTAATGTATTTCTTATACAAGCTAATACAAATGAAAACAACACAAAAAAACAACAATCATCAAGAAAGCTAAAAAGCTAAAACTCTTTTGAAATGAGTTTCCATCATAAGAATTCTAATTCAACTTTTTATTATTCAAATATTTTTTATATAATAGGAAAAAAACCTAAAAAAATAATAAAAAAGATTTAAATTAAAAAAAAATATATCCTCAACATTGTAAGGACTAGACAATGACTTTCTAGGCCTAACTTAAGGGCTTAACAATCTCATATGGCTAAAAAATCAGATCCTAAATGGAGCAGGGTCTCCCATTTTCCTCTAAAATTTTTAGCTTTTTGCATCAAAAGATCGTCTAATCCCCCCCACTCTTTTTTTTAGGGATTTTAATAGGGTTTTTTTTCTGAATTAAAATTAACCAATATTTAACAAAAACATTTCACACTAGCTGTGAATTTTGACATCTCAATTTTTTAAGAATAATGTTTAAGAATAAGGTTTCATTATACCTCCTCTGCAAAAAGAGGGGAGAGGGTTTGAACACAAAAAATAGAGGTGAGAAAATTTGTTTGTTTGGTTCACTGGAAAATCAATTTGTAGGGAGAAAAAAAGAGTTGTGGGTGATATTATATATAGAAGTATTTTAGTCAAAGTGTAATTTTTCAAATTAATGTATTAGAATGCGTTGTTTAATTTAAGTGCTTCTTCTTTCTCGTCTCTGCAATTCTCTTTTCTTCCTTCTTTTCCTCATTTCTTGTTTGAGCGACCTTTGTTAATTTTCATTTTATTCCTGAATTTTCAATTCTTTTGAATCTATTCTTGAATTTTAGCTCATTTTGGAGATTCTTTAAATTTGGATCCTCTTTTCCCCCATTCCTTTTCTTCTTCTTCAAATCTTTTACACACCCCCCTCCAATATCCAGCCACACAACCCTCAACCCCTACGCAACCTCGTTTGATTTCTTGTCAAGCTTCATTCTATTAAGTTAAAAAATCCATTTATATTTGTTGTAACATTTATTTATGTTTAAAGTTAATTTACTTCAAATTTTTTTGTTGAATTTATAGTTTGCATGTATATTTAAATATTGTTTTTCAATAATAATTTTGTTGTATTAATGCATGATTTATATTTTTAGGGTTTGTTTGGGATTCAGAAGAAATTGATTTAATTTGTCATTTGATGAAATTGAATGTAATTTTATAATTTAAGTATGTTAAAATTAAAAAAATAATGAGTGATTTAATGGATAACAATAAATTTGTTGTTAATGAAAATTTGGGTTCTTTGGATTTCTTTGGCCATGTGAGGATTCTTTGTATAGCAATTTAAAATAATTCAGATAATAAATATTCATTTTTTTTAATTATTATTAGGCAAATTGATGCAAAGCTTCTTTTAGATTATTTCTAATGAGTTTTATGTTTGGTAAACACAATAAGCGATTCACTTCCTTTTACTTTGGCTAATCTAGCAGGATCAATTAACTTGACAAGGAAGCTTAATCTCTCCCACAAGATCAAGGTATCAATCACTTCGTATCTTCTTTTTCATTATTGTTTTTTTATATATAGGAACCAACTGATTGATATGTGAATTTCTTTTGGGTTTAATTAGTTTCTTAATATGTGAATATTAAGTTTGATTTGTATTTGAAATTCCTCATCTATTTTGCGTCTCTATTTGTCAATAGCATTGTTCAAGCATGTAATTATACTTGAAATCTTGAATAGGTTATTAATTTTGAGAATGAATGATTATTTGTAGCATTTTATTGTTAAATTTGTGTATTCCAATATAATTGGTTGTTGTTAGGATTTTGGATAATGTGATTGTTGTGGTTGGAGATTATGAGTTGATTTTTTTTTTTTTATAATCTCAAACGGCAAATTCTGTCGAGAGACTAAATGATGATGGAATTGCTGACAGAATTGCCGACAGAAAATTTTGTTTATTTTTTAATTTTCTCGTAGTGTAAACAAGGTTAATAAAAGATATGGTGACTGGAGTTTGGAGAAATATTCCTAGGCAAGAAGGGTTGGGGTGCATGTTACGGTTGCTTAGAATGAGTGTAGGATGATATTAACTAAGATAGGGTCTTGTGTTTAATAGGTTGGTGAGATCCAAATGCTAGCAAAACCAATTTATGTACTCTGTGGAAGGAAAGTATTTGGTCAGGTATCTGTGGGAAACATCTTACATGATGAAAAAATGCGAGCTGTGCTAGTTCGTTTTCCCTAAATCAGTGAGGAAAGTCACTTCTTGATCTCACAATTTGTTAAAACCAATGACCAGAGTGCCACAAGAATTTCTTCATGCCTTTTTTTTCCCTCAAATTTTATTCTTAATTAATAATATCCTGTTTACACTATGAACAGTATTTCTATGCTGAAAACATGAATCTTGTAGCTGAAAGTCAAACGATGCTAAGGAATCTAGAAATTTTTCTGAGAAGATGGAGGCTTTAACTTTCCTTGAGAACAACACAGGATGGAGAAATTCTTTTTCTGGTTTACTTGAGCACACGAGAAGCGGAATAGCTTCTAAGTTGAAAGTATGAACAAAGACGCAACATGGAGGCTGATCTCTAAGGACTGCACAAGGGAAATTGTTTGAACTGTCTATGATAACTTTTTCCTGTATGTCATAATATAGCCTGGTGAATTCCAAGCAGTTTTAGGAAATTTCACAGGATAAGCAATTACCACTATCAACTGTAGGGTCTGCAACAGTCTCTCCAAGTATACTGGGGAGACTACATGCTCAAGTAGCTGACGAAATTAGGCTTTTCTTCTTTTATTGTTTGTAGTGGGGAATTGTAACTTGGGCAAACTCCTAAGCCTCAACCTTGAATTTTTTTCTTGCCGATCATGATCATATTGGCTGATGAAATTGCATGTTACCTATGTGTTGAGTTGTTAATTTCTTGAGGGTTTTTGGTTCTTGTAATGATCACTGAAAAGTGCCTGGCTGGAAATTGTTTTCAATTCCAATCATGCCCCAAGATCACCTTGTTCATATGCTGAAATTTCAAGAATTGCAGACATTAAGCAAACGCTACTTGCATGAATGGCAATTTATGATTGTCTAGTTGATTCCAGCATTATTTTCCTGCTTGCTATGTATCACAACTATATATTATCTATCATCAGACTGAGCAAGCTGAATTAAGCTCTAGAGTTGAATCACCTGGTGAATTCCTTAAGGAACCTGAGTATGGGGTAGCTAGTGGGTGCATGAGTACTTGTGGGTTTCCATGTGTTTATAATACCAAGATTTCAAATTCCAAGTTGGGATTAGTCCTAAATTGAGTGGTTGCAGGATTGTGATGCACTGGATTAGCAAATAATTCTCAGGACTTGCGAATTCTAGTTGCAATTTAAGTGATAATTAACGAGTTGAGATTTCTAGGTTTCCTGTTGGTTTTGATTTACAACTTTTTCTCTCTCTCTTTGTTCTTTTTTCTTTTTCTGTGGAGTTGTCAAAAATCAGATGGCTGAAATTACAACACTCTCTTACAGGTAGATGATGAAGAATATCGAGCCTGATGCCTACTTGTAAAGACAGGCTCGCCTGATGCCTACTTTCTGGTTTTAGTTTTCTTGTGAATTACAGAGAACTATGTCTAGGGTTTCGTTACCTCTACCAGAAAGCATCAACCAAAATAAATAAATAAATAAAAAGGTATCTATAAACTCCGAAATCATATTGAAATAATAGAAAGAAGCAGCAGAAAATTTTCAAGTGCATGCTTTTATGTTCTATAATGCAAGAGAAAGCAAGCAGATATTGATGGCTTACATGAAACTTGGGCAGCAGATACAAGGGCAGACTCGAGTTTTCACCAGGGCCCTGCATACATCGGCTTCGAAAGCCTTCAAAGATCTTACATGGAAAGAGAGGGGAGATGCTGAAACAACTGCACACGATTTTTACTAGATCTTTGGAGAAAGAAATCTGCAGAAATATGACTTACCTGACGTTTTTTTCAGTGCCTGAGCTTGTTTTTATGTATAAACTTGTATGACAATGTGTGGAAACAGTTCATCCACTTCTTTTCTGACTGATGGGGACACAAAAAAAGTGCCATGGCGGGAAAATACAGGGATGATTCCCCTATCCCAACTGTTTCTTCTTGCAGGAGGTTGTACCGTTATCTGTACTGTTTTTGGGAAGTACTGTGTTTTGAGAACAGGGCATTTTGTGACTCCACGATTTCACTTATTTTTTTTTCCTTTTTTTTTTCTCCCTCTAGGATGCACGAATTGGGCTCTCCAATTCAAGGTACAAAAGGGTTCTGAACTTAAGTGGTACATGATTCCATGCTTCATCGTATGGATTGTAATGATTAGAAGTAAAAACTCTGACCAAATGGATCCATGCATACTTGTTGATCCTGTTGAATTCATTGGTTGGCAGCTTTAGCTTTTGTTGAAAGTTTGGTAACCCTAAGATATTTTATCATTTGCCCTAGTAATGGATAGACACAAAATTAATACCCTACCCCCCTCTTGCTTGTAGACTAGTACGAAACTACAAGCCTGATGGTTATGTAAACCCGAACCGGCAAGTACTATCTAAATATGACATGACATGTAGCTAATCCAGACACCGCACGGCACACGGCAAGAACTTGCTTAGAAAAACGAGGGGCTTCCTTCTTCCGTTCTAGTTATAAATTGATCATGTGAATCTTGATACACAACCTTGAGATTGCTAAACAAACTGTGCCAAGCTAAAAACAAGGGGCAGTGTCATAACTGATTAAGATTGTACAACAATTTTGATTTTACTGCTAGTCAGTGTCAACTGATGGTGGACTTGCCGGGGGAGGAACTCGGACCATTTTCAGTTGGTCAACCCGTCCAGTCACATCAAGCTTTAATAATGGTCACTGACTTTTAGCGAGGGCTCCAGCAGCGAAAAGCAGATTCCTACGGGAAAACTGTCCCAATAATGTAGCACAAAGGTTATATACCGGAAAACCAATATCAAAAGGCATAAATAAGAAAGGATATCAAGTTTAAGGAGTTGAGCTTTCAGAGAATTACCCTCAAAGTGTAAACTGGAGTAGACTTCGTCGGCAAAGTTTTTAACAATCTCAATCTGTTCGTATTTCCACTTTTGCTGATTAAATGAAACAGGTACTGTAAATGGCCCCGCAAAAAAAAAAAAGTTCAGAAGAAGAGACATAACGGGCTACTTTCACAGGGGAGCTTACCTTTCTTCTGTCCTTGGGGCCTTTGTGCTTGTAGTTACATCCCATAATTTTACAGTACAGTCAGCTGAACCAGATGCTAGAAGAGATCCTTCACAGCTGGCATTCAAGATGAGAAAAATAGGTTTTGTTAGAAATCTAGCCATCACTTACTAAATATTGACAGAGTACAAAAAGTTGTTTTGAAATTTCTTCTTGTGTCTCTAGGATTTGCACCTGAAGGCAAGTGACCATACGCATGAATTGTGGCCAATCAAAGGTGATATGCAGCGGCCACTTGAGAGGTCCCACATCATGATCGTCCCATCTTCATCAGCAGATGCCATATATCGACCATCAGGTGACATGGCCAATGATACAATCATACTCCTATGACCAATAAAAATGCGGACACACTCCCCGCTTTGTACATCCCACAGTCTAACTGTTTTGTCACTGGAGCCAGTGGCTATGTAGTTGCAGTTGGCATGCCACTGCAAGCACTGAAATATATGGAATCCAATTCAATGTAGCTGATATTGCAGAATTAGAAAACAAAGGAAAGTATTTTACTAAATTTGCTGACTTAATATTGTACATAGAGCAGGCTCAACATGATAAATTCATCCTCGGTGGATACAAAAATTTATGAGGGAGGTTAACTTGAAGAATGAATTTCACCCATTTCTTCTATTTAAATATCATGAACTACTTTGTTGCAACCAAATCCAGACTCCCAGACCAATAAAATAGATGTAAAAGCTACTTACATCAACATCAGACAAATGACCTGCCATTATCCTCAAAGGCTGTATCCTATCCATAGACCAAATCCTTGCTGTGCGATCATGTGAAGCACTGGCAAAATATTGTCCCACAGGACTGAACTGCACCAATAGTTTAGTATGAACACATGAGAAGTGAGGCATGATCACTTAGTATTATGGAAATCTCTGCCATAGTCTCCTCAATTTTGATCACGTCATCAAAAGACAATGGATGGATAAAACAATAAAATCGAGTCAAAATGAAGTGGGAAGTTCCAATTTATACCTGAACATCCCAGACAGGGTAATTATGGCCCTTGTAGCAAACAAGATTTGCATTGAGTTTTGTGCTCCATAATCGAACTGCAGCAGAGCAGTGTGTCATTTGCAAAAGAAATAAAATAAACAAGAATAAAAAACAAAAGAAAACTTTCATGTTTGCAGAGAGAGAAATAAGCAGTGAAATGAAAATCTAAGAGAATATACCTGTCGTATCCGCTGAAGACGACAAAATAAAATCTCCAAGAGGGCTAAAAGTGGCTGAATGAACTGGACCTGAATGACCCTGAAACAATGTATAAGATCTTTTGCCACTGTTTGTACTCTGGCCTTGTTCACTCGGAGCAGCATCATTTTCACCCTGCAAAATAGCTGACAGCAGAAACATTTACCATTATAACTCCTCTTTGCCCAGTATGTTTTAACATGAAAACCAGCATCTAAGCATGGCCACAATGACAACCATATCAGAAAGATATAGAATTCTGGATTATGATGGACTAACATCTACAGTGTTTTTTCCATCATGTCTCTGTAGCAGCTCTTTGGCTGGGCTATAATTGAGAATTTTCCAAATGGATAATGTACAAAAAACACACAGAAAAATTCATCAAAACTCGGTATTTACACCGTCTAAAATACATTTTGAATTAGTAAAGTGTCATAAGAGATGATTTGCATAGTACTTTACTGCTGCTGGAATCGAAGAAATAAGAAATTATCAAACAAACTAATCCTTTGGAGAGACTTACAATTGCCAGCTTGATGTCCAAGCTTTGCCATGTCCCAAACCTGTAAAGGCACAGATCAGAATTAGCAACAGCAGCGGCCAACATGTTGGATTTGGGTCAAGTATGGGAGGCAACCTTCAGTGAGGAGTCTGAGAATCCACCAGCAACCAAGGATCCATCATGTGAAATTGATGAACAGTTTAAACTGGAAGAAAACTTAAATAAAAAAATGAACAATTGATCTTGTAAAAAAATTGAGAAGCTTGATAAAAACACATAAGTTCTGAAATTACCCATTATGCGTGTTGATAAAGGTATAAAAGCTGACAGATGGCAGTGTCACACTACTCAACTGTACACGGTTTCTCAAGTCCTCAAGAATAGACTGTTCCACCTCAGCTGGCCTGAAGGAACTGTTAATTTATTAATTATCAGAAATTAAGAATGCAGCACTAACTTATGTTAGCAAAAGAATCAAATGTTTATTCCTGTTGGACCTAAGTCATGCAAAATCCTCATAGCAGAGACATCATAAAATAGTCATGTGGGAAAAGATGCAAGGCCAAGTTCACTTTGTATACATTATGAGCCTAATTTGGTTCCAGGGGTCAATGATAAAGCATGGTAATATAATAGATTAATCAAATGAGGAAGATGACAGGATAAAGGAAATGAGACTTTGAAGCTTCTGTTCATAGTCACACTCACACCATGCTGAGGACATGTAAAGTAACAACTTACCTTGGTTAGGTGTTATTAAACATTGCATGCTCATGTTTTTCAGCACCTAATTAATTCGAGTTTGTCACCTTGCATGTCCTCATAACATGCCTAAATGACATGCCCATTTTATTCTAACACACCTGAAAGCACATATGATGTGTAACAAGATGTAAAATATCATGTGTTCAAGTGTGTTGAACAAGATTTGTTGAATAAGAATTCCTACGTGTATAATATACAAGGCTTCTCAATAGTCTATAAAAGGGAGCCATAAAGATTGTGACAGGATCAAACTTCCTATGTTCGAATACATTATCTTCTCTTTAGCCTTGGCCTTTTATGCAACACCCTCCTCTTTGTTAGCCTTGTAGATATCACCATGTCCCATTTAGATAATATATATCACAACAACGCCATTGATCTAATGAAGAAAATGACTTGGGATTCGAGAAAATACATTACTGGCAAAGGAAGCTCGGGTTTGACTCGTGGTGCTGCAGATACTGTATTAGCTTCAGGACGAGCAATTTTAGTCGTTGCACTAGCAGCTTTATCCTTTTTTGACTTTTTGATTGAAGCTCCTTGCTTTCCACCATCTATTGATCTTTTCTGAATAAGACATTGATGACATCAATGTAAAGAATAACTCAAGCTTTAACAGAAAGGAATACCTATAGGACAATCAAAGTAGAAATAGCATATATTACAAAATTAAATTAAAGAGAAGCAAGAATTATTGAGTATATGAAATCCACATCAAGGAAATTATGGAGGAGAAGCAGGATTTGATGAGTATTATACCTTATTCTCATCCATGTCCCCCTCTTTGGTTTCTCCTTCTGTCTTTTCAGAATCTGAGAGAAAACCCCCTGTCTTCTCCAATCGTTCTTCTATAGAATCTTCAAGCAACTATAGCAAACAGAGAAAAGCTCAAAGTTAACACCCAAACAACAAAAGCAATAAAAATAACTAATAACTTCCTCATTTACTACCAAGATGAAGAATGCGCTCACCCCCCAATGTATTTCTTTTTTATTTATCTGATTAGCCGCATCCTGGCTGCTTCCAATTAATGTTACAGCATCAGGATCATCAGAAATTGAGATGGGTTGTCCAGGAGAAACTGCCAACATAAAGAACTTGTATTTTCTACAGAGTCCACCAAATTCTTCATGAACTGGACATGCAGATGCAACTAATTTGGAAGTAAAATGTACCTTGGAAGTTAATATGCTCATTGACAATCCCAAGAATTATAGTGCATTTTGATTTCCGAAGATACTGCATCAGGAGCTCATTGGAGTACTGATAATAGGGTTAAAACCAACTTTTGAGAAATATACTCCAACAGAATTCTTATATGTTACAAATTACAGAAGAAAACCCTTAAATCACCTGACATATCTTAATGTTGACTTTACTCTGCCGAAGAGTATGAGCAAATTCCATTTCCTGACAGGAAAAAATTAAATAAAAATAATGAGATCTTCTACAGAAGTAATTTAACCAAATTAAGAGTGGAAAATGTAATGCAAAATCTTAGAGAGGTATTAACCTCCAGATGAGAGGGAGAAAGAACTCCTTCCAACTTTTGAAGGTCTCGTGAGTGCATCATCTCATGATCTTCACGGAAGCTATTGAAAAAATTTCTTGCTAGGGATGTAAAATGATAATAGCAAAAATATGAGACAACTGCCACACTAACGAGCCACTTAGGAATCTACAGGTTTCAATAAGGATTAAAGAAGAGGAAAAAAAATCAATATTTACCCTCTTGGATATGTCCTTTAGCAACAATATCCATATAACAATGGACAAATACTGGATAAAGCACACGAAGCAACTCATGCTGCGGAGTTCAAAGGCAACCCACATCAGCAAAGTACAAAAATCACATGCCAAAACAAATAGGTACATGTCGAACCATGCACAAAGAAGAAATTAATCACTAGTTTACCTTGTACAGATCAAGCGAACTATAAGCCCACGACCTTAGTTTACTATACTCATCTTGGTAACGTGCCGGACTATCCTCTGGTCTGAATGACAAAAATAAAATTATTTTGGAAATGAATAACCAGTCTCCAGACCGAATGAATAACCAAATTATTAAAAAACTTGAAAGAAAAGGACATTCTCATTCCCTTGTAAATAAAATTCTCCTAATTGAGCATTTTCCAGGAGCCATTTCTACTTTCAAATTCTTATTCAAAATCTTCACTCTCAACCAATCAATTTTAGAATCATAATGAGGGTTTCTCGCACACATTGTTGTTTTAAGTGCCTCTTATTTCTTTTCTTCCAAAGGATTGTTGTCATTGAAATTCCAGTAAGTAATCGAACATAAAACTACTTCCATGACTGATTTCCACTCTCAATGTGAATTAAAAGTGCCTATTTTCCACTAATGTTAAGCCGTTTACTTCCCTCACTTCAGCTAAAACCCTAAATACATTTCTAAAAAACTCAAATCTTTAAACAAAAAATGTCCAAATTAAACAGTATAAAAGCAGATAAATTTTTCACTCTCTATGCTTGCTTAAATTCTTAACATATTCGAATCACAAAATACACTAAAATTGCTCATTTCACATTGCCCATGAAAGCCATTTCTTTCTTCTCCAACAATAAAATCAGTGCACAACCAGCTAAAACCCTTGACTACTAACTTATTCAAGTACCCATTATTTCTTTAGCAATTTAGAACTCTCTGCTAAAAAAATAAGAAAAAAAACTACAAAAGCATCAAGCTGAGTAAAAACTAAAAAGAAAGAAAAAGTAGGGTTCGTGAGTTACTGAGAGATGGAGTGAAGGAGGGAAGAGAGATCAGGATCCGAGTGGATACTGATAGCATTATTGCTGTTGTTTTGTTGCTGCTGCTGCTGCTGCTGCTGGATTTCTTCATGGAAAGCGAGCTCTGCTTGCTTGAACCCTTTCTTCTTTAAATATGTCTCCACAAATTTCACTACTGCTTCTTCGTCCATAACTGCTCTTCCTCCTCCTCTTCTTCTTCAAGTAAAAGACCAAGGCAAAGTGCCCCTTCTTTGTCTTCTTCAAAATGAAGCACGCAGCTCTCTTCTTTCTCGCTTGCTTCCTGGTCGAAGCTTTGCTGATTTGGGATAGTGATGGGGCTTTGATGTATAAATCTGGAGCCCAGCAAGGATGGGTTTGTTTGATAATTGAGTCTTGCGATTGTTGTTGGAACGTATTTTTTAGAATTTTTTTTTTTAATTTTCTTGATTTACTGAAATTTTATGTTAAAAACAGTAAATAAAAAAAATATTATTTTTATATATTTTTAAATAAAAATTATTTTTTAAAATATCATACGTCGCAATTTCAAATTCAAATATAAAATCTAACTATTAGGTTTGTATAATGGGTTTTCAATATATATATTAAAAATATCTAAAAATACTTTCTTGACAAAATATAATTTTAATTATAAAATTTAATTAAATTCATAAAATTAACTTAATAACTTTATGATTCAAACTTTGTATAAGTTAGATTTATTTTTAATCTATATACAAAGTTGATGTGATAAAATTAAAATGTTAAAATGACTTAATTATTATATCATCACTTCAATTTATCTTATTAAACTCATATAAAATTTAATTAGATTAATTCAAAGATTTTTTTTAAATATTCAAACAATATTATTTTATAATAAATCTATGTATCTACACTTATAGATTTACTTGGCAATCCAACTTTAACTTGAGTTGTACTTTACACAAACAAAAAAACATTTTTAGTTATGATTTTTTTAAAATAGATTTTAAAAATATATATTTATTTAAAATTGCTATGAAATGGATTTTTATATCCAAAATAAGTAAAAAACAAGTCTTTATAAATAAAAAAATATATTATTTTAGCTTCTATAAAGCTGGACTTTTAAAAAAATATTGTGTGGGGCTTAATGCAAAAGACACAAGTAAGTTAGTAATAAGCATGGAGGGTGTGCTTGAAAAGCAATGACAACAGTATGCTTTTGGGTGTTATTATCTAGCTAATCAAATAATTTTTTTTTTTGATTGGATAAATAACATAAACTATCACAATATCAAACAATTTCTAAATATCTTCATATATCTTGTTATTGCAATGGTATGTCATCTAAACCCAAAAAAAGAAAAAGAAAAAGAAGAATGAATCACATATTTCTTGAAAAATAAAAGAAAGAAAGAAATCATGAGTGTGGTTGAGTTAATTGGTATAAAAATAGAAGGGAAAGTAGTATTTAAGATAGCGTTTGCTTTTTATTTTGGAACAAAAAAGATAAAAAAAAAAAAACAAATTTATTTGATATTCATGTCTTTTTAATCAAACATGTTTCTATCTCTTATCTATCTATATTTTTTTATCTTCAAGTACTAACCAAACTCAATCTAAGTGATTGACTTTTTAACTCTAATATAGATAGTTAATGTGTGCTTGATATTATGGTAGTTTTTATTGCTGTGTTTTGAAAAAAAAATATTTAAAAAAATATTTTTAGTTGCTGCTAATTAAATTAAAATATATATTTGATTAAAACTATTTCTATTGAATAAAAAGTAGTTTAAAAATATTTAGTTAAAACTGCTATTAAAAATATTGTTGAGAATGAGATGATTATAAAAAACATGTAGTAATTTCATAACTTCAAATTATTCAAGAAGTATGTGATTATTAATACATAATAAATATAACAAAACACTGTTGAAGTCCTAGTTTAACAATATATATATATTACTACTAATAATAAATGTATTAGTTGCAAAGTTATTCCAAGTAAGAATATAAGCATTGTTATTATTTATACATGTCTTGAAATATAAACTAGTTTTATTATCTCATTAAACTAGTTGTAATCTCATCACGAACATTATCCATTCGACATGGTTTATGGTTTACATTACTTTGTGATCTTGGCATGACATTAGTTAAAATCTCATCAAAAATAAAATCTAAATGGCAGTTAAATTCTACAAATACATAATTATTTTGAGATTTTTTTTCTAAAGTAGTTATGTTGTTTCATTGATGTCACTATAATTTGAACTTGTGTTTTGCAAAATTTTTCATTTATCTCTCAACACTTCAAAAGCACATTCATTCACAGCGCATATTGATCGGTGTACATGATTAAATACTTCTTCTTGACTTCTTAGTGTCCTCCATGTCAAAAATCTAGTAAATGATTTTTTTCACCTTTATATAAACATAAAAATTCATACTTATTTAGATGTTCAACATCTACCAAATAATATTTTACTATGAGAATAATTAATGAATTTGCAAGTTATTACACAAAATTTCTTCAAATGGTTATGGAAATTATATTAAAGGGTTGTCAACTGCCACCAAAAAAAAAAACATGTGTAATGTACACCAACTTCTCATTCTGTCCAAACACAAATGAATTGTATGCCAAAGCTACATGCAACTATTACGTTTTGAGTCAATAATTTTTTTTAACTATAAATGAAATTTGATTTTTTAGAGATATGTAGGCATACACGTGTGTGCCATGAATTACTCCTATACAATTTTACATCTAATACAAGAAAACATATGTCTGTAAGTTATTGAACAAAAATATCCAAATAATTTATATTTAGCATTAATAATACAAAAATATATTAGTATTACCTTGAAATAAGGCATGTATCTTGGATTAATCTCAATTTCCCATGCAATGTTTCTAAATCTAGAGTTTTTTAGTTTTACAATATCCATAAAGAGCAAGCACATTCTTTCAAGTGCTTCCTTAAAATATTTACTAATAATTTTACATAAATAATGATATCTTTGTTGAAGTTTTTTATTTGAAGCACCTAGTGTTAATATATAAAGAAATATGATGATATTTTCTAGAAGATTTTAACTCATACTTTGATTCTAAATCAATTTATAAACTTTGCAATATTATTGAATTCATTCAAAACTTGTTGAAATATTATTTCCAATATTTTTCTAAAATTACATTCTACCATCTTAAATCCATATGGTATGAAATAATACAAGATTTTTTAAGCTTACAATTAAGATTATATATGAAGACAACTTTGGTTGTACACAATGCTAATCTATAATAATTAAGATCTTATTTCAAAATAATTTATTATTCTTAATATTATTATCGTTGTTGTCATCTATATTTTCATCATTATCAACACCGTTATTATAATTAATATATTAAATTACACTATTAATCACCGCATAATACTTTTTTTTAAAAAAAATTATCTTGAAATAAAGCATTAAACTACTATAACTAAAGTCTCAAAATGAAACATTAACATCCATTAAAGCATCCTGCGTAACTTAATTCAAACTAAAAAGTCAAGAGTCCATCCTCTCAATTTTAGAATCTTATTGAGGGTTTCTCGCACACATTCTTGTTTTAAGTGCCTCTTATTTCTTCTTCTTTTTTTTTTTTCAAAGGATTGTTACAGTGTCATTGAAATTCCAGTAATTGAACGTAAAACTACTTCCATGACTAATTTCCACTCTCAATGTACAAAAGCTCCAATTTTTCGCTAATGTTAAACTGTTTACTTCCCTCACCTAATCTAAAACCCTAAATAAATTTCTAAGAACCTTAAATCTTTAAACAAAAAATGTCAAAATTAAACAGCATAAAAGCAGACAAATTCTTCACTCTTTATGCTTACTTAAATTCTTAACATACTCTAATCACAAAAATTGTTCATTTCACATTGCCTATTAAAGCCATTTCTTTCTTCTACTACTGTAAAATCAGTGCACAGCTAGCTAAAACCCTTGACGACTCACTTACTCAAGAACCCATTATTTCTTTACCAATTTAGAACTCTGTGCTCCATAATAATTAAAAAAAACCCACAAAAACATCATGCTGAGTAAAAACTGATTTACTTATAATTTAAACTACCAAGCCTACCTGTTTGTTATAATGGGCAAAACACATTAAGATTAAAAATATTTCGCACATGGTGTCCCCTGATAATTTTGTCAAAAACAAGAGAAGAAAAGGACATTAAATGGCTAAAAATATATACTTGTAGATTAATTTGTAACAAAGCTCGATGGTATATGCCAATTAATTAAATTTGTTCCTTAGAATCGCCGAAGCCTGTCTAAAGATCTTCGTTCGTATGTCTTGTTGTCTCATGGTAGTAAAGAAAAAATACGTTGTCTTCAACCTGCTTACTATCAGTCAATCACTGTACAATCGTCATCCCTCTAAATTCCGAAGATGAACCTATTGTCTCCATTTTGTGTCCAGAACCTTGTTGCTGTGCTCATTGTACTGATGCAAGGAAAAGCACTGCCACTGACTTCAACCACCTCTTTCCTCCTCACTGCAGCTTCAACAATCACTGCTCCTCGTAGCTTTGGTGGAAACGAGACGGATTATGAAGCCTTGCTAGCCTTCAAAGCAAAGATACAAGACCCGCACAGTAATACCTTGAGCTCGTGGAATGATTCTCTCGATTTCTGCAACTGGCCAGGGATCACATGTGGCCGTCGACATGGAAGGGTCAGAATTATCAATCTAGTGGACCAAAAATTGGCAGGCTCCTTGTCTCCTTACGTGGGAAATATTAGCTTCCTTCGAGAAATAAGACTCGCAAACAACACAATTCATGGTGAAATTCCACCTGAAGTTGGGCGCCTGTTGAGATTACGAGTTCTGATGCTGACCAATAATTCCATAGAAGGCAAAATGGCTGCTCCAGCCTTGCAGAGCTCTACATTGATCGTAACAAGCTTGGAGGTGAAATTCCTATGGAGCTTGGTTTCTTGTCAAAGCTCACAATACTCTCTTTTCCTCAGAATAATCTCCAGGGAAGGATACCGCACTCCATCGGTAATCTTACCTCCCTTGAAAGTTTGTCTTTGAGAAGAAATGTTTTGGAGGGAACTAATCCTGATTCTTTAGGCCGACTGAAGAGATTAACTAGTCTTCTGCTCGGTGAAAATAAACTTTCGGGTCTCATCCCTCCATCTCTGTATAATCTGTCGTTAATTACTACTTTCTATTTGGGTGGCAATGGATTTCGCGGAAGTCTTCCGTCGAATTTAGGCCTATCCTTTCCCCATCTTCAATGGCTTGCATTATGGCAGAACCAACTTTCCGGGCCGATTCCAGGGTCGTTATCCAATGCTTCTGAGCTTGAAGTTATTTCTTTTACATATAACAGTTTGACAGGAAAAATACCTGATATTTTTGGAAAACTACATCATCTCTCTCGACTGAATTTCGGAAGTAATAACCTGGGAACCGGAGGAGATGATGAAATGGCGTTTCTTGCTTCTCTGACCAACTGCAGCATGTTGAAAGTTGTGAGCATCAACAACAACAGATTAGAAGGATCGCTGCCGATTACAGTAGAAAATCTTTCAACATATATGGCTTATTTTGGGCTCTCAGGAAATCACATAGTCGGACGGCTCCCTTCAGGTATAGGGAACTTAGTTGACTTAACTTTCCTATACATGGATCGAAATCAATTCACTGGTGAAATTCCAACTTCTTTTGGTAATCTACGAAAGCTAGAGCAGTTTTCACTCTTTTCCAATAGACTGTCAGGAAAAATTCCATCTTCTTTAGGAAATCTGTCAATGTTGAGTGTCCTTTATTTAGATGATAACAAATTACAAGACACCATCCCTGCTAGTCTTGGAGGTTGTAAGAACTTGGTGTCGCTGGGCCTTTCTAGGAACAACCTCAATGGCAGCATACCAGAACAACTTTTCGGTACCTCCTCTGTATTATTTTCACTGAATCTATCTCATAACCAATTTACTGGTTCCTTGCCTTCAACCATTGGTAGTCTAAAAGGTCTGAGTGAACTGGATGTCTCTTGGAACATGCTGTCTGGTGAAATTCCAACTAGCCTTGGAGGATGCACCAGCCTCGAGGTCCTGCACATGGAGGATAATTTCTTCCAAGGATCTATTCCTTCATCATTTAGTTCTTTGAGGGGAATTCAGTTTCTTGACCTTTCTTGTAACAATCTGTCAGGCCAACTTCCAAACTTTCTTGTGACAATCCCTTTCATAAGTTTAAATCTTTCCTATAACAATTTTGAGGGGGAGGTTCCGAGGAAGGGAGTTTTCACAAACGAGAGTGCAGTATCGGTTGTTGGAAATGACAAACTTTGTGGTGGAATTTTGGAATTGCATTTGCCTGAATGTCCCAACAAAGAGCCAAAGAAGACAAAAATGTCTCGTCTGCCATATTTATTGGCAATCACAATACCTTGTGCTCTTGTTGGAGCCATCACTGTCTCGACTTTCTTGTTTTGCTGGTTCAAAAAGAAAAGAAAGGAGCACTCTTCTGATACTTTATTGAAAGAGTCATTTCCTCAAATCTCTTACGAAAGGCTCTTTAAAGCAACCGATGGATTTTCTACACCCAACTTGATTGTAGTTGGTAGTTTTAGCTCTGTGTACAAAGGAAAGATTGATGAAGATGGAACACTGGTTGCAATCAAAGTTCTTAACCTGCAACGCCGTGGAGCGTCTAAGAGTTTCAAAGATGAATGTGAAGCCTTGAGAAACATTCGCCATCGAAATCTGGTGAAGATCATAACTTCTTGCTCAAGCATTGATTTTCAAGGTAATAATTTTAAAGCTCTAGTTTATGAGTACATGCCTAGAGGGAGTCTGGAGAAATGGTTGCATCCTACTCAAGAAACAGAGGATGATCAGCGGATCAATCAAGTTCAGCGTCCAAACCTTCTTGAGAGAATCAACATTGCCATTGATGTGGCTGCTGCACTTGACTATCTTCATCACCATTGCCACAGCCCAATCATTCATTGTGATGTAAAACCAAGTAATATTCTTCTTGATGAAGACATGATTGGCCATCTTGGGGATTTTGGGCTAGCTAGAATTTTTCAAGAATTTTCAGAACCAAGTCTTGAAAGCAGCTCGGCTGGAATAAAGGGAACTACTGGATATGCTGCACCAGGTAACAATTGTTCATTTCCTTTGCCCATTATTCCCCTTAACATAGCCAACATCTTAATTGAATAATTCACTAAATACTTTGTTTGATCATAAAATTGTACTGTAATAACTTCATCTCCTAGTATATCTGACATGTAAAAAGGAAAACAAAATCTTCTTCAGCTATATTTACATATATCTAAACTTTCTCGAGTGACAGAGTATGGCCAAGGAAGAGAGGTGTCAATAGAAGGAGATGTCTACAGTTATGGGATCCTATTGTTGGAGATGATGACAGGGAAGAGACCTATCGATGACACATTTGAGAAAGGCCTTAATCTTCACAAGTTTGCCAAGATGGCCCTGCCCGACCATGTTATGGAGATTACAGACCCAGTGCTTCTAAGTGAGAGACACTCGGAAAATGCAGCAAGCATGGAGGAGTGCCTGACTTCTTTGGTGAAAATTGGAGTGGCATGTTCCATGGATTCACCTAGAGATCGAATGGACATGAGCAGGGTTGTCCGCGAGTTGCTCATGGCCAGGGATACTTTCCAAGGAACTGCAAGAAGGCCCAAAAACAACAAGTATCCGGGTGCTCATGGTTTTCACAGCTAAGGTAGGATTCTCTGGAGAAAACAACGAACAAAAGTGCCTGAACATGTCCAGACTTGCTGCTTAGGATGGCGATTATGGCATTGAATTGTTAATGATTGAGCCCAGCAAGATTGCCTCAATTTATTTTCTGGGCTTGTATGTTGAGGATCTTGCCAAGCCCGGTGATTAGCACTTATTTATGCGTGGCAAACTTAGTGTGATATTATTTTCAAACCACCATGAAAATTACCACAGAATTTGTTTTAAGAACATGATTTTTAGGCTAATAAGATTCATTTAATTTTCACGTTAAAATTTTATTGAAAATTATTTTTGAATAAAAATGCTTTAACACAGAGTATTAACATGTTTAAAATAAATTATGAACTAGTTTTTAATTTATTAATTACATATAATCTCTTAGATTAAACTACACATTTGTAGAACGAGAAAGCTTCATGGTGTTATAGCAACCATGGATTGTTCAATCATTGAGGTTATTGGGGGTCTCTGGGGTTGACGTGCCTATGTGAGCAGCACAATATTCTTGCTGTCTGGGAGACCTTTTCTAAGGAAAAAAATAAATAAATTCGTATAATTAAAACCACGTTTAATTCTTCGAATAATCCATTTATATCTGCATTAGTATATTTTGATAAATTCCTTTCTACTGTATACAAAATCGACTTTTTAGCTTTTTAGAGGAGAGAATTTCTAAGGGGTGCTTGGGGGAGGCTACACTGCTTACTTTTTTAAACATGGATTTTCTTTTTTCATTTATTATGCTATGAGAAGGGAGAGAATTTAGAGTATTTCCGGAGTAATTATTAATATTTATTTTCTCTATTTAGATATGATTTTGATATATTTATTAATTTTATAAAAATCATAGGCAAGGGGAAAATTAAATCATTCTTTATTTTATTTTTTATTTCAAATAATATTGTCAAAAGCAAGAGCAGAAAAGCGCATTGAATTGCAAAATAAATAAATAAATATTATAAATTGATTTGTTGGAATATTCGAGGATATGCTAATTATTATTATTATTTTTATTGGTACAAGAGGATAGCCGATAAATTAAAAATATCCCTCAACAATTGCAGCAGAAGCATTTCCCAAATGTCTTCATGTGTCTTGCTTGCTAGCTAAGACCATAATTATTAAATCTTACTTTGAGGTTCACCTCTCACAAATGCTTGGGTTATTGATTAAACATATTAATTAATTTTTTTAAAAAATAAAAACAAAATTATTTTTTAAAAAAAATAATCAAAGACAATAGATTTTAACCAATTTTATCTAAATTAACTAGATCATGAGTGAACTTATATTTTTTCACCAGATTATACTAAGTTAACTCTTCTAATCCAGACAAGATCTTAGATTGAACCACTAACTTAAATCAAGTTTAATGATAATAGCTAAAACACATCCAATTGCCAGTAGCATTGGACGTAATTGACAATAATATTTGATAGAACAGTTATGAATACAATGGTAACATTTAGCTGTCCAACCGGTAGATCTTATAAAACATTTTAAGGAGCATATGGATAGTTAGCCATTGATGATATATATATATATATATATATATATATATATATATATATATATATATAAAAGTACGATAACATGTGTGGGTTTTATGGGTAAGGTTTTATTTATTTATTTATATGAGAAATTTAAATCAATTTACACATACCTCAACTAATTCATATAATTTCTAAAATTTACAATTAACAAGCTTTCAATGCCATTAATATTAGCAAATGGGTAAGGTTTTTTCGCTATTTAAGGAGATATATAAAGCGTTAGAGATGACGGATAAGGTTTTGTACATCCGAACTCCAATTTAAAATAATAATCCGAACCTAACCTAATAATTCAAACCTAACCTAAACCCCATTGAATATAAATTTTTTATTCTAGATTTTATCTGATTAATTTCTGGTACTCATAACGTTAAACTCAAATTTGAGTACTATAATTTTGGTTTAATATACATAAAAGTTTGAAAAGCTTTAAGTTTTTATTTATTTATAAAACAATTAGAAAATATACTAAAAATACTTAGCCTTTCACTATAGCAATCCATAATAAAAGGTTGAGTTATATTTTTTTTTTATTTTTTTCTTGATTTTTGAGCTGTTTTTTTAAAAAAAACTATTTTTTTTCATTTTTTTCCTATGCCTTTCAGTTTTTTTTTCTTTCTTTGTTTTTTTCCTTTTAATAATTTATTTTTAATTTAGTTTGTTAATGTTAGTTTTTTTATTTAGTTATCAAACTTTCATGACACTAATCTCGTGTTTAACATATTAATTTGGTTTCACGAGTTAACCAAGATTTTTTTTTCTTTTTAATTAATTTTTTTTTATTTACTTTAGTTTGTTAATGTTAAATTTCTTTCTATTTAGCTATCAGAATTTCATGACACATATCTCAGGTTTCACAGGTTAACCAATTAATTCTAGGTTAACCCGTCCATTTTTTTTTTCTTTTGTTAATGTTAATTTTTTTTATTTAATTATCAGATTTTCATCACACGGATCCTGGGTTTAACAGGTTAACCTGGTTTGACGAGTTAACCCAAAATTATTTTTTTTTGCTTTTTTTAATTAAAATTTTTTGTTTAGTTTAGTTTGTTAATGTTAATTTTTTTTTTATTTAGTTCTCAGACTTTCATGACACGTATCTCAGGTTTTACAGGTTAACCCATCCATTTTTTTTTTGTTTTTTTTCTTTTGTTAATACTATTTTTATTTTATTTAGATATCAAACTTTCATAACACGAATCTCGGGTTTAATGAGTTAACTTGATTTGATAAGGTAACCTGAAGTTTTTTTTTTTGCTTTTTTTTATTTTTAATTAATTTTTTTTCGTTTAGTTTAATTTGTTAATGTTAAATTTCTTTCTATTTAGTTATCAGACTTTTATGACACATATCCTGAGTTTGACAGGTTAACCTAGTTTCACAGGTTAACCGAGTTAATTCTAGGTTAACTTGTCAATTTTTTTTTTTTATTTAGTTATCAAACGTCTTTCATGACGTAAATTATAGGTTTGATGAGTTAACCTGGTTTGAAGGGTGAAACCAGTTAATTTAGATTTTTTTTTCCTTTTTCTTCATTAGTTTTTTCTTCTTATAGCTTTTTTTTTCTTTTTAATTAATATTTTTTTTGTTTAATTTAGTTCATTAATATTAAATTTTTTTCTATTTAGTTATCGACTAGTGCCTTTAGGCTTTTTTTTTTTTTTTTTGTCTTTAACTCTAGACTACATAGTGCAGTCCACAGTAAAAAGACTGATACGTTTTTTTTTTTTTTTACTTTTTTTTTTAAATTTGGTTTGTTTATGTTAATTTTTTTTCTATTTAATTATAAGACTTTCATGACATGGATCTCATGTTTGACTGATTAGCCCAGTTAATTCAGATTTTTTTTTTATTAGTTTTTTTCTCCGCATAGGTTTTTTCTTCTATGTTTTTCCCTTTCTAACTAAAATTTTTAATTTAGTTTGTTGATATTAAAATTCTTTCTATTTAGTTATCAGACTTTCATGACACAGATCTTAGGTTTGATGGGTTACCCAGTTAATTTAGATTTTTTTTGTTTTTCTTCATTAGTGTTTTTTCTTACTATAGGTTTTTTTTTCTTTTAACCCAGTTAGTTTTTTTTTTTTCCTTCTACTTTGTTGTCTTTTTTTATGCCATTGACTGTGGACTGCACTCTATCCATAGTGAAAACCGATGCCTTTTGTTTTTTTTCTTTTTAATTAATTGTTTTTGTTTATTTTAGTTTGTTAATGTTAAATTTTTTTTTTCTATTTAGTTGTCAAACTTTCATAACATGGATCCCGGGTTTAACAGGTTAGCCCAGTTAATTCTGAGTTAACCCATCAATTTTGTTTTCTATTTAATTATCAAACTTTCACAACACGAATCCAATGTTTGACGGGTTAACCTGGTTTGAAGGGTTAACCTAATTAGTTCAGATTTTTTTCCTTTTTCTTCATGTTGGTTTTTTTTTTATGTTTTTTTTTTTACTTAATCTATTTAATTATCACACTTTTATGATACGACCTTGCAGCCATACCCACATCTAAGACAATTGAGTTTGATATTGCAGTCAAACCCATTTAAACTTGGATCATGCAAGTTTAATATTATTATTAATATTATAAATATTATTCTTAGATCAGACGTTGTAGCCAAACTCAAGACTCTTAGGTATAGCTTTGCAGAAAGACCTAATACTTTTAGATCTTAGGTTTTTTGATATTTTTTATAGAAAAAAATTAACCCGCGGCATCGTGCGAGTCATATAACTAGTATCTAATCTAAAACTTGAATTTTTACCTTCAAATTTTACAAAATTCTCCTAACTATTAAGGGTTGATTAGAATATATACCTATCTGTTTCGGGTAAAATTATTATATATTTTTAACCAGGATTATCCCTAAAGTACACGATCCATCTGTTGTCATGATTGAAGAAAAATAATGTCCTTTCTCGTTTTGACAAATTTTGGAAATTGGAAGCTTTCGTGACCGCTCGTAGCAAGCTCAATCAGGAACCACGAGTCCCATCAGTGGGGGTCCGATTAAATGTCTGAATCAAAGAACCACCAGGCAGAACCGTTTGTGGCTAGATTCGGTGGCTGATCATAAACCAATTGCTTTAGTTAGGGTTCATCAACACCACCCAAGAGGAAATCACTACCTGGTTCGGTGGCACGCACAAGCTTGCCTGGAGAGGGAGGGCCCAACCTCTCATGGAATGTGGTGTTGCTCTCATTCACGAAAGCAGACTCTTCAAACCACATTCCATGCTGAATCTAAGCTGTCACTGGAGTCCAACAACAAGAAGGCTGTAGTGGAGTCTTTTATATAATCACTTCAATCTAGTAATTTAAATTATTTTTTACATTTAAAATTTATATAGGTCCACATTACTTTATACTTAATTTTTATCAAATAAATAAAAATGATGAAATTTAAATCCGTGATCACTTGATCATTAAAATTTTGATAGAATATCATAAAACCAATTTAATCCAATAACTTAAGTTGTTAAGTTAAGTCCCAAGATATAATTTATATTATTCTCTAACAGAGTCAAGTCACAGAGAAACTCTTTCAAAGCATGTTATTTTCTCGATAAATTAATAAAGAATATTTTTATCTAATTTTTATTTAAAGTTAAGATTTAAATAATATCTCAGTTAATTAATAAACCTTCATGATCTAAGAGTATTAATTTATAAAGATTTGATTTAAAATTAATTTTTAGATTTGAAGCAATTCAAACATGGTTAGTTAATTAATTTTTAAGCTTATTACTAGTTTTTGGAAGAATAGTTCTTTCATTGCTGCTGGATAGATTCAGATTTCCATCAGATAGTAAAATAGAAAAACTATGTTGTAGGCTTGCAGTTATGTTGCTGTTCTTTAGCATGAACCAAAATGTTCAAAAACGAAAACACTTGCATCAAGTAGCATGCAGGATGCTTAGGAACTCAAAAAATAAAAATAAAAATACATGAATCAACAACTTTTCAACAAAAATGCAACACCCAATTGGCCTTTTGTCATGATGTACAATTGTAGATAGAGTTCATCTCAGTGATATTAAAAAATCATTTTAATTTAATAGCTTAAATTGTTATGTGAAATCCCAAGATATAATTTATATTATTTTTTAACACACCCTCTCAAGTGGAAGCCTTTTGAGTTTGAAACTTATACAAACTCATATTACTTTATGTTTAATATTTTATCAAATAAATAAGGATGGTGAGATTCGAACTCGTGACCACTTAGTCATCAAATCTTTGATATTATGTCAAAAAATCATTTATAAAATTTTAATATATAATTTATATTATTTTCTAATAAATAAATTATAATTGCAGTTCAAAATAGTGCGCGATGATATCTAGGCAAGATATATTTCTTTATCATAAGACCAGCAGGTATATTAATTAACCAGGTAACCGTATTCCATAATAAATCTCAAAGAACATAAAATAGTGGTTGGTGCTGCGATGCCTGACTTTCTTGCGAAAGCAAGCAGTACGCATGGGACCTCTTCTGCATATATCTTCGCTAATGCAAGCCCTTAAAGTTTAATTATTGAAAAAATAAGTGTTTTGGTCTTGTATTTTGTACGAAGACATGCAATTATGCCTGCCACCACCCTATTTATGGGATCCAAAAACTCAATTATTTCACTAATGGGGAAGATTAGTGCAAGAAGATGTAGACAAATCTAGCAAAATAAATGTATTTTTTTAAACTAAAATACATACATAATTAAAATTTAAAAGGGTATGCTTTTATGAATATAGAAGACATTGCTCGTTTCTCTTGGTATTAGGCCACCCCCTGCCCCTTCATGAATGGTATCGATGTTTATAAGAAATTATACAAAAACAAGAAGAAAATGGCCGAGTCTGATTTTACATAATGGAAGGAGTTTTCAATTTATCTTAGTCCCTAAATAAATTATTTTTCTTCAATATATATATATATCCTTTTGTCTGTATTTTTCATCCAAACTAATAGAAAAATCACATGATTTACAGATGATATTTTTTGATGTAAAAATTTACTTTGAATAGGGTGTCTTGTATTTTAAAGGTTGTGCCCAATAAATCTTTATATATTATTGGATCACTCATGTCCTTAAATTTTAGTCAAATTATTCTAGGGATGGTGGTTGATATAAAAACTAAAATTATGCTGAGTTTGGAAACGCAGTAATTTTTTTTTTTGTGAAAAATTTATTTATTTTTATGTTTTGGATTGTTTTGATGTGCTGATTTTAAAAATAATTTTTTAAAAATAAAAAAAAAATATCATTTTGATATATTTTAGTATGAAAAATACTTTTAAAAATAACTACAACTATACTCCTAAACTAATTAGAAATCTTGAGAAGATCACTTGAAAAAATCTACTTAATTTAAATCTTGAGAAAGAAATTCACTTGAAAAAATCTAGTTAATTTACATAACGTATCATAATTTTAGTTACTTTCTTTTATGGAAAAAACTACATGTGATATCTTATAAACATGAGACAAACACGTATTATTAGGATTTGAGTTTATTTTAAATATTATTTTTTATCATGAATTAATTAAAAAAGAGAGCAAATTATGCATTTATCTTGCATTTTTAGTTATTAAAATAAAATCGATTGGTAGGCCTTCAATTTATTTTCATTCTAAAATCTCTAGTTTTTTATTTTAATGTTTTTTTCCACAATAATATTTTAGGATTTAAATAATAAAAAGGTTGTAAGAAAAAATTATTAGTGAAAATAGTAATTTAATTGAGAAACAATTGTGAAAAAAAATAATGTTAAAAAATCGATTTGAAACTATCATATTGGTAAAGAAAAATAGCTTAAGTTCTTGGGATTTTGCTGATATGTTTTTATTTTTTAGCATGTTTGGAAATATGGTGAAAATCATGTTTTTTTAAAAAAATATTTTTGCATAAAATAATTTTTATATATATTTTCAGAACGTTTGATGTGTTGATGTCAAAAAAAATTTTAAAAAAATAAAAAATTATTTTAATGTATTTCTAGATGATAAATATTTTGAACCGCTATTACTACCACAATCTTAAACAGATCCTCATCACGTATTGAATAATTTGAAAAAAAAAAGAAACATAAAGAAAGAAACAAAAAAAATATCCTTCTTCTCAAAACAAATCCCTATATTTTTAAATTAACCATCAACTTTTGTCTTCAAGTCCTCAAAATTTTTCTTGAATTTTGTTCTATGTCGGCATCTGATTTGAATACTTGTAACCCTGGAATATATATATATATATATTTCCAAGCAGCTTGAAATATCTTCAGGAACCGGTCAGTAATTGACAAATAAATTAGCTGAAATCATGTTATGGAATCACAATTATTAAATTCCGTCTGTTCTGGTAAGTCAACATGATCTTCAACATGATTTTTTTTAAATTCAACTCAAAGTTTACTCGATTTGATTGAAAGATTCAACGAATTAACTTGAAATCTTGTCAAAATTTATTTTAATATTTTTTAGAAAACAATAATATTTTAATTAATTAAAGTTAACTGGATCGGTTTCTCTAACTACAGAAACGAGTTTAATAATTTTAAATAATTGTATCCATGAAATATCTTGAGGCGCCGGTCATTGATCAACAAATAATTTAGCTGAAATCATATTATGAAACGGATAGAAAAAAGATATTAATCCTCTCTTTAATTACAATTAAAGTACGTATTATTATTTAATCATATCAAGGAGCGTAAGACTTTGTCCCTTTCATTATCGCTCTAATAAAAAAATAATTCAAACTTGAATCTTATCTTTCCTTTCAAAATTCCTTTTCTCCTTTGCACTCATGATTAAATACTAGACAATAATGTTATTGATCATGTCAAAGGGAATTTTTTTTATCATTGATTGATGAGTTGATGGATTTAACTAATAAAGTTTTTAAGATGAAATTTAATAGTAGAGGTTTTGAGAAAATAATATTTTTTTGGATATTTATTTTTTTATTTATTTAGTTTGAAATTTTATTTTTTTCCCTTTTAGTATATATTGTTATGTTTTTCTAATTTTCTTCATTTAAAGGAAACTTTTTTTTTTTGTTTTCATTATTCCTTATTATTAAGTTTTTCTACGTAAAAAGATTTTTTTATTCAATATTATTAAAATTTTTTCAAAATTTTTATATAAAAAATGATAATAATCTTTCTACAAGTAATCTTGAATGAATATAATTTTTTTTTTATATATAATAAACCTTGTTATTCTCGGATGTCATGAGAACATTATAATAAACATATTCGTGGTGAAAGATGGTGTTATGTGTATTGGATAATGTGGTGATTCATACCTTTTAAGAATTTTTTAATTAAAAATATATTAATATAATTTTTTTATTTTTAACATTAATATATAAAAATCATAAAAAAAAATTAATTTGAAAAACAAAAACTACTAGGATGTCAAAAGAGTACTAATGAGGTTATGCCCAAGAGTTTTTTTTTCTAAGAAAACAAATATATTTATTAGTTATTTTTTTCTTTTTATTCAATTTATGAATTTTATTTTTTTCTACTTATTACTATTAGGTTTTTCTAGTTTTTATATTTAAAAAAAGATTTCTATTTCTATTTTCCTTTTCAATATTATTAAAGGTTTTTCTATATAAAATATTTTAATAGTTTTTTGGCAAGTAGACTTAAATAAATAAAAATTTAATATTTTAGATGTCTCCCCATAAAAATTAAATATTTTTATTTATATTAATACATCAAAATTATCTGAAAATATTTAAAAAATAAATTTAATATTTTGTGAGTTAAAAATCAATTTATAAAATATTAAAAAAAAACATGTAATAGCACAGAAATAGACACTCAACGTCTAAAAATACAAGCCGACAAGAGGTGAACATTGTTAAAAGAATATCTCTCAGTAACCATAAATCACTAATCAAAGACTCCAATATTCAATTGTGAAGCATCGAACCCAGCAAAAGTGTCTTCTCCTATAAGTAAAAATAAAAACTTGTTTATATTTCAATTCTTGCAGTCCCCGAGGAAAAAAAAATAAAAAAAATCCTTGGTGCTCCTCTGCTGGCCTCAAAACAATCAAACAAATTTCCCTCCTCCTCCTCGATTTTATACGACCATCTCCTTCTTTTGACAAACCTTTTAATGGGATCCATCAAAATTAGCATCTCTTCCATCCTTTCTTGGATTCCCCTACATCATGTTGTATAGCCAGATCACCAAAGTCTCAAATTGAACCAAGAAAGAAAATCTCGATGACAAGCTGTTGAGCTTTATTCAGCCATGGAGGAGAGGCATGTTCTTTTTGGGAAGTATGAGATGGGGAGGCTACTGGGGAAGGGGACTTTTGCTAAAGTTTACTATGGGAAACACCTGGTAACCGGAGACAGTGTGGCTATCAAAGTTATAAACACAGATCAAGTCAAGAAAGAAGGCATGATGGAACAAATCCAGACAGAGATCTCAGTGATGCATCTTGTTCGTCATCCCAACATTGTTGAGCTCAAGGAAGTCATGGCTACAAAGACTAAGATCTTCTTCATCATGGAGTATGTTCGAGGTGGAGAGTTGTTTGCCAAAGTAGCCAAAGGAAGGCTCAAAGAAGAAGTTGCTCGAAAATATTTCCAGCAACTAATCAGCGCCATTGATTATTGTCACAGCAGAGGTGTTTATCATCGAGACTTGAAGCCAGAGAACATGTTGCTTGACGAAGACGAAAACTTGAAAATCTCTGATTTTGGCTTGTCAGCCTTACCTGAACAATTGCTGCAAGATGGACTTTTGCATACTATGTGCGGGACTCCTGCTTATGTTGCTCCAGAAGTTTTGAGAAAGAAAGGCTATGATGGATCGAAAGCAGATACATGGTCGTGTGGGGTGATTCTCTACGTGCTTCTTGCAGGATTCTTGCCATTTCAAGAAGAAAATGTTATGAAGATGTACAGGAAGATCTTCAAGGCTGAATATGAGTTCCAGCCTTGGTTTTCAACAGATGCTAAGAGGTTGATTTCAAGACTTCTTGTTGCTGATCCTGAAAGGAGAATCACAATTCCTGCCTTAATGAGAAATCACTGGTTTCTGAAAGGGTTTTTAAGACCGACAGCCTTTTCAATTCAAGAATCAATCATGGATAAAACAGAACAGGATCAAGATCTTGATTCTTGTTCTGTTGTCAAGCCTAAAGTATCATCACCAAGATTCTTCAACGCATTCGAGTTCATCTCTTCAATGTCATCTGGGTTTGATCTGTCCAGTCTTTTTGAGACTAAGAAGAAACCAGGGTCGATGTTCACTTCAAAAGTGTCAGCAAGTGCTATCATGGAAAAGATTGAAGGGGTTGCAAAAGGGCTGAATTTTAAGGTGGCAAGAGTTAAAGATTTCAAGGTGAGGTTACGAAGTCCATGCGAGGGAAGAAAGGGGAAGCTGGCAGTGACAGCAGAGGTGTTCGAGGTGGCACCGGAGGTTGCGGTGGTGGAGCTCTCCAAGTCTTCCGGAGATACCTTGGAGTATGCCAAGTTCTGCAAGGAAGATGCTAGGCCTGCACTAAAAGACATTGTTTGGACATGGCAAGGAGACAATGTTTGTACTAATGATAACAACAATAGTCAAGTAGAAGATTGTGAAATTCAAGTCTTGTAGGAAGGCTTTGATCTTAACTGGGGGAGTTTTACGATTTTCTGTCATCTGTAAATAAGTTTTTGGTAAGTAAATTAATGCAGAGGATGGGTGTCTTTGTTGAGCACAAAATAACCAGAAAGTTTTACACTCTCTTGTGATCATCTTTTTTAGTTTCAATATTGGATCATCTCAATATCAGTGAAACTTGTATGCTTGATGGAGGAAAAGAATTTTGGATGCCACCAATATAATTTGATTTTTTAAAAAATAAGATAAATTATTCAGTGTATGATATCAATATACGAAAAAGCACTCAAAAAAATTTAGATTATGATTGTGGTTATTTTTTAAAGTGTTTTTTTACTTGGAAACACATTAAAATAATATATTTTTTATTTTTTAAAAAAATATTTTTAAAATAAATAAATTAAATTAAATTAAATTAAAAT
Source organism: Populus tomentosa (assembly GCA_018804465.1). Lineage (NCBI taxonomy): Eukaryota > Viridiplantae > Streptophyta > Magnoliopsida > Malpighiales > Salicaceae > Populus > Populus tomentosa. Next base: position 1,578,076 of record CM032003.1, on the reverse strand, counting down.
TTTTTAAAAGTATTTTTAAAATATAAAAATAAATAAAATATTAAATTAGTTTAGAAAACATGTCCACTGGCCGGTAGTTGTACGAATGGTTGGAGGAAATGAAAGTGGTTGTGCTTTCATTGTCGTGTTGGTTTCCCTCCCAACTATTTATATTAATGTCCTTTATTTGAGACACGCGTTCAACTATCATGGGTTCAACTATCATTTCTCTAAAAGATTGATTACTAAATTTCAGAATCCAGTTCCCAGAGCTTAATTTACGTGTGCTGCCTAGGGTGAAATCAGATCATCACCCATTGTTAGCTGATTTTATGACCAAGTGTGACAATGGTCAGAAACTTGCTAGGCCCTTTCGTTTTGAAGTGGCTTGGACAACACATGATTCCTTTGCGGATCTGTTAAAGTCTGGATGGAGGTCTGGTTCAAACTTCATTACTGCCTTAGATAATCTAACTTTGAAGCTGAAGGATTGGAATTGGGAAGTTTTTGGGAGTATTTTTCAGCGTAAGAAGAGAGTTCTGCTAGGCTTGGAGGTGTTCAAAAGCATTTGAATGGGGGACATAACAGTTTTTTAATTAATCTGGAGAAGACTTTGTTGAAGGAATACAATCAGATTTTACAACAGGAAGAAATTTTTTGGGCCCAAAAGTCTCGGTGTAATTGGATTAATTTTGGGGATAGAAACACATCTTACTTCCATACAAAAACTATTATTAGGAGACAGAGGAACATGATTGGGTGTCTGAAAGATTCTAGTAACAATTGGGTGTGGGAAGAAGATCAACTCAAAAAGTTGGCAGTAGATTTTTATAAACACTTGTTCACGGTAGATGAGGTTCCAAATGATGAGATTTCCTTTTTTTCAGCTTTCCCTGACTTGGAGAATAGTCACAGTTCTGGTCTTCTTGAAAAGGTTTCGGATGAGGAGATTCGCAAGGCTGTTTTTGATATGAAGCCTCTTAAAGCCCCCGGCCCTGATGGTTTCCAACCTTATTTCTTCCAGACCCAATGGAGTGTTGTGGGGGGTGATTTATGTAGGTTCATTAAGGAGGTTTTTGCCAACAAACAGGAGGTTGCAGAGGTAAATTATTCATACCTGGTGCTCATTCCCAAAGTTCCGAAACCTGAATATATCCACCAATTCAGGCCAATAGGGTTATGTAATGTAATTTACAAAACCCTCACAAAAATTTTGGTGAACAGGTTAAAGCCACTTATGCAGAAGCTTGTTTCTATGAACCAAAGCAGCTTTGTTCCTGGTAGGCAGATTATTGATAATATCGTTATAGCACAGGAAATTATTCACTCTATGCGCAATTTAAAAAGAAAAAAGGGGGTGATGGCTATTAAAGTTGATTTGGAAAAAGCTTATGATAGGCTCCGTTGGGATTTTATTAGAGACACTCTTACATTAACTGGAATTCCAAGAAGCACAGTGGATCTTATTATGAAGTGCATTGAAACTACATCTTTAAGCGTCTTGTGGAATGGGAGTCCTTCTGAAAAATTCCTCCCTACTAGAGGAATTCGTCAAGGAGATCCTTTATCTCCTTATATTTTTGTGTTGTGTATGGAGCGTTTGTCTCAATTGATTCATAGGGAAGTTAGCTTGGGTAATTGGAAACCATTTCAAATTGGTAGAGAAGGTCCAAAAATTTCCCATTTATGCTTTGCAGATGATATGCTTTTGTTTGCAGAAGCAAGTGAGGGGCAATTGGATAAAGTTCTTGAATGTCTTAATCTGTTTTGTTCTGCCTCTGGTCAACGAGTGAGTGTTGAAAAGACCAAGATGTTCTTCTCTAAAGGTGTTTCTCGTTCTGTTGTTAAATCACTTAGTTACAGGAGTGGGTTTGCTGTTACTCAAGACTTGGGCAAATATCTGGGGGTCCCTCTTCTTCATCAACGCATTACCAAGCAAACATATGGTTATATTATAGAGAGCTTGCATCAGAAATTGGCGACATGGAAATCTAAACAGTTGTCTCTTGCTGGTAGAATCACTTTATGTAAGTCAATTCTGGCTACTGTTCCTTTATATCCTATGCAATCCAGTTTATTACCCAAGTCAATTTGCTTTGAAATTGAAAAAATATGTCGAGGATTTATTTGGGGGGACAGCATTGAGGCTAAACGAACTCATCTTGTTAACTGGAAAACTCTTTGCCAACCAAGAGATGAGGGAGGTCTGGGGCTGAGAGGAATGCATTCTATGAACCGAGCTTTTATAATGAAGCTGGGATGGGGTATCATTAACGACAATACTAGTCTCTGGGCTTCAGTTTTCAGAAGTAAGTATGTTAGATCTAGTGATCACATTCCTAAAGTTCAAGCTAAGCAGAAAGATTCTCCTCTTTGGAAAGCGATATGCAAGGAATGGTCTCATGTGATTAAAGGCATTTCTTGGGCTATTGGCAATGGAGAAAACGTCAAGTTCTGGGAGGATGAGTGGTTGGATGGCTTTGGTTCTCTTGCTAGATATGCGTCTCAGGATCTATCTGAGGAATTGCTCAACAAGTCAGTGGTAGAAATGGTTTCCAGCAACAATCAGTGGAGATGGGATGTTTTTGCACACCTCTTGCCAATGAATATTGTGATGACTCTAGCTAGCTATCCCCCTCCACATAGGGAGCCAAATGAGGACCAGCTCTTTTGGAACCTTTCCATGAATTGTGAGTTCACTATTAAATCAGCTTATTTCTCTCTTATCAACTCTTGTGATAATCGGACCCATTTGAAGCCTTTATGGCGACTTGTTTGGAGATGGAGAGGTCCTGAAAGAATTAGATCTTTCCTTTGGCTTGTTGTCCATAATAGAGCTATGACTAATGAGATTAGGTATAAAAGACATATGAGTGGTTCCTCTAATTGTCATTGTGATAGCGGTGATATTGAGACCATTTTACATGTGTTAAGGGACTGCAGATGGGCTCGGGAAGTGTGGCTAAAAATCTTGAATCCTTGTGATACTGATGGTTTTTTTGCTGTGGATTTACATGTATGGTTGTTGTCTAACTTGTCAAGCAAAGTTAATACAAAGGAAGGTTGGTGTTGGTCAATCTTGTTTGGTGTTACTGTGTGGTTCCTTTGGAAGTACAGGAATTGTCGCATTTTTAGGGAGACTCCAGAAGTGGCAGGGCATCCTTTAATGGCTATTTGGGGTTTGACAAAAGAGATAATGGGTGCTAGACACCATGAGGAGCTTACTACTTTGATTTCTAAGAAGATGAATGTTGTGGGATGGAAATACCCCCCTTCGAATTGGATGAAATTAAATGTAGATGGATGTAGTAAAGGCAACCCAGGTTTAGCAGCGGCGGGAGGATTAATTAGGGATTGCATGGGCTCTTGGATTAGAGGTTTTTCTATTAATACTGGGATTTGTACTTCAGTTCGTGCTGAGTTATGGGCGGTGATTACAGGGCTAGAGTTGGCTTGGTCTTTAGGCTTTCGCAAGATTATTTTGGAATCTGATTCTTTGGTTGTGGTGGATCTGCTCTTGAAACAATCCGTGAAAGCTGATGCTAACTTTGCCTTGGTTAACAGAGCTCGTGAAGCTCTAAGTAGAGATTGGGTAGTCCAAGTGCAACATTCATACAGGGAGGCGAATGCTGCTGCTGATTGGCTTGCCAACTATGGGCTCTCCAGGAATCCCCTTTTTAAGGAGGATTCGACTATCAATGAACCTCCAGAGGGCTTGTATTGGTTTTTATACTATGACTTAATTGGAACGGTGTTTCCTCGTTTAATTTAATTTTAGGCTTTAGCCCCGATTTATAACAAAAAAAAAAAAAACTATCATTTCTCTAGTAGGAGAGACAAGACTAGAAACTATAAGATAAGTTTTGGATTTTGCTCGATGTAATATATGAATGGTGATGACGTACTAAAATCAGTATATTCAAGTAATAGGATATTTGAACTTAGGTTAATCAAATATTTATATTATTAATTTTTTTTAGTTCAAGGAGTACCAATTAATGGTAAAATTTTAGCACTTACAAAAGCAGTTCTTATCCGTGAGAGTTAAAAACTCTTTGATAATAAAATTAATAATTTTAAATAGAAAAGATAATAAATAAAAGATAAAGCTTTAAATTTCAAGAATAAAAATATTTGTTCTTGTTTTTTGATGTGAGTAATGCTTTAAAATACACAAGCTTTTGAAAGCAAGAAAAGTTATGAATTTTTTTCTTGGATAATTCAAAAAGTATTTTTAACCTTTGGACTTTGACGTCTTTAAAAAAAAAAAAAAACTAGGAAGTCCTTAGCTTCTGATGACATTAATGAAAAATAAATATTTTTTACATATCATTAATGAGAAAAAAAAAATACCTTATATATCATAAATAAGATGAAAAATATAGTAGGCTTATAAAGAAACCTTTTATACATTTTATATATGTAGGGATATGACTAGCTCCTACATGAACAACTCATATAGATAAAACTATATAGTCCTAGGTTTGGCATCTTACCAGATCCATAGTGATTTGAACAACTCATTGATGAATCCAAATATATTGAGTCTAACATTTTGTCAAACTCATGGTAACGTGGCACAATTCATGATTGTATTCAAATATATTGAATTTGACATCTCGCTAGATTCATGATAACTTGAACTCAGTTTATAGTTGAACCTAAATATATTGGGTCTAACATCTTATTAGATCCATATTTGATAGGGCTAATATCTTATATATAGGTTTGAATTGTTTCGGAATATAAAAATATGAACTCATCAATAGGAGAGAAAAGCAAGTTTGGACCATTCATGGGGATGAAAGTCCTATTAAACATTCGGAACCACTCCCATCTACCTTTTGTTCTAGCTAACTAAGTTGTTCATGGCTTCTTCTTTGCTTAAAATTAAAAGTATTGATTCTTGAAAAACCATAGTCTAACTATGAACTTCTTCTTCTTCTTGATTTTTAGGGTTAGGATTTTTTCAACTTTCTGTGCTAACAATTTGTTTTTTTTTTATGATTTAATAAAAAACAGACTACCCATATTTTTTTTTATTGGATGGGTTATTTTAGAGATAAAATTACGTGATATCCCATCGTAGATTGATTAGTTAAGTATGCAAATGCATGGATAAGATCATGATGCTGAACATATATATATTTGGGAATTTTGTAAGTTTTTTCACACATTATTTCGAATGTATATATACTTTATTTGAAGATTTGGAAGGATGCGTCGACATCAAGACTAAAGATAGTGTAAATATTAGGGAGAAGCATCGAGCCCTAAATCTCCAGGTGAAAATGATACGTAGATTATGATCTATGCATCCCAAATAAATTAAATCATGTTGATAAGACACAAATTATATATAATTAATTTACAACCTTCTGAATTTATATTTTTTTTTTAATAAAATCCTTGTAATGGCATGTCGGGTAACAAAGCATCAAGCACCCTCGATACTGTTATAGATCTTGCGATTGATGAGTGATAAATCTCTTTTCCTTTCATTAAAGATACTTTTTAACTTTTCAAGCAAACTCCGTAAGCTAAAAGTGGAAAATGACATTTTTTTTATTTAACTAGATATGTGTCGTTCGGTATATGTGCTTTTTAGAGATCAGTAAAAGAAAAACATTGACTCGTAGAATAAAATAACAATATTTTTTTTATTTAGATGTTCGGGTTAGCTTGTATATATTTTTACTAATTCTCATAAATTCTAAAATTAACAATTAAATAAGCTTTTAATTACTATTAATATTAGCAACTTTAGAGCTCAAACCTGAAACTACAGAAGAAGTAAACATTTTAATTACAAACTGTTATTATTGGATCATCTAATTATAAAAGCTATATTTTTAAGTTGTGTTATATTAAATAATAATGACCCTATAATGATAAAAATTATTTTTAATTCAAAATTAATTTAAATTAGTGTGTAATGAATCCATCTTTTATATATATATATATATATATATATATATATATATATATATATATAGACATATCATTGTTATCGATATTGTAATGTATGTGTAATATTTTAAACGCAAGCATGCACTAAACATGATTTATATATCAGGATAAAATCTATCTTTATATCGATTGTTGAAATGCAATTTGTATATAACAGTTTTTCTTTCAAAAGCAAGATTCATAAAATAGAAATTGGTTATTGTCTGAGGATAAAAAAAAAACCAAAACATATTTAGTTTAGGAGATAAAAAATGAAAATTCAAAAAAATATGTTTTTTAAGATAATTTTAAAGTAAATTTATATATTTTTAAAACATGAAATACATGAAGATAAATTATCTCTGTTTCTATTACCCCCTATCTTTTACTCCATAACAATAATTAAACATTATCTAGAAACTCGATAATATTTGATGGATTACCAATCCTATTTGTATTTATATTTATTTAGTGAACAAGTTTAAAATAGTTTTTTTTTAAATTTATTTTATTGTTTTGATATGCTAACATTAAAAAAAAATATTTTTTTAAAAATATTTTAATATATTTTTAAATAAAAAATAACTTTTAATACACTAACACACATTTATACAGGAAAGAAAAAGAAAAAAGAAAGGTCATGAATTACCATCAATGTCTAGAAAAAAAACAAAATGAAGGCCATGTTTGTTTCTCGGAAAGTGTTTCCGGAAAACCACTTTCCAAACTTTTCTGTGTTTGTTTGTCATTAGAAAAGTTGGTCAACGAAAAACACTTTCCGGTCAATAGAAAATTTGGCTTGATTTCCAGGAAAGAATTTTTCTTTTTGGCTGTATTTGTTTTCTGGAAAGTGATTTTCGAGAAATCACTTTCCAAACTTTCCAGTGTTTGTTTGCCATTAGAAAAGTTGATCAACGAAAAATACTTTACAGTTAAAGAAAAATTTGGCTTGGTTTTTAGGAAAGTATTTTCCTAGAAAATTTGGGCAGAAAACACTTTTTGAAAATTATAAAAAATTTAGAAATGTCATTATTTGCTGATTATATCAAATTTAATCCTCAAACTTTTGATTTATATATATATATATATATATATATATATATATATATATTTATTTATTTGTTTGTTTTGAATATTTATTTTTCAATTTCATCTCTTAAAATTTAATTTTTATATTACCTTTGGTCCCTATTTTTATAATTGCTATTTGCTTTTTCCTTATTATTTTTTTATTGAAATTTTTTATCTATCAAATTTGATCCTTATTTTTTTGATTGTTACTTATTTTATTTGAAATAATTTATGAAATGTTGATTATTATTATTTTAATTTTTTCATCTTTCATTTTTTTTTTTAATTTTTTAGATTTGATCTCTATTATTTTGATTATTATTTATTTTATTTGAGTAATTTATAAAATTATATATATTTTTTCAATTTCATTCTCATTCAACTATTTAATTTGTAAGATTTTTTTCATTATTTTAATAAACTTGAAAAAATAAAATATTAATAAGTTATTTTCCAGTTTTTTTTCCATGACATAACCAAACATTGAAGAATGTTTTCTAACTTATTTTTTATTACACTACTAAATATCAGAAAATAATTTATTTTTTTAAAATTTACTTTTTTTAAAAAAATTATTTTTCAGCAAACATAAAAAACAAATGATGCAAGATTTGCCTACTTGAATTCCGACATACCACTAAGATAAAATAGGTCCAATTTCTCAAGAAGAGACAGAGTAGGCCTACTGCAAAAAATGCAAAAAAGACGTAATGGGCCTGGATAACTTTAGAAGAAAGCCTATGGGCATGCATCAAGTCAGTTCTATTGCTTCAATTTTTTAGCTCTCACCAGCCCAAGCCAAGATTCTTCAATTTCAAGAAAGAAATTGGATCATAATTCAAGATTATACGTGGCTGAGCAGAACCTAGAAAGCTATAAGGTTGCATTTCGACTCGATATTTAAAAAGTATTTTTCATCTAAAAAAAATAATAATTTGATTTTTTATGTGTTTTCTGATATTTTTAATATATTCATGTTAAAAATAAAAAATAATCTGAAAAAAATATATTTTTAATACACTATTGAAAACATTTTTGCAAGATAACTGTGCGTTGTATTGCCAAATATATTAAATATGAGAAACAATTAATGGAGCCCAAAATGGTAGTCCAAGTCCAAATATATTGAATTCTTTTATTCTTTACCCCTTAAAAACAAAGATATGGACATCATCAGAAATTGTACTCATGCCCTCTATTCCGATAAAAAAAAATTAAGAATAAGTTGATGTTTAGAACTGTTGAAAATTATTATTGTTGTTGTTTTCTATTATTATTAAGGCTGATGCGGGGTTTTAGTAGTTAAGATTATAGTTATAAAATTTAGCTTGGCATGAGATTAGGGTTAGGGTTGGATAATTCAATTCAAAACAATGTTGTTTTAATTTGTGTTTTAAAACAAATATTAAAGCAAAGCTATTTTAATTTGTTTTTTAAATCTCACCTCGGTTTTATTTGAATCATAAGTTGATTATCCTGAATTCCTGATCAATTAATTTGATTTGATAAATTTTTATCCTTGTCAAACTATAGGTTAAGAGAGAGAAATTTTATTTTATTCTTAGAGTAATTACAAAAATTCAAGTTTATTTCAAGAGCAATTGTTATATAATATTATCTCTATAGGTTTCTCTATATATATATATATATATATATATATATATATATATATATAACCTATTAAACGAACCCCATATTAGTTACTTAAGATAAAATTGGTTTATCTTTTCTTTTTTCCTTATTTTCACCTTTTATCTTTGTGTGCGAAGAAACACCAATTTATTTTTAATGATGTCTTCAAGAAATTATTTTCTCATCAAGTAAAATTTGAATTTTAAGGTCCACTGCACCAACTTACTTTTCTTGGTCGTCATCTACCCAATCCTAGAAACCCGGCTACCTCTTGATACAAGTCTAGAAAATGGGTTAATTTATAATTTTGTAGAAATAATTATTGCATGCTTCATTTTTCAATTGCTAATCTCCTTGTGAAAAATCCTGAATGTTTGCTATCTTTTTTTTTTTTTACTCTTTCATCATCTTATTTGTTGCACATGCCCACGTGATATTGTAATTAGAGAGTTATAACATAGTTATTTGGTTTAAAGTCATTAAAAAATTTGGTTTAAAGTCATTAAAAAATTTGAATAGACTTGTTTTACATGAAATTTTAGAAGTAAAAAACTAATTGTAGATATGAAAGATATTATAATACCACTAATTCATCTCTAAATGTAACTTAAAGATATTGACAGGTTTCTAAATAATGATCTGTCTATAACCTAGAATAAAAATACACTCACAAATATTATCTGAATTTATTATAAACCCAAACCAACATAATATTGTGGGAAGAATCATGTAAGTGCTTACATCACAATAATTCATGAATAAATTCTTATGAGAAGAATCCATATAAGATGCCATGATAGAATTCATTTATTTCCAAAGGCAAAAAGTTATTTTTCACAACTTATATTTTATGATAAAAAATACTTTCATTGATGAATACTTCAAATAATTTTAAAAATTTTCAAGTCAACTTCTAATATTTAAATGTCAGATTACTTGTAAGTTCAACATCTATACTAGAATGTTAACCATTAATTCTCATTAATTACAATTTTAAGAAGCTATTGAAATATTAATCAAGTTCTTCTTAATTTAATAAATTAATTAGTAAATTCAAAAACAAATGCAAAGATATTTAACACAAAAACTCATTACTTGACTCAAAACAAAATCAATCAGATTAACTTGAAAACACTAATTCAGCTCTAAACCAAACTAAAAGTTATGATTTGATCCAAAAATAAACAATTAAATAAAAAACAGACTAAAAATTAAAAAACCACAAAAACATAATTTTTTTAACAAAACAAATTAAACACCAATGACAAGAAAAATACAATAATCATTCAATACGAAACCAAACGAACACACGTCACAAAAGAGACAAATAACTACGTATGCGTGCTGATCTAATGGATTTCAACATCATGAAAACAACCTGTAATTTGCAACCAAGTGGTAGGGACATGGCTTCTAGCCACAAGAGATCGAAGTGCTTGCCGTTGTTGACTTAAAAACATAAAGCCAAGTCTTCCACGTATATGTATGTGCTGATTCTTTTCACAACAACATTGTGGAAAACCTTTTCCATTGTCCTTGCATGTTCTAGCCATTCGTTTGCTGGCTAAAAAACGTTTCGAAACAGGAGCACCCAGCTCTTCAGTGGAGGAAAAACGAGCAGATATCATATTCGAAAAGTAAACATGGAGCATTCCACATTCCAGGAAAAGTTGAGAGGTCTAGATCATTGCTCCCATGCATGACGATGGGGTGAGGAGAGGTGAGTGATGCAATATGCAGACATCATCAGGAAAATAATGCAGAGGACCCGTGATTGGACGCCATTGAAGAGAACTTGACCTGCAAATTCTACGCAACAAGGTGTGATTAATGTATGATTTGTGGAAGAAAACACGTGCTCTTCGATTGAAAAGTTGAGTTAGAATTCCACAAGCAGGAGAAATTTACAGGGTGTAATGGTTGATACACGTACTGCTCTTTGGTTGAAAAGTTGAGTTAGAATTCCACAGGCAGGAGAAATATTTAGGGAGTAATTATAGTTAGACATCATCGCCAGATCATTAATTTCCTTGTTGATCCAAGCTGCTAATGGCTATGGTATAAATTTGTATCAGGATTTTACCCACAATATTAGAAATAGAAAATAAATGAGATGATAAATCTGAGACTTATAACGATTATAATTTAATCCAATAAAATATAAATTTTTTTACGAAAAAAAATCTATATTAAATCTTAGATAAAACTAAAAGATAAAAACATAACTTAAAAAAAAACAATCAATAAACAATACAAAGATAGGATACATTAGAGGTGATGAATCTTCTCTTTACACAATTAAATTTTTTATTCAGACTTTTAAGAATCATTAAATTTTCTAGTGATTATAATACTAAATAACAAGTTTTAATTTTATGATTAAATTTAAAATCTTTTTTAATATTCTTGAAAAACATAATTTGTTATTTCACATCATACACACCACGGTATCCATCATGGCTTTTTCGATGTTATTTAACGAAAAACATGACAAATTCTCCTTTTGTGTTTCACGTGTATAGCCTAATTAACAACGCATTTAGTGTGGTCACCCATGAACTTTCAGTCAATTTCAACACAATAACTCCTGGTTCTAAATAAATAGAAGAATCTAAATCTTTTACTTTTCTCTTTTCTGTACAATATTTTATTAATAAGTTTACATAGTGTTGATAAGGATTAGGTCAAGATATTCTGTCTGCCAAGGTTTGCATTTTTTCTACGGCACAAATCTTTGCCCTAATAATTTGTATACAAAAAGATATCAATATACTGGGATCACTGTCCTTTGTGTTTCTTGCTAGGCGTACTGTACTGTACTATATATAGAGATCTTCCATTGTAAAGAGTTAATATAAAAACACTATTACAAGTGTCTCACGTGGTAAATTATTTTTTTAGATTAAAATGATTTTTTTAACTTATATTAAAATAATTTACATTAAAACCTCATTCATCAAGCGTTTGACAATTTAATTCTACCACTCTTATTTTTTTTTAATTAAATTAAAATTTCAAAATAATATAGTGGTAAATGCAACAAATTTTCTAGTTAAATTACTTTCTTTTCAAGATGATGTGTAAAAGAGTTAATATTAATTTAATGATTTAAATTTTTTTATTAAAATAATTCTTTGACATTCACAATACATTGAAAAAGATGATTTTTTATTTTTATTTTAAAAACACACACATACAAAATGAATAATAAGTTTATTAATGTTAACTTTGGAATACTTGAAAACAATTTTTTTTTTAAGGTAATTTATATAGAAACACTTATAATTAGGAGGCTTAAAGAAGAAGATGAAGTATTAATCACAGGATACCAACTTTAATTCATAAATTTAAGTTAATATCACTTAATTTGAAATATTGTTTTTTTTTCATTTTTTTTGAAATATTGTTTTTTTTTCATTTTTTTTTATCATCATTTCTTTTATTGTTATTATTTTTTAAACTAGAATTCTTGTTTGAACCCGAGTGAGATTTCATGGGTTAAAGTTTTAAAAGATTAAACCAAGTTTAAAAGATATTAAAACAAAGTTGTTTATTTTCATATTATTAAATTAACTTAATTTGTTAAACTCAATCAAATCAATGATCTAATTTTTTAAAATTTATTTAGAAATCCTAACACCCATTGAAAAGAAAAAAATTTAGCTCTATCATATCATTACACTAACTATCAATATAGATTTACTCGAGTAATTTTTTTCATTCTATTTTTATATTTAAATTTTTTTTCTTTTTCAGTCTTCAATATTTAATTTTAATATTTGATTTTGTTGTAATTAGTTTCATGATTTTATTATAATCTCATACTCCAAGATGAACTTTACAAATTAACCATTATTTATTATGATGAATTCAATATATTGTTCATCTTAATATATATATATATATATATATATTAGTCAAAATATCGCATTAAATTATTAACTTCCTAACTTCTTAACAATTTTTAAAGCTGAAAAAAAAAACCCAACCTAATATTTAATGCATGGACTTCTTCTTTAACTCATCGGAAATCCATATAGAAGGCTTTTGCTATAGAAAAGAAATCTTCAGATTTCCTCCCCTTCTAGATGCAAGTGAAGTTTGATAATATCCAACTTCGCAAAAATAACGTTGGAATCATGACTTTGTCGATTATGATAATTAATCCAACCAAAAAAATCTGAAGCTAAATAGAAAATATAATTAAAATAAAAAAATTAACTTATAAAATAATTAAAACAGTTGGTTACAAACAATTAATTTTTTTTATATAAAACTATACAATAAAATTTGAAGGTGAATCAACAGTTAAATCAAAAGATATATGAATCTTTATTTGTCAAGCTGCACAGTTAATGCATTCAAACTTCTTTGCGAACTGTGCTTGATCCATCTTTTCTGTAAACGTATGTAACGTGTTACACATTAATGGTAGACAAAACGTACAAAAGTTTTTTTTTTATTTTTTCAAAGTTTCTAGACGGAACTAGCAAGCTTTGATCATGAGAGAGTAATGATAAAGTTCTTTGCTTATTTTAACTCCTTTGAATTCTAATCCTCTAGAGACTCGATCTTAATTTGCCGTAGTTATTTCTATCTGTTTTTAATTACTAAAACCTAATTATCGATTAATGTATGACACGCTTTCATTTCCAATTCATTTGAATTAGATTACCATTTTTTGCTCAACATAAATATTAAGATGAATATTCATGAATCGAAATTTTTTTATATTTATATTTTATTTATTATTTATTGTATATAAATTTTAAATATTTATATTCAATTTAGGTTTGGATATTCATTATTTTATTATTATTTATTATTTAGCAAAAAATAAAATAGTAATATCTATATTGGAAAAGTGTGCGTGTGTGTTAGTTATATAGAAACATGTATATATATTATATTGGATTAAAAGTTTTATGGATAATATCAAAGTTATATCCAACAACAAGACTCTCTCTCTCTCTCTCTTTCAGGAAAAAAAAGCATCCTGCTCTTATTATAATCTCAAAGTTATATCCTGTTTTTTTTTTTTTTCGTTTTTTTTTTCATAAATTTAGCTTTTATTATTATAAATCTAGCTACCTCAATACTCAATCTATTAATACTCCAAACCTTTATCAATTTCTTTGAATCTTTTGAAAATTCACCACATTAAAACAAATATACTCAATTTGATCTTTTTTTATATTAATATTTTAGCATTTTATATATATATATATATATATATATATATATATATATATATAATTTGTTTATATTATGTACAGTTTTATAGCTTTTTTTTATAGAGAAACTTGTTACATGAATGTAAAATTTATACATGTAAATTTTTTTTTAAGATTAAAAAAATTAAATGTCATTTGATAAAATTAATTTGTAACTTAACTTAAATTTATTATAAAGAAAGAATTAAAAAGTTATTTAATGTATATTTTATCAATTTTATTGTTAAGTTAAAAATTTCATTAAATTTGAAAAAACATGATTTTTTTTGGAGAAAATTGATAATGATTAAATAATACTATTAAAATAAATTAAATAAATTTGAATTCAACCAATCAATGATAGTTAATAAATTGGATATTGATAATTTGTTTAATCATCAATTTTTTATATAAATTTCATTCTTGAATATATCGAGTTTCACCCAAAAAATTATACATGATGAATTATTATAATAAGATTAAAGATTTTATTAATTATACATTATTTAATTTAAAAAATATTAGTGGATATAATATTAGATATCTTTTATAAAAAGTGTAAATATAAAAAGTTTTCCAATCCAAATGTTACAATGCATCATCTATAAAAAATAAATAAAAAAAATCATGAAAAATATACTTGTATTTGTCCACACACGAAGAACCCTATGTTCTATACAAAACCATAATAGAAAGTATAATTGACTCAATTTTAAATTCTAGCATGCGTAAAATTATAAATGATAATGATAATCCTCATAAATATAATGATAGATACAATAAAAATTAATTATGAATCTACAAGTAAATGCTCAATTACAATTCTTGTTACATGTGGATATTGAGGCGTGCTAACATGTTGAAGGGATAAATTCATGATAAATAAATCATCACTTAATTTTATATTTTATGGTAATTAAAAGTCCTAACGGATCTTCTTAGATTTTGTGTAAAAGGTTAATTATGTAACAAGATAGATAACCATCACCTTATACATCTTATCTAAAATAAATTACATTATTATGAGTTGTTTTCAATGATAAATATATCTTTATTGTTGTTTGTCTAAACTGATATGTATATTATCCCAACTATTGTCTTTGATCACAAGACAGTCCACAGAACAGGGCTCGTTATTGTTGTAATGATAGGCATATATGTTTATAAGACTTGTTATAGGTTGAAAAAATCATATCATTTGTGTCCATAAAATAGGACCCGTTATTGAACCATACCATCATGGATATTGAGTTTTATTTGTAAAAATCAAAATGGTTATAAGAAAACCAAAATTGTATTGATTAATATTCCACAAATTATATCTTAATTGATACTATTATTCACTTATGAACATCCACAGATCATATTATTTTATTAAGTTTTTCTTTTTATTTTATTATGAAAAAATCAATTTCTTAGTTTAAGCTTACTAGCAAGTTTTTCGTTATTTAATTCCATTCAATTAAACTCAATGTTCATATCTTTAATTAAAAAAAAATATCAACAAATACAATGCCATCCTACAACATTAATGATTTTCTAATTTTATTGACAACACTTCAAATTTTTATTTACTATATTATTAATTTTCGTAAGTCATGCTCTTATGACTAAAGGCTTATCTAAAATCAACAATTTTTATTTTATGGATTATTTATTTTTATTTGTATGTCTTTTATGTCATTTATTATTTTCTAAAAAAATTTACCAAAAACACCCAACGTGTCCATTACTCTAAAGAACATATTCAATTAAACTTTTTTCACATAAATTTCCTAATAATGTTTCTCAATAAAAACAAATGATAAAAAATAATCAAATCATGCTAAATAAAACTAAAGATTCAATTATAATCAAAACAAAGGCTATGATTTTAACCTAATATCAATCATCATTCAAAATTCACAACAATGTTCTCCTAATCACAAACCACATTATCATTGCTATGACTTTCACAAACATATCTTCATTCACACAATTAATCCTAAATCATCATAATATCATAGCATGCTTTGTTCAACAAAAAGAGATCATTTTAGTGTGCTAGAATAGGACCTTTAATTGGAGATTGAAGGGAAGCTAGGCTGTTGTAAGAAAAAATGCTGCTACTGTTCACGTGCTGCTGCTGCTGCACGGCTGAGGCAAGAGAAAGTGGCGTCACGGTGGAATTCTTGAAGCTTTTGCTACTCACAATGGAGTCAGCTGCTAGCCATTGTTGACGAAGCCAATCTTCTGCTACTACTCACGGTGCAGAGGAAGACTGGTGAGAGAAACTCTTGCTTCTGTTGCACAGCTGAGGAAAGAACTGCTGGTGAAGCTGGTCACTTCCACTGCTACTCTCAGTTGAAGATGGCGCTGCTGGAATAAGGTGACGGTTAAAAGCTGCTGTTGGAAAATCCTTCAATGCTGCTCTCGGTTGAAGATAGGACACTGAATGCTGTTGTTACTGTTGGAACGGTGGCTGCCATGGCTGAGGAGTTGTTTTTGGTTTTGAGAGAGTTTCGTTTTTCAGTGTAGCGTGGACTGTGGCTTATCTATTTATACCACCCTCATTCTTTCTATATTTTCCAGACTACTCTGGAAATTTCTCCAGCTTTCTAGACTACTCAAGGATGTTCTCCTTTCTTCTAGAATTTTCTAGAGTATTTCCCTATCTTTCAAAAAAATTTACAGAGACTTTTTACTTTACGTCAATTTTATTTTTATTTCTTTTCCTTTTGTAGTTTTTGATGGTATATATTTTCTAACTAGGTCAGTCCTTTTTTTTTTAATTTCATTTTAATCACTAAAAGAATTATTTGATTAATTTTGCCTTTTATTTTTTTTTTTATTTTTTTTTGTATTTTTTTTAAAAAAAATTATTAATGCCAAAGCTACAAGTGAATTGGCTTAAAGATTATGAATGGACAAAAAAGATCAAATCACATCAAAATATAATGTATTTAAATTTTGATGTTTTTTGTATATTTTAATTTTTTTAAAAGTGTTGAAAATAGCGTAAAAATATGTTATTATAATTCCAACGAATTATTATAAAATGAGTATAAAAATCTTAGTAAATTATTGGTTATTAAACAAATATTCACAGTTAGATTATAATTTGAGTGAAATTAGTTATTACACTATATCCGAATAAGCTAAAAACATTTTGCTTGAAAGAAATAGTCTAAAAGAGAAATTCTATATTACTAAATTCATGATAAAACCATTTGGTCTAAGATACTATAAAATTAACAAGTGTTCAAAATTTTGCATGTGTTTACTATAGTGATAATGCAGATTTTACCAAATACAGAACTTGTAGTCATGATAGGTATAAGTCCAGAACTAATAGAGGAATGACTTTTATCACACATAGAAAATTAAGATACTTTTCAATCACTTATTAGTTGCAAAGGTTATACTTTCCAATCACTCATTGGTAGATTTTATTATTATGTTATTAAACATAATTGGTTTTATTATATTGTGATTTTACTATATTAATATATTAAATAGATAAGGAATACAAAAACACTAAAGAAAAAAATATTCTTTTATACCAATAAAAATATCGATGGACTATTATATATTGATGGAATTACCGATGAACTAAATTCATTGGAGAGTTCTAGAAAGTTGAAAAAAATTACATGATTTTGCCACTGAAAATTAGAGTCATTAAAGGAATTACTAACGAAATGAAATGTCATCTGAAAATTTGTTTAAGGGGACTTGGAAAACTTTGGAGGGTTCTCAAGAAATTTCAATGTAAATTACCGATAAAATTACCAACAAACTGTAAGAAAATATTTAATATTTAATTATTCATCGATAACTTTATTGGTGAAAAAACCTCAAAAATAAAATACCAAAATTCTTAATTCTAGGAGAGAAAAAAACCCCTTTTCTCTCCCTCTCCTTCTCTCTCCTTCCATCCTCCTCTCTCCCTTGCATCTATAACCTTTCTCTTCTCTACCTCTACTCTGAAATGAGTCTTTCCTTTTTCATTATCCTACTCTTTCATTTTTTTTATTGATAGATCTATGTTTATTTTTTAATTAATATTTTTATATCAATTTCTTTGATGAGTTGAAGTTTTGAAGTACCCATAGCAGCTCGTGATTAACACACGCTGGCACTGTTTTGAGGTACTTGTTCCAGCAATTTCTAGTCATCCCCAAAAACATTAAACATCACCTCATTTTTTATGTTGAATTAAGTTTTTTCTAGACATGTTTTTTTAAAGCGATCACAATCCAATTCAGAGAACCAAACTAAGAAGATTAATGGTTCCATGATCATGCACACTAGCAGATCTATTTTGTTCATTTTACATGCAAAGCGGATGACAAGATTTTGTTTTATATGATATTTTTTTAAAAAAATATTATTATATTATATAAAAATATTTAACTAATAATAGCTTCAATTTTTTTGTCAAGACCTACTTGTAGAAGGAGGACAGACAAAAACGGGTATAGTAGCTGGTCAATAGTCGAGCCTAGAAGTTCATTCTAAGTTCAATTTGAAATTTTTTAAAAGTAATGTTTTTTTATATTCGATGACTTGTTTTTTTTTTTTTCAAGAAACATATAACATCCAATTATTTAAGAGATATATGGATGATCTTTCCACCCATCTAGAACTCGATCCAGATTTATGGTTGGAGGTTGGATCTAATGCTAAACCTGATAGAAATTGGGTTTACGATATCTCTAACACAACATTCGAGGATATATGAGCGGGATATAGTGTCTTGATCATCCAGACCATGCATTCCGAATCGACCCATCAATTATCAGTCATTCATGTGATCATACAAGAACAAGTTCAAGCTGAGATAACCTAACTTAGGGTTAAGATGGCCGAACTGAGGGATAAAATGAATGTCTTTGAGCATTTGTTGGCAGCTTCACTAGTACATGTACTCCATCTTGTCACCGTCCTAGTTTTGTTAAAGATTTGCCTCTACCTTCTCCTTTAACTTTTATCCACTAGATAAATAAATTATATTTAATAATATTTTTTAAGTTAATAATAAAAATTTGTTTTTTTTTATTTTTTAATTGTATTATTTATTTTATTTAAAAAAAAACTATTACATATAATACTGATGGAATGTGAAATACCAACATAAGTACCAGCGGATTAAGTCCCTCAGAGAGTTCTAGACAATTAAAAAAATTACAAGACTTGCCATTGTTAGATGTAATTCTTCGACGGATTAGTTTGGTCGGTAAAATACATATAATTATAATTCTTTGGCGGATTAATTTCCTTTGTGATTTGCTATAATTACCGAAGGATTTACCAATATAATTATTGCTAGCAAATTTTTTTTGTCTCGATAAATCCATCTATAAATTTATCGATGATTATATTACCCGATAAAAAAAAAATCATCGATGATATGTTTTCCGACGATATTTCTTTGTATGTGATTATGTTGGTAATTGTACATCCGATAGAATCAGGCTTTACACTGAGACAAAATATTATATTGGTGTTTTGCTATTTTCTAGTGGAGAAATATAGATACTGAAAAATAAATAATTAAGAACTATGTAATTTTAATTGCAAAAAAGGACAGGAGAGAGATACATTTGGTGTTGTCTTGGTTCAAATTATTTAGACAAAAAAGAAAGCACAATACATTGGCCTTGTCTTGGTTCAAATTTCTGCATAAATACTAATCTACAGCTTTGGACAATTATAGTAAGATATTGCAAGACTTAGTATGAAATCTAAAATTTGTTTTCAAACTTAGTATAAAACTCTAAAATGTGTAACATAAGAGTCTTATTTTACTTTATAATTTCTTACATTGAGTTTAAAACTTGAAATTTATACTAATAGATTTCATATTCAAATTTTAAAAGTGGCAAAGAGGAAAATCCAATTCAATATTCAACAAGAAAAAAAAAACAACAAAAGAAAAAAAGAGTTTACTTTTATTTGAAAGAAATAAGAATAATAATATATGAAAAAATAATTAATTATAACTTTAGCATGTTCTAAGAAAGGGCTAATTTTTTTTTTTTTTATGAAATAGGAGAGATATATTAAGTATTTGATATAGTTATTAAGAACATGGCTTAATAGAGAAATAAAAACAAAAGTCAAATGAGTCATAAAACTTAATTATTAATGGATGAACATGTTTTATATATGTTATATTTTTTTTTACCTAAAATTCATGTTTAAAATGACCAAATCGAAGGTAATAACAACATATTTTATGTACATATAAGTTTGATGAACTGCTATAATTAATATCCCTAAACTTAATTACACATTAAGCTCAAGCTCAAGTTGTCAGACCTAATATCTTAGGGCTAAGTATATATCTCACCAAGCCCAAATAAATATAGAACTGATAATCTTTCTATTCATCTTATTGGTCCACAAGACTCAACTTGTTTTTTTCATGAACTTTAACATAAAATTTTAAGGTCAATGATATCTATCTTTATACATCTTCTAGGTATATAAAAGTCTTCAAAATGATTTGCAACTTATCCCTCATTAATAATATGTAAAAGATATTTGTCCCTCATTAATACATATATTAGAAGTATTTTCCCTCATTAATTTTATTAAGGTAAGATAACACTTCATGATAAAACTCATGAACTTTAAAAATACTATGAATCCTTAAAAAAAAAAGGTTTGAAATCTCGTTATTCTTAATATTCTTATCATACATATTTTAATAGTGTATCTCTCTAAAATATTTTTATCTTTTCTGTATAAAAAAATACTTGGTTAAGTATTGAAAAGTCTTCAAATCTACTAAATGAGGTTTTTTACAGGTACTAGTCATGTTAGCTTACCAGAAATTAACTACCAGTCAACCTGGCAATAGAGGGTGAATTGAATCACTAGAATTAAATAATTAACCAATTATTTAGGATATAAACCTTACTTCTAAATTACTTGATTTTTTTGAAATCTCATCACTTACATAACAACTTTCCTCAAACAAAATCGAATATTAAAAATTATGTAATAAAAAAGTTATAGCTATACAATTAAAATAGCTTCTCTAAAAGGTTTTTATTTAGCCAAATAAAATGATAGAGAAGATTAGCATAGCATTGCGCAAGGATGACATGATCAAAACGGGAAATGGTCCAAGAAAGGGCTCATTATTGAGATTTTGATATGTCTCAGGAAGTAGTTGATTGAATATAAAATCGATTGGGACAAATAACAATTAATTAATTAACACAAAGGAGGGTTTCATTCAAAATGAACAAAAAGGCAGGAAGCAAATATTAATTAATTGTTGATGGTGTACTATATATAAAGATATATAACAAAAAGTCAAATGTGTTATATATCTTTATATATAGTCTACCCAACAATTAATATATATGTGTGTGTATTCTTGACTCCTAATCCCATGACCTTGACCAATTGACCTTATCTGTATGTAAACTATAGCCAATGAGTGATTGACAAGTGGAAACAAAATCTGGGGAGCCAAAAAGATAACTAAAGGTTTTAATAAAAAAAATATATAGAGAGAGAGAGACATCGTAGATGCGTGTAATGTCAATTTTCCACTAGAACTACCCCTCAATTCTCCCCTAAAAAAGGTTTAATGGCCTTTGGTATGGGTAATATTTTTTTTAAAATTAATTTTGGTATTCGGGTCCGTTTATATATAACTCAACTAATTTCATAGATTTTAAAATTAACAACTATATAAACCTTCATTGATTATCATATTAGCAATCATAGAGCTCAAATTTAAAATCATAGATAAAAACAAATTTTTTAATTTCAAGTTTTTATTATTGGATTATCTACTAGATAGTTAGTATATGTAATATTTTAGAAGCGGAGAGCAGGGAGAACTTGACAGTGTTCAGTAACATGAAATGGAAGTTTTTTTTTAATATTTAGTATTTTATTCTTTTCAATATGTTCATTTGTTAAAAATGATAAACAAATTTAAAAATAAAAAATAATTGAAGATTATAGTTGTTTTTCATAAAAAAGTCAAAACCATAATTTATACTAATCATCTATTTTTGTTTTTGTGATAAACTAATAGTATGATATTTATTTTGCAATAAATCAAGCTAAAAAAACATGTAATTTTATAGAAATTACCATTCCCATCCAGACAAGATTTCTCCAAGAAATATGGAGTACGTACCAAAGAACAGTCAAATTAATTAACTCTAATTTTGCCACACGCTTTACCATGGCAATTTGATTAATTTTCTAGCTAGACTTGCGTGTTTTCATGGAAGATTTCAAAAATATATGCACACAACTAACTCAGAAAAGGTCGTGAAAACAATGGGAAGGAAATTAAAACGTCCTTAAATGTTTGACCCAGAAAACATTGAGAGAGGAATGCAATGTGAACATTGAATATGCTTAATTTCTATCCTTAAATATGGGGTTTTAGAGAAGACATGGCGATATTTGAAGTCGGCTAGATAAAAAAAAAAAAAAACTGGACTTCTAGCAAGCTTAGAATATATATATATATATATATATATATATATACGTACCAAAGAACAGTCAAATTAATTAACTCTAATTTTGCCACACGCTTTACCATGGCAATTTGATTAATTTTCTAGCTAGACTTGCGTGTTTTCATGGAAGATTTCAAAAATATATGCACACTACTAACTCAGAAAAGGTCGTGAAAACAATGGGAAGGAAATTAAAACGTCCTTAAATGTTTGACCCAGAAAACATTGAGAGAGGAATGCAATGTGTGTGTGTGTGTGTGTGTGTGTGTGTGTGTGTGTGTGTGTGTGTATATATATATATTCTAAGCTTGCTAGAAGTCCAGTTTTTTTTTTTTTTTTATCTAGCCGACTTCAAATATCGCCATGTCTTCTCTAAAACCCCATATTTAAGGATAGAAATTAAGCATATTCAATGTTCACATTGCATTCCTCTCTCAATGTTTTCTGGGTCAAACATTTAAGGACGTTTTAATTTCCTTCCCATTGTTTTCACGACCTTTTCTGAGTTAGTTGTGTGCATATATTTTTGAAATCTTCCATGAAAACACGCAAGTCTAGCTAGAAAATTAATCAAATTGCCATGGTAAAGCGTGTGGCAAAATTAGAGTTAATTAATTTGACTGTTCTTTGGTACGTACTCCATATTTCTTGGAGAAATCTTGTCTGGATGGGAATGGTAATTTCTATAAAATTACATGTTTTTTTAGCTTGATTTATTGCAAAATAAATATCATACTATTAGTTTATCACAAAAACAAAAATAGATGATTAGTATAAATTATGGTTTTGACATTTTTATGAAAAACAACTATAATCTTTAATTATTTTTTATTTTTAAATTTGTTTTTCATTTTTAACAAATGAACATATTGAAAAGAATAAAATACTAAATATTTAAAAAAAAAACTTCCATTTCATGTTACTGAACACTGTCAAGTTCTCCCTGCTCTCCGCTTCTAAAATATTACATATACTAACTATCTAGTAAATAATCCAATAATAAAAACTTGAAATTAAAAAATTTGTTTTTATCTATGATTTTAAATTTGAGCTCTATAATTGCTAATATGATAACCAATAAAGGTTTATATGGTTGGTAATTTTAAAATCTATAAAATTAATTAAGTTATATACAAATTGACCTGAATAACAAAATTAATTTTAAAAAAAATATTACCCATTAATTTTTTTTAAAAAAAACTGGACTTCTAGCAAGCTTAGAATATATATATATATATATATATATATATATATATATATATATATATATATATATATATATATATATATATATATATGCGCGTCGTGTGCATGTGTGTGTGTGAACTAGTTGGCCTCTGGCCTCCAGGTCGGCTGGAGAAAGAAAATGTGGAGGGTTCAAAAAACAAAACAAAAAATTAAAGAAGAAGAAGAACCGCTCACATATCATAAGGATCATTCTTTTTATTTTATTCATGAATATGGATTTTCTTGTGTTAGGAACCGGGCGGCTATACCAAAAATTGAAGATAAGTTGAACAGTTCAATCACCCTAAACATTTATTTAATTATATAAAAACGTTGATATTATATTAATTTATTTTTAGTTAGAAAGGAAATGTTCAAAACTCAAGACTTCTTGAAGAAAAAGATGATATTGGACTTCTTGAGATTAACCCATCATGTATTTTCTTCTTGGTTGCTTCTTCTTTTTCTTATCATTTTGTTTTGAAAATGCACTTCACAGCCTCAAAATTCAATCCATTACGAATTCTGTCAACTGTTTCGCAAATACGAGTTTCTCCTTTTCTTTTCTTTTCTTTTTTACAAAAAAAGGAGCCTGTCTGCACATGGTTGAAGTTTATTATTCGTTTAAATAGAGAGGCATTATTTTCATTTTTCTAATAATTAATTAACCATAAGTCTTGTGACACACAGCATTTCGGTTGACAAATCTCGCTCCTGAGTATATTGGAAAGGTGTTTTGAATTTAATTAAAAAATTATAATTATAAAATTTAAGAGGTGTCATATAGTATTATAGTTACTAGAAAATTTAATAGTATACGAGAATCTAAATAAGAAACTAGTTGTGCAAAGAGAAAATACATCATCCCCAGTATATCCTACATAAGGTAAATTTCATTGTTATTTGTTTGTTATTCTAAGCCATGTTTTTGTCCATTGGCCTTATCTAAAGTTCAAGATAAGTTTCTTTTCGTGAGGAAGTCTTTATCTTATTGAGTTAAATCTTAACCATTCAAGGGACCAGACTTATTTATTTCATGGATATAGTTAAGTCCTAGTATTCTGAATGACAAACTAATTATAATGGTATTTTTTTGTATTTTGGCTAAACCCTAAAGATAATCATAAATTCGTTACGATATCTATTTTGTATTTTTTTTAAGATGATAAAAATAATTTTATCTTTCTTTAGAAAATATGTATGAAAAACTTTTAAAATTTGACGTATGCACAAAGACAAAACATATTTTTTTTGTGCTTTTTGGAAAGAGGAAATTAATTAAAAAAAATTTCAAAGAAAACCGAGTATTTTTAATACCAAGTTTGTATCTTATAATGTAAGTCTACAAGTTGACTTATTTAAAGTATAATTAAGTCATTTTCACTTAATTAAATTCTTTAATTTGATCCAAATTAATTATTAAACATAATTAAACTTTTAATTTGACCCTTGATTAAATCAAATTGGCATGTTAAAAATCTAAGTATATCATAGGGCTTAATTTTTATGCAGATTCATCCAGTAATAATTTAATTTGATATTAAATTCGCATTGTATCTTCAATCTTGAATACAATGGGGTATGATTATGCTCCTAACTCTATTCAAAATTATAGCTTGATTCTTCTATACATTTGAAATCTTCGTCAGCGTGCTTTTGCCAAATTGCTAATCTTCTTGCTATTACTATTTATTTTTTATTTTTTTATACGGAAAGGAAAAACAATTTTGGGGGAATAATTCAAAAATGGGTTACAAAGAAAAGAAAAACATTGGTTGATGTATGAAGGGTGTAAAATATATCTGAATTAAAAATAGAGACGGCAAAAGATAATATTAAAATTATTAAATATAAATACAAAATCATTTTTAAACTATTTTTAATACCAAGTCTGTATTTTACAATGTAAGTCTACAGCTTGACTTATTTAAAGTATAATTAAGTCATTTTCACTTAATTAAATTCTTTAATTTGATCCAAATTAATTCGTAGACATAATTAAACTTTTAATTTGACTCTTGATTAAATCAAATTGGCATGTTAAAAATCTAATTATATCATTGGACTTAATTTTTATATAGATTCATCCAATAATTATTTAATTTGATATTGAATTCGCATTGTCTCTTCAATCTTGGATACAATGAGGTATGATTATGCTTCTAATTCCATTTAAAATTACAGCTTGATTCTTCTATATATTTGAAATTCTTGTTAGCCTGTTTTTGCTAAATTACTAGTCTTCTTGCTATTATTATTTATTTTTTTTACAAAAAGAAAAAAATAAATTTTGGTGGAATAATCCAAAATAGATTATAACAATAAGAACAAAAAAAAAACCTTGGTTGATATATGAAGGGTGTAAAATATATCTAAATTAAAAATAGTGATGGCAAAATATAATATTCAAATTATTAAATATAAATACAAAATCATTTTAAGTTTTTGAATTGATATTTTATTTTTAAAATAATATAAGAGCCTTTAATTTTGAATTAAGGATGGGATATCATGAATTAAAATCATATCATTCTTACTCGTAATCATAAATTCAAACGGTATCATTTTTGTCCTCTCATAACTAAAATATGAGTCTAAATGTACGTTAAAACGAAGATGCAAAGATATAATATTTTTTAAACATATTTATATTTATAAATTCATGTGTGATTTAAGCTCTTGTGGTGAACAAGATGCAAGACATAATATTCTTCCACGTATTTATGATATTTGTTAATTTTTCATGATATTTAATAGGGATTAAGGAGTCAAGAAGAGACCCCCTTAATTAGAATACTTGGATATATATTAAATAACACATGAGATTTAATTTATTATTTATATTTATTTATAGTACACCATCAACAACTAAATAAAATTTGCTTACTGTCTTTTTGTACATGTTGAATGACACCCTCCTATGTGATAATTAATTAATTAATTATAACACGCGCAAGATATGTATAATATTTCAAATATAAATATTGCTATTTTAGGTTTTATTAAAAGATAAATAGTAGTCGGATGAAGAATATCCATATATATAAATACTTAAAATTTAATAAATAAGATGTATATATATATATATATATATTCCAAGCTTGATAACTAAGATGTGAATGTTTATTTTTTTAATTTATAATTAAGTGATAAATATTATATAAATAAATAAAAATTCAACTCCTAGATACTCATTGTATTCATCAAATTAACCCCTTTAGAATAATTGGATTAAATAAGATAAGTTTTTTATTTATATATCTTTATGCTTGTTTGGAAATATAGTTGTAGTTTCTTTTCAAAGTGTTATTTATACTAAAATGCATTAAAATAATATTTTTTATTTTTTAAAATTTATTTTGTGATCAATACATCAAAACGATACAAATCATATAAAATTAAATTAAATTTTAATAAAAAAATATTAAATTTTTGTGGAACGCCGCGTTCCCAAATGGTGATATATAAATTCCAACATCAACAATTAATTAGAATTTGCTTCCTGCGCCTTTTTGTTCATGTTGAATGACACCCTTCTTTGTATTAATTAATTGTTATTACTTTGCCCCAATCGATTTTATATTCAAGCAACCTTCACATATCTTCCTTAAACATGTCAACATCCCTGCGCAGAGCTGAGCTAATCTTCTTTGTATTGTTTTATTTGGCTCTTATACAAGCTGTTTTAGCTATATGGTTATACCTTTTTTATTATAAAGTTTTTTTTTTAGGGACGTTATATTAATAATGAGAAAAACCTTGTTGAGTATATATACATAGAATAAGTTAACAGTATAAAACAAAAGTACAATGTAGCCATGGAAAAAAAAAATCATAAACATAAAAATATGTAAATACCTTATATGAATAATGAGAAAAACCTTGTTGAGTCAACAGTATAAAACAAAAGTACAAAGAAGCTATGGAAAAAAAAATGTCAAATTAGAAATGATGTCACTGTTGAAATTCTTAAAAAAAACAGTCTTTCCAATAGCAATCAAAGGACTACAATAATGTGAAAATATATAAGATGAAATAACCTAATATTATTTATAATCTTCAATGAATATTAATGATTTGTATTATGATTTGGTGGCCCACTATAAGAAATTTGTTTTAATTGCAATGGATGAATCATGTCAGTTTAGTAGTGTAATTACGATTGTTTTTCAAAATGTTTTTTATTCAGAAATGTATCAAATAATATTTTTTTTTTATTTTTAAAAAGTTATTTTTAATATTAACGCATCAAAATAATTTAAAAACACTAAAAAATATATTAATTTGAAATAAATAAAATAAAATAAAATATATTTTTTTAAAAAAAATACTTTTAAAATATAAAAACATATAAATAAAATCATTCGAAGTCTTGTTCTATTTCTCCGACCATATTCATGGTAAGAAGATATTTTGTTTTTATATTTTAAAAATGATTTTTAAAAAAATTAATTTTTTTATTTTTTATTTTAAATTAATATTTTTTATGTTTTTAGATATTTTAATATGTTAATATAAAAAATAATTTTTAAAATATAAAATATATATATATATGACTTTAATATACTTTCAAATAAAAAATACTTTAATATTATCATTATAAAAATCTTGAAGACACCCATGATATTTACTAGCTAAACTACACAACTAGTACGAGCTGCCAAAAGCCAAAAACCTACTGATTAGTTTAGCTACCTCATAATTTTATCCTCGCAGTCCATGCGTACCGTCTCTTGAAGATAAAGGTAGAATATAAAGTTGTAATAAGAATAATTTTTAAAATAATTTTTTATTTAAAAATATATTAAAATAATATATTTTTTATTTTTTAAAATTTATTTTTAATCTCAATAATTTAAATAATGTAAAATCATAAAACAAAAAACTAAATAGTTATCAAAATCTGCCACTGGCAACGAAAATAGTAGCTTCTAGGGGTGTCAAAAAATAAAAATAAAAATAAATTATTTAGTAGGTGGTGAATAATAAGAGTTTAAAATTAAAAAAGTGTTTGGAGACGTAGAAGAAATCGTGTTTCTATAAAAAAAATTAAATTTTTTTTATTAAAATTTAATATGGTTTGTATGTTTTGGATCATTTAGATATATTAATATTAAAAATTATTTTTTAAAAATAAAAAATATCATTGACATGTATTTCGATACGAAAAGTTATTTGAAAAATAATCGTTACCACACTACCAAACATATTTTAAAGGAATTGTTTTTTCTATAATTTTATATTTGAACCTTGTAATTGTTAATATTAATAACCACTAAAAATTTATCTAATAATTAAATTTAATATCAATAAAAATTACTCAAAATACATGTAAATTAACCTGGGCATCTCTCTCTCAATGTGAATAAAAAAATAATATAAAAGGAGCGTCGGACTGGGAATCAAGCCCAATGAAATTCAAGCAAAAAGTCGTAAAACATAAATTGAAAAGCGGCATCCAATCATTTCAAATCCGCGTCTGCTTTCCTTCTACTTTTTTGAGTCAAATAGAAGCAAGACCCAAAAAGATAATATGAAAATAATTTTGCGCCTCTCTCTCTCTCTCTTTCCTTTCATTTCATTGGTGACGAATTAAATACAAAATATTTTCGGATCAGTTTAATTTCACACATTGAAATTGAGTTGTTCTAACTACTTTTTTTAATATTGCGTCTTCAATTACGTAAGAGGTGCCTTTTAAAAATATATTTGTTTTAAATTAATATTTTTTTAATTATTTTAACATACTGATACAAAAAAATATTGTAATACATGTCTGAACGTTTTTTATATTTATAATTACAAATTACCTTCTAATTAGTAGGAATCTAGCATTCAACCCTCGATTTTCCCATTGAACAAATGCCAGAATTGATCTCGGAATCATCATTTAGTTCTTGTATTATTGAGTGAACTTAGGATCGATACAAGGCCATTTTCAATGTAATCACAGCAGAGCGAGAGCCATTAATTCTTACAAGTATTGTCATAAACTTATTAATAAGAAAATGAAAGAACATGGAAATAAAGTTAGGGGGGCGAGGAGCTCAAAGTCCACCATTAAAGCTTCTCCATGTTCAGAAAATTCCAAGTTGAATTGGCTTATTCAATTCATTACCTGGGCCACAGTCCTTGACGTCGACATGCCACAAAAGAATTCAAAAATATATTCAACTTGTGAGGACGAAAACCATGACTTTCCCACCTTTTTGTCTCCTTGTTTATCACCTGCTTCTTCCTGGAACTTTCCTTACAAGCCAAGCCATCGATTCACAAGCCAACTTTTTCTATAAATATTTGATCATTCTTGCGTGTTTCTCTCATTCACTTGACCAAATTCAGACCACACTCGCTTGCCAGCTAGCTTGCTAGCTAGCTAGTTATCTTGTGTCGAGTTCTAATTCCTCCTGCACTAAGTTTTGTATAGATATACTTAGAGCTAGCTTCTTCAAGAGAGAGATTCATAACTAATTCATCAATGGACTCATCATGGGTGAACACTTCTCTTGATCTCAACATCAATCCCTTCAAGCATGTCAGTGAAATCACTCCAGTTCAGGTGAGTTCTTCTTCTTCTTCTTGTTCTTTTTCATACAGTATATATATTTAAAGGATATCCTTATTGGATATTCAGCTCTCAGTTCTTCGATCTTTCCCGGTTTTTCTTGGTCTTGATATATAATTGTCATGTGTATATATGCGCGCTAAAAGGATTTATCACTCTGTTTTGAATCAGAAAATCAAAAAATTTGAGGGATATTCTACTATAGTTGAACAGAAATTACAAGTTAAAAATGAGGTCAGTAGTTTCTATCACTTTTGCTTCTGGATTACTGTCTTCTGATCTTTCATCCTCCAAGCAAGTATACTAAATCAGAAACTTTTTTTTTTTTTATCATTCTCAGGATGGTGTTGGTGTTCTTGTTGAGGAGTTGACTCGGATAAGTAGTGAGAACAAGAAGTTGACAGAGATGCTTGGTGTTGTATGCGATAACTATATGGGTTTGCAAAAACATCTAGCTGATTTGGTGAGCAAGAATTCTGTAAAAGAACTCGGTACACCAATATCATCACGGAAGAGAAAGGCTGAGAGTGAAGATTATAGCATCGTGATTAATGGAATCAGTGGAGGAAATGCAGAGAGCAGTTCTATTGATGAAGAGTCAAGTAAAAGGCCAAAGGAGAGTCTGAAATCAAAGATTTCAAGGACTTATTTTAGGACTAGTGAATCCGATTCAAGCTTGGTAAGTTCCTTGATCAATCAACATCTTGTTGCTAATGATGTGGTTAATTTTGTGTAAAAATCAAATGTCTATTAGGGCTTTAATTAGCTTTCCTTCTAATATGAATAAACTTGGTTTATGTTTAGGTTGTGAAGGATGGATATCAATGGAGAAAATATGGCCAAAAGGTGACCAGAGACAATCCTTCCCCTAGGGCTTACTTCAAGTGCTCGTTTGCCCCAAGTTGCCCTGTCAAGAAGAAGGTAATTATATATAATTAACACAATACAGTGCTTTCACCTCCTCTTCAATTTGCTTTCTATTATGATTACTGCTCATAATTAGAGGGATATTTGAGATTTCTTACGAGAGATTTTACCTGGTTTTTTCAGGTCCAAAGAAGTGCTGAAGACCCTTCTGTTTTGGTAGCAACTTATGAAGGAGAGCACAACCACGCTAGCCACTCTCAACATGAACCATCACTAGGCTCGAGCCACGGTTCTAATTTTGGTCCAATTCCCACACAATCACCGATCAGAAGTCCAGCCCCTAATGTGACCCTTGACTTGATCCAATTTGGAAGGCATGGAGATACTGCTACAAAGCCTGTTCAAGAAATGGAAGTGCCTGCACTTCAACAAATTTTGGTCCAACAAATGGCGTCTTCTTTGACAAGAGATCCAAATTTTACAGCTGCACTTGCAGCTGCTATCTCTGGGAGATTCAACCAGACTCGGATTGAGAAATGGTGAAATTACTTTAAAAAAATTAGAATTTTATATATTACTTTGAAATTTTATATGTATGTGAGTGATCGATCGATGTACGTACATATATCATACGAGTTTGAAACTTATAATTAATGTGAAAAATTAAATAAATCGTAGAGTTTATTTAATTCTTCTTTAGTTTGCAATGATTAATTTCTATAATTACTTCTTCTCTATTACTTTGAAACAGGAATAATCACTTATATCATATATAACAGAACAAGAAAGTTAGTATAGGCACTCTTCGTGGATGATTTGTTTTTTGAAAGGTACAAACTCGGTGAAATGATATGCACTCGGTTAAATATTTATTTTCAAGATAATATAACATATAGAAGATGTAAAAGTTTAGATATATGTTAATTTTCTATTATCATAGGTTAAAGGGTTTCGTTATGTATTTAACAACATAGAAGTTTTCTTTCAGTCTAGTACTTCTCGCTCATTCAATAATTTTATCATAACTGGCCTCACTTAACCCGTGATCTTGACTTAATAGTGAGCACATATGCAATGATTGATAATTTACTATGATTTATACACTCATCCCATAATGGTTTGTTGAAGTCTTTCAAAAGAAAAAAAAACCTAGTTGAGTTTGCATTTTGTTCTTCACCTTAAAATTGAACATTCATCTATATTACCCTGATTCATTCTCATCACATTTATAACTATACTTATAAGGATTATTATTATCTATAACCCCTATGAACGTTGATGAAACTAAAGGTTGACTCAATCATTCTTTTTATCATCAAGGGCGGAACCAAAAAATAAAATTAAAGAGAGACAAGATTTCAGTTGTTTTATTATTTTAGCTAAAACCATATAGATTATTTCTTTTTATCATCAAGGGCGGAACCAAAAAATAAAATTAAAGAGAGACAAGATTTCAGTTGTTTTATTATTTTAGCTAAAACCATATAGATTATTTCTTTTTATCATCAAGGGCGGAACCAAAAAATAAAATTAAAGAGAGACAAGATTTCAGTTGTTTTATTATTTTAGCTAAAACCATATAGATTATTAAGGGAAGGGCTGGAAAAACAATTTCCTTGCGGGGACCGAAGCCCCTACCCGCGCCCCCGCCCCCCCCCCCGTCTCCGCCCCTATCTATCATGATCTCGTAAGAAACATGTGGTTCTCTATGTACAAATCAATACAAGTATTTCTTCAGTAACCATTTTTATAAAAGATGCATTGCAACATCATCTAGATAAAAAAAAAAAATACACCTCTTATATAGACATCTAATATCGCCTTCACTAATATTTCTTGGATTAGATAGTGTGTAATTAATAAAACCCCTAACCCCATTACAATAATCCATCATGTGCACCCTTCAGCTGAAACTCTATACATCCAAAAATGATCATCCTTTAATTATATCAAACTTATATAGAATATTGATGATAACATGTATTAATTAATTATGTGAACTAAATAAATTAGCAAACATTGGTTTAACTCAAACTTATTCAATCTATTTTAATAGTATCCTTGAATCATTATTAATTTACTACAAAAAATCAAACTTCTCCACATTGATTGAAATTATCAATTTAACAATATGACAAAAGATGAAACGTACCTATTAAAAAAAGTCATAATTTAGTTCATTACAAAACACCTAAGTCATGAAATCAAAATCAAATTACAAAAAATATAGTTTTTTTTTTAAATTTCATACAAACTCTAACATGTACAAATCATACATTCATACAATAAATTTTCAGGAAATAAAGTTATAAAACAAGTAAACACACAAATAAACTACATATACTACATCAAAATACCATAAAAATTAATATTTTAAAAATAAGTTAGAATAAAAAAGGGATAGTTTTAATTACTTGATGTGAGAAATCCTAAAAAATTGAACCAAAACAAAGATTTTGATAAACTGAGTGTTGGGATGGCTGAATTTTTGTGGTGATATGTGTGTAATTTATGATAAAATATGAGGGTTTGTTGTTATTTGCAGAGAAGAAGAAGAAGAAATTGAAGAGGGGTAGAGGGGTTTGCTTGTCATGTCATAACTTAAATCTTACTGATAGATTTAGGGACGGATATTAGCGACAACTTTATCTCGTCAGTAATATCGTCTTTAAAATGACACGTTATTATTATTATTATTTTTATTTCTTCTTTTCTCACTATAATTTTCTCGGTATACACCGACAAACAATTTTCATTGGTATATGCTAAGGGACATAACGATGGAATAGCTTGTCAGTAAAGTCACTGCAACTTACCGATAGAATTGTTTCCATTTTCATTTTTCAATTTTTTAGTAGTGACAACTAATATAATCTTCTTATATGATGAAAATTAAAGGCAAAAATA
This sequence comes from Populus tomentosa, assembly GCA_018804465.1. Taxonomy (NCBI): domain Eukaryota; kingdom Viridiplantae; phylum Streptophyta; class Magnoliopsida; order Malpighiales; family Salicaceae; genus Populus; species Populus tomentosa. The sequence goes on along the minus strand of CM032003.1, from coordinate 1,544,186 downwards.
GCTTGTTTGTTTTATCTTCACTCTATGTGTGATTTGATTTCAAGGGATTTACCATTTATTTTAAGTGATTAATGATGTTATTAAATAAATGAATGTATGTTTAAAAAAAATACTACAGAAAGATTGTTTAGAGTCTTGGAAACTATGAGATAATCCATTGAAACACTTCAAAGGTCACATAAACAAAGGAGATAGGTTAGAGAGTCATTAAAAATAGAATTTCAAACAACTAACATCTATTTAAGTGATTTCAAAATGTAACAATGAATAGAATATACTAGATTTTTTTGTTCGCGCTATGCTGCAAAGTGGGTCATATTTTTTCTAACATAAAAAAGATATTCAAACAGTGATAATCTGAGTAAACCTGGGTTAATCTGACTAACCAACGACCTAGAAAAACTCCAAAGAAAGAAAAAAAAAATATAAAGCTCAAGACCTAATAGCCTAATGTCAAAGGATGAAATAAATAATAAAAAAAAACCAAATTTAAATCGGGCTAATCTTGCAACTCTAGTCATAAAATCGAGATGACCATACAAAAGACCAAAAAAAACCTTGAACAAAATTCTTAACTATCAAAAAATTAAAAGAAACAAATAGCAATGAAAACAATGAGGATCAAATCTAGTATAAAAACTAATGAAACAAAATAATGAGGGACTTAATAAAAAAAATTAAATTAAAAAAAATGATAAAAGAATCAATTAAAAGAATGGAAACCAAAATTGAATACATTTTTATTTTAAAGGATAAAAAAACAATTAAAAACTAATGACTAAATCTGAAAAAAAAATATTTAGGGATAAAATTAAAAGAAAAAAAACCAACAAAAGAATAAAAAAAAATTAAAAGAATGATTATCATGTCTAATATAAAAACAAAACAAATTTAAATGGAAAGCGATGAAGTTAAAAAACAAAATTTTAAAAAGAATCCAAAAAAAAAGGCAATCAAAAGAAAGAGAATCATAATTAAATTTTTGCTCCATTATTTTTTTTATCAAAATAATGTTATTTTTACATCATACACAATAAAAAAATCTAATTGACCCCGCTAACCCTTGTCATTCAACCCAACTCGTGACTCGGGACATGATGAAGGTCGAATCCTAGGCCAGGTTTTAAAAGCAAAATAAAAAAAATAAGCACTAGATGTGATATGAAATTAAAAAATGAGGTATGAAATTGCCAAAAAAATAACTAATCAAGAAGAGAACTCAAAATAAAAGGAATTCCAATCATAAGAATGAGGATCAAATTCAACAAAAAGGAATTAAAATCAAATGATTAAGGATTAAATCAAAAAATAAAATCCAATTAGAAAAAAAATATTAAAAGAAAAATAAATAAAAATCAAAAGAATAAGGATAAGATTTTATAAAAAAAAAAAACATAAAAAATCAAATGTCAATGGTGAAATTGAAAAACAAATAAATCAAATTCGATACAATTAAGAGACTGATGACCACTTTGTGATTTTTCAAGGCTCGCACGCCTTTTAAGGTGGAGGAGAGAGAAAAGAAGGGGGAGAAAATTATAGCTGGAGCATCGTCGTGACCAGTAGGATGACACGCTACGGCCCGATGTGTAAAGAGTCACGCAAGGCTTTGGACACTACCTTAAAAGGTAGCGACCAACGATCACCAGGAGGCGTCACACATGCCTCTAGAAAGGTGTGAGCGCCTCCTATTTACTGGCCTATGCTCTGCGCACGCCAGTGAATTTTTTTTTTTATCAAAAGACCAATATATCCTTAATCTTATGTGATAATTGCAAAAAAAAAACATAAGGTCAAAAAAATCAAAAATACCCCTTGATCTTAGGCAAAAAAAAGTTGACCTCGTAATTACAATATATAAAAAAAATATGAAAATATAAAAATACCACTTAGACATTAGTTATGGTTTTTTTAAAAGGGTATGGGTGTAATTATATTGTGCAATTAAATGTGGAAATACTAATTTACCCGTGTGAGTTCAATCATTTGGTTTTTAAAGGGCGAAGTAGAATTAGTTTTATGTATAATAATTGAATATAAAAATAGTATTTGGTTGTTATTTAAAAAAATAAATTAGAGACAGCGAAAAAACAAACATAATAGAAACAGAAATTTAGCTATATTTTGATAATAATATACAAGATAAAGTAAATATCTTTATATTATATTTAGCTGATGAAAAAACAAAATATAAAAAATATATTTTATCCTTAATATATATTATCACAAAACTTGCAATATTTCAAATAATAAATAGAAATCATTATTTTTACTTTAGTTTATAATAAAAATTAATATTTCTTTAATTAACTAAAACGGCAAATTCTTCATTCATCAAAATTATATTAGAAATAAATTTTAATCAACATAAAAATTATAATTTATTAATAAAAATATAATATAATTAAATTATGATTTACTCTGTCATTAAATTATTTTTTTAATTATATTTAATAATAAAATAAATAATTAAATCAATCATGTATAAAATAAAATATTTGCACTAATACAAAGTAAAAAACTAACATAGTTGAAAACGCAAGATAATATATATATATATATCATTCAATCCGTACCTCTTAATCATTTTTAGTTAAGCTTTAACATATTTCTTATAATTTTTTATTTTCTAATTTTTAGATTGAATTTTAAAAATTAAGCTAATTAAAATATTTTACGTAAAATAAACAGACTTTAAATTAATGTTTTTATGTGGTTTTTAATAGTTTTGACATATTTATATTATAAATTTTTTTTTAAAAAAATATTATTTTAATATATTTTTAATTAAAAAACACTCTACATCGTAATATCAAATACATACTTGGAGTGACAACCTGAGTGCTTAATATCAAATTTATAAAATTCGACCTCCTTTATAACTTACTTTAAAATTCAAGCTAGAACGGTTAATCAAAGTGAAGCCAAATCAAACCAATATTATTTTATTTAAAAAAGAAAAATCAAGTCCAGTTCCGATAATATCAATAACCCCGAGTCACATCCCACCTAACTTAATTTAAAATTCAACCTAGGTTGGAAGTTGATTCAACTCCCTAGGTGACGTGGAATTTAGTAACACTACTGAATGCACCCCTTGCCACGGCATAAAGTAACAAACAAATTAAAAGTGGTCTTATGATAGTACGAAGAGAGGTTAGTAGTACAATAAGCAGACAGTAACAGGTGGTGGTGACGTGGTGTCTATTACTGTGACCACCACGACATTACGCGTAAAAACCGTGGGCACCCATGACCGTACCAGTTTACTGAGTCTTCTAGGCTCCTGTCTACTTCATGCCCCTTCTCGCACGTTTCCTTTTTTTTACCGTACTGGTTTCTTCCATAATTTTTTATTTTAAGATTAATATTTTTTATTGTTTTGATACATTTGACGATGTTAAAAATTAAAAAATATATATATAGTATTTTAAAATATTTTTAATTAAAAAATAAAAAATACATTTAAACATGTAATTTCTTGAATACGGCTCCCATGTTCCTTGAGATTATGTTTGTCAATAGCTGAGTATAATTGTCATATAAATAAGTAGGTGATGATTTTTGTTTTTGTATTTTTAAAATGTTTTTAAAATAATTAAAAATATTTTTATTATTTTTTCTTTAAATAATTAATTTTTTGATATTTTTAGATTATTTTGATGTGCTGAAATCAAAATTAATTTTTTAAAAATAAAAAAAATATTATTTTGATATATTTTTAAATAAAAAACACTTTAAAAACTAATAAAAATATTTTAAAAAATAATTATTATAACACATACAAATACCGTCTTAATTTCCACGTTTCTTGTACAATAAAGTCTCGCAATCATACCCAGGATAGTAATGATATATTTATTTTTTCCTAGATGATAAGAAGGAATAATTGATAATTATCATCATCTAGCTTGTCATAACCCAATTTTTGACCATTTTATTTTAATTATTATTATTATTTTATTTACTGAAAATGATAAAAAAAATGATGATGAAAAATAATAATGATGAAAAAATAAGTAAAATGAAATAAAGGAAGAATGAATTAAAATTTGGGTTAATGGCAAAATGATTGGAAGTTTTGGGGTTTAATTAAACTTTGGAATTAATCTAATTAAGCTTGGAATTGATTTAATTAATCCAATTAAGGGTTTAATTGGAGAATTAATAAGTTTTGAGATTTAATTAAGCTTGAAATTAATTTAATTCATCCAATCAAGGATTTAATTGGAGAATTGATAAGTTTTGAGACTTAATTAAGCTTGGAATTAATTTAATTAATCCAATTAGAGGCTTAATTGGAGAATTGGTAAATTTTAGACTTAATTGGACTTTGGATTTAATTAAATTAATGAAATCAGGGACTTAATTGAAGAAATAGCAAAGTTTGGAATTTAATTGGGGTACGATTGCAACAAATTAAAATACAAGGACCAATGTGTAAATAGCGCTGAGATGCAGGGGTTCAATTGCAATTTACCCAAGGACTGGACTGCAAACTTTCAAAACATCAAGGACCAAAACGCAAAAATCCTCAACACTGTTCATCTTCTTCACCCGAAAAAATGACAACGGCTGCCTTTACTCCTGCATTAAAACAGAGGCACGATCGACCGATGGCATGCTAAGGGGGGATAAAAACCAGAGAAGAAGGAACGTTTAGGAGGAGGAAAAGACACGAAAAAAACCCAGGAGAGGGGAAGAAAATAACAGAAACAAAGAGAGTGAGGAGAGAGGAGAAAAGGGGGGAGCAGAACCGAAAGAGAAAGGAGAGGCTAAAACCCAGACACAAAAAACCAGTGAAACGGAGAGACACCACGAGCAGCGGAGGAAGAAAGCAGCTAGCCCACCAGTCCTCCATCACGTCTCCGTTTCTCTGCTTCCAGAGAGGAAGAAAACCCAGGAGAGAGAGAGATCACAGAGAACGAACGAAAAAGAGGGGGGGATCACAGAAACGAAAGGAAAAAAAAGGGAGCCACGGACTAAGAGAAAAAGAACTGGGAAGCATAGGGAGACAATAACAGAGGAGCAGACGAACAGAAGCAAAAAAAAAAAAAACCAACAGCAACCAGCCTCCATCGTTGTTGTCCCTTGACCTTTGGAACCAGAGGCAAGGGAATAAAACCACAGAAACAGAAGCAAAGGAAGAAACCCAGAGAGAAAGTCCAGAATAATAAAAAGAACGCAAGACCAGAATTGTCATCATCTTCAATTCTTCCAGAAACCAGCCACTGCCATTCTCCAACACAACTGCACCAGCACTGCCAACGCCATCGTCAGCTCATCATCTTCTTCATCCTAGCAGCCACGCCAAGAACTGCTGAGAGGGGAATACAGGGGAGAAAAAAACAGAAAGAAAAGGGAAGGGAAAAGACGGAGAGGAGAAGAACACAGGGGCTTCATCATTTCAAAAAGGCAGAGAAAAACCAGAAGAAAAAGACCCCAGCGTTGATCGTCTTCATCATCCCCAAAATCAGTCACCACCGATCCTGCACAGCAGTTTCATTGTCATCATCTTCATTTGTTTCGGATACCAGGACAAAAAAGCAGAAAAGGCAGAGGGCAAGGCAGCAAAGGAAAGCAGAAGGGAAGAACCTAAGCAGAGGAAAGCCACCGTGACCAGCACCATCGTTGCTACTGCTTTCGGTTTTTCCAGAACCAAGAAAGTAAGCTTCACTTCCCCCACTTTTCATTTTAATTCACTCTCTACACCTGCACATGCACGCGTGATTTAATTCACGCGTGCTTTATGTTGCCCAGCCGGGTCACTGGCTTGGGCCAGTGACCGGGCTGGGCCGGCTGGGTCCAGCCCAGCCCAGCTCAAAAAAATAAAAAAATAGAAAAATAGAAAAAACAAAAAAAAAGTAGAAAGAATAAAAAATGTGTATGCATGATTAAAAATAATGTAAATTTGTTGGTTTATTCACTGACGCCAGAGTCAGGAATAAAAATACCGGTTTAAATTTATATTATTTTTATTCGTTGTATTTTATTTTATTTAGCCAGATAAATAAAAAAATATGTGCATGCGTAAAAATAATTTTTTTTATTTATTTATTTATTCACGGATGCTAGAGTAGGGAATAAAAAAATATTGATCTAATTTTTTTCGTAGCTACGAATTTTTACCAACGCCAGAGTTGGAATTATTCGAGCTCGAATATTCACTGGCGCCAGAGTCAGGAATATTATAAACAAATCATCACAGCATAAATTAATAAATATTTAGCAATTTAAGACAAAACCAACAATGCAGTCTGCCTTAGGTAGAACGTTTAAGGGGTGATAATATCTTCCCTTTTACGTAACCAATCCCGAACCATAGAATCTCTGTTGACCAGTTAGGGTTCCTAGTGATCATAATACTAGGTGGCGACTCCTCAAACAAGACCTTTTTCCCTAAAAGAACCGGATGCCAGAAATCTGTTCTTTTTCCATAATTAATTCAAGAGAATAATTTTTTAAGGGCCGCCGCGATGTCGGGTGCGACAGAATGGCGACTCCACTGGGGACCCTAGGATTAAGCTTTGTCTTTTGTCTTATTATTGCTATTTTTTTTGTGTTTATTTGTTTATTTTTCCTGTATTTACTGCTTTAGCATGCATCCTTATTTATGTTGTCATGCATCACTTTGAGAGCACACACTTGACAACCTAGGATAAGTGGGAAAGTAACGGTACCCCAATGGCTTTAGCCTGGGTAAGACTCGTGAAACCATCCAACTCTCGCTTGATTGTTTACTTGGAAGTGGTTGATATGCCAAACTGATTTTACTCAGGGCCTCTATCTTCACACTACTTGTAAGCCTCATATCGACCTTTCATGGACGATCACTGAGCATGCGAGAGACCCTTTTGAGACTAGATAATGACCAACCTCTTGATGCACTCAGTAATTAGGATCTTCCAATTAGGTTGTCACCCCGTGAAGGGCAAGTTCGCCTTTCATACGCATTTTTTTATTTTTTATTATTGCTTTAGCATTTTTGCATAATTGCATGATTTACATTTAGCAGGTTGAAATATAGGTCCCCCATTGAAACTCATTTATAACACTCGTTTGAGAAAAAGACAAATGGAAAATGAAGAAAGAGCCCAGTTGGAAGCCCAACATCAAAAAGAGGTGGACAATCTTAAGGAAGAAGTCGCAAGGCTTACTAGTCTACTCGAGCAGGCCTTGAGAGATAAATCCAGAAAAGCAACACTTATAGCTCAACCTGGAGATATGCATGTAACTCATTTCGATCCACAGAATCTGGGGGCAAATAGGGAGTCATCTGAATTTCAACAAGCTATGCATTTCCAGCCAGCATACCCTTCAAGAATTTCATCTACCACTGATTCCACCGAGAAAGAATCTCAAAAGGGCAAGATGGTGAAAGAAGAGGATTTGGAAAAATGGACTACCCTAGAGAAGAGGATAAGGGCAGTTGAGGGAAACCATTTGTGTGACCTGGTGAAAGCTGTCAATATGTGTTTGGTGCCCAACGTTGTCATTCCCAAAAAGTTTAGAGTGCCAGAATTTGTCAAATATACGGGAACTCAATGCCCTATAACTCATCTCAAAGCATACTGCAACAAAATGGCTGAGGTGGTTGATGATGAGAAACTGCTGATTTATTTTTTTCAAGACAGCTTGAGTGACGCTGCCCTCACTTGGTATATGCGGTTGGACAATACCAAGGTTAAAAAATGGAAGGACTTAGTTGATGCCTTCATGAGGCAATATAAGTTCAATATAGACGTGGGTCCTGATCGGTTAAGCTTGCAAGCTATGGAGAAGAACAACAAGGAGTCCATAAGAGAATATGCCCGGAGATGGAGCGAGGTAGCTGCACAAGTTAATCCTCCCATGTTGGAAAAAGAGATGATCAGTTTATTTTCCAATACATTTAAAGCTCCGTACTTTGAATACTTGGTTAGAAGCTCTGCACAATATTTCACTAACCTGGTTATTATAGCTGAGAGGATTGAACAAGCCATTGGGTTAGGCAAGATTGCTAACCCGACTAAGAAGAATGGTTTCACTGAAGGTGGTTGCCAAGACACTTATTGTTCCTATAGCTAATTGCTTCACACCGACTCCCAGAAATCAACTATTTTGAAGATAAAGCTATGGTGATAATAGGTCAAGAATGGTTTACATGCGACTGCAACTAAGTGTTGAAAAGATGCCCTTTGTCAAGGAGAATGAATGATTGAAAGATTCCTGAAAATTTCAATGAATGATCGCTAAATGTTTAGCCCTTTTATGTGTTATCATGCCAATATTCATGTTGGCATAAGTTCTTTGTTGTTAAACTTCTTTTCCAAAGCTTCAATGAAATAATGAGTTTCTCATTCAATTGTGTTTGCGACCAATCATTATTCATCTTCTTAAGAGAGTTTTGTTATAAGAACTCATGAATACACCTTTCAAGCCTTGCGTGATCTTATAGGCGCAATTCATCTCTTGTACTAAAATCCATTTCTCTATTGGAGTTTTGAAAAATTGATCTAGTATTTTGATTTCAAAAAAATAATTTGATGTTCTTTCAAAAAGGATATTTTTAACATTCTACTTATAGAATGACGATTGAATCAAGCAACTCTATCATTGAGGTGACTAAACCAAAAAAAAAAAAAGGAAAAAAAAAGAAATGAATAAACACCCTTACCCTATGACTCTTGAATCGTGTGTTTTTAAATGTATGAGTAATGGTATGTAGTGAACTCTTTACTCATGACTTATAAAATGCATCTTTGCAAAGACCAAACTATCATACTGGATGAGGTCAAAGTTTATTGATCTTAACTGCTTGCGCTTGAAATGAGGAAAGGCCATCTTTGTTTTTTTCTTTCACGTTCTGAAATAAGTACATCCCTTGCGATCCCTTTTTGAGCCTGAATAATTTTTCTTTCGTGAAAAAATCCCGACTAGGATCACACCCCACACTGGGGGGCAAGAGAAAATTTCAATGAGAAAAGAGAAAAAGCTACAAGAAAGCCAAAAAAGGCATAAAAGCTCAAGAAACTCGAATGCTAGGGGGGCATGCCCAAATCACTAGAAAAAATGACATCAAAGATAAAATGAGTATGCCCTAGCAAAGCAATAAAAAAGAAGAAGCAGCAAATCAAAGAAGTGTGGCAAAAGAAAATAGGAATGACGTCAAGAGTCAAACTACTGATAGTGATCCTCAGTCTTTGAAACCCTTAAACACTCTTTGAGCCTTATGAATCCTTTTCTTTCATAACCAAAAACCACAGCCTACGTTACGTGCCTGTAAAAGTCCTTTCTAATCAAGCAAGCAAGCAACCTGGAACAATAAACAATGCTCTCGAAATGCAAAGAATACTTTTTCATAAGATTCTTGACATCAAGAATAAACTACTTATTATTATTCATGCTGATAAAAATGAATGATTCAAAAAGAGACAAATTTTTCTCATACAAAACCTCGAGCTTTTTCTTGAGCCCTTCACTTTGAAACAAAAGGTTATCTCATGACGTATTTTCACTGAAGATCTCATTGCCAAACACAAGAGCAAATAACCTCTTTATCCAAGAAAGGAAATAGCCAAGGAGTTGCAAGATTTCAAAAGTAAATTGTTTTAGATTCACATCGAAATAATTTTTGTTTTCAAAATGCAAGATCAAGATTTCAAGATTCATCATTCTAGACCCACATTCATTCACCAAAATGAACAAAAAGAGAAATGAGAGAATGGTCTTTTAAAACCATTATTTGTTTAAGTCGCTGGCAAAGCACACTTGGGGGCAATGACCAGTACAAGGGGGCAACATTGTATTTTCTCTTCTAGAAAAAAAGAGAGGAATATTTCCTACAACAAGACAAGGGGGCATTTTGGTTTACGAAAGACAATTTGATCCTTTCAGCAAGTGACACCGAATGTTTTTATCAGTGAAACGAGGGGCAATGAATAAGTCCTTTCAAATTATTTGACGAGTCAGAAATCTTCAGCAAATAAATGGGTCGCGATGGGCACCGCAAAGGCTGAGTTGTGTGAACAAATCTGAAAATAGACTTACATGGGCTAACTTGAGTGGGCTAGAAAGCCAAGCGACAAAGATGACCCAAATCAGAGGTAGCAAGTCCTCATCAGTCGAGCAACAAGAAGACTAAGAAGAAATGGGGGCCTATATTTCAAAACAGGTAAAGATGCATGCATATCATCTAAACTTTGAGACATTGAACAATGAGTTTTGCAAATTTCATATGAGAAAATTCCAATGAAATCCATCAAGTGGAAGGCCAACTTGAAATGGCCAAAGATCGAAATTGCTGTTGAATGTTTTTCATTTTTGAGAATTTTTTCAACATGGGAAGGCTGCCCATGAGAAATAGGCCATCTGAAAAATCTTCGTGCTTTTCCACCTCTCTTGAGCGCCTTTGAGCCCTCACTTCCCCCTTCGAATGCCTTTGAGCACTCACTTTCCTCCTCGAGTGCCTTTGAGCATTCGTTTCTTCTTCAAGTGCCTTTGAGCACTTATCATCCTCCTCGAGTGCCTTTAAGCATTTGTTTCTTCTTCAAGTGCCTTTGGCACTCACCATCCTCCTCGAGTACCTTTGAGCACTTGCCTTCCTTTCGAGTGTCTTTGAGCACTCGTTTTTCTCTTCAAGTGCCTCTGAGCATTCGTTTTTCTCTTCAAGTGCCTTTGAGCACTTGCTTTTCTCTTTGAGTGCCTTTGAGCACTCGTTTTTCTCCTCGAGCGCCTTTGAGCACTCGTTTTCCTTTTCGAGTGCCTTTGAGCACTCGCTTTCCACTTCAAGTGCCTTTGAGCACTAGTGCCTCTGAGCACTCGCTTTACCCTTCAAGTGTCTTTGAGCACTCCCTTTCACCTTCAAGTGCCTCTGAGCACTCCCTTTCGCCTTCAAGTGCCTTTGAGCACGAGTGCCTCTGAGCACTCGCTTTTCCCTTCAAGTGCCTTTGAGCACCAGTGCCTCTGAGCACTCGCTTTCCACTTCAAGTGCCTTTGAGCACTAGTGCCTCTGAGCACTCGCTTTACCCTTCAAGTGTCTTTGAGCACTCCCTTTCGCCTTCAAGTGCCTCTGAGCACTCCCTTTCGCCTTCAAGTGCCTTTGAGCACGAGTGCCTCTGAGCACTCGCTTTTCCCTTCAAGTGCCTTTGAGCACTAGTGCCTCTGAGCACTCGCTTTACCCTTCAAGTGCCTTTGAGCACTAGTGCCTCTGAGCACTTGCTTTCGCCTTCAAGTGCCTTTGAGCACTAGTGCCTCTGAGCACTCCCTTACCCCTTCAAGTGCCTTTGAGCACTAGTGCCTATGAGCACTCGCTTTCCCTTTCAAGTGCCTTTGAGCACTCACTTTCTTCTTGGAGTGCCTTTGAGCACTCATTTTCTTCTCGAAGTGCCTTTGAGCACTCGCTTTCCTTTTCGAGCGCCTCTGAGCACTCGCCTTCCTCTTTGAGCGCCTTTGAGCACTCGCTTACCCCTTCAAGTGCCTTGGAGCACTAGTGCCTATGAGCACTCGCTTTCCCTTTCAAGTGCCTTTGAGCACTCACTTTCTTCTTGGAGTGCCTTTGAGCACTCATTTTCTTCTCGAAGTGCCTTTGAGCACTCGTTTTCCTTTTCGAGCGCCTCTGAGCACTCGCCTTCCTCTTTGAGCGCCTTTGAGCACTCGCTTACCCCTTCAAGTGCCTTTGAGCACTAGTGCCTCTGAGCACTCGCTTTCCCTTTCAAGTGCCTTTGAGCACTCACTTTCTTCTTGGAGCGCCTTTGAGCACTCATTTTCTTCTCGAAGTGCCTTTGAGCACTTGCTTTCCTTTTCGAGCGCCTTTGAACACTCGTTTTCCTCTTCGAGCGCCTTTGAGCCCTCACATTCTTTTGAGTCCGCCTTTGAGCCCTCACATTCTTTTAAGTGTGCCTTCGAGCCCTCATTTTCCTTTTTTTTACTTGGGCAGGTCACCCATCATAATGAGACCACTTCTAAAAAAAAAAAACGAAAAACAAAAAAAAAGGGTCGTCTTCCAAATGATTTGTTTCTTGATTTCTTTATCTCTCTGTAAAGGTCGTGAGTCCATATACTGTTTTCAAGACTAAAAAAAATAAAACAAAAAAAGTGGGTTGTCTTCCAAATGACTTGTTTCTTGATTTTTATATCTCTTTGTAAAGGTCGTGTGTCAATCTACTGTTTTCAAAGTTTTCAAGACTAAAAAAAAAAAGATTCTTTCTATATCTACTTTTCTTTATAAATTTACTACACAAAGCTAAAGAAAAATAAAATTTTTCAATATCTTTGCATAGTAAATATTATAAAGAGGGGGCAACTGTCATAACCCAATTTTTGACCATTTTATTTTAATTATTATTATTATTTTATTTACTGAAAATGATAAAAAAAAATGATGATGAAAAATAATAATGATGAAAAAATAAGTAAAATGAAATAAAGGAAGAATGAATTAAAATTTGGGTTAATGGCAAAATGATTGGAAGTTTTGGGGTTTAATTAAACTTTGGAATTAATCTAATTAAGCTTGGAATTGATTTAATTAATCCAATTAAGGGTTTAATTGGAGAATTAATAAGTTTTGAGATTTAATTAAGCTTGAAATTAATTTAATTCATCCAATCAAGGATTTAATTGGAGAATTGATAAGTTTTGAGACTTAATTAAGCTTGGAATTAATTTAATTAATCCAATTAGAGGCTTAATTGGAGAATTGGTAAATTTTAGACTTAATTGGACTTTGGATTTAATTAAATTAATGAAATCAGGGACTTAATTGAAGAAATAGCAAAGTTTGGAATTTAATTGGGGTACGATTGCAACAAATTAAAATACAAGGACCAATGTGTAAATAGCGCTGAGATGCAGGGGTTCAATTGCAATTTACCCAAGGACTGGACTGCAAACTTTCAAAACATCAAGGACCAAAACGCAAAAATCCTCAACACTGTTCATCTTCTTCACCCGAAAAAATGACAACGGCTGCCTTTACTCCTGCATTAAAACAGAGGCACGATCGACCGATGGCATGCTAAGGGGGGATAAAAACCAGAGAAGAAGGAACGTTTAGGAGGAGGAAAAGACACGAAAAAAACCCAGGAGAGGGGAAGAAAATAACAGAAACAAAGAGAGTGAGGAGAGAGGAGAAAAGGGGGGAGCAGAACCGAAAGAGAAAGGAGAGGCTAAAACCCAGACACAAAAAACCAGTGAAACGGAGAGACACCACGAGCAGCGGAGGAAGAAAGCAGCTAGCCCACCAGTCCTCCATCACGTCTCCGTTTCTCTGCTTCCAGAGAGGAAGAAAACCCAGGAGAGAGAGATCACAGAGAACGAACGAAAAAGAGGGGGGGATCACAGAAACGAAAGGAAAAAAAAGGGAGCCACGGACTAAGAGAAAAAGAACTGGGAAGCATAGGGAGACGATAACAGAGGAGCAGACGAACAGAAGCAAAAAAAAAAAAACCAACAGCAACCAGCCTCCATCGTTGCTGTCCCTTGACCTTTGGAACCAGAGGCAAGGGAATAAAACCACAGAAACAGAAGCAAAGGAAGAAACCCAGAGAGAAAGTCCAGAATAATAAAAAGAACGCAAGACCAGAATTGTCATCATCTTCAATTCTTCCAGAAACCAGCCACTGCCATTCTCCAACACAACTGCACCAGCACTGCCAACGCCATCGTCAGCTCATCATCTTCTTCATCCTAGCAGCCACGCCAAGAACTGCTGAGAGGGGAATACAGGGGAGAAAAAAACAGAAAGAAAAGGGAAGGGAAAAGACGGAGAGGAGAAGAACACAGGGGCTTCATCATTTCAAAAAGGCAGAGAAAAACCAGAAGAAAAAGACCCCAGCGTTGATCGTCTTCATCATCCCCAAAATCAGTCACCACCGATCCTGCACAGCAGTTTCATTGTCATCATCTTCATTTGTTTCGGATACCAGGACAAAAAAGCAGAAAAGGCAGAGGGCAAGGCAGCAAAGGAAAGCAGAAGGGAAGAACCTAAGCAGAGGAAGGCCACCGTGACCAGCACCATCGTTGCTACTGCTTTCGGTTTTTCCAGAACCAAGAAAGTAAGCTTCACTTCCCCCACTTTTCATTTTAATTCACTCTCTACACCTGCACATGCACGCGTGATTTAATTCACGCGTGCTTTATGTTGCCCAGCCCAGCCCAGCTCAAAAAAATAAAAAAAATAGAAAAATAGAAAAAACAAAAAAAAAGTAGAAAGAATAAAAAATGTGTATGCATGATTAAAAATAATGTAAATTTGTTGGTTTATTCACTGACGCCAGAGTCAGGAATAAAAATACCGGTTTAAATTTATATTATTTTTATTCGTTGTATTTTATTTTATTTAGCCAGATAAATAAAAAAATATGTGCATGCGTAAAAATAATTTTTTTTATTTATTTATTTATTCACGGATGCTAGAGTAGGGAATAAAAAAATATTGATCTAATTTTTTTCGTAGCTACGAATTTTTACCAACGCCAGAGTTGGAATTATTCGAGCTCGAATATTCACTGGCGCCAGAGTCAGGAATATTATAAACAAATCATCACAGCATAAATTAATAAATATTTAGCAATTTAAGACAAAACCAACAATGCAGTCTGCCTTAGGTAGAACGTTTAAGGGGTGATAATATCTTCCCTTTTACGTAACCAATCCCGAACCATAGAATCTCTGTTGACCAGTTAGGGTTCCTAGTGACCATAATACTAGGTGGCGACTCCTCAAACAAGACCTTTTTCCCTAAAAGAACCGGATGCCAGAAATCTGTTCTTTTTCCATAATTAATTCAAGAGAATAATTTTTTAAGGGCCGCCGCGATGTCGGGTGCGACATAGCTAAGATATGAGGATGAAGAGATTGAAATGTGTGGACAACGAAAGATATCATCTCCATACTCTCAAAGAATTGTTTGGATAAATAATATTCCTTGACCATTGAACCAAGTCTTTCAAGACACAACTTTTATGATTAATTTTCTTTTTTATTTGAGGGTTTGGATGATAAGAGGAATTTTGGAATCCGTTTGTGTATCAATGATACATTTTCTAGCATGTTTTATGATTAATGTAGTGGATTTATAAGATAAATTCTTTCAAAAAGTTTTTTTAAAAAATAGAACAATAGATTTTTTTCTTAGAGTTAAGTTTAAATTATTTCTAAATCATACAAGATTTTTATTCATAGCCTCTATAGTCTATACATACATACATATATATATATATATATATATATATAGGCTCATACAATTGGACCATGGGTTAATTTAAGATTAATTTTGAATTAACAAGACTCCATCAGCTCTTCTTGCATGATTAATTTGGACCATGGGTGTAAGGCCTGGCTGGACCTTAGCTTAAGAGCTGGATCCAGTTCAATATTCTTAGTAACTATGAAACAATTTAAGCCCTATGATATTGCCTCCTCTTGGGGGAGAAAAAAAATGAAAAAATAAAAAAGTTTGAATCAATTTAATACATGACTTGTAGCAGGCTATAAAACTCAAGAGCAAAAAATAGAAAGATAATACTGCTTGCTTGTACACACATTTTGAAACGAAATAGAGGGTTGACTCGCGGTCTGAACGGAATCGATTTTTTTTCACAAATAAATTAGTGGGTTAATTCTTAATCTAGATGACTTGATCAAAACAATGTTGTTATGGATAAGAATTGAAAAATAAAATAGTTGAATCGGGTCAACTTATTGACTCATAAATTGACTCATTACCGCAACCTTGGATCATTGAATCGGACCATGAGCCGGGTTTGTGAACAAAGTAGGTGCACCATTTTGGTGGGCAGGTAATGATAAAAATAAAAGACTGAAACAATGGTCAATATTGTGGTGTAGGTAGGGGATGGTTTCGTGCATGGATTGGGCTTCCAATTAATAAGTGCTTGACTTCAAATTAGCATTGACTCGAAAAGTATAAAAGGAAGACTTTTACGTGTACCTTGAATAGTCCTTTTCTTTTTTAATTTTGATTTTTATTATATTTCAAGGTTCTTATCTTATCCTTGCCAGTTAGGCCCACCATATTTTGACTACAGATATATATTCAAATTTGGTGAACATTTTATGGGAAAACAAAATATAATAATATTAATAATAAGAGACCAAACCAAATAATAATATTTAACAAAAATATAAATTATGAAGAGTTTGAACATGTATAAAAAGAATTTAAAGGGGAAGGTGAATTAATTGTGTATATAGACTCAGTTTATTATTTATTGCTGTAATATAAATATCATTTTGTCCTTCTCCAAAATATTTTTTTAAAAAAAAAAAAGTTGGTTCAATTTAATATTCATTGATACAGTGTAAATATTGTTTTTCCCCTCTCAAAATATTAAAAGATAAATAAAGGGGAAGGCAAATTTATTATAGACTCGGTTTACTATTCACTTCTATAGTATAAATATTGTTTTTCCTTTCTTAAGAAAATCCAGTGGCCTTGGTGTTAAGGTTTTTTTTTTTTTTTTTTATCTTTCATATGTCTATTAGTCATTATTATATTAATAGAGATTAGAATTATCTTTTTATTATTATTTTTAAACATACGGTAGAATTATTAATTTACTTTTAAAAGGAAAAAAAATTACTTATGTTATTTAGGGGCTCTTTAGTATTTTCACTTATTTATACAAAGTAAAATAACTCAAGCATCCTTTATATTAAAAATTTTAATGCTTGCATTTAAAGGTTTTTTTATCTTTTCATTCTAGTTTTTCTGATATTTTCAAGTTAATCAAGGGTAATTTAATTATTTAATAAATATAAAATATTATTAAAACTTAAAAAGAGGTTGGGGTGTGCATAACACGTGCTAACATGTGAGAGTCATCTGCAACTTTATTGCAGTGTATGTAGCACCTCCCAATGCTTAAAAAATCTCCATGTTGTATTAATGGAATTGCCATGATATCTTCTTCCTAGTAGGTGAAGCGTTGCAACGATAGTAAGGTGAAGCAAGGCAATAATGAGGTTTTTTTTTTTTCTCTCTCTTCTTCCTTAAAAACATGCTGCGCATTCAACATTTCAGAGTTGTCCTCTTAATTATTGATATTTTAACTTGGGTTTTTATTATTTTGATTTTTGATTTTTGCTCTTAACCATTTTGTAAAAGTTTTGTTTATTTTCAATTTCTTTCTTCAATTTAAATTTGTGGTGTATTGTTTTTCTCCAATTTGGTCCTATTCTTTTTATTTATGATTTTTTACAAAAACTTTTGTATAATTTTTATTTGTTTTCTATTTCATCCTTTAATTTTTTGTTTCGCGTAAAAAATCTAAATTGATGCTTTTTTGTCCCTCTTTTACCTAGTTTCCTTATTCCATGTTTAATTAGTTGAAATTCATATTGTATTTTTTTTTTTTGAAAAAAAATCAAATTATCTAGATTATTTTTTTTTAAGTTTAGTTTCGTTTGATATCATTGCCTATTTTTTTCTTATCTAATTAAAATAAAATTAATTTATTTGACATGGTCTCGTCTATGATTCAAATCATAAAATTTTTAAAAACAAGAGTGTTTATGGCTCTCTAGCATTGCACTATCCCAAACATTAAATAATATTTTAATTATATATCTTAGAATTTAGAACATAGGTGAAATGTTTTATTTTTTCTCGTTTTCTCTTTTTCCTTTTTAAATTCTACATTCGAATTTCTTTTTCACACCTTCCCGCCCGCCTTGGCTGGTCCCTTTTCTAGTAGCTGTCGTGTCCAACCTCACGCAAATATTCTTGTGTGACTTATGAATGAGAAGAGCACCGTCGACAACAACTTCATTTTCCAGCTTTTATTGTATATGTAAAATACATAAAATATGTTCAGTTTGTGAATGTGGAAAAAGCTTTTCCTCTTGGAAAATTAAAACTTGTTCATAGACAAGTTATACTCTCTATTAAAACATTTGGAAAAATTAATGATGCTTTACTGTTCACAAGTTTTTTTTTTTTCCCCAAACTTCTCCCTCTTTTATTTTTCTTTTCAACTATACATTCTTTGACACTTTATTGATTTTTTAATTATTTATCATAATTTATTTTAGTTTATTTTTTATAAGGTTATTTCAGTTTCAAACAAATATTTCAATATTAATTAGTTGGTATTTAATTTTTACAAACATCTATTTTTATTATTATATTATTCAATAAAAATTAAAAAAAAAATGAATCAATGTAGCTTGCAAGTTCTTATAAGTTTTAACCAAATTAACTAAGTTGTGAATTAATTCACTAAGCCAAACTAAATCAATTTTAAATTAATGTATTTTAACACCTGATCTCGATTAAATATCAAGTTAATCATATTTTAAGTCAATCACCGAGCCAATCTAGGTTTAGTGACGGTGGTTTCAATTGCTACCTTACTTTCATTTGCTCATCACTATTTGTCTTGTTGAAAATATATTGTTTTTAGCAAAATTTCTTCCTACCCCTCACGTGTGGTTTCCTCAGTCGAATTTGATGGAATAGTCTAATGAAAATTATATTCTTCATTGGACCAGATTATTATCAAGCAGTCTCGTTTGTCCAAAGATTCTGTTTGCATTAGCAGAATTCAGACATCATTGAAACAGGCTGTCTTAGCCGTCATGTAAAGAAATTACTCAAAGATTTGTTGGTTTAGAGATCTTGAGTTTCCTGGTTTTGAAAATGAACCACATGTATTAGAATATTCTCTCTCAAATGCGCCTACCATGTGGAAAAATCAATTTAATTCTATTTTAACTTGGACCGTATTTTTTTTAGATTATGCTTGATCATTGATGTTTCAAAACATAGATACTAAACATTTTTAATTGAAAAATTAAACACAAAAATATAAAATAAATATATTTCTCAGATAATTTTAAAATGAATTTTTATACTAAAAAAACATTAAAAAAAAGAAACATTTACACTCTATCTTCGTCTATCTTATTACGAAATAGAAATCAAACACTACCTACTTGTAAAGTTTGCATGTCTTAACCTTCAACTTTACTCAATTTTTTGTGTTCACATTTTTCTATTTCAGTTTGTTTTGTTGATTCGAAGGGAAACCAGTACTAACTTTTAGTTACTTCAAGCCTTTTTGGTGGAAAATCTTATCTAGGTCACTCCATAGTCAATTGATTAGTCCTTTGTTGGCTTAGACTATGATTATATTTGCTATTAATTAAGAAGTGGCATATCATCGAGTTTAATTTGCTTTTATATCTCATCTTTCTAAAAGATTTCAAGTTCAATTTTTTTATTGAAAAAATGACATGGAATCAGAAAATTCACATTTAAATAATGGAGATTGAACATTGAAAAAAATCAATGCTTAAATTAGACAAATTAAGAGGGTAACTGCATCATATGAAGCCCAAATTTTCGAAGATTTTCTAATTGACTAAAGAACAAAGGTATGAAGAATATTTTGTACAGTGTGTGTGTGAAAGGTATCTATATGTTGATTAATTCTTGCTAAAAAGATGTTCCGTGGTTGAATAGAAAATTGTTTACAATCTCCTAAATTCATGATCCCATTTGAAAAAAGAAAAGGAAAAGGAAAAATTATGGTTGATTTTTTTTCTCTTCCACCCATTTTTTGTTCACAAATGTAGCATTTAATTACTGTTCCAAATAAAGATGGAGATGGAGATAGTGGCTACAAAGAAGATAAGACAAAAAATAAAAGAAAGACACAAATATATTTGGTGGTGATTTACGATACAAAATTATTATCTTTGTATCTTATTTGGTTATGGTGAATATAACCGAGTAAAATATATATGAAAAAAATATATATTTTACTATTAATATATATTGTTTTTAAACTTATATATTTTAAAAAATATATAATTTTTTTATTTTTTTTTTATTGAGTATTGAAATTAATGATATTATAATAACTTTAATTATAAAAGCATGAATGACTTGACGGGTTGACCTAAGGCCTAGATTGATCCGAGTTTAAGAAAAAATAGAGGAATGATTAACTGAACCTGATCCGATCAAAAACCTAGGTCACCCGGGATAAAATTAGGTTCAAAAACCCATTGACTTTTTTTAAAAAACAAACTATTCGAAACAAATTTGCTTTGATTATTAAAAAAACAAAACATTGGATCAGCTGGGTTAACCCTCCCAACTTGTGACATGAACCTTGTATTGGGTCGAATCTCGAGTTGAGCTTTAAACTATGATAATAATTATTTTTATCTATATATTGACTCGAGTCAACCGAAGTTGATCTCCCGACCCGTGATCTAGACCTTGCCTCAGTTGACCTCTAAGTTAGGTTTTAAAGTTATGATAATAACAATTTGTATCCTTACATTGATCCAAGTTAACTTGTGACTCAGACCTTGTATTAGGTTAACCTCTGAATCAAGTTTTAAAATTATGATAATAACCACTTTTATTTTATGTTGACCCTCTTTACACATGACTTGAGCTTTACACCAAATCAGGTTTTAAAATTATGATAATAATTATTTTTGTCTTTATATTGATCATGCTCAACAGTCAACCACACTTATAACCTGGGTCTTGCCCTAGGTCAACCCTAAAAATTAGATTTTAAAAATATAACATTAATCATTTTTATTCTTAAACTGACTCGAGTCAATCTTACCTATGACTCGGGCCTTAACTTGTAACCTGAGTTTTTTTTCAAATCAACTTTTGAGTTAAGTTTTAAAACTATAATAATTATTATTTTTATCCTTTCATGTCTTAACTAGACAATTTTGTAATTGAGGGTTTTTTACAAGGATGCCCTAGGTCAACCCTAAAAATTAGATTTTAAAAATATAACATTAATCATTTTTATTCTTAAGCTGACTCGAGTCAATTTTACCTGTGACCCGGGCCTTAACTAGTAACATGAGTTTTTTTTCAAATCGACTTTTGAGTTGAGTTTTAAAACTATAATAATTATTATTTTTATCCTTTCATGTCTTAATTAGACAATTTTGTAATTGAGGATTTTTTACAAGGATATTTTAAAAATAAAAATAGTAAATATTATTTCTGAAAACATGTCACGTTTTATATCTCATGTTTTGAAAGTATAGAAATTCACTTTAAAATTGTTACAAAAACATATTTATTTTTATGGCTTTGCCTCTTCAGTCAAACATCTTTCTATTTTTATTATTTATGCCCTTTCTATCTAAAAATAATAATCAAATGCTACCACATTTCATTGGAAGAATTTAGATAGTCCATCACATCTAAATTAAAAAGTTTTATAAAAAAACATTACTAACATATATATAAACAATATTTAATTCAATGATTTTTTAATAAATATACCCTTGAGTTTAAGTATTATTTCATATAAAAGATGTATTTTTCCCTCTGGAAAGAAATAAGTTGTTTATTATTCTATAATCATATTTTTTTTATTTTCATCTTAATTTCAAATGTATTTTAGTGTCTTTTATATCAATATCCTCATATTTAATTAGATGTTGGGTTCAATCCACACCCCGAAGCCCAAGAGAAACAAGTCTAACTTATGACTAAGCTCAAGAATGATTAGGGACGGTCGCGTCCAGACCTACCTTGAAACTGGACGCGGACGCGGACGCTTCCTGGCCCAGCATAGGGGCTGGAAGCGGATATGCCCTTACCCAACTTGAAGTTGGGCGCGAGGATGTTATAGCTCAAACTATGGTTGGGCAACAAAAAGGACATAACCCTATTTTAAATTGTAACTTCATGCAATGATCTTTTAAATGTAGTTGGTTCATAGAAACTATGACCCATCAGTGTTTGTGTTTTTTAAAAAAATAAATGGAAATTAAGTTAATGTGAAGGGGATCCAGCCCTTTTTCTTTGTTTAAATATTAAAAGTATGAATACTAAAAAAGGAAAAAGAGAGGAAAATAAATCTTTTGAATTTTATTTTCCACACACATTTTTTTCTTTTAAATTGGAATGAAAGGGAAGGAATTGAAAAAATTAACATAATTCTTCTTCTCATTGTATCCTCTAAAAATTCTTTTCTTTTCTCTTAAACCAAAAAAAGAGAGAGAAATCCCTTCTTTCTCTCCGTTTAATTTCTCTTTTATTCTTTAGTATTTTTATATATTTTTTAATTACCATACAGACCGGTAATGCTTCTAGGCACAACTTTTCTCACCATGTAGATTAATTAGAAAGGAAAGAAAAACAAATGATTAAAGTAAAAAAAGAAGAAAATAGAGAACCACAGTCCTTCGAAAACAGGGAAGGAGACTCGAGTCTTTGGCACTTAGTAGTGACCTTTTACACGTTATTGGACCCAAGGAAAAAAGAAAATAGGAGAACCAAAGTAAAGTAACCATAGTCTAGACTTGCCTAAACAAGCTTATGTCATTGATCTTACGTTTGATTTTCTCACTCTAGTCCAAGGATTCATTTAATGAATACAAGCTCATGTATCTAGCTTGCTATTTTTTTCCAACACGTGGATTGATTTCAACAAATTCGCCCTTCGCTAGTCAGCACAATTAAAGACCAAATTATCAATTTTTTTCTATAATTTAATTTCTTAAGACAGAGCAGCCACCTACCTTTGGTCATCCTTGCAGTCTGTGTGAACGAAACGTCCTCCAAACAAAAAATTCTAACCTCTATGCACGAGAGGTCAACATTCACTTATAAATAAGGACTTATACGTCTCCTATTTGCCTTTTCTAATAACACTCCTGGCAACATTTTCACCCATACTGTATAGTATTGAAGCTATCTTGATATTCTTAAGCTCATAAACCATGGATGTCTTTCCCTCTTGCAAAGAAAAGGTATGTTTTCTTCTAGTTGTGTGTGTGTGTGAGTGTGTGTGTGTGAATACTACTACTAGTTCTTGGAGAAGAGTATAGGGGGGGGGGAGCAAAGAAAAACGTTGAGCATATAATGAAATAAGGAGCAGGAAATAGCTAAGAGTTCGTACATATTGATTTAGGGTTTCTTGCTGAAAAATGAAGTTGATGTTTCTCAAGCAGTAGATGTTATCTTACTCAGGTGGAAGCTCTTCGATTCGAGTTGGAACACAGGCAGAAAGAGAATGAAAAACTTAGATTTATGCTTGAAGTTATGACCAGAAGATTCAGTATTCTTCAAGCCGAGATTCAAGAAACCGAAGAACATCAGCAAAAGGCAGCAAGCAACTTAACGGAGGGAGATCAAGCGTGTCATGAAATCCTTGACTCGAACAAGAGAGCAAGATTTGAAGTTCCCATAACCAAGGCATCGAGAATCTTGGTGAGAAGTCACTCCAATGACAAGAGCCTGGTAAGTTCCTCTAGTCATCAGTTTGATATACACATAATTTGTACATGAAGTTTTTGAGTTGAAGATTCCAAGATCTTACATATGATAATAAAAGCTCTTTCACAAATGTGAATTTAGATTGTGAAAGATGGATATCAATGGAGAAAGTATGGCCAGAAGGTTACTAAGGACAACCCATCACCTCGAGCTTACTTCAGGTGTTCCATGGCTCCTAATTGCCCCGTCAAGAAGAAGGTACGTCTGCTCGAGTTTTCTTCTGAAAACCAGTCAAAAAAAACATCTGTAAATAGTATCCTGAAGTTTATGTCGAGAAAGAGCCTTCAAAGGGGACCTTCAAGGTTCATGTACTGTGCAATCAAGAACAGTACTGAGCATGTGATAACACCTGTCTTCCTTGATTTATCCTTGGTTTTCAGGTCCAGAGATGTGTAGACGATGATTCAGTACTTGTTGCAACTTACGATGGAGAACACAACCACGAACCCAATGGCTCACATGGACACTATTTATGTTCTCCAAATAGCTCATCATCAAAAATTTCCATAACTAATCATGTCCTCAAGTGTCCAATCGAAATTCCTCCTCTTCAACCATCTATAGCTCTTGATCTTACTCTTTCAAGCCCCAGTAATCAACAGGAGGAAAAACCTTCAAAAAGATCCATGGAAGACTGCGGCAAGATTAATAATAACCACAACAAGAACTACATTGAAGAATATGTGGCATCTTTAACTAAAGATCCTAACTTCTCTGTAGCTTTAGCTGCGGCTGTTGCAAGTTCCATGAGTGACCTGTCTACGTCAAGAATGCTGTGAAATAATTATTGTCTTTTTTATGAAAAGTTTATGATCTTTCTCTCCTGGCTACGTTTGTATTTGCTTGTGTTTTTACGCTCCCTATATATATATAAAATGAATATAACAAAAAAATTCAAAAAGTTATAAAAAATTATTTAGTATTGTTATTAAATTTAATTTAATAAATGAACTTTAAAATCTTTTTATTTGCTGCTAGAGGGAATTGCTATAAAGTGAAATAATTAATTTAATAAATAAAAAGATAACTTGATTATTAAAAAAATAAATTGATAAAAAAAATGAAGAAATTAAAAGGTAAAAAATCATGCTCAACTTTTATCTAGCTCAGGTTTTAAATTAAAATACAAGCATAATTCATATAACTTGACCGGTTCAAAAGCAATCGACTTGGCTAAAAAAATATTCTAAAGATAAAATTAATGGAAAATAATAAAATTAGCATAAAAAATAAATTTGCTAATCATCCCTTTACCTAATAAATATTTAAAATTTAACTATATAAAAATTTTCTCATTAAACTACTTAATTTTTCTAAATATAACAAAGATGATTATTAAAAAAAAAAAACTTGCTTTGATGTTTATATACATGTTTAGGAATATGGTTTGTTTTAATTTTTTAAAATTTTTAAATATTTTAATTTTTATGTTTTTATATAGTTTTTATTTATTGATGTTAAAAATTAATTTTAAAAAATAAAATATATTTTTTAATAAAATATATTTTGATAACAACAACAAATACGCAATCAATCAAGGCGTCATCGGTGAAACTCTGCCATCTTTTAGCAGAGTTCTAAAGGAACTGGCGAAAGACAAACAACAATCATCAAAGGCCACAAAAATTCTGACATAACATCAGAGTCAAAACTAATCCCCATAAAAATTTGACAGCCTCGTATAAAAAATTAATTTAAATCATCTGAGAAATTTCACCATCATATTCAATCATTTAAATGAGAATTTGTGGCTGGATTCTATTTCCCATTCAGCTATAATAAATATTGCAATAGTTTTATATTCACGTGATATCAAATCCTATTTTACAGTATGATTATAATTAATTTTTAAAGTATTTTTTATTTAAAAATATATTAAAAAAAATTAATTTTTTTAAAATACTTTTAAAATATAAAAATAAACAGAGTCTAAGATATTATATAATCCACCTAACTCTAAATTTAAATCCTTGTTATATAAAGACTTTATGTTAAATAATAAAAACATTTTATGGATTAAAATATATTCTCTATAAATATTTGCTTAGATTATTATTATTATTTTTTTAAAAGATGATCCTGCATGCGCTCTTGTGCTAAGAAATAACTAACAATAGAAATTTATGAAGATTTAGGATTTAAGCTTAATAATTCTTTAAAACTTGTAATGGTTTCAACTTCAATATAAATCTTCATAGTCTCGAAATTTCGTCAGCAAAAAGTCTTCAGCTTTCAGTCCAAATCTGCAGACCGCGACGCTCTCATGATCATGTTTTCCCGACGAATATTTTGCAGTAGGAGACACTTTATTTTATAGTGTATTAGGGGTTTTTTTTTCCAAAGAGACATGAGTGTTCTTGAGTCAGGGGCTCGACTCTCTCTACATACATGATCATTGAAATGTTTTTTTGTATAGGAGATCAAGTGACAATGTATTAAAAAATATATAAAAAATATCAAGCAAAACAAGAATATTTCTAGCTCTTATATCTCAGAGACAACTCAAGGAGCTTCATGGGATATTTTTATCCAGGTACTGCTGGTAGTCTGCTAACCAGTTCTTGTAAAGACATGGCCATGGCTCTGTTCTTGGGGATTTTCTCGAGGCAACAAAGATGGCACACCAATATTTGATCCTGCCTTTATACATTTGTCTCTAGAAATTTATTTATTTATTTATTTTGCTATTAGTAACTCCATGCCTGGTTGTTGACAATGGCTTCAGACAATTATCCCATCCAATTGGAAACTACATTGTCTTCTTCATTTCTTTCAGAAATGAAGCTCTTGATGAATCGTGGTATTCAACGACTGCATATAGACATTTACATCACTATACATCAAAATGTACATGACAAACAACACTCCTACCATCTAGCTACCGATATGAATTATGGAAAACCGAACTATAACCGATCTTGACAACAAGATTCTAGTGTCTTGCACTTTGTCTTCAAAGAATGCCAACATCTGTGCTCCAAAAGCAAAGCAACTTTGCAAACAATGGTGCAGATGAAGTATAAGGATAACACTGAAACAGCAACGTAAGTGAAGAACCCCGAAACACACAAGCATGTAAGAAAGGGTTGCCACAAAAAACTGAGTATCCGTCCCTGCCATGTACACCTGCATTTAAGTTGCTTAATTCTTGCTGCAATGTATAACACTTCTCTGGATTTGAATTCTAGTTTTGCCCTTTTAGTGAGTGCCTCGGCTTGCTTGTAACGGGCCTTCAACCACGGTGGGCAATGGTGTTGTCTGCAAGAGAACAGGTCCTGATTGGATTGGCAGAATATGGTGTACACGCACTTGATCATTTGAAGATCCCACTTTTGATAGGTGTCTGTACCAAGTTTTCAGACAGCTTTCTCGGAGAAGCCATCATGGACTTCTCATTTTGAGCATCCTTTTCTGCTTTTTTCTTTTCCAATTCAAGTTGTTTTTTGTTTTCATCATGTGCTCGGACGAACATCCTCACAAAATTGAGCAGAGTGGACACAACTATAGAACGAAGATAGAAAGTGAGAGGTCCCCAAATATACAAATGACATTCAAGAGCCAATGATAATAATTAAGCATCGTGTAAATATCATAACCATACACACAGAAAACATGGATATGCACATGTATACATATGCAAAAACTGTATAGTGAAGAGTGTGTGTTAATTTAGTAATTATTGAATACAGCATTACTAATGATGGGCTGAAAATTAAAATATTGCAGCCTAACTGACACCATTCAGATTCCTAGAAGAGCGAGCTGCAGAAATTGGAATCTATGTGGGTTATCCATTTTAACAAAGTTAGTATATACTGGAAAATACCTTGCTCAAATGGGCAACGTGCCGGATCTTCCCCAAAATAAAAAGCCAGTGCATCTGCATTTCTACCCTAAAACATTCAAATTCGGAAAACAAAAATCACTGGCAGTGAGTGTTCAAGTTGAAGCACAGCATTTTTGTTCAAAGTCAGCTGGTCAAAACAAAAGTTCATATACATACCACGGAGGAATAAAGGGAAGCCAAAGACCTCACTTCACTTTCAGCAAAGGCAAGAAAAACCTTGAGATTCTGAACATTTCCAAGGGACAAGAAAAAAAAGATATTAATGAGTACAATCTGCCAAGGTAAAGGATATTCAGTGTGCATGTGTGCCTGCATGCATGCCAATGGTGAGTAATTCCATTTACTGCAGGCAATTCCGGCAACAAATCCTAAGAAACCTTTATCCACAGTGAAGAGAGTAGCTGAAAAGGACTTGCCTTGCAAAAACTTTCTGAGACCAAACCATCATTCTCTGAAGCAGTCAATTCCTGCATAACTTTTTCAAGTCCTTTACTAACAGCTTGCATTTCCTCTGCCAAATATTTCAATTGTATCTGCACAAAATACAACATATAGCTTAGCAAGCAAACAATGTAATGGAAACTGAAATTGCCAACAAAAAACACATACACAAAAAGGAGGAGGAGGAGGATTACTTTTGTTGCAGCCTCCAAATTCACAAGATCCTTCGAAAAATCTAGCAGTTCTGGAAGCTTTTCAGCCAGTACCTAAAATTCATATAAAAAGATTCAACACCAAACCAAAATAAATATTTTTGTCCGGAGTTTTATTTTCCATTTATTTGGTATCCTCTAATGTTCAATGAGCACAAAATATAGGAAAGTTCTGCAAAAATGTTAACAATTGCAAATATATTTCTCAACCAAAAAGAAGAGGAAAGGAAAAACAGATTCACACTCTCTGAGGATTAGATTTCAAGATTCAGCATCACTGTATGCATTTAAGCTAGCTCAACAATACAGGTTTCTAGGAGCATTTGTTTTGCATAAAATATTTTATGAATGGAAAATATTTTACATGTAAAATGCTTTATGTAAAACATTTTATAAGAAAAATATTTTATGATGTTTGGCAAGTAATGATGTGAAAAGTATGGTAGTGGTAGAATTATGTTGATGTGTTATGATAATGAAGTGATGGTGGTGGTGGTGGGGTGGTGGGGGCGACAATGAAGGTGGTGGTGGTGGGGGGGTGGTGGGGGCGACAATGAAATTATTGGATGATATTGTGACTGTTTGTAAAATATTTTATAGAAATTCATGCGTTGAAAATAATTTTCAATAAATAAACTAAGTTTAAAGATTGACTATAAAATATTGTAAGTTGATTGATTTTCCTGTAAAATATTTTACAAAAAACAAACACAGAAAAATCAGAAAAACATTTTCTTAAAAAATATTTTACGCTAAACAAATGCCCTCTGGGTATAAGCATCAATTATCATCTTATCAATTTAGAAGAAAAAATTATTCAATTATATTTCAGAGTATACAGTCTTTCAGTCATTAGAACCTAGCTGCCACTTAAAAGGTAAATCCAAAGATACAGCAAGACAAACTTTTCATTTATTAACCATCCTAAATACATAAACTTTTCTCATCTGTTTTGTCCGAATGACTTGACTTAATTCAGCTTTAGGAGTATGATGTGGGCCCACAATATATTTTTAATGTTGCTTAGGAAAAATATGGGGTTTAAATTTAGTATTTTAGTTTCTTCATGTTTTAAACTGCAATTCAATTTGAAAGGAAATATTGTACCTTACAAAGATAATGCATGAGAGTCATCTTGTTGTTTCGGGCTCGTGTCTCAGTGAGTTTGAGGAGACTATCCAATCGAAATCCAACAGCAGAACCTAGTGCAATGAAATTATAAATTTTCTGAAAGAACAAATCCAGATAATGCGAGCACATCGAGAGGATATGAGAGAAACACAAGAATAAGACAGGCATAGGGATTAGCTCCCAAAATCCTGAAATTAATCTCATCAAATAAGATCTTCAATGTCAGATTAAAACCTTCTGCATATTAACAAGGGCTACTTGTTTGATTGACGATACTTGTACAGTGCATGGCCAACCATATGATCTTGCAAGTCCAAGTTCAAGTATAACATTTCAATCTCAATGTAATTACAAAATCACATTGTTCAGGGTGTAAGGTATAGTTATCTATCTTGTTATTTCTTTAGCTCTAATCACTTTCTGGATGATAGTGTCCTGGATCAACTAGCTTATTAAGTATGAACACACTAGAGCATAAAAGGGATTTATAGTAAAAGCTTTGGCATTTTGCAATGAAAAAGTTACAGTACCCTACAGTACATGTTAGGATCTAAAAGACTTGAGATTATACAGGAGGAGGTTATTCAGCATCTTATTTAAAACAAAATATTAGGTTTCTAATAAGTAAAAAACAAAAAAATCAGACATAAAGAGAGTCATCAGTAGTTATGGTTTAGCAAAAACAAATCCTCTAGATTAGAGTAGTGGCTGTCTCTAACAAGCTATTTGTTAGACTTTTCTACTATGGGCACAAACTAATGTGCAATACTGATATGTCTGATTCATATTCTCTAGGGTGGCTGTTACAACAGGATACTAACCGATGAAGTCGCAACTCATTAACTTACCCCTTGCAGTACCATGGTTGAGAGCATTACCAAGGGAAAGAATAGTCTGCATGATCCTTTTCAACTTTGCTGAGCTCCTGATCTGATAAAATACATGATTGGAAATGCTCTAAGAGATGAAAATCTTCAGAGAACTAGCACTGCTGGAAAAAAATGAAGTACAAAGATCTGACTTGCCTCTTCAGAAGCTGAATTTATAACATTCAAATTGCCTCTGAGATCAGAAACCTGAAATAGGTCCAAAACAAGAGCTGAATATTTGCAAACAATGGTTTTTCTGTAGCACTGGTCCCTGTGCTTCTATGCTCCAGTCACATTGAACCCTATGGTTCAGGAAAGGAAAATTGGGTCTTAAGATTTGATTTTTTGGACATAGATTATCTCTCCATCCAATTCCGTTACCAAATTCCATTAAAGTTAATAATCAGCGGTCAAATTTGGTCAATGATGACCAAAATCCCCAGCAATCAGTGGATGTCATGTGCCCTTAAGCAAATAAATATTAACAGAAATTTCTGAAAAAAATTGGAGGGAGGGACTTTGACCCGGGTCCAAAATTTCAATGTCCATTCCCTTTCAAAACCACAGGGTCCAGTACGACTGAATCATTGAACCACAGGGACCTCTATTGCCAAAAAAAACTACAAATAACAACGAAAGAGATTGCCCTCTAACCTGGGATTGGAATTGTATCTTAAATGAAAAAACTCTTAGCTTCGACTCTGCACGTGGCACTTTCATCATTTCCAAGAAAAACTATTGTGAAAAATGCAGGAGTTAAATTAGAATGCAAGACCAATATATGTCTGGAGTGGATATTCTCAAACCACATTGCAGCACATTTCATGATTTGTTTCCAAGGATATGCAACAAAAATAGGAGGCCAAAAGTTCATGAATGTCAATAAGTATTATCCAGTGCCAGCTGGTTGATTAATGGATTGAAAGGAGTAAAGAGCAAGGGGAGTAGCATATAAGCCAACTTTTTTGCATTTCATTTGTAACAAGGGCATGAAGTATAAAAAGCTAGAAATATAATAATGTGAACGAGAAAGTTAATGTGAAAAATCAATACTTCACTCACCAGTTCACATTTTCCCAAGTTCTCTTTATCTCCATTATAACCCTGAATGTGAGAAATTCTGATTATTAACTCAATGAACATGGGGATTGCTTTTGCTAATCAATGTTTTAAATTATGAACAAACAGAAAAATAATTAATTGGTGGTGACAGTTTAAAGCTCTCATGTGAAGTAGTGAAGGATTTATGGGCATAAAAAACTAAATAAGCAGCACATGTATTTTTAATACCTTGAGTAATTCCATCTCCTCTTTTGTTGGACAAAACTTAATAAGGCTATCAACCTGATCAATATCCAATGCTGTATCATCCAAAGCAAGAACTGAACTCTGTAAGACAGTTACAGAAGCAAGGACATAAGAGAACCGACCAAAATCATTTAAGCAGTTAAAACTCTGAAATGATTGCAGCACGCATAGCAAACTTGAGCAGAAAAAGTATGTCTTCGTTCATTTACATTAAAAGGACCGGTTATCAGGGTTAACATGTTTTCTCAAATTCAAAACCAATTACACATCATCATTTAGTAGATTCCAGGTGAACTAATTACAACAGCATGAAGGCTGGTATATGTGGAACTTCCCAAGGAATCACATAGGAATGCTAGGTAGATTGAATAACAAGAAAACCTAAGTTATCAATCACCATAATGAAAGCACTATGACAAACATTCATGTGTTCATGGATAGCTACAGAAGCTTTGAACACAAAATAATTATAAAAATCTTCTCAGCTTTGAAATTGCAGCCGATAGTCTAAATACTGTATTGTTTTAAGAAAAATTTAGCTCAGACAACCACAAAAAGGTTCAGCTTACCATCAGGTCTGGCAGAGGAATTTTAACCTTTGAAAGCATGATCTCACAATTATATGCCCGTCTAAGTTCAATCTGCAGAACCAGTAAATACCTCATGAAGAAACGAATTTAAATGAGATGGTTTGCTATTTATTCACTGCTATCCAGAATAAAGTATACACAGCAAAAATGCATGATCAAGCACTGAATGTGTGAGCTTGCAATAAAAACAGTTCCAGTAATTGCAAAACAAACCAAAGAAGAGTGTTTTTGCAACCAAATGAATTGTTCTGGTGAAAAGTTTCGTATTAATCTCTTTCTTTAAAACACTATTAAACAGATAACTTTGGACTATTAACACCAATTGAGCATTTGATAAAGTTTTGGAAAACCGATTATCCTAACCTACTCTGAAGATGATCAAAATCAATCAACTGGAGAAACCCAATCCTAATCCTACATGGCTGCACTAGAATCGCAACCCACTTAGAGCTGACTTCCTTTATAAGGAATCTATAATTATATACAAGTATTAGCGAAACTAAACACAATGGCGCTGTGGATGCTTGTTAGTCAAAAATAAACAAAGCTAAGATGGGTAGCTGGTTGGGACATATCTTGCCCTGTGTAGTGAATTTAAAACATGGCATTAATAAATGTAAGTTATGCAATCAATAGAATTAATCATAGGCCCCACTCCATGATAGCACACTGATTACCAGCTGGATTTTATCAGATTTATGTCCCAAGATGCGTCGATTTGATTTCCTTGCTGTGCTCCCACAATCATAATTTGGAGCAGCTGCTGAGAAAAGAGTCTCAAGTTCTGACATGTCAAACTCAGGAGCCCTAGTACAGACAAATTGGATAAGGTTTAGTAAGTGGCAACATAGAGATACTAGTGGAAAAAAAAAATTAAGAGACAGCAATAAAACAAAAGGATGCATACTTGGAAGCTTCATCAGCTTTTTGTGCCTCAGCCCACAAACTTCCTGACATGGCCCTAGTTAATTTTAACCAATGATAAGGCTTCAGGTTGGCTTTTCTGGGTTGATTTTTTGCATTTATACGTAACATGCCTTGCCCCTTTGCACTAAATGGAGCACCAGAGGGTGGTCCAGGAACTGAAGGCACATTTCCATTACTAACTCCAGCATGAGATGGTGAGGAGACGCTGCTAGTTCTTGACAATCCTTTAGTCAAAGGGGCAGGAGGAGGTGGCACAGGAGGAATATGCGCGGCATTATTAAATGAAGAAGTTTTAGCAACAGAACTAGTAGGAAGGGGGGGTGGCGGCACTGAAGGTGCATTAGCAGGGCCCAGGGCAGATCCAGGATGTAGAGGAGGTGAGGAGACACTGCTAGTTCTTGACAACCCTTTAGTCAAAGGATCAGGAGGTGGCACAGGAGGAATATGTGCGGCATTATTAAATGAAGAAGCTTTTGCAACAGAACTAGGAGGGGGCGGTGGTGGTGGTGGCACTGAAGGAGCATTTGCGGGGCCCAGGGCAGATCCAGGATGTAGAGGAGGACGAGGAGGTGGCGGTGGTGGTGGTGGTCCAGGCACAACAGCCAAGTTCTTCCCAGACTGTGCAGTAACTGAGCTGGCAACCTTTGAAGCCATTCCAGAAGGTAGAGGAGGGGAAGCTGAATACGAGTTCCTGTTAGTGGAAGATGGAGGTGCTGCTGTAAAAGGAGGCAGATGAGGGGGAGGGGGAGGGGGAGTTGGGAATGATTTCTTGGTGGAAGGAGATGGGGATGCCTTTGAAAAAGAAGGGGGTGGAGGAGGAGCTGGGGGAGCTGAAGATGAACTCTTGATAACAGGAGAAGAAGAAGCAGAAAAAGAAGAGAGAAGAGAAGGAAACAATGGTGAGTGGATACTGCCTGATGTTGGTTGAGGATGTTGATTAAGTAGAGAATCTGTTCCTCTGGATTGAAGAGGAATATGACTAGCACCGGAAAAAAAATTTGTAGTTTTGGGAGCTTCAATTGATGATTGCAATGGGTTAAGAGGGCATGGTGGTGTCCCCGGAGCAGCCACATGGTTGAGTTGTGCAGGTTTGGGTGGATCTGTGACGGAAGAAGAAATTGAAATAGGTTGAGGAATAGCTGGAGGAATATGACATGTTGGAGAAGGCTTTTCTGTTGTTTTAGGAGCTTCAAATGAAGATTGCAATGGTGTAGGAAGTGGTGGTGTCCTTGGAGCAGGCACATTATTGAGTGGTGGAGGTTTAAGCACACCTGTGACTGGAGATGATATAGCTGAGGAAGGCAGAGATAATGTCACTGGACGCACGACTTCTTCGCCTTTAGATACAGCATGATCATGCAACAAAGCTGTAATTCCAAGGGCAGAGGGTGCACTGTGGTATCTTGACATCGGCACAGGTAAGACCTGTAAGTTATTGCCATAGGAAACTGGAGAACAGAGTGATCTCTGGGGTACTCGCTGTGATATGATCTTAGATTGAGCTGGCCATTGGAGAGCAACCTGGAGCTCTTGTGGCTCAACCTTCTTTTGAGTTGAAATTGCATCTGAAGATGGCTTAATAGAGGGCGTAGATTGGCAAGCAACCTTCAGTTCTTGGGGTTCTACCTTCTCCCTAGTTGAATTTGCATCAGGAGATGATTTAATAGAGGGCAAAGATTGGAGGGCAACCTTTAGTTCTTGGGGTTCAGCCTCCTCTCTTACTGAATTTGTATCTGAAAATGGTTTGAAAGAGAGAGTAGATTGTTTCACCAGGGTAATGGAAGTGGGACTTGGAGTCTTGTTTTCTGATTCATTTAGTTTCGGTTTCTCTTGAACTCTGACAAAGCTTGATTCCATCAATACACTTCCTCCTTCTGCCCTCTGGGGAGAGCTGTCCAAATTTTCTTGGGGTTCTATGATATGATGGTGCATATTTTGTGCTACATCAGTTTTTGTATCTGACCAGTCCATATTGCTGAAAATCTCGTGAACTCTGGGAAGCACTTCCACAGGTATGCCATCTTTCTCTTCTAAACCAGGCAAATCAATTGCACCAATAGGAGTACTAGAATCCATCTCTGAGAAAAGAACCTGCATCCAAACCCAGAACAATTAATCACCACTAGACATAGTAAATTTCTAGAAACGAAAGATAACTCAATACCTCTACTCTGAAGTCCTTGGGAAATTGATCCTTTGCATCCCATAAGGTGTCAATTTCATCACGATTAAGCATCAAGATATTTGAACTTATAAAGGAAGTATTAAACATGACCCGAAACATCATCTGTTCCCTCTCGTGATCACTGTCCAAGTTAATACACTCCATGACAACATCACCTTGGATATGACAATTAATGTTGATTTTAACCAGTTCACAATCTGCCTGCCAAAATAAAAGAAGAAGTTGAAAGCATGCACAGCAAACTTTACATCAACAAATATAACATGAGTGTTAATGGTAGCAACTCTTTGCTAAAAACCATCATAATTAGAAAAACACGGAATAGCATTGCCAACAGAAAAGGTCAGTCAGGTGGGGGGGGAATATACAGACCCCACTTTTACAAAGAAATTCAGCTGTATCATTACTGCTTCTAAAAGTAAGGCGGATCCTGGAAAAGCATCTAATTTAAGTAATGTAGAACAGCATAAACAATGATAAGAAGATTGCTATCTGATCTGGAAAAAAATACAAAATAAATTTTCAAATCAAAATTTATAAGAAGGTGTCCAAATTGAAGAAACTTGAGCTACCTGCTTGTAATGCTGGACAAATCTGCTCCTTTTTGGTGTTGAGAACAGAACTTTAGGAGTCCTATCAACAACCATATAAGGGTCTTGTCCATATATCCTAAATATTGGCCGGCAACCCCCCTCTGTATCCATACAGGGAATGACTCTAAGAATAATGCAATCCAATGTAAGTGCTCTATCCAGCGGAGGCCATTGTGTTCCCATGTTCCTCCTTGATACATACTGTAAGTACCTCAATTGCGAAGGTAATGGATTAAAAGGGGACATCAGCTGTAAAATCTCTCGAGGCCCTTGCTTGTAAATCATGTCTAAGGTTCTCTGCTCACCAGTGAACTGCTTCCCGTATAGCAATAATGCAGCTAGCATGAAAGCCAGAACTGGCCACCCCCCTCGTTCGCAATGCATCAAGACCACATTTTGTTGCCCAAGTGACAGCCAGCTTTCGCTAGACCGCAAGGAATGATGAATCATCTCCATTGAGAGCAAGGGGAAACTTTCATAGTGCCGAGGATAGTCCATCACAGTCATGTCAAATTCAGACAATACGCTACCA
Source organism: Populus tomentosa (assembly GCA_018804465.1). Lineage (NCBI taxonomy): Eukaryota > Viridiplantae > Streptophyta > Magnoliopsida > Malpighiales > Salicaceae > Populus > Populus tomentosa. The sequence goes on along the minus strand of CM032003.1, from coordinate 1,508,273 downwards.
ATCTGACTTTGATTTTCGCCTTCTTGGAAATTAAACACCATAAATGAAGCATCAGGCAAATGGTTACAAAGCTTACCCACTATGCCTCGTATGTACACTTTATATTCTTCCTCTTCAAAAGTATCCATACTATAGCAGCAATCAAAGACTGAAACCAAAGAACACGAACCATCATTAATATTTACAAACATAAAAACTCCACGCGCCATTATCCACAGTACTATTTCCACAGATAAGAGACTGTAAAACCAAATACCCTCAACATCCATGCACGCGATGGAAAAACACCTCAGACATCAATGATAAATAGATGAGATTCAAAACAAAAGAAAACCAACAATCTTAAACTCTAAAGTGAGCAAACTGTTTCTATTCACATAACATGATATCTGCATAATCCAGAATAGTATTTTAAAAGATATAAACTTTAAAACCAGTTACCTATCAGCATCAATAAAATTAGTTTCAAAGAGTTGAAAATCAAATGACAAATACAACAAAATCGAAAAAAAAAATGAATCTTCTTTAAACCTCAAGTTAAAGATAGAGACAGGGAAACCAATTATCCACAATCCCAGTGCAGGTAATTCAAAAAACTAACAATCAGTACAAACAAAGCATTTACATTGCCAGCAATAACATCACAAAAGAAAGAGACTTTCAAGACCAATTACCTACCAACGTCAATGCAAGAAATTCAAAACACAAAAGAACCAGAACCCATCAGTCTTTAACCATAAAGTTTGCAAATTAATTCAAACTTAAAGCATACCGTAAACCCTTTCAGAGATCTCCAACAGCCCATCAGGCGGTTTTCTATAGAAGAACTTTCTAAACAAAGCCATTTCTTTTATTCTTTTCCCTCTGAAGTTCCAACAGAATCAATCACCTACAAAATTGAACCCACATTGCACCAAGAACAAAACATTCCTCAAATAAGCTCAAGAAACCCCAATAAATGATTGCACAACACAGAGTAGTGTCTGTTGAGGAACCAGAGAAAGCATGAGTTTTGCTGGGATTTTAAGAAACCCCTTTTGTGGGTAACTGTTATTTTTGTCTTCCTATTCACACTTTGTCTCTCACTGCCTTCGTGTCTGAGAAAGAATGAAACTTTGCTTTCAATCAACAGACTTTGATAGTTAGAGAGAAAGTATTCTCTCTCTTTTTCCAAATAAAAAAATAAGAGAGACAGAGACAGAGATTTAGCAATGGTGGAGGCGGTTGATGTTGACAATGATGTTGTTGAGGAACAAAGCTGAGGATCCTAGGATCTGAAGCTTGTCTCTGTGTGAGTGTGTTTTCCTTTTAGGTTTTATTTACCGTCTGTATGCTGTTTGTGTTATTCCATGATGTTTGTTGTTGATAAATGATGTGTGTGTCCATGAAATGCTTTTGCTTCTTCTCTCTTCTTTCTCAGGCTTGCATGTGTCCAAAAAGAAAAAGATTAGACGTTAGATTTTTGTACTGAAATTCCTTGAGAGCACGTGTTTTGCCATGAGTGCAAAGACATGCCAAGGAAATTTTGATTAATTTGAAGTAAAGTAATTAAGTTTTGAATAATTTAAGGTGGGGTTTGCTTAGCATTTATAATTAGGAAACAGATTGATATTAGTGAGATCAACTAAGTCCAATTAATGTTTTTTAGACTAGGTTAAATTGGGTGTATATTTGATTGCATCATAGTTACATAATGATAAATATCTTTTTTCTTTATGAAATTCATTAACGGTGATTATTTTCGGTTCGATTTGATTTTTATTAAAAACAAATAATCAAACTGAGTTTGAAAAAAAAATAAAACTGGTTCAAATCGACCAGTTTCATTTCGATTTGGTTTTTTAAGATAAAAACCAGTTCAAACCGGTTTGACTTAGTTTTTTTCCAGTTTGGCTTGGGTTTTTTATTTTTTTGGTATGGGTTCGATTCGGGTTTTTTTTTCAAACTTATAAAACCGAACTGGTTAGTTTTTTAAAATTTTAATTATTCTTTTTTCACGGTTTGATTTTTTTAGTTATTTTTTTCTGATTTTCTCAGTTTAATCAGTTTTTTGATTTTTTTTACTCATCTCTAGAATCCATGTTTAAAATGAGTTTTTGTAATAGTATTAAATGAAAAAATTTATTATACTTAAACTATAATTATTGGATACTTATAATACAGGAGAAAGACCCCCCAAAAAAAAGAGAGAAATAACTTATGGTTCCATTATTGTATCTTTAGTAATGTAATATATAGTGTTTTTAATTAAAAATATAATAAATTATTAGTGTCAAATTAAAAATAAGTAAGTCACATATCATCTTAGAAAAGGGAGACCGTTAGGAAGATTTGAATGCCGCCTCGAAAATCATTGTTTCTCTGTTACACAACCCTTCATGTGCCCCTTAAACTACAAGGAAATCACACATGCATTCACATGTGAATTGCACGTGTTAGCCCTTTTAAAAAAATATTTTATATTTATTAAAATATTTAATTACCTTTAGGTTAATTTTATGGTAACCAAAATCAGACTGAAAAAAATAAAATAAGATTAGAACATTAGTTAAAGAAATCTTAATTTAAAAGTAATTTAGTTATTTTACTGTCTTTTGAAGGAGTGAAAATATAAAAATATCTTTGAACGCAAAATAAACAAATCCTGCTTTTAAAATTAACCAATAGACCTTGTAAAATGATTATATTACCCCAGATAATTGGAATAATGATTTTTGTTAAGAATACTAAAATGATCATTATATTGTTCAAGTCCATGATGTTCATGTTTGAATGTACAATGAAAACTAAGTATTTTTAGTATTTTTTCACAATTTAGAGAAAGAAGAGAACAATGTTCAAATAAATTATCTAGATATAAAAAAATAAATGGATGGCTTAATGAAATTGTCACTCCAATATCAAAGAGGTGGTTATTTAATAGTTAGGCAAGCATTTTATATTAGGTTTCAGTCTTTCACTATCATGAGTCCTAATAATTTCATGTATGAATAATGCTTATGAACCCACATAGACCGAAGTGATACAAAGAAAATAATAAACATAAAAAACATATAATTTTGTTGAAAAGGGATAAAAAAAAATTATTATTAAATATTTTATATTTAGATAGTTTATTTCTTTAAAAGGTTTATAAATCTTGAAATAAACCTAAAAACTAACCTGATTAAAACAAGAAACCAAAAAATAAAGCAAAAAATATATAATTTCTCAACAAAGCTGAAAAAAGAAAAAAGTTTTAAACCAAATAAAAAATAAAATACTAAACCAACTAGAAAAATATAACAAATCTCAAATAATAACTTATGGACATTATCGAAAGGCTTTTTTTTAACCCTAATTACTGCAAAATTATAACCATGTAGAAAATAAAATCTTTAAAATTTCATAGCAAAACTTCTTTCCAATTTAACGTTGGATCAAGACATATTCAATAATATAACAATATGTATCAGAGAAAAATCTCTTACATCATGAATTTTGATATGAAATATACACAATACATGTAGATAGAATTACATCCCATTTACCTAGGTTTATAGGTGGCCCATGATACATTGCAAACAAGGTTAATATTTTCCATATATATATGGCAGTGTGACGGTAGCATTTTTAAAAAAGCAAGAAAAATCTAAGATCGAGGTCATTAACTTGACTAAGTTCAATACACTCAGTTAATTTAATAGTATGATTAAAAAAACATCAATAGTAAATAAAATGAACAAAAAAAATCAGCAATAATTAACTATAAAAAAACAAGCTATCAATATCATATTCAAAATGAGAAGATAGAAAAGCTCGTTGGAGACTCACCATTACTTCATCGTGGACATTGACTCCCGTAAAAGAAAGAGCTTGTTGAGACGGTTTTAATATCACTGTGAAAGGCTGTACAACGACACCAAAAGAGACTACATGCGCTATCAGAGCAATGACTTGAAAAGCAAATCAAATAAAATATCATGAAGTGAACATCTCACACTTATATTTAATTAATTAGTTCAAACACAAAAATTATTTTTAAAAACCTAAATCTAATGGAGAACAGTAAATAAAAAGACTCGAGATAACCTAAGTTATTTTTAAAATCAGTGAACGATACTATATAAAGCAAATAAATAAATTAATGGAGCTCAATATCTAGTTAAATAAATGATGATTTTGGAAGAATAAGAGCTTAAAAAAAAACAAGTAAATTTGAAATCTACTAAACCTAAGTTAATTTTTCAAACTTGCAATCCATGAAATTCTAGACTCAAATCTCAAGCAATGTAATGTTGAAGGATGAAATTGAAAAAAAAATTAATTTTATAAATTATTTCAAATAAAATAAATAATAATCAGAAGAACATGGATCAAATTTGAAAAAAAAAACAAATTAAAATGATGCTTTAAAATTTTAGAGGGTTATGCATGAAAATCAATAAGGTAAGAGAAAAGAATGAAAATAAGATTGTTGGTGTCACACTGAAGGTCAGTATGCCACGCACACCACTATAAATGAAGAGGCTGCCAAAATGATTTCAACATTGTTGTGGAAGCTAACATTTAACCATCGAGAGACGTCGCACATGCCACCTAAAAAACATGAATGTCTTCCCACCTATTAGCATGTGCTTTGTATACACATATCATTTTTATTTTTAAATTATATTTTATATTTATTAAATTACTAAATTACTCCTTGATCAACTTGATTATAACTAAAAAAAAATCATATTGATAATATAAAGAAACCCTTATATGCAGGTTATAGAATTTTGCTTATAAGAGTAGGTTCGTCATTTTACTCTTTTAAAAGGTGAAAAACTCCAAAAAACCTCTAGACACTAACTAAATAATTCTTGTTTTTAAAGATAGTTTAGTCCTCTTACTTACTTTAAAAAAAAAAAAATTAGTTGTATCTGATCAATATGATAATAACTAATAAACATTATGAAAAGATAATATTACTCCCAATGGACATTCAAATGATTTTACACTATTCTAATCCATAATATAATAAATATATACAACAAACCTTGATGCGTATTGTTTTATTTTTTAATAAAATTATAGTAGATAACTTTGAACTTTACTTTATTAAAAAGAGCTACAAGGACTTGTAATCATTAAACTAAAATTATTTATAAAAAAGGTCCAAAGTACATGATGCATGAGTTTTTTTTAAGTAAATAAATATTTTTCTTAATTATTTTTATTTTTTTCTAGATTATAAATTTTATTTTATTAATATTTTTATTTTATGATTTATTCTTATTAAGCTTTTCTAGCTTTTCATTTGAATGGAATATTTTTCCTATTTTTACTTTTTAATTCAGTATTAATAGAGTTTTTTTTTTCTATATAAATGGTTGTAGTAACTTTTTGAAAAGTGAGATTTTAATAAATAAAAATTAAATGTTTTCTCCTAATTATAGTGTTTTTAGTTTTTAAAAGTTTTAATTTATAATAAATATCATATCATTCGCTCATAGCAGCATTAATTAATATCATATCATAATAATTTATAATGATTAACTGTTGTGTTATTATTGAAAATCTTGATGATGAAATTATAATAAATGGCTAATATTGAAAACGATCATTGATTCTCTAAGTAGGAAAGTTCGACTCGAAGAACAAGTAACAATATTTCTTCAACGTAACATCAAGAACTTAGCAAAGCTCTTCATCTTCCATTAATTACATGACGATGCCAAGAACAAGGATGTTGTTCTCGATTACTATAGAGGATGTTTAGAAGTATAGTAGTACTAGTAATTACTTTTAAAATAATTTTTCGTGCTGAAAAGTATATCAATAATATTTTTTTATTTTTTAAAAATTATTTTTGATATCAGCACATCAAAACGATCTAGAAAATATAAATTGCATTTAATTTTATTAAAAAAAATAAAAATTTTTAAAAAATAGATTGCATCGCAGTGCCAAACGGACAAGATGGTGGTTATTTTATTTTTTTTTATTTTTTGTTTTTTAAAAAAGGGTAGCTGGGAAGACCTATAACCCATCCAATCGTGAGTGGGTTGATAACTGGGAAATTGGATGATATGCTTCTAAGCTAAAAATCCAAGATGCCCATAAAGCTCTAGGGGCCCACCCCCCTCGTGACTCCCTGAAAATACAAGTGTTTAAATTGGGGACATATGTTTGGAATTTGGAATGATTAATTTTAGTTTGGTTTAGTTAAAAAAATAATTAAATTAATTTTATTTTAAAAAAATTAAAATTGGTTTAAAACAACTAGTTTTGATTTAGTTTTTTATAAAAAAAAATTGATTTTTTTTGTTTGATTCGATTTTTTTTCTAGTTTTTTTTTTGAGCTCCATTCGGTTTTTTTTGTTTCAGGTCTATAAAACCAAAACTGAACTGGTTGGTTTTTTTAAAATTTTAATTGATTTAGTCGGTTTTTTTGAATGGTTTTTTTTTTTATTTTTTCTGTTTAATCTGTTTTTTTGGTTGTTTTACTCACTCTTATTTGGAATTGTGGTTGAAAGTATTTTTAAAAATATTTTTTATTTAAAAATATAATAAAAAAATGTATTGTTTTATTTTTAATATTAACATAATAGAATTATAGAAAAAACAACAAAAAATATCAATTTAAATTTTTTTAATATCAAATATACTCTTAAAATATATCAAAATACAGATGAATGTGCCCATAATTGGAGACCTAGCCATAATAAATACGCAAATCTGAAACATCATAAGCCATGGATGCACATTTGGCATCGAAAGTTCAATTCATTCATTATTTTGGATTAATTGATGATTGATTTGTAGTAGTGGTAGGTATGATATTGTATTCTAACTGTATTTTTAAATTTTTTTTATTCTTGTAAAAACTTTTAAAATAATATTTTTAATATTTTTTATTATTTTAATATACTAATATAAAAAAAACTTTAAGAAATAACATTTACTTCGCTCCATGGTTTCGTTGGTGAAAAGTATTCAATAAGAAATTGTTTTTTTATTTTAAATTAATATTTTTATAATTTTAAATTTTTTAAAAAATAAAAAATATTATTTTAATATATTTTTAAATAAAAAAAATATTTTTTTAAAAAACAACCGTATAACACTTCCAGGCTCCACCATTTTTTAATATACTAATATTTCTTAAAAAAACAACCGTATAACCCCCCCCCCCCCCCTAAAAAAACAATGGATCTGTTTTAAGAGTAACATGAACAGCTTAATCACCATTAAAAACTTTATAAATAAAGAAAGAAATCCATCACTTCTTTCCCTGAATTTAGGTGCTTAAGATATACGATATCATTCCTAATTTAAGCACGATAAGTCAGCCTAATCTCGTTTGAATTGATTTTTTTTTTAATTTCTGTTGTTATTGTTGGCGTGTCACTGTCTTCCTAGAATTGCTCCAATTTTTTTTTATAATAATTTCAAAACACAATATTTAATTATTATGGTTGCTTTCAAATAGCCTAATTTCTTTTGCGTTTAAGAATGTTTTGGAAAATATTGATTTTTTTAAAAAAAATTTAAATTTTAAATTTTAGATTATTTTAACATGCTAATATTAAAAATAAAATTTCAAAAATTAAAAATATTTTAATATATTTTTATTTAAAAATATATTAAAAAAACAATCAGTATATTTATAGCTTATTTGAGAATGTAGTTGCTATTATTTTTTAAAGTGTTTTTTTATATGAAAATGTATCAAAATAATATATATTTTTATTTTAAAAAAATTATTTTTAAAATTAGTATATCAAAATAATTTTTTTAAAAAACTTAATTTAAAATTAAAAAAATTAAATTCAAATTTTACACAATGATATCACCGGACGCTCCATGATAAATAAATCTCTAGAAAAGCATTAGTAGTTTTTTTTTTAGTTTAATGTGGGTGTCCGGATCAGTTTGCGCGCACCTCGACTAATCCCGCGAGCCCTGAAATTAACGACCATGTAAGCCTCCAATGACTATTATATGAGCAACTTAGGGCTTGAACCTGAGACCACAGAGGGAGCAAACCTCTTGATTCCAAGTTCTTACCACTGGCCACCGCGTAGATGATTAGAAAAGCATTAGTTATTGGTTTTGAGGGAACTACAAGTCAGTCCCCAACCCATACAATGATTAACAAATAAGTCCATAATATAACATAAGCATATCTCAATGTTAATTTAATATTTATAATTTTGTTATTTAATATATATTATTATTTAATATTAAATTAATAAATATTTATGTAAATACTCAAAAACCTATGAATGTAATATAAATATTTAAAATTTTTACACATTAAAGAATAAATAGAATGTAAATACAATAAAACTCAACTGTGAGTACTCATTGCCGTCGTAAAATTCGTAGCTATTATTGACTTGCAGCTATCCCTTAGCTGTATTTGCATTGATTTCATTTTGTTTTTTGAGAATATTAATTTATTATCATCATAAAATAGTATTAATTAATTAATTTCTTTAAAACTAGGTGTAGGGATTGATTGGCACTCATAAACATAGTCCATCATAAACACAAAAACATTTAAAACTTTCCCTCCAATTTTTCTCACCGTCCAAACACACCTCCACTCAGTCCCTCAAATTTAATTGCTTTCCCAAAAATCTCAAATCCCTAATCTCCATGAAAATTAATCATCAAGGCTCCATTTTTAAACCCTCAATCACTTCTTCTTCCTCCCCTTCTCCCCTTTTCAATTCTCAAAAAAGCCACGACGATTCTCCTCTTCCTCTGCCTCTTCGCGTGGCAGATATCTTATTATTCGACGATAAAGACGACGACGTCTTGGATGAGTTGTTGATGATGGGAGGAGAGGCGAGATGTAGAGGGTGGCAGAGGAGTTCAAGCTGTTACCCTCCTCACCGGATTGCTGCTCGATGGATCTCTGGTTTGAGGCGGAGCAAAGTGAAAGAGAGTAATAAGGATGAACTGGGTAGTGATGAGATTGTGCAGGTTAGGCGTTCGATGAAAGGGCTCAACGAGCAGGATTCGCGGAATTCGGCTTCCGAGATAACTGTTTCAGGTAAAAAAAAAATTGAGTATAAAATTTTTACTAACTGGAGCGGAAAAGGAGTAAAAAACTATATCTTTTTGGTGTTTTTCAGGATTTTTTTCCTGTTATATTGAGGTAATGAAAAACCCAGAAAATTATGTATGAGAAATCCAGTAAAAATAGCTGTTAATTTGACCCTAAGGAAAATTATGAGATGCCCAGTTAAAATTTTGAGCAGAGGTGCATGTTTTTTTTTCCTTTTGTTATAATTCCGTACATCTTGTGATCGGATGTATTTTGTTTCTTGATGTATACAAGAAAGGTTTTTTTACATGGTTAATGTTGTTGTCTTCAAAATATTTGCAGAACAGTGTAACAGGGAGGCTACTGTCAACCTTGGAGTTGGATGTTGTCTATTACATTTAATTGCAGCGAGTAAAAATGAACTTGATAAGATGTTGGAAATGCGAATGCAAATGGAGAAGCTTCTTGAAAATGTGAGAGAGGAATTGCGAAAGAAAGATGGTCTCTCTAAGCCATCTAACGTGTGTGCTTATTCAACCACGCAAATTGTAGACGGTCCGGATTTTGAGACCCAGCTCTCTCCGCAAATATTTACATCGTCATATGTTTTGCCAGGGTCGTCAGCAATTACCGTTTGTGATCATTCTTTGAGATGGGAGACGCCTATGCAAGAAGAGTGTTCAGAAGGAATGGATAAACTTGAGGCAGAACTTGAAGTTGAGCTAGAGAGATTGCAACTTCACTTAGATACAGTAGATAATTCGGTGAAATGTCCACAGAAGAAAGGGAGATGGGTGAGCTGAATATTATGTTTTTGTTTCTGTGGTTTGTTGTTTCTTTTGGAATCACGGCATATCTGTTTTTGAAAGCAGAAAAGAGCTCTGAACTTTTGATTGACTCACAGCCAATGGTTTCTTTTTCATTGCCTACATGTTTATGTTAACTATAGAAGTCTTTCATAAAATATGAAGCGTGATTTTGTAACCAATCTGCACACTGGAATTTGTATTCATAACTCGTCCAGTTCTTTTGGATTCTCTTCCCATGAAGATTCATGGAAGTTCTATAGCCAGCTAGGACTTTTAACCTTTGCAAGATTGTTTTCTGTTCATTTTCCTGCCACAATATTATGTGTTCATAGTTATATCTACTGAGTTTTGGAAGTTTGAAACGGCAGGTCACAAATGAGGACATTGCTACGTCAAAAAGCCAGACTGGAAGTTCTGGAGAAGTAGTTGCTTTTGTATTTGAAGACCAAGCAGCAGGCTCAGAAGAGCATCGCGGTGTTCCTCCTCGTGAATTGGAGCGAAGGTTGCACGAATTACTCGAATCAAGACAGCAAGAACATATAAGAGAGTTAGAAGCTAAGCTAGAATGTCTTGAGCACAAGCTCCGGGAGAAAGAAATGGAGGTTTCTTGGTGGAAAGACACTGCACGTCTTATTTCTCGCCACCTTCCAGGATCTTCAAAATTCAGTTCACATCATCTTGCAAAACTTCTTAGTCCTTAACATGAGCATCGAATTTATAACAGCTTTTGCTATTGGAATGTTTATGTGCCCCCAAGCCTGTTGTTGTAATTGGTGTTTGATGTCAAGACTGTTTTGCTTGGGACTCCACAGTGTCCATGTAATGCACAGTGGGCGATGCATAAAAAGGAAAGATGGGCAGCGATTGAAACTGCAAATTTCTATTTTGCTTTTTGTTATGCTGAGCAATTTGAATAGCTTTAGGTGAATTTCGATGCCCAGTAAATTAAAAAAAAAAATAGTATTCTTGTGTTATTTGCTTTTTGTAGAGGACAACTCCCTTGTAATTTTTATATAAAAAAGTCAAAATCTTGTTGATATTAGATAATAATACCTCCGATGACAAAGGAAGAAAAAGGAAACCAGAAAAAAAAATTAAAAATAAAAAGTTTTAGGAAACCACTCCACCAAACATTTAAGTTTATTTTTTTTAAAAAAAAAACAAATGTTAAAGAAAATCCAAATATAGAAAATTTAAAACAAGAATAAAATGAACAAAGTAATAAGTGAAATGTTGGAAACAAAGAAACTCCAATGATTCATGGAAATGTCTTGGACAAAAATTATTTATGAAAAAAAATATTTTTTATACTAGAGAAGATTTTATTAGATATATGTTATATATATATATATATATATATATATATATATAGGTGATCATTTTTGATTCGGTTGTTATATAAAAAATAATTAAACTAGTTTTTTTTTAAAATTGAACCAGAATCAATTCAAACTGACTGTTTCGGTTCGGTTTGATTATTTTAGAGCAAAAATCAGTTCAAACTAGTTAGGCTTGGTTTTTTGATTTGGCTCGGTTTTTTCCGGTTTGGCTCTGGTTTTTTCCGTTCAGGTTCGATTCGGTTTTTTTGTTTTTAGGCTTATAAAACCAGATCCGAACCGGTCAGTTTTTTAAAAATTCTCATTGGTTTTTTTTTCATGTTTCTGTTTTTTTGTTATTTTTTTTAATTTTCTCAGTTTAATTGGTTTTTAAATTTTTTTTGCTCACCCCTATTTATATATAAAGATATTAAATTTAAATGTCTTTGTTTATGCTTGATATGATATAAAATACAATTAAAATTAATATCTTTGAACCATTAAAATTTATTAATTAATCAGGATATTATTATAATCTATTAATTTATACATTGATTCATGAAAATAATAATTTATCAAGGTATTTTTTAAGTTTTTTACAGATCAGTGTGAAGGTAATGCATATATACTATAATTGTATGAATATTATCTGATTATCAAATTACAAATTGACATTATTGTATGTATTTGTTTCACCTGTACAAGTTTATTAATCAAATTAATCTTATTAAATAGAAGTTATGATCTATTCATTTTTGCAACAAACTAAAATTCAATTCTATGTATACTTAATTAATATATTTAAGTGTTGAGAACATCGTGGAAAAAAATATGAATAATAAGTTAGAAATGAATAATAATAATCATATTTTACAAAGATGTTTTAATTTTAATAATTTTAATGTTTAAGGATATTATTATTTTATTATCAAGTAGGACCTGAGCTTTTTTCAAAAAAATATTATTATATAAATTTAAAAAATTATTAATTTACAATATTTGTCCCAAGTCACAACGGAACAAAAATATTATTATTTATTTAGGTAGAAGCTTCTCAAGCAATTTAATTACAAATTCAATTCAAATTATGTCTCAATCTTTGAATTCTTAGATTAGACCGATTATAACAACTATAACTATTAAGTGAAAAATAGTAAAAACAAGCTTCATCAATACATTTTCTCTATAGTTCTCTCTCCTCCATCCATTAAAACATTCACAAATTGGGCATTTTAGGAGGAAAGTAACTATTTTTGCCAAGCCCTAGGTCCAATTGACCATAAAATTTCCTAGCTCCTCAATCCATCTTGTTGCTATAGATAGGTGATGATGGTTGACTTGGTTATCATAAAAAAATAAAAAATAATATTTAAAATATTAATATTTTATATGAATTTTTTTTAAAGTAACATATGTAAATAAAGATTATAAAAAAACATTATATAGTTATTTTATATAAAAAATCAATAAACAATTAATGTGGATCAACTAAAGCTTTTTTGATAGTGTAATTATGATTATTTTTCAAATAATTTTTTATATTAAAATGCATCTCAATAATTTTTTTTTATGTTTTCAAAATTATTTTTCATATCAAAATATCAAAATGATTTAAAAATATTAAAAATATATTAATTTAAAGTTAATAAAAAAAATTTTAAATTTTTTCAAAAGTGTTTTTAAAATATAAAAATAAATAATTATTTTACATTGAAAAGTTAAGAAATATTTTATATAAATGTATATTAAAAAAATATGTGAGGTTAAATATTTATAAATTTATTAAAATAATATAAAAAAATTAGATCACTTCTAAATTTAACGAGGTTTTTGTGAATTAAAACTTGATTAAAAATTTAAGTTGTCTGAGTCTGGATTAACCCGCGAGTGAAGTCTGGCTTCGTTTTATAACCTTTAAATCTATCTGGGAGTGTGTAACAATCTTAAAAAAAATTAACCATTTTAGAAACGCGTTTATCCCGCTTTTTCAAACGGTACTTTAGACTTAGAAATTGCAAAAACGTCACTAAACCAATTGAAATCCACCAAATCTCGTCCTCTAATACGAAGATTTCCAACAATCCAATCCTCCAGAGCAGCCTAACATCGTTGCCATTAAAAGTAGCCAGAGGGTACTGTTTACTTTCTGTTTGGTTGCCGAGAAAATTTACAGAGACAAAACGCACCAGAGGTAAGTGACCCAATTGTCATACTTAGTAGCTGACTTTCACATTACAGTTTACTTTCTTGAATTATTCAAAAAACAGGCCTTTGTCCACTAAAAAGCGCTGACTTGGTTATCCTATAAATGAATTGATTTCTTTCTTTTTTTGTCTGATCTTGACTGAAGGGTTCTTTTTTTTTTTTTTTTTTTTTTTGTGGTTGTGATCACACATCTATTGTTTCCAATGTTTATTTTTAGACCCCAATTCAAAACTTTTAAAGAGTGGACCTTTCACTTTTGTTATTTCGGAAGAAATGGCTTTTCTTCATGTGCTGATTCTTGTTATCTTGTCTTTGAATATATATAAAAATAACAAGGCAATGGCAGAAGGAAGTTCTGGGTCTGAGTTTACCCTTGATTCAATAAGAAAGTCTTTGATCAGACAAGAGGATACTATTGTTTTTTGTTTGATGGAGAGAGCAAGGTTTCCTATGAATTCTGCTTTGTATAATCAGAGTTTGGATTTGGTTCCTGGGTTTTCCGGTCCTTTGGTGGATTTCATTGTTCAGGAGACAGAGGCAGTTCAAGCTAAGGTGGGTGTGGTGTATGTTTAATTTTGGTTTCTTGTTTTCTTAGAATGTTTGTTTTGTTGTGTGATGTTTTCCTTATTTATTTATTTCAGTTTCTTGTATTAAAAAAAGAGAGTCAATTTAGTTTCTTTGTTGTCAAGGTCAGTGTTTGGTGCCTTGAAGTTCTAATTGAGGAATACATTGAATTTGTTTCTGTAAGCAACTGGTCATAGATTACAACATTTTAGATTCTGATAATAGAACAACTATACTGTGGTTGACTGATAGTTAAGCATATAATATAAATTATGGCTGACAATGTCAAGGCCAAGATACATGAGATGATGCTTCATTAGGGTCAATACACTTTCTCGGTGCCTTGAAGTTGTCCTAAGATGAGACTGCAAAATGTTAGGTCCTGACAACGGGAAAAATAGATGGTGGCTGACTGATTATTGAGCATGTAATTAAAGTCATGACTGATGATGTTTCCTTAGCTCGGGTTGGGTAATGGACACCTGCTGAAGATGCAAGGATTAGAGGGAATCAAAACCATGGCAATGAAATATTGGGTTCATGTGCATATTTCAGTTTGTTTTAGCCTTGCTGTCTGTGTCAGTTTGTGTTTGAGATGCACCAACTCTAAAATCTTGAAATTATTCATCCCAAATGATGCACTTAAATAGAACCTTGGCAATTGAGTGCACTTAATAAAACTGTGCCAATAGATTACTTCAGAATGGTTTGGTTCTGGTTATTTTACAGGCTGGGAGGTATGTGAATCCAGAAGAAAATCCTTTCTTCCCAGATAATTTACCACCTTCATTGGTTCCAAACTACAACTATTCTCAGGTAATTGCTTGAGTTGAACTTTGCTAAGTGTCTTAATGTGAATCATGGAGTTAAAAACAACTTTATATCTGGTTATCTAATCCTGAAGGTGCTTCTTTTATAGGTTTTGCATCCTGGAGGTGCTTCTATTAACATAAACAAGGCTATATGGGATATGTATCTAAACCAACTACTTCCTTTGTTTGTTGTTGCGGGTGATGATGGTAACTATGCGTCAACTGCTGCCAGTGATCTTAGCTGCTTACAGGTAAAGGTGCTTGTAAATTGGGATGCCATGGCCCATATAGCAAACTATGTTTAGCTATTGGAGATTCAGATGGTCCTTCAGCTAAACCATTGCTTGTATTGACTATGAAAACTATAACCACTTGCTCCAGGCCCTCTCTAGAAGAATCCATTATGGGAAGTTTGTGGCTGAGATTAAATTCAGGGATGCTCCACACGACTATGAACCTCCAATTCGTGCCAAGGTAAGGTTGCTAAGCACCACTTAATGTAAGGTTGGCTAGATTAGTTGGTGTTTCATGATCATGGTCTCATGCAAATGTGGTTTAGGAACATGGTGATCCAATTCATTAGTGCTAATAAGTTGCCATTTTGTATCTCTTGATTATTTGGGGCTGGAGGATGAAAGTGTGATGTACTGAGAATCCATTAGATATATGAAAGAGAGATGGTTGTTTTAGAAAAAAGCATCTATGCTCAAAGGTTATTTCCACATTCTTTACGTACCGACACTGTTGGAATTGTTGCTTCGAAGGCCAAGTTGTATGCAGCTTCTTCACTAGGCATGTAAATTTCAAATTTAGACTGCAATTCCAAAACAGTGGAAAATTTTTTATAGTAGAAAAAATCTGCAAGCTTTGAAACCATTACATGGTGAGAACCCGTGGGAATTCCATCCAATTGTGAATGCTGGAGCCTGATTTTCACTGGTTTATATTTATTAATTCTAATACAACTAAATATGAAATTTTCATGACCAACCCCAGACTCACCTACTAACAGGCTAATGCCTTGATTATCTCAGGACGCAGATGAGCTGATGAAGTTGTTGACGGATGAGAGAGTAGAGAAGATGGTTAAGAAGAGGGTTGAGAAAAAGGCGATTGTTTTTGGACAAGATGTGAGCGGCAGCAACAATACTGACAGTAAACATTACAAGGTTGATCCTTCTGTAGTAGCTCGCCTCTATGACGAATGGGTAATCCCTCTCACCAAGCGGGTTGAAGTTGAGTATCTCATCCGCCGATTGAATTGAAACCTTTCCTTGCATCTCTATTAAAGTGACAGTCAAATTCAAGATGCTGGATTCCAAAAATGGAGGGCATTCATAATAATTCATGATGAATAAGATGTTGAGACACTTTAAATTATTTTAAAACTGTTGTTCCTTCTTAATCTAAGATGACTTGGTAGAAACATACAATACTTGGTGACAAAATATAGATTTGGTGATGTAGATTAAGGCTGGATCAATCATTTGGTTTTAAAATAATTTATTGTCTGCTTTCTGGTATTAGCGGTGTAGTGTGATTGTAATATTGTTTCTTAGACCAGCTCAATTCTCTGTCAAAAAGGAGCTGAGGGATTTTGACAAGAGAAATGTAAAAGGAAAGAGTGTTTTGTGTGGAAAGACTAGAAGTTTTCATGCAAATCATGTCAGAATTGTCTTTTAAACTAATTTTAATTTATTTAAAATAAATGGGCATCTTTTTACAAATATATGGTTAAATTAATGTTATTATGTTTTGGAAGAACACACCTCTTTATTCATTATATGTGACTTTTCATTCACCCTAGCATAAGAACTATATATCCCTCTAGATGCAAAAAAATAAAATAAAATCATCTGGACATGGAGATGAATGTAGCATCCTAAATTTGCCAATATGTATAATGGCATTTAACACAAATGTATCAATCCATCATGGTCCATGGTTTATCCATCCCATGCATCGCCGTCATCTGAATGAGAAATCCTCGAAGAGGACAACTTTTTCCGCCCAATTTAAGTATTCGAGACCATAAACCTTTTTTTTTCCATTTTTTCTTTTTGGCCAAGCCTATTAGCATGCTGAAGACTATTGTCTTCCATTGATCTCTTGAGGAGACGATTTACCTCTATATTCAATTTGGTTCACACGGTCAAGTTTTCTGTACACGTCTACACGAATCTAATCACTTGCAGCGACAATTGTGCTGTTCAATTTATGGCTTCTGGAAAGATAGATTAATTGAAATTCACGGTAAGGATAGATATATTAAAATCTATGATGGAGGAAAGAGATCCTTGCAGTGTTGACATCATAGTGTTTGATAGAAGTACATAGGGTCAGAGGAGAAGGCAGATTGGAGAGAATGGATATCAGAAAGTAGTGGATGGGAATGGTTTTCTAATTTTTGTCACCTAGAAGTGCTATAAATGCTCAAGACCTTGAAAATTCTATGGTGAAGCGATAACTTACAAGGCTCAGGGAAAGAAACTTTGGAAAGTTTCTGCAAGAAGGCAGCAACTTCTTTTCTTAATGAGTATAGTCTCATTAGTCACCAGATCAACTCATATAATGACTTCATCAAGAATGGACTCCAAAAGGGATTTGATTCATCTGGTGAGATTATTGTTGAGCCTAAAGAGAATGGTGATGGTGAATGGAGATGAGCTTCAGCTAGGTTTGGAAAGGTTACCCTTGACCCACCAAGCTTTTGGCCTGGTTCAACAGCTGATGAAAATACCAAGATCCCAAGCCATGCCAGGCTTCAAAACATGGCTTGTCCTTCAGGGATGAAATCCACGTCACTTTTCAGGTAAACAAACTATATTCCCACTTCACTAAGTTCATGTTTCTAAACAACTAAGCCAGGATTCAAGCTTTGTTATATATGCGGACAGGGAACCCTTGCGGGGAAAAACATTTTAGCTAGAACTATCTATCAAGGATCTATGAATATTTTCTCATTTAAAGGCTTTACACTGTGATGTATCTTTCTGCAAACATATCAGGTATACTGGAAGGGTTGTCAGAAGTGAGGTTGGAAAGCAAGTCTTGGTGCTAAGACTTGCTATATTATTCAATTGGTTTACAGTTTTTTTCATTTTCTTTTCAGGTTGAAAATGTCTTGAATGTGCTCTTTTTGTTCATCATATAATTTATTTTTGTTGGGATATTGCTATTAATAGGTAATAATATGTGCACCTACCCTAAGAAGTAAAATTGTCATTGTTAAAAGGCTACAATAGAAGTTGCACTAATCATTGACAAAAATAATACAATCTATATGCTGCTACCATTTGTGCCATAATTGATTGTCTTTTGCCTTATCATTGATGCCTATAAATAGAGATATTATTTGAAAGTAAAATGAAAGAGAGTGAAAATAAAAAAGAAGAAGAGAGAAGGGCTGCGATGGCTTGTTGCCATTGCAGCAGCTGTAAGTGTAGCAATAAAAGTTGAGAGTTGAGTTAAAGTGAAGTAATTATTTTCCTTCATGTATTTGTTTTGTATCCTTTCTCTGTCTCTAATAATATCAGCTCTTCTTCCGTAAATGTAGGCGGTTTGCCGAATCACATTAAATATTATATCAGTGTGCTTAGCGTTTAATGGGTAACTATCAGTATATCACCAATCATATTTTCCAACAATTTTTGCCAAACATTTATCATATTTCTTTCAAGTTCATGGCAGGTTTTCATTGCGCGAGAGCAAATTTGTCTGAAGAGACTTGGGATATCAAATACTCAGTGCTGTAGGACCCCTTCATACAAATCTGAAGTTAAGAGGAAGAGGTCGAGTGTTAGACTAGTGGAGCTCCCTAAATTAGCAAGCATTAAAGGAGAAAAGAAAGGCCTCTGTGTATACTTCTTATCGACAGAGATCCCTGTTTATACATTGCTTCTTGCCCTAGGTGTATACTTCTTATCGACAGAGATCCCTGTTTATACATTGCTTCTTGCCCTAGGTGTAAGGTCAGACAGCAGGGATGCTAGCATTGTGACTATATTCGTGATGCTGATGAGAAATGTGAGCATTTTCTGAAGAAGGACGGAGCATTTTCATATGTGGATGAACAGTAAGAAAAGACCAGATTCCCACCAAAAGAATCTGTTCAAGACTGCATCTTTACATATCTGTTTCCTGGCCTTAATAGATCCATGTTTATAAAAATCTAACCAGTTTGATTTTATAAATTTAAAATTAAAAAATCCAAACAGAATTTAAACTAAAAAAATTAAAAAAATAAAATTAAATCGAAACCAAACCTATTAGAAATCATAAAAATAACCTAAAAAACAATATAATTTTTTATTTTTAATATAAAATAACTAATCCGAACAAAAAATAAACCAATAAATTTGAACTAGTTTTTATTTTAAAATAATTAAATTAAAATTAATTGATTTGAACTGATTTATTTTATTTTTTTATAAAAATCAAATCAAACAAAAAATAATCCCTCTTTTAAAAATACAGTAATTTAAGAATTTCTAATTGCCACATTTCTTTTATTTAAAAATATATGTTAAAGCTTATTTTGCAATTAAGTAAAACAAAATTAAATTATTTCGAAACCCGAATTTCTTTATATATAATTAAAAAAATGTTATTTGCAAATATAGTTTGAAGATTCTTTTTTTGGTAATTCAATTTTTTTCAGATGAACAAATTTTTTTTTTTCAAATTATTCAAATATATAGAGTAAAAATACATTAAAATATATTTATCACAATTTTTAACTCCAAGCTAAAGAACCTTTTTATCTTTTTATGACCAGTCCAAAAGCTGAAATTAAGAAAAAAAATTCCTAAAAAATCAAAACTTATTTTAACATTTCTACCCCTAAGCTTCCACACTTATTCCACACACCAAATGCGGCATTACCAAGCAAATACTCTCATCATAATATGGGTACATGCGTCTTTTACTAAATCTGGCATTCTAAATGATAATATTGCCCCTTTTCAAACCAAGAACATTTGACACGACGCTATAAAAGATTTAGTATTTTTAAATTATTTTGATATAATATATTAAAAATATAAATTATTTTAATATATTTTTAAAAAACTTTATTACCACGCCCAAAAACAATCATGCGCACCTGACAGGGCACCCCCACAATTTCTAAAAGGAATCATTTTTCTCTGTGAACTCACTTACTGGGAGCTTTGATTGATCAAAACTCAAAACCCTTAAAAATTTCGACACTGGCAATGTGTAAAGGAGAGATTTTTACTCATTTCAAGGCCATAAGGTTCAAACTTTGATCAAGAAAAGAGGGTTTTTAGGGTTTAATGTAAGTTTTTTTTCCTCTCTCTCTATTTTTAATGCCTTCTGCTTCCTATTTTGGGCTTGTTTTGTTAAAACTGGTTAAAGCTTGTAGCTTCATGGGGCTTTGTTGTGTCTCTGATCAATGAAGGTGTTTACTTCTTTTTTTGTACACATTTTAGTGGAAATATAGTGGTTTTTATGATAGTCCCGCTGTGTTAGGGAAAAACCCAGATGGTTAAGATTGTTTTGTAGTAGTTTTTGTGTTTCTGCTGTCGTTGGAAGGGAAAAAATTACTGTGATAGAAAAAAACGGGGGCCTTTTCTTGCATGTATATGATGACATGATTATATTGTTGATATTTTTTTGGATTTTTGTTAAAAGTTTTGTTTTTTTTTAATGGAATCAAAGTACGAGCTTTTTTTTTCACATTTTTTTTTTGTCGTTGATTACAGTTCTAATGAACGATATGTGTTAAGGTGTTTTGAAGGAAGTCTAGATGATCGAATAGTTTATCATTTGGAATCCAGAGTGAACCCCAAATGCTTAGCATTTGTTGTGGAGGAAGAAATGTATTTGTGGAGGAAATGTTGATGCTGCTCGGGCTCTTGGGCATAATGGCTTGTTGGGTTTTAGTACTAGTGATGTTCTGAGGACATTCTTAATAAAAGCTGGAAATGGTTCTCATATCTGTTGTTTAATGAGCCTTGAAAACTTAAGTTGTTTTCACTGATATGTTCCATGCTGCTTCCACTTCCATTTGGGTTAAATCATCACAGTTGTGATCACACCTTTGGCACTGATGTTCTGTCATTTGTTTATTCTCAGATTTTGAATTAGATGGGTGCATCATCAGATTACATGGAGGATGTGGGTCCGAGTAGTAAGGGTGAAGTTGATGATATGGATATGGATGAGGATTTGATGGACACAACTAACTTAAATGAACTGGGGAAAGAAACTTTGCAAAGTTTCTGTAAGAAGGCAGCATCTTTGTTTTTTGATGAGTATGGTCTCATCAGTCACCAAATCAACTCATATAATGCTTTCATCAACAGTGGACTCCAGAGGGTCTTTGATTCATTTGGTGAGGTTGCTGTTGAGCCTGGATATGACTCATCTAAGCAGAAGGATGGTGAATGGAAACGTGCATCAGTTAGGTTTGGAAAGGTCACCCTTGATCGACCAAGTTTTTGGGGTGGTACTTCAAGTGATGCAGAGCATAATATGTTTCCCAGACATGCCAGACTTCAGAATATGACATATTCAGCGAGAATGAAAATTCATGTCAATGTTCAGGTACATAATTCTATCTAACAGTTCTGTTTTTTATTGGTGATAGCAGTTTGACGTTATACCATCTGTATTGTGTTTGATAGGTTAATTCTTGATACTGTAATGTCAAAGTCTGTAGAGTTGATCTCTGTTTTTCTTTCATGATATATCTTAATTGCTATATTACTATGTCATATTGATAATTTCATGACTCTTAGAATTCGTAATCACATTTCAAAAACTTGTGCTATTGAGCAAGTGCCTTGATGTAAGTTCCCAGGACTGTTTTAAGCTTGATTTAGTTCTAATAACTCTATAGTTGACTTGAACTTGCCAATGATGCTGATGATCAGAATTTCTCTGAGGCAGTGATGGTAGTCCATTTTTAACACATAGGCACCAATGGCTTGAAGACTCAATTTTCAAGTGTTTTCTGCTTTTAATTAATTCCTATTTTTGTAATCATTTTTTGTTTGTTTGTTTGCGGATACACCAATTGACTGTTAAATATGTGGACTCTTATTAACTTGAGAAGAAAAAAGAACTGCACTGTCATCTATGCATATGCACCAATTTTTGCAATCATAGCGTTTTCATTCCATCGCAATTCTTTTAGGCAAGATTGTTTCAGCTAAAACTATGAAGATGCCATAAATTGTTGTGTACTTTCTCTGCCTTTATAAGTTTTTTAATCTCCTATATTTTTTCTGCAATTATGTCAGGTATACACACAAACTGTTGGTAGAAGTGACAAGTTCAAGACAGGGATAGACAAAGTTGTTCAAAAGAATGTTGTTCATACTGAAAACAGGGAAATCATTATTGGAAGGATCCCTGTTATGGTGAAGTCTGACCTTTGCTGGCTGAGAACAGTTGAAAAGGGGGATTGCGATTTTGATCATGGAGGCTATTTTTTGATCAAAGGTGCAGAGAAGGTGCGTTTGAAGTTTTCTGTTTACTTTTCTTTTCCTCTGTGCTTTCAGTTCCTAATCATGTCTAAGCTTGTATTTGCTGTAATTGAACATATGCTTGTTATTGATTGTTTGTATGGTTTGATTAACAACTGCAACCAGAACCAATATATTCCCTTCTCTTCAGTTGTGCAGCTTGTAATGCAAAACAGCAGAACTTTAAGAGAAAAGTGATATATAAGTTTATCAGTGATTTGGACTGAGAGACCTTGTCATGTGTTTGCCGTTTTAATGTTATTCTTTTTCTCTCTGAGGTTGGGAAACAAGCCCTGGCACCAGGACGTACTATATCATTCTACTGGTTTTCTGTTTTTTTTTTTTTTTTGTTTTCTTCATTTGCACGTGCGTTCTCTCTCTCTCTAGTTAACATTTATTGAATGTGCTTTTGTTGATTGTATAAGTTAATTCTACCAAAATATTTATCCTATTGTTTCAATTTACTGCAGGTGTTCATTGCACAAGAGCAAATTTGTATGAAGAGACTTTGGATTTCAAATAATCAGGGCTGGACCGTTTCATACAAATCTGAAGTTAAGAGGAACAGGTTGATTGTTAGACTAGTGGAGCTCTCTAAATTAGAATACATTAAAGGAGAAAAGAAAGGCCTCTGTGTATACTTCTTGTCGACAGAGATCCCTTTATGGATATTGTTTTTTGCCCTTGGTGTAAGGTCTGACAAAGAAGTGATAGATTTGATTGATTATGACAGCAATGATGCCAGCATTGTGAATATATTCTTTGCCTCAATTCATGATTCTGATGAGAAATGTGAGCATTTTCGTAGGGAGGACAGAGCACTTGATTATGTGGATAAACTCTTAAAAAAGACCAGATTCCCACCAAAAGAATCTATTGAAGATGCCATTAGTGCATATCTGTTTCCCAGGCTTAATAGCCGCTGGCACAAGGCTCGTTTTCTTGGATACATGGTGAAGTGTCTTTTGGAGGCCTATACTGGCCACAGGAAATGTGACAATAGGGATAGTTTTAGAAATAAGAGGTTTGAGTTGGCTAGCGAGTTGCTTGAACGAGAGCTAAAAGTGCATGTTTCACATGCACTCAGGCGCATGACTAAGGCTTTGCAGAGAGATCTATATGGAGACCGTGATGTGCACCCAATTGAACACTATTTGGATGCTTCAATAGTGACCAATGGTTTGACGAGAGCATTCTCAACTGGGGCATGGTGTCATCCTTTCAAGTGGATGGAAAGAGTGTCCGGAGTTGTGGGAAATCTTGGGCGTGCAAATCCATTGCAAACGATGATAGATCTGCGGAAAACAAGGCAGCAAGTTCTGTACACAGGAAAGGTTGGAGATGCCAGATACCCGTAAGTTATTCATATTTTATGAACTGGTTCTTGTTTCTGTGCATCTTGCCATTCAGGTGCATCAACTTTACAACTGGAACTAAGTTCCACTCTTTGATCGGTTAAGATGTGCTCATGGATTATTGTGCTAAACTGTCTTGACCACACCTCGTTGCTATAGCAGTTTGTGTTATGTTGATATGTCCTGATCTAAAACTGAAAGTATCCTGGTTGTTTTTCTTTTTTGTTCTTAGCAACATATAACCTGTAGGAAATCTTGAAATCCTTGATTTTAGGGAGGAAACTGACCAGTAAGCAATCGGTTCACTTGTTGCTTAATCTATTCATTTTTATTAGTGGAAGTTTTTATGAGCTATTATGATGGAATGAGTTTGAGTTCTTGCAGAATTTGACATCAAACAGCATGGATTTTCTTAATTCATTTTGTTGCTTTCTAAATTTGAAATGGCGGACTGATTAGAAATCCAAAATGCAGGGTTATATTTTAGCTGCAAGTGAGAGCATAAGCATTTTGTTTGTAGATGAGTGTGTGATCCCAAAAGCTGATGCTGTGTTTGTTAACAAGTTGAAATTTCTCATTTTTGGTTTAAAATGTCTATCTGCTTTTTCTAAGAATATTAATGATTATAAACTGTTTCCTTCCTAGGATTGAATTATACGATTACATGTGCTCTAATACATGCATATTTGATCATTCAAGAAATTTTATCCTTTGTGCTTGTTGGATGATCCAGTGTTAGTGCTTGCTATGTTTTTGTAACATAATTTTTTGGTCGCAGCCACCCTTCTCATTGGGGTAGAGTTTGCTTTCTCTCTACTCCAGATGGTGAAAACTGTGGCCTTGTAAAAAACTTGGCTGTCACTGGAGTTGTCAGTACCAATATATCAGAATCTCTAGTTGATAAATTGTTTGATAGTGGGATGGAGAAACTGGTTGATGATACTTACACTAAACTGGATGGGAAGCATAAGGTGTTTCTAAATGGCGAATGGGTTGGAGTCTGCGAAGATTCTTGTTTGTTTGTTGGTGAGCTAAGAAGAATGCGACGCAGGAGAGAATTGCCCTATCAGGTTGTCTCATTTATAATTTATGATTTATTTCCAAATTTATAGCAAATGAAGTTTATGCATATCATCAATTTGCTGCTACTGTTGAGACCAAAAATTTGATCAAAGGTGTCAAAAATGAAATATGTGACGACTGATAGTTTGTTTCTTTATAATGACTGGCTTGAGAAGTTGCAGTAACAAACTTGTTTATACGTGCTATTTGTGATATTCATGTTTGACCTTGCAATGTCCCCAAGTTTCATTATATACTAGAGGGAAGCTTGTAAAAAGAAGTTGATGATTTTATTGAAAACCTTTAAAATGAACAATTTGTTACAATTGTCCAAGTTATAAACCATCGGAAGAGTGATCATGCAGGCCTCATCCAGACCAAGTGTTAGAAAATGTTGATGTTAGGTAGTCAACACATGATTTCTTCATTATTTTTACCTCTTAAGGAATCGGTTCACTTCTAGAAATTGCTTGGATGCATGTCTGAATTGTTGTCACCTTATCTCGTGTTTTGTCCCTTTCATACATTTCCTTTTTATGATTTTAAAGTATTCAGCATTTGTAGATTTTACTCTCCTTTATCCTTTAAATGGATGGTTGTGGGGATTTCCTTGATCTGATTTGTTTTTGTTGCCATCCTAACATATTCAGTAATGGTTTTCTGATGTAGGTGGAAATCAAAAGGGATGAACAACAGAGAGAAGTACGCATATTTTCTGACGCTGGAAGGATCTTACGCCCTCTTTTAGTTGTTGAGAATTTGGATAAAATAAAAGCATTTAAAGGGGGAAATTACATCTTCACTTCTCTTCTGGACAAGGGGATTATTGAGTTTATTGGAACAGAAGAGGAAGAGGACTGTTGTACTGCATGGGGCATTAAATTTCTTTTAGCGGATATTGAGGGGAAGCAACCTATGAAGTATACACACTGTGAACTTGACATGTCCTTTCTATTAGGTTTGAGTTGTGGAATTATTCCCTTTGCCAATCATGACCATGCGCGAAGGGTCCTGTACCAAGCTCAAAAACATTCTCAACAGGCTATTGGATTTTCCACAACAAATCCCAACATCAGAGTTGACACCTTGTCTCACCAATTGCATTACCCCCAAAGGCCTCTATTTCGGACAATGATTTCTGATTGTCTCGGTAAACCAGGATACCCACTTGGTCATAATGCAGTACTGCCAAAGCCAGAGTTGTTTAATGGTCAGAATGCTATAGTGGCAGTTAATGTTCATCTGGGTTACAACCAAGAGGATTCGTTGGTAATGAATCGTGCTTCTTTAGAGCGTGGTATGTTTCGCTCTGAGCACATTAGAAGCTACAAGGCGGAGGTGGACAACAAGGAGCTAACTGACAAGAGGCGGAAGTCCGAGGATTCTATTACTTTTGGGAAAATACAAAGTAAAATTGGACGGGTTGACAGCCTTGACGATGATGGATTTCCTTTTATTGGTGCTAATATGCAAAGTGGTGATATTGTGATAGGGAAGTGTGCAGAATCTGGGGCAGATCATAGTGTAAAACTGAAGCACACGGAAAGGGGCATGGTTCAGAAAGTGGTATTGTCATCTAATGATGAGGGAAAGAATTTTGCTGTGGTGTCTTTGAGACAGGTACATAAAAAAAAGTTTTAGTAGCATAAAGACCAATCTGTTTGTGTCTGCATGCAAGTGCAGTTTCTGCATGGCTACCTATATGCTCACACATGCATGTCCCACTGGTAGAAAATGTAAGGTCTGGTGATGTGAAACAAATGTAGCATGCGAAGAGCTCCCAATGGTGTTTGAATTTGCCTTCCTCTAGACCTATTTTATGGAATTTATAGTTAACGGATGCTTCTGGGGTTGGTTTTCCTTGGGTGTACGCCTATTGTCCTTTTGAACCAAATGTACATGTGTGTGAGTGGGTGTGTTTTGCATATTATTGATGTTCTTTTGCTTGGTTGTATTAAGTTCTTAAATTGCATTTCCTGTCATTGGTGATGTTCTCGAATTGCTGTTGCAGGTTCGATCTCCTTGTCTTGGAGACAAATTCTCAAGCATGCATGGGCAAAAGGGTGTTCTGGGCTTCTTGGAGTCTCAGGAGAACTTCCCTTTCACAATTCAAGGAGTTGTTCCTGATATTGTAATAAACCCACATGCGTTTCCATCACGACAAACTCCTGGTCAACTATTAGAGGCTGCTTTAGGAAAGGGAATTGCCTGTGGTGGCTCAAAGAGATACGCTACCCCTTTCTCCACTCTCTCGGTTGATGACATCATAGACCAGCTTCACAGGTGATGTTGCGTTCACTGACACCACTCTTTGCTCTGTAATTGAGCCATTTGTAAATGCTGATGCATAATTTCTTTCAACTTCCATTTTATCCGAGAATGCTTTTGAATTAAAAAATAAAAGTCAATGCTGTCTCATTCTCGGTGGTTTGGTGTACCAGACTACAATTTCCAGGCATATGTCATTGTTAAATTTCATACTGTTGTCTGTTTCAAGTTCCTGTCCTCTCCTTTTGTTCATGATCTCGTTTTTGTTTTCAAGTTATTCTGAGAGCGACAATCTGTTGAATATGTACAACAGGGCTAAATTTTCAAGATGGGGAAATGAAAGAGTCTACAATGGTCGAACTGGTGAAATGGTTCGTTCTCTCATATTTATGGGTCCAACATTCTATCAGCGGCTGGTCCACATGGCTGAAGACAAAGTAAAATTTCGCAACACTGGACCAGTACACCCACTTACAAGACAGCCAGTTGCAGACCGCAAGCGTTTTGGTGGCATCAAGTTCGGTGAGATGGAGCGTGACTGCCTCATAGCTCATGGTGCATCTGCAAACCTGCATGAACGCCTATTTACTCTCAGTGACTCCTCTGAAATGCATATCTGCCAGAAATGCAAAAATGTGGCCAATGTGATCCAACGGGCTGTGCCTGGTGGCCGCAAGATTAGGGGTCCCTATTGCCGGGTTTGTGAGTCTGTTGATGACCTTATTAAGGTTAGTGTACCTTATGGGGCTAAGTTGTTGTGCCAGGAGCTTTTCAGCATGGGCATAAGTTTGAAATTTGATACCAGGGTTTCTTGAGCTCTTATTTTGGTGTTTCTTCCGGTTGCCTTCATGTTTATGGAAGTTTCGAACATGTAGGATATGTTTTTCAAAGCTATGTTCGCTGAATCTGTGTATGGTATGGTCAAGTACTACATGGATGGTATGGTTTGATCAGTTCATATATAAGTATTAAGCCAGGTTCCTTTATCTAGTGATTGCAAGTTACAATGTTTTCCCCTATCTGGGACCATTTATCATTTAGGCTCTAACCATGAAATAATGATGGACTAGGAGCGCAAACCCGGGTTCCATATTTTGAATCATGAATGGTGTAGCCTGCAAATCTTGAAACCTATTTGACTCTTTAGCCGAACCGTCATCGTTCTCATGCATCTGGGAAAGTTTCATAAATGCTCTTGACCTCAACATGTGCTGTTTTGAGTTTTCAATTCGAATAAAGCCATATTACCTAAAGTCCAGAAGAAAAAATCGTAAGAAATTTTCATCTTATAGCAAGACTGCAATGAGTTGGTGGGATTTGAACCAGTGGTTGTACGACAAAACCTATCTTCACAAATCAACTAGGATGGTCATCCAAATCATTATCAAACGAAAAATTATGTCGTGGTTTGATCCTAACGAGTTTGTAGGATTTGAACATGTTATCGCTTTTGGCCATTCATCATCGCAGAAATCATGTGGATAGATGACTTGGGTTAGTCCACCAAGGCAAAACCTTCCCTGTCCTGTGGTATTATTTTAAGAAACAAGTGAAAAAGAATTGGATTCAAAATTACAACTTGGAAGAATGAATGAATAATAAACAAATAGAGCTATCTAGGAAAGTCATGGTCAAAACCCTAAAGTGGAAGTCAAATACAAAACCGCCTGGTCAGGTCAACAGGAGTCAAAAAGGAAACAAAAAGCACAGATGTTCCCCCACCACCTGTATAACCAAATCCTAGACCCCCGTTTTAGACAGACAAAACTCTCCTGCCTTTCATTTTTGTTATGTTTCTTTCAAACACTCACATTTTAATATAAACCACTACATCAAAGAACCATGCAAGAACAGAACAAAGATCCTAAAGAAGATTCTAATATTGGCTTTAACTGTGATTGCTCTTCTTTTTCCCAGTCACTCAAAAACGTTATTTCCAATTCACCAGCTCTTGGATTTCAGGTTCTTCTACCTTGTCTTTATACTCTTTTCATACACTTAATGTGTTTTATCAACTTCTATGTGTATAGATGAACTCATCTGGCTGTTGTTTGTTATTTGTGTTGTGGGGTTTCTTCTTTTGTTTTTGTTTATAATGATTGAAATTCTTGTGTAGTTTCTAATCAAGAATTTGTTTTTCTCTTTGAAAGTTGGTATACTGGGTTGTTTTCTGTGTTGGGTTTTTTTTTTTTCATTTTTATGTACGAAATTGGTTCAGTTTGCTGGGAAACATTGATTAGTAAGAAGGGGGCTGGTTTGAAGTGTGGACAAATGATGAGGCTTTCTGTTTAGTTTTGTATATTTTGGAATGATTGTGTTGGTTTGTTGATAACACCTTTATAATGATCATTGATAATTAGTATTAATATAGACTATAGAGAATCCATCAGAGAAAAATTTAAATGTGTTGCTTGCCTCGTAAAAAGCTTGATGTGAGTTTTGTTTTCTTTTTAATGTTTATATAGTCAATTATATAAGAATAATTGATTTGCAGGGGGGAAATGAGATGTTCCAACAGGATGCTTGTGCGGGTACAAAACCTGAAGCAGACCGGGTACAGTTAGAACATCAAGCTGAATGTGCAAATACTTCTAGTGAAGTATTGTCACTTACACCAGCTGCAATATCTGTCCCATATTCAGCATCTGTACCACAAAAGCCACGGTCAATGCGTGCACTTGGGCTGGTAATAAACCAGCAAAATTCTGACTGTGAGACCAGACATCCACACGTTGTGGAATCACCCCCTGCTGATGGCTATAACTGGAGGAAGTATGGCCGGAAGCTGGTGAAGGGTTCTAAAAATTTGAGAAGCTACTATAGATGTGTCTATTCTAGTTGCTATGCTAAGAAGAAGGTTCAGCATTGTGATCGATCTGGTCGTGTCGTTGATGTTGTTTATATAGGTGACCACCATCATGATCCTCCTCAAGAGAAACGCATCAGGGTTGTATCATCTGCTAAGCATACAATAGGCAGTCAAGTTGTAGATCCTTCGGTTCAGAAGTTAGTTGGGTTGGATATTTCTGTCTGTTCAGCTGATGGCAGACATTCATCTCTCAATGTGCCTGAATCAGAACAACAGAGTTCAAGCATTTCAAATGGAAATGCTGGAGCTAGGATTAAAGAGAAAAGTGATGATGAGACAGAGTCAAAACGATGGCAAGTTATTTGAGTAACATGATAGTTTAAAATGACAGATGTTTTATTTTGCTAATATATTCGCTTTCATCATGAATACCATTTTACAGCTCTGGTTCAAGTGCAGTGGGACCCCAACAAAATGGCTCCTGTGGGATTGCTAGTACTCAGGTTCAGGAGAAACATGGTGCTGAACCACGACTGAAAATAAGGCATGTCCTTTGCGGAATTTGGTTCTCTTGAACCTTAGATTTTAGTTTTGAGTTTTCTAATTCAATTCAATTGGTCAACAAGCAGGATTAAAGAAAGAAGTGCACCATGTTCAGTTCCTGTCTGGAAAACTATCAAGGAGCCTGAAATCATTATACACACTGTTTCTGATGACGGAAGCTCAAATGATGGCTATCGATGGCGCAAGTATGGTCAGAAAATGTTGAAGGGGAATTCATTAGTAAGGTAGAATTTGCACTCCTTTTGCTTACGTAGGCATAAATAGCATAGGACTTCGTGTGCTATCATTTCTTTTTCCAATCTCCACATGCATGGCCCTGAGAAAACTTTTCCCACCCTATCTAAGTCTGCCCAATCAAGATTTTCTCTAATTACTTTTATGTGGATCCCTTATCTTCGTTATCTTCTTTTAACCTTATCAATCCCTTGGTGAAATGTTAGGAGCTATTATAGATGCTCATCTTCAGCATGCCCTGCTCATAAGCATGTTGAGAGGGCCACAGATGATGCCACATCCACCACAGTAACATACGAAGGGAAACATGACCATGTTATGCCAGCACCTAAGAAAAGACAATGTTCAGAAAGTCGTCTTATTTCCCCAGCTGCTTCCACAGATGATGCCCGCTGCAAGAAAAACAGAAGCTTATCTAGTCGGAAGCCCTCGAGCAGGTGCTCAGAAGACGGTGAAGTAGATATGATGGGTGAGAAGATCTCGAAGCTTGGAGGTGAGCAGGCATTAGAATCAGCTCAAACCCTTCTTAGCATTGGAATTGATCTCAAGCCTCGCTGAGGAACAAAATTTTGTAGCGGTTGATGCAAATTATAGAATTATCAGGTTGTTTTTCATGGAAATTATATGAACTTCTCATTTCGAGTTTCAATGAAATTTCAGAAGTTGTATTCTCTCATCTTTTTTGAATCCTGAACGCACTTAATTGTTGTTTAGTTCGATGTCCCATTATGGGATTGTAAATAAGTAAATTCCATTCATCTTGGAGAGATCATGTCTGAATCATGGGAATTGAAAAGGTCATACGCCGGGTTCTTCAGCTTTATTAGTGTCACAATCTGAAACCACCATACAGGTTTCATGAATTGGCAATAGTATAGTCTTTATTAAGCTGGCGTAACTAGGTGACCCAAATCAACCCTCTTAGCAGAGGGACAATACAAGTCTGATTTCTTTTCAACAAAAGGAAAAGCAGAAAGTAGAACTTAACAAGAGTGGTTTAAAAACAAGCATCGAGAAGAGCAGGACAGTAATAAGTAGCTATTATCATCAACTGTAAGCAGCAGCAAATGCTACATTATCTACATTCCTTGGCTTTGTTTGCTCATGAAAGTATATTCCAGATTGATTGAGCATGGAAAGTAAGCACAGTAACTCCTCGTTACACAGCTTTGAAGGTCTCTTATCTTCAAAACTACCAGCTTTTAGAACCTCAGTGATCTTCTCCTTGAACAAAAGCAACTCTCTATCTGCGCAAGAAGATGAATGGCACTCTTCTCCATCACTCTCCTCATTGTCCCCATCATCATCCGCACAAACATACTGGTTCCTGTTAATTTCTTCTCCATTAGAGCTCGTCATTTTCGATAATCTGAATAGTTCTATCACCTTCTTCTTCTGCTTAAATGTTGCCCCCAAAGTCTTATTCTTCTTCCCAAAACAATTTTTCGTGAATGCCCACCATTCATCAAGATTCACATCAGGAATTTGATCTTTTGGCCGAATGATAACCACAGAAGAATCAACTTTTGGAACGGGGAAAAAATCCCTCTTGCTTACATTCATCACAAACTCCACATCTGCTACCAACTTCACATTCACAGCCAATCTATTAAACTCAGAATCTCCAGGCTTTGCCAACAACCGACGTGCAAATTCTTTCTGAAGAAGAAGTGTGGCACTTCGAAATGGATTCGCCCCATACACCAATTTAACCACGAGAGGCGAAGATATCCCATAAGGAATGTTGGCCACAACAAGATCAAATTTGGGAAACTCAGCCTTCAATGCATCCTCTCGAATAACCTGCAAAACCCCATTAAGCCATTCCCCAAAAGGTTAAACTTTAACCATTTCCAAAACAACGACATAAGTTAATAACAGAAGAAACCCACCAGTCGACTCTCCAAAAGACTACATTTCAATCACTGTTAAGTGCACAATAAATTAATACTAAAAAGAAACCCATCACGCCGTTCTCAATAAAGATAAAATCTTTCTCACTGTAAAAGCATAATAAATCAATAACAAAGGAAACCGATAACCCCATTTCCAAAAACATAAAACTTTAGTCCTCACAAAACAACTTCTTTCAGTTATTCTATCAAACACTTGCATACAAACCAAACTCACACTCAGTTTATCTTCAAATCCATGCTCCTTCACACGTTTATTAAGAACCTCAACCATCCTTTTATCAATTTCAACAGCAACAACCTTCGAAGCAACATCAAGAAGCTTAAGAGTGAGGTTTCCAGTTCCTGGTCCAATTTCAAGGACAGTGTCCGTAGGGTTTATTGAAGATTTTCTAACAATAGAGTCTAGAATCCTCTGGTTAGTGAGCAAGTGCTGGCCTTTGCTTTTGTAAAAGAATAAATCGTCTTCTTGGTTGTCTTCTTTTGTGTTTCTAGTTCTATATTTTTCATTGTAATGATGAGTTGGCTTGGTACGAAGTTGTCGGAGAGAGTTTTGTCTGAGAATGGATTGGATAAGGTAGAATTGGATTAGATTTCTCTTCTTCAACTGAGTATTCATGAAGAAAATCAAAAGGGTTTTTCCTTTCTCGTATCATTTGCAGGCTCTAATGCGCCATGGCAGGTCTCCCGCAAGGCTGCAACTGTATTTTGCTTCGAGGAGACAAGAAGGGTTAAACTATATTATACTCCTGCCCCTATAATTTCCTAATATTATACTTTTAGTTTTGAAAAAAAGTTTTCAAATTATATATTTCTTACATGCAAATGATTAACTATGATGAGCTAGCTTAAAAATCTTGCTATAAAGATATATTAAAAATG
Organism: Populus tomentosa; assembly: GCA_018804465.1. Taxonomy (NCBI): domain Eukaryota; kingdom Viridiplantae; phylum Streptophyta; class Magnoliopsida; order Malpighiales; family Salicaceae; genus Populus; species Populus tomentosa. The sequence goes on along the minus strand of CM032003.1, from coordinate 1,474,965 downwards.
TAATGTATTTTCAAATACAAAATTGGTTCAATTAGAGAAAAACAATTGAAAAAATATTAAGGTTAGATCGAGTAATTAATCCTTTTCAATTTTTTATGCTTGCTACTAAATAACTATATAGATAAAAAAAACTAATTTCTTATATTTTTATTTTACCTCATGTTTTTCTTATTTCTTTTCCTCTCAAACTCCATATATTTTTATAACATCTTATTAGAAGAAACTTAAAAAACAAATTTAAAAATAATTTATTTAATAATTAATTATTAGTGGTTATATTGTATATTTTTAAAATTAAAAAAAAACCCGTAAATTATTGTGACTTTAAACTCATGCATCATGAATTAAAACAATATAATAATAATAATAATTTTATCTTTCTCAGGTAAAATAATTTTTTTTTCACATGATAAATTGGTTATTATCAAATTAATTTAAACAAATTGATGATATTATATTTTTTAACATAATAAAATAATTAATTATCCTCATAAACAAAAAAAACATTAAACTTTAGTTAAGATGCTATTTTATTTTTTTAATATTTTAATTATTATGAAATGAATAAATAACCCTTAAAATTATTTTTTTGATTTGTGTAGGGCATTTTGTATTCATTATTTTTTTTATATATAATCAGGTTCATTTAGGCATTTTCATATTATTAAAAAATTAGATGACATGTGGGTAGTGTTGTGCTTTCCGAGCGGTGTGTGTGATATTTTTTGGCAATCAATGTTGGTTTTCAGGGTAGCATTCAAATTATCTTGATGACCTCTCTATTCATAGGCAACACGTGTATTTAACGGATCTTTGTTTAAGCATTGACAACCATCTTTTTTTTTTTGTATCTTTTTTTCTCTATCTTTCTCGATTTTCATGCTCGATCCTCTAAATTTTCAAAACAATCATTCAAATTATTTTCCCTTCATATTTGGCCCTTGTTCTTTCTATTACTATTTGTTTTATATAAAATAATTTTTAAATTGAATTTTTATTTCAATTTCATCATCCTTTAATTTTTCTTATATGTCAGATTTAATCATCATTCTTTTAATTGTTATTTATTTTATTTGAGATAATTTTTAAGATTGAATCTTTTTTGGATTTCATCTTCATTTGGTTTTTTTTTCCCTATCAAATTTGATCATCATTATTTTTATTATTATTTTTTTACTTTGATAATTTTTTAAAATTAATATTTTTTTCAGTTTCATCATTTAACATTAAATTGATTAAGAATTGAGTTTCTTCAATGAGCTCGGGCCTAAAATTTTATTTATTAAGAATTTGGTTAACTCAAGTTTAGAATTCACCCAAGTTTGCTTGAATATTTTTTTAAACTCAAGTTTTTTTAGTTTCATCTTTCAAGATTTATTTAATTGAAAATTGAGCTTTTTTATTTTTTTTTATTTGATTTCTATTGGTTTTTTCACTCATTTTAAAAATAATTTGGGTTATCTCGCTCTTTAACATTGAGTTGTTTGATAATTAAGTTTCATGTTTTGATTTAATTAGCTTTCTACGAGATTATCTTGGTATCAAAACTAGGACACATATTTTACATGTTGACTTGGGAGGGATCAAGGTGAATTTCTTCAATCTTTTTTGGATCATATTTTTTTTTAATTTTATCCTTCAATATCTTATTTACTAGAAATTGATTTTTGATCTTTTTTTTTCTTTCAATGGGATTATTGCGTTCTCATTTATGTTTTGATTTGTTATCAAATAAGATTCTTCAACATTTGCTTTCTTGAAAGAAAAATATGATTTGTCATTTTAATTTTATTATTCAACATTTGATTAATTGAGAATTAATCTTCTTGTTTTTTTTTTTAATACTTTTCTTTCTATAGAGTTATCTCATGATTGCGGTGTTAGCGAGTTAACCTGATTTAATTCGAGCTTTTTTAAAAAATATATTTTTTAATTTTTTCATTCAACATTGAATTGTTTGATAATTGAGTTATATTATTTTATTCAATTTATTTTTATAGGGTTACCGCAACTTCACAATCAATCTACATATTAAGCATGCTAATCTGAATGGAATCGGGTCATGTTTTTTCATCTTTTTTTAATTGTCAATTTTTCTTCTAGTTTATTTACTATCATTGTATTTTTTTTATCCATGTTATTAAAGTAGTCAAATTTATTAATACAATTAAATCAATGACATGACTCTTAAATTTATTTTACTTTACTAGCAAGCATTGCCTTAGCATCCTATTTTTATTTTGAAAAAAAAATTAGATTGTCCACGGCAGCTTAACACAAAACTCCTAAAGCATAAAGGTATAAGTGATATTGTTGAGTTTACAGGGCCAGACATGAAGAATATTTTTTTATTATTACAATTATTTTTAAAATATTTTTTACTTAAAAATATATTAAAATAATATTTTATTATTTTTTAAAATTATTTTTAAAATTAATACGTTAAAATAATATAAAATTATTAAAAAATATTAATTTAAAATAAATAAATAAATAAATAATTTTTTTAAAAAACACTTTTAAAACTAAAAAACTAAAAAAAAAAAAAACTCAGATCTTGCTAACCATAGTTTGATATATCAGTTCTTGTCAATTCTAAAACTTGGGTTTTTTTTTTTTAATGAAATAATGCCATTATAGATAAAATTTAAATAAAATAATATTGCTTAAAAAAAATAATTAAAAGACAATCCTTAAAATAACCTCCACCGACCCCAGCCACGTGGGAAGACAGTTTTAATAATTATCAGCTCAAATGACTGGTCGTTTTGCCTCACGAGTTTTTCGTCCTAGTGAGGTGTTGAATGATTAGTCGTTTCATTTTGTGACACTAAGGTAGGAACATTTGCCTAATGATATGAACCATGGATTTGTAATCTATACATGATCATGAAATCATGGACTGGACTTTTTCTTGTTGAATCATATGATCCATGGAACAGGTGAAAGGAAACAAAAGTTCTATCGTCTCTGCAAAATCTTATGAGTAAACAGAGAAAAAAAAGGCCTTGAAATAGTGGCCATGAAACTGTTGGCATAGCTTGTATAACAAATAATATGATAACCTATTCCAAGGAAAACATTAGAAGGGCCAAGTTTCCATTCATCCTGCAACAATGGAGCCGGCAAGCAATACAAAGCTACAATACGATCCTGGGATCACCTGTGTCTTCAAGGACCCTCATCTATTACTGCTTGTAAACGATCCTGGCCACTTGCATCCTGCATCCGACATTCCCTCTTGAAGCTTGTATGGGTTTATCACTCAGATGTAAGGTTCTCGCAATGTTGTTGGCAGCTCCAACTCTGGTTCGAGCTCCCCAAGAGGGGAGAAATAGCTATCCACCATGTCTTTGCTTACTTCTTCTAAACTTGGAGGGTCCCACTGCATTTTCAGATGGGAAACAGATTACTAATTGGAGTAAGAACAATCATATGAGAAAGTAAGATGATAAGTGGATTCAGTACCTTTGGAGCAAAATCCTTATCTACTAGCCGAGCACGAACACCCTATGAAAAAGCAGGATGAAAAAGCAGAATTCAACCAGTTACAATAGATTGGATCTTCAAAATGTTTTGCAGCATGTAAAACAAATATGCAAAGAGGAAAACGAAAATTAAAAGAGAGCGGGAGAGAAGAAGAAGTTACCTCACAGAAATCATTAGACACTCGTTTGGACATTCCAGCGAGTGACATTCGATATTCACGAGCAAGACACTGATCAAGAGATTGAAATCTACCTTCTCGTATCTAAATGCCAAGGAAACTGAAGTCAATTTACAATAGACACCACCATAGTTGTGAAGCATCATTAACCTACCGAATGCAATGTAACTTTTAAGCTCAGTGGTGAGGCTTCTTTTATTTTGCCGATGGCATTTTTACACCACTCATTATAAGAGTTGGCTGCCTCATTTTCCTGAGAAAATAAAGGTTCAAATGTCAGACACACGACGGCAGCACAAAGGGCATTGCATAGAAAATGAAGCTTACCAGTGCATCAACAATTTCCTCAACTGTATCATGGCTGAAACATTTATCAATTGTCTCAATCCTGAAACAACAACAAAGGATGGAAATGGGGAAATAAAGTAAGTTGGACATACAGGTTACATGTTCCATTTCTTGTATAGAGTTATGATGCCTTTTCTTTTTCTTTTTCTTTTTCTTTTTGTTTATGAATGCTACAAGAAACCAAACCTAGAACCACCTAAGAAACCACCCAACCCCCTTACCACTGGCCCGTTCTTAGTGGATCAGTTATGATGTCTTGTAAGAATGCTTATATGTCATCACTGTCAAATTAATGATTTTTTCCCCAGATAGATAGATATTGCAACTTGCAAGAGTGTTCAACTGTAATGCATTTAATGATCAATACTATATGAACTAATATTGCAATTGTGGAGGAACTAAATCAACACAACAGGATATGAAGTAAAAAAGTAAGAAAATGCATAAGGAGACATTACTTGTAAAGGACGCTTGTCTTATCTGGATAGACAAGGTCACCATATTGTGCAAGAGAAGTCTCTATGACAGTAGCCTCATCTGTGATCAGTTTACCGAGACGTTCTTCAATCAAATCAAGTCTCTGTCAAGGAAGATGTTATTATAGGCTACACAACATTTACAGATGCAGACAAAGAGTAAAAAAGAAGGAATCAAGTAGTAGATTGCAGTGAAAACAGACCTCATGTAATGCATAGTGAGAAGCAAGGCCACAAGCAATCATTTCTACACCATTAAGCTTGTCTCCCGTTAGAGCCAAGTATTCCCCTGAAACAAAGAATACTGAATACCAACATCGTGCCCAAAAAAAAGGGAAAAAATTCTGGTTCACAAGAAAATAAAAGTATGACATCGAACAGAACATATGATAAATAATGCATATTCAAAAGCAGAGATAGTCTGGTGTAACCTAAGTAACCAGGTAGGCGAGAAAGATAAAAGGAGGCCCCTGCATCAGGATGGAAACCTATTTGAGCCTCTGGATGAGCAAAAACCTGCATACCATAAGAATAGTTAAGAAGCACTTCACCTGAATGTGTTTTATGTAACATAAAAACCATGGCAACTACATTGATATGATACAAGGGAAAGCACAGTTTCAAAGTTGTCTGACTCAAGTTCAAGAAAATTAATAATGTTTCATTCAGATGTTAGTCTGTAGCACTAGTCACTTACAGTTTTATTAGTTGCCACACGAAACATTCCTGGCACTGCAATTCCAGCCCCAGATCCCATGGTAAAACCATCCAAGATGGCCACCTGAAAGAATGTATAACAATAGGAAAGTAAATTAAATGATGACCAGTTTAAAGCTACCCACAAATGTTGTTCTATGAAAAAAATTGTACTCTTATTACATGATAACAAGATTTCATCCATAAACTTTAGCAGCAGAAACATAGCAAGATATTAGAGTACCCAGATACCATTACTTAGCTCAAAACTGATTGAGCTCTACATAGAGATTTTCTAAGAGGTTGTATTCTCACATTTGGCTTCAAATATGTTGCTTGTAGGTAGACAAACTTATACAATGTCTGGAAATATGTTTTGCATTCTTCCATCTTTCCTGTACATGATCAAAATGCAGTTCGGAAGTGTATCAGCAACAATGTCAGTATCATGACTATTTGTAAATGTGAAGCAAAGGCTGCATCTGAATAAGAAGCAACACTAACAACTTCAAAGTTGAACAAGGAGAGAAATGAAATGTTATAAAAGGTTATGAGTCAGTAAATTATTGCCAGGTGATCAAAAGAATGAAACAGATGGAGTAAAACAGTTATGTCCAAAATCAGGGCCCTGTCATATCAATCAGTTCTAAAACCACCAACCATTCTACCTCTGCAGAATTCTGTGCAGTGCAAACACATTTCATCAGTGAACTGTCATCAGGTACCGGAAGACAGATTTATTTTGGCCTTTGAAGTTTGAACAATCTCTCTTAACTATAACATCGAGAAAGGATCCCTAATGTATATGATGGAATGTGGCTCATTCAAAATTCCATGGACATAGCCTTGTGGCTCAAGAACTCATGAGATAGACACACGGACACACTAACTGTACATATGTGCATGTGTGTGGGTGTGCACATGTGCAAAAGCATGAAACCCACCTTCATTTAACAACTCACAAAGGGAAACAACATCTGAACCGGAACAGAAAGCCTTGCCGCTACCCTTCATAAGATATGAAGAAAGCAGGTTAAACACCAAGCATGACCAAATTGGAGCAGAAAAAATAGTGTCAAATTTTCGAAAACATCTCCTAAAACAAAGTAAAAGCATTTGGAAAACATGTTTATAGGATATGTTCTTAAGTAAAGTCAAAGCTCTATACCTTCATCAAGACAAATCCAATATCATGGTTTTCTTCCCAAGATTCATACAGTCTCTTCAACCGAGCCACCTGCCAAGCAAAAGACCTTCAACTCATTTTCAAATTTTCCACATAGCTGCTAAAGAATGCTAATGAGCAAGCAGAACAATCGAAGAAAACGAGAGCAAACCATTGGAATTGTGAGAGCATTGCGAGAAGCTGGTCTATTAAGAATGGCTGCTCTTGATTTCGCTCTTCCTTCAACCAAAACCTGAAATTTACCACCCAAAAAAACAAAAAGCTATTTTTTTAAAAAAAAAAAATTTATTCACAAATAAAACATTTCTCAAAACTAAACCAAATGGTGCGCGCACTCAACACACACAAAAAACAAATTAAAAAAAAAAACTTTCAACTGGGCACAAGCATTTCTAAACAGCTAAACAAAAGCTCCATTCTCGCGAGTCTTCTTCACATAAATAAACCATTTCTCAAAACAAAACCAAATTTCATAAACACTGAACATACACAAAGAACAAATTATTGAGCAAAAAAGATCAAAACCTTGCACTAAAAAGACCCAGGCTCTCAACTGGGTGCGAAAGGTAAAGACTCCAATAAAGGGAAACCCTCCGTATGCTTGTGCTGTCACAGCACAGGTCATTTTGTGGGTCTGAGACAGAAGAAAGCCCAAAAGCCACTGAGCTTTTGGTGTCATCTCCGCTGGCTCAAGAAAGAACCACCAGAGCTGATTATTTACAGGGAAACTCCAAAGATCTCCTCTGACAGAAGGCAGACACCTAGAAGATTCTATCATAGGGTTCCCCCGGTATCCTGCTAAATTGTCTTGACTTTGGTTCTATTTCGTTTGGGAAGTGAGAGGAATTCCGGCATTAAATTAACACAAAGACTCGAAGCTAATTCGTGGGCATTCCTATCTAGAATAAAGGAGTACAAGAAAGCCTGCACCCGAAAATGAAAGAAAAAACAGAAAGAGCGGAAATGATAAATAGACTCTCAATTGGGTGCGAGTATTTTTTAACGAATAAACAAAAAGCTCCATTCTTCTTAATTTGCTCTTAATAAACGAACAAATTCTCAACACAAAACCAATTGGCGCGCAACACACAACATACACAAAGAACAAGTATTGAAGCTCGAACTTAGAAGACAAACTTTCTACTTAAAAGCCTCAATCTTTCAACTGGATACAAAAAACTTTAGGAAAAAAAAAAGCCCCATTCTTGAGAGTCTTCTCTTCATAAATGAACCAATTCTCAGTAGAAAACCAAATGCCATACACACGAAACGTACACAAAGACCAAAACTTTAAGCTAAAAGACTGAAACTTTCTACTAAAAGACTTAAACTTTCAATTGGGTGCAAGAGTTTCAAAACAAAAACATATACAAAGAGACTGACAGACTGACCTGGTCTTGAGGATCATCATATTGAGCATCGTAAGGTAAAGCAGAGAAGTTTCTCTGATAAGAAAGAAGCCCATTTCTAGCTTGCTTTAACTTTATCAATCCCTTGAATCTCTGCATCATCTCTAGCTCTATTTGCTTGTGCAGGTGTTGGTAATGTCTCTTGGGTTCGCTTCTCTATCAATGGAGGCCACCCTTGGTTCAGTTCGCTGTTCAGTGCGTTTTGCTCTCGTAGGAGAAGCGAGGGAGTTCCCTAGAGGGAGTGGGGTTTTACGTTAATGGGCTAAAATGAATGGGCTGCATCACCTTGTTAAGGGTTTCAATTTGGGTTTTGAAAGTTTTATTGATGTCCGAAACAAAGTCCTCAAAGAATGATTATTTTTCATTTTTTAGCTCTAAGCCTCTAACTATAGTTGAACCAGTTTTAACCATAGTAATGACACACAGCCCAGCTCATAATTTGACTCAAGGTCCATGTTATAGATTAACCGGGTTGACAAAGGCAAATCAATGTTTTAATTTTTTAAAGTAAAATCTTGGAAAAAAATCAATTTGAGTTTTAATCGAATTGAACAGATTATATAGGTCAACTCCTCCTTATTTTTCTTCTTGAAATCCATCCTAAATCAGGTTTAATGCTATTAGATTTAGGGTTAAAAATTAAAGATTAAGTATTAAGGTGAAGTTTTACAAGTGTTAAAAAATGACTTAATGATAAATTAAAAAAATTAAGAATGCTTGCTGGTTATGTAAAATTTATGTCTTAATAGTGGTTGGTGAAACTTAACAAATTGTAATGTTAGATTTAACGAATAATTCAAATTACACAAAATAAATTATAAAAAAGTTGCATCAAATTACAACCAATGTCATTGTCATCACTAAACTGCCCTAACTTTGGCTCTCAACCCTTGTGATTAAGAACAAATTCATGTATTATGGTCAAATGATTGGTGAGTGTTGACAGCATACGAAATGTAACAAAAATCTCTTTGTAAGGTTCAGTCTAAAGTTGAACATGAGTTCATCTTTATTTTGTTCAAAGATTACAAAGTGTATAAGAACTTGCAGGTGACCAATCAAAAGCAAATCCGGAATCTCATCGTCGCCTTTGTACGCATTTACTTCCTTGAATCCATTGCTATCATTAGCTTAGAACTTGTTTCGAAAAAGTCAAGTGCTTCTTCAAGAGAAAGTAGTCAGCTCGAGTAAGAACGATGAGCTTCATCCAGCTCTCCTGCTGGAATAGCATATGGTGAGTTCCAGTCAGCATCAAAGATTGCTTGAAGCTGTGAAACAATGGCAGGGTTGTATGTCCCGAAACTGACACCAGCTGTTGTGTAAAAATAATCCCATATAAGATTGCTCGTGCCAATGTGGGCTCGTGTATCACTAACTGCATATTTTCCATGATTAACCCGCGTAAAGCCTGGATAAATGTTTCCTGTGCTAGTCCCATTGCTAATTGCAGGTCCTGTCAGGTTATAACCTGGAACTAAATAGTACTTGATCTCAACTTTACCAGAACAGTTGTTATACTTGGAGGAAGAGCAGAGGACATTAGAGTAGAGAAGAGACTTCAGATACTGCTCGGTGTTATCGATAAAATGAGCCCAGAATGCTACCAGTAACTTCACTGTTGCGTGCTTGGAGAAGACAACCTACCAATTCAACAAAGCCAAAACCATTGAAATACAAAAATCTTTCAGAACTTGGAATATTCTTGGTAAATGCAGATACATATGCACACGCCAAAAAAAAAATGCAGTGAGGCATGCACATCAATAAAGTAAGAAACTCTATGAGTTTAGTAGAAAAACGTGTTCTGAAATGCTACACATCTTGTTTTTAAGAAGTGTAGTGATCTTACGAATGCAGAAACTTAATGGTATGAAGACATGGATACCTCAGATATTACAGAGGAAAGGGATGACCAATAAACTGTTGGCTTCACATATTGGGATTGGCCAAGCCAGTCCATAGTGTTTATCCTAACCGTGGATCCAGTTCCAACAGATTTAATTGTATCAACCCATGCCTGTTCATCAGCCTGGAACCTGCCAAATGAAAGCTGCTAGCCGAATATAGTATCAAAATGGGCAAAGCATAAAGAGCAAATCACGTTAGAATATATGGACGCATATCAGATGCTACATGCATAAAGTAACCAAAAATTGCTCGATTACCTCAGGAGGAGCAAAGGATAAAAAGCTTGGTTGAGGCCACAAATTTGAATTACTGTGCCCGGGAGTTTCTATTGGAATATGGAACATATATGGGTCTGATAATGTTGGATAGCCTGTAGTATGGGGAGCCTTCATGGAACGAGGAAGAGGTGATCTGTGACAGAAACGTCATCTTCAGTTCGGTTAATCGTAAATTTCCAACTAACAAAACAGTAAACCATGAAATGAACAAGGACCAAAGGAGTTGACAAATGAGTTCTTGAAAACTGTCAGGCAGATAGCTATGCTTCCTGAGCCAACCATAATACAGATGCAGTCCATGCATTATCACACAAATGCATTACAGAAAATGAAGCAAATCTACTATCTCTGCAGCATATGTGCTGGATGACTCAGCCTCGATCAAGAGGCCTGGTATCACAGGATGCACTTTGTGATCTCTTCATATAATTTCTCGAAACATTACAGATGATTTTCCGAATCATCTGACCAAAAGAAATTGATTCCAAGAAACAAATAACTTAATTAGGTTAATGGAAAATCCTCCAACACACCTGCATCTTTCTTTAGAATCAATGAAATGTGACCAGCATGGAACCGTTCTATTAACTTGCCACTGTTGATCAGATACAGTTCTGGTGTAAGCTGATGAATTAAGAGAAGCAAGTTTCCATAGGTTTCCAAAGTAGGTTTCAACACTTTTTGCTATTTTTGGACAATCAACTAGATAAATTCCAACCTCCTTAACCTGAAACAATACCAAAATCATGAAACATCCACCGCAAGATTCAACCGAAACCAACAACATGCTGAGACAATTAGAAGAGCAAACAAAACCCTAAGGTTATGGATTCTGCAGTTCAAGGAAATTAACCAAGCAACAGACTAGACGACCATTCAAAGTACCTGAGTGAGAGATTTCCAATCATTATTTGCAGATCCAATATACACATCTTTTCGATCCGATATCCAAACTTTGGTATGAATTATGCCTGACCCCCACCATTTACTCAGTAACAAAGTCACACTCTTCACATTTGGCCTTCCTGAAGCAAGGTCAGTTGGTTCTTTGGTAAAGTCAGGATAAACACCTGAGTGTTGTAACAGCCTAAAAGACATTCAATTTCACAACAGAACAAACACAGTTCAAATTACAATTACAAAATGCAAGAAGAATTCCTCTAATTCAAGAGAAGCAAATCTTTTTTGTGAATTTGAGAAGCATATGAAAACCCATTCCGCAGAAACTAAATTAGGCCAAACCCAGACGCAAACCAAATGCAAATCACAAATAAAGCACAGAGCAACACTAGAACATGAAAAAACACACCTGATACTAACATTTCTAAGGGCAGCATCCTCTATGGCGTTGTAAACAGCAGAACCTTGATCAACACCAAATCTCTTCATCTCCTCTTTAGAGTAACCATAATCCCCTGAACGAGGATCAGCAGGACTTGCCACTAACTGCCAGTATTGAGCTATAACATCCAAACTCTTAGTAGAATTCTTGGCCAACCAAAGCAACACATCCCCTGTAAGAAAACAATACAATCATATCAAACACTAAAAAACATAATAGATTGCCAAATCTAAACTTTATTTTGATAGAGATAGTTGAATAGCAAAAAGAGAAAAACCCATCAAAGTTTTACCAGTGGTGAGAACACCAGGGACAGGAGAGAGGTGTGGCATGTCTGTAGGGATTGATTGGACTAGCCATGCTTTGCATTGTGGTGATGATTCTGTTAGAGTAAGATTGGCTAATAATAACAAGAGACAGAGAGAAAGTGAAATGATGATGTCTGAAAGTGGATGTTTCATGTTTTCTAGTTCAAGATTGTGGTTACTGTGTGTAAAGGTCAGTGCTTTCTGTGATAACTACAATAAATGGAAGCTATTGGTCATTGCTATAGTTAGAAAGTCAAAGCGCTCGACTTTTGGGTTCACCTCAATCCAGGAAAGGAACATGCAATGGAATCTTGTTTAGATCCAGTGCATTGTTTGACTGATTGAAAGTGTTATAAGGTTGTTTTTAATGGTTTTTTTTTTGAAGATTTATTTGTTATTTTAGTATATAAAAAATTATCTAAAAATTCAAAAAAAAATATTTCAATTTAAAAAATATTATTTTTTTAAATATAGTTATACTGTGCTAACAAAAATAAAAAGTTTGAGTTTACATAAATTTATAATTATTATTTATAGTAATTGTATATAATTCCCCATGTAAGTTATAAGTTATAGCAGGTACAAAAATAAAGATTTATATATAAAATAATATTAAAATGATAATATTATTAAATTTAATTCATCATATCAAACTTAAAACATCTTAAACATATTCTTTATTTATTTCATCATTTTAATGTAATTTTATTGACTTGATAAATTATATAAAAAAATTAAATAACTAATAAAAACATAATTTGACTTTAAAAATATTTTTAAGATGACATCTTTTTTTAAAAAAAATATTGAGATAACAACACATTATATTAACTCAGGTAAATCTAAATTAGCCCAATAAACCTGTAATCTGTATCATGAACTCCACTGAGTTTAATAAGTTTATTTTTTAAAAAAAATTATTTTTATTTAATTATATGATAAAAAATAGATGTTTGCAAAACCGAACACCGGCTCAATACCAAAATATTTATTTAAAACCACGATAACTCTTTAAAAAATAAATCAAAATAAATTATAAAACTTAATTCTCAATAATTATAGTTTTTTTATGAAATTAATTTTTACTTAATTATATAATAAAAACAGAGGCTAAAAAAATTGAGTATTAACCCTATATCGATGCATTTTGTTAAAAAAAAAACATGATAACTCCATAAATAAATCATGATACTCAATTCATAATAATTATATTTTTTAATTATTTTTTATTTAATGATATAACAAATATTGTTTTAATGATATAATAGAAAAAAAACAAATTATTATAAAACAAAGCTCAATTCATAATAATTATGTTTTTTTAATTATTTTTATTTAATAATATAATAGATATTGTTTTAATATTATAATAGAAAAGGCGAATTATTATAAAACAAAGCTTAATTTATAATAATTATGTTTTTTAAAATTATTTTTTATTTAATAATTTAATAGATATTGTTAAAATACTACAAAAATAGTTTCAAAAAGATCTATATAAAGAGAGAAACTTCAGCGTTGATGATGCTTGCTGTAGTGAGAACAGGAAACGAGGTCACAAAGCAAAGAGGTGAAAAAACACCTCTTTATATATTTTAAAAAAATATATTAATAATATTTTTTATTTTTTAAAATTAATATATCAAAATAATTTAAAAAGATCAAAAATATATTAATTTAAAATAAAAAATAAAAAAATCCAAATTTTTTCAAAAACATTTTCAAACCACCCAAACACCCATGCAGGAAAGAGAAATCATAGGTTGGCTGGACAGCTTTTCATGAATAATCTAAGAGAACTTCATACATGGACATAGATAATATTACATTTTGAACCCATCAAAAGATGTTAGAAATTAAAAGCCACTCAAAAAACTGATTACACCTCCATCTCATCTACCAGATAAAGATAAAAGAGTAAGCCTCCATCACCTGCTAGAATCAAAACCTACCACTTTTTACACTTGAACAGTTCTCAACAATCTTCTCCCCTTGCTATGTTCTGATGAGCTCGAATTCACTCTCTCTAGGAGATGGAGTGTCTCCTTTGTCTTGAAGATGAACCAAAGGACTTGGTGTCACCAGGTGCCACTGAAGTTGGGCTCTGCGAACTCCCAGAAGTCTCCGAGCTTCTGTTCTCAACATGCCCTCTACCAACAACCCACAATCTATCAAAGATCCTCCTTGATCGAGATGGCAGCAGCTGCACACCACTTTTGGTGCTCTTACTGTTTTTCTTCAGCAGTTTTCCATTTTTCCGGAAGTCTTCGTCTTTTATCTTCATTCTACTCATTTGTTTCTTGAGGGGTTTGTTATCGTCAGCTGCTGTCTTCTCCCACTCTTCATCTGTGTTAGTTGTGGAATTTGAAGTATCGCGGGCATTGTTGTTGAGAGCTTGAACACCAGAAGCTGCTCTGACTTGCTCAAAAAAGAGAACTTGGACAACAACGCGGAGAGGGAGCCGCTCATTCTGTGCAGCATGCATTGATGCCTCCATTGTCAGTTTCTTGACATCCATTAGCCCGCATATCTTCTTTTTTTCGGCCTTTGTCAAACTGAGATGTTCCTGAATTCAAAATAGCCTTTAGTGAATCATACCAGAAAGGCGTTCCATTCACAAGGAAGAGCTTATGAAAGAAAAGTTGGTAACACAGAATCCTCACGTCGGTAACCATACACAATTTTCTGAAACCCATAACCACCACCCTCAACCCATAAAAAAAAAAAATACAGTCAAGTTCTTCACCATAGACAAAGCAGTTTAAAACATTTTCTATACAAATCACAAATCCCCAGGCACAACACATTTCAGTTGACCATCCTGCTTAAAAAAAAAAATGTAGCATCTTCATTCTAAGGCGGCTTGATGTGAGAAGTCCAGCATCCGACAGTTGGTGATATGGTGGACAGTATATTGTTTTAATAGTGCACACATACAGAAACCCTATAGGTGCTTAAACTATAAAACTGAAAGATTAAATAAGACTATAAATGAAATTACTCCAAGCACAAAATACTACCTTCAGGTAGATGTCAATGGCTTTGTACAGCCCATCTTGAATTGGTCTTGCCGAATCAGGAATTGACCATGACAAGTCAATGAAGCTGGCGATGGTGAGATTTGGGTCGTGTGCAATTTCAGCTAGATATCCATCAATCAATTTACCAAGGTTCATCAGGGTTACATGTTCATGCCCTAAAATAAAGTCACCATTTGCCTTGTTCTTCTCATCCTGAATATACTTTTCATGCATCAAATGACGATTAACAATGCACTGAATCAATTCCACGTCATATAATGTGTTTTGAGGAGGCCGTGCAGGAACCAGTAGATCCTTAACAGAAGCCTCATGCAACTTCAAACTGATTCTCTTCACCAAATCTTCCCTAGGTGAGTCATTGACTCCAACCAGAATGGCAAATTTCAACAATTTCAGCAAGAAACTACACGAACAACCCACGCCCTTGTCTGGAGGCAACAAACAAATGAGTGTTTCTACCAGATATTTGTACCTCCAAGTACGAGCATCAGATACTGAGTCATCAAATGAATCTGGCAGCCATCTGACCGCGTAAGTTTTCAGTGCCTCCCCAATCACTTTACCATCCATTCTTCCCTTTGATTTCACAGTGATCATGACTCTCTTGTAGAGATCCATATCCAGTTCACAGATATCTTCAACCCACCAATCCTTAGGAACAGATTCAATTTTCTCTCTGAAAGTTATCCCTTCCTCGACTATTTTATCGGGCACTGACAACTTACGGTTATATGTGTAGGACCAAGTAATGCTTGCAGGGTCCACAGAGGTTTTAGATGCAATGGAATCTATGCACCTGCCCACAATCTTCAGATCTTCAGACCACGGCAGAAGAGATTTGGCGGTCTGAAGAACAATAATGGAATCCTTCCAGCTACGGAAGATACTGGAGTTCAGAAATACCTCAATTTTGAAAATAAGGTTCCCTCGATCAACGTCCTCAGTCATCTCAAGGTACTCAGCCGCACAACGAGCAGCAACAACATTGTAAGCGTTGAGAGTAACTATCATTCCATAGCAGAATTTGGCACAAATTTCAAAAGCCTTTGGCCCACCAGGAAAATCAACCATATCAATTTCATCAGAGTTCTCACCAGCTTTTGACACAAGCTTTTGCAAGCGATTGCTCTTTGACAAGAGAGGGAACTGCAAGTTCATAAAAGCAACTCATTGTAAATTATAGAAACAATAGCAAAAATAAAAGGAGCAGTAACTCAAGCTGTGAAAGGGCTCTTTTCTGACCAAGTAGTGAACACTTTTATGTAAGTCAGTGGAGGAAGTCCTTTAATTTTGCATATGATAAAATTTAAACTCTCAAGCAATTAGGACTTGGTATAAGAAGATAATATAGGGAAAGCATAATCAAGCTTTTACTAATTCTAGCATCAACAGTACATGGTGAGACCACTAGCGAGTGTAGTTAAAAAATAAGCTACATTAGAAATAGACATCATCTGAGAAACAACATTCTGACCACCCTTACTCGAAAACATGACATGGTTTTACCTTTTATTTCCTTTCCAATTCAATGGACAAAATGCTTTTACTGGAAACTAATTTATCACCAACTCACAAGCCAGCATACCATTGCCAACAAAAGAAAGTAAAAGAAACAAGAAAAAAAAAATGCTTGAACATGTTTCTAGTCCTGCAATTACTTACAAACTTAAATTTGTATATTATTGAGATTTAATGGTTATACAATATTCCAATGCCAGTTATTATTCTCTAGATCTCTAGAGATTTGAAAATGTTCATGGGTAGGTGTTAATAGAGTAGAGCACCATGACTGACTAGATTCAGAATAACTTGCAAATAAGCAAAGACAAAAGATGAGACCATACCTTGTGGAGATTAAACTTAACTTCTCCAACATTTATGGTGACATCTGTTACCAGTTCGGATGCCACATACCTGCATAAGTACAACTAACATGCTAAGCACCCAACAGACAACTCGATGCAGTAAATGTGAAGGGCAAGCAATAAATGCACTTAGGAGGAGTACGATACCGCATGTACAGGGGGCAAATAATAAGATGGTATTAAAAGTACAATGAGCATTTTCACTGTTCATGTAAACAAGGATGTGGCAAATTTGCTCATTATCCCGGAATTTGTGATGCCTCACAGCCTTAAAGAAACCACAACGTTAACATAAATAATGAGATAACTAATCCCAACTGCTGCAAGGAATTGATAAATTTAAAGGAAGTTCAACACACAAACTTCTGCATACATTATACATAAAAACAATTGATGGTTATGCTTGGTTTAAAGGATCTTTGGTCTGCAAATAAAAATAATATGGAGAAGAAGATCAGTCCCCAGATAACTAACTACATCTGTTTCAGTGACATTGCTGCAAATCATCCAGAAAGAGAATTACAGGTTTCTGTATAAGACAAACCAAAATTCAGATCCCATTCCCAGTTACATGGATTTTCTTAATTTCACATGCAATCTTGTCCTCTTACCCCTCAAAACTGCAACCATGGGATCCCTCACACTTAAGGCTAAAAATACCCACATGATGCTCCCCTAGAGTAGTGCTCTTATGCTTTCATTATATTACAGGAAACAAACAGCTTGGCTCATATCTTATTATGCAGCAAGAGAAATACTGCCCATGGTGATGATGCCAGTTGATTAACACAAATGTCCAAAATTATCGGTCTGTTTTTTTTTCATTACTCTTTGAGTAAAATGAGATAGAAAGTAAAGAAACATAATTCCTGCGGAACTAGATCAGCCTGGCCTGAAAAATACGTATATGGTCCCTACTCTAGATTTGTTTTCAAGATATAAAATGTAAATGATACCATGGTAGGTTCAGGACAAATGCTATGGCATTGTTTAGAGGATGAAATTGCTCATCTGCGATGATTAAAGTTCTTGCAAACACTGCATGACATTACTACATTTGGACCACCAATTCATCACGAAAGAGCCAGTTCAATTTCAGGACCACCCCCTCGAATACCTCTCCTCCCCTTTTTTCTCTGCCCCCCGACTAGTAGTACCAGTAATAGCAATGATAGCAACAACAACACAAGCAACAAATAATAAGTAAAATAAAGAATAAAATTAAAACTAGTAGAGAACTGACAACCAACTCCACATCAAGCAAAAAAAAAAAGGGAAGAAAAATCAGTAATTTTCTTCATTCTAGTAACATCAAAACTTAATCAAAACCCTAAAAAAAACTACTAAAATCTACTCGCATGACAGTGTGCTTAACAAGTATGTTTAACAGCACAATCAGCAGTGTTTTTTAGTTAAAATTTCCAAATGCGAGTCTCAAATGAAGTGCAAGAAGGTACACAAAATTTCTAACAAAAAACACAGCAAAACCAAATCCTTAGAACTAAATTTGCCAAAAATAAAAACAAAAACAAAAGAAAGAAAGATAGTGTCTTACCAAAAATAACACAAAATGAGGGAAAACAAAAACAGAACAAGAGGGAAAAAATAAGAGGGAGAGAGGGAGAGAAAAAGCTTGACTTGAGCTTGAATAACAGAGAAGAACATAAATGAAACCCTCGTACCTGACATATTTGCCATCAGCTTGAAATGCATCAGGCTTGGACCCCAACTTCATAAACTTCATTCTTAACCCCAAATTACCTTTCGGAAAGAAGAATCTTCACTCAAGAACTCAACAAGCCTTTATCTTTATCCCCTCCCTCCCTTCAAGGATGACAAAGTTTGAGACTTTTTCACTTTCTGTGAATCACCAAAACCAAAAACCAGAAAGGAACAGAACAGAGACAATAAACAAACAAGCAATCTCTTATACCTAAAACCAGAAATGGCGGGTTCTTAAAGGAATGAATGACTGAATTCTCTCTCTTTCTCTCTCCTAAAACACTCTACCAGCAGACCAGACCATAATATACATTGGATTGAGACAGACAACCTCTGCCTTTAAGAACCAGACAACACCTCGAAATTCGAGCTGTCCCATTGATTTCTAATAACCCTTCAGTCATACTACTACTAGTACTAGCATTTTGGTTACTCCCTCACAGCAAGAAACCAAACAAACGATGTGGGGTTGTTACAAAAACAACAAAACAAATTAAAATAAATTGTGGGCTTGGAAAATTAGAGGAAAATAATGATTAAGAAACAAGAAAAACCAGAACTTGGGGCTCAGAGAGAGAAAGATGATTTTTAAAAAAAGAAATATGGCGTCAGAAAGAGAGAGAAAAAGCTTCTTTGGCTATGGGATTAGCAAGGAAAAAAATATAAATAAAGAGGGTTCAGAGTAGAGTTGTAGAGAGAGAAAGAAAAAGAGAGAGTATTGCTTGCTTGCTAGCTTTTGTACCATATCAAGATCAAGATCAATAAATTCTTCGCCGCCTTTGCTTTAAATCACACCGCATCACACAACACACACACTCACACACACGCCTCTCTCTCTCTCTCTCTCTCTCTCTCTCTCTCTCTCTCTCTCTCTCTCTCTATCTCTCTGATCTGGTTCAAAGATCTTCTTCTCGCTCTGTGGACGCAAATCTCAAGGACACCATCCTATTTATCTCTTTCTTCGTAGGGGAAGCAGTATATTATATTTTATTGCTTTGTTTATCACTGTAATGGAGTGTAATCAATCTTGGTTCAGGTTATCTGACGTAATTGTCTCATCTTCTTCTCTTCTCTTCTCGTGTTGAGACTTGAGAGAGAGAGAGAGAGGGAGAGTGTGCTATTATTATAGTATTGGTTTTGTACTGCTTTCTTTTTCTCTACCTGAATTTTGCTTCTTTTAAAATCTTAACAAATAAAAATAGTTACTGTAACTTTGTGTGGTGTGGATTTTTTTTAATGCGTTGTATTATGTTTTTTAAAATATTTTTAATTAAAAATATATTAAAATTATATATTTTTAGATTTTTTATATTAATATATCAAAATTATTTAAAAATATAAAAATATTAATTTAATATTTTTTTATAATAAAAAAAATTAAAAAATATTTTAAAAAACAAATTATAAAGTACAAATATATATTAAAAATAAGTTTAGTATTGTGACAGCAGAAAAATATTTTTTTATTTTTTTAAATTTATTTTTGATATCAAAAGATTTAAAAATATCTAAAATTTTAATTTAAAATAAAAAAAATTATTTTTTTATAAAAATATATTCAAACCATAAAAACAAACATGACCTCGAAAAATCATTCTCAAGCTAGTTTGTGCCCAACAAGATAAAAAAAATAACCAAAATTATCTAAACAAAATTGAAAAATTATTCAACTTAGTTCACTTTGGACTGATTTTTATGGAAGTTTTAGATATCTCAGTTAATTTATTCATCTCAGTCTAGAATTACTCTTGTCCTATCCTATCCTATGTACGTAGAAAATAAAATTTTAGTTACGATCGCATACAGAGATAGCCAAATGTAAATATGCAATTTCTTTAAAAAATAATAATGATAAATATATATAAAAAAAAAATTGCAAACTAAACGGTCTCTCGTCTGAAATAAATTTGTTAGAAAATAATTTTTTTTGAAAAGTAAATTATAAAAAAATTAATTTCATAAAAATAAATTATTTTTCGATGTTTAGTTATGATATGAAAAAATAACTGAAAAATAACTTATTAATATATATGTTTTAATTTTATTAAAATAATAAAGAATAAACCTTATAGATTAAAAAGTTGAATGATAATGAAATTGAAAAAAATATATAATTTTATAAATTATGTTAAATAAAATAAATAATAGTCAAAATAATAGAGATCAAATCTAACAAATAAAAAAGTTAAAATATAGAGAAATTAAAATAATAATAATTATCATTTCATAAATTATTTAAAATAAAATAAGTAATAATTAAAAAATAAGGATCAAATTTGATAAATAAAAATTTTTAATTAAAAAATAATAAGAATGATATTTTTAAATTTTTCAAAACTTTTAGAAAATGTTTTCCGTCCAAAATAAAAGGAAAACACTTTTCTGAAAATCAAGACAAATTTTCTTTTGACTAGAAAGTGTTTTCCATTAACCAATTTTTTTAATGACAAATAAACACAAAAAAATTTGAAAAATAATTTATAAGAAACTATTTTCCATGAAACAAGCACCCCCTAAATAATAGTATTAAATTTGTTACCACGTGAGTTTGTTTGGGAGTACAGTTACGGTTATTTTTTAAAATATTTTTTATATTAAAATACATTAAAATAATAT
Source organism: Populus tomentosa (assembly GCA_018804465.1). Lineage (NCBI taxonomy): Eukaryota > Viridiplantae > Streptophyta > Magnoliopsida > Malpighiales > Salicaceae > Populus > Populus tomentosa. The sequence continues at coordinate 1,454,103 of CM032003.1, read as the reverse complement.
TCATTTTATTTTTTTAAATTTTTTTTAAGATCAACTTAGTTCACTTTGGACTGATTTTTATGGAAGTTTTAGATATCTCAGTTAATTTATTCATCTCAGTCTAGAATTACTCCTGTCCTATCCTATCCTATGTACGTAGAAAACAAAATTTTAGTTACGATCGCATACAGAGATAACCAAATGTAAATATGCAATTTCTTTAAAAAATAATAATGATAAATATATATAAAACAAATTGCAAACTAAACGGTCTCTCGTTTGAAATAAATTTGTTTGAAAATAATTTTTTTTGAAAAGTAAATTCTGAAAAAATTAATTTTATAAAAGTAAATTATTTTTTGATGTTTAGTTATATTATGAAAAAAAAACTGAAAAATAACTTATCAATATATATTTTTTAATTTTATTGAAATAATAAAAAACAAACTCTATATATTAAAAAGTTGAATGGTAATGAAATTGAAAAAAATATATAATTTTATAAATTATATCAAATAAAATAAATAATAATTAAAATAATAGAAATCAAATCTAACAAATAAAAAAATTAAAAGATGAAGAAATTAAAATAATAATAATTACCATTTCATAAATTATTTCAAATAAAATAAATAATAATTAAAAAAATAAGGATCAAATTTGATAAATAAAAATTTTTAATTAAAAAATGATAAGAAAAAAAAATAATAATTATAAAAATTAGGATCACAATTAATATAAAAATTAAATTCTAATGGATAAAACTAACAAAAAAAATTGATATATTAAGTTTGAGAACCAAATTTGATATAATCAACAAATAATATGATATTTTTAAATTTTTCAAAACTTTCATAAAATATTTTCCGTCCAAAATAAAAGGAAAATATTTTCCTGGAAACCAAGATAAATTTTCTTTTGACTGGAAAGTGTTTTCCGTTGACCAACTTTTTTAATGACAAACAAATACAATAAAGTTTGAAAAGTGATTTCTAAAAAACAATTTTCCATAAAACAAGCACCCCTTAAATAACAGTGTTGAATTTGTTACCACGTGAGTTTGTTCGGGAGTACAGTTGCGGTTGTTTTTAAAAATATTTTTTATACCAAAATATATCAAAATAATATTTATTTTATTTTTTAAAATTTTTTTTAAGATCAACGCATCAAAACATATAAAAAAATAATTTTTTTAGAAATACTAATACAATTATATTTTCAAATGCTCATTTAGCCTAAACTTTAAATTCCTTGTAATTATACTGTTATTATTGTTTTTATTTTATGTTGAAAAGGAATTCTAGAATGTTTTTTGTGCCATCAAAAATAAGTTTATTTATTCAATTAATTAGAGTTAGCTTATTCTGCTAGGGTTAGAGAACTATCAAAATCAAAATTTCTAGACCATGAGAGGTGCTTTGATTTAGAGAGTGTTTTGTATTCCAATTCTGCTTGAGTTCTTGTATGCTTTAAAAGCGTACTTGGGATAAAAAATATTAAATTAATTTTTTAAATATTTTTTAATAATATTAATATATTAATATTAAAAATAAATAAATAAAAATTTTAAAAAATACCATACACATTAAAATCCGTAAGAACAACAAACCATACTCTGTGGGTTTGGCTTTCATCGTGGTTTGGAAAAGAAGTGTCCAGCGCATAATAAAAAAAATAAAGAATTTGGGCAGCAATTCTTTAATAATAATATTTTAAAAAATATAGTTGTGATTGTTTTTTAAAGTATTTTTTATATTAAAATATATTAAAATAATATTTTTTATTTTTTAAAAATTATTTTTAAAATTAATATATCAAAACAATTTAAAATATATAAAAATATATCTTTTAATAATATTTTTTAAAACACTATTTACATTGCGTTCCAAACATACAAAAATATTATATCTTTTACATTTAAAAATCTAAAAAATATATTTTAACTTAATCAGGTTTAAACCGGATATACAGATTGGATAATTAAATTTTTTACCAACCAATTATATTATTTAGACTTGACTGAACTAATATAAAAATTACTTTAAATTAAAAAAATCAAAATCAAACTCTAAATTATAAAATTACCATGTTAATTGTAAACTTAACAACCGGTTATAAAGGATTTAATTGTCAAAAAAAATATATATTTTTAGATACTTTATTACGATGATGTGTACGGGAGTGGGGGGCTGTGAGAGACAGGTGGATCGCTGAGAGGGATGTGACCTTTTTAAGGGAAAGCTTTTTATGCCGTTAAAGCACGCCACCTTTTCATTTCCAATTTCACCCTTGTTGATTCTTTAAATTCTCATTCTGTGCCCTTTTGTTGTTTTCCTCCCTGTCACCTAGCTTTTTGTCTTTTGACTTTCTTTTAACATGGGGGAATTTTACTGCTTGGACCGGCAAAAACAAAAAAATGGTCCAATCCCATTTGGCCCACTATTTTTGTTCCCTTCTCTTGCTGTCCAGAAATCTTGCCTCCCAATTCCGCCATGGAACTGTAGCTCCAACCTTTGTGCCCTATTAATTTGTTTTCTCTTGAAGCATTCATGATCCAACCTTCTCACATGTTTCCACCCTCCATGGAGCAACGTTTGGCTCTCCTTCCTCGTTGCATGATGCTCAGGTTGCGTTTTGTTACCATCCCCGGGACGGAAAAAATAGATACGTGTTTGGTCAAGAGACATGTAGGGATACAAATCATCTTTTTTAAAAAATTATTTTTTTTATTAATTTTTTAATATTTTATTTTTTATTGTTTTTTATTTTTATTTTAAAATAGTAATCAAATACGATCTAAATTGAGCATCCATGAAGTACTAATTCTATTGTTTTGATTAATATCCCTTGATTTTTGTTTCTAAATTACAACTTTAAATTGTAAAGTGTTTTAGTTGACATTTTTTTGTTTCATTTTATAGATTTTTCTCATTTAGAAAACAAACAAGTTACGCGAATTTCAACTAAAACATCAAGAGAGAAAAGGCTTTTATGATCTCATTTATGGAGTTAGAAAATAAGCATTTTTTTAGCCCCAAAATAAATAATGGCCGGTGGGTGGTCTCGCGTAGGTCATCTTGGTTACTTCAAGGCCATTTCTAAGAACATGGGCAGGAGGGTCAAGAAAGATGACCAGTGAAAAAGAGATGATGGTGTGCTTGATAAGGATTAGTTCCCTACCAAATTGATTGCCCTTCAAATCTGATTTTTAAGCAGGTAAAACCAGCCGTGTGAAAGAAGGGAAAACGGCTCTAACCATTAATTCTCTTTTTTTTTTTAATTTTTTTTTTTAGTTGCAAATCAAAAGACAAGATCAGGCAGCCTACGACCTTGTTAAGCCATCACTGGCCTTCAATATTAACTAAGTTTTAAGGAATTTAGAAGAAGAAAACCAAAACCTGATTCGCGGAGTCATCGGAGAAGGATCTGAGTCGCTGGTTTGGTAGGTCACAGGTTAAAACTCGAAGAGGATTATGTCTTGAATCATGTGTTTTTCAAATCAAATCGATGAGGGAGATTTTTCTTTTCAAGTTCCATGATGATATGCAAATTGCAGCTAATTGGAAGAGGGAGATCTAAAGCATGATGACTCGTTTGGTTTGGAATGCTTCAATAATTTCCTAGCATAATTAGAAAGAAGATGGGATGCCAAGGTGGGGCAATGAATTTAGTATTATTTTATCTGCAAACAATCATTCTCGTTCAAATCTTTCAAAATGATACTTCAATTAATTACATGATGATCCTAAAAATTAAGAAAAAACTTCAACCTTGTCTTAATCCTTTGGCCCAATTCTTAATTTCATCACACATCTTCATACAAATTAAACACAACCCATTCTAAGAAATTTAGATGGAAAATATTAATCATGAACATTGTCGAAGGATCCAAAACACACTAGAATCAGTTAATTAATTTTTTTCTAATTCCTTTTTTGAAATTGAGAATTAGACCTTATTTCTTGGAGGTTTGATTTGAGGTGTTTTTTTTTTAAAAAAAAATATATTTAACCAATGCTCATATGTAAGAGCGGAAGAAGGAAGAAGGAGAAGAGAATTAAAAAAATTTATGAAATTTGAAATCATGTGCTTGATTGTGTATGTATTACATGAATTATAAAATAAAACAGTTTTGTGCATGAAATACATGCTCGTCTTAATAGTAAAAATAATTTGAGAATATAGTTACAGTTGTTTTTTTAAAATATTTTTTATTTTATTTTTTAAAAATTATTTTTGATATCATCATATCAAAATAATTAAAAATATTAAAAAATATTAATTTAAAGTAAAGAAAAAAATACTTTTTTGAAAAAAATTATTTTTAAAATATAAAAATAAACAAAAATACACGGTAGAAAAGCTAAATTTACAAGTAACCAAGGTTAACATATCTACAAGCACAAATCAACTTTGCTTTTTCCGAAACAAGTATGGAACTGCAAGGTGTCGATTTCCTTCTCTCCTCTTCAGTTCTTTTGGGTGAAGAAATGTCCTCTCCGTTGTCAGCTTTTTTTTTTTTTTTTTTTTTTAATGCTGTAAGGTTGCCATGCTCATCCAACATGCTCTCTGATCTTTACATCTTTTTTTCCCTAGGGTTCGCATATCCCTACACATCCCCTGCTGGATTTAGCATCTTGTGTCATATTATGCCCCATGTGTGGTGGTTTTCTTAGTGGGTATCCTTAGGCAGATTTCCTGTACTGCTCTCCTGACCCAAGCTGAGGACCACAACCAAATCAAGAATATCCACTTCCCAAGAATATCCAGATTTCTTGTTAATTATTTTTTAATAAAACAGTGTTGATTCAATTTTACTTTTAAGGTCTGGTTATATCATAAGTGGATTTGTCCGAGCCAATCAACCTAATAAAAATCCAATTTAGATCAATCAAATTTAGTTAGGTTAATATCTTTTTCGTTTCAATTTATAACTAGTCTAAATCTAGAGTTTAAATTGAGAATTTTTGAAGTCAACTTGTCAATAAACAAATCTAGATTTATCTATTATTGGTTTTACAAGTGAAATTGGGTTGATGTATTTTCACTTGGTCCCAGGATATTATTAAATAATATTTATATAGTCTTATTTATTAAGGGTAGAATAATACTTTCAGTTTAACCTATATGTATTTTATTTGTATTTAGATTAAGTCTATGAACTCATAATATACATATTATTCAGAATTCTAACTTTTCTTTTGTGTTTGATCTTAATTATTTTAACATGATATCAGAGCTGGTTTTATAAAACGAAGTTTAATCTCGAATACAGTTTCGCAGATCCAACTTGATAAAACAAGTTGATTCAATTTTTTTGGAATGATATTTTGTTAAAATATCAAAATATCCAGATTTCTTGTTAATTATTTTTTAATAAAATAATGTTGATTCAATTTTTTTTTAATTTTTTTTCTTAGTATTGATCTGGTTATATTAGAAGTGGATTTGTTCGAGCCAATCAACCTAATAAAAATCCAATTCAAATCAATCAAATTAATTAGATTAATATTTTTTTCGTTTCAATTCATAACTAGTCTAAAATTAAGGTTTGAATTAAAAAAATTTCAAGTCAACTTGCCGACAGACAAATCTAGATTTATCTATTATTGGTTTGACAAATAAAATTAGATTGATGTAGCCTCACTTGGTCCCAAGATACATGTGAGGGGGCAAGGAGTAAGAACAGCAGGGGACCCTTTAGAGTTGAATAAAATTGTATCCAGGCCTCTAGAATTAATTGCTTGAATAGTAAATTTGGACCAATGCCCCTTTCAGACCACCACCGAGGAGGTCCTAATCCTTTACAGCTGCCTCATAATTGTGCGATTCAACAACCCTCTGTACCTTTTACCAAAGTATAAATATTAATATTGCGAGGAGGAAAGCGCTTCAGGCGAGGACTTCTGTTTCATTTCCTTTACTCCACAAGTTTCCCTTTCTAAATGATAGTTACGTTCATCATCACATTTACTATTTCTGCGTCAGCTGCCCAGCTAGCAGCCTAGTAGTCCCCAGCCCAGAGACAGGGACACAGATGCAGGTTGTAGGTGGAGGAGGTCTTCTACAATGGTGGTTGTTGCTCGTTTATTTCCATGTCAAAACTTGGGATTTTTACCCTTTTCCCCTCCTTGATCTGAAGAGGGTCGAATCCATGGTTAGAACCCGTTTGTCTAGTTACTGTTCCTGTGTTTTTGAGTTGAAAAATCCAAAAAGCAAGGAGATTTTTTATTTATTAGTGTGTTAGATAATAATATAAATATATTTTGGATTTTATATGGCAGTTTAATTTATTAAGTTGAATTGATTATTTGATATGGTATTAGAATTTTAATAATCAAGCGGTCACGAGTTTGAATCTCATTGTCCTCATTTATTTGATAAAAAAAATTAAGCATAAGGTAATGTAGGCCTGTACAAGTTTCAAGTCTAAAAAACTTTTATTTGAGAGGATATGTTAGATAATTATATAAATTATATCATAAGATCTCACCTAACCACTTAAGCTATTGAGTTGAAATGATTCTTTGATAATTAACGATTAAATCATTCCATGGATATTTTTAATTTATTATGTCATTTTAAAAAAAGTTAAAAACATGACCAAAAGCTCGGATAAACAGAGTATACAATCATGTTCTATAAAATATTTTAAAATATTTTAGATTTTTTGAAAAAAAATAATATAGATATTCATATATTTTTATGAGATGAAATTTTATTTCTTAACGTTTGAGATAAATTATAATATGCTATAATACTTGAACTTGCCACCATTTTGATGGTTAATATACTACTTGTCGCATTTTCACACACACACAAATCTAGTAATTTATAATATGATATACGTCGTTAATATTTATTCAAAAGATCCTCGCTATTTTAAAACAGTCCATTTTAACAAAAAAAAAAAATTAAAAAAAGATTTAGATACAAAATGAGATTTATATAATATCTTAAAGTTTTGTTTTCTCAAATGGTTTATATGATTTCATGATATTTTAGCGAAGTTATTACAATACAATTAAATCTCTATAGATTAATATCTCATACCATAAAAAAATATTAATTAATCAAGATATTATTTAATCAAGATATTATTTAAACTTCGAGATCAAATCGAGAAATTATACTGTGTAGACTATTGACAACATGCTTCAATCTCTCTCTCTCTCTCTCTCTGTTTTTTTGGTTTTTTTTTCCCTCGGTTGATTAACTTGAATAAATGAGTGAATTAGCTAGCTGTGGACAGCTTCCAACAACCATATCTTGGAAGGGTAACTCTATATTCCATGACAAAAAGCAAGTCCGAGGCTAAATGATCCCCATGTGTGACTCCAAGGAAGGAATTATTTGAGGCGTGGGCATAAACCATCATAAAATAAATGATGATGGGAATGATGGAGGACCCAGGGCGATAATGGCCATGGTGTGGACGGGCTTCACCTTGGCAAAAAGGGCGAAGTGGGGGGCCACGCGGCTCCCTTTATGCCCAACCTCCCTTAATGCTATTCGAATAACTTCACATCTCGAACGATGGCTTTTCTCCGAGGGTCATGACTTGTAGATTCTCTCCAGGTTTTATGCTCTTAAAGCTCGACATGATTGTACGATTCACTCTCCTTAGTCAATCCTTGCCCCCCTCTCCTCCCTGTTGGCTGATACAGTGCCACCCGCACCTGTATACCTCAGGATAAATCAAGAATTCTAATGGAGAACTCCCATCTCGGCAAGGTCAAGACTTTCGTCTCCTCGAGTCTTGTCTGTCCCCCCCTCCCCCCTTTCTTCTTTCCTTGATATACATGACAGGTCCTTCGTTGACAATACAACGAGGAATTACGTGGTGTTTGATCACTGTTCGGAGACAGAAACATCGAATAAATCGGTGGAAAACCAAGAAGATAATATATTTTTTCTCCTGCTCGTCTCTGTTTTTTCTGTCTCGAGAAAGTAACAGAGATATAGCTATTTTAAGAGGAGAGTCTTCTTGTTTTGGAAATTAGAATATTGCTAGGGGAAAATATCAGTTATTGGTCTCGTGGGAACTACTGGTGAATAAAACCCCACGAAGAAGATCTTTAAAAGGTAATTATTGGAAGAGATTTTTTTGGTAAGATCATCATTCCTTAATCTAAGTATTTATGAGTGGAATCTCAAATCAAATAACATAGCACTACTTTAGACAAATTCAACCGTTAATTAATTAATATAATCAACATCAGTTTTATTCCTCTCGATAACATTGGCAGGCATTCATCCACGCAGCCACCGAATACAGCTTGAGTTTTAGCTCGACCGAGTTTTATTATTTTATTCAAAAACGAACTTATTAGGTTACTCTAGTTCAACGAGGTAAATGTACAAAATAGTTGAAAGCAAAACTTGACTTTGGTGAATGTCTTAAACGTTTAAGAGTAGTAAATGTTGTTTTTTAAAATGATTTTAATTTGAAAATGCATTCAAATCTAATCTAAAATTTATTTTTAAGATGAAAACATCAAAATTATTCAAAAACATTAAAAAAAATTAATAAAAAAATAAATTAACCACAGTTCCGAGACAAACTCTACATCACCGAGTCACCAAGTCAAACTAATTGGTTAGGATTAATAATTAAGGGGAGGCAAGCCAGTCGATGAGGATATAAATCTGTGGCCAAGAATGGTTAAGTGAGGCTATTGGACTGGACTTGGTTTTTTTTTGGGCTCAAGTTTCCCAGTGTGCCTCCAATCTGCTTTAATGTTTTCGGCTGTTGCTATGAGGTGCATGGCTGTAAAATCTTCGAAGAAATGGAAAAATCGACACTCACACAGCCCACCAAAGCTCCTAACAATACGAGAACTATTTATGGATAAATGAGTCTGACACTTTACAGTGTTTGTGTAGCTAATACTACCATGAAAGCAACTAGGCAGCTAATAGTCACGGCGAACGCCCTCCCACCACCCATGTAACATCATCATCCTCCCCACCTACATTACTAAATTTGTCGTTCCATAGCTGGGGATACCTGTTTTCTGTGGAGATGGTCCAGGATCTTGGTTTTTGATGAGATATAACTGCGTCAATGTTATGATATTCATAGAATGTTTGGTTTGCTCCTGGAGCGCAAACTGTGTTTCACATGAAAAAAACACAAAAAAAAAATGATGTTTTTTCATGCACACCGCAGTTTGCACTGTGTAGCCAAAAAGGAAAAGAAGAATTATAGCATATAACCCTAATCCTGCATTTTAGTGTTTGCAGGAAGTGGCAGTGAGAACTGAGAGGAACAACCGAAAATCTTTGAAAATAAAAGGATGGCATGCTTTCTCTTTGAACCCGAATTCATAATTTTTCCATTTTATATTTTTATTTGAATTTACAGTTAGTGAGACATCATCTTATAATCAGTCTTTGCGTTAATCGAGATTAAATTCACCACTCATGGATTAGGTACTTAGCACTGGATCACGTTCAGGGTTCGCTTGGTAGTATAACAAGGTGCAGTTGAAATTGCGTTCTGCTCCTATCATAATTATAAAAGTTTTTGCTGAAGCACATGCCCCTTTATTTTATAATGTATAACTTGCAGATCAGTCAAGTTCTTGTAGCATTCATGTCAGGTTTATGATAAATTTGATCAAGATTAACAAAATAATTGCTTAATCCATTCCTAATCTCTTGCTCAAACTTAAAAAAACACTTGCTATCTTCTTTTAGCATAATGAGCTTCAGAAATTAATCTTACTGTTAACATTTTGTCTGAATTCATCAGCTCTATGGTGGACGGTGCGGCAGCCAGCATATATTTAAACATGGTGACAAACTAAGCAAGAAATCATTACCAAATGGCAGGAACTCACTGTCTACTTGTTTTTCTGCTTGCTTGTTTATTTTACTGTGGATACAGGCAGATGTTTTGAATTTGACCTCAACGAAGATGCAGACTTCTACTCAGATTATGATCTTCCTCATGAACACTGCAGAAAATCATGGCTGCGTTGAGAATTCCCTTCCCCTGAGTGGCCAGTTCTGATTTGCTGGACCAGTCTTAAGCTGTCCTTTTCATGTATATTGCTGTGACAGAACTCTTCCCTCTGAGTTGAATTATTTAAGTTTTACATGCTGTGGGAAAAACTGATATGCAGAAGAAACTGGAGAGTTGATCAATGGAGGCAGTTCTTATTTATATTATGGCCTTGAGATCTTTGGTTTGCCCTGATTTACTAGTACCAAGCACCACGCATTCTGAAAACTACCGAGCTAGTGATGTTTTCCTTTTTCGCAAGCATCCAAATCCGAGAAGTAATTTCTAATCCATTTTCGAATGATCCGGACTTCCTCCTTTCTTTGTGCTACCAACCATTGCGGATCGCTTTTTGTTGTTGCAAGTACATCCAAGCAATGAGAACCTGTCGTGGTGAGCATATGTTGTGTAAATCTTCTCCTCATTACGACGATAATCAAGTTCATCATCAAAACATACCCTTCACAGTAGTGATAGCAACAACACTGTCTGACATGTTCTGCAACACCCTGTGATGAGAAACAGCACTGTGTTAGACAATGTTATGAACATAATCTTCTTAATATTATCAGGAGATATCAGATGTGTTGTTATTAGTTACCCGCCGCCGCTGCAAGGATCTCTTAGTCCGTTGGAGAAAATGATGTTACTACCGAACCGTTTGAGAATCAGCTTTATATCCTGCAGGTTTCCATTGAAATCAACAGACTGGTTTATGCAATACTAAATGATCCGGGGAAAAGAAAGGGGGAAGGAGAGTGGCAGCGCGGCATACATGTATTCGTCCTTGCAGTCGTTGATATAAGCATTTAGATCAAATGGATATGGTTGAAACATAGAATCATTGCTGATGCCGAAAGGTATCACCATGTCAGCACACGTCTAACCAAGAATGCAAAGTTAGTTCATCTTTGTAAAAGTATAGGATTGACACCATCTTTTTGAGCTCTAAATAAAGATAAGAAAACATAGTTTACAATGATTTAATTGTTAAAGAACCATCCGAATCAAAAAACTTAAGCGGTTAGGTAATGTATTTTTTTGAGTTTGAAACCTGCACAAAACCACACCATCATATATTTAATTTTTATCAAATATAATAGGGGTAATGAAATTTGAATTCGTGACCGTTTGATCTTATAATTAATTTTTATCAAATAGAATGGGAGTGATGGGATTCAAATTCGTTACCGCTTGGTCATCAAAACTCTGATATCATATTAAAAAATCTTTCCAACTAAAAAATTTAAATTGTTAAGTGAGTTTTCAATATATAATTTATATTATTCTCTAATACTAATTACCTGCCAACTCCAACCCACGTCGGTTTCGGTTTCTTTGGTGGGTTCGTTAACATAACATGGGAGTTCTCCTTGATAAGCAACCATGTCGGCAAATATTCTACCTAGAATGTCATTTCCGAAGGAAGGTTCATCAATGCTTCTGCAAACCATGGTGACTGGATAGGATGGAGGCGCATCATATTGAGCAGCAGCCATATATATGCCGGCCAAGTAGTCTTTGAGCTCAGAAGAATTGTTCAAGGGCCTAGACGAAGAGTAAAAATTAGACAGGATCATCAATTTTCAAGTTTAAGAATCAAAATCCGATAGCAAGAGCCAAAGCATTACTTGCAAGTCTCGAATTTCTTGCTCAGGATTGAAAGACCATCAGGTTCGGAAGCAATCTTGTCAATCACAGTCCATGATTCTTTTATAGTATCATGGCAACTCTGACTGTCTTCCTGCAAGCATAAATCAAACCTGTATTGACTCAAAAATTGAGCTTTGAAACAAAACAAAATCAACAAAACATCAGAATCTGTCCTTTACTCTGAAATCTTTGGTGACAATAGAAACATAAGCATGGGCTGGTGTTATATCAGTGAAGTACAGGATTGGAGCTGAAGAGGCCAGAGCTCCGACGGCAATATGTGGATATTTCAGCCGGAACCACGAAGCAAGCACTGCAAGAACAGGTTGGAATCAAAAGAAGAAATTTAAGGCAAATCAACAAAGGGTCAAAAACAAATTAATTTGTAATCAAATAGCCTACTTCCTCCATATGATGCTCCAACGACAATAACAGGAGAGCGTTGAGCATGGAATTTCTCCTTTACGTGGATGATAATCTCTGCATAGTCTGCTAAAGCTTGAGCTGGGTTGAAATATCCAAGTGTACTAGCATTTTTGAAAGCTTCATTCCTTGATCCAAACGGGATTGATTTCCCATAGTATCGTTGCTGACAAGAATAAAATCGATTAGATGCAAAGAAAGCTGTTCATGATTACTGTCTAGAATTCTGTAAGAGGAATTAATCTAAATGGAAGAACCAGAATCCTTGTCTTTGAATTTCCAAGGTATTTCTTTGAATGAAATCGAAAAGGCGGTCATCGTCTCGAGGCACGAGAGACGACCTGAGAAAACCACCATGAAAACAAAGAAGGAAAGCATTTTATACAGATGAGCAACATTCTCACACGCTGTTACCTCTGTGTAAACTTGAAGAGCCTTAAAACGATGGGCATTTTCTGCGAGGATTCCAATAACACCGAAGTCATTTTCTAATGGTGCTTCTTCCCCGAAGTAAACGAAGATCGGTGCATTGGAATTAGCACCGCCCCAATACTTTGAGTTGATGACATATCTTTGTTGAAACATGTCAAAGCTATCAGGCCTATAATTGAAGTGATCGAGTGTTTGATTGTAACAAAATGTCTGCAAGTTGTGATAGATACTTGATGCAGCAAAACTTGTAGAATTCCTTGAAATTCTTCCCAGTCGAGCCAGCCGTGGAATGCGCAAACCTTTTGCAGTCACAGAAGTTGAGTGCATAACTGGAATGAGCATTAGTATTGGAAGCCATTGAAGTGCAACCATTGGAGACTTCATGGAAGTATATCTAGTAGAAAATCTCTTACGTTTCAATATTGTTTGAAATTTGTGGTTATGTTCAAGGATTCCATCAAGCAGCAAGCACTTTTATACTGTCATAATGATGGAAGTAGAAACACAAACAATAAGTTAATAGCAAGAGAGAAAGTAATAAAAGTCATAATAAAATAAATTAGGAATAATAATAATAAAATAAATTAGAAAAAATAAAATTATCAATCTCAATATTTTATTTTCTAAACTAAATAGAAGAAAAAAATCACCACACAAAAAGAAATAATTTCCTAAACTAAATAGAAAATAATAATAACTTGGATTTTTTTTCTAAAAATACCTCCATATCAGTTTTTCTAGGTTGGAGAAAACTCGTTCTCGAGTTTTGATCATCACTTTATCGTTATTATTGACCATTTAAAATAGTGTTAGTTTCATTATGCTCCTTTGACTCCTTCCATATCAAATTTATATAAAATATCTTAAGAATCAATTTCCAAAACATCTTTAATCTTGATAGAACCATCACTAATTATCAATAACTTGTTTCAAATTATATTTGTACTCATATTATCCAGACTCTCTACCTTCTCTTCATTTTCCTTCATTTCCTTCTCTATAATTATGGATAAAAATAACGTGTTTTTACTTTTGCTTTCAACAACCACCACCTATGATTTCCTTTTATACTGAGGATATATACATGTTATATTATTTTTCATGTATGAAATTCTATCAAAATAGTTATTATATTATACCAAATACTATCAAAATATATTTTACCTATAAAAAACAAAACGAGACAATATCTATCCACAATTACTCTGGTGTCTTTATTTAACCAAGCTAGCTCGTAGGGTTAAGGTAGCTCTCAATTATTAGTTGAAGATTCTTTACTACCTCTATGGACACCTCATTCTCGTAGCTGCCAACGTTTTTTATTAAGTTGCAAACTTTATCATTTATAGTGCATGTTGAATGGAAGATGCTAGTAAATTGCCAATCTTATTCCAAATCACCTTTAAGTGTAAACAAACTTTTTTGTATGATTAAGGTAATACCACCATGTTCATGCAGAATCTCCCAACTACTATCTCGAGTCATCAAAAATTGGACCAACCACATCATCAACATGCTCCTTTATCCATAGATAATTACTTGTAAGAGTTTCTAGTTTAATGTATTATTTAGCACAATGCTCTAATTCACCACACCTATAACAATGAATTCAAAAAAGTTGAATTAGGACCTGACTCGTAGTTTGACTTGTTGTCTACTAAGTTTGTTAAGTAGGTATGGCTTGGGGATGGTTGGCCTTTGATTATTATTGGTCCTTCTCTATTGTATTGACTTGTCTGAAAACTCCTACTAATTGCCCTAGCTACCTATTGTTTCTCAATGGTCCAAGCCCCTTGATATACCTATGAAACTATCTAATAAGACTGCATGCACAACACGTCCTAGATGAACAATATAATCACTCATATATCTTTTCACTTACAACTCTTCTATTTCTGCAAAGTCATTTCTTGCTACTAATTGATAAAACTTATTAGTATAATCATTGATAGATTTACCTCATTGTCTCAACGTATGGAGTCGTTAGTATAGTGTTTGCACATATCTAAAAGGAAGGAAATTATCTTTCACCTTCATCTTTATCTTGTTTTAATCATTAATTCTCGACTTCCCATATCTCTCATATGACCTCTTTAATTGTTTCTACCAGGTAGAAACCCAACCCTTCAATTGGATCATAACTAGTTTTATCCTTATATGTTCTAGAACCTTTTTATACTTAAAAGCTCATTTAATTTTTTTCTTAACCAATTGATGATCTCATCTGCTTGTAAAGTTCCTACAAAATTAAAAAGTTTAATTTGAAAACCAAAATCTTTATGACATCCTTCCCTATCGAGAGCACTATTTACTCATGGGCATAACTTAACAGTAGGTACCACTTATTGAAGAACTTTTTCATAAAACATCTATTTTTAGTAAAAAATCATATAAGACTTTCTAAATCATCATAAATAACAAAATAAAAATTCCTATTTTTAATTTTACTTTAATAGAAGTCAAAACTATTGTGATCAAATTAGTATTACTACTTAGACAAAATAATAGATTTATATGAAAAGACTCTTAATTTAAAAGGGAAATGGAAGCAAAAGTATAAAAAAATTGAACACAACTGATAATAATTTCTTATATTTGCATAATAAAAATAAAATAAACCTAAGCCCCTTTATTCTAAGCAAGTTTTCCCTAAATAGGTTAATATGAATTTCCCCTTCTAAGTATAATATGAATTTTCTCTTTTATACCTTTTTCAATTTTAGTTTTGATATAAAATTTTAATTTTTCTAAATTTTAATTTAACCTATTTTTTTTAACCGAGAGTATACAACAGTAGCCTATGAGTTCTTCCTACTAGCCATTGTTTGGCCTAACCCTTGTCTTTGATACCATTTGTCATGACACTAACATCTTGCAAGCCCACAAACCATGGCACCGACCTTATTAACATTTTGTTGTAATAGAGTAAGTTGAAAAAACCCTTTCTATATTAAAGGCCTAAATGATCTTATTGAAAACTAAACTAAAGCATTAACGCCTTTATAATGACAAGGCCTTTTTTATTATAGGATGCTGGGTGTGCAAGAACGTTCAACCTTATACAAGGAGGTTTCAACTTCATTTAGTCACTTTGTTATGATGTAATACGCAGTTGTCTTGAGGCAATAAAATGTATGATGTGGGCCCTTTATTTTCTCTCATTTAAAGTTCTTTATAGATTTCAAGCCGAGAATTGAGCAATTGCTCTATATTTTCCTCTGCAATGGGTTTTCTATATTAGATAAAGACCCTTGGTCAATCTTTTATTCCTCATGTTAGGGCTTTAAAGCCAACTGCATGGAAAGCTTCACAATTTGTCTCTGTATGTCCTTTATCATGAGCTCCTGAATGTTTCTCTTCTAAAAATAAACTTTCTTATCCTCTCCTACTGAACACGCCCTGTTACTTATTCCTACCATGATTGTTCTGCAGCACATGGCAAAGCAAAAATAACTTGGAATTGCAACACACAACAAGTAATAACATAGGATCATTGGGCTTGATACCAACTAACACAGGCGGAAGCACAAACAATATAATAATAACAAGAGAAAACATATTAATGACTGAAATAGGTTAGAATATAAAATCCTAATTTGTAGTTTTATTGTTAAAGAGAAAACTCTATTATGATTTGTCTTTTTAGAAAGTTAACAATTACTTAAATAATTCCAAAAACCAACATAAACAAATTATTAAATCTAAAAATAAAAAGAAAAAGTAATAAAAGTCCCTAATAAACAGGGAAAAAAATAAAATTATCAATCTCAATATTTGATTTTCTAAACTAAATAGAAAAAAAAAACTAGCATAAAAAAATACTTTTCTAAACTAAATAGAAAATAATAATAATTAAAAAAAATTCCTTAAAAACCCTTGTGCATCACATAAGATAAGATAGTTGAATGTGGAAAAATATTGCAGGCGTAATAACCTGCCTATAATATTAATTGACATCCCATGATATCATGAACAATCAAAAACCATTTCGAAAACTTCTTTTTAGTAAAATTAATTAACACTACTTCGGCCAACTTTAACAAAAACAAACAGCCAAATATCGATATTAATCCTCTCAACAACAAAGTTTGCTAACTCATAGTAGTTTTTCTGATGGTGAGAGGTACCACAATGAAATGAGGCTATAATTGAATATATAGATAGCTGAAGCTGCACACTTCTGGACATAGAGATTGATTGAAAAGTTCAAATAATTAAAACCTTGAAACTACATAACATTTTAAGAAATTATAGGTGCAAGAAATGTGTGCTTGAAGGCACGTAATTCCAAAATATCAGTTACTATATCCTGCAATGGGGTTGAACAGCAGGCCATAGAGGTAAATCACTGCATGTTCTCAAGTTGCTGTATGTATACCTCTTTGCATGCATTATTGAAGATCATGGATAGGATAATTACTATATTGAATGGTTTTTGGCCTTTTCCATTGCGTGCTTAGCAGTCAAATCTTGAGGAAATGGAAAATCGACAATTTCAGAGGCATTTGGGTGAAGTAATGGACACCTGAGTAGGACATTCAAACCGTTCTTGTGCACCTATTAGTTTGAAAGCAACTTGGCAGCTAAGAGATAGCTCTTTTGTAAGGAGCCCTCCTTGTAAAAATGGAGTCCAAGTTCTAAGTAAGAGATGTAACCCATTTGACTCAATGTTAAGCAGTAAGTGCACCAATGGCAAGGAACAAAACCTGGGTTCAAAAACTTGGTTTTGTGTATGAAGGAAGAGAGCTTCATGTCAATCCTATGTTTAGTCTTTCTGAAAGATAATGGGCCCATCAGAAAATCTCTGGGTTTTTGAAAATAAAAAGGTGATATAGCGGTCAAACCTAGATTAAGGGTTTGATCCGGAAAAAAAACTTTGATAGTTGTTATATCGTTGGATTAACTTAGATTTATTTTTTATATATAAAATAATATTGTTCAGTTTTTTCACAACAATATATTTTTTTTTAATTTTGACTTGCTGAATTAACTAGTTTATGATCAATCCGTTAAATCACTCGAGTTTCTTCTGTTTAAATTAAAACCTAACTAAATCAAGAACCAAGACAGGCTAGGCAGTAATCTTGAACATGGCCTGGATCAGTTTTGTAGAAAACAGGTAATTAAAACCATCTTTCCTTTGTTCTCCATGCACTCAACAATCTTGGAGAGTTCCCTCAAACAGAGAAAGTAGAATCTGCATAATTTCGGAGAAAATGACGATCGAAATATATGACTCTTCAATCATTTCCAAGAGGACAAGCGGTGGTAAGGATGGCTGGTAAGACTACTGCGGGTGTTTGTGCCTCTAGAACCAAGGAACACGTCGCACTTAGTTCAAACATATGTGGAGTAATTATGGGAGAGGAAGTAGAAGCCATATAGCTGTAACATTTTTTGTTACTAATTATTTTAAAATTTTAACTTGAAGAAGGAAAACAAGAATACGTGATGCATTAGATTTATCAACGCCCCGTTTGTCCAAGTTTTTGCTGTTTTTTTGGGTTGAAAAACATGGAAAATGATGCATTTCAACTCAAAAAAGCAAAAGCAGCAACTTAATTAATTAGCGGACATGCTTTAATTAATTATTATGTCCAACAACTAATTTAAATAAAATTTTAGGGGAAAATTTTACTGAAATGCATTACATTTTTTCAATTTTCATTTGATGAAAAAATAAAAAGAATCTTATAAAACAAATATATATGAAAACAAGTGTGAAAAGGAACTTCATCCTTTTCTCAATCTCCATCTGGTTACTGGTGATGGTATTTTGTTCTAAGAGATAAAAAAGTATAAAAATCTCGATAGTTGTTACCTAATCCTTGGGTAGTGTTTGCTATGTTGGATAGAATGACACTTCACTTAATAGAATTGAACTGACTAAATAACTCTCTTTATCTTCCGTTTAGTGTGATTTGAAGTGAAATGTACAATTTGTTTTATTTTATGTTTGGTAAACATAAATACATGCGAGATCTAGACTGACCCGAGTTAAAAAAAATAAAAAAATAATTGATTCAACATAATTCAATAAAAAAATTCATGATCCGAGTTAACTCTCAAGTTAAGTTTTAAAACTATAATAATAATTATTTTTATTCATAACTCGAGTGGACCCTCCCAGCTTGTGATCTATGTCTTACTTCGGGTCGACCCCAAATTGAGTCTTAAAACTATAATAATAAGTATTTTTACTTTTACAATGACTTGAATTAACTCGAGTTGACTATCCCAACTCGAGACTCCGACCCATGACTTGGGCATTGTCTCGGGTCGATCTTCGAGTCGAGTTTTAAAACTAAAATAATAGCCACTTTTATCTTTACGTTGACCCGGTTCAATGGTCAACCTGGTCCATGTCCCAAATCTTATCTCAGGTCGACCGTCTAATCGAGTTTTAAAACTATGTTAATAATTACTTTTATATATTTATATTAACCTAGACCAACCTCAATTAGCCCTTTTATAGAGAACTAGACAAGCTTGTCTTATCTTTTTTAGTAGGACAAAACTTTCTCTACTAAAACAACCTTGGATAGGACAAAAATTAATTTTTGTACTGTCCAATTATCATGTTCAATACATCTTTGTATAACATACCAAACATTATCTAAAGCTTCTCGACAATCATTACTTGCTATCATTGAATGAGTTTCGATCATAGTTTTAAAATCCAGCGGGTCAAATAAAGGCTGAAATCAGGCTAGATTTTTTTAAAAAAAAAAGTTAAAAATTTAAGTGATCCAATTAAAATCCTGATTGACAAGGTAATTTAATCAAAAACTTAATTGCAACTTATCTATTGACTATTTATTTTTTTTTAAATAACTTTATTTTGATTTATTTATATATAAAAAATTAATTCAAAATGATGTGGTGATTCAATTAAAACTCATGACCTATCTGAATCTTAAGCCAGATTGATTACCTGGCCGGGTTAAAGAAATATGTTCTTAATCAAATAATTGGCAAACTTGCTTTTAGGAGCATGAGATGGTTTGCTCGTCAAACACTGTTGGCAAAGAGACGGAGAAAGAAGGTAATTTATTTGAGGTCGAAACAACTCCTTAATTACCTTTTCCGTTGCTGCACATTAAACTCTACAATAATCTCTCATTCTCTAGCAATATGATCATAAAGAAGAACTAAGAAAAAAAAAAAAAAAAAGAAGTTTCAAAGAAGAACACTGGAACAGCCATGTTAAAGTTTGACTGTGTCATCATCCTCTCTATTGCTCTTTCTTAGCAGAGATTTCTGAACAAAATGTTGCTTGATGTGCAGACAAAAAAATGACAATTGGTTGATTTTTTTTATTATTATTAATATAGATGTACAGATTATCTTGTATTTACCTTAATTAATTCCACTTGCTTTAAATTTAATGATCATGAAATTTGTGAGAATCGAACTAATGATCTCTAGAAAATAAATCTCTAACCTGACCAATTAAGTTACATCCTTTATGATTTTTTTTAATATACTTCCTAACATCATTAATTTTATTATTAATAAATTATTGCAATTATCAGTTTCAATCTAAGGAGGGATGTTAATTGCAGAATTAGTCGGAGAAACTTGGTAGAAAATTAGCATGTTAGTGGAAGATTTTTGACAGAAATTGTGCCTGAAAATGAGAAGTTAATTTGTCCCCCATTTTCATCTATAAATATAAATATTTAGAGAGAGCAAAGGGGTTAGAAAAAACAATAAACATGTAGTAGGATTGCTTTAATTGGCTGCAACAATTACACATTGGCAGCACATATTAAAGTATAGTTATACAACAACTTCTTGCTATTGTAAATTTCTATGCAGTAAAAAAAAAAAAGACAAAAAACAATCACAAAAAGACATTTGATGAGCAAAACAAATCGCAATATAAAGTTTAAATTCACAATTTTATTTTGAAAATAAATCTGATAATGTATGCCTCTAAAACAAAGATTATATATCCTTTAAATTGAACATAAAAAATCTATCTCTACTAGAAAATAAAATTAAAATATGAAAGCATAAAGAAAAATTAAATAATATCCAAAACAAAACAATATATCTAAAAAATTTAAGAATATTTTTTTTGCTACTACTCTGGTCTAACAAGACCATATATTTTTCATAAAAATATTTAGTAGAACATCCATATAGTGACAACACGCTGATTAATTAATAAATCAAATAATGACAACAAATAATAAAATACATTTGTAGTTGATGAACCCGACATGTCACCCGACACCACCGACGGCTTTCTCCACCCACGCCAGCAAGTCATCACCGACAAGTCACGGAGATCCAAATCAAGTGCAATGTCCTTACCGTGGGCCCATTAAAGCTGGATCGGCCTTGTAGATGCCCCAACGCGACATCCTAACCAATCCTCACCTTATCATATTCACTGTAGTAAGAAGAAAGTTAACTACATTTTGGTCCTTGAAAATTAGAAAAAATTTACTTAAGCCCCTATATGCTACCTATTGCCTAACACAATACATGTAGACATAGATTTGAGGGATTTTTGTTCTTTCAATAAATCTAATTTCAGTTGTCTCACTTGAATTTCTTGATATTTTTTAAATTATTTATCACAATGTCACACTTGAATTTCTTGAATAATTTGAGAATTAATTAATTTAGTTTGATTAGTAAAAACATTTTTAGGCTGAGGATTTAAATTTAACACAATTGGAAATTAATTAATTTTATTACATTTACCTCTTGTTAAATGTAGATGGAGTATTAAAATATGTGCAAATCCTGTATGAAGTTCAATTATTTTTCAAATTTTATAAAAACCCTATTAAAATAAAATAATTACGATTCAAATTGAATTTATCATCGACTCTGTAGATGAATAATCAAGTATAAAGAATTTCAAATATTTGATAACTAGAAATGAACATTTACTTAACATAATGTTCATCAATATAAAAAACAATTGAAAAATAGTTATGAGTTCGTGTCCTTTCAGAACAAGTAGAAGTTTACATGGTCATTAACTTTAAGGTCTATAGAATTAGTCGAGGTACGTACAAGTTAGTCCGGACACCCACGTTAATAATAATAAAAAAAACAATTTGAAAATTAAAAATAATATTACAAAATTGAATAAATAGATACTCGAGTGGAATATTACTCAATCTATAAGGACCAAAATGAATTCTAACAAAAAAATAAAATTGAAAAAGCTCAGTCTACCAGATCCAACGGTCCCAAAGCATCGTTTCTTTCGAAACAAAATACGTGTTGACCCTCCCGTCCCACCCCTCCCCCTTAATAATAATATAAACACCAAATTTCCACAACAGAGACCAACACAAATCCACAACCTCTAGATCTATCACCTCCTCCTCTCCATGGCGAGATCTCGATCTCTGCTGTTAACGACCTGTACGATTCTCGCAATCCTAATCCATGGCGCGCACTCCTTCTACCTCCCTGGCGTCGCTCCTCAGGATTTCTTTAACGTCAGCTCTCTCTCTATCTCTCTTTCACTCTTACTGCATGATCTACAAGTTTTTGTTTCAGATCTCATTTTGCGCTTTTTTTTTGCAAGGAGAATGCGTGATTTGTTAGGTTTCGCGTTGTTCTTTGCGTAGTTAAGTATGGCATTTGATTTTAGATTCAGATAGTTACGTATAGGACTTGCTTAGAGATTTTGTCCAGTTTTGATTAGGTTTTGTTTAGTTAAGTGTTGTGTTTGGATTCAGTTACTGAAAATGTTTGATTTTTTTAAGGTTGATTAAGGTGGTTTAGGGATTGATTAAGCTGCAATTTACGTTAATCTTTTTGGACGTTTGGTTTTACTTGTTTGGCCATTTGGTTCTGACTGAGTGGATAAACAAATGAGAAGATGAGTTTGAGGTTAGGTATTGATTGCGTTAATCTTGATCAACATTATAATTTTTGCTAGCATATGGGAGCGTGAGATTTGTTGTTGCTTTATGTTATGTTATAGACATTGTGTTTCTTTCTTGGTTTTTGTTTTTCGTTTCTGGTTATATTAAAGAGTTGAAGATGCTATAGCGAATGGTTTGTGTAAGTTGAATTGGAGTGTTACTTTGTGGAGATGGCTTCATATAGAGAAGTTAATGTTGAGTTTGCCAGTTTTTTAGTGTGAGAGCCGCCTATTTCTGACTTCTGTTTCTGGGCTTGGGTTTATGTAATGAGGGAGCTTTAGTATTACTTTTTTTTTTCTAAATGGTTTTGCTTATGAATTTTGTTGCTCTTGTTGGTTGTGATTGTATGAGACAGTACAGGGATTACATTCTGACGTCTTGCTGAACTAAGTAAGAATCAGTAAGAAATGGCGGGACTTTAATTTTTATTTTTCAGCTTATTTATTTGTTGTTTTTCCTCTGGTTGCAGGGTGCTGAGTTGACGGTGAAAGTGAACAAATTGACCTCTATAAAGACACAACTCCCGTACTCATACTATACTCTTCCTTTCTGTACCCCATCCAAGATTGTAGACAGTGCAGAGAATCTTGGGGAAGTACTTCGTGGTGACCGCATTGAAAATTCCCCCTACACGGTCAGTTTCATTATGCTGGATAGTTTCTTCTAACTCTTACACGTACGCTATTATTGCTGACCTTTTGAGTTGGAATTATTGCAGTTTAAAATGGGGGATGCAAAGATGTGCAATGTTCTTTGCCGGAAAACACTTGATGCCAAAACCGCAAAGGCATTTAAAGAGAAGATTGATGATGAGTATCGGGTTAACATGTATGAAACACTCTTTTAAGACATGCAGGCTAGCTACCAAATCTCATGAGAAATATGAAGTTTGTTTTTCTGACTATTCCATCACTCATGTGACAGGATCCTTGATAACCTTCCTCTTGTTGTTCCCATCCAAAGGCCGGATCAGGAATCTCCCCCTGTTTATCAGCTTGGTTATCATGTTGGGCTCAAAGGCCAATACAGTGGGGTATGTTCGTTATTGCACTTAAATCTCTCAGCACTTCTTAATATGTTGGTTATTTCTGGTGCTCACGTTGTCTGGTTATATGCAGAGCAAAGAAGAAAAGTATTTTATCCACAATCACCTGTCATTCATTGTCAAGTATCATAAAGATACGCAATCTGATTCTGCAAGGATTGTTGGATTTGAAGTAAAACCATACAGGTCAGTAATTCAAGGGTCATATGATATTTTTAAAATGGTTTCTTCTTACCTGATTTCATGATTAGGTTACTTATTGTTTTTTGTTTTAATATACCAGTGTTAAACATGCATATGAAGGGAAGTGGAGTGATGAGAATCCTCGTTTAACAACTTGTGACCCCCACACAAGACATACTGTCGTTAATTCTAACACTCCCCAAGAAGTTGAAGACAAAGCTGAAATCATTTTCACATATGATGTTGAATTCCAGGTGAGATCATGCACATGACTATATAGCTTACATTTAAGTTACTATTTCTCTTTTGTTTTTCTTCTAAGATAGTCAGCTTACATAATCATTATCTGTTACATAATAAGCAGCTAACAGAATCATCAGTTTTGGTCCCTACAGACAAACTATTATCCAGCGAGTCTCATTTGTTAATTTCTTTAATTACTACTTTATTCATTTATCACATGGGCAGAAAACAGTGAAATATCATACTTACTCATGAGTGAGTTCGCACTCTTATATTTTTCTCTCGGTTCGCCTCTCAGGATAGCGATGTGAAGTGGGCCTCCAGATGGGATGCCTATCTCCTAATGACTGATGACCAAATTCACTGGTTCTCAATTGTCAATTCATTGATGATTGTCCTCTTCCTCTCGGGGATGGTGGCCATGATCATGCTACGAACCCTTTACCGTGATATATCCAAGTACAATGAACTTGAGACCCAGGAAGAAGCTCAAGAAGAGACTGGATGGAAGCTTGTTCATGGAGATGTTTTCAGGCCCCCATCAAATTCGGACTTGTTGTGTGTCTATGTTGGAACCGGTGTTCAGTTTTTTGGAATGATCCTTGTTACCATGATTTTTGCCATTCTTGGATTCCTTTCGCCTTCAAATAGAGGTGGTCTTATGACAGCCATGCTATTGCTTTGGGTTTTCATGGGCATTTTTGCTGGCTATGCTTCATCCCGGCTATATAAAATGTTCAAAGGATCAGAATGGAAGAAAATTGCTCTCAGGACTGCAGTCATGTTCCCAGGGATCGTCTCTGCCATTTTCTTTGTCTTGAATGCTCTCATCTGGGGCCAGAAATCATCTGGCGCTGTGCCATTTGGAACGATGTTTGCTCTGGTATTCTTATGGTTTGGAATTTCAGTTCCGCTAGTGTTTGTTGGAAGTTATATTGGATCCAAGAAGCCAGCAATTGAGGACCCTGTGAAGACAAATAAAATACCAAGACAAATCCCAGAGCAAGCATGGTACATGAACCCAGCCTTCTCAATTCTAATAGGAGGAATTCTTCCATTTGGAGCTGTTTTCATCGAGCTGTTCTTCATTCTCACCTCGATCTGGCTGAATCAATTCTACTACATCTTTGGTTTCCTGTTCCTCGTTTTCGCAATCCTCATTGTCACTTGTGCTGAAATAACCATCGTGCTCTGCTACTTCCAGTTATGCAGTGAGGACTATCTCTGGTGGTGGAGATCCTACCTCACATCTGGTTCCTCAGCGCTGTACCTCTTCCTTTATGCCACATTCTACTTCTTCACGAAGCTTGAGATAACCAAGCTGGTTTCAGGGGCATTATACTTCGGTTACATGCTAATTGCATCGTACGCCTTCTTTGTACTAACCGGCACAATCGGATTTTATGCATGCTTCTGGTTCACAAGGCTCATCTATTCTTCAGTGAAAATTGATTAGCTCAAGCAGACAGGGTAAGATTCAAAATTAGTAGATAAAATTATGCTTTCAGATGTTAGCCAATTTGCACATTTTTGGATTGAGACTTCATGACTTTGATGTTATAGTTCTTTTATTCTATCTGTTTTAAGAATCGCTGCCCGTTTAAATATATAGATTCTTGACCGAGCTTGTGATTCTTCCTTTTGATCATCTTCTTCAGAGTGTTTAACTAACTAGCTAGCTAATATCTGTTTAGCGCACCAAAGTTTCTTAAAACGCAGCTGCAAAAACAAAAATGCACTTGGTAATGGATACAATTTATAATGGCTATATTCTCCCTCATGATGATAAAAAAGAAAAGAAAAGAGGAGATTAGCAGAACAGAAAGCAACTAATCAGCATTTCAAATATAAACTACATCCCTCCCCAGACTACAAACAGGAGGAGGAACAAACAATCACAACCTTCTACTCCCTAGGATGAGTGTCCTTAGGGTCAGCAGCACCGGTAGCTACCTTGGTGACATCACCGGCGCTAGCTTCAGGTTTTTTCTTGGCATACAACACCATATACCCTATAGCAGCGGTGATCCCGAACCCGGTAACTGCCATCGTAGCTGTGCTGAAGGGCAGCTTGCGCCTCTGGTGCAAAACCTCACCTGGGTTGTTCCCTGGTGGCCTCTTGAATCCTTCTGCACCTGTTCTTCTCACTTCTTCAGAGCTCATCTTGTGGGTAACTGCGTCTTCCCCAGCAGCTTCAATTCCCTTTCAAAATTTATACCCCAAGACATTTGTAACAATGGTTGCCACGTTTGACGTGAAGGTTCAGTTCTTGAACACGTAGCAATTGCATGCAAGAGGCTCATAGCAACCGCGACAAGTGGAGTAGAGATTGCTTGTACTTGAATATCTTGCCGTTTGCGTAAAGAACCTTTAATATGGGTATGTTAAGCTGGATACCAGGCCCAGTCTAATTAACTGGTGATTTGGGCTAGATATAGGCTTTAATAGTAATGGGCTGTCATGTTAGGTCCATTTTCATTGCAAGTATGTTTGGGTGAGAGGTAGGGTAACTTGTTGATCTAAAGCTTAGACCAAGCTATTATTTTTTTTTTGAACTATTTTAAATTTGATCAACCTCAAGTAACTAGATAAATTAACTTCCTATCTAGTTAACCAGATTAAAACTCAATCAACTTCATGGGTTTTTTTTTAAAAAAACTTTTATTCAAATTAAATATCATTTTAATTTTTTTAATCTATAAAAATAATATCATTTTAAAATTAATTTGATTTAATATGATGATTTGATTATTAATTCAATGATTTAGTAATAGAGGCTTTTAACTAGTTTGACAACTGAATTATATAAAATAAAATGTAATGACAAATCAACAAGTTATTAAATAATTCATATTTTTATATAATATTTTCAGGTATTTATAATAAATCTTGTTCCAAATGAAAAGATATGGATTAATTGTGAGTTTTAAATGAATTTTAACAAGTGACTTGAAATAATTTATAGCCAAATCTCTTATTATTATTATTATTCTAACACAAGCTACGAAAATAGAGAACGAACTTATTATCTCTATCAACTCTCAAAGTTTTCAAAACTAGTGCAATGAACTCCATTGAGCTCTATCCTTTGTGCATTCAATATTATTTTTCTTGGAGCAAAATAACTCTAATTTTTTTTTTCAAATTACACCAAATTTGTATATATTTTTGTTTAAACAAAAAAAAAGTTATATAGATAGATTTCCACTTCTTTTGACCGTTCAAGATTCTATCAACTTATGACCTCTTTTCAGTAACGGACAAAATGGCCCCACACTGTCCCAGGTTGCCCTCCATTGATTTCCTTCGCACCAACGGCTAGTTTTCATTTCCCCTTATAAATACAAGAAAAAACGCTTTTGCCTTCTGCAATTCGCAAGTTACAATTCTTTCCATAGCCCTCTCTTCCAAAACTTGCAAAATCCTCACCTTTTTGCCCTTTTCCTCAACTTTATAAGTTCTCAACATCCATGGCTTCCTTTCAAAGAGCTGTAGTGTTTTCTTTGGTGCTAATGTCTTTGCTTTGGGGCTCGTCACAAGCTAAAGATTTGTTGGTTGGTGGCAAAACAGATGCATGGAAAATCCCGTCTTCAGAATCTGATTCTCTTAACAAATGGGCTGGAAAAGCCCGTTTTCTCATTGGCGATTCTCTAGGTATATCTCTCGTTTTTTAATCTTAGTGTGTTGAAGTATTATCTGGGTTTCAGTTACTTCATTGTCTAAATTAACTTCTTATTTTTTTGACAGTGTGGAAGTACGATGGCCAGAAAGATTCAGTCTTGCAAGTGACTAAGGAGGCTTATGCTGCCTGCAACACTACAAACCCTATTGAGGAATACAAGGATGGAAACACCAAGGTGAAGCTTGACAAATCAGGGCCATTCTACTTCATCAGTGGAGCTGAAGGTCACTGTGAGAAAGGACAGAAAATTGTTGTGGTGGTTCTGTCTCAGAAGCGCACGCAAGTAGGAAACTACGTAGGATCTCCTGCTCCTTCTCCAGTTGAGTTTGAGATTCCTGCTGTGGCTCCAACAAGCAGTGCTTCAAACTTGAAAGGTGGCTTATTGGTGGCTGTGGGGGTTTTGGTTCTGGGGTTGTTCTGATGTAAGGGTTCATTGTGCTGGGCTTGATTTGTTCATTCATTTGATTATAGTAATTCATTTATTCATACTTGGACCTTCCAATTTCTTAATAGAATGCCTACTTTTCTGAATTATTGAGTCCGATATATTGATCCTTGGGCATACTTTCTGCCAAAAAATGAAGAAAGCACTTCTGAGTTCTGAGAGATGAGAACCCTTTGTTTTCACGAGCTTCACCTTAACTTCATTAAGGCGCAAGGATTAACCTTCTGTCAACGAAGGTCATATTTTTTCAGAACATCACCAAGGCCGTTGACAAAATAAGCAGGCTAAAAAATGACGGTCCTATGAAGAATCACATGCCTCTAAAAAAAAAAAAAAAGCCTCATTGAGTCTTTACAACCACAACTCTCTCCCTCAATTTAAGAGAGATACTGAATGTACTTCCCAATCCAAAAAAATAGCCTCATGGAGTTCAACACAAGAATCAGATCATCATATCAGATCACATGATGATGAGTCTTTACAACCACAACTCTCTCCCTAAATTTAAGAGAGATACTGACTGTACTTCCCAATCCAAAAATAGCAGCACATGAGACAAGCGGGGGTGCTCCTGAGGCTTCTAGCGGTGCCACCTGCCATCACGAAAAGCTTTTGACAATAACAGATTCATACGCAAAATAGGCCAAAGTTTACAACTTTGCTTGAGGCTGATGACAAACCCTGGCAGATCTTGTCCGTGAAATCCTGTGAGTATTGGGGGGGGGGGGGGGGGGGGAATAGTTTGAGAACTGGGGTTTTCATGAAGTTATAATAGCATCCATTGACTAGAGGAAAATTGAGTTTGGCTAATCAAACAACAGTGTGAGAACTGGAAAGATGCAGAAATTAATGATTTTACCATTCACATCTTTCTGCAACTTCGTTCAGCATTCACATCTATCTCTTTGCAACTATCTTGATTAGATTTTAGATACTTCAACCACAGCGGCAAAGCTTTCTATTTCATGGGCTGTATGAGCCAAATAATGGTACATCCCACAACCAACCACAACCAGCTTGTCTATTGCTTTCATATAAATTATAAATCATATACAAGTTAATATGTCTTGAAAGACTTCAAAATAGCATATTAAAATGTCAAGATGTTATCACGTTACTCAAAATTTGAGTTTTGTTTTCTTTTCTACTGTCACAGATTACACAGCATATTTCCATAGTTATCTAAATCTCAAATTTAAGATATTAACCATTCGTTGTTGTTTGGGACAAAAGCATTTGCATTTCAACTGGTACTATTTTTTTAATTCAAACAAACCAACCTATCCAGTTACTTCAAACGAAAAGGTGACCTAGAAAGACTCACAGGAAAATCAGGAAGATCACAAAATCGAGTTCAATCAAGATAGCCCACATATACCAACATTGACAGCTACATGCAAACAACTTTCATAGTTTTTCAAGAAAAGCAAGGTAAAATAATAGAATATGAGAGGAAAAAATGAAACTCTGAGGAAAAAAGGAACCCTGTTATGGATAAAAAACGATCTTACCATATACCAACATATAGTAGGAAATCAGTCCACAGGATTGTCATCAGATGCCGAGTCAACTTTTATAAGAGGTCCCTTGAAACCATCTGTGTTGCCACCAAAGAGCTCACGGGCAGCTTTTTCAAGAAATTCTTGGGCAGCGGCTTTAACTGATTGTTTTTCGGATGTATCATATTTTCTCTTCTTGTGGGTGCTCCTCTCCACATACTTAATCTTCGACCCTTCTCCTCTACTGATATCCCTCATGCTTTTCCGTTGTTCTGCAAAAAGAAATGTTTAATACAAGAAAATATGAGATCACAACGAAAAAAAAGTGGCAAAGCACAAAAGTGATTGACTACCTACCAGGGGTAAGGTCAGGCAACGAATGCTCGATGAAACGGGTTGCAGCCTGGTAATTTAAAGTAGTAGAACGCTGCGATGGTTCTTCAGGAACAAATTCAGACTCAATTAATCAATAAGAGATATGTGAAATGACTAGCATCAACAAGCTTGTTGCAGTTAAAAATTTAAATATGGCAAACAGCTTTCCATCTAGCGCTCATTGTAGTTTCAAAACTTAGACGTGGCACTTTCCATCTAACCAAGCTCATCGCAGTTTAAGAACATGAACACGCAACAACTTTCCATCTATGTCAATTGAATTTCCCTAGTCATAGGCAACGACAGTTTGTGACTTGGCATGCATCAATTACAGTGTGATCAGAGGACAAAATAAGTACCTTTACTTATATTGATGAACTGCTCTAGTTTGTCTTGATACAAGCTCAACCTCTCCTAAAAATCACAAATCACCAAATTGCATATATCAGGTAAAACTCATGAACACATCTTGAAGTCATAAGCGATAAATTAATAACCAACACATGGAAGAAGAAAAAATAAAAACTCCATAAGAAAAAACCCACAGATTTTAACCTCAGAGCCAAAAATAAACAAATCAGAGACATCATATAGTAACCCTATCCTGATCCAAAAACCAAGTAAATTACACAGAACCCATCAAATTAAACATCAAAACAAACCCAGAAGCCTAAATTCAGAGATTTAAGGAAAAATTATCGGATACAAGAACACATACAAGCTCTGTCTTAACAGGATGCTCATCAGGGTGAATTCCAGTAGTTCTCAATCTCACTGAAAAATATCATGAAATTAAACAAAAACAATCAAGAAATCACCAAAATCAATACCGGTCAAACTGAAACAAACTAAATTATTGGTAAAAAAACTGGTCTTGACAGACTGTTCATATATACATACATGCAAAGACAGTAGAAGTAGCCTTAGCAAGCATAAAGAGAGATTGAGCCCTTTGAAGAGGTGGCATTTCATCAAGGACATCAGGGTTCGCAAGAGACAAGAATTCAAGCAAATGGGTCTCCACTAGTTTCAGATTTGCCAAGGTTCTTTCTACTGCTTCGATGGTTGATTCTGGTACTCCTCTACTACTGCTGCTGCTGCTTTCCATTTTAGCTTCTCTTAGACAGCAACGAGAGCAACCTTTTTTACAAAGATTTCTCCGTGTGCCTCTTTTTGGTAAGGATTTTGAGGAGGATGTTGTGTTTGGTGAGTTAATGTCCAGGGCTTCTGGGACGGAAGCTGAGAGGTCTATGGCGGCAGGCAGCTGAGGTTCAGAGTGAAGAGTTCTGTTTGTGTTTGGTGTTTCACACGTCACAGCCTTTTCCTACTATCGTTTTCAGTTCGGTCTCTCTCTCTCTCTCTCTCTCTCTCTCTCTATATATATATATATATATATATATATATATATATATATATATATATATTACTTTCAAGTTAGAAAATAAAATATTTCTATTTATTATATTTTAATAATTTATCTTACAGCTTAATATTTTCTTACAATTTTTTTAGTTATCTAAATTATTATATAATTACAACTCAATACCTAGTTATCTTTAAAAAGTAAATAATATTTCACTTTGTAACAAATAAATAATTACAAATTCTTAAATATATTCACTTCATAAACTGTACAATTTTTTATATACAATTTCGATGATTCATCTCAACAAGTATAATTTTATTGATTTAAAGAAGAGAAAATCAATACTTGAATTATAAAAAAAAAACCTATTTTCAATGATTATAAACTTAAAATGTTTATATTTTTTATATAATAAATAGTATTATTTTATTATTTAAAACGTGTTTGGTATATGTATAAACTTTCTCTAATGAGTATTATTGAATTATAAAAAAAAAAAATTGTATATGAAAAATACAGAATACAAATACATCTCTAATGAGTTTTTTTTTTTACATCCGAGACAAGGCTTTAAACATGGTGAAACTACTAGAAAACAATAATTATTAACTTTTTGTGTCCATTCAAAAAAATCTGGCACGCTCAATAAAAAATTCCAGTATAGTAACAGTAAACAACTTTAAAACACGATAGGAAAATTTTAAAAATTTGGTGACCTACGAATAGCAACACTTGTTAGAATAAGTTTTTTCTTAAATATTGCAGCAAATGTTGTGTTACTGCAAGTTGAGAATTTTGTTGCTAAAGATTTTTCGTATCAATTTGTAATCTTAAAGTATCCTTGAATTGATTCGAGATAATTTGATGAGTTTCAAAAGGCATTTGCGTGTCTTAAAAAATTTAGCGTTATTTCAATTGCTAAGAGTGTAGTTATAAAAATGGAAAGATTATTTTTAGTTACTATAATAATGGATTTCAAATATGAAAATATTTCTTAAAGATATTTTTTTTTATGTAAGGTTAATAAATAGACATATAAAGGAGGTAAGAGCTTTTTATTACTTAACCAGTTCTTATATTTATAATTTTTTATTAATTAAAGTTGAAGTAGTCATTTATTTTGAGCGAGTTAGTGGCAACATACTGTATTTAGATCTTTTATGTTAAATTCTTATATAATTGTTTTTTAGATTCTAAGTCAATATTTTTTATTTTTAATAAATTTTTGTTGATTCAAGTTTATATATATAAGCTTTTTTTATTTTTCAATCAGGCAATATACATATTTTTGACACATGGCTCAATGAAAAGGTAGATATCTTATCATAAAATATATTAGAATGGTAGAGTCTATAAGACAATTTATATAAGGTAAGAATAAAACTATCTTTATTGAAAATATTAACACTTTTATTTCTTTTGACTCATTAATATTATTGAACTTCTACTATTTTGTTTCAGATTTAGAAAATCATCTCAATTGAAATCATTCAAAAAAATTGCATTTTTATTTTTAATTATATAATCACAAATTAAAACCTAACAATAATATAAAAATACCAAATATAAGTTTCAAGATATAATTTATATTATTTTCTAATACAGGATATATAAATATATTTATTTCAATGATTATACCAATTGCTCATGAATTGACAATCTTTTATAATTATGACAATTACTTCAAATAATTATTCTCTTTAAGTTACCATTTTCAAGTACTTCTTTCTTTTCATTTGAATTTTTTATGTTAAACTCTCCTGTAAAATCTTCTTCAGATGCTAATTCATTTTTTAATTTTTAATAAATTTTATTAGTTTAGATTTTTTAATTTATGTATTTTTATTTTTCATGTAATATTGATGTTATCTGTCATATATAGATTTTTGACACATGTCATAATATTTATCATTATTTAATGGACTGGTGAAAAATATATTCTTGCTATTATATAACAAGTTATTGTTATTTATGTTTGTTAGTGGTGTTCATGCCTTGAGTTTTTTCTATATCTTTGAGTGCAATACAAGACATAAAAACCAAACTCAAAACCAAAAATAAAAACCAAAATTCAAGCAAAAAAAGAAATGTTTGTTGCATGTGATTTTTTTTTACTACATATGGTTTTTTTTCCTTACAAATCCATCATGCAAATACAATTTACCTATCTACAATTCAATAAGAAAAAAAATTAAAATAATCTCTTTAGATATTATAAAATTATAGAAATAATACAAAATATTAATTGATATTTTTTTTTAAAAAAATGAAATTAAGAAAATTAATAATAAGATAGAGGATGTTAATTAAATATTAAATAAAAATAAAATTAGTAAAACACAGAGGTGAGGTGTTGATTGGTTTCGCAGGCCAAGCTCACGCTCTTAGCCTAAAAAAAGTTCCCAAATGTGCTTTTAGCTTTAATTCTAGCTCAACGTTTCTAGTTTTTATTTTTTATTTTTAAAAAAAAAAAGTAGATGAAGCATTAATGCAATATTTTATAAAAATTCATAATATTATTTGACAATTTCCATATACAAGGGCATGTACATAAAACTATGTTGATATAACTTTTAATGATAAAATTAAAAAATAAAGTTTAATAATTGAATTGATAAAAAAAACCAAGGACTGAAAAGAAAATAAAAAGTTATGAACAATTGTGTGAATAGTTAAATAATTATTAATCAACAATATTTGCTATAATTTATTTTCCACAATAAAACAATGATATGTTTTAGTTTATTAGAAATAATATAGTTCATTTATCTCTTTTTTTAGTTGGAATGCATTTATTATATATCACAAAATTTATAATGAAAACAAATAAAAGATTGAACATATATATATATATAGATGTTATGTTGAATCTTTTTATATTATATGAAAAAGAAATTAGTTTATAATATTATAAATATACCAAAGTTTAGGACTAGCTCATTTATAAATTTACTAAACAATTCAAATGAGTCAAGCTAGAGACAAGTCTCTCCAATGATTGACCTTAATAAATTTAAACGAGTCAAGTTCGAGTCCTATGTTATAAGCTTGAATCATAAACACGAGTCTATTACTGATAATTTTAAATAAAATAAAAACTGATTTATATATATTAATGAATAATTCTTAACAACACACCCATTTAGTAGCACACTATTAACATTATAAATATTACAAGAAAAGATTGGCAAACAACATTATTTATTACAACAAATAACACGCCATCTGCTCACTTAATTTCTAGAAATTTAAAAGGTAATTGAAAAATTAAGCTAGGATTTTTATATTTCAAAATATAATTTTAATTTATTTTCATCTAAATACACCTAATAATCAATTTTAGAATATCCATAAACTAATTTAATAAACAAAAACACTTCAAAATTTATCCAAATACATATAATCAAACCGATAAAAAATTCTCTCTCACTCCCTATCTACTTTTTTGGGCAAGTCAAAAGTAAAAAAAAAAAAAAAAATACCTTCATTGATTTGCTATCAAGAAGAGAAACCCATTGATATAAAGATTTTCAATTTTGGTTGCTTTAATGTGGCCAATAAAAAATTTTCTCTCTCGTTTGTGTTATTCAACAAGTTTGTCACTCTTCTCACACCATAGACTGAAATAAAAGATTTTTTAAACCAAAATAACTTTTTGTGTAAATTTTAGATTGGCTAAGTGGTATTTGCACTTTTTACTATTTGATCCTCTCTTTTTGAATTTTATCTTTCTCTTACAAATGTCACCATTCTGTCATTAAATGGGAAGTAAAAAGACCCAGCTGAAAAAAAAACATGTAAAGGCATGAATTGAAAAAAAAAAAAAAAAAAAGATTTGAGGTGGTTCATTATTTATGCAAACAATGTATTCTACTCAAATTTTTTTAGTTGTATTGTTAATTATTATAGGAACATAATTAATTCAAGGGGTAGCATTACTCTATATCACAAAATTTACAATGAAAAAAACAAGTTTTATATTTATTTTTATGTGCAATCTTTTTAAATTATATGAAAAGAGGGCTAGTTTATAATACTATAAACATGTCAAAGTTTAAGACTAACTCATTTATATTTTTATTAAAAATATGAAAAATAAATTATATGTTTTATTCATGTGTTGATGGTCAATAAAAAATACATAATTATATGTGAGGAACGTAGAATATAAATGCACCCTTATTGAGTTCTTCTCTTAAGATTTAATGGGGTTTTGAATGTGATGGAACTACTCGAAAATAATAATTATAATTTTTTTTTTATCATTAAAAAAATCTGGCACATACAAGAAAAAATTTAGTGTGGTGGCAATAAATAACACTAAAGCATGATAGCAAAATTTTAAAATTTTGATGACTTTGGGACAACAGTTGTTGGGAATATGTTTTTTCATAAATATTGCAGCCAAGGTTGCTTTACTGCAAGATGTAAATTTTATTATTAGAAGCTTTTCATATCAATTCAAAATCTTAAAACACCCTGAAATTGATTCAGGATGCTTTGATGGTTCTAAAAGATATTTGTGTTTCTTAGAAAATTTAGCATTACTCTAGCTACAAAGAGTATAGCTATAAAAAAGAAAAATTTTATTTCCAGCTACCATGATAATGGATGTTGGAGAAATGTTTTAAAGATATTTTTTAATGGTATAAAATGGAGATTAGATAAGGTTAATATATACACTCTCTAGAGAGGAGAAAATGATTTCAATAACTTATAACATTTTATCAGTTTTGATTGCTCCATCAGTTCTTATATTCATTTATTTTTTCATTAATTAAAGTTAAAATAGCTATTTATTCCATGTAAATTAGTAACATTATAATGTTATTGAATCTCTTATGTTAAACTCTCCCATAGAATTCTGGTAGGCACTAATTCATTGTTTTTATTTTTTTAATAAATTTTCATTCGTTCAAGTTTCTTGATTCATTTTTGTTTATTTATAAAATATTTTTACTTTTTAGGTAATATATATTGATCTTATAAGTTAATTACAGATTTTTAACATTTTTCATGTAATGTAGTACCTAATTTAATGACAACGTAGAAATCTTAAAGGAATATATTGTAAAATGGTGAAATACATATAAAAATATTATATAAGATCAGAACACATTAAAAAATTAATTCAATGGCAGAGAGGCAAAAGGTGCCAGCAACCTTTAATATGTTAAAACTCCATATTTGCAACCAAGACATAGAAATCCAGCTTGGTGCAAAAAAGGAAGACAAAAAAAACCAAAACTCTGGCAGAGGAAGAGATCTTGTTGCATATGATTTTTTTTTTTTTTTTTTTGTAGCGTGGAAGAAAGCAATGGTTATCCATGGTTAAAATTTTTCTATATTTATATCCTATTTATTATTAAATAGATAAAATTCATTTATTCAACATCTGAATAAGTGTGTGTGTATATATATTGAATAAAATTTAAATTGGGTCTAATAATATCTAGATTTTTATCCATTATCTATTAGATACTAGTATATATATCTCGAGTTAAATTTGGTTTAGTTTAAAAATATTTATACTATATGTATTATCTATCAAATAAAATAATTATTTAAAAAAATTTATTCAAATTAAGACAAGTATTCATCGAGTTTTAATTAAATTTTCGTTCAAAACATATGCTGTAATTAACTCATTTGAAATAAATGACTGATTTAACTTTAATTAATGAAAAATTAATTGAATATAATAATTGATAAAGTAACCAAAACTGGAGGAAAAAAAAGTTATGAATCATTGAAAATATTTAACTCCTATCTAGGTCTATATATTGACCTCCTAATCCTTATTTTAATCCATTAAAAATACCTTTAAAAAATTATGCATATTTAACATCTATTCCCATGTTAGTTAGAAATAACCTTTTTTATTTTTATTGCGATACTCTTTGTAGTTGGAGTAATGTTGAATTCTCTGATCCATATAAATATTTTTTAGAAATTATCAAATTATTCTGAACCAATTCCGAAATATTTTAAGGTTTTGAATCGATGTAAAAAGTCTCCAACAACAAAGTTTCCATCTTGTAGTAATGCAACCTTGGCTGCAATATTTAAGAAAAAACATATTTCTAATGAGTGTTGTTCTAAAATCATCAAATTATTTTTTAAATTTAAATTGGGCGAATGATTTGTGTTTATTTTTTTAATTAATTAAAAAAAGTTAAAAAGCCCTTGAGACATGGGCTTGGCTTTGTGTGGTCACATCATAATGTATTTAGGTCACGTCACAACATATTATGTAGCTT
The DNA here is from genome assembly GCA_018804465.1 of Populus tomentosa. Classification (NCBI taxonomy): domain Eukaryota; kingdom Viridiplantae; phylum Streptophyta; class Magnoliopsida; order Malpighiales; family Salicaceae; genus Populus; species Populus tomentosa. Next base: position 1,416,607 of record CM032003.1, on the reverse strand, counting down.
TTTTGTGCTAAATAACTTTAAGATTAAGATTTTATTTGTGAAGACAGTTTAGGGCACTCTTCCATGGCCAATGAACCATGGAAGGTGAAAATTTGAAAAAACAAATAGTTTGGGGACAAAATCAATGCTACCCCTTGAATTAATTATGTTCCCTTAATAATTAATAATACACTATTTATACATTGGAACCCAATCACACAATTTGAAAATAGAAATAAAAATCTTGGTTTTTTTTTAAAAAAAAAGTGTAGGGGATTAAAATTGGTATCATGATTCCAATTATAGTATATGAAGATGATATTTTTTAATTTTTAAAAAATATTTTTATTATTAGCATATCAAAATGATATAAAAAAATAAAAAAAATTAAATTAAATTAAATTGAAGTAAGAAAAAATAAAAAAATTATAATTTTTTTCAAAAACATTTTTTAAACAAACATGTTACCTAAAATATAACATTCTAGATATTTGATTTTAGATATTTATTATTTATCATAAAATAAAATAATACACACGGTCAAGCTCAGGAGGTTATACATGTGTATATCGTGATAAAATAAAACTCTTTTTCTTTTTTCTTTTTTGAAGTGTAGGGGGATGATAATGGTTATCCTGATTCCAATTATACTATATTCTATCCATTACCTAAAAAATACCGGGTTTTTGGATATTTATTATTTAACGTAAAATAAAATAATACACACACACACACGCTCGCGAGGTTGTACATGTGTGTATCGTGATAAAATAAAACTTTTTTTTCTACTTCTGGTATCCAATCAAAGAAGACTGACTTGATTTTCTTTCCATCTCTCTCACGCCCTTTCATTTCCCTCAAATCCCACAGTTTTTAGTTTCAAACTTGCCCAAAAGTGATTCAAGAAAAAATATTTCAGATAAAATAAAAATAAAGATGTTCAGAAACAATCAAAATTCAACTCCTTAAACTTTCTAGCAGTTTGCACTCAAGATTTAGATACAGTCAAAATTCAAAGACTTCCATAACTGCTTGCCTTTGTCAAAAAGCTGTACAGGTTATTGAATCTGATAATTTTGGTTGAACTTATGAAGCATAGAAGCACACATCAGAACATCAAGCAATTTTTCTTAATATTTCATCCATCCATGTTAAACCATTTACAAATATGTATCTGAGGACGTGAATTTTCATGGAAATGTAGGATCCTTGTAATGTTTTTCCTTCCAGAGGCCTGGAAAATAGCATCTGGGATGGTACTTCAGTTAACTTTCCTCTGGTTTGGATTCGGTATCAGCAGGTTCAGATTGTGAGGATTGCTCATCTGCGGAAGCAGGGGACCCTAGAGGTTTCTTAAACTGTACCACGATCATGGTCATATTGTCACATCCCTCACCACCTGCTGTTGATGGCGCCAAACACCTATCAAACACTCTCTCACACACTGCAGAGAGCTTGTTTTCCTGCATTTTTTAGGTTTCCTGTCAGATTTTAGCAATGCATAACCTAGCAAATGTAGATTCACATCATAGAATCAACAAGATCATTTTTTTTTCCCTCCACGTGAAAGGTAGATTGATACTGATGTTGATCGCATAAGCTCTCTGCCCAAACATTCCATCAACATCTAAATTTAGAAAACCAAAAGTGGAGGGACGAATGAAAGAGTAATCCTTCAAAACCTAAGGTCTAAACCACATACCGAATGTAGTTGTTCATGAATAAAATCTACTAGTTGCTGGCTTGACATGCAATCCCTGAAACAACAAAAATGAGCAGTTATCCACTTGAAATTAATTATTCATGACTTTGCAAATGCCTGTTCTACGAAATGAATAAAATTGGATTATCAGCACACTGCCCAGGGCCTATCCAAGTGATCCACAGATTAATTTAAAGTGAATAAAAGATTCAAAGGCAGCAGTTGCGATTCAACTTTAGATGATTTCTGAAACTTCAAGGAAGTGTAATCTTCAAGTCATGGAAACACAATAAACACGCCTCAATCCCACAAACAACAGCAACCTATACTTTCACATCACTAAGCAGTGTTAGCCTCTAATTCGAAGGAAACAGTGTTCATTAATTTCCTAGTTCTTGTCATGATAACATTAGATGCATACCATATTCCATCACATGCCAGCACAAGAAAATCATCGTTATCACAAAGCTCAACCTGATGCAGGAACAGAAAAGGGCCAACAAAATAAATGTTAATTGAATACAAACAATTTCAGGTATGAAAAATAAAAAAGATGTTAAAGCAATAAGAGAAAATCAAGGTGGTATTGAAGATGCGCACAGGATCATAACAGCATGACCAACCAAGATTTGGAGAGAATGATAAACAAGGCCTATTAGGAGAGCAATTTGTTTGAATCAAAACATAGCAGAAAGTAGAAAACACATACGGTGTTTATATCTGGATTGGCTGTCACGATTTGCTTTTCAACAGGTAGAAATTTATTCTGCTTGAACTCCACATCACCTGCATTACAAACGAAAATATGAAGAATTGAAAGAAGATACCTCTCTCATAAATAAATGCACATGAGCGTGGTCGTCCACTCATTAAGATGCATACCAAGTAAAATGTGTGCATCAAGGATATACAAACACAGACATGAATATGAAAGTACAGGTGTCAGTGGGAGTGCACATGGAGGGTCGGTGCAAACATGCTTTTGAATGGCAGTGCATGCCCAATGCTTTTCAATATGAAAAACAGAACAGTTCCAGCCTTGTGCTCTATGGTATAATCACTTATAAATCCAGAGATGGAGAACCAGAGATTGAGTCTCCAACCCACACTCATGGAGCAAGGAACTGGGATCAGGAGTTCACAGGAATGTTAGGTACCTATAGCCCTTGAAAGATTTAAACTGCCATTGACCCGCCCTGCATGTATGAAACCACCAGCTTTTAAAATCCGTTCTTTCTCAGCCTCAAGTTCAGGTTTGTGATCTCTAGACAAATTGTAAGCCTGCATCAAAGAGAGCTATGTTTACTGAAAAAAGTATACAAGGTTTTGTCCATACCAACCATATGCCTCTAAGCCCATTTATCAAGATACTATCCCGTCACCTTAAAACTTGGAGAAAAAGTGAATTGATTAGCTGACACAGAAGAAAAGTTGTAGGAAATTTCAACAATCCAAACAAACCCTACCCTACAAACAATCTTAGTATTTTGGGAGAAAACCAAACCATCATTTCTTGTTAAATGAAAAATACCTGACCCTTTCTTGATATCACACATCTAGAATCACCAGCATTCGCAACAATGAGGTGGTTGTTTCTAATAATCGCAACACAGGCTGTGCTCCCAGAAGTTGGTCCAGAGAAGTCAGAGTGAGGACCCTGATCACCATGTTAAGAGTAAAATAAGTTCTTAACCATTTATATTGAGCGATACAAAGATCCACTATTACAGTATGTATGGTTGATGCCCAACATATGCATTTGGTTTGTGTATAAAATAATAAAGATCCATTTTTAACATAGTTAAGTTTCTGGGTATTTTATACATTTGAAGAGGTATGTTTCACTGAAATTAACATAGTTGGAGACAATTATATAAAGGCAAAAGCTGCAGTGCACTCCATTTGTTTATAAAATACCTCTTCAAAAGCCCAATCATCAGGCTGTTCGTGACAATCACCACCCCTTGGGGACCATATCAACCCTTCTATCATGCCAGTAAACTTGGTTATCTTATCACCCAAGGCAGCTAGTTCCCGCCACCCTCTCTGGCCACGCATCATCTCATCCATTCTGCATGAAATGCATAAAAGGAAATCATGAGTATGTATCATTAATTAAAAGTTCTGGAAGCATTTTTACAATATTGTTTTGAGAAAATAGTAGGCACTTACAGAACTATAAATCCTGAAATGACCAAATATGCATGCTAAAGAACAAAATTTATGAGTCAAAAAAATCATTAATGCAACAGAGAAATGAAACTGACATTATCAAAATTGCTTTAAAATATTTATAAGACATATTATCGCAATCACTAGTTTACAATTACTAATGAGGCTCAAAACTCTTGCATTGAGGATGGAGAACAACATCAAGATAATTCTAAACATCGAAACATTATTAGATTGGTACATTACTGTTCACTTAAAATAACCTTCAATAGGAAAAACCTCCACTAATAAAATCAAGTAACCTGAAAAATGCTTTCTGGACAGAAGTTCCCATATCTCCTGCTGCATATGCTTCATTCTTGCAAACCTGCCGATGGAGATACTTGGCACAGAATTTTGCAACTACTTTACCTGCAAGTTACCGGACTAAAGTGGGTAATAATGACCTAGATGCCAATTATACCAACATACTGACCTAGGTACAGCCGTACAAGAGGTATAACAAGGGACGTGTTCAGAACTGAATAACCACCCATAAGAGACAAGCATCAATGGAAACGAAAACAGGAATTCAATGGCTGAAAATTTTATTCCACCCATAAGAGACATGGTGCACATTCAGGAAATAACATTTTAGTTAAGCAATGATATGTAGCATATTCAAATATACATGAAACTTGCAAGCCTTACCTCCATGTCCATCATAAACACCAAAGAATGAAGTGGTAGCGTCCAAATCAGTTATTGCAGCATGCTAGGAACACAAATAAAATAATCATATAACAAACAGCATATCATTTATGTAAAAAATAAAATAAAGTATAAAAAAAATGCAATAACACATGTTCTGAAATTTGCTAACATGTGAATGAAGACCTTGACAACAATATTTCAGAATAGAAACGGACAAGACAGACAAATTATAAATTAAGTGATATGTTCATGCTTAACAAGTTTTTGAGCAATGAACAACTGTCTGTAGAAACCATGCCAAGAAAAAAAAAATTAATGGAGGAGTCCCAGTTGGGAAAGTTTCTGCTTAACCAAATTTATCATTAGTACTGTCATAACAAAATCTTTCAAGACATCTCCACTTAAAGGTTGTTGGTAACAAGACTGAAAAACTTGGAATATTCGCATAGATCAAATGCTGGGTTAACTACTCACTGCATCTTCCATGGTTGCACGCCACCCTTGCATGGATGATAAACCATATCTAAGCCTACCATTCTCGCCATCCTCTGAAAATTTCTCCGTCTTAGGAGAACTAAGGTATATCCCCATCACTATCTGAAATCAAAGACAAGTAACAGAAAACACCAAAATAAGAAAAATTTGGATCAAACAACTCCGTCCAACAGAAACGCAAACTACAACATAACTAGAATCTCATGCGCACACTTCAGTCCTAGCCCTAACATATTCGTCAGTTACCAAAATTCTGAAAAACTCAGCTTTTGATGCTTCACACTGGCCAAACCTACAGACAAAATCAAGCCATTTCATTTTAAATACCTTTTAAATTAAGATTATCGCCGAACTTGTTTCTATTCCTGATTCATCACAGTGCACCAAGTCAGCAATTACGCCATTAACTGATCAAATCAAGTCCAAACAAGCAGAGGTTTCAGTTTTAAAATGTACAATCTTTAACAAGATTTAAAGCCATAGTTAATATACTTGTACAAAACACTGCATGTCAAGATCCAAGATCAACTCAAATCAGGTAAGTACAAAAACCCAAAAGCCAAATTAAAAAGCAGTAACTGGATAACAGAAGTTTCAGATCAAAGAAAACAACAGAACAAAACAAATCTACATACGCATCCCAAGTTGCAACTCCAATATATGTTAAAATAAAGAAAGATACAACATTAACCAGATAGTAATCTGGACAACAGTAAATAAAAAAAATGAACTTTCCACAAAGCAAAACCTACTTTAAATTAAAAAATAATAATAACAAACAGCCAAACTCCCATCAAAGGATACCAATAACACTACATAACATCAAGACCCAGACGACAATTTCAGATACTATAACACAACAGGAAAAAAAATACTTCAGAAATCAAGAAAGTTCAAAACTTTAAACTAGCACGTACCTTATTGGGAGGGAAAGATCAGAGACAGTGGAACAGATAGAAAGGGGGGGGGGGAGGCACAGAGAGAGAGAGAGAGAGAGAGAGAGAGAGAGGGAGAGGGAATCTAAAATACCTAAAAACAAACACCTTTTCCAAAACTAAGAAAGACCCATCAGAAGTTTCAGATAATCTCAGAGGAAAAAAACACAAGAGTGAATGAAAAAGACAGACAGGAGCTTGATGGGGGGGGTAGGGAAAAAGGTGGAGACTCAGTCAAGGAAGATGATGGTATTTTCTCGAGTACTTGGAGGAAAAAATAATAAAGAAAGGAAGAAAGAACTCTCTCTCTCCCCCCCTAAATTTACACAAAAAGGATTTGATTAGTTTGGAAGATCAAAGACTGGACCTTTGCTTTGATTTATAATTCTTTACAGTTTGTACTGTTGAGTTTGATAAGATTGTGGTAATCATGTCTTGTCAGCAAGAGAGAGGAAGGAAAGTGAAATGTATCAATCTATAAGCTATATTTTTATTTATTAATTTAATCTAACAACTAAATGGATTTTTATTTACTAATTTAATTTAATTCCAAGATTCATGACACTTAATTTCCATATTTATGTGTTAGGTATCGTTATAGGGATGTTTAATTTTATTTTCCAATAATCTGGATGGCAAGGCCAGCAATTCCTTCATTTAAATAGATATTAATTATATATTAAAATTATCAGAAAAACATTTAATATTTTTTTCAGAAGAAAAGGCCTTCAATTAAACTCATGTGCCAATTAATTCCAATGATGGGATAAACGATTTCATATAACAAATTATTTCTATGGGAAAAAAAGAGGGGGGAAAATGGATGAATTTAGGGTGAAAATGGATGTATTGTTTGATGTTTAGCCAGATGAATATATTTTTTAATTTAATAAAAGATTTGAAAATGCACATTATACCTTAATCACTACAATAATCAAGATGGTGGGAGATATAGAATTTCACGTCCTCCATTTACAATGCACAAGCCATGTGCATAAACATGCGAGGAAGATTTGCAAAGGAATGTATGTTCCCACCACAAATGTTCTTCATCCTTAACAACTGTAAATAATAATTTATAAAATCTAGATTCATCTACTTATCTATTAAGAACCTAAACTAGTTTGGGTTAAAAAAAAAATAAAAAAAAAATGATTTAGTCCAACCCTTAAAAATCTAGATTAACTTGCAATCCAATTATTCAGGTAAAATTTAATTAAAACTTGTTAATAAATTTTTTAAAATCAATATTATTTTGATATTTTTTAAAAAAATTATTTTTAATAAGTTTTGTTAATCCACTCAATTTTATCATAATTTCAAATCAAGTTTTATAAGTTTATAGAAACAATAAATATGAATTCATCATGTTACATGTGATAATATACTAATTAATAATTTTAAAAAGTTGATATGAAGGTTAAAAGATTATGTTTTATTTTTTGATTTTCTAGACTTAAATTTGAGGGTCTCATTTAAAAGAATTTATTTAAAAAGAAATGCACCAAAACCAATATAATTGTTATTAAATTTATTTTGGATTTGTAAGTCTAATCAGGTTGAGTTGGGAAATATAGGATAATCCATATTTTTTATAAATATAAATTTTTTTATAAAAAATTAATTTTTTTATATATTTTAGATCGTTTTGATGTACTAATTTTAAAAAATTAAAAAATATTATTTTTATATATTTTGACATGAAAAACAACTATAATTAGACTTTCAATTATTTATTCTGGATTAGGTTTTCATAAAATGTCAATAAAACAACATAATCCAATCAAATTCACTCATGATTCAATTAAATTTTTTTAAAAAAACCATTAAAACAGCACAATTTTAATTTACCTAAATTAAACCCGTAATTAAAAAGGGATCCATTTTGAGCGGCTGTAAAACCCGTCAATTTTCATAAAATAGTCCACTTATAATATTGCTACTGAACTTAAATTCTTATGTCCATGGGACGACCTCCAATGTCATGGCTCATCACGAGCAAAAATTGAAGTCAATAATTTCGTCCTAAAAAGGAAAAGAAGTCAACAATCTGGGCCAGCCAATGTGTGATTTTTTGTGTTTTTTTGTTGATTTTTCTTTAAAGCCTGGCATTTTTTTTTTCCTCAACGTTATCTCATTTTTAAATCAACTAGTTTTTATTTTAAAATAATTAAAATTAATATATTTAAACTGGATTTTTTTTAAAAAAAACTTATTTGGTTATTTTTTTTATAAAAATCAAACCGAACAAAAAATAACTAATTCTATTTAATATTATTTTATTTTTAAATCACTTCCAATAAAGCTACTATTATCTGAGTTAATGTTAAAAACGCCGATTATTATCTATAATAAAATATAAAAATAGAATTATTTTTTCCCATGAGATAGGGAAAAAAAATAGTAGAAAGGAGTAAATAATTAGTTAAGTTAAATTCCATTTCTATGCAGACATTTTTTATCCATTTTTTCTAACCATCCATACTGACCCTTCTCTCTATTTTCCGATTCTCGATTTTTTTACTATTTGCAATCATTATGATACTTATGGAGTAAACATATGATAAAATATTTTTTATTAAAATAATATATTTTTTATTTTTAAAATTTATTTTTAACATTAAAATATCTAAACAATTTAAAAATATCAAAAAAATATTTTAAAAAAATAAAAAATATTTTTCACCAAAAAAAACTGAAACTAAATATTCAAGATTACCTTGCTATTTTCACATAGCACTCATCATGTCTTCTCCTTTCTTGTCCAAGCAAAAAAATAATAATAATTAAAAATAAAATCTTTGTTTTTTCTGCCCAACAAAAACAAGAACACCAACCAAATTTTTCTAGAACACTGATTAGGTATGGCTTTAATTTTATTTAATTCCATGTTTCCTACTAATACAGTGAGAGGATAATATAATTTATCACCATGGACCAACCAACAACAAAGGATGTGACAAATTTTGAGTACGGAATTGAATAAGAAGATGCAAAACTATGGGTGAAGCCCATAGGAATTAATTAACATACATTAAAAAGAATATTAAATTAATTAACGGCTTAGATTGCTTGCTGGCTTCCAAAAACATCAGGGAGTTCAAGAGTGTCGGAAGTTTAGAAACAAGGTTGTATTCGTATTTATAAAATAAATTATTTTATTATTAAAAAATAATTTTTTTATATATTTTAAATTATTTTGATGTGTTGATATAAAAAATAATTTTTAAAAATAAAAAAATATTATTTTAATATATTTTGGTAAAAAAACATTTTAAAAAACAATAATAATTATACTCTCGAACAGATATGCAAGTTTGCAGTGGATTACTGATTTTTAATTAAAAATATATTAAAATAATTAAAATATTTTAATTTAATATTTTCTTAATTAAAAAATAATTTCAGCTAAAAAAACAAACATTCTTTATATTTAACTAAAAAAAAAAAGTCTCTGTATTGATGGCTTCTTTTCCTTTTGGGCTTTGAAAGTATACAAACAGATTTAAGTAATGTTAGGGCAAAAGGGAAGATAGCAGGCATGGAATAATTTAATGCGGTGGGTGCCGAGGAGCCTTTCTGGCCTTGGATAAGCTTATCGACTCCTAAGTTTTGCATTTATATTTTTAGGTCTGCTTTGTGCATGCCACAATTTTTTAATGTGTTTTTTTAATAAAAATATAATAATATAATTTTTTTATATTTTTATATTAATATCTTAAAATCATTTAAAAAAATACTTTAGGATACAAAAACAAACACCCATCAACATCCATTCTTGAATTCATGAAGTGGTTGGCAATGTATTTATTTGTTTTAATGGGAGGAGGTGTCTTTCAATCAATTTATATATATAATATCCACTCAAAATTGAAGATAATCTCTAAAACTTAATAATTATTTCATTGAGATTTTACTTTTTTCTGTAAAAATGGCTTTTTATCGTTAAAAAATAGTTGCATTTTGGCCCAAAATTTATAATTATTGTGTGTATTTATATATATCTTAAAAATAATTTTTAAAAAATAAAAAATATATTATTTTAATATATTTTAAAATAAAAATTATTTTAAAAAATAACTCTCAAACACCGCTTAAATTTATATACTTCATTTATAATCATTGATTTCTTTTAATGCAATTATATGTGTACTTTTTTTAATGATCCATACTCAATCATTAGTTGCCAGACATCCCAATATACATAAAAAAAAATATTATACAGAACTCATATTAATTTTAGATATAGTTTTGTATTTGTATAATGGTAGTTTTTGTTTTTTTATTGAATCCCACACATGATATTTTAATTTTTGAATTTTTAAAAGCTAAAATAATTAATTTGTTATTTATTTTACATACGAAAACTAATATCACACAATTTTAACCTAATATAATTTTTTGAACCTATTTTAAAAAATCATAACTAAAAATATTTTTTAACCACAAAGCAAAACACACACTCGTATGGAATGAACATTTTCTTATTATATGAACCAACCATAATATATAATTGGCATACTACATCCTATCATTATTATTTGTTGCTAAAATGAATTCATGGTTTGGTTGGTATGGAGCATGTATATAATATCATTTCTCACTTTTTTTTATTTTCTGGAGTCAATTTGTGGAAGATCCTCAGCAAACAAGGAAAAAATGAGAACTGTGCTTTACAATTGCCTACATGATTTGAGCTTTATTTTAACTGACTTTTTCTTTGAAATGGAGGCCTAAAGGTTTTGTTAATGAAATAAAAGGTGTACAAGAGAACACTAATAATTATTTTTTAAGATATTTTTTATTTAAAAATATATTAAAATAATATATATTTTTTATTTTTATAAAATAATTTTTAACACAAGCCCATTTGTGCTAAAACTCTCCACTACAGAAAAAGGCTTGCATAGAAAATATTTGTATTAAAAAATTCTTCATTTTGGTTTTAGGAAGAAAGTCGATATAGAAAATCGATATTGAATTCTCAATCAATATCAGAACTTAAAAAAAAAAAATTATTTTTGATTGGATGAGAATGAATAAAAAAATACTAAATCATCCCACATCAAATTTAGAATTTTGATTCTTTTAAAATTTGTGATGCTTTGCAACACATATAAGATAAAATCATGGGTGATACCAATTAAATTACTTTTTTTAAAAAATCTAATGGAACTAAAAATGTGAAAATAAAAAAATCAACAAAAAAATAAAGTCCTTTTATATCTATATCATCAAATGAAAAAGTGTATTATAGTAAAGCAGGTAGGGCATGTTTTTCAAATTTAGAGACTGAAAAACTAAAATGTTGCAGGAAGTGAGAAATAATCCCAGATATGTGGGATTGTGTAAACCAATGGAATCTTCAATCATAAGCTGAATCCAGCAGTTTTAACAATGTATCTGCTTTCCGCATCTCTCCCCATTTCTTTGCTTCTTCCCATTGACTGCGTGAAGCATGCAGATTACAGAACATCCAAAGCTCCCGTCACCACGGTAATTAGCCCTGGAAGAGACAAGCTTTATAACTCTCTCACCAGTTTCAAGATCCTGATGAACTATGAAGGCACTGAGAGAAGCATCAAGGATGGCTTTTTAGGGTTACATGAGGACTTAGTCATATATTTGTTCTTCAAATCCTTTTTCCAGGGACCCCAAATGAGCACAAGCAGATAGAACACCAGCTGTTACACTAAGATAATCGGGCAAGCAGTTTGTATTCCATGTGATGATGTTCTTTGCTGGCATTTCCTCGAACAAATCACAAGCTCTGTCCATGTTCTTTGATATTTTTTAGTTCCATGGGACAGTATCTTTCTCTGCAATAAATCGAAGATGCTTCTTGCAGACACTGTCTTTCCAATGTTTGGGTACCATAAGATCATGATATTGAAAGATGAGAGGTCCTTTAAAAGCATGGAATTGAACACATTCAGTGCTTCATCCATCTGATGATCAGTAGAAGCATATGCATCTAAAATGGAATCCCAAGCACTCACATCTTTGACAGGCATCTTCTCAAACAATTCACAAGCATCAGCGACGCAACCATGTGACCTGTACATGTTCGACATAGCAGTCTGGAAGAAAACATTGCTGGAGAAGCCAGATTTTATTGTATGGCCATGGAGAGCATGTTGGGTTTTTCAAAATACATATACGTAGTGGAAATAGTAAATTTAAAGTTTTTTATAAGTTTCAAAGATTTTATTAAACAAATTTAAAATTATTTAGATTTTAACTGAAAATTAACTGAAAATCATGTTTTCAGCTTTAAATGATTGTTTTAAGGCTTTGTTGTCGCAAATCATAAAATATTTAAGTATCCGACATGTAACTATAATTCATATAAATCATTAATGAGAAATCTCATAAATCCTTTTAGTAGAGAAGCTTTTGATTTCTAACTTTTTTATTTTATGTTTATTAATTAGGTGTTTTGTATTGCACAATTTAGTACACAAAATAAAAAGGCACAACATTTGATGTATAGCAAAACCTGAAAATCCTATAAATGATAAAATATTAATTTGTCCATTATATAATATCACAAATATTATTTCAAAATAATTTTAGAAATTTATTTAATCAAGTTCCTACTTAATGTTTCTAGGTCTAAAATTGTAATTCCTTATATAAATTACATTATAGTTCTCAATTTTTAAAACTTATATTTCACTTTGCATAAGGTTTTTCAATCAATATTATTTAAAAACAAATAAAGCATTTTCTCTAATTCATCTAAAATGATGAATCATCTCTTATCTACTCAAATACTTTCATATAATTCATGTTATACCCAATATCTATTTGTTTTTTACCTTTGATTAGAACAACGTGTAGCAGGATCAAATCATAACATTTTTCATATAAGATAACTTTGTTATCTTAAATCTAAGAATCACTTACACAATTGTCACGTGAGCCTTTCAATAGACATAAATGAAATCTCCATATAAAATTATTATACAAGTCATTTCAATATACATTTCATCTAACAAACACTTCTATATTGCTTCTAAGTATCTTTTATTATCTTATAAAAGATACATAGAACTAATATATACTAATCTCAACGGCTTTAATTAATATTAATTTTTAATAGAATATTTATAACAACTTTATAATTTTTTTTGCAAATTATTTTTATCTCAATAACTTTGTCGTTTTTATAGATTTATTAATCAAATATTTGATGAATATTAAAGATAAATAAATTTTTTTTAAAATTAAATATGTTTACATTAATAAAATTAATATAACATGTAACCAACTGATTGGCTTGAAGACATATATATATATATATATACACACACACACACACACACTAACAAGGCAGACCCAATACATTGGCTCGACCAACTCCCATGTGCTTGAGTAAAAGAGGGAACGTTTAGATATCAGCATGAAAGCCAAGTTCTTGCAGATTCACATATGTTACCATAGCCTGGACTGCATCACCTTTAAGAGGGCAAGAAGCAGCCGAGTTCATCGACAAAACAATCTACATTGGTTTCAAACTTTTGTTTCTCCTTCTCCTTTCACCTGTTCACTGCTCCTTTCGCTCCTCTGTTCTTTCAATCTAACTGCTGGATTTTGTAAGGAGAGAGAACGGACAGGCAACATGTGAGACAAGAAATTGTGGACCAAAAGATTCTCAAAGGATAAGGTGAACTGAACATTCATTTAAGCTAAAAGAAAGGAAAAACAAACGTCATTAATGGAGAAAATTGGGCCCCTTCAATGGGAGAGTAACAAAATTTTCAACTGTGGTACATGACTTGAAATCTAAATTTAGGAAGCTGGAAAATGTAAAGACTCGTTGATCTCGAGTGTCCTCTCTGAGAGCGACTTATTGGGCACTCAAGAAATACAAAAGTTTCATGTTTCTAGCATAACAAGCAAAGATCATGAGGAAACCTTGGAAAATATACAACTCAATTAAATTATCTGTTCTTGCTGCTGAAATGCGGTAATCTTTGAATTTCAGTGAATTATGGAAAGCAAAAGGGCGGAATGGTTTGGTCTCGTGGGCTCCACAAGGCTGCGCAACTTCCCATGAGGGCTAACGAGAATTTTGCTCTAATTAAGAAAGCAAACTCTCACAAGCCTGAATATTAGAACCCTGTGTTGCCAACACTTCTTGCCCAGAAGGGTTTGAATTGATGCTCATCATGGCACTGTTAAATATAGCTTTCCTGAACCTGTCATCTTCCACCTTCTTCAGAACTTCCTTCAACACCTCGAAGTCCAGACCCTGAGCCACAACCAAGCTCCCAAGAATCTTACCAAAGTTATTTGGTGCTTTGGGTGAATCAATGCCAATATCATCCAACGATGAGCCATAAAGAAGACATCCAGTTCCAATATCTCTAGCTGCGAGGACATTTTTAGTGAGCAGGAATTCAAGAAGCTTTATGACAGGTTCCACACAGGGTGGGCTCTTCTCCAGTGCAAGAGCAATAGCTTCTTTAGCAACCTCAGGGTGAAAACTAGTATCTTTCAACTCCTCCACACATTGAAGTGCTTCATCAAGAATTCGAACACTGAAATATTCTTCCAGAAGAGAAATGGTTTTTCTGCGAAGATCATCAGGATTTGACCTTGTAGTAGGAGCAAGAGGCTTCTGAGGAGAAGGAACTGCTGACACAGCTGGAGCAGCAGGCTTAGGAGTTTGACCTGCAGGTTCAGTTCTTGTACCAAAACCAGGTCGGGAAGGAGCACCACTGCCCTGCAATAGCAGACTTGGTTTCCCAGCTATGACGCCACCACTTCCCTGAGGTAGAAGTCTTGCATTAAGTGGTGGTGATTTGTTGATCAGGGAAGTGGGGACATGCCCGGCAACCTGGGTTGGGCCAAAACTATTGCCCCTTGGCATTGCTCTAGATCGAGGAACTTCCCAGTTGTCAGCATCAAGCCCAGGCATTCCAGGCATTTTCATCATCCCAGGCATTCCAGGCATCATACCCCCCGAGCCAGGTCGGCCAATGGGGAAACCACCAGGGCCCACACCCCCAGTAGCATTACGACCATTTCTCATGACTGCAGTTGCACCTGGACGCAATCCGAGATTCTTCTCAGCTTCTGAATGGATTTCAGAGATGGTCTTTGCTTTAACCTGCCATAGAAAAAGTTCAGTACAGAAGCACTCAGTTTTTAAACAAACATCAAACGAAGTCAATGTAGCATTACCATCCTCTATATGAGTACATGTGCTAAGAAATCAGTAACAAGTATGAACTAACCCTGGTGCCCCCACCTCCAAAACAATAAACCTAAGAAGAAAAGTAGGGAGCACATGGAAAATTAACCTCTTCACGTCTAGGGACCCAGCTGTTAGCCCGAAGATCAAGAATATCACGAACCATGAACCTACACCGTGGTTCAAGATGTGGATTTGTTGTCAACTCCTTCAACCTGCTGAAATAAACATCATTAACCCGCCGAGCTTTTGGGTTTTCATCCAGTTGCTTGCCTATGGTGTTGAAAAATTGACATATTGCCTCGACATTTTCTTCTTCTGGGCAAGTTTTACTGTCATTGCCCAATAATTCCTGCATCGCACAAGATACCCACACTCAGCAATCTAATTACTGCAAAGAAAAACATTGAGAAACAAATTGGGACCTGAACAATATGGTGGACAATCTTTTCAGGCACCATCTTCTGCTTCAAAAGTTCCCCAATAAGGTGCATGTTCCCCATAGTTCGCAGCTTAACCAATCGTTCCTTATCCCTGCGTTCCATTTCTTGTTCAGGAGCAGTCAACTTGCTAATTTCTGCCCTCAGATTGCCAGCACCTTCAAATGCCTCCTGGCAATTGTTCAAAAGAATCCGCTTAAAAGTGATTTCTTTCCCACCAGGCTCGTCAGATGGGAATGGAGGAAGCTTCTCATTAAGGTCAGAGCATAAAAGAGCATACATCGGACAGAATGTGGGCTCCAGCACTGCCTTGTCAAATATTAGTGAGATAACACCCTGAAATACAAACAGCTCCAGTTCTATTATCGACTATAACATTAAAAAGTGCTGAAAATTCAAAGTGCTTAAGAGATGTATAATGGGAACCTTTAAAATATCAGGTGTTGTAATTCCAGAGTCAATCAGTTGCCCCTTGAGAACATCAAACTTCTCTGGTGTCAATTTGTTTAATATACTGCACCAAAAATACAGCACTAGTTACAACATAAATCACTACAAGAAGCTGTTGCATTAACCACATTCAAAAATTGTTTCCAAGGTCAAAGCCTCTAAAAATCTGGGTCTTTTTCTTGGAGGAATGTTATCGTAACAGATCAACTAAATGACCACATACCCTTTCACTGTCTTCAAGACACGTTCCTCCTCAGAGAGATTGCCTCTTCGAACTGACCATGGCACTTCAGCCTTGATCAGAGCAGGAGCAGGCCCTACCTGGTTTGAACAAGATGTTAAGACCATTGTTTCAAAAAAAAAATATTGAAATAATGCTAAACATGCATTAAAAAGACAATGAACATCATTTCTTCATCACACAGGCAGTGTTAATACCTTTTGCATTGTTATAAACAGGCAAACTATGAATTTCAGAATGATCTAGCTAAAAAGTTACCCGTTGGTTAGCAGTGATTTGAGCACTTGCAAACTGGGAGTTTAGCTGGTCTTGCCGGTTGTAAAACTCCTTATTTTCTCGAATTGCTTCCCGGGATCTGTCCTCTCCAAAAGCTGCTGACCTACCACGCCAATCACGGTTGTCTGGCTCGGAATAACGACTCTGAGATTGAGGCTGGAGCTACACAAAGTTGAAAAATAGATTATTAAAGGTATAATTTTTCGGTATCTATAAACATAAACATGAGAAGAAAAGACTTGTCAGGCATTGGCACCGAAATGAAGAAGAAAAGAGAGAAGGATAGAAAATCACAAACGCCACAGCTTGACAGCAACACCTAATTTTGACATTTATACTAACAGTATAAAGAGAACATGAAGAAAAGGCATACTGAAAACTTACGCTGCCATCTGCATGGCTCCAAGTTTGATCCTCACCAACAAACTCAGACTCAATTTCTTGTCTGATCTTCAGAATATCCTCTGGAACATTTTCAACCTATAAAAAAGGAGTGGCCACATAAAGTTAAGATGTAAACCAATTTGCATTTATTAAATAGGTTCAATGAAGAAGTATTAAAGCAGTTGCTCCATATTATATACCTCAACAAATGCAACAAAAAAAGAAGAAAGAAGAAAAAATATCCATATTCCAGCCTCAAAACTAGAAAACAATCTTCCACACAATTACCTCTTTAAGTTGCAACAGTTGGTCTCGTGTGTAGCGAATGCGCTCGTGGTCTTCAAACCGCAATTCACCAGTCTACTCCAAAATAGCAATCAATCAGCAAAATCAAAGCATGTTTCATATAGCCTTCAATGGAAATAATTAGAAAACATGTCCAAAAAGGAAGCCAATTCATTGGAATTGAATGCATAAAAATAAAAATCCCAAAGACTAATCAACAAACTAAACTATCTACCTACCCAGTCACAAGTCCTATATCAGAAAAAACAGATACCAGGAAACCAACATGCCAATCACATGCAGTCTGTATGACGACTAAAAAACAGGGAAGCGGAAAGAAACTAAACTAAGGAAAAAAAGGGAAATCAAATTTATTTTGTTTGGATCAAGAGAGGTGAGAGTTATGAAGTTTTCTGTGTATTGATGGAAAAGAGAGGGGAAATTTTGTTTCAGGGATACAATGAGCAAAATCCAGTCAATTTTTTCATTTCCTCCCATCTACGGCGGAAAACTTTTGTGTGTCAAAAAAGAAAGTCAACGCTTCCCTTCCTTTCTTTTCTATCCAAAGGAAAGGAAAGTGGTTTAATTTCCTCTGTATTTCTCTTTTCCATTCCTTTCCCTAAAATCATTTACAATGATAAAGAAAAGACTAAAAAAAGGAGAACACAACCATACTGCATCCTCCATGGGGTGTTTTCATGTAATGTAGGTTCTTTATGGGCATTACTCAACTCCTTGAAAACCCACCTAAATCCCACATAAACATTGCTGTGTGTCCATATTTACAGCAGGTAACACAAAAACTAAAGTGCCCCGCTAAGAATTTGGACAATCTAAATCACATTCTCACTTACAATTTTCACATTACTACAAAGATTACTTCTTTTCAACAAAAAAAAAAATGGCAATAAGAACTTGTAAAAAAAAAAACTTTTAACGTAATTACAAAGAAGAAATCACAAAAAAAAACTGTCAAAAACAATGAACGGATTGAATCTTTTCAAAAACCCGGATCTAAGAACATGAAAAACGAAAGATAGATTGAGTCTCTTTTGGTACCTTGAAAGAAGGGAAAGATTGAGAAACATCAGAAAGCGAAGCAGAAGCAGACTCAAAGCGAGAGGTGGAAAATCTGGTGCCACGGGGACCACCACTGCTACGTCCTCCTGGTCTCAAGCTTATCACCGTTGTCTGATCTGCCTGCATAACTTAAACCGCAATTGTTTAGAGAGATAGGGTTTTGAAATGAGGGATTTGTTTCTAATTAATTTAGGGGTAAGGAGAAGCGGGATTTTGGTTTTCCCTCCCTGTCTGCAAGAGAGAAAGAGGAGGCTGGAGCTATGAGAAAAACCCTTTTGATGGTGCTTCTACTAGCTGTTACTTCTTTTTGTATTTTTTTTTTTTTTAATTTTAGTGATCTTGACGTTTTATTTTTTATTTTTTCTATTTTTAATTTTTGATAAATTTTTTTCTATTTTTATTTTTTATAAAAAAAACGTTATATCCGAAACTTATTAGAAAATTCATGAAATAATTTTTTGGTGTAAAACATTTTTATTTATAAATGCCTTTTGTCTAAAACTTGATAAGGCGAGGATTTAATAAATAAAATTGGTGAGAGAATATCCTAAATATTAAGATATGAAAAAAAAAAAAATCTTTGCAAGGTACAGTAATAATTTTATAGTTTACGAATTATTGTCATGGGCTTGTTTAGGCACAGCTTATTACTGGGCTTGGATATAAAGGTGTCTGAAGTGTGTGGCCCATCATACCTATTGGAATGTGCAAGGCCTCGTCGGACAACCTTGCTTTTTAAAAAAATAATTTTTTTAGCTTAAATTTTTTTATATTTTATTTATTGTTTTGATATACTAATATTAAAAATAAATTATAAAAAAAAATAAAAATATATTATTTTAATATATTTACAAGCAAGAGTACTTTGAAAAACAACATCTACCACGCCTCTATATATGTCCTGAATGTGCTTGGTATCATGATACATTATGATTTTTAAAAAAAATTTAACTTGAAAATAAATTAAAATATTTTTTTTCATGTTTTTTTTTATATAAGAATATCAAAACTATTAAAAAACATTAAAAAAATATTAATTAGATGTTTTTTTAAACTAAATATATTTTTAAAACACACTTCCAAATGTAAAATACACTAACTCTCTAGCTTTTTTTTCCTCGCAAAACTATTAATCGAGTCATATCCTATATTAATATAACTTAATAAAAAAAGATATTGTTTTAATATTTTAGGTCTCAAATGAAAGATGAATATTTGATGGTCAATCATAAATAAAACGTAAACTTTGAGAGTTGTATGAAACATATCAATACAAGGAAGAGAATATCTATAGAGAATATGGATATTCCCATATCTGCACCATTATGTAGCCTCTATGTATCATTTCTTTAATCGATTTGATTTTAAAGCTCAATTAAAATAATTCTTTTCGTTGAATCGATGAAGCTCTCATTATCTTTCTAACATGCATGTATAATCATAACATTTGAAGCTCTGCTCATGTTGCTGATGAAAGGCCACTTTTGTTGTTTGGCCAGTGTACTTTTATGTCAAGATCTTTCAATACACTTGGTAAAACTTCAAATTTGTCCCTTGCCCAAATAATTAATTTTGAGAAATGTCGTATCAACATCTCAAAATCCATTATAAATTAATTTCTTGTTTGTTCAAAATTTTATGCGATGAATGAACGAGGTATGGTTGGAAGTCAACTTTTTTTATAATATCAATAATAATAACAATAAATATTGTTGTTATTATTGCTGTTGTTGGTCTACTTTTATTGTTTGTTAGTACTCTTAACATTAAAAATATATATTATTAATGAATCCTTTAAAAAAAACCCTAAACGGGCTTGAAAAAACTTATTGGGCCCAAGCACGTGTTTCAAGCCCAACACTTATTAAGAGATTTTCCTATGATTTTTACATGGGTTTCTTGATATTTTATATTGATCTAATATATATTATTTAAGTAGCATACAATTCAAAATATTACAAATATAAAATTACATTTTAACTCTTTTTTTCTACAAAATGACGAGATTTGTAAACTATAAATATTTTATGAATTCTTTAAGTTGAGAGTTTATAATCTCTTTATTTTTAATATTTTTAGCATATATATTTTCAAAATATACCTTTCTAAAATATCATTATATTTTTTCTCTTTATAAAATTATTGACTTTACCATTAGAGAATCCTCGTATTCATCAAATGAGATCTTTTATAGGTATTAGTTATCGATCAGCTGGCTTATCAGGCACCACCTGCTACTATCACAACTACCCGTTACATGGCTTATTAGACATCACCTACTACTAATTACCATATATCTTTACAATAAATAATAAATCAGATTGTTTAAG
Organism: Populus tomentosa; assembly: GCA_018804465.1. Classification (NCBI taxonomy): domain Eukaryota; kingdom Viridiplantae; phylum Streptophyta; class Magnoliopsida; order Malpighiales; family Salicaceae; genus Populus; species Populus tomentosa. Next base: position 1,395,943 of record CM032003.1, on the reverse strand, counting down.
CTAGTAGATCAGCCAATTATCTACACCGATCAAAACTCATTGATTTTATTTTTCAAAACAATGTCATTTTTATTTTTTTTATAAAATAAAAAAATAGGTTGAATTGAGTTAACATAAGTCAACTTATCTAATCCATGACTCGGAAGTTGATTAAATTTGTAAATTATAAAAGCAACAAAAGGAATGAAAGAGGAGCAGAGCTCTGATATACCATGTATACAGAGAAGAAATAGTTTTTTTATCTTTTTTTTTTGTTATTTTTTGTTTCCTTTTGTATTTTCAAAATTTTAAATTAGGTATTTAATCATGTCTCCATACTTCAAATTGGTCTAGAAAATAAAATATTTATAGTTGGAGCCGAAATTCAAAAAGAATTGCTCCAAGCTTCCCACTAATTTGCATTCAAGATAATTTGAAACTAACCTTGACAAAAATGAATATCCATACCGAAGCTAAAAATTGCAAGCATACTAATAAAATTCTTCAATTTCTTGGAATGAATAACATTATTTAAATTTATATTAAAATTTAAGTGATATAATAATTCAACACAACTCTAGATTGATTAATCTAATTAAATCTAAGTGAGATATACTGGGTTTATCTTTAAGAATTTTTTTTAAAAACTTTTTGTCCAAAATAAAAAGATATTGTTTTAGGATTGATTTGGTGACTTGTGAATCGACCTAAAAATTAAGTGACTCGGGCCTTTAGTTAAGTCATATTTCGGGTCGAATTTGACATCTAAGATGGAATCAACTAATTTTTTTTTTGATGGGTTATATCTGGGCCATTAACTAGAGGCCCAAAAAAGTCAATCCATCTTTTAATGAAAAAAGAGGCCCAAAAAAGTCACCCGCCTCCTTTCTCTATCGAGATTGATTGTTTAACTAGATTGAATTAACAGCTATAATAACATCACCGAGAAGACGAAGACGAAACCTGGAACTCCCTTTACCAGCCCCAAATCAACCTCCACAAAACCCCTATTCGCTCACTGATTCAACTCGCCCAGCTCAGCTCTACTCGGTTGGTTCTTCTCTGCCACTCACTCACTCACTCACCCCCTCTCTTTCAATCTGTCTTCGACATCAGTTTTCTTTCGTTCTTGCTACACTTTTGTAACTGCAAGTTAGAAAATTGATTTCAATGACTTGGTTCAGTAATTTGAAAGAAGCCCTAATTTCGAATTGGTTGACAGTTAGGTTTAGTTTGGCCAGAAGGTTGGCGATCTTAGAATTTGTTAGTTGAATAATTAGGTTTAGTTTGATTGGTATGCAAACATGGTGGTTTTTGGAACTGAATTTAGGGTTCTGTTGCTGTGGTGCTCTATTGTATGCTGACTTCATTTTTTTATTGATTTATTAATTAACGGATTTGAGCTTGGATACTTTTTTTTTGTGAGTTTTGACTGAACTTTGAACTTTGATAATGTCAGAATCTAATGCAAAGATGAGTTCTTTCTCCATCACGAGAAAAAAGACTCCATTCCAGAAGCATAGAGAGGAAGAAGAGGCGAGGAAAAAGGTGTGTGATATGTGTGTGTTTGCTGTCATTGCCTGAGTTTTGAGCTCATGCTGTTTCTATTGGTTGAAGAAATTTGGTAGTTTTGTTTATGGGCTGATTTTCTGATTTTTTTGGTGAAGAGAGCGGAGGATGAAACAGCTCGTTTGTATGCGGAGTTTGTGGAGTCGTTTCAAGGGGATAATGCGCCCGGATCAAAGACTTTTGTTCGAGGTGGAACTATCAATCCCAATGAGAAATTGAAGATTGATTCTAAAGGTTAGTTAGGAATTTTGATTGCTCATTAATGTTGATGCACGAGTCTCTTTCTCCCATTGTTTTTCTTTATTCTTACCTGTTTCACACTATGGATAAATAAATAGTTTTATATTGTTACCGGACACATTAATAAAAGTATGGGCCTTTTTTATCATTCGCGGATGGCAGGTGAAAAGTCGAAAGATGGGGTATCTGTTCCAAAGAAGGGAAGTAGGTAAATTAATGCTTTTGATTGATTAACCATGTTCCCATGCTCATTTGGTAAGGCATCACTAGAAATGAGAGAATTGTGTGGTGATAAAATCCTCAAGTGTATTTTTGTATTTGTTAGTTTTGAACATAGAAGAAAATAGGAAAAAAAAAGTTTATTTGTGTGCTTTTCATACTTGATGGCATTAAAAATCGAAATTGATAATCATTTGAACCAATTATAAGTGAGCATAGATATTGTGTCGATCCCTAATTTACGCTTTTTCGACACAGCAAATTTTCAATCTCTTAGAATAGCAACCTTTGATTGAATTTTTCAAAAGTTTGATATTCTAAGATGTATTCTTAAAAGGAATAATACTGACTGATAATAACCACGTCGTTTTTATTTGTTGACTGCCAAATTTTTAAAATTTTTTGATTTGAAGGGCTAAAAAGAGACTGCAAAGTCAAATAACTAATACATTTTAATAGTTCTAGGCACTTAAAAAATGTGAAAATAGAGAACACAAGAATACAGCATGAGGTTCATCCTTGAAAGGGATGTGGATAGCACTTGTTAGATTATGGCTGCAACAGCAAAATAAACTGTTGTCTTTGTGACATAGAAGTTTATCTGCAATATTACTTCTGCAGGTATGTTCCATCTTTCATACCACCTCCTATGGCATCCAAGGGAAAAGAACTCGAGAAGAAGGTTAGCATTTTGATAGAAGGCATCTATACCTGTTGGTTCTTAAGCCTTTTCCTGTAACGGTCAATTTCATGTGTTCTCATATTTTTGCAGAGGGAGGAGGAGAGACCAAAGGAGAAGGAAAAGGGAAAGACTCGAAACATAGATCATTTTATGGAGGAGCTGAAGCATGAACATGAGATGAGGGAGAGGCGAAATCAAGAACGGGAACATTGGCGCGAAGGGCGCCATAATGAAAGTTCTGCTGTAAGTCCCTAGTGCAAATGCGTACACACTATATACTCACACTATGCATATTTCACCACTCTTGAACATAAATGGATCTTTAACTAAGGTTTTCTTTTTCTTTTTCTTTTCCCCAGCCATCTAGTCGTTTTGATGAACTACCTGATGACTTTGATCCAAGTGGAAAGCTGCCTGGATCATTTGACGACGTTGATCCACAAACCACGAATCTTTATGTTGGGAATCTTTCACCACAGGTCAGATTGTTACTTTGAATTTTTATTTCTTTTTTGCATCTCTACTTGTTAATTCTCTGCTATTTATATAGCCAAGGACATTTTAATTCTTGCTTTTATGTCTAGGTCGATGAGAATTTTCTTCTGCGAACTTTTGGAAGATTTGGACCCATAGCTAGTGTGAAGATAATGTGGCCCAGGACAGAAGAAGAGCGGAGACGGCAAAGAAATTGTGGATTCGTAGCATTCATGAATAGAGTTGATGGGCAGGCTGCAAAGGATGAAATGCAAGGTTCGGTCATTTACTCTTTTAATCCATGTTTTTCGGGTATTTACTTTGCGCCAAGGTATCTCCTGATATGACGAGCACTGCACATCTTTCGTGATCATTGTGTATCAATATCACTAATTTGTGGTTTATTTTAGCTGGATACCATTTTATTTGAGCTACTATTCAAATATTCATTATATGGAGCGGAACACTAAAGTGATTGAAGTAATTTATTTCATGTCATAGGAGTTGTTGTGTATGAATACGAGTTGAAAATTGGGTGGGGAAAATCCGTGGCTCTTCCATCACAGGCATTACCTGCTCCACCACCTGGACAAATGGCTATTAGGAGTAAAGAGGTATGTTATGGTTTTCCACCTTAACTTATTGCTCATATCAGGTTGATCTATACGCATACTGCTTTTTCCTTTTGTGAACCAGTAATTGATATATGGTACATTGATGCACATACTAATCTGATGCCGTGAGACTAATTTCCTCTGAACAAAATAAATGCGTTTTCATTTAACATTCTTAGCATAAATGGGCAGCTTAAGGCGGGTTGCTTTCTTTCTTCATATGGAATGCTTCTAAAATGTTTTTATTGTGTTTGATAGGGTGCCACTGTGATTCTCTCTGGTCCATCAGGTCCACCAGTCACCTCTGTCCCAAATCAGAACTCTGAACTGGTAGGTTCACTAACTGTCTGCTTGCTTTATTCTAGCAAGAATGTTTTGCAGCTATGATACTTGTGAAAATGAACTGTCATGTGGTAACATGACTGGAACATCGTTATGTTATTTTTTATTGATAAATGAATTCCTTTTGGAATGATGAGGTTTTTTCTTTTCTTGGATGGCCATCTGATCCTGGTATAAAGCGTTTTCTGTCTTGAAGTTATGTTTGTCGAGCATCAAAAGTTCAAAACAGTTATTTTTGTTGTCCCTTTGAAATATAATTTTGATTACTTGTTAAATGAAATTATTTTTGGTTCATATTTTAACTGAGCACATGATAACTAAATTCTGAATTATAGTTCCCATGGTCCATTCACGAATTTGATGGTTGGTTTCATTGGTCAGAGATGATATAATGAAGTTTTAATATGTTATTCCAAGCACATGTTAGTGACTTAATTTGGTGTCTAGGTTCTTACTCCAAATGTTCCTGATATAATGGTTGCTCCACCTGAGGATGATCACCTCCACCATGTGATTGATACAATGGCTCTATATGTTCTTGATGGAGGATGTGCTTTTGAACAAGCTATCATGCAGAGGGGTCGTGGGAATTCTCTTTTCAACTTCTTGTTTGAGCTTGGATCAAAAGAACATACTTATTATGTTTGGAGGCTCTATTCTTTTGCTCAGGTATACCTTCTTGTATGCATGGATCACATGACTCAGATGTATATGTACTTCTTTTATAGAAAATTTTGACATTCTTAGAAAAATGACCTTACTTTACTCTATGAGGCTGAGAGTGCTAGATTTTATGACATCTGCCATTTCTCCGGTGCCCTTCGACATCCATTGGACCTTGGTTTGATAACTAGAGATTGGTCTCCCAATGTCGTAAACATCCCCTCCCTCCAAATAGGATTTAATCCAAGATCTCATATTTTCAATACTATGCTTAAACTTTTGAGGTTTTTCTTCTCAGTGGCCACAATCATCTTTCTTGATTTCTTTTACTTGTGGTATTTTATTCAAAATTTCCTATAAAGCGATCTCTTTTGCAAAGAGAAACTATCATTTCATTTACTCACCTGTATGTGGACTTGAGAATGATCAATTATGCTTGGCCTGCAGGGTGATACTCTTCAAAGGTGGCGAACAGAGCCTTTTATCATGATAACTGGTAGCGGAAGGTTATTACTATTTCAATGGCTATTTGTGCTAGCCTTTTCTGAAGGATTTGTGTAAAATTTTGAATATGTTGGTATGTTGTACTGGAGAATAACATAGCATTATCCTTTTTTTAGATGGGTGCCACCACCTCTGCCCACAGCAAAGAGCCCAGAGCATGAAAAGGAGTCTGGTAGTACATATGCTGCTGGAAGAAGCAGGGTATGTTTACTTTTTTCCGGTAGTAATAGCTTTCCTAAGTTGTATAATTGCAGAGTTAATTTAACTGACTGAATTTTTTCAGCGAGTTGACTCTGAAAGAACACTGACTGATCCTCAAAGGGATGAGTTTGAGGATATGTTGCGTGCATTAACATTGGAAAGAAGTCAGATAAAGGATGCTATGGGTTTTTCCTTGGATAATGCTGATGCTGCAGGAGAGGTACAGCCTTATAATAGTGCATTTTGTTTTCATTATCTTTTTTCATACATTGTTTGATGGTTGAGTATACCATTTTCTGTTGTTCTCCATCAAAGTCACAGAAAGCACTTTATGTGATCCAGTTTTTTTATGTTCTCTTTGTCATTAGTCTACATATTGTTTCAACTAGACCTGCAAATGAGATGTCGAGATCCATCTTATAAGTAAATAAATAATGGAAGCATTGGTGCTATTTATCTTGATGATTGTTATTGTACTTAATTTCTTTGTTTTGCCCTGCAGGTAGTTGAAGTTCTGACAGAATCTTTGACACTTAAAGAAACTCCCATTCCAACGAAAGTTGCAAGACTCATGCTTGTCTCTGACATCCTTCATAATAGTAGTGCTCCTGTAAAAAATGCATCTGCATATCGCACTAAGTTTGAAGCTGCTCTACCTGACATAATGGAAAGCTTCAATGACTTGTATCGTAGTATAACTGGAAGGATTACTGCTGAGGCCCTTAAGGTGAGCTGTAATACTGAATATTTTTTTTCAGTTCCAATTTTGTTATCTTTTCTGCGCTTTAAATATGAGCTCATATGGCTTTCAACAGGAACGGGTTCTGAAAGTGTTGCAAGTATGGTCAGATTGGTTTCTGTTTTCAGATGCATATGTGAATGGACTACGGGCTACTTTTCTTCGTTCTAGTAACTCTGGTGTGATCCCTTTTCATTCTATATGTGGTGATGCACCTGAAATAGAGAAAAAGAGTAGTTCAGAAGACACAGTTGAAGGGGGAAAGATCAATCAAGATGCTGCATTAGCAATGGGCAAAGGAGCAGCTGTGAAGGAGCTAATGAATCTTCCTCTTGCTGAGTTGGAAAGACGTTGCAGACATAATGGATTGTCGCTTGTTGGTGGTAGAGAAATGATGGTGGCACGATTGCTGAGCCTGGAAGAGGCAGAAAAACAAAGGGGATATGAGTTAGATGATGACTTGAAAATTGCTCAGAGCAATTCAAGTTCCAGTAGATATTCAAGTGTTCACAGAGAAATGAATGTCGAAGCAGAGCCAGTGGGATCGACAGGGTGGAATGTTTATGGGGAGGATGAGATGCCATCTCAGAACAAAGGGTCTGTATCTGTGGCTTCAACCCTCCCGATTAAGCAACCTGAACTAAAAGCCTTTGCTAAGAAAGAGAAGAACGATCCTGTTCTGCCAGCATCTAAATGGGCTAGAGATGATGATGAAAGTGACGATGAACAAAAGAGAAGTGCTAGGGATCTCGGGTTGAGCTACTCATCTTCTGGAAGTGAAAATGCTGGTGATGGTCAAGGTAAGGCAGATGAAATGGAATTCGCAACTGATGCAAACATTCCAACACAACCTGATAGTGGAATGAACGAAGAGCAGAGGTGCATACCCACTTCTTCTGTGGTCATCATACCTATATGTTTTTCAAATGATTTGGTTTTGGAAACATCATCTTTCATCACATTGAGTTTCCATCCCACTCCCTCCTTTTGTCCCTGTTTAGGGCAGTCATGTATAACTGTCCTTGGCATAACCAGTTTGCACTATTGTACACTTCATGTTTATGCGTTGTCTGATTTTGGCTCATGATATTGCAGACAAAAATTGAGACGTTTGGAAGTTGCTTTAATTGAGTATCGTGAATCCCTCGAGGAGCGAGGAATGAAAAGTTCAGTGGAAATTGAGGGGAAAGTTGCAATACATCGGAAATGGCTGGAGTCTGAATATGGCTTATCAAGTTCTAATGAAGATGTCACTAGCAAAAGTAAGTGATCAGTTTGCAAGATTGAATCTTTCATGTAACATTCCACTGGTTAGGATATTTGTTTCCCTTTGCTCTGCAAGTTTTATATATATTGTTTACCGTCTCTGATGATTTGGTCATTAGTCACATACGTTTCTTTGCTTGGTGTATTTGGTCAGCCTAGTGGCCAGAACAATTCAAACTTGAAAATTGGAAAACATAATAGTTTCTCTTTGCTTTGAAACTGCAGAGAGCATATCTTCTGAAAGGAGGGATAGACGTGGTGATAATCATGATTCTTCAAGAAAGCGACACCGCAGTGGAAGCAGAAGTGAAAGCCCACAACGAAAATTATCGCTTAGGGACAGGGAGAGGGGAAATGACTCAATAGGGGACCGGGAAGGGCATAGGGAGAGATTGGAAAGTGAAAGACGGGACCGTGATCGCCGGGAAAAGAGTGGAAGCAGAGAGCTGGATGATCTTGACAGAAGCAGGGACAGGGACAGGAGGAGACGTGTAAAATGAGCCTATTGGTGTGTGCACACAGGGATTTTATGATTCCTCGTGCAACATGTGATCATCCTATGAACATTATAGGGGGGGCGTCTAACACCAAGAAGACATGGCATGCTAAAGAATGTCTGCCTTGAATTTTTTTTTTGTTCCAACAGCCATGTATTTCGGTTTCACAATTAAATTTATATTGGCTGTGTTTCAGTGCCTGTTAAAGTTCTTGCTCATTACTGCATTAAATCACATGTTTCTGAATCTGTCATCAAATGTATAATTTTTCTCTGATGCAATCATCTGTTTGTTTTTTTCCGCTTTCAGTTTTTTATTCAGGTTAAAATGATATAGTATTGTGATAGCGATTTTTTTTTCTCCCTTCGTTGTCTTGGACCTCTTGGTATTATGTGGGACCCTCCTGATTGTTTCAACCCTGGCGGTCATGGCTATTCATCAGTTTGCGTTGCAACTGGCAAAGTAGTTCTCTTGATGACCTTTTCTTTCAGTGTTGCTCTTCGCCTTCCTCTCATCTTCCGGAAGATCAGAAGCATCAGACGAAAGCTCATCATCAGAAGTGCTGCGACGCGTTTAATTTTATATCAGAAAATATTTATAATCAAATATTTTTATGATTTTCTATAAATTAATAGTTTAAAAAACAACATAAGTCTCGTTCTTGTTAGGTTCTTAAGTTCGCCAGCAACATCAACACTACACTAGTATATTTACAAGAACATGTTTCGAGCTTCCTGCCCTAATATTTGGTGAGGTGCCGAGTCAATGACCATCCACCTGCAGTGTGTTCATGTATGCTTATCCCTATTACCTTTGGAAAAGAAAAGAGATGGCAGGTTATGTTGAAAGAGTTTCACTTTCTCTTGGCTAACAAATCTGCTTGAGACCTTGAATGTTTAGTATTATGATACAAAGTGGCTTTTAAAAATATTTTTTCCTTGAAAATATATATATAAAAAACTTTTTTTCAGATGTTTTTCTATTTTTTAAAATTAAAACACTAAAAAAACATCAATTTGATATAAATTTTTCCAAGTTAGACACTTTTAAACACGTTTCCCACAAAAAAAAAGAGTGATAGTGGAACCTCAATCCATGAAATTTTCGAGTAAAAGCTAAGAAGCTTAATGCAGCTGCATAAAATATAGTTCCTATTTCTTGAGCTTATACAAATCAACTCCCAAGTGCTCCTGCAGTGCAATTTTACATACTAAAATTCTCTAGTATTTGCCTGAAAACGGAATCAAATGAATGTGTCAAAAAAAAAACAAAATAACGTTCCTTGTTTGCTAATTCAGGCATCTTTTCTGAACTCAAACTTATCAGGTTGAACAATGATTTCGAAAAATAAATCAGAAAACGATAAAGAAGACGAGTGCAATTATACATTACGCTGTTCGCAGCAGTTTCTTGTTTCAGATCCCCCAATGTCAGTATTCTGTGTTCTTGAGAGATTTTAGCATAGGACTCTGTACTTGCACCAAGAAAACTGGAACATGTTTAGTTTGAACAATCTTGTTTAAGCTATTTACCATCAACACTGCTTACAAGGGACACTAATTCGATATTCTCATTTTCAGTAGTTTCAGCCTCCTCTTTTGCACCTAAGATTTCAGTTGGAAGTATTGAAGCATTGGGATCACCTCTTGGAATAAGAAATAGTAAACAAAGCGGAGTAACTCGCAATATGTTCCGGGTCAAAATGGCGAGCCAGAGATTATCGAATCTTGTCCGAGTAACTTTCAGTAAGTGAAGAATAAAGCCTCCGCCCCATTGAGATGAGAGGAGTCCAACGTTATCAATTGACATTAGTAGAGCAAAGAAAGTGCCTTCAATCCCAGGGGGGCAAAGCTTAGAACTGAGCACAAGAAGGGGCATCCACTTTAGCCTTCCAATCATCTGAGAGACACTCTCGTCAATGACAATGAAGAAATAATCTGGTATGCCGAATTTCAAGTTCAATCGCAGCACCAGCATCAAATCTAGCATTCCAGACAAACCAAATAGCAATTGAATCCAGAAAAGTAGGTTTCGAAAAGGGTGATCCTTCAGAACATTTTGATAGAGTAATGCTCCAAAGAGAGATCCTATCGAACCAATTGAGAATATGAAACCAACAGTCTCCTGCATAAGAGGGCATTATGAGTAGCTATTTACCTAGTCAATTTGACAATCGGTTCTCAGTTCTCTTGACGGTCAGGGAAAATGAATGCAGAACCATGTACCTGAGAAAAAGATGGACCCCCCTTTGAGTCTGTATACCAGTAGAACAAGCCCTCGTGGATATCTATACTCAATGCGATGGATAAGTACATATAAACACATGGTCTCCACACATCTGGGAATTTCAAAGTTCTCCACATTGCCTTACCAGCATCCACAAACTTCTGGTTTACCTGAGCAACAAAGAGAAACATACGAATATGAGGCTAGAAGTGACAAAGGGTGAGCAGAAGCTGCAAAGAGTACCTGTCTATAAGAGAAGTTAGGCATGAAGGGCTCATCAAGCAAAATTCCAACTAAAAATACAAGTCCAGCTGGAATTGATAGCAAGCCGAACACCCCCTACCAGGGAAGAGGAGGAAATATCCAAGTTTTAGTGTGCAAACTGATTTATTGTTTTAAAGAAAAGAATGAAAAAGCAAAAAGAAAGTGCTGGGGGAATGGACAATGAACTTAAACAGCAGTCAACCTTAGGGCCAATTAGGTGCACAAAAATACCACTGAGAGAGAATCCCATTAATGCTCCAATGGATGAACTGAGAGCACACAAGCTTTGCATGTCAGCTGCAAGGGATGGGCGGGTATTGCTATTCTGAGCCACACAGGCATCGATGGTTACATCTGCTATTGCTGCACCAGCACTACCAGCCGTCAATGACAACAAAGCAAATGCAATATGGAGGTTCTCATGGAACGACAACAAGAGCATCGAGACCACGCCAAGCAATCCTGAAATTTACATTAGATGGGTAAAGAGTCAGTTTTCTGACCTATTATAGAAATCAAACACAAAAAGAACAAGCTTTTATTGACAAATGATAACGTACTGGGAAAATCAAGTAGATTCCTATTTTGGACTATCAAGAGTTCTGGATTTAGAATGAAGGCACCACACACTGTCGCTCTTTAATGACATACAGAGAGCATTTGCTTCATTCTACGAGGTAAAACTAGTATAATTCATAAGGCCACAAAAGATGCTCCATATATGTCTCAGAAAACCAAGTTCTGCACCAGAAGACATAAGCATCCCGTCACAAGATGGCCACACCAATCATGGGATATGTGGCTCAGATGAGAAGTTATTTATCCTCAACCTGTTTAGAATAAACATATCCTACCCATTTAATCTCTCCTTCAAGATATGCTCAATCATTTCAACTGAGATGATGATTTTCTGAAACAGTTACCTAATTAAGTAGATATTAATCATCTTAAATTGTGTTAACTTGGGAACTATAGATCACACCCTAAATTGTGTCAGCATGACCTCCTTAGAATATGCACATAACATGTATGCACAACTCTATAAAAAAGAAGTAAACTTCATAAGAATCACTCTAGATATTCAGAAACACTACCGAGTCTTTCCCTACTTTTAAAGTTTCAGCAGCATACACATCTCACTCCCTGTATGCAACCCAAGTTCAACGAGACAATTGATACGTGCTACTGTTACTCGGGCATAGTTACTCACACTAGCCAATTTCATTCTCACCATATCATACAAAACCTTCAAACACTTCTACATAAAGCATGCTACTTAAGAAACTAGAGTGCCCAGGATTAAATTTTATCCTGCACTTAAAAGAGGAGCCTAAATTTCCACTTTTTAAGGCATAATGTCGACCCATATAGATCGATTACCAGGTGAAAGATGAATGAATAATCCAACAAAAGCAAACACAAGCAATGACAAGTTATAAAGCATCATTTACAAACTAAAATTGAAGAATGAAACCAGCAATACCACAAAAGAAGATCTTTGCATAGTACATTCAGATGCAATGAGAGCCCTAGGGTAAAATTTACCAGCAAAGATGAAATAAGGCCGCCTCCGGTACCCTAAAATTGGAAGAACATCAGTGAGGAGGCCCCAGAGAGGCTTGACAAGCCACGGAATTGAAATGATTCCTTGGTAAATCTGTGATTCAGAAGGCTGCACCTTTTGAACATCCTTCATGTAATAGTCAGTGCCAACACGATTAAAAGCTCCACCAAGTCCTTGGCTTATGCCATACACAACCAATACACCAAATACAAAACTCCAATGTGTCTCATTAGCGAGCATCTTGAACCAATAAATTGGAGTCCAAAAACAGTCAAAGAACCCTCCTTTTCGTACATCTTCTCCCCCCACAACCTCACTACAGGCTTCCAAATTTTCATCCTCCACCATAACTCACTATTTTATGACAAAAAAAAACAGGAGAGAAACAACCTGATCACCTCAATCTTTCCTTAACTGTGCATCTTGCAACTGACTGAATTCCTATAAAGAAGTAAAAACTTTTTAACCTGGGCTGAACTTGTAAGCTCCCAAGACACAAATTTTACTAACAAATCAATAAGTTTCCTTAACCTTGAAAAATATCTCTGCAAGATGTAGACTTTCCAAGGAGGGTACAAGAAATGTGAATGGCAACCCAGTTCAAAAATCAGTCGTTTCTGATCTAGGCTTCTTCAAATCTAAAAGCCTAGTAGCTAATGTCACTGATCTCTATTGGTTTTTGTAAGGATTGATGATCCGCAACAAGAAGACAGATCTTTTCAACATAGAACAAACAAAGAGGAGGCAGTTTCAATGTAAGAGAAAGATCCCTTGCTAATTACCATATTGATCAATCAAGCTGCTAAACCAGAAGATTATTACCTAAGCAAGATTTTCATTTGCAAGAAATGGCTGCAATGCCCTATAAGGCAATACTTACCAAAAAAAATCCCAAATATAATTAAAAAAATCATATATGATGGGCTCCTTTTTTTCCCCTTGTGCTGAAACCAATCAACTGCAAAGAAATCAGATAACCATTCTTTTTACCTACTATGATACTACACGTGGCGGACTCCTTGCCCCCCTTCAAGTAGGGACAGGTTCAAATGGATCTAGTTTCGGAAGCGCATGTCATGTCTGATCAAGAGAGGAGAAGTCCAAGGTTACTGTAGTAGTGCCAAATGGGACAAAAAAGAGAGCAAAAGTCTGTTGCCTGTCTTGTAGAGTAAGGTAATGTTGGACCGTGGTTGAAACCGTATACCTAAAAAATTTATTTATTTTTATTAAAATTTAATATAATTTATATTATTTTAATATGTTGATATCAAAAATAATTTTTTAAAAATAAAAAAAAATTATTAATATATATTTCAATAAAAAAATAAATTTAAAAAATAACCATTACCACACTATCAAATATACTCTAAATTATATAATTTAGTCTCTATTATTTAGAAGGAAATTATTAATCCATCCTTATATTATCAAAAAAAATATTAAATAATCATTTGACCATAGTTGACGATTCTTTACTTCATTAGTTTTTTTTTTAATAATTGATTTATGTATTTAATAAAATAAATCTAGAATTACATAGATTAATAAATAAATAAAAATTATTAATTAGTTATGCCATCATAATACTCAAGCATATGATATTACTCATGCATTGTCTTATGTAGTTTTTTGAAATCTATTTTCTTAATTAGTTGTGAGATAATAATAAAGAATTAACAGGAAATCCAATGAATAAAATTATGGGGAAATGAGTATTTTTTTTCATCAAAATCTTCTTTTTGATTCATGTAATTTTTAATTTTTTTTACAAAATATTATTATTATTTTTATAAAGATGCACAGTATTGAATAAAATTTAATAACAATTTTTTATAATAATTTATAATCACTTAAATCCATTTTTATAAGATATTTATGACCAAAAACATAATATCTTAAATATAATTTTATTTATTAAACTTTAATTAATTTTGATTAAGATTTTTAAAAGAATTATGAAGAGCTATAAAAACGAGTACGTACATTTATTATAAAAAAAATATTAGAATATTATTTGAAAAAAAATTCAACATTCAATAATATTTAATAGAATAATATTCTAAATATAATCTTACTTATTTTATTTGAACGAATTTCAATTGGAATTTAAAAAAAAAAAGAAATAAAAAAAACCCCATAAAATTAAATTATGTTTTCCCACACAATGTTACATTGTTACCTAATGGATAGATCATTTGGAGTTTTAGAGTCAATTGTGGCGTCTGTACTTTTTTATTTATTTGTTTTAATTTTTTTTTATATATATATATTTTTAAATCATTTTGATTAACGTGTTAATATAAAAATAAATTTTAAAAAATAAAATAAAAATATTATTTTAATATATTTTTTTAAAAATAAGCAAATTGTATCCATTCATTCATCTTGAGTTCTAGATTCGAGTTACGTCAACGATTTGTTAAAAAATGATATATTAACATCCATTATGACCTCCAGCGTCATCGATCCAATGTTTAGGTAAAATCAAGAGTCACGGTGTTCATGCTTTTAAAGGGACAAGCTCAAATCCTCTCAAACAAGTTTAGAAATGCACTGTATTTGGCTGGCTGCCCACTTCTCCCATGAAACTCATGGGATAATTGATGACTAGCTGGGCAACTAGCCTGGCGCGGCGGCCGGCATTCTTACGGCAGAGCAGAAGGCACTTTCAGTTTTTACCTCCACCTTCGGATCTTGTCAAATCGCACCGCTTAGCAATGAACATGAAGGGCAACTTTCTCTCATTATAGTAATAGATGAACAAAGCTATTTGCAGGGATAGAAAACCAAGACAGTGCAAGAACATGTCTGCAAGTTAGAGCTTCTTTGCTTTCCATTCTTGGAAACCAATAGTTTACACGACACATAAAAGAAACATATGCATTCAGGAATAATTGATTGCATTAGTTGCTACATAAAATTTTATTCTGAGCATGACTGGCCTGCAGTCAAAGAATTCCCATAGAAAATCATGGAAGGAGGGCCACGAGAATCTCATACGAAGAAGCAAGTTGCTTCTTCTCTGCCAACATTTCTCAAACCGTAATGCCAAATAGTCTTCAAGAAATAATCTGGGGATGATTCAAATTGGTATCCAATATCTTGTTCAAATGACTGGTCTTTAAGAATCTGCAATCTTGATTACTTCTGGAGGGTTTAGCCTTGATAGTAGCTGTGCATTATCATTCCAGGCGAAGTAAATTGATAACCAACCTTGGCCATTTCTTTCATCTCACAGGCACAGATGACCATCCTTGGACGCATTTGGCAAAGTCATTTCACATCCTGGCAATCACCACAATTGAAAACTGTTGTTAGCAACAACCAGCAATTGGAACAAATGGGTCCCTCCTTGTGGATATTGGCATGCAGCTCCAATCCTCGTTTGCTTTGCAATAAAGCATCTTCTGCACATAGAAAATCATATAGCATTGTGCTGCTCTCACAATTCTCTCATCAACTTCAGTAACCCAAGCGTCATCGCACTTGTACCATTGGTTTTGTAGGCGCAGATAAGTGACATAATGACCTGAGTCTAGCATCCCTGAATGAGTGACAACAGCAAAAATCTCGAATTCTGAAGAGATATCTGGTTTGTCACTCTCAAACCCAAAAACTCTATTTCCAAACCTGTTTCTGACAATTGAGGGTGATAAATATGGGGTCATGTCCAAAGAAAAAGGAAACTGCAAGTACCAATCAATTTTTCTTGATGATCTTCTCAGGGAGGAGTGCTCGAACCGCTTGATATGTAACGACAAGACCAATGGAAGCCTTTTAATAGACATTTGTTTCAACGAGTCCCTCTTTTCTTGACAATTTTGGCAGTACAGTTTCTGGTCAGACCCCAACCTCTCAGGCCTTGTGAACAGATCCAAACAAGCCAAAAGGGTAGATCTGCCTGTGTCCTCTCTAACAGACTTGTTAGCCACATTCACTGAAGAGAAGTTGGTTATGTCCATGTTGAGCGAAATATCAACACAAGGGTCATAAGTTGTGGAAGTAAATCCACAACTTGTGCAGGTCACATCAGATCTCAACATCCCTGAGAAAACCCTATGAGCAATACATTGACAACCTCCATTATCTACACAAAAAACATCTGTATATTGTAAGTAAATCAGAGTAAAGATGACAAGTTTAGTAAAAATTCACCACTGCATGAACCATCCCCTAGCAACCTGGATACTGCAAGCAAATCAAAGTTTTTTTTTTTTTTTTTTTTTTTTTTTTCTGTCCACAAGTTATTTCACAGAAATTGGGAACAAGAACAGCAGCATATCCTTGTATCCATATCCATAGTCATTTGCTGAAACCCTGCTCCCACACCCTCCTCAACACAGACTCGAGGAATCAGCCTCCAAAATTTTTAGAATAAAGTGTCTAATATATCAAAAACAGAAGTTATCTTACAAAGGAAAACTACTTGGTAGAAATCCCAAATATACTCTAATGCATCTAGGAACCATTTTCTAGGTGTTAGCTGATAAACATGAGACAAGAAACCATAGATCATCTCTAAACACCGTCATCTGATAAACAGAACACAACACAAAGTAGAAAGTACACCATATCCCAGAACCTAGAGGCATTACCTTTATTTGAATTCCTCTCCTTTCCCTCTCTCTCATGGATTCCATCTAACACTGAAATGAAGAATTCATGAGCATCCTGCTGCTCGTAACTAGCTAGATTTGCTGAATGCTGCCACCAACTTCATATAGAAACAAAATTTCATTACTAAAGCATAAGTCATCTCCAAACATCTGCTGGGAGATTAAATGGAAGGCCTATGAAAGGATCTAAACCGCATTCAAATCAATATCAAAATCCGAACAACAAACAGCTCAGCCGGTACACCATCACAGAAGACTTCCGATTACAATCAGTGATACACCCAAGGCACAACCAATTCCAGCACAAGATAATGAGATTTCAATCAGAGATCTAAGAGAAGAGAAGAAAATTTGCTTAAAATTCCTGAAGACTCTGCTAGCGGTGGGATCTGGCCTATTTTAACATTGGAGGGGAAAATGAATCTAATAAACATGCTATGTGAATGAACTAAAATTTGTAAGAGAAAGAAAATCAGAAAGATTCCGTTGCCTGTCAACGGTCTAAAACAGATATGGTAGACAATTTGGCATGGATCAACCAACAAATTCATGATAATGAGAATTGATTTGCTATCAAAACACACTGAAACTAAAGGGTGCATACATATAACAATGTCAGACCTGTAAAGGAACTGAGCTGGACTATAAGGAGTCCGATCCCCTGAGTACACAGCTGAGAAAATAACACCAAAATCACAAGCCAAACACAATTGATCCGATGATCTTTTCTTACAAGTTTCGGGGTCGTGTCTCTCACTCAAGAAGTAATTCCTGAATGGTGGTGCATGTAGCAATGCTTGCAACACAGAGTTCATGAAACAAGTACTCCCCAAATTGTTCAGTCCTCTCAATCCCAACGGATAGCACGATTTCGCCCTTCGATCCATCATTGAAACCAGAAGTTTGGACCTTTTCAAATCCAAATCCACCAATGGATTCAACCTCTTCCTCTTGCTTGATCTCCTCATCAAATCATCAACAACACTATCATGTGTCTTACTTGGCATATCCATAATATTTTTAGACACGACAACCTTATCAAAATCAGGATCATAGACCTGATCACTACATAAACTACAATAAAGTTCCGATCTTTCAATATCAACAGCTATATCATGACCATTCTCAGATTGAGTATGCAAAGGGGTGTGGTCCGAACAAGACATTGAAGAACAGATCAAACACAGAAACAGTCTACCTTGATGAAACCCACTACAAAAACGGCATGTGGGCATGTTTGTTTCACACATTTTAATGCTTGTCTTTCCATATGGACTTGCTTTGAGCCACTTTTGAATGGATTTGTATCCACTCAAGCCATGCCTCAGTTTATAGTCTGCAAGATGTTCACAGGGTTTTGGGTTTGCAAAAACAGAGTTCCTTGTAGCCATGAAAATAATTAAGGTAAGATTTTGATCTTTTACCAAACAACAAGGACTTATTAGATCAAAATGACAAAATCAATAAAAAAAACAGTAACTTTGATGTTTCGGTTACAAAAAGACTCAATCTTTAAATAGAACAACCCAGAAGAGATAATAAAGGAGAGGAAAGATCTACGATTAGATTTGCAAGTTTGTTATTTTGATGGGATTTTCTAGATTTGACGAAAGAGAGATGATGATGATGATGATGATGAAGAAGAAAGCAAAGCTTGGTGGACCTTTAGGGAATGACTTGAAGAGAAGAGATTCTATTTTGTTTCTGATGGGTAGACAAACCTTCGGTTTCTATACAAATGAAAAGACTGTGTTCACTCCTTTACGGGAATCTGAACCGTCCATTTTGTTGACGAAGACACCGTCCGGGAACGGGGTCCGAATACTTGGCAAAAATTTATTTATTTTGAATTGTTGGATGTATTAATATTAAAATTAATAAAAAAAATATTATTTTAAGATATATTTACAAATAAAATATATTTTTAAAAACATCCATTAATACAATTTTAGAGACCGGGTCAATAATTTAGCAGGCAGAAAAAACAATATGGAGACTGGGTCAATGATGTAGCGGGCACCACTTGTCCATGGCTGCTTCCATGGATGATTAGGGTTTTCTACAGGGAAAGGTATGGAATGGGATATCTGAATACGGAAGAAGGTGTTAGTGCTCAGTGGAAGTTTCTGAGAGGATAATGGCCTGTTACTGTTAGGGCATTCCATGGGATTGAGCTTGGATAACTGTGACGAAAAATATTTTCATTTGCTTTTATTTTACAATGTTTAAATTTTGAAAAGTTGTGTTAAACCATGCACGGTTCAGTGAATTGATCTAAAAAATTTAGGATTAAAAGTTTGATTATGTTAATATTTTTAATTGAATTAAATAAAATATTAATCCAATAAAACTTTATTAATCTAACTATATTTTTAATAATTTCATTGATCTGATGAAAATTGATATAAACTATCTCCTATAACCAAAAAAAAAAAAAAGTTAATTCGAGCTGTGTATGACAAAATTTAAGAGCAGCCATTTATACAATAAGAAAATGTTGGAAATGCATACCGTGTTTTTTTTAAAATAATTTTTATTATTAAAAATTAATAATTTTTTAATATTTTTATTATTTTAATATATTGATCTTAAAATTAATTTTTTTAAAAAATTATTTGAATATATTTTAATACAAAAAATATTTTAAAAAATAACCACAACTATATTTTTAAACCAGCTTTAAATATAAAAACAAAAGTAATATCATACAAGAAACAATGTACTTTACACACTATCTTTAATGAGCTTATGTTACATTAATGAAAAGAATAAGTAAAACAAAATTGATGGTATTATTTGATCCCTTTACTCTTGATATTTTATCAATGCAGCTCCTCTACTTTTTCTTTAAAAAAATTCTTTCACCTTAATGGAGGATCCATGTAAGATTAAAAAGTACAGGTACCATATTAATAAAATCTGAAAACCTCAAGGCCCAAATAAAAAATACAATTTAATATAGAAGTCAAAAAATAGAAAAACGTCGACAGCAGGGTTCGAACCTGCGCGGGCGAAGCCCAACAGATTTCAAGTCTGTCTCCTTAACCACTCGGACATATCGACTGTTTTGTTTTCTGGTGTCCCTTTATCACCTTATATATAAATATACCTGTTTTGCTTATCATTTCGTTTTAACCCTGTTTGGTAACCTTGTTGGAGGGTAGTTTAAAGTGCTTTTGAAAATGCGTTTGGGTTATAAAAATATTAAAAATAATTTTTTTTTCTTTTTTTTGTGTTTTGGACGGTTGTTATGCTGCCACGGCATGCAGCTTTGAGGCTACGGGTTAATTTGCGATAAAGACACTGCGTCTACAGTGTCAGGTTGTGTATGCTACGAGGGCATGGAAAAAAAAATAAAACGTCGACAGCAGGGTTCGAACCTGCGCGGGCGTAGCCCAATAGATTTCAAGTCTATCTCCTTAACCACTCGGACATATCGACTTCTTGGTGTTATTACTACATCAAACATTATTAGATATATTGGTACTCTATGACGGTCTGGACAATGATCGGAACGCTGGCCTGTTAACGGGATTTGTCCATTGTTTCCCTTTTTCACGTCCTGTTCCCATCATTTCTGCCTTGAAATTTAGTACTCTCTTTAGAATCTACTCGAGAATCTCGAATGAAGAATTTGAAGAGGGTCCTGGGAGGTACTGGCTAGGGCATCAGGCAATGCAAGTACAAGAAGCTTATCGTTTCCAAGATCAATGGTTACAAAGGTTTATCATTTCAGGTGTCAATGCAGCATGCAATAGCAAGATCTGACTAATAAATCTGTTGTGAGTAGCCCTTCTGCTCTCAACATGATGGTCTCAGGTTCAAATCCCATTTTGAAGGGAATTTTACATGCTTGGGGGGGATGATTCTTTCCATGTACTGAACTAATCTGGCACACACTGATTTTTGAGTTAAGTCTTCTGCGTGGTACCTCTTAAGAAAGTGAAAGTGAAAGTGCCTATGCAAGTATGGATAACTATCATGGAGTTGATCTGTAGATCATATTCATCAAGAAACTGTAGAAAACAACACAGAATAATCTGTTTCAGTCAACCATCTTTTATTCATTAAGAAACATGGGACCTAAAACTGCCAATGTTAGGAAACCCTAGTGTTCATCTACCCAGCAAAAAAGCAAAGCTAGAGATGCCAAGATATAAGCAATTCTCACAGTAAACCCAAGTTGGAGGTAAAAGTGCACGCCAGCAACTCAAAGTAAAAGATCGAAAGCATCCAGGGAGTACTCCAGATCCAGAGCAGCCAACAAATCTTGAGATATATCAACTACTCAAGAGTAAAAAACCAAAGTACAAAGAAATTACCCTGAATTTGAAGCAGCCAACAAATCCTGAGCTAGTTATTCATCATCCATCCATCGATTCATTCATGGATTATTAGCATAGACATAACCCTCCTTGCCTAAACCAATGAAAATAGCAAAACTTACCAGTCAAAATAATGAGACGCATGCACGTAGAAACAAAAAGATGCTATGAACTTAAGAAATAAGGCATCCAACGACATGATGCTTGGCCTTCTCCCAGTCATTAAAGCCTTCAGGAGTAGGGCGTTAGAATCCAAATTCTCACGTGCTAGTTTATTAACTCCAGAAGGCTAAATTGTTTCTTGTGAAAATAGCAGCGCACGCACTAAAAATCCAAGTGCCAGATCTTTCTCTGAGAAACTAATAAGAATGATCCTTATCAATGGTCTTTCATCTTAAAAAGGGTTACAAATGAAGTTTAAAACAGCCACAGAACATCAACAATATCTATATACTCCATCTCCGTACATCTTGGTTTGCTGTCTTTTTCTTCTCTACAGAGATTGGGGAACACTAATTTCAACTACACTTAAAAACGTTTTGCTTCATTAAAACGGAGGAGGATAAGCTAATAGTTAAGTCACCATATTCATCCATCCATCCTTCCATGGATTATTAGCATTGACACAACCATCCTCGCCTGAACCGACAAAACAGCAAAAAGTACCAGTCACCATAATGAGATGCATATGCGTAGAAGCAAATAAGCTAAGAACTCAAGAAATAAGACATCCAACAACAGGGTACGTGGCATTCTCCTACTCATTAAAGCCTTCAAGAGTAGGAGATACATCTTCATCCTTAGATTCCCAGCTCTCATATGCTAAATCACTTGATAAATGAGTCTGCTTCTGAGTTCCAAGTCACATTAAGATCACTTCAGCACTAATTAATAGCTCCTACTTCCACTGCTACCTAAAACATAAACTCAAAAGACATAGCATGCGCATTCAAGAAGGCATGAGTTTTCAAATATCACTCAAAACCGCACGCATAAATTGTTGCCATTTGTAAATAGCAACACCACACACTCAACTTTCTCCAGGCAACTGATACGAATGTTCCTTATGAATGGTTCTTTCATCCTAAAAAGGCTTCAAACAAATCAAGTATAAAACAGCCATAGCACATCAACAAATCAATTGGAAACTTCCCACGAGTCAATTCTTGTGAAGTATCACCCACTTTTCAATATACAAATATTTATAAACCCTGTCCCCATGTTCGCAACCTTTTCCTTACAGATATCGGGGAAATCTATTTTCAAGTGTCTAGGTTCATTCATATCTAGTCAATGATATCCACCATCAGGCTATTATGGAACAATACAAAACGCTTTTACAACACAACTAAAACTTAATAAGAACTTCCTAGTTGAACAACATGAACTAAACCATTGCTGATAATGGACAATACTCAAAAGTTGCACTTCCTAATAGATCCACCAGTCAAATATTTTCCTATTCAAAGCACACAACTGTTCTTTCAGCAGCAACGTACTAGCATTTTTTCCCACCAACAAACAACCACGTCTGCAACACCTCAAAATTGTTCTTTCTACTCCATTAATTGTCCATAACAAGTAAAGCAAGGATTGCAATTAATCAACAAAAGCGTACACCAGGGAACAGACAATACAATCCCCGCAAAATGAATAAAATCAAGTTGCACAGACCAAAAGGTATTGCAAGCAGTAAAGAAAAAAAAACAGCCAAACTATCAAAAGCCAACAAAGCAAACCAGCCATTATCCCCTAGAACATCACGACTAATAGTACTAAAATAACATAATTTCTGAGTAAAGCATTAAACAAACACAAAAAACTCAACTTCACACAACCCAGATTTATTCATTAACCCCCAAATTGTAGACGTTACACACAAACAAACACAGCCTTCACTATCCAAACCCAACAAGAACATCAAAAGTCACAATCTTTTACAAAAATCATACAAACCCATTATTGGAAAACTCAAATTGACCACACTGCTCCAAACTTTCTAAGACCCAACGCGACCAACAACAGGGTACTTAGCCTCAAACTTCTTTTCCCAATCATCAAGCACACCAATCTCCTTTTCAGTAAGTCCATGTAATGATGAAGTGATATCTTCATCATTTTTGCTCATTTTAGCTAAAGCCCTGCTTGCATCCTTGCCTGCAAACATTGCATAAGAACCACCTGGTCCATAGAAGCTTTTGCCCGTTGTCACATCAAAGACTCTTCCTTTGATTGCTACATATATGGGGTTTGAAGGATTTGTACCATTGTACTGAAGAAGTTGATCTGCTGTGAAATCCATTGGTGAGTTTTGGTAGATGACAAGATAGAGAGAGAGCGAGAGAGTTGTCGGTAACCTGTTTATCTATCTGCGGTTAGTTTTTAACCACATGTTAATGTTTGGACGTCATAGAACCAACTTGGAAGTTGAATAGGAAAAGTTATAATATATTTTTGAAATCATGATCTAGACAAAATATAGTTTTAAATTCATGAGACATGGGGTGTTCTTTATGTTTATCCAATTAAGTATAGTTAATCCATATGAATTATTAAATACTCAATCATTTTTTTTTTATTGAATTAAAAATCTAGACTCTAATTTTTGGGATTGTTTAACAAGTATGCAAACAGGGAGAGGCTTTGAGTTGAGCAAGAGGTTTACTTCTTAACTAATGTCTTTCTCTTTAACCACACTTCTTAACTATTGTGGTAAGTTATAATTGATGGTTCTTCAATTATTTCAGCCTGTAAAAATAAACTGGATCTATTCGATTTCAATCTGGGTAATAATTACATTCATTTCCTATACTGCCGTAGTGATTGTTTGTGGTACAACATGTCGTCCTGGTACTCACAGTCAAAATCTGCTTCTCCATTTCCTGTGCAAAATATTTCTTCTCTCTCTCTCTGGAAGACAGAATGCTTTCGAACACATCATGGCAGGAAATTTGGGAATGTCATTAATTTTCCAAGATGGACAAAATTTATCACAGGTACAAGAAGGACTGTTAGTTTATTACCTCAAATTCAATAATGATCTACTTTATGCCATAGCTACAAACCCAAGCCTGTTATGTTTGATTGGTTTAAGAAATTTAAAACAGCCTCAATGGTACATTGTCATGGTGACCACACCCATGAATAACAAGCCACCATCCAAGAATAGATCCAAATCTGGTCCTGCCATGGCAACTTCTTTTTCCCCACCAGATGGTGAATGATGATATAAAAGAAGCGCATCAGCGCAGAGGAAAGCCACCACCTGAATATTCGACCTCCTGAAAATTAAACAAGAAAGTACACGAGTATTAGTAAGGTTACTAGTCCTGGAGGAGAGACTTCAAGAACATTTGTGCTTCCAAATTTGACGACTTAAAACAGTTTTTAACTAATTGCTGAGTCTTTGATGAGGCAACGTGCAATCATTTAAAGGCAATTGTAGAATCTCTTCGACATGTGATAATCTTTGAATGAACTACAAACCCCCAGTTTGCAGAACGAAAGGGCAAAGCATAGCAATAGTCAAGATACGGACAGACAGAATCACAGATCATTGGTCCTTGGGATAATAACTGGAGGTTATATCCAGCGGCCAGTTGTGGCAGTCTCTGGTAGAGATTGCATATAAAAACAAAAATACAAAGCATTAGCTTGGTCGGAACTCTTAGGACCCATCTACAGAGCTTGAGTGGAAGCCGAGCAATCTCCTTTCTCCTTGGTTTTCTTAATTTACTCTAACAGGCTTCATAATTGGCTCAATTCTGTATTTCTTTTCTTGTAGAATGTAAAAATAACTACCGATTCAAATCGATGCCTCAAGCATTTAAAGAAAGAATAGTGGCACAATCCAGTGAATGGAGATGGATAGCAATAATAGGTAACACATTTTGCAGTATCCATGTCCTTGCAAAAATAACAAATCTTTTACTATAAATCAATACTGTGGAGCCATATAATCCAAGTGGCAAAACCTTTTAAAAAGCCCTCAGTCTTAAATGTAGAAAAACCTTCTACTCCAACAGAAGTCATTTAACACACAATATAAGAACATGCAAACGAATTTGCAACACACAAAAGGAGGATGACATGTTAGTTCTGTCTTTTCTACTCCTTTCTTTTTAATGCTTAATTGCAACTTGAAATTGGGAAGAAGAAGTGAACCTTAGCAGGGGGTAGGGATGAAACCCAGTCTGATACGTGTGTAGGAAGAAGTCCCAATGTGTTAAGCTGCAAAAATAAATAAAATTGAAAATGAAAACAAATTGTTGGATATACTTGCTTTGAATTTTCTGTTTTTCTTTTTCTTCTGTAACCCATGCAAGAAAGAAGCAGGAAATGCATCTTACCTTCCAAATACCCAATGCTAAACCACCCAAATTTAGGGCAATAAAGATTAACTTAGGTGCAAGAAGATCCACTTTACTGTCTTTGTATGGCTCAAAAACTGCAAGCAAAACAGAAGGGATTGATGATCAGATTAACAGGCTTCACGACATAAAGATGCAAATGCCAGCTATTATGGGAACCTATCTAATACCAACCCACTCTAAAAGCATGGCAGGTGCAGGTACAAATTTTGACAAGGAAAGTTAGTGACTAAAACAAGGTCAATATGGAAAGAGCCAAAAAGAAAAAGGCCACATAATAGAAAATAAACAGAATAAAGATAGTTTAAAACAATACTCTGAAGGTTAAGTTCAGGGAAATTATCAGGTGAAAAAGAAGGGTCTAGTTAAATTGCCCACAAAATGATCTGATTCTCAAGTACAGATTAAGCAGTTGGTGAACATTGATACAATCCCTCTACAATATATTCTTTATAGGAGCTGGATAGTAGCAAAATAATATCATATTGGAGGGAGGACAGGGTACTGGTTTGAATTTTGAATAACATCTTGTATTGTTAGAGAAGTTCCAAGATAAAGAGAAAAGGAGAGTAATAGAAGCAGCTTGATTTCTTCCAAAAACCCACAGTAGAATTCAAAGATTTTTAGAACATACAGAATGCCTGCTTAATTTTGTATTGCCTTATACCCATACAGGTTTGGCAGAAGTACCATGAAGGCATGAAAAACTTGATAGCAGACAATGTGGGTTGTCCCCACCCCTTTCCTAGATTATAATTCCAGACAAATAGAAACAAGGAGCAGAAAAGAGAAACATGAAGAAGAGCAGTCAAAAATAGGACTCTGGCCAGCTTACCTTTCCCAACTCCTTGAAGAGCACCTATGGGCTGCCAAAGAGCAGAAAAAGTAATCCCAATGCTAAATAGATGCACTGTATTTCCAGCCATCCACATCATGAAACCCATCATTAGCAAGTTCTTGAAGGGGGCTTGTGCCACTTCCCAAGCTTTCTGTTTACATATCAAAGATGATGTTTAAAAAATACATGCATTAAAAACTTCAAAAAAAATAATAATTCAGAAACATGTAAATCAAAGTAATTTATGATCAATGAACAGCACAGAGCTGTACTTAACAGCTAGTAGGAAAAAAGGCACATGCGTCCTTTGGCCATGTCAATTTTCTATGAGCAGCCAAACCTGAAATCTACGGTTTGCTACTTGTTTCAAGATTCAAAACAGTGTCATTCAAGACCCCATAGTTGTGACCACTCAGCTCACAAAATCCCTCTCTCTTTCCCTCATTCACAACAACATTTATTGCTGTTCCCTTATTCAACCAATTTCCCTCTCTCCATCATTGCTGCTTTTCGCCTTTTATCTTTAACAACCAGCAACAAATAAACAATATCCAGATTCAAAACAAACTAATAAATTTGACAATCCCATTTTCCACAAATTCAAACTTCCACAACATACAAACTTACACTGCCTTCACTCAATCTTTTCATGATCATAAACTAACAAATTAACCACTATCTCTTCTAAGAAAACAAAATCACATTGTTTTAATCCATATCTTACACAAATGTAAACTCCAACATGCTTTGCAGCTTTCCAACTTACAGAAATGTGATTGGTGCAGGGTTTTTTTCAGTGTGTCAAACAACTTCTCTGTCGAATCTCTCAAAGAGATGGTTAAGAATTTTGTCCAGTTGACGCTATATAAGACGTTGCCATTGCAGAAGGCACTGAACAATTCAAAGTATATTGCTATTTGTAATTGACTGGAGTTTGCAATAGTTATTTGATTCTTCAGTTTGTATAGTAATTGCTTTGTCGCAGGCTTGAGCAACCTGCTAAGGTAAATGAAATCTTCATTCATCAAACTGTGCTATTTTGCCCAATATTTTTGGCTACTAAGCTAATTTTTCAAAAAAACTACACAAAATAATCCTCACAGTAACTCCCTTTTATATTCTACCCTTTTACACACAACCCATAAAGATAAAAACTTGAACTTGCTAAGACCCTCTATAAATAGAATATCAACTTTCTTTACAGTCCCATGCATCTCTGAAGCTACTAAATGTAGTACTCATAAATCGCGAAATTTCTCTTATTTCTACGCATATAAATTAATTCCTACAGGCCAATAAATCAACAACAAAAACCCACAATTCGTTTTTCAATCAACAACAAAACCCCAGATTTTTTTTTAAAAAAAAACCAAGATTTTAACCAAAAAGTAAAAAGAAAAACGAAAAGACACCTGAGATTTCCAATTAGCTTCAGCATCCTTTTTTTGCTTGGTGACGGCCGAATCATCCTGCAAAACACATCACAATAAAAAACCCACAAAAATAAATTAATCAAATCAAATCAAATCAACAGAGAGATGAGGGGATTATGGGAACTTTACCTGGTCTTGAGAGGCGCGATTGAAGCCAGGAGGATCAGGGATATCACGAGAAGAAGGAGTGGTTGAATTGTCAGTGAAATCAACGGCCCATCTTCTCCCCGATCCCATCACTCCTTTCCCTTTGTCCATTCGATTGCTTTGCAAATTCAATCAGATTTGACTGTTTTTTTGTGTGATCTTCTGATATTTTGGAGCTTACAATGAAGAGAAGAAGAGTGGCGGGTTTGTAAACGGAAGTCTCTTAAAATAACAAAAAACGGTTCGGTTTTTTTGTTATGTCATGGACTCATATGTGTTTGTGTTTTTTCTGATAAACTATAATTCCCCCCTTGTAGTTTCATTAATACTCCACTTATATTTCAATAATTTATGATTTTTCAATAATACCCCTGCAATTTTTAAAAAGTTATCAATTTTCCTTTACTATCTTTTTGCATGTTCTGAAAGCAAGATTGTGTTTGTTTTTATATTTAAAAAATATTTTTAAAATTTTTGAACTTTTATTTGCTTTAAATCAAATTTTTTTATGATTTTGAATAGTTTTGATATCATGATATCAAAAATAAATAAAAAATTAATATATTTTTAAATAAAAATATTTTGTTTGAAAAATAATTGCCATTACATTTACAAACACTATAAATGATATTTTTAGATCAAGTTGTGTCAATCAAAATTAAATATCAATCATAAATGATTTAAAAGATATAACCCTACATCGAGAGAATAAGTCCTACCAGATAAGATGATAATAAAATTAAAAAAAAATCAAGAAAAAGAGCAAATCTTCATGACCACAAGGCCAATCCCTTAAAGTTATTTTATTTTTAATTATTTACTATTTGGTGACTAAAAAAAGATTGCTTGTATCTATAAATGCTATTTTATCTCAGAAAAACAATTGAAAATATAGAGAATCTCAAAGCAATTGTTTTTTTTTAAAAAAAAATAGGTCATAACCAAAAAAAAGATGATAGTGGGAATTTTAAAATTATAGTTTGTATGTTTTGGATTGTTTTGATGTGCTGATGTCAAGAATGATTTTTAAAAAAATAAAAAAAATTATTGACATGCATTTCGGCACGAAAAATTATCTGAAAAATAACCATTATCACACTGTTAAATATACTTGTAGTCATTCCTTCCCCATGCAATGGGGGCAAAGGACATAAATGAGACTTTGGTTCAATAGCCATAACCTGAAGTAAGATAATTTGATTAAAATAAATTAAGATTAAAACATGATTAATTGATGCTTAGATTAATTTAACAAAAGACTCTTCAATCTTCACGTATCTATTAAAATAATTTGATTAATAACTTGATTAATTGATGTATTAAGACCATCCACACGAATAATGTGTGTAGGCTTGAAGGTGTAATTAGTTTTTTTAAAAGGTACAACCTTCTTAAAGCACATACTACATCTCACAAAAATAAAAAATACATGTTTTTTATGTAAGTTTTACTAGAAAAAATCACTCACACTTTCAAACCAAACACTGTCTAGATTAGGCTTTTCAAGTCCAGATAGGAAGCTCGAAGTAGCTCAACTAAGCGTAATCTTGGTGGTTTGTTTCACGTTGTGATAATTTTTGTAGTACTGCTTAAAAAATTATGGGTTTTAAAAAAAATCGTTTTAGTGTTTTTAAAAAATTAGATTTTAAAAAAGACATGCATAGTTAAAATTGTTGGTTTTGAAATGAATTTTTACATTTAAAATAAACAAAAATAGTATCCATGAATGAAAAGAATTTTATTTTAGCTTTTACAAAATAAAGGTTTGAAACCGGTGTAAAGTCTAATGTAAAATATAAAAATTATTTGACTAAAAGTTTATGTGTTATTGTATTAATGGTTATTTTTTAAAAAAAAAAATTTTAAAAATATATTAAAATAATAATTTTTTTTATTATTGTTTAAAATTTATTTTTTATATTAACACCTTGAAACATTACAAAAACACTAAAAAAAATCAATTTAAAAAAAAAAAAAAAAAAAAAAACAGAAGCTAGCATAGTAATCTCTTAGCTAGTTCAGCCAGGACATGGGAAGAAAAGAAAAGGAAGTATGCCGAAGTCTGTAAAAGGGCAAGGTTGATTACTTCTCTGGTGGTAGAAACTAATGATATTAGCGCAAATCCGTCACATGACTAAAGATATTGTCCTGCGTTCAGGCTCATGGCATTGCAGTAGATTTTATCATAAAAATGCCT
Organism: Populus tomentosa; assembly: GCA_018804465.1. Taxonomy (NCBI): domain Eukaryota; kingdom Viridiplantae; phylum Streptophyta; class Magnoliopsida; order Malpighiales; family Salicaceae; genus Populus; species Populus tomentosa. The sequence goes on along the minus strand of CM032003.1, from coordinate 1,365,974 downwards.
TTGGCAGATGAAGCTTATAAGCTGACTAGAGCTTAACCTCTGTGAGATAATGGTATCATTAGAGCATAGGTTTTAGCAACTTATTCGAATCTCAAATGAGAAACTCTACTTCCATGGATGAAGGATGACTGTACCAGTAAATACATTTGACAGACTCGCATGGCAGATGCAGGGCAAGAAGCGGCTGCTTCCTTTTGTTCATGGTACAACAGATGGGAGAGAGCTGTTTCTTCCCGAAGTGTGTGTATAATTCCTCTTTGTTTACAAGCCTCTGCTAAAATAATAGCTATAATAAAACCTGCAAAAACCTGTGTCCAGGAAAGCTAAGAAGTGTATGTGGTCTTATCATCGCCTCAATATTGCTTTTTCGAGTTTGAAACAGACTGGGGTGAGGATGCTGTCAAGATTTCAGAATCAGAACAGCACTTTTCTCTGTATGACGATGGCAGAGGGATCATACGGATAACAGGAACAATATTGATGTTTTCAGTTTCTTAGTCAGAAACTGTGACAACTGGTGATTTTTGAGCACAAACGCATCATGTTCTTGAGAAGACCGGCAGCTCATGAGGTTCCCTGGGAAAGAAAATCAAAGGGACTCCATTCGCATGCTGTCACGTCCCTTGGGATTTACCACGAGTTTCAGATGCCATGGCAATACTTCCGTGGATTCTGTATTCGTACTTACAGGGATCGGTTCTCCTTTGGGACACAGTTTCACTCCCAGTTACTTCGCATCCTTGATAGTTCCGTTGGAGATGAAAGTTTAGTTAGAAAATAATATATATTATATTTTAAATTTTATTTAATAATTTAAACTATTAAATTAAAATGAAGTTCTCCATGTTACAAATGTTTCAAGTTTCATTTGATGAGATATATCAACACTCAAATTTGGAGATACTGTTAATATTAATCTATCAACTCATGTAATTTTTTATTTATTTTATTAAACAAATACATCAATTTTTTAGTTTTGCATAATGCCGTGCCTGCACCATTTTATTTTGTCAAAAAATAACTTTTTTATTCAAACCGCATCAAAGGGAGCTTAGATGGTTACTCTGTTAAATTTACTGGTGTAAAAAAACCAAATGTAGTGGATGAGCCTTGGAAAATGCTGGGATGCATCGGGAACGCCAAGGGCAGCGACAGCAGCCTGGAAAAGTGCAGAGGAGAAAGGGTTAAACCGGCCAAAACCTACCACCATCTGTTCAGGTCCAGGATTTTCTGGTGGAAATTCAATGGCCACAGTTTCTTATCTTCAAGGTAAGTTCCAACTATTCATTTGTTCACAATGAGTAGGATCTGGCATCATGTTTTGGCTTTCATGTTTCTAAAACAGAGGTTTAAAGAAATGGTTAATGGAGAAATGCAGGAGGGAAGTAACTGTTTAAAGATGGCTTGCCTGCTAGCTTGCAACAGCAAGCGGAAAGTATCTGGAAAAAAAATGCATTGAACCAGTGGTTCATCTCATGTCAAGGACCCAACACAGCTGTTATGATCCATGTTAAAACAAATTTTTCCATGCTTTGCTAGTGAAATATATCAAAATCAAATCATGTCAGGCATAAAGCAATCCATTTTTTTAATTTTAAATCCTCTTTCAATATAAAAGAAATCTGGGATCACTACAGAGAGAAGGCATCTTTCATAGTTTCTTGCTAAAACGTCAAGAATCTCAAGAGAAAATAAAAATATTAAAAAGAAGGCTCAGAGAGTTGCTGTATGTGCTCAAAGAAGAGCTCTGAAAAGCTCCTCTCATACAAGAGGTGTCAGAATTATGTAGCACTCTTCATCACTGCCCTAGAGAAAGAAGAAACAGAAAAGACACAAGATGGAAAATACATAAAAGCGGCTTTGCAGTCATCTAGGGTTTTTGAGAGATGGTGAGGAACACCGTCGTGTTGAGGGTTTTTATAGATCTTTTATGGGCTCTTAGATTTCTCTCAGCCCCGTCATATCATACTTGGCCCAAGTACACAGGTAGGCCAAAAATCACTATTGGTCCCCCTACTTGTTTTTGGTCATTTTGACTCCTATGTGTACTTTTTCCCTGCCAAATTGACCCTCTTATAATTTTTTTTTGTTGCCTTTCTTCCTTTTAATCCTCATGCCATCTTCTTAGTGCCCGTTTTCTAGTGAAAAGCATTAAAATGATGATTTTCACTAGGAAACACAATTGTAATCTTGTTTCTAAACAGATCCTTGGTTGATTCAATTAAATGGTAAATCCTCCTTGTAGGATTTGACTGTATTGAGGGACAATTTCGTGATGATTAATACACTGCATCTAGCCAGAAAGAAAGGAAGAATGGGATTAAGAGGAATTTGTTTTAATGCTTCAAAAACATTTTAAAAAAAATTAAATTAATTATTTTTATTTTTTTGCGTGAAACTAATAGATTATTTTTTTATATTTTTAGATTATTTTAATATTATGATATATATTGTCAAGCAAAAAACTTTTTAAAAAATAACCATACTATTACATTCTTAAACACTCATTGAATAAAAAAGAAAAAAAAGGAGAGAAGGGGTATGAAATCAATACAATGTCATCGAATGATATGAGATGGAAAGGGCAAATCTATTTTTCGTTTTTTGGTTTCAATTGGAGGTTCAACAGGCCTAGGGTTAACCCACTATACACCACTCAGAGCTCGTCAAAATTGATAGGTGGTGAAAAATGTCAAGTTGCACAGGAATACTGGGGGACAAAATTTCTCTGTCTAACCAGCTCATGGAGATCATGGACAATCTTGAATACAGAATCAGGTCTGGCCAGCTCCAGTGCATTTTGTGACATGGCCTTGAGTTCATCTGCCTTTGGACCAAACCATTCTGCAACAATCTTTGCAATCTCTTTCGGTGATTTTGAGAACTTCCCGCATCCATTCTCCACCACATGAGGCACGTTGCCTACTTCCTGTATTATTAAAGATCAGGTGAGAGTTAAAAGCATGCCCAGTCGGGGACCTGCAAAGTGCTGCTTCAACAAGAATGTATTCAGGATACCCGTTATCTAACATTCCATCCACGTTATAGAAACATAATATGCAGAATCCTTGCAGATACAGGAGAAAGGGGCATCTTAAATGGTAATTCAACCTTGTCTGATACCGATCCCTCTAATAGGTATGATACAAACAAGAGGTTGGCTTGAGTCATTTCTTAGAGATCTTAGCAAGATGGACAGGGAGGTTAATAAATGCAATGAACGCCCTGAGGGATAATGCTTATGACTTTACTTTGGCTGAATTCAGTACCAAGCATCATATTCCTAGCTTCGGGTCCTTTCCATAACAGACTTCAATATACTTAATTTCCTTAATGCATGATTCCCTGAATTCGGGAAGGATAGAGCTTGCACTGCTACTCGTTGTTAAGCTAATTTTTTTTTTTCTAAAGAGCATACATCAGAGATCCTGCCAGAGTACAGGCCTCATCCTACAATTGTCTGTTATCGCTATTTTAGGGTCTTTCGGCGTTGCAGGTTTGCCATTGAGGGATTTCCGTGTACTAGAGCAGCATTGAGAAAACCAATCGGAGCTCAAGCATATAATATGCCGAAGTCTACAATAAAGTTAGCCGACTTACTTGTCCAGCAATGTAATCATTCAAAATTATGGGAAGTCCTCGAATCATTGCTTCTGCAATAGTCCCTGGTCCAGCCTGCAGAAACATAGTTATTACAAGATGGCAGATAATAACGAGACTGAAGAAAAAATAACAGCAGAGTCATGGGAAGCTAACCTTTGTGATAATACAGTCACAAGCACCCATGCACTCCTCCATTTTAGTGACAAAACCCTCCACCTATATGATGGAGCATCATTTTCAGTACTATGCATGCCTTTGTGGCTGGCTACGAATGCACAAGGATGCTTAATGCCTTGTGAATATGAAAGAGATGTAAAATCCCTACACTATAGTCATCCAAATGACTGCTGCAGTATGTTGATGACTATATCAATGAGAAGACAGCAGTGGATTATTTAAAGAGGATGCGAATCATTGTTGCGAGAAGTAGAAAAGGACTATCAGGTAGCAAGCACTGCCTAACTCCGTGACACATAGAATCTAGAGTTCAACTGGAAAAATCATGAGACTCTGATTGGGAGAGAAAAAAATAATAAGTTGATACCTTGACAGGAACCTTCCAATCAATCGAGAGTAATCTGTTAGTGAGCTTTTTGTTGCGACCACATATCACGAGGACTTGACCTTTTGGCTCTCCAAGATTCTCATCATATAATGAATCCGCAAGTGCTCTTGCAGCTGCCTCAATGGGACCCATCCCTTCCCCTCCTCCCATCAGTAATACAGCTGGAAGATCCTCATCCATTCCTAGTTCTCTTCTTAATTCACCCTAATAAATCCAAGTGAAATAAGCTAAATGAGTTAAATAAATGACTTCATTTTTCATGCCTAATGTCAAGTTTTATCAAGTCAATTTGTCTTTCTAAGGAACCTGCTCGATATCATTTCTTACTTCAACTTCAAGTTTGCATAGACAAAAACATAACTTCAATATAAAAGCCATGTTCCTTAGAATAAAACTGTTAAATACTGGTGCAATGTTAATACATTAGGCTGCCAAGAGCCCAAGAGAAATAGGTAAATAATCAACTAGAATGATAACCAACCTTTGGTCTAACAGGCTTCACAAAAGAAGGCCGTACAGGAAGGCCATAAACCTTAATCTGTGAGGGCTTGAGCCCAGCTTTCATTGCCCTCTTTGATACATCTGTTGATGGGCAATAACATCTCGTCACAAGCTTATGGAACCTAACCATACAGATGTAAGATATCAAAATTCTAATAATGAGGTACCGCTAAAACAACAAAAAAAAACATATACAGAATCAACCATGTAGGATGACAAGTGCTTAGATCGGTGACAACAGTGGTAAAAACTATCTTCTGTAAAAGTCCCTTTGCCCTCAATATATGAAGAGGAACATGTTGCATCAGTGGATGGACACTGATAATGATGTCAGGCTGGTATTTCATCAATCCTTTTGCAACCTCTCTACCACAAACAGAAATTAATGATCAAATAAGAACAGAATTGCATGCTACCATAGAAACTATCCTGAACAAACAATATAAGTTCAACATCTGAGAAAATGATGAAGAATCACGACAAGAAATACAAACAAAATTTGGTCATTAGAGTTGCCCAATGGGAATTATAACTGATAGTGCCTTTTTTTCCACCAAGAATATATGATAAAACAAAAGCTGATGTTGCTCTTGGAAATATAACTAACAGATATATATAGAAGATAGAAAGTCCCACCGAGCTATAAATGTTGAAGTTGCAGCAAAATTAGATTGATGAATCACACGTGGTGCAGTTCCATAATATGTCATTTTCCACAATGCCTCATGTTTCACCAGGAAATTATAGCTTCTGGGCAATTGATTAAAAGGCCAAGGCGTATGTTCTGACCACAAATCAGTAATAAACACCTGCGACATGCACTCTTAACACACAGAACATGATCAACATAAACGCATCCAATCATCAACTAACCACCCCCCCTCTCTAGTCTCTACGCTAAATTGCTCACAAACCACAAAAATAAAATAAAAGAAAGAAAAGGAACTGGATACACAGTCCTTTCTTTTTTTCATTACTTTCATTATCATAAACCAACATCTAGAAATTCAATTAACATAATAGCTGCCCAAAACTTGAAAGAACATAAATTGTCATTTTCTCAGGTTCCCTATTAGCAATGCACCGGGATATTCCCTAAGCAATGAAAGCAAATTTATATAGTATCATATTAGAAAAACTGACCTGATAATCATCACCAAATTCTTCATTGAAGGCAGCCCTAATAGCCTCAGCAGAAGCTCTATGACCACCACCAGTATCACTCATCAAAATGAGAACCCTTTTAGGACTCCCACCTTCTACACCATTCAAACGCACACCATCATCCACCAAAACACCACATCCATCATCTCTTAACCCATTAGTATTATTACCATCATTGCTACCAATATTATTATTACCATTATTATCTCCTGAACCAATCTGAACTGAAGCAAAGCCAATTGGGATTCTCTCGGAATGGAGCCTAATAGTCCTATTAAATTCACTCCAAACACTTCTAAAACCACTTCTACTACTCAAACTCAATGAAGCATTAACCTTTCTCGTTTTCAGACCAACCGGGCTATCAAAAAACAGAAAATCTGACCTAGAAAAAGATAACCCATTTGAGTTTATGCTTTGAACTGCTCTATTAAAAGCAAAGCCACCCATTTGAGCTACAAATTCAAAGACAGAGCCTGATTCTTGGGTGGTGGTTACTGCCGAGGGGTTATGCATTGTGAGACAGAAAAGGTTGCAGACTTCCAAGTTATTAGAGGATAATTAAGCATTCCATGTGGTCTTTAACATGTAAAAACAAATGGGTTATACATAGACATCAAGAAAGATAATTGCTTTAAGATAAAATGTCAGAGAGAGAGGTGATTGTTAGGTGTTTGATATTGTGGCTGTGAGAGGCAGTGAAGAGATATAGATACTGGAAAGAGAGGGGGTAGATTCCGATAACATTTTTCTTGGAAGAAAAGGATGTTCTTTGGAAAGAGCGGAGACAAGTTGTGAAAGTGGGAGGGAGATGACCACTTCTTTTCGTGGGATTAGTTTGGTTGGATTTTGGTTTGAATCTATGTTAAAATCCATGCATGTAATATGTTATTGGCTTCTTGCCCTAGCAGGAAAAATTCTATTATCCATAATTAGTATTATATTCAAGTTAAACTAAAGTTGATAACTCAATTTGTCCTGATATGTTAAGGTATTTCTCTAATTATCTTTATATATCTGATTTAGGAAATTTATCCCAAAATATATGCTAAATTTCTATTTCATCATCCCAGCGGAATATTCATGTTAATCTATCTAAATAAATTTATAACAAACTTTTTAATTACTTGATTAAGGTCATGTTTGTCATGCCTATTCAACAACCTTTTTGAAAAAAAAGTTTAGTTTTAAATTATTATTTTTTTGTATTTTATATATTTTAATATGCTAATGTCAAAAATAAATTTTAAAAAATAAAAATATATTTTTTTAATAAATTTTTAAACAAAAAACACTTTAAAAATCAACATTTACCATACTTCCAAATATAACATATCCTAATTATAGATATAGGAAATTGCTTTGAATAAAAATATAAAACATATTAGAAAAAATATGTCATGGTATAAGGATAAATTGAATCATTAACCCTTCTATTTTTATAGTGATATTGATTAAATATCTTAAAAATGGAAAAGAGATATGGAAATATTAATGTAAATTATATTAATTTTAATGCAATGTATTTATTATTTCATATGATTTTATTTAAATAAATATAGTATCGAATGGTGGCAGATTCATTCAGCAAATTTTCAAGTGAGGCTCGTCATTTATCAGTTATGATTGTTGGGCTGATATCAATATATTTTAATTTGGATGACAACCTTACTTATCTCCGTAATAAATAAGTTTGTTGTTTATTTTAAATTTTCCATTTCATACTTTAATGAATAATCAAATTGTGATTTCAAAAAAGCTTTTAAACTATAGTTTTGAAACCCGGTTCGACCCAGGACCCGACCAATCCGGAGCTGAAACTAGACCAAGATGAAGAAAAAACAGGAAAACAAAAAACTTAGTATAACTCAGCTAGTTGACCTAGTAAAACCACGTTGCAACACATTGATTTTTGTTTTTTTATGCTAAAAACAATATTATTTTAAATTTTTTTAAAAAAATAATCCAAATGACTTGTTCAAAACCTGAAATTCAGACTTTAAACTGGGCCGACCACTACATCAAATCTTAAAACTATACTTTAAACTAGTTAATATGTCTATATGGCACGTATTTATAAAAAAAATCATGGAGACCATATTTTCCTAACAAAATTGCAGTCACCTTTCGTTATAAATCATTTCACATCTATCACGATTGAGTTATTTTATAATTTTTTTCTAGAGATATATATTTGTTTGGTAATATAATGTATAATATTTTAAAAATTATTTTTCAATTAAAAGTATATTAAAATATTTTTAAAATTTTTTAACATTAATACATTAAAATAATAAAGAAACTTCTAAAAAAGCATCACATCCATCGAGATTGTATCATTCAAAACACGAAACCAAATTTACCTAACAAAATTGAATTCACCTTTCGATACAAACCATTTTATATCTATGAAGATTAAATTCTTTTTTAATTTTTCTCATGAACATGTGTGTTTGGTAAAGGAATGGATACTATTTAAAAAAAATAGTTAAAAATATATAAAAACAATACATGTTTTAGATTTTTTTTAACATGGATATATTAAAATTATTGAAAAATTATTAAAATATTAATTTAATATTTTAAAATAAAAAATACTTTGAAAAACAAAAATTAATACAATGATATAAAAAAAACACTTAGTTTTGGTTCATTAAACTGATATTTATCACATAGAAATCCTTTACCAAGCTGCTCCCATATTACTTAAAAAGAAGAAAACTCTCCAATCTAATCAAAATCTATGCTAATTCAATGAAATATTTTAAATCTCAAACAATTTTTTTTCTTTTTATGAAACTAGTATTCAGGCTCACAGAAAAGAGGCTGTGATAACATCATTGTGCTGATTTTTTTTGTTTTCTATAAATGCATGAGAATATCATCATGTGATATTTACGCAGAATTGTGTATATAGATTTAAAGTATGATTACAGTTATTTTATAAAATTTTTTATTTAAAAATATATTAAAATAATATTTTTTATTTTTAAAAAATTATTTTGATATTAATATATTATAAAAATATTAAAAATATATTAATTTAAAATAAAAAAAATTTAAAATATTTAAAAACGTGTTTAAAATGTAAAAACAATCAAGACCACCATGAAAAGCTGACAACTTTCTCGTGCTAGAGAACATGTGGTGCATAAGCCAGGCACTGGTTGGATTTTGTGAGTGGCCGAGTGGGGAACTCACCGTCCAATGGGTCAACAGATTTTGGTTTTAGGTTCTCCATTAACCGTCCACGTTTGTGTTTTTTTTTACACTTCGTGGATGATCCACTATGATCCAAGAGATCTTCCTAGTATTTTTCATGTGTGAAAATTAGTGATGCGAGGCGTGCTGGTGTTACTTCCATTTGAAAGCATTAATTTATTTATATTATAAAGTAAAATTAGCTATTAGTATTCAAGTTCTGATCAAATTACGAGTTCATCCATCTATAATATATTAGAAAAATAAAATCAAAATAAGATTTTCCATGAATTCTAAGATTGACCCAAGAGCCCCCGCACCCCCTGTAGTGTTTTGTGGAAGCAAGGCCTGCCGTGAAAATAGCGCTCGCGGGCTCAACGGCCCAGGCCATCACTGCACGCTACGCTCGCTTAGTTACAAGGCTCGAAGGGAATGAAAGAGGGTTTCGGGGCTTCTCTAACTCGTAAAATTCTCGGGATTTTTTTAAAAATCAACCACCTCCCATGCAGGTTAAATATGGAAAGTTGGGCGGAAAATAATTTTTAAATTATATTTTTTTTAGAAGGGTGATAGCTGGGACATTGTAGTGTGGTAGTATCCACCCCTGCTAGAATTACAATTTTACCCTTTATTTTGTAAGCTGCTCCTATGCGATATATCCTTTCTACTTGTGTGTTCTATTCGTCTCATGACATGGGAGATTGTGGGGGAAGGAAACCTCAGGTGAGGGGAGAATTTTAGTTGTTAGGCAAATACAAGTAAATAAAAAAAATTAAATTAAATCCAGTAAGGAATTAGTCCGCCGCATAGTGGCCGGAAGATTTCAACAAGAACCGGCCTGGTTTTGTAAGTAATTTATCTTATTCGGATGTTGCCCTCTCGGCTATTGCCACAATGTGGCCCACCAAGGATGTAGGCCACGTGTTACATAGCATGGGTCAATCTAGATGCATCAATTGCATGGAAAATAAAGTTTAGGCCAAGAAGCAATTGCCAAAAGCCCATAACGAGAAATTCTGCATCCCCACATTACATCTGGAGCAAAGCCCATGAATCTTTTGAGCCCACCTGGTTTCCAAGAGTCGATGACGACTCTGTAGCCCATAGATTTTTGTGCATCTCCTAGAGAAAACAATGAGAAATTTCACTATTTACAAGTTACAAGTTGTTTGAAATCAATATTCTATATTTAATTGTGTTTGATTATATATCTAAATTTAATTTATAAATAAATTGAATTTATATGTTTGGATAAGATCAAATCTATTTTATTTTATTTTTTATATTATTCTCCTTGCCTTCATCATGAGAAATTTCACTATTTAAAAGTTACAAGTTGTTTGAAATCAATATTCTATATTGTAATTGTATTTGATTATATATCTAAATTCAATTTATAAATAAATTGAATTTAAATGTTTGGATAAGATCAAATCTAATTCATTTTATTTTTTATATTATTCTCCTTGTCTTCATCATATTTCTTCAAAGGTTTCTAAAAATAATAGATAGATGAGTATTTTAAAAAGTGAGTTTTAATATTCAATTTTTAAAATAAATATATTCTTGAATCCTTATATCAATTTTTATTTATTAAGATTAAGTTGGTATCCGATAAAATTTTAAGAAAATTATTCATATATGAAATATTAGTGTATTTATATAAAAACTATTTGATGATAATGTTTTTTTTAATAAGAATAACCCAAGATATATATAAATTTATCAACTTAATTATATTTTAAGAAACACATGCATTCTGACAGTTAAAATCTAGAATTTTTATTTTAAAAATTCTATATTTAAATTATTAGAAAAATAGAAGTGGGATTGTATTGAGGATCACGTAAATTATCTGTTTAATAAAATTTTGATAGTTAAAAAAAAATCTAGAATTTTATTTTAAAAAAGTCTATATTTAAATTATTAGAAAAATAGTAGTGAGATTGTATCAAGGACTATGTAAATTATCTGTTTAATAAGTGTTTTTTAAATATTTAAATACATCTAAATTATATATTTCTTTTAAAATTTGTTTTATATTTTTGATATCAATACATCAAAATAATTGAAAAATATCTAAAAATTTAATTAATCTGATTTTTTTCAGGAAAAAATAATTAAAAACTAGTTGAAATGCGATACCTCCACACCTATTTTTTTTTTTTTAAAAAAAACCACCACTTTATCACGCCTTTGCACGTACGTAGTTTCTTCCATCGCTCATGAGATTTTCCCCTCTATTTGGCAAAGCAAAAGGAAGCAAAACGTAAAGGAAGAAAACTTAAATTCTTGGTGTGATCAATCAATACAGTAACAAAAGCAGGTAAATCACCTTTTTAGTCTTGCCAACTGCCAAGGTTAAAATCCACGCTAGAAACTAACAAGTGCCTAAATCCGCCATGAAAGTGGCTTGAAGCACTTGTTTCTAGCGAAGCCTGTAGCAGTAAAACCCTGTATTGCATATAGAAGACAACCATTTCTTCTTACGCCAACTAGCCACTGTCATCAATTCTTACATGATGGCGTTTAGAATTTTCTCCTGCATCTTTTACACAATTTCAAAGGCTTATAATACAAAGAGGGATGTGTCTTTTCCCATGAACAATTTCAAAGAGATGAAAGGAACCCTAAGCCCTTGATGTTGGATCATAATCATGGCTGTTTCTCCCTTGTAGGGCAGTTCTTGAGAGCTGCTTGACCTTGTGAAAATGGAGGCTGAGGAGAGAGCCTCACGCATGTTTGAAATTGATTTGGGGAGACAACTCGTTATCATAAAAGATATACCTTATCTAGGAAAGTTATGAAGCAATGATTCAACATCGAGAGCCTCTGAAATAAGCTATGAAATGTGGAGCTAGAATTCACCAATCAAGTGATGATCACCCCCATCAATGAACATGTGCTATAATACTATTCATATTTCACGCAATTTTTGTTTTTGGAGACACGGTTGAAACTATATTATTTTAAAATTTAATTTTTTATATTTTTATATTATTTTAATATATTAATGTTAAAAATATATATTTTTAAAAAATTATTTTAATATATTTTCAAGTAAAAAGTATTTTGAACCGCAACTACTACTACAATTTCAAACACCTTCTTTGTATTTTGTTCTTTTGGTTAAAAAAGAAATTCATTGTATTGGTCTATTCTTTAAATAATTTCTTGTATACATTGATGTCAAGGTCGTCAATCTTAAACCTAATCTTAGATAAAGTTTGAGATTAAACCAGATAAGAAGTTAATATGTTAAGACAAATAATTTAGTGATTTGGCCTGACCTAATATATTAATTATAAGATATTATAAAAAATAAAAAAATATATCATTTTAATGTATTTTTTAGCTAAAACTATTTTAAACCGTAATCACTATCACAATCTCAAATATTTAAAAAAAAAATTCATTGTATTAGTCTATTCTTTAAATAATTTCTTGTATACATTGTTGTACAAGTAATCATTCTTAAATCTAATCTTAGGTCAAATTTGAGATTAAACCAAATAAAAAGTTGATATGTTAAGATATAAATTTGGTGATCTGGATATATTAATTATGAGATATTATAAAAAATCAAAATAATATTGTTTTAATTTTTCATTAAAAAAAAATTAACTAGATAATTGACATCCTAATAATTATTACCCTTTGAGTTGAATTTGAAGATATATATTTTTTTTTTTATGAATTGAAGATAAATAATTATTCAATAATTGAAGAGTTGCACTCTCTTCTCCCAATAATGCGAGATTCACACACAAAAAAAAAAGTTAGATAATTAGTGAGGAAAAAAGTACATATTGATCCATCAACAATTACCCACTTCTCAATTAGGTCACCTCCGTCTATCTATGGAACATTACCCAATTAATCCCTCTTCTTCAAGTTTTGCCATTAAAATCATAAGAAATGGAGGGCTTATTTATCTTAAAACTATGTCATTTTCATCATTAATATTAAGTTTTTCAAGGTAAAGTTGTCGTGAGGTTTTGTGACAGCCATGGTGTTCTTTCTAGTAATTAGTTGTTTTTACTTAATTTGAAGAGAAAATCATGTAGTTCTCCCGAGAATGAAGGGGAAATTTTATGGTGATTAGAGGATAAATATAAGTAGTCACTACATAAATCTAATTTGAAGAGAGATAAAAGGATGGTAAAATAAAAAGATTAAATATAAATTTCACCAAAAATTATAAAATTATTTTTATCTACGCTGAGAAATATATATATATATATATATTCTCTCATTGTATTTCTCTTTTACACTTTAAAATTCCCCGTGAATGAATTGCTTAGTAAATGCGATTTAGTTTTAAATAACATGAATCTATGTGATTGATTTATTTATGGTTATTTTTTAGATTATTTTTTAGATTAACCAGAGCTCAAACCTGAGACCACAGAGAGAGCAAACCTCTTGGTCCCAAGCTCTTACCACTAGACCACTACCTAGATAGTTTATTTATGATTTTAATCTATAATCACTTGTTGATGACTCAATATAACAATGAACTATAGAGATTATTTGAATTTTTAATGTACGAGATCATGGCACGAGAAATATTATTCAATGATTAATTTTTTTGTATAGTCACCTAGTTTTTTTTTTTCTTTTACTTTTTAATAATTATGAGGGTGTTGTTTGCCTTCTTTATATGAATTTCCATTAATCAAACGCATATGGTTGAAGGTTTTGGATGGTAGTTATTTTTTAAAGTATTTTTTATTAAAAAATTTATCAAAATAATAATTTTATTATTATTTTGATGTAAAATATATCTTTTTGTAAAATTTATAAAACTTTATTTAATTTACATCAAATATATATTTTTGATGTAAAATTTAATTAGGTTACTTTAATCAATGCAAAATTTAACTAAAATTAACTAATATATTAACAATGTTGAATCTCACTAATAGTACACGTCTTTTTGTTTTATATATTTAGATGTATTTTAAAAATATATTTTTCATCAAAAAAACATTAATTGATATTTTTTAGTGTTTTTTAATATTTTTAATATACTAATATCAAAAATAAAAAAAAATCTAGAAAAAAACTTATTTTAATATATTTTCAAATAAAAAATATTTTTAAAAAATAATATACACTACCATACTAAACATACCTTACTTTCTTCCCATGTAGTTAACACCAATGATCAAATAATTGGGAGATTAACCAAAAAAAAAAAAAAACTCATTGGGAATAGACAATGATTGTAAACTTAGTTAATCCTAACATCTGCGAGACTAATCAAAAGTATAGAAAAAATAGAGCAATTCCTTGACAAAACCCCATATTTTGGGTTTAGATTGTAGTTGGTAGATTTTATATAGGAATTTACTCTGAAAGAGGGTTTGGATTACTTAGATTATCAGGTTAATTAGTAAGCTATCGAGTGAATTCGAATCAATTAATTTTATTAATTATATCTTTATTTTAAAAAATAAATCTTTAATATTAATTTATAAAATCAATCAAATTTTATTCCACTGCAGCTACAATCTAGATTAGATTTCAGAGTTACGAATTTCGTACATGAAGTTATTATGAAAGATTGAATTTAGCAACTAAAGTTCAGAACTGATAAGTCCAACAACAACAATTATGTCCCTCCACCACACACCAATCTTATACGTGTGTTTGGATGGAAAGTAATTTATATATTTTTTAATAAAAAAATATATTTATTTAGTTTTTGAAAATGTAATTTGTGCTTAAAAAATATTATATATTTTTTTTTAAAAAAAACCATACCTCTAAACGCTAGTAAAAAAAAAAAAATAGAGACCCGAGCCACAAAATTGTGTGCTGTAAAGTTACCTCGAGTCGTCAGAATTAATATTGTCAGTTAGTAAATCATGAATTTCGAGTGATTTAATGATTATAAAAGGAGATTATAAAGTCTATCTATGCACAGACAAATGTCCCCATCATGCAATGCCATAATTTCCTTGTATTGAATATGAAGTGTGAGACCACGAGCAACCATAGATCATGCCCTTCTTGACCATTATACGGCTGTGAAAGAGACCTTTGAGGCAAATTCCATGTCCGTTTAAGATTTCTCTAACCAATCATTAAGATTTAGATCTTGAATTCGATGATAAAAATAAACTTTTTACGAGTAGAAAACTACCAGAGGAGGATTTAAATGGGTGTTCGTGGGGTTTGCTTGTTTTTTTCTCCTTTTAGGAATTTAATTTGTTCGTGAATCTTGACTCATAGAAAAATTGAAGTTTTTATGGATGGAGAAGTGGGATTTTACAAAAAAAAAGCTCCTAGGAGAGTCTCTTGATGAACTGTTTATTCACCATCCCAATCTTTAACCGGGGCTGGCAATCTCATTTGCTTGCTCATCTTCATCTTAGATTACACAAACCTAAATGTAAAGAATACACATGAATCATTTAAGATTATGATTCAATGACTCATGTATGTGTATTCTTGAATTTTCCTTTTTAATAATATAATATCAAGATGAATGTATTATATAATTTTTTTTTTGAAAATACAGTATATCATATGCTAGATTACGTATACTAGATTAAGTCCTTACAGCCTATAACTAGTCTGGTTAAACTCTGCAACCCGTAGAACCAAAAAATTTAATGCTAGTAAAATTTGAACTTGAGATCATAAAAAAAAACCCTACAAAACAAAGCTTATAGTTAAATGCCTCGAGATCAACCCCATGGGGGTTTGTGTTATATGCTTACGTTTTCTTCTCTTTTTAATTAGTTTATCAATGATTTCCGTGAATTTGTGTAAATGATTTGCTTTTGATCAAGTTTGAAGAAAGTTCAGATGCAGAAAAAAAGAAGCTAACATCCTACCTATCTAAACTACAAGAGGAAAACGGAAAATGTGAAAGCTAATGTTATGCCTAAATTCATGCAAGTGAGTCAGAAAACGAAAACGAAAACGAGTTGCCTTCGAGAAGGTAAACTTATCGTGTTAGACTAGATTATGACTTGGGTTACATAGTGGACAATATTTTGTCTTTGAAAGCTGTAAAGGACAAAGGTTATTAGGAGAGCTACTCTTGAAGACTTTCATGGCTTCATGCTCCTTCTGAGCTGGAAAGCAGTGGACGGGAAACCGTCTTGTTCACACCCAGCTTGGTGCCATGGTGCTGAGACTCCATTGATTTTGTTTCGAGAAAGGGGAAGAAGAAATTGCATGTATTTATTGACAAATATATACAGTGTCATCATGCTTTCCACGACAACATGGTGATCCAAACACTAGTATTAATCTGATTTTGTTTATGTTTGTGTAATAAGTTGGACAGTGTGTGAATAAAAAATTTGACTTTTCGGACTGGATTTGATTGTTGCTATGAATGTATATGCTCATGCATAAATTGCACAACAGCACCAAATATATACTTGGGGGGTTTGAATGTTGAAATTTCGTTGTGATAGGTAGGTTTGTATGCAAGCAAATATTTTAACTGAAGAAAAAATGCGTAAGATATATTAGGATTAATTTACAATTAACCAGTCTCAAAATTCAAGATATTTAGAAATAAAATTGATGCGTTGAATTATCAATTAATCTCTTAATTTAAACAATTTAATTAATTTTTTTTGGCTAAGATATTTGGTGGCTTGATATAAAAAGTTCAAGTGGTTGATAATTGGTAGATAGTAATATTTAGTAAGCCAATATAACCGGTAGCTGGTACTTGAAAAACATCTCATTTGATGAATATAGGGACTCTCAGATTCTTAATCATGTAACTTTGTAAAGAGAGATAATACAATGATATTTTAAGAAGATAGACTCTGAAATTATATATGTTGGAAGTGTTAAAAATGAAGAGAATATGAACCTGAAGTTTAAAGGATTTATAATGTATTTGTAGCTCATGAGTTTTGTCCTTTTATGGAGAGGATGAGTTGAATTATAATTTTACTTTTATGATATTTTAACTTGTATTATATTTAAAATAATACATATTAGACCAATATAAAGTACAAAAATACCCCTTACATTTTAAAAAAGATCCTAAAAAAGCTCAAAAAAGCTGTCTAGGTCTATTAGATATGAGAAATAGGTTCAAATGCGATAAATTGATGTTGTTGAACCTAAAAAATGACTTTGTTTTTTTTGCCCTTTTTCACTATCGCGAATGACACTCGTGATCTCAATAAATAAAATATGATTCGATCTGAATTAAATTTTTAGTTTAAATAAATAAAATGTAATATTAATATTATTCAATGAAAAAAAATTAACTCAATGAGGGTTTTAATAATCTAGTTTATCTAACTAATCAATATTAAAAAAAAAAGTTGATTGAGTAAATAATTGCTCAAATTTTTTTCAGATAATCAACAAGAAAGCTAAAACTTATGGTGATATTATTATGCTCGAAGGTACAATTTATTATTCATTACAATATTATAATTACTATATTATATTTTGGTTATTTTCTCTTTTGCCTTTGCTTCACGGGTGTGATGGTTCTTTTTTAATGACATAAAAGTTTTTTGAGAATTGAGTGTGATTATTTTGGTAATTATATTTTAAAATAAAATAACTAATGTAACCCTAGAATAAAATAATTCAATGCTTTTTGCACAAGGATATTTTTATATTT
The DNA here is from genome assembly GCA_018804465.1 of Populus tomentosa. NCBI lineage: Eukaryota > Viridiplantae > Streptophyta > Magnoliopsida > Malpighiales > Salicaceae > Populus > Populus tomentosa. Next base: position 1,348,320 of record CM032003.1, on the reverse strand, counting down.
TCATGTCTAATAGAACAATGAAATTACTACATTATCCATGTCGTTCCCTTTTTTAAAACTTGGATTCAAGGATTTGATAATAATTTTCTCATGGTTTGTTTGTTATTGTTGATTGGTTTGTATTTTTGGTTTTGTACTATTAAAAAAAACAAAAAACAAAAAGCTATTGGGGCGCGCCAACGTGTTAACCGCTCCAACGACTTCGAACGATGTATACAGCTGACTCAGGTAGTTGTAATGACGCTTTCAAAGCATCATTTGATTCATCTTGAGATTGTGTGCTCTTCCTTTGTAAATAGGGCTTGTATGATGGCTCGACAACGTTTGGTCGGAAATGACTTTTTTTTTTCTTTCTTTTATTTCTCTTTCTTCCTGGGATTGCGTGCTAGCCATATAAAAAATCATACCAGCTCTTCAATTTATCTTTTTTTTAGAACCAATCCTTCTTCTTTTATTTGCAATTTTGTTATTTACATTGATTATTTCTAATTGGATTTTATTTTTGATTTCATTCCTAGTCATTTGATTTTGAAATTTGGTGCTCATTATTTGAATTGCTATTTATTTTGTTTTAAATCATTCTCTTGATTAATTTGTTTTTTTTTTGTATATATATAATTCCACCCCTAGACATTTATTTTCATTTAATTTTTGTGTCAAATGTGGTTCCTTTTTTTTTAATTGCTATTTTTGAATTATTTTCTAAATGGATTGGTTTTTTACAATTCCATCCCTAAATATTTAATTGAATTTGATTTTATGCTGAATTTAGTTCTAATTCTTTTAATTATTTTTTATTAATTTTTTCTTAATTTATTCCCTCGATGTTTGTTTGGTTAAGAATCTAGCTTCTTTGTTTTTTTTTTGTTTGTCTTTTTGGAGTCACACCGGTCTTATGACCCAAGTCATAAATCTAAAACATATCCCGAGTTGACTTTTTCTTTTTAAGCATTCTTTTTTTAATATTTTTTTATTAGTATTTTTTAAGCTTTCCTGTTTTTAGCGTCATCTCAATCTCATATCTTAAGTCATGTATTTGATTTGTTGACCCGGGTTGGCTACTGGGTTCGCTCGAGGTTTTTTTTGTTATTTTTTTTACTTTTACAAGTTTTTCAAATTTATGTTTTAAAATTGACTTTATAATAAATTTCTTGATAGAATATGGATCTAGGTTTTCATAAGTTGCAAAGTTTTTAAGATTTGACTATGTTTAAAATGTTTGTCTGAGATTTTTTTATTTGACTTATGTTTTATTATTGAAAATTAAATTGAATGACATTTAAGTTTTTTTATTCAACTCGAGTTAATGATCTAACAAGTTATATGTTTTTTATATTAGATTAAATTAGATTTAGAAGGTTCATCTAAGATTATTTTGTTTTTTTTACTTTCTTTTTTAAAGTTGATGTTTGTTTTTGAAATTTGACTTTTTTTTCTAGTTAGGATAGCATTGAGTTGTTTGATAATATAGATAGACTCTGGTGTGGTTCTTTTTTTTTTTTTTTTCATTGTGTTTTAGTTAATTTATTTATTATTGTTGTGTTTTCTATATTATTTAAATTATTACTTTATTCATAACTTGAAATTTGAAAATTTTTTAGCCAATTATTTTTTACATAAAAAAATTATTATTCAACCCCCGCTGTGAATAGCGGACAACATGTCTAGTATTATTAACTATAATATCTTCCCCGTATTTTGTTAGACCTTGCTTTTAAAAATACAAGGGTTTATCTTGTTAGTTAGGCCTTAAACACCAAATACCCTCTCTCCATCAACATCAATATCAACATCAACGGCAAAAAAATTGCATGGGACCACCAAAGACAACTTCCTAATGAAGTAGGATAGTTTTTTTTAGTGTTTTTTTTCTGATGATTTTAATATATTTATATAAAAAATAAAGAAAAATTAAAAATATATTTTTAAAGAATATCTTCCATCACAGTACTAAACACGTACTGGAAGAAGAAAAGGCAGCAGCAAAGGAAACACAGTCAAAATGTCGTGTGCTTTATTCTGTATCAAAATAAATCACAGCCGTTGGTATTACAATCAAAGGGTTAATGTTTAACATGATGACAACAACGTCACCGGCAACACAACTTACCCAAACCAGAAAGAAAAAAAAAAAAAACTAGAAAAATCAAGTTAAATTAAAAAAATTAAATTAAATTAAAAAAAACCAAACCAAATAAAAAGGTTAGTTTTTGTTTTAAAATAATTAAAACCGGTCGATTTAAACTAATTTTATTTTTTAAAAAAATAATTTGGTTATTTTTTTTATAAAAATCAAATCAATAATAATCACTTTTAATATCAATCCATCAAAATAATTTAAAAACACATAAAAAAATATTAATTTAAAATATTTTAAAAAATTAATTTTTCTAAAGCGTGAACACACAACTTAAACAACCAGATTTATATATTATGTTGATAGAAAAAACCTCAGATTTTGAAATTGATTTTAATCGAGTTTTTAGTTGAAATCAATAAACATAACATTAATTCCACGAAAAAACGGTTGACTGAGAACATGGTTATTAATGACCATGCCTTGTCTGATTTTACGTACTAAAGATATTTTTTTAAAAAATAAATTTTTATTTTATTTTTTTATTTTAAATTAATATAATTTTAGTGTTTCTAAATCATTTTGATGCGCTGATATGAAAAATAATTTTTAAAAATAAAAAAATATTATTTTGATATATTTCTAAGTGAAAAGTATTTTAAAAAATAATTATAATTATATTTCTAAATAAATAAATATTGATATTTTAATAAAAACAATTAATTTGAACTGATGTGGGGACTGACGAGTTTGTCTCAAAATTCAATTACCCAAACTCTTTTCAGACAGGATTGTCAACTATGATATCTCCCCCCTCCCCGGAAACAAAACAGAGCCTCACACGATGATGATGCCTCGTAAACCCCATCATATCTTGTTAGACCTTGCTTTAAAAAGGGTTTACTCATGTACAAGATAATATTTATTATCGTGGAAGTTATAATTGTTTTTTAAAATATTTTTTAAAATTTATTTTTAATATCATCATATCAAAATAATAAAAAATATCAAAAAATAATAATTTAAAATAAAAAAATCATAATTTTTAAAAAGCACAGCCGGCCACAACAACAAATGATATCTAAGTGTATTTGGAATTAAGCTATGGTGAGGTGTGATTTAAATTATTTTTTTTATGGGAGAAAAAAACAAAAAAAAAAACATGTACTTTTAGCTTATAGTGAGAAGTGATTTGTTATGTATAAGTACTCCACCTATAGTATTATTTGGAACTGCGATATGGGTGTTCTATGAAAAAGTTTTTTAAAAATTGCTTAAAATTATTTTTTATATTTTTAAATTGTTTTGAAATTAGAATTTATTTTTGTCTAAAATTATTTTTATTATATATATTTTTAAATTGTTTTGATGTAATAATATTATAAATAATTTTTAAAAAATAACAAATATTTTTGAAAACGGCAACCTAAACACACTCTAAAGCAACAGGAAGAAGAAGAAGCATGGAAAGACAGCCTGATGCCGTGAACTTATTTATGTATCAAAATAAAGCACAGCCGTTGGTATTTACAATCCAAGGGTTCATGTTTAACAAGGATGGCCACAACGTCACCACCAAGGCTATTGCTTTCCGGTAGAAAATTATGGGCTTTGTTGTGGTCTTGGGTAACATTTTATTATTTTATCGGCGGAGATAGATATGAAATATATTTTTCTACACTTTAGTATAAAAATTTATTTAAAATCATCTTAGAAATAAATATATTTTATTATGTTTTTGTTTAGAAGTATGGTTATATTTTTATTTAGAAGCAGGGTTATAAATGTTTTTTAAAGTACTTTTTATTTAAAAATATTTAAAATATCAAAAAAAATATTAATTTAAAATAAAAAAATTTAAAATATTTTTATAACATAAAAACAAACATGTTCGTTCCAGCCGACCACTTATCATTTCTTACGTGTCCAAAATTTGATTCCAAATCATTGATCGGCCGTATGAACTCAAACTGTACGTATAACAATTTTTTAAAAGTTAGATTTTTATTTATCAAAATTTAGAAGCGCCAGCATATCAAAATAATTATTGTTATTATGGACTATGTCAACCAAAAAAAGAAAACAATCAATCATTATCACTCCCATTGATCAACAGTACTGCCATTGAAATTCCACAGGCATCATCATCATCTTCTCTGATAATGCAAAAACCATTTGCAAGATAGGAACAAGACTGGGAAAAGGAAAATAAAAAACCTAAAACATGGCGCAAATGTTTCTTACATTCTTTAAAAACCCAGAACAAAAACTTGATGCAAGATACAGATACGTTTAGTGTTTCTTTAAACATGTTCTCAACACCAAGATAAACCTAATCTTGATTGCTCTGACTCGGTGAACTCAATGGAAACAGAGGCAGCAGCTCAGGTGGCTCGCTCCCTCTTGGTGTATTCAACGGCGACGGATGCAAGTAGAAACCCTTTTCAGCTATGGCCTTCTCCTCCTCTAAAACTGCTGGTGGAGATGGCGACTCGGTAGTGCATGGACTCGGGAAAAACAAAAACTCTGAGCTAAGTGGAGTGACTGGCGATTCGACTTGGCGTGTTTGGCGGGTTGGTGATTTAGAGTTGCTGAGAGAGGTCAAGCCAAGTTTGATCTCTAGCTTTCTTGAGGTATGCCTACGTTCTTGGAGCTTGAAAGGTGACCGGCGTGGGCCGGTGAAGTCAACGGCGCCATGAAATGGTTTTGATGAGGAGAGTATTCTTGTCGCCGGAAGTTGTTGCGTGTCACTAGCTAAACCGGTTAATTTCTGGACAAGGTCTCTAAAACTGTTTGTGTCTGCTTGAACGAAGGTTGTAGGTGATATTGGAGAAGAAGAAGAAGAAGAAGTTGCCATGGTGTTCATGTGATTATACCCTTCTATTTTCATTGACAAAGGGGAAGAGGGACGCTAGCTAGCAGCTAGTTATAGAGAAGGAGAGAGAGGCGTGAGGGATTGTGAACGGGGAAGGAGGTGATTTTCCTGGTAATTGCTTGGTTTTTATGGGGCGAGGTCTCACTAGCAAGGAGTCAAATACAAGCTTTGGTGTAGAGTCAAAGCCTGGGAGAGAAGAGAAAGAGAAAGGAATGCTGATGGGTTATGTAAATTGTTGATTAAGGAGTCAATGTTTTTTTTATTTAAAGAGTAGTTTCGGGGAAGAATTGTAGCAGAGCTGATCATCTTAATTATAAAATTTGTTTCTGTTTAGTTCTAATTTTGTAAAGTTTAATGGAATGATTTTTTCTACTAGGAGAGTATTTAGATTAGATAGAGTTATTTTTTTTTTAATTTTGAAATGTATTAGAATAATCTATTTTTATTTTAAAAAAATTATTTTTGAAATTAATACATAAAAAGATTTAAAAATTTTAAATAAAAAAATAATTTATTTATAAATTACCATTTAAAATACATTTTTTTTATTAATATGAGTATCCAGACCAGCTTGCGCGCACTTTAATTAATTCTATGAACCCTGAAGTTAATAACCATGTAAATCTTTAGTGGCTTTAAGATTTGTAAAACTCGAATTGATGATATCTAAAAAGCAAATTTAAAATCTAGGATATTAATTATAAAATTTGTTTCTGTTTAGGTCTAATTTTGTAAAGTTGAATGTAATGATTTTCTCTACTAATTGAGTGTTTCAAAGTAGAATAATGATACTTTTTAAATTGTTTTTTTAATTTATTAAAATAATAATTTTTTTAAAAAAATATATTTTTAAAATTAATAAATCAAAACAATGAAAATATAAAAAGATATTTTTAAATAAAAAATAATTTTTTTATGAAAAACCATTTGAAATGAAATTTTAATTATTTTTTTTTAAAGGTTACCGGCTTTTGTATCATAACGAAGGTACATGCACGATCAGTTTTTTTTTTTTTTCATAATTTTTCCTTTCACGTGGTATGAGAAAAATGCAATCATATTTGTCATGGTTCATCGCTTCAATATCGACTCGGTAAACTGATTAATTTCTCTTTATGACCAGGGAGTTAGTATTCAAGCATGAAAATTAATTCCACTTCTCCTGTCGAATCAAGGTAGTGTACTGTTTGAAAATATAATAATAGTTTTTTTAAAAAATATTTTTTATTTAAATATATATTTTTTTTATTTTAAAAAAATTATTTTTAATATTATTATATTAAAATAATTTTAAATATCAAAAAATTTTATTTTTAAATAAAAATATATTTTTTAAATATTATTTCAACCACAAAAACAAGTTAGGGAATTCTTAAGAAATTTCCTTCTCGGTGTCTAATCTAATTAAAGTTTGAATCGGGAGGGAATATACTTGGTTAATCATTAGTTCAACTATTTATAATGGTAAATTAAGTCATATCAAAGTAAATTGACGTATTCTAAGCTCTAGTTTTTTATGTTGGAAAGGAGACTTGAAGAGTCATGGTTTTTTTAATCTTATATATTGATTTTGAGTTGAATTGTTTTTTATTTTAATGGTAAAGATATTTTTAAGATTAGTTTTTGAAAATTGAAAAAAAAAGAAGATAATAGAGCCCTGGTCACCTACTGTGAAGTGAATTGGAATAATATAATTACTATTTTGCCTATCTACAAATAAATAAATAAATAAATTAGTTATTAGGGGTAATAAAATCATGTTGATGAATTGGTCATTATCAAAATAATAAGGGATAAATTAATCTCTTAATATTTTAAAAGAATGGTGAAATTATTAAATTATCCTTAAAAGCAAAAAAATAAAAAATAAATTGGCATATAGGGTCTTCTTTGGATTTTTACTTTTTAAAGCACAATCAAATAACTAAATTACATTTAAAAGAAAAATTTCTTTAACTCATGTCCAGGGGTTTTTTTGTATTTTTTTATATAATCAAGTGGACTAAAAGGCAATTTTATAATTTAATAAATATAAATATTAATAAAAAAAATAGTTGATGCATGAATTTCACGCGTCAAAGCATGGGTTGTGGCCAATACCATTTAAGTGATGCATGAGGAGGTGTTTGGTGACCAAACAGTGGCTTTTAGGGCGGCGTTTGAATCATCTTAATGACTTCTTCATTTTTGGGTGGTGTATGTAACTTACTGATCTCTAGTTTGGTGTTAATGACCTTTTATTTTTTTTCTTTTACTTACTAACCTCTAGTTTGGTGTTAGTGACCTTTTATTTTTTTTTCTTTTATTTTCCCACTCAACTTTCATGTCCTACCCTTTAAATTCTCAAAATAGCCTTTTAATTTATTTTTTATTTTTATTTGGTTCGTATTTTTTTATTGCTATTTGTTTTATTTGAGATAATTGACAAAATTATATTTTATTTTCAATTTCATTCTCTTTATTTTTTTTATTTGTTTCAACCAGTTTAATGTTGAGTGACTAAACCAAAAAAAATATAATTTAAAAAATTTGTCAAAGTGAAAGAAATGGCAATAAAAATAATAATGATCAAATATGACAGGAAAAAAAAACTAAAGAATGATGAAATTGTAAAATAAAAAAATTAAAGAATATTTTAAATAAAATAAATAGATTGAGTCCAAGTTTAGGATTTCATGGGTAGCAAGTTTGAGGGATTAACCTAAATTTAGAAGATTTGCCTCGGTTTGCTTGTTTTTTTCCTATTCATTTAAGCTGATGTTTTTTCAGCCTTTTCTTTTAATATTTATTTAATTTGAAATTAGGCTCCATTGTGTTTTTTCTTCTTGATTTTTATTGATTCTGAAAATGATCTGGGTTATTTCGAGTTTTTTTATTTGTCATTTTTGTGTGTGAAATTAAGTTTTTTTAAAAGATTTTTTTTAATTAAATATAAACATGATATGCATATTTTATAATATTTTACGTGGTTTGCCTTTTAGGTCGTTGCTCTAACAGAGCATGTGATTTTTTTTATGTATTCATATAACTTTTTATAGTGTTGTTATAATTATCTTAGTGAGTTTTTTCTAGTGATGAGATGTTGTTCAAAGTGGAGCAACAATGACTCTTCAATGTTTTTTTTTGTTCTCCTGATATATTAACAATTTTTTTTTATATAGTTAATTATTGTTTTTTTTACTTTATTTACTGTAACTGTATTTTTTAATTATGTTATTAAATTAATTGAATTTATTAATCTCAATCAAATCAATAACTCTAATGTTATATTTTTCTTGCTTCTTAAAAATATTGTCATGGCTTGAATATTTATGCATGGCTAATATCCTTCTCCAACTATAAGCAAACCATCTACTTCTAATGCAATCATAAGGTTTTTTTTTTTTTCTCTCCCTGCACCCCGTTTAGGATCTGCACTCTGGGTAATAGCATGGAAAGCAAATCTACTTCCAAATCATGCTAAGAGCCGGCGCCGTTTTATATTTGTATATTTGTTGTGTCCGTAGTAGTTTTATATCATATGTGAAATAACTTAATTGTTTGGTGATTTAATATTGTGCTTTTTGAAATTAAAATTTTAATTGATAATATAACTAGAACTAAATAAATTGCATAAGACATGAACTTTTTCTCTGAGAAATATACGGATATATTAAAACATAATAAAAGAAACAACAATAAGATATTACACATTTTTAAAAAGTAAATATAACTACTAAATTATTTTAATCAGAATTGATAAAAACTTTGAATTAATATACTTAGAATAAAATAATTTAGATTAGTCAAGTTTAACATATTTAAGGTTATTAACTATATAAGTAACTATTACATTATAATTTAAAATAAAAATAATCAAAGTTGGTTAATTACATTGTATAAGATAAAAAGGATTTATGCTAATTAATTTTATTATAGTTGAAATTATTTTTATCCTTTAAATAAAAAACACATGTTATTATAAAAGCATTAATTCCCATGCTTTTTAAAGTGAAAGATAATATATACATTTAAATTATTTTTATAAATCATCTTTAACTCTTAAAAATGTATAGCAAACAATTGTTTTTAATTAAAAATAATTTAAAATTTAGATTTTGGGCTAAAAAAATCCAGCTTTGGTTTCCATTTGGGCTTTTGTAATAAAAACAAAATAGAAAGCCATACACAGCTTTCAAATCCAATTTTCAACCCAGCTAAATCACCAGCCGTCATCTCCTGACACTGTCCAAATTCCTGGAAAGACCTGGTTTTTCTTGCGGGCCAAACAAGAGGTGGGCCCAAAATCGCCCACCGTTGATCGTTATTTTAACACGCGCACACAGAAAAAGAAAATCCCAAAAATAATATTAATCTCTGGAGAATATAAAGGTTGAATTCTGTGAGATATTGTAATAGGCCCTTATCACAGCAGCTAAATCCATGGATAACAACATGAGCTGCATAAGAAGAGCAGGAGTTGGTGTTGTAGCTGTACCTCATGGTACAAGTAGTAGAAGCTTGAGGATGGTTCGTGGGGTTGTAGTTGTATCTCATGGTTCAAGTAGTAGAAGCTCAAGGAGAGGTTGTGGGGTTGTTAGAGCTTCAATGGTAGATTCTTATGAGAGTTCATCTGATTTTGTTAAGAGAATGGAACAAGCTTGGTTAATCTCCCAGGTATATTAAATTAACTGGGCTTCTTTCTTTCTTTTTTATAATTATTTATTGGGATTTTTCAGTTTTGGAAATTTATCTACTTTGCATAAAATTTTGGTACATAGATCAAGTTTTATGTAATTGGTTTGTTGGGTTGGTGAAAATTGAGTTGGAAATGAAAAACGTTGAGAGCTTTTTAGGGGTTGATGATTGAATTTAGCACTAAGAAAATTGAGTTATTTTTACTGTTTGATTATCTAGATAGTTGCATAAAATTTTGTTACAGAGATTGATTTTAATGTAATCGGTTTCCTGGGTTGGTGAAAATTGAGTTAGAAATCTAAAAAGTTGAGAGCTTTTCAGGGTTTGATGATTGAATTCAGCGCTTAGAAAACTGAGTTATTTTTAGGTTTTGATTATCTAGATAGTTGCATAAAATTTTGTTTTTTAGAGATTGAGTTTAATGTAATTAGCTTCTTGGGTGGGTGAAGATTGAGTTAGAAATGAAAAAGGTCGAGAGCTTTTCAGGGTTTGATGATTGAATTTAGCACTTAGAAATTCGAGTTATTTTTAGGGTTTGATTATCTAGATAGTCCCATTTTGTTTGAAGTTTTTTGAATTAAGTACATGGCATAGAATAAACAATGATTAATGAATATGACAATAACCACCGGACGACTGGAATTTAAGGATGTTCAAGTGTTTTTGGAATTTCAGAGGAGTGTCAAGGTTGTTTTATGCGTTGTGAAATTTTTATCTAGTATTCTAATTGACAATATAGGTTAAAGATGGACGAAATATTTGATGCTGTCGTTTCTATTTATGATTATTAAATAAGTTTTGCTTATCAAATGTCTGTGGTGCTTACAGCAACCAAGGCCAGTTGCGTGTACTTCTTGCGATTCAAATGGGCTAGTTGAATGCAAGTGGTGTAGGGGCACAGGATTCTTCATTCTTGGCGATAACATGCTCTGCCAAGTTCCTTCCAGAAATACCACTTGTGTTATTTGTGCTGGAAAGGTATGTTAAAATGTTTGCAAATCGACTCATGTTCGAGTACCGGCAAGTAGAAGCGCAAGCTAACACGTATGTGCCATTTTGTATCTTTGATTTTTTTTTTTCAGGGGTCAATTTGCTGCTCTGATTGTAAAGGAACTGGCTTTCGAGCCAGGTGGTTGGGGAAGCCTCCCATCTCCAAGTAAGCAGCACTGTAATTCAGTTCTCAGAAGTTAAAACCACTGACTGGTACGAGAAATATAGAAGTGACTTTCTTTCATGTTTTGATTTCTTCTCCGTTTCTGTTTTGGAATTGATAAAAGTGATTAAACCTCGTTAACTTCATAGTACAACTCGTACTGTATTTTGTAATATGAATTCCACAAATCAGCACATGTTACTAGATTAGATTCTAGGAATGTAAATATCTAAAAATTTTCAATTCTAGCTATTGTCTTTGATTCACAAGTTGTTGTTACATGGGTTGCATCAGGTGACTCCAAAAATGTTGTCATGGGATCCTTAGTTTAGACATGTCGGATTCACTGAAAATGCTTTGAATTTATGGTTTGTTCTGTTCGTTTTTCTATTTAAAAGAATCTTCTAGTTGGGATTTTTGACATGTTTTGATTCAATGACCTGAGTTCTTTTGGCCCTTTCAGTTTTTTATTTAAAAAAATTTGGTTCTTGTTTCTCAAATATAGAACCAAAATCAAATCAAACCGAACTGATTTTATTTTATTTTTAATTTCTTAATTGGTTTTCTTGAATTGATATCTCATATCATTATTTTAATCCAATCTAGATAATTCAGTTATTTTGCTCCTCTCTAATTAAACCAGTTTGAACAATGAAACAGTCAAGTGTGCCAAATTGCCAGGCAGCATAACATTCATATCAGGTCAAGGCATTCTCTTACGGCCACATCCTGATTCTTTGTTTAAACATGCATCTACTCCTCGAAAGAAACATGGGAATGATGTTGAAGGTTAGGCTAATGGTTCCAAGCCCATTCCGATCAAATTATCCATCTGGTTTACATAGGAATGCTATCCTTTCAGTGATAATGAAAACGTCTGGTTGACTATCAAACATCGAATACTTGTGCATAAATCACGTAGAAGGGGGCGATAAACTTGAGATTTCAGCTGCAATATGTTCACATAGCCATGCTGTTTTTACGGGAGCGTTTTGATACAAACAAGCTGTTTTTACAAACACAAAATGCAGTACTTCTCGGCTACAGCAAGCTGTTTTTTTTTTTTTTTTTAATTATATAAAAAAAACTGTTTAATTGTTTTGAACTATGGCTGAGAAAAGCAACTTGTTGATATCCTCAGCTTCAGAATCGTGCTTCTCATCCCCTGCATCGATAACAAGAAGTTAGTCTTTTATTGATACTTGCATATTGTCATTTTTGGTAGTGGCTTGAGTTGCAAAACCTTCAATATCTCATTATCAGCCCTCATTGCTACTAAATTTCAACAGGGCAGCAAACAGAAATCTGCCCCTGGATTCCTACTGACAATCAGAGAAGCTGAAGGAACCATGCTCATCACAGCCCAACAAATACCATGTTTTGGAGGCAGAATGGCCCAATAATAGTTAATATTAAGAAGACAAATTGCAAGTTTGAAATGGGGCCAAGTTGGTATCCAAGACATGAACACCAAGTTTCATGACCGTCAAATTCCTCACTTCATCTTCAATGATGAAACAGGCATTTTATCTAGGCAAGCATTAAGACTTCACTAGTAAATGTTACAGCAAAAACCAGATTTCCTGTAGATTCGTACCTGTTCTTGCTCTGACCTGAGTCGTCCACTCATCAATAATCTGAAAGAAGAAATAAATCAAAGACATAATAATATTGTTTCCCAGATGCAGTAGTTGCATATATTGTTAGCAATAATGGGAGAAATTGAACAAAGACGAGTGTTTAGAGGTTCAGAAATGTAGGCTTTGCTAGCAGAAAAAGAGCTGCCCAGGAAATATCTCTGCCTGGGCACGCACTTGTGCAGAGCCTCACTATTTATTCAATTTTGGTTGCTTACTGGCAAATGGTGCAATCACTTTACACACCACTTGGAAAACATGCAACCTTCCAATCAGCGCATATTAGTCGATCATATGTTACATTGGAAAAGGAACATATGTTCCTTGATGCTCCAGCTGGTTGATATTATGATGAGAACACTTATCATAATTCTTTGTTGAGCATTTATGTTGTATGGTGCTATTTACAGGAAAGAACCCTATCATTTCAAGGACATTGTCTTCCAGTTCAAAGTTGAAACAATGGTGTGTAACGTTAAGATTAAAAAAACAATCAATCAATCAGTATTATACATGGAACAGTTACATCACATCATGAACATCAAATATATGCAAAACATTCATCTTTCTAATTGTGAGATTACAGTATCTGTTCTGGGAAATTGGGTCACCGGAGTTTCATCATGTCCTGGTTTTTCACCCAAAAAAGATTTCTTGGAACTTCCTAAAGAGCCAATCAATTTATGAAATTACAACCAGAACCCCATTTCCATAAACAAACATCCTTAAACACACAAGTTCCCAAATGTTTTTATAGTCTTTCTCAACATTTATTCCAACAAAAAGGCACCAATTGTAAAAATAGCAAATTCAAACCAAAGAGAATAGCACAAACGAAAAGTTTACTTGATTGAAGTTCACAAATGCAGGATCCTCGGCATCACCAGTAACATCAACCCCTATCGACACTTCCATCCTCTGTATCAAATTCCTATTCCCCACAAGAACCGTCCGCGCCTTATCAATCAAATCCTACAAACACACATGATGAAAAATAAAAACTCCAAAAACCCATTACAATTCCTTCATTTGGGTCCTCGAATTCAAAAAAAAAAAAACCAAAATTTACCACCCAAAAAAAAAAACCAAGAAATCACCAATTCCTACCTGTTTAGCTGCAAGAAGCTCTTGACACTGATCCTTCAAGACTGTCAAATCTCCTTGTACTTTCTTTATTCTATTAACCAGCTTCACTGGATTTGCCTGCATTTTGAAGTAGTAGTAGTAATAATAATAATAATGATAATAATAAATTAATTCAATAAAAAAAAACAGTAAAAAAATTACATTGTCAGGGTAGATCTGTTGAAATTCTCTCTCGAGCTTGAGTTGGACAAGAGTAAGATCGTTGTTTGCCTTCGTGAAGAGGTTTACTAAACTGTCAGTTGCTTGGTGGTGGACGTGGCGGTGGCCCATTTCTTAGTTGTCTGATTTTAGGGTTTTTTTTTTTTTTTTTGTGTGGAGGAGAAGATGGATTTGTATTTGTTGTTGCCCGCCCAGTCCTGAATTTGATTTTGGGATTTTTTGAAGGAGAGTGGGGAGTCGTTTATGTAGAGGCGACTTGTTGCTCGCTTATGTTGAGGGGGGCATTACATGGATTTTTACACTTAATTAATCCTAGAGTTTAATTAAATTAGGGAAGTGGTGCTGAATTTTGCAAAAGAAAACTTTACTAAAATATAGTGATTATAGTTTTGCAATTATGGTTTTAATTATTTTTTAAAAAAACTATAAATTATATTTTTATATATATAGTTAAGATTTTAAGAGAGATTTTTTTAGTGGAATTCATGTTAATTAACTAAATACTTTTAAATTTATAATTAAAACAAAACAAAGCTGTAATTACATTTCTTGATATTACTAAACAAACTTAAAGCTAAGATTCTTAGGATCTATTTAAAAGTGTAGTAAATATTATTTTTCAAAGTATTTTTTTATAAAAATATATAAAAATAATTTTTTAATTATTTAAAATTTATTTTTAAAATCAGCATATTAAAACAATTCAAAAAAATCTCAAAAAAAATTTAATTTAAAATTAAAAACACTCAATTATTTTTAAAAACAAGATTAGATCATAATGTTAAATAGGATATAACATATGTTTAGGATAAACATCAGAAAATTTATTAGAAAATATAATTAATATGTTAATTGATTTATTAGATATATTTAACTACATGATTGGAACTTGAGTAAATAAAATGAGTAAAAAAGATTTGATTTCATGTTTAAGTATAAAACATGAATATAAAAATACACGGAAGTTGTATATAACTTTATTAAAACAACAATGCAGTATAATTTTCCTAAAACGATAAAAACAATGGTAACTATTATTATTATTTATAAGTTTGATGAGTCTCAAACCTTAAACCCTTTCATAAATAAATTTTAAGAAAAAAAAAATTATTTTTAATATAAATACTTGAATAATTTATTTTTCTAATTATATCTGATGTGAGTAATGTATTTATAAAATTGTTAAAAAAATAAATTTAATGGATATAACGGTTTTTTATAATGAAACTTCCACATGAGAAAAATTATTAATATTCTAACCCAGGTTATTATTCAGGGTAAAAGCCGAAAATTATTATTTTGTCAATTCTAAAATCTTCTGGGTATCATATATATTTAGACTATACTATTGGTCCATCATGGTAAATTAAAGTTTTTAAAAAATATAAAAAAAGGACGACGTGTCAATCATCCGCTATAAATGACGCAACTGTAGTGTCATGAAAACATCCGTGTCTGGTCTCCTCCCTTGATCTCGAAGGATCGTTGCAGCAATGGCAGACGAGGAAGAAGAGAGAGCTCTAGAGAACCAACTGGAACTACAGTTTCTAGAGCAGAAAGATTCATTAGCTGCCTTGGATGATGCTCTTGCCTCTGACCCATCAAATCCTGAGCTTCTCTCTGTAACATTCTCCGCCTTCTCTTCTTGGTTTCTTATTTTTCCTTCTGTTTTTATCATATTTATTTTATTTTCTTGGTAACCCAATTGAGGGATACGCTTTTTAGTGCTTTTGTAGAAGGTAGGAGTGTTTATGTATTGAAAAAGATTGAAACTTGAGTGGGTATCTCGAGTTTTACTGGTTGGATTTTGTTTTGGTTGATTTTTTGTTATGCTTGTTTCTTGTGTAGAAGCTGTTGTTCATTTTGATGGGTAACCTCTTAAAAAGTTCAATTATATTTTAGTTTAACAAGTTGGGTTTTACTATCCATTGCTCTTATGGTGTTTTTTTTGTGCATAGAAGCTGTTTTTCTTGTTACTTATGTGTTCTTGAAATGTTTTGTCTAAAGAGTGTGAAGACGACCAGGCAAACTCTACATTACCTGACTAATGCTAAAACCAAAATGGTGTAAAAGAAATTGTCTTTGGTACCTTCAATGAATGTTTGCGTCTATTGGTTTACAGAATTGCTTCTTTTGAAAAGCACCCTTTGTGCTGGAAGACCTTTAGACATTGGTGTATGGCTTGTGTTTACAAGGATGTGCAAATAACATGCGAATCAATGTATATTATGCTTTATGATTGTAGAAGGTGGACTTTCTGTTTGTGTCGTTTCCATCATTTTGAATTATGGTACACGTTGTTTGACGTTATTGTTTTCATCTCAGGTTCAAGAGGAGCTTCTTCAGGTCATTAAAGATGCAGAGGAGGGACTCCTGCATCTAAAGCGTGCACGATTATTACGAGAGGCAGATTCAGTATTACATGCTTCCAACCATAATGTAGAGGATGTCAAGACTGAGCCTCTTGATCCAGTTCATGTTGAACCAGAACCACTAGAGGACCAGTGCTACTCTGTAGGATCAAAATGCAGATTCCGTCATGTTGATGGACGCTGGTACAATGGTCAAATTATTGAGTTGGTTTGTTCTGATACTGTGAAGATCGCTTTCCTCACTCCTATATCAGAAAATATGCTGGTGAGTATATTTTTTTCTGTTTATTTCCAAAAAGGTTGCTTCTGTTTTTCGTTTTTGGTATATAGTATGACACAGTCCATTGCCTTCCCAAATAATTAATCCATCCTCTTTGGTGGGACTAACGGTGTTACTTCTTTGTGGTGCTGATGGAACTGGAACATTCAGATTCACCCATAAATCTTATCCTTCCACTTGCACCTAGTCCACTAGCTTGTGCTGCCGTGACAGTTGATTGTATGTTATTTATTTAGGCTTTATCTAATGCAAGGTTTTGATGGATTGTTAGAATCCTCTTTTTGGTCTGAAGAGCACTCGTGGGATGTTTTAGTAGCCATGCACTAAACTGTCAGCTCTTTTCTCAAATCTGGTTTCATATGCATACCTTTTCTCCTAATATTTTTACCATCCATCTCTTTTGGATGGGAGACCTTTAAGTGAGTCAGATTTGGCATTGCTGAAAAGGCAAAATACATCCTGAAGTGCCACTTATACACCAACTAGTGTTACTGATGATTATATGGTACAGGGGAAAATGTTAGAAGTGCTGAAACTATACTGAGGTAGTTTATGAAATAAAAATGATTTTCGATAGCTAATATACTGATGATCGACTCCCCAAGTGCAGATATGCAAGTTTTTTCTGCAAGAACGATGTCGATTTGGCACTAGCTGCCGCTCATCACATGGTATGTTGAAATCATTTAAAGTATGTGGGGCTAGTAGATCCCTTTTTTTTTCTTTTCTGGAAAAGCTGTTTTATATTTCCATTTTCATAAAATTAAATGCGGTCACAATTCATCCAATGACATGGATGAAGGATGTAGCCTGCCCTTACATTGGGAAAACAACTTTCATAGAATGACCACGGAGGACAATTTACTTTGTTTATGAAATCTCTCTTTAGTTTTAATCGTCTGTTTCCCACTCTACAATAATAAAGTAACTTGGGATCAGTGCCAATTTATTCTTCATATTTGAAGTAGATATGTAGGCTATTATGTTTGACACCTTTCCTTTTTCCTGCTCAAACCTTTCTTTGTGCATTCACAATTGTGTTAGAGCAGCTTTTGCTGTTTTTTCCATCTGGGATTTTGTATACTTCTAATATTTGTCAACCATAATATATCTATTCATTTGTTACTAAACGTATTCCCTATCTGTATCATTTGCTGGAACAGCTATTTCCAGGATTGCTGGTTGATGTGATTTTATATGTGCAGGGGTTGATGTTTCATTATCCTCCCTGAAGAATTATGTGCCAACAATGTGGGATCAGTCATTGGTGGGATCCAGTATCTGGGCACTTTCAGATAGTAATGTTGGCATATGGAGGAAAGCTGAACTTGAATCTTGGGATAATGAACACAGAGTAGGGCAGGTTGTTTTCCAAGATGATGGAAGCTCTGCAAAGCTTGGGTGTGAAGCTATGACGATATCTGAGTATGCTTTGATGAGTGATGAAGAGGAAACTGATTCAAGCTCAGAAGGATCTGATTCTAGCGATTATGATGAAGAGAGTGCAGAAGGTTTAGGGTTTCTTGAGAGCACAAACTTACAAAGAGGTATCCAAACAGGAACTGCCCTATTTGCGACGTGGGAAAATCATACACGGGGCATAGCTTCCAAGATGATGGCAAATATGGGTTATCGTGAAGGGATGGGATTAGGTGCATCGGGTCAGGGCATGCTGGACCCTATCCCTGTGAAGGTCCTCCCACCAAAGCAATCACTTGATCATGCCCTGGAGTCTCAAAAGGAGGGGATCAAAGATAATCACGGGAAGAAGAGAAGCAGGGGCGGGAAAAGAAAACGTGAGAAGAAGTTTGCAGCAGCAGCTAGGGCAGCAAAAGCTGAAGGGGAAAGGAGACCAGATGTTTTTACTCTTATCAATAATCAACTTGCTGGGCACAACGAAGCTCTGAACGGTGAGTCAGCTAAGAAGCAGAAAAGTAAAGGCTCAGAGGAGAAGAAAGTCAATAGGCGAGATCTGCTTGCTTATGATGATGAGATTAAGGAGTTGAGGATACGTGGGGAGAAGCTTGAAGAGATGGCAAACAGAAACAAAAAAGAGAAGGTGGTTTATGAGTCTGCTATGAGAAAATTAAACGAGACTCGCATAGCTTTGGCCAAAGCTGAGGCTTCTAAAGCATCTGCATCGAATGCCATTACCGGTAGAGAAAAAGAGAAGAAATGGCTGAAGTTTTGAGGCCATAATGCTATACATTGTTGTGCACTTCAAACTACAAAATTGAGCGTGTATGATTACCTCGAATCCTAAAGGTTCCCCTTTGAATTGGCCGTTGCTTTGCAGGGATCACAAGGAGCAAGCCAAGGTTTCAACAACAATCTTATTTTCCCAGAAAGCAATCTAGTGGATTCAGATCAAGATTTTCACTTTTTAAACTTGCACTATACCTTCTGCTCGTACCTGCAGTTCGAGTTATGATCCAGCGAAAAATCCCATTGCAGTTGCCATATAATATATGGCCAGATAAATTCTCGTCATGACCTCTTTATATGCTTTATGTTAACTATCCAATATAGCCGGCAGCCGGCAACACTGAAACTCGAATTTATATGGGTTGCCAGAGGTGACAAATAGCTTATTTGCTCTGTGCAATAAAAGGATTGATTTTCGCCATTGTTTCAAACTTTATATATTACACTGCTAGATTAATATATTGAATGGTTAAGTTGAAATTTCCTGCTGATCGGCCAACAAGAAGCCCTACTGTATGGAAGAAATCACTTGCTAATTTTCTTAGACACTACACTTATTTCAACTTTATCATAGATACAACAAGGAAAAGAAGTCCAGGGCAGAATGCTTATGATCAAAGATTGAGTTATTTTTATGTTTTCTTAATAATATGATCGTATTTTTGTTAAATCTGGATAATTATGTGGACATAATTTAGTACACCATAATGATAATAATTTATTTATTATTTTATTACTTTTATCCCATTCAAATTATTGAATTCAAAACTAACAGTAGGACTGGGAGCAAGAACAGTGATTCAAATCCTGTTATTGGATCATCCTGACTTGATTTAAGAAGTATTTTTTTTATTATTATATTTGATGAAAAATATATCTTCAAATACATTATACTATTTTGTATGCATATAATTTTTGAAATAATTATTCTAATTCATATATTTTTTTTTATGTTTTATATAGATTAACTTTATTTTTTTAAAAGAGATAGCAGATGAGTGGTGTTTTCTAATTTTTTATGAAACGTGTAACCTAATCTTTATTTTTTATGAATTAAATAATTGGATCCCTCTAATTTTAAAGTTAAAAAATCAATTTTAATTCAAAACTTTATTTTTTAAAATTTTTTTAGCTTCCAGTGTTAAATGATTTTATTTGATGAGGAAAATACAACTTAAGTATTTTTTTTATCTTAAAATTGCTTAAAAACATATATGAGTTCAGAAAAATTTTTGTTGTTAAGTTGATTTTAAGTTCTCGGATGATTTTTTAAGGCCATAAATGAATTTATCAAGAAATTTAGAGTGTTTTTTAAATATTATGAATAAAAAAATGGGTTGAAATATGATTTTTGAATAAAAAAAACTTTGCATGATCTTTAAGGCATGACAATAACAAAAATCTAGATAAAATATGAGGATGTGTTATTTGACATAATGTTTTTAAAAATAACTGGGTGGACAACATATTATTTATCTTATATGCAATAAAAAAATTTAAAGCCAAACGTGTAAGAACTCATTGAATAGGCTAGGTGTGCTGGCCTAGCAAGATCTGGTTTTTTTTTTTTTTTTTTTTTTATATATATATAAATTTATATTTTAATTAATAAATTTTTAATATTTATTTTTAAAATATCTTTTTAATCTATATTTAAATTAATACTTATTCTCTTTTTTATATTTTTTTTATTTAGCCTCTTCTAAAAAATAATAATAATTTATTTATTTTGTATGCATATAATTTTTGAAGTGATTATTCTAATTCATATATTTTTTGTTATGTTTTATATTAATGAGCTTTATTTTTTAAAATAAAAAAAATATTTTAGATATATATATATATATATATATATTTTCTTAATTTATTTGATTAGATATATATTTAAGATTTATCTGTGCACAAAAACAGGTTGAAAAAGTTTGGATATATAATTTTTGTTTTTTAAAAATATTCAACTTATGATGAATTGCGAGTCGAGTAGATGGGGATACACAGTGTAAAATGCAATCATTGTTGACTCACTGTGCACCGTGTTGATGACTCACTGTGCACATATAATTTAATTGCTGCGCTTTCTCCTCTCCCCGCCACCATAATTCCACGGCAAGCAGAAAAGATTTGATCGGAAAATGGAAATGAGGAGTGGTAGAGTAGTAGGAGGCGTTACGTTGAATGATCTACCAGAGAGGTGCGTGGCAAACGTACTCTCCTTAACAACTCCTCAGGACGGATGCCGGCTCTCTGCTGTCTCTCCCATTTTCAAGTCGGCCGCCGAATCTGACGTTGTTTGGCGGAGTTTCCTGCCTAACGATCTTGAATCCATCCTGTCTACTGCCCTTGATGGTTCTCTTCTCCTGTCGTCTGCTTCTTCCAAAAAAAGAAGTCTACTTCAGTCTCTGCGACAATCCCATCATTGTTGACCATGGGAGGAAGGTTAAGTTCCTTTTTTTTTTTTTTTTCAGTTTGTTTCCTTTGAATGTTTTTTTACAGGTCCATTTGTGTTTTATTTCTTGAATAGCTTTTTATTTGATTAAAAAATTTTCTTGACCCAATTTACTACTAGATCAGTTGATAATTAATAAATTCGTTAATCAATTTAAAATGATCAAGCGCACTTCCGTTAAGAGTTTTTGCTGGGTAATTTATTTCTTATCGTTTTTTAGTCAATATTTGCAAAAGAATTAAAGTCGGTGTAACAGACACATCACTGTATGGATATCTAATTTAAATCTTATTATAATTTTATTGGTAAATTCATTCATAAAAATTTACATGTTATCATATTGTTTTATTTTTTAAAATTTTTTGTATTCTAACTATGATTTTCTTGATATATAGAATATTTTTATCGGTATAAATTAATGGGGTTAGTAATGAAAAAAATTCAATTAATAAATATCACCATTAAATATCGACGGACAAAAACCATGGATGATTCTGTTTGTATTAGTTGATTTTCTAGTTTTGTGTGCTTATATACATATATATAACTTATTTTTTTATTTTTATTTTTATTATAATAAAAAATATATTGAAAAAAATCTTTAAATTATTTTTATTCTAAAACAATAATTAAAATTATAAAAAAGTATAAAAACAACTTATCTAACATATGCGAATTTGTTTTTGGGCAGATTTAAGATAGTGTTTTTTAAAATATTTTTTATTTAAAAAATATTTTATTTTTATTTTTTAAATTTATTTTTAACATCTACTTATCAAAATAATAATAATAAAATTTGGCGAAACTGCACCGCTGTGCCAAACCGACACTTTCCACTCCAAGATATACTTACAGCGAGCAGAAAGGATTTTTCTTGCATACCAAAATGGAAAGATCAGGAGAATTGCATTTAAATGAGCTGCCGGAGGGATGCATAGCGAACGCACTGTCCTTTACTGCTCCCCTGGACGTTGCCCGGCTCTCAGCTGTCTCTCCCATGTTCAAGTCGGCCGCCATATCCGACGTTGTATGGGAGAGGTTCTTGCCTAGCGATCTTGAGTCTGTCCTTTCCACTTCCCCTGATGGTTCACTCCTGCTGGCATCTGTTTCATCCAAAAGGGAACTGTATTTTAGCCTTTGTGACAATCCAATCCTTGTTGACAATGGGAGAAAGGTAAAAAGAAAATTCCCTTTTTATTTTTGTATAGGCCCCTTTGTGTTTGACAGTCTCTGCTCGATTGAATTGCTTTTCATTTGCTAAATTTCATCCATTAACTTTGTTCCAAGTCTTTGTTGGACCCTTTGACTTTGAGGCTATTTTTTATTCTTTGATAGAAATTAAAAGGGTTTTGAAGTTTCCTAAATTCAAAAATCTGTGATTTTTTCATATAAACTAGAATAGTGTTGAGGGTTTTCTGTACACCTTAAGATTTTCTGGTCAAGTGACAAAAGTTATACCTCAATACTTCCAGCAGTTACTCTTTGTGATTGTTTGATGCAAGTCCTCCCTTAGATTTCCTGTAATGATCAATGTAACTTCTATCTTAGCTATGAGGTACATTTCAAAATAATTTCAGCATGTGTGTTGATGTCCCTTGATTTTCATGGCCCTTTTGAGTTGTATTTTGTCTGAAAAAATTAAATCAAAATAATTTTAGCATGTATTTGATGCACCTTAGACGGCTGTAAATAATGGGACAAGGCTGTCACATTGGAGAGATGAAAATGAAATTTTGTATGGGACAGGTGAAGAAGTTGTTTTGCCTGTTGTCCTCCAATCCCATGTCCCAAGCTCTATGTGACTGAGTTGATATGTCTAATAGTGTGCTGCTCTTTGATTGGATAGAGCTTTTCATTGGAAAAAAAGAGTGGGAAGAAATGTTACATGCTATCTGCAATGGACCTCGTGATTAGATGGAGCGATAGTCCTCATTATTGGAAATGGAATTCTAATCCAGCATCCAGGTTTTTCTTTTATTTTTTTTCCTTTTTCAGTTTTATGTTTCTGTGCTTATGATATTTAAATGTTGATGGTTCACCTACAGGTTTCCAGAAGTGGCTGAGCTTATTAAAGTTTCTTGGCTTGAAATCCATGGCAAAATCAATACTAGCATGCTCTCCCCATCAATATTGTACACAGCAAACCTTGTCTTCAAGTTCTCTATTTCTGCTTATGGATTGGATGACCAGCCAGTTGAGGTTGCAATGAAACTGGATGGAGACAAGATTTGTGCGCATACTGTTAGCTGGAATGCAGAAAGGAGGCCAGTTGATCTTTTTAACTATAGCTGCAGAAGATCTATACCTGCCAGAGAAAGTGATGGACATTATCCAAAGAAAAGAGGAGATGGGTGGTTAGAGATTGAACTGGGTGACTTCTTGTGCACGGAAGGGGAAGATGGAGAGCTGGAAATGAGAGTTTTTGACGGCATCAATTATTGGAAACATGGACTAATTGTCGAAGGGATTGAGATCAGACCAAAAGAAGGTAACTAGATAATCAACTGTTTTCATATTCTATTAATAATTTTATCATTCTTCACATTGTAGTGGGTAGATTATCTTCATTGCATCACTATCTAAAGCTTTTGCAGCTGATCTATTGCAGAGCTATGTAGGAGGATTCAGAGAAGATTTATAGCAATTCTTATTGATGCGACGTATAAATGTTTATTGATTATATAATTTGGATCTCATGATTATGTTGTTCATTTCATTTTAAATTATATCGTTCAACAAATTGCTTCACATCACTTGTTTCTCTCTTGGTGCAGCAGGGGCTAGTCCAAGCAGTTGAAGATACACAGGATGGATTTCTTCATCTGAAGAGGCATGTTTATTATGAGAAGTGGATTCAGTTGTACAAGTTTCCAACCATACTGTTGATTTGAAACTAGAACCACAAAAGGAGCGAAGTTTCTCTGTTCAAATAATGTATAAGTCTGTATTCAAAACTATCCAGTGTGTATATAGTTTGAATCCAAAAGGTAAGTAATAATTTGAATGGGGCCATTGCTTTGCCGAAATCTTGCTAGTCTAGCTGAGGTTTCAAACACAGTTTATTTCGTCATGGAAAGCGATCAATGGATTTAAATAAAGAGAATTTACTATAAACCTATACTAGCAATGTGGCCTAGTTGTATGTTTGTTTGAATTATGCTCTGGTTAAAGAACAAACTTGCAACGTTTCATGTATGGATAGATAAATTCTTGTCACTTCCTCATTCCTTTTGTTTCCCTTATCAGAAATTTAATTTAGAAGTACAGCATCTTTCTAGCTATCCATAATGACATGCTCTATAAGGCCAGATGCTGCCATTCCTAGAACTTTTGGGGTTTTCAGAGGTTTTTCGGATATAATCAACATTTTCCAGCACTGTATGCCCACAACATAGTGAAGGACAGATTTGGAAAGTTGTTTCTAATTTTCCACGCGTCTTGGAATTGTAGCTATCTTGCTGTGCATTTGCTTATCGATGGTTTGCTAGGTTTTGTTAACAGGTTTTACCACATTTGTGACATTACTAATATGTACAAGGGACTTGATGACCAAGTAGAAGTCACCATGGGACTTGTTGGAGAACTACTAGTTGGAATGCAGCACCATGGTGGTGGAACTGTAAACATAAGAAGGCCCGTTGGTTCATCCACAGCTGAAAGAAAGTGATGGACATTATCCAAGGGAAAGAGGAGATGGATGGTTGGAGATTGAGTTGGGTGACTTCTTTACCAAGGAACGGGAAGATGGAGAACTGGAGATGAAAGTTTTTGATAGTACTAGTCATTGGAAAGCTGGTTTTACTGTTGAAGGGATTGAGATCAGACCAAAAGAGGGTAAATAGATAAGCAAGATTTTTCACATTCTATTGATATTTCCTCGTGTTTACACATTCTAGTAGGCAAATCAGTAGTAATCTTAATTAATTGCATAAATGTCATGAGCTTTTTCTGGTGTAATTTCAAAGCTAAATCAGTTTTTCCTTCTGCATTTCATTTCTTGAGCATTTCCCTTTTTTTGTTCCTATTGATAATATTGAATCTCTTACATACCTTTAGGATGTGGTAGATTCTATGAAGTTTATGCCAAGATATTTTGTCAACTGCTTTCGGACTTCAAAAAAAAAACACTAAATCAGTGCTTTTAGGATATGTTTTCCCATGTCCAGACACCTTTTGGAGATATTGTGCAGGGCTTGTCATAGAAATTTGAATGCTCTCGTAGAAAATGAAATATTATTTACACTACATTGATTTATGTCTTTCAACTTTGTACATTACAAGTATTTATATACTGACATGGAATGGGGTTGATAAGTGATACATGGTTATTCAGGTACAAGATCACATGAGAAATATAAAAGAGATAAATATTGCATAATCATTCACATGATTTCAGTTGATTAAAGGAGATTGTGATTTGATTAGATGATTATGACTTGAAGATTTCAGATTGATAAGGTAGCGATTAGTTATTGTTACCGTTAATTACTGTTACTGTTTTGAAACAACAGAGACGGAGATAAATAACAGAAGTTTTGAAAAACAAGAATTCATTTCAATCAAATATATTTCTATTTTTCCTTACTAAAAAGTTTATTTTCTGTGAGAAAGTACTCTAAATTGATTGTTCTTTTATATATTGATATATTTTCATGTTTTATATTTTGTAAAAAACAGATAAGAAGAAGTAATAACTATTTGCTGCCCTGAATCTATAATTTATATCTTCCATCAAAGATTATCTTCGCTTATTGAGCCTATAATGCACATGTCTTGCTTGATTCAAGAGGATTTCATCCTATTCTGATAACCATATGAACAGAAAATTAGCTCTCTGTCTTTCCTCGTCACCTTCATCCAAAGAAAAAAAATCAGAACACACTTTTGTTTGTCTTTGTACTTATGGCCAAGCGGAGGTTTCAAAGATCAAGTAGAAAAAAAGAGTGAAGACCCTAGAGAATAAGAAGCCATCAAGAAGGCACCACGTAGGTAAATCTGTTCTGGTGCAAATATTTGTCAAATTGTGCTTCCTGTGCATGTATAAAATCTAAAGACAAAAACCTTTATTTATTATTATAAAGTAGAAGTTCAGACTAGGCACTTAGGGTGTGTTTTGGCACCACCATTTTATATGAAATATTTTTTTTTTGTTTTAAATTAATTTGTTATAGTATTTTCCGATTTTTTTTATATGCTGATATTAAAATAGATTTTTAAAAAATAATGAAATATTATTACGATGTGTTTTCAAGTAAAAAATACTTTAAACTACAACTGTATTCTCAAATATGTTATTAATTAATGTTTTAGGATATAAAAAATAACAAAAACATGTTTGTAAATAAAAAAACAAAATCTGAAAACCTGGAAAAAGATGGCTAGTGACAATGAAGAAGCAGGGGAATTGTCGTTGAACTTGCTTCCAGAACGACATAGCGAATGTGCTGTCCTTTACGTGGCGGCATGCAGGCTGTCTATTGTCTCTCCATTGTTCAGGTCGGCCGCAGAACATGATGCCCTTTGGGAGAGATTCCTGCCCCGTGATCATCAATCTATCCTCTCCGAATCCGATAGTCCTCTGTTGATTTCTTCCAAGAAACAACTCTATCTCAGCCTCTGTGGCAATCCTATCCTCATTGAGGATGGTAAAAAGGTATCGTTTTCATCCCAATCCCAAATTTGGCAACATATTAAGTGACCCAAATTTCCAAAACAAATAGAGTAGATAGGATTATACAAGAAGATCAGACTGTGTTGTCAAATTGAAGAGCTGGGATAAAATTCTTGGTTGTCTTCTATCTTATGTCATGTTCTGAAGTCTATCCGAGTATTTGGATTTAGTAGAGGATTAGGATCCTTATGGTTTTACTACAGGGATTGTTATCAAATTGTGCCTTTTTTGTGTGCCTGAAATAGAGCTTTTCGTTGGAGAAAAAGAGTGGGAAGAAGAAATGATATCTGCTCTCACCATGGGATCTCGGAATTGCTTGGGGTGATGCTCCTGAATATTGGGGATGGACTTCTGATCCTGGATCAAGGTTTCTCTTCTCATCCTGATGACTTTCCATGATATATTTTCTGCTTTCTGCTTTTGTGGCGTGGATACAAATACAATTTCATGATTTCGAGCACCTACAGGTTTTCCGAGGTGACTCACCTTCTTTGTGTATGCTGGCTTGAAATCAGTAGCAAAATCAATACAAGCATGCTAGCTATCACCAGCAACATTGTACACAGCACACCTTGTCTTCAACCTCTCCGTAGAAGCGCTTGGTAACCAGCCATTACAGGTCACTGTGGGAATCATTGGTGGTGAAAAGCATACACGAACTTTTCGTTGGCATGCAGAAAGACAGCCGCGGTGGCGACACCGAAGTCCAAGAAGGCCTATAATTGGTTCATCTGCTGCTGAAAGTAATGGGAATTATCCGAAGGAAAGAGGAGATGGATGGCCGGAGATTGAAATGGGTGTTCTTACCAAGGAAGGGGAAGAAGAAGAGCTGGAAACGTGGGTTGATTGAGATCAGACCAGAAGAGGGTAGCTAGACGAGCAACAGTTTTCACATTTTAGTGATCATGTCCGCATTGTAGTGTTCATATCAGTAACAATGTTTTGCATAAATAGCATGAGCTTTTCCTGCTCTAATTTCATAGCTTAATTTTCTGGACATTTCCTGTTTTTCTATTGATGATATCGATAGAGGGGACAAATTAAGCATCGCTCAAAACATAATTTTAATCATAGTTACAAGATCGATATCCAAGACTTGAGATGATTACAACATCTAATTCAAGAGTTAACTTATTTAAGATTTAGATTCCAGGTTGATTCGACTATAAATCAGTCTAAAACTTGATCTAAAATATATTTAAATTAAATTAAATTAAAATTAATTTAATTAGACTTGATCGAAACTCATAAATTAATTCAAGAACCAATTCACTGATAAAAACTGGGGTGAAACCTAGTTTGATTTCATGCAAGCAGAGTTGGCACTGCACTCTGCACCCCTTGGACCTGTTAGTGACAAAATCCCCTGCCATGGGCGCTAGCACATGGCAATTTCTTTGTTGAACAAGTAACACGTGGCACCATTAGCCATGATACAAGGAGAGATCCATACGAGGGTGGCCAGTGGCCACGGCGCCTTTCATAGGCTTTTAGGGACACCATAACCAAAAGGTTTAAAGTTAAGCTGGGAGGCACCGTCTCTGACCCAGATTATATTTTTCTAATACAAAGTAACCACGTTATAATAATATATAGCTTTTAGGTATAGAGTAAATGATAATACGGTTAAAAATATTTTTTAAAAGTGCTTTTTAATTTAAAATATATTAAAATATTTTTTAAAATATTTATTTTTAATATTAACACATTAAAATTAAAAAAACACATATAAAAACATAAATTTATATTTTTTTAAATAAAAAATATTTTAAAAACACTTCAAAAAATAGATTAAACCGTTTACCAAACACATGCTCAAACTGCTATCTACTTTCATCTTATATTCAGAGTTTAGGATAATTACAATAGTTTATTTTCTATTTTATTTCTAAATATAGAGTGATTTTTTAATTTATCATTTGATCAAATATTCTCATACAAACTAAAAAAAATTGTCTCATAAAAAAAAATCAACTTGATTTACTTTAAAAAATAAATTCATCTTGATTTACTTTAAAAAAAAATGAAGAAAAAATAATTTTAACAGCACTAACAATATTTTTTTCTCTTCAATTTTGTTTCTCTTTTAATAAATTAAGTTGAGTTTGATTTAGAAAATAAAGCATTTTTGTTGGTTTATATAAAAATATCTACATAAATGATAAATTTTAAAAACTAATCTAAATTATAAAGATAAATTAGAAATAAGTAGACATAATTTCCCAAATTTAAAAAAAGTTATGAAAATATTTGAGCCTTTAGGATTAATATAAATCTAAGCAATAAAAAATATGATGCAATTATGCTAGTAGAAATTCAAGGTTCTAAATATTCAAGCGAGAATTTGATATAATTAGATGAAAATATGATAGATAAATTATGTAGATAATCTAACATATATTTTTATAGATTTTATGGATAAATAAGATAAGTTTGGGTCTAGAAAAAGGTATAATCATATCAAATTATATTAATAGCTTAAAACAAAGATAACAAAAGATCTTAAAGTTAGATCATATTTAAATTTTTTTAGGTGATTCTACAAGCAATTTTCCTATGAGAAGCAATCGTGTTACTTATTGAACTATAAATATCTTTTAGGGAAGCTATTGTATAGCTTTCAAACTGTTAGATTTTTCAAAATTAAAAAATAGGATCAAATATTGCTATCTTGATTAATTTTATTATTTTTTCTAGTTTTTTCAGGTTTATTGTTTAATTTGGGTTTTCGTTTTAATTTTATTAATTTATGCTTTTGGTTTTCTAGTTATGTTCTAGTAAATATATACTTTTCTAGTCTATTTATAAATCATATAAGCCTTTAAAAAGACATATTTTATTTGTTTTATTTTTAGAGAAATAAATTGTAAATTTATATCTGTTATCACACCTAGATATTGTGACGACTGATTAATATTTTTTGTTTTTCTAGAAAAAAACAGACAAAGAATGGATATCTGACATCTTGTTTTTTGAGGAATACATCTCAGTTCAAGAAGTCGCCACCTAGTATGAAGGTCACTAAAAACTTTAATTGGTCAACAGAGATTCTATAATATAAGACTGGTTACGTGAAAGAAAAGATACTATCACTTCTTAAGCATCCTACTTGAGACGAGCTGCATTACTAGTTTTGTCTAAAATTACTAAGAATTTTTTTTTTTTTAATCTTCCTATATTATTCTTATCTCTAGTATTAGTGAACATTTACTTACTAATATTTTTAATTTTAGCATTGATAAATATTGCATAATCATAAAGGTGCGGTACTTATGACTCTGATTTTAATGAGTAAATCCACACAATTTGATAATTTTTTTTTATTTTAAAAGATTATTTTTACTTTTTTATTATTTATTATTTGTTTATATTTTTTAAAATTGAATTTAGTCCAATCAATATAACTGGGCTGGACCTAGTCGATCCAGTCGGTCCAGCCCGGATCACAGGTGCAAGCAAATGATCTGGCTGGGCAAAGCAGCATATGGATGCGTGATAATTTACGCATGCATGCTGCACGATGTATAAATTACCTTCGCACTGTGTAATGCAGGGCTAAGTGAGGAGGAAAGTTACTGGTTTCAGGGACTGCTGACGAAGATGACGGCGATGAAGACGTGAGTTGCTGGACACTCCCCTCTGATCCTGGCGAAGGCGAAGGCTTGAGGTGGTGCTGGCCGATGCTTTTCCTCTCTTCGTTTCTGTTTTTTGTTTTTGTTTCTCTATCCTTTTTTTTTTTTTTTTTTTTTTCTGTTCTCTCTAGTGTTCTTGCTTTTTTGTTTGTCACAGGTGGTTCTCTGGTTTGTCTCCTTGGTCTTCCTCTCTTGTATGCTCTCTGGTCCGGCGACAAAGTCGAAGACGATGGCGAACTGGTCACTTTCTTTCCTTCTCTTTCATCCTCTATTCGTCCCTGTTGTATCTGTTGAAAAAGTCCCCACTCTCTGGTTTTTGTTCCCCCAGTCCAGTGCGCTCCCTTGTTCGTCTGTTTTCCCTATGTTTTTTCAGTTTCATCTTCGTCCCCTTTGCGTTCGCTTCTGTCCAGCGCCCTTGTTCCCCCTGTGTTTTGTTCCTCTGTCCAGTGCGCTCATCCCCGTGTTGTTCCCCTCTGTGTGTATTTCTCGTACGTCCGTTTTCCTCTCGTTCGTGTCGGTCCTGTCTCTACTGAGAAGAGATGGTTGCTGCTGCTATGGCTGGTGCATGATCACGGTGAGAAAGGGGAGTGAGGGCTCGCGTTCACTGGGGGCTCACGGTGAGAATGGAGACTGGTTCTCGAGGAGATGGTGGTGATGGTGTAAGTGCGGGTTACGAGGATGAGAGTAGAGAAGATGAAGGGAGCCACTGATTTTGGGAGATGGAAAGGGATGAAGACGCGGTCACTGTTTTTTTTCTTTTTTTCGTGTTCTCGCCTCCTTCCCTTTCTATTGTAACGGTCTCCCCTCGGGTTTCTTGTAATGGCCTCCTTCAGTGTTTTTTTTTAATGGCCTCCCCTCCTTCTGTACTCTCTCCACTGATATTTGTATTTATAATAGAAAAGTTTCATTAAATATAAAAAATAAAGTTTTAAATATTTTTTTTAAATTTAAATTTAATTAAGAATTAAATTAAAAAAATTACTATCAAGATAAAATAATAAAAATACATTATAATTTCTAATTTTTTTAAATTTAACAAATCATATTTTTTATTGAAATAAATATTTAATATTTTGATTTTATATTTTAACCTTGTTAAACTCAATTAAAAACCAATAAAAAAAATTGAATTAAAACATTGGGAATGCTTTCCGCTAATTAAAACTAATGTGTGCAATATTTTGTAATTTTCCTTATAGCTTTCTCTCCCATTATATTTTAAATATACAAAATAAAAATTATAAAAGATAAAATTTAATTAATCAAATTCTAGATTTACTTTTTAGAGATTACTAGTTCGAATTCTATAAATTTTAAAATCACTAGAAACTTATATGGTTATTAACTTTATGATGAATGAAATTAGTCAATGTACATACAAGTTGGTCCGGGTATTTATATGAATAAAAAAATATAAAATATAAATCTTAAAATACCTTAATTATTAAAAAAAAATTAATTAAACTATAATAATTGATATTTCAAATATGTGAAATATAAATCCGAAAATACCTCAATTACTTAAAAAAAAATAATCAATTAAACGATAATAATTGGTTAATCCTAAGAACACAAACAAAATCTACTCATCCCACGTGACAACTCGAATAAAAAGATTCATTCTTTTTTTAAAGCAATAATAAAGAAATTCAACTACGAAAAGAAAAAACATAAAGAAGAAGTTTCCACTTTATGCCATATTCACGTACTTAATCGCTAAGCTTCCCTCTTCTCGTACCCCATATAAATAGCAGTGTCAGCCAGCTCAAAATCCAAAAACAACCGGGAGTCAAATGGCAACAATGAGTTCGAGAGAAGAGGATATGTCGTTGGACGTGCTGCCAGAAGCATGCATAGCCAACGTTCTGTCCTTTACTTGTCCGAGGGATGCTTGTAGACTGTCTATGGTGTGTTCCTTGTTTAAGGAGGCAGAAGAATCTGATGTTGTCTGGGAAAGGTTTCTGCCCCGTGATTATCAATCTATCATCTCCAAATCTGATGCTTCTTCTATGCTGCTGGCTTCTGCTTCTTCTAAGAAACATCTCTATCTCATGCTTTGTGAGAAGCCCTTGATTATCGAGGGTGGCAAAAAGGTATACTTCTTGTCAACCTTCCTTGTCTTTCTAAGTATACTAATGGAAGTGGACAGGATAAGACGAAGACAAGATTATTTCACATCTTGGATTGAGAAAATAAATTATATTTGATGGTAATTTGAAATTATGAAAGGAAAAATCTATGGAGAATTATCTGGATGGAAGAAGATTGTTCTGACATAAGAATTTGGATATGAAAATGAGATAAGAAAAAATAAATTTTGTAGTCCCTTCTTCAATTGGATCAAAATGGACTTTAACATAAAAAGAACAAATTTTGGTTCTTCAAAGAGAATTTTGTAAGATGGACAAAAAATGTTCATTGGATAAGTGGGATGGAAATTTAGATTGGAGAAGAGATAAGAAATTATGTTCTTTTTTTGTACTTTTTCTGGAATAGAGCTTTTCATTGGAAAAAAAGAGTGGGAAGAAATGCTACATGCTTTCTGCAAGAGATCTGGCAATTGTATGGGGTGATACTCCTACTTACTGGAAATGGAATTCTGATCCTTCCTCCAGGTTGGTTTGTCTATCTTTTTTTTTCACTTCCCAAGATATAGCTTTTTTTTTTTTGTAATCTTATGATTTTGTTGGATTCTCATAGATTTGGAGAAGTGGCAGAGCTGGTTAGTGTATGTTGGCTTGAAATCCGTGGAAAAATCAATGCTACCATGCTGTCTCCAGCAACATTATACACAGCCTACCTTGTGTTCAGGCCAACAAGAGGACTTTATGGATTGGATTACCAGCCAGTGGAGGTGGGGGTGGGACTTGTTGGTAGTGAAAGAGGTAAGAGAAATGTGTATTTGGATTCAGAGAGAGGGTGGCGGCAGCAATACCATTTTGTCAGTAGGCGCATCGGCTTGTTCAACCGTTGCCGGATTGTGGGGATGCCAGCATCTGAACCTGCCAGAGAAAATAATGGACAATATCCAAACAAAAGGGGAGATGGATGGCTGGAGATTGAGCTGGGGGAGTTCTTTTGCAAGGAGGGGGAAGATGGAGAACTGGAAATGAGTGTTCAAGAGGTTAAGGGTGGTGATTGGAAAGGTGGGTTGATTGTTGAGGGGATTGAGATTAGGCCAAAAGAGGGTAAATAAATGAAGGGTTTTCCGTTTCTATTAGTAATGTTTTATCTTTTCATATTCGTACTAGTATGAATGCTGTTTGCATCAGAATCAAGATAATTGCTGGTGTTATTTCATACCTATTAGTATCTGCTTCTGCAAATTTTCATTTTTGATGCTTGCCAAGGATATCCTTTGGTTATTGTAATAAAAATTTGGATCATCTCCCCCATTTTTCCTATTGGCGATGCTGAGTCTTGCTGTCCTTTTAGTGTTTTGCGAAGTCTACGAAGCTCTTTCAATGAAACTGTCCTAATTTCTCTCTGTATTTGTGTGCATAAAGCACAGCTTGGTCTTCTGATTAGTTTTAAATTAACCTAACATCCAAAACCTTATGTTCAAACCCCTAATGTAACAGCTCAAACTCTGTAGGAAGCATGAATGTAAAGCCTCTGTGTTTGGCATTGCAACTTGATGTTTTTTTTTTTTTTTTTTATCATATTGCTTCTTGGCTAAAATGGTATAAAATCGATGCTTCGCGGATATTTCATGATGTTTATCTCCCATGAAGATTACTTATTTACAAGATAATTTTGTGGAGGAAGTAAAGAAAATTATACATGTTCTCATCATTGGCAGTGTTATTTCATCAGAATTAAGAGTTTTTACTGGTGTGATTTTAGCTGCTATTAGTATCTTCTGCAAACTTTCATTTTGATTTTTGACCAAGGATATCCTTTAGTTTTTGTAATATAAATTTGGTCAATTTCATGTTGATTATTAAAGTAGGCGCATTATGATCATTAATTGACTGGATTTTCTCTATGATAGTGATGCTTCTTGCTAACATGGATGGGATGTAAATGCTCAAATAGAAACCTGCATTGTCTTCTTCCTTTCTTATTCTTCTTTGATTTTCATGGCCGGATGTGTTCATTATGCTAGTTGCTGGGGTTGAACTCTGCTTCGTTATATCTGTTTGTTCTTGTTATCTTCTAAATTCTTCTGTCTGTTGCAGACACTTGAAGAGGTTGAATATGATGAGTTGCAGCGATGCCCCAGTTCAAGCTCAGGTGGTCATACCATCATCGGATTGCCATGAATCCCAGGTTATTCATTGCAGCTCCTCTCAAGAACCAAAGCTGATAGCAGGTTCTTTGGATTTCTCTGAGGATGAATGTTTTTTTTTTTTTTTTGTTTCTTTGTCGTGATTTGATTGGATTGAAACTTGGTCTTAATCGCAGGTTGCAATCAAGTTTGCATGGGGCAGGATGTTCACCCCTTGAATCACAGTTGTAAAACTCAAATTCTTTTGCTGATTTAGTATTTGAAAAATTTCCAGGAATTTTTCCCGTTAGTTATTCTCTTTGATCGCCTAACAGTTGCTCTGGCAACCCGGTTCAAAGTCATCGCATGCTAGTAACGTTACAGAAAAGCATCCTTTCCCATTATTTGAAAAAGCTTGATAGGTGCCTATAAAAGAAAGCATTAGAAAAAACCTTGAGATCACGGATAGAGAATTGATACAATGATGCTTTCTTGTATCTTCCTGACCTGAAATTATATAAACTTACAAGAGGTGCTATGACTATCTTTTTCGCTTACAATCTCCTGTGTGTTCTTATGAAGTTTGTTGTGTTCATTGCAATTGCAGTTGAGCATGCATAAACTCCAGCTAAGCACAGACTTGCTGATACTAAGAGAAAGGTCTTCCATTGCCTTCCAGATGCTAGAATGGCCAATGCAGTCAATGCAACAGAAATTGCAGAGAGGGCATTTTTCCAAGCTTGGAAATTTTTTACTACACTAGTGCATCCCCTGCAATGAATTACGTGTCTGAAATATCGGTTGTTCACATTGGGTGCGTGCATTGTTCCAATCCCACCTTTTGCTGGTGAAGAAGCTGAAACTCCAGCGACAAGACCAGCGGGTGCATGTTCTACAACAGCAGGTACTTCTGGCAAAGAAATGGTGTTGTGGCCAAAATAATAAGGCATTCCATGTCCAACTTTGTCCATCCATTTCCTGTATTCAGCAACCCATGTATCTGATGACTTCAAATTAATGTACAATTCCTTTGTTGGAACCTTTTCTTTCATTAAAACTTCATTCTGTGATGACAGAAATCCCATGTCTTGCTCAAAGATTTTGCACGCATTTTGATGGAAGTACCATTTAGGGATCACCTTTGCCATTTGAGGTCTTTTTGTTGCTCCAAACCTGACAATGATCATGGATTTTCCTTGTCCGGTTGGTCTGCAAAGAAAAAGGCCAGTGAAGTACTGTGTCACCCCCTTCTCATCTGCAAATTCTATGTCGTTGGATAGAACACACGGAGCTTGAAACCGTAAGAAGCTTAGCAGTTTTTGATCCTTTTCCTTACCCCACCTCCCTGCAAAACCTCGATGGGTGCGTTCAGTCACCTCAAATCGCAGTGCCTGGGCATCCTCCCTTTTGGCAGTCCAGTCTGTCCTATCATGTGAGATTGGAATGTGTGCCGGATCCATGAGGTTTTCAAGCAGTACGGAGTGATCATATGGAAGCTCATGAATGGTTGAAGTATCTTGAAATCCTGGCCTGGCAAAGTTCTCAAACCAGGGAACCTTCTCAAAGTTTGGTGGTGTCTTTAGTGACATCCATACCCAAACAACTCCTTGTGATTCCTTCACCTCATATGTCTTAACACAAGCTGACTGAGGAATTTTAGCATTTGCAGGAAGCTGTAGAAGAATTCATCAACATCCGTAACTGGTACATAAAAGAGGCTTTTGTGCTAGAATTACTAGCTTATTAAGAAATGCAAGAATCATAGACAACTGATGAAAATAAATCCACCCTATGATAGAAAAAGACTAAATGCACAAAACAAAGGAAAATAAAAGACAGACCTGAGGTATTTTTACACATTTTCCCTCCCCTTCAAACTGCCAACCATGGTATAGACATTCAAGTCTTCCGTCGATCAACTGACCTTCCGATAGTTTCGCCAACCTATCATCAGGCAAGTCAAAGTTTTAAGGTTCTGTTCACTGTGCAGTTGATGTTTCAATGAATTTTGAGGTTACTATTCTACATCAATAATTAAAAGGATATTTATGTGTTAATCAATAACAATTACAAGCTTCCTAAAAGGGTACGTTATCAAATTTCCTACAACCAATCAAAATTAATCAAGTGATGATCGAAAGAAGAATCTAAGCAATTCTGTTATGTCTCTGGACACTCAAGTTAGGGATCCAACCAAAGCAACAGCATTGAATTGATAAGAAGCAGAAACTAGAGCACATGCTATAAGATACCTGTGAGGGCACCGATCTTCGTGACATCGCAGCTCACCTTGGCCATCTTTATACAACACTAACTGTTTATCAAAGACATTAAGCCCTAGAGGTGCATCATCTGGCACATCCTTGGTGAGGTAAAGCGGGTACCACTCTTCAGTCCAATTATAGTCTACCACCACTCCATCCCCTCTCCTTTCCTCCTCACTAGAGGGACCGATAAGAACCCCATGAGCATCATCTTCTGCATCAAGTGAAGGAGGAATGGCCGTTGGGGCATCTGCAACTGCATGACACTTCTTTATGTAGTAAGGCTTTGAGTGTATTGATTTGAGCAGGTGGCTGTTTATGTGTATTGTTGTTGGTAGTTTAGTGGTGGGGGAGAAGGAAGCAAAGGGGTTCGAGAAATTTTTGTGGGAGAGAGATAGGTGCAGTGATAATGCCATGGAGGAGAAAGGAGAAAGGAGAAGGAGAGAAAGAGAGGCCTGTAGAAAAATCCAGGAGTGGAGCCTGTGGAGAAGAGGAGGATATTGATATTGATATTGGGACAGCAAGTTCAGTGGGTCAGTTAGCCATTGCCTTGCAAAATGCTTGTCCATTCCTGACCACACATCTTCCTTTCACGTGTTTTTATATTTTACTCCACAAGTTAAGACGTTCAGGTTAAGAGTATGCCAGAAGCTTTGGAGATTAAGAAATCCGACAGCAACTCTCACTTTGTCCAAGTTCATGGGCCATCTTCAATTTTGTTTCTTGTGAGAATTTATACGCATTGAATATGCTCGGTTTCGGAGAAATTCTTTGCTTCTGCAAGCCCCCATTAACCTTTATATGGGAAACCCACTTGAACTGCATGAATTGCAGAAAATGATGCAGATAAAATCCAGATATGAAACATCAAACTTGCAACTCTAATTACTGACAAGAAAACAAGAAAGAGAGCACGTATAATTCACTTGATGATCCACTCAAGGTTGTGAATGTTGTTCTATCATCTTCCTCTGCTAAAACTACAGAAACAGACTAGATGTTTGCGGATAGCTGTCAGAATCTCCTGTGTTCTTATGAAATTCGTTGTGCTCATTTTGACAAGAGTTGGGCATGGTAAACTCCAGCCAAGCTTATGTTGAAGCTAATAAGAAGGCTTTCCTCTGCCTTCCAGACACTAGAATAGCTAATGCAGTCAACGCAAGAGAGATTGCAGAAAGAGCTTTTTTCCAAGTATTGAAAGCTTTGAGAGCACTACTGCTTGCCTTGCAATGAATTACATGCCGGAAATATCGATTGGCCAAATAGGGAGCGTGCATTGTCCCAAAACCACCCTAAGCTGGGAAAGAAGCTGAAGCTCCAGCAATAAGACCAGCTGGTGCATGTACTCCGACAACAGGCAATTCAGGTAAAGAAATGGTGTTGTGCTCGAAATGATAGGGCATTTCGTGTCCAATTCTGTCCATCCATTTCCTGTATTCCGCTACCTATGTATCGGAAGACCTCAAATTAGGTACAATTTCTCTGCTGGGGACCTTTTCTTTCATTAAAACCTGATTTTGGGATGACGGAATCCCATATCTTGCTCGAACACCAGGTGCCCCTCTGATGAAAGAACCATTCGGGGATCCAGTTTGCGATTTGAGGCCTTGTTGTTCCTCCAAATCTCGCAATAAGCATGGATTTTCCTCGTCCAGTAGGTCTGCAAAGAAAAGGGCCTGTGAAGTACTGTTTCACTGCCTTCTCGTCAAAGAATTCTCAGTTATTGGATAGGATACATGGGGCTTCAAACCATACGAAGTTTGGCCATGTTTGGGCATTCCCCCCACCTCATTACCCTGCAAATGCTCGGTCATTACGTTCAGTCACCTCAAAACGTAGTGGCTGGGCGTTCTCCCTTTTTGCCGACAGGTCTGTCCTATAATGCGAGATGGAATATGTGCTGGATCCATCAGATTTTCAAGAGGTATTGAGTGATCGCAGGGAAGCTCATGCACGATTGAAGAATCTCAGAAACCTGGCCTGGGACAATTCTCAAACCAGGGAAATTTATTTACCTTTGGTGGTGTTTTCAGAGATATCAATGCCCACACAACTCATTGGGATTCCCTCACCTCGTAGGTTGACACAAGCTGATAGAGGAATTTTAGCATTTGCAGGAAGCTGTAGCGAAAATTGTAATCATTAACTAGGATATGGAAAGACAAGGAGAGCATATCATGTAATGGAAACTGAGAGCATTTACAATGAAACGGACCCGAGGTATCATGGCACAGTTACCCTCTCCCTCAAATTGCCAACCGTGATATAGACATTCAAGCCTTCCACCTATCAACTGACCTTCTGATAGTTTAGCTAACCTAAATCAACCAGGGCCAAGTTCAAAGTTTTATCACCTCTACAACTCATATCTAAGGAACTCTATTATTTTGAAATGGTTTCCCACAGCCATTTTGAGTAAGACTACTGCATGAGGAGACACGATAAGCTGAGAGATCTTTTCAATCAAATGCAAAACATCAGCCGATGTTCAAGAATTTCTGCTTTTTAGCATCAGAAATACAGCATCCCCATACATTCAAATTCAACAGAATTTATATAAAACTGCATTTTTTAACAAGTTATGTAGATTCATGAATGAGTAGCATTCAATCTTCTAACCAAAAATTCTTTTAAATCATGGAAAAAAGACTACTGCATGAGGAGACACAATAAGCTGAGAGATCTTTTCAATCAAATGCAAAATATCCGCCGATGTTCAAGAATTTCTGCTTTTTAGCATCAGCAATACAGCATCCCCATACATTCAAATTCAACAGAATTTATATAAAACTGCATTTATTTAACAAGTTATGTAGATTCATGAATGAGTAGCATTCAATCTTCTAACCAAAAATTCTTTTAAATCATGGAAACAATCCAATACCAAACCTAGACAAAGTTAACTTCCCATGCTAAGGCTTAAATCGGTACATTAGAAATGAGGAGCCTCCCCACATTAAGAATCTCAACTTCTGTGCTATACTGATTAATGCCACAACCTAATAAGTACACTAAATTGTTAAGGTCAAAAGACAGTGTTTAACGTGGTTTGGCGAATTACCTACCTCCAGAAAGCAACCATTGTTATTAGAGATAGAGAAAGGTACAATTTACACATCATCAATTGAGGAGGATTACATCCACTCAGCTCCCATCACACACACATTTGTTTTTCTGCACACACCAGACAGCTACTGTGTTGGCAGCCCACTCACACTCTCTTGTTCTGCTGCTTGTTCTTGCCTCTATTTATATAGTGTAATGGTCAAATATCTCCTTAATTCATGTCATGCTTTCCGCCCATTTTCCGGCCATGTTTTCTATGGCTCCATTCTTCTTCCACTTCTTAGTGTGGTAGGTTTGGTTGAGGTGGGTTCTTTTGTCTCCACCAACCTAACATTCTCTCACTTGGAGACACAAAGCATCACCCATGTCTTTTAACCTCTTCACTTTCCAAAGCTTTAATTTGCATGACTAACTCCCACTTGATCTGACCATTTGCTGCTGCTAATTCAACCGGCTCTGATACCAAACTGTTAGGCTGTAGTTCAGCTGATTTCTACAGCTAATAACACTTGAATGTAGCACACAAATGCTTTAAATTTCTGGTACAAAACTCACACAAGGAAAACTTACAATGGAAGAGAGTTCACACACATAGGAAAAGATTTTTCTGCTTTGTTTCTTCCTACTTTCAGCTGCACCTACTGCCCATTTTCTACCATAATTTCAGCCACCTGTCCCTACTATTTTAGACAAAATAATACATTTAACTTAACACACATTGAACTCTTAGTTAGCTTTAAACTAACTCTAGTAAACTAACTTTCCAGCATATTTACATTAACATTCTCCCCCTTAACATGATGATGCTCTTGAATTCACAAAGCTTCTCTTAATAGCTAGAAATTCTTTCTTGGCAATGCCTTGATGAAAATATGGAATACTTGCTCTTCAGACTTGCAAAATTTCAGCTTCACTTCTCCACTCTCAATCTCAAATAAAATTTTCTTTGATTTCAATATGTTTCGTTTGGCTGTGATGAACTGATTTAGCCATAGCTACAGCTGATTTGTTGTCACAATAAAGTGCTGTTGCATCCTCTTGCTTTTCACCAAGGAGTTGCCAAGAGAGGCGTTAATGTGTTGGAAAGTTAGTTTATTAGATTTAGTTTCAAGTTAACTAAAATTCAATGTGCGTTAAGTTAAATGTATTGTTTTATCTAAAATGATAGGGACAGTTGGCCGGAATTATGGCAGAAAATGGACAGTAAGTGCAGCTGAAAGTAGAAAGAAACAGAACAGAAAAATCTCCTGCTATGTGTGAACTCTCTTCCACTGTAAGCCTTACTTGTGTGAGTTTTGTATCAGAAATTTACAGCATTTGTGTGCTACATTAAAGCATGTTTTGTGAGTGTTATTAGCTAAAGAAACCAATCGAACCACAACCCAAAAATTGAATTAATATCAACTAGTAGTCAAATCATGTGGGAGTTAGTCATGCAAACTAAAATTATGGAAGGCTTTGGAAGGTCAAGAGTTTAAAAAACATGTGTAGTGCTTTGTGTCTGAATTCAACTCCCATCACACACACCCCTGGCAGCTGCTGCCTTGGCAGCCCACTCACACTCTCTTTTCTCTCTTCTCGTTCTCTCTTGTTCTGCTGCTTGTGCTGGTTGTTCTTGCCTCTATTTATAGAATGTAATGGTCAAATATCTCCTTAATTCATGTCATGCTTTCTGCCCATTTCCAGCCATGTTTTCTGCCCATTTCCATCAACTTTTGGCTCCATTCTTCTTCCACTTCTTAGTGTGGTAGGTTTAGTGGAGGTGGGGTCTTTTGTCTCCACCAACCTAACATAAATAGATCCTGATCTTCACTATATTTAACCTATTCAACATCATATCTAGTAATTTAATCCCTTTTCTGCAAATGTAAGCCATTCCCACGTGACATTTCATAAGAGTTGCTTCAAAGGTCTATTTGAAAGCCACCCCTACAATTTGAAGTTCAATTCAAAAAGGTTCTCATTAACCTTTCATATAACACACTTAGAATTAGCCTTGAGACATGAACTAGAATCTCTGAGCTGAAATTTCTGTTTTTCAAGGTTTCTTGGTCACAGATACCACAGTGCATATAGCTCAAAACATGAAGTGCAAAAACTTCCAGCTAATTCACTATATATCCAACAAAATCCTCAAGCATAACAAGAGAAATCACAACAAGATCATCAAAACAAGAAACCAAGAAAATAGCTCCAATGCTCTTTCCTTACAAGTAAAATCAAAGCAAGATCCAACTTCTCTAGTGTTCAACACAAGACTGTGAAAACTTGAAACACTGTGATGATATTTACCTGTGGGGGCATCTATCTTCAAAACAGCGAGGTTCAATCATAGTCTAGTACAAAACTACCTGCTTATCAAACACAGCAAGGCCTAAAGGAGCATCATCAGGCACATCCTTGGTAAGATAAAGTGGGTACCACTCTTCAGTCCAATCATAGTCTGCCACCTCTCTTTCTCATCTCCTTTCATCCTCACTAGAAGCACCCACAAGCATCAAGTGATCCTTATTATCCTCTTCTTTACTCTGATCATCAACTGATGAAGGTAGAATGCTACTTGAAAGATCACGGCACTTGATGGACCTTTGCTGCTGCTTTACATATATTGAATGTCCAAGGGTTTTTGTTAGAGGGAGACGGAAGAGAATGTTATCAGAGGCTTAGAAATGGGAACTGAAGTGTTTGTGAGGGAGAGGTGTAGAATGAAGTAGAGGAAATGGAACGACAGGAAGAGGATGGAAGAGTTGTTTCGAAATAAAGACTGCCTGTCGGGTGAACCTTGAACCACAGTTATTTTTTTTTAATAAAAATGATGAGTCGATAAAAAATCCATGCTCCATCGGTTAAAATTGTTTAGTTTTTTCTATTAAAAAAATATTATTTTATTATTTTAATTTTTTAATTTTTAATTTAGGTTTTAAAGCTTGCTTGGAAATGTAATAATTATTATTTTTGAAAGTATATTTTTATTGAAAAATATATTAAATAATATATATATATATATATATAGAAATTTTTTAAAATTTTTTATTCTTATTTAATTTAGTCAGGCTAATCATAATCTGATTAACCCAATTAAATTTAATTACTTAACTACATCTTATTAAATTAATTTTAAAAACAAACAAAACCACACAGTTTTAATAAAAATAATTTAACCAATAACCCGCATTTTAACCATTTTCTACGCAAGTCACCGGGCCACATATGACAAACACAAGGAATGGAGAATACTTTGATCCATCCTTGATACGTGAATTCCACCATAG
This sequence comes from Populus tomentosa, assembly GCA_018804465.1. Classification (NCBI taxonomy): domain Eukaryota; kingdom Viridiplantae; phylum Streptophyta; class Magnoliopsida; order Malpighiales; family Salicaceae; genus Populus; species Populus tomentosa. The sequence goes on along the minus strand of CM032003.1, from coordinate 1,305,178 downwards.
CAAAGCTAAGGACATCTGATTCTATGAAGGTGAGTTATTTTCTGCCTACCATACCCTTACCTCATCATACATTATTCGAAGAAAATAGAAACAAATGAAGTTCCGTACACATAAAATCAGCCATGACAGCTCCTATCAAACTAAAGAAGAAAGATTGAAAAATGAGTGCACAAACAACCTCATATCCTAACCAAATGACTAAATTTATGAGCAAATGCAGAAGGGTTGTAGTTGAACGCCATTGTTGCTTGCTGAGTGCTTTGATGCCTCTATTTGGCTAACATTTGGAAGCACTATCTTGTTTTGAGAGCAGAATCTGGATTTCTTTCCTGTTCTCATAACAATGAGAGGGCTACCACGGAGCTTGCCGACAAAACCAACTCATTCAAAGTTCTTCATCCATTAACCATTGAACAAGATTGGCGGATTTCCCCTTCCTCACCTGTTTTTACTCCAATGCTTGTAAGCTTCAAAAATGACTGGCTCCAACTCTGGAAAAACTTCTCTTGATCATTTGCAAAATCCTCTACTAGATTCCTTGTTCTTCTGTCATCTAAAAGAACTGAATCTGATTGGAAAAGGCCCCTGTGGGCCACTAGGTTTCGGTAGTACTGATTGTCAAACGATGAGGATGTTTCAGGATCATTAACAACTGTTATTGAAGCGCTTGCATCCACTGGACATCTTTGCATTAGTTCATTTGCATAATTCCTGTCTAGAGATGTGTCGATGAGTGTGAGCTTCCCCTTGGAGTCCTCTTGGAACCGATCACTGAATGCGCTGCAATGAGCCGATCCTATAGTGTGAGCTCCTGCAAAGCAAAAGCATCAAGCCTGGTAAATAAACCATTTATCACAGTAGTTTTCGATGGCCTGGCCTCTCCGTGGTTAGTTGTTCGATCAATGTCAGAAGCAGATATTCTAGTGATTTGCTCGGTGTTGTAAGAGAATCTTGGAATGAGGTTTAAGACTAATTATCACATACCTGATAGCACAACAAGGTCTTCAAGAGATAATCCTTTAGCAGTGAAGATGTTAATCATCTCCTTCATTGTAAAAGTCGTGTCTATAATATTAGGTCTAACATTTGCAGCCGCCGATATCCTCCCATCTCTCCGACCAGTTGGAATCTGAAGCTGAGGTCCACCAGTCTGTGTTCATGTACTTCATAAATGAATAACAGATCAAAAGAAGCATAGAATTCAACAAGGAACAAAAGTAACAGTGAGAGATATTACAATGGCGACAGCGTCTCTAGCAGCCAAAGCAACAACATCAGCACAAGAAACAGTTCCTGGACAGAAGATTTCAAGCATTCTTTTAGCGGAATCAATAACTTGAAACCCTGCTAGAGACCTGTTCCCTGGATCACTTCGCTCCGTCCCATTTCCTTGCAGCAGCACAGATGCATCGCAGCCCTGTAACCATGACAACTATCTATAATTGAAGAGTAGCCACCAATTCCATAGTATAAGAATATGATTTCAGAAACAGAGAATTCTTGGTGTTGCCTATTACAGCTAATCATCCATGACTTGTTGTAAAACAACTCAAGCAGAGTCTATGAAGAAGCCCTTGATGATTTAAAAGAAGTGACACATGACAGTTTATACTGTAATAGCTCAATCTCCAAAATACTCTAAAACAAGTTTTTTTTTTCCCTTCAATCATCAAGAATCAAGAACTGTTTATTCATCAAAATCGTGTTGCAGAATACCTGTAAGGATTTTGATTAAAGTAATGAGGAACACTTAATTAGATGGCCATGATTCTGAAGTTGTTTTTCAATTAAACAACTGGTGAAAAAGAGCTTGTAGCCTAAATTCAATCATGTATTCTTCCTCATGAAGGAAGAAATTAGTGAAATGCCGTGTGGAAAATGTTGTTTTCCGGCACTCATTAATCTAACACAGAACACACAGCAAGTGAAAAAGACTCACCTCCACAAAGCAGTCATGGAAAACCAAACGAAGTAGCTTCCCTGGGATGGTAGGGTCTGAAGAGGAAGCTGATCTAACTGTGTTTGAAACAATCAGTTCAGCAGTTGGGCATGAAGCTCCATAAAAGTTGAAAAAGAGACTAGCAGAAGCAGGGGAAGCAACAACAACAGCATATAAGAGACCAAGAACCAGAAAACTACATAAATGAGGTCTTGCAGAAAAAGGTACAGGGTCTGTCTCCATGAGGGTTTTCTTTCAGTGGTTTTTTAGGCAAATTGCAGACAGCATCACTCATCACTGTTGCTCGTGTCTTGCTTGACGTTGATACATTTCAAGAGAGAAAAGGGACCGAGTCCTCTGCATTAAATGCTGCATTTACATTGTTGGGCGCTGTCATGAGGTAGATGGGATATTAGACAGCATCACTCTATTTATGTCTTCACATTCCCTCATGCTTATTGGTGTCGGTGCCATTGCAGCCTTCACAAGTTCGTGCTGGGAGTGTTTTTTAAAAATATTTCTGAAAAATTTTAAATTTTTTTATTAATATATTTTTGATGTTTTTAAATTATTTTAATGTAATAATTTTAAAAATAATTTTTAAAAAATTAAAAAAATATTATTAATATATTTTTCTAAATAAAAAATATTTTAAAAAATAATAACAATTACATTTCCAAACATCCTCATAAAGATTCTACACTTCCAATCATCTCTCATTTTACAGCTATATATTGGTAGTGTTTGTTTTTCGAGAACACATGCTATTGAAAAATTTGATTTAATTTTTGTTTTAAATTAATAATTTTTTTATTATTTTTAAATTGTTTTTATGTGTTATATTAAAAATTAATTATAAAAAATAATAAAAAAATATTTTCAATAAAAAAATACTTTTAAAAACAACTATTAACAGTTAAATCAAATCCTTCCGAACTATATATTTATAGTAGTTGTTTATTATTGTGTTTGAATGCATTTTAAAAATATATTTTTTCTAAAAATATATTAAATTAATATTTTTTTAATGTTTTGTAATAATTTTAATATTCTAAAATAAAATTTTTTTAATATATATATTAAAATAAAAAAAATATTTTTGAAAAGTACTCAATAAAAAAAAGCTACCACACTCATTGAGTGTTTGAGAGGGAAATATAATATATTAGTCCATGCTACATTATACATATGAAATAAAAAAATTTATAATTTAGATTATAAAATGATGATAATCTTATAAAAACAAAATTAAAATAAATTATAAAATTTAATTCTAAATATAATAAGATTAAGTAAAAAAAATAGGTTGTTGAATAGTAAATTAAAAGAAAAAAACCTAACCATAAAAGTAAAAAAATAAAAAATTAGATTAGGGACCTAGTCGATATTATCCTTATAGGTTAGGACTTCTTTAAGGTTTTCCAATTTGTTAAGTTTGAATATAATGCACACCCCTTTCCAGCCCAAATCACAAACCTTCACAACCTCTAAAGGTTAATTGACCACTGACCAGAGTTAAAACAGAGCAGCATGCAGGTCTGAGTTGACGATTGTTAGCCCCACTAGCCCACGAGCCTGAACGTGCACGTTTCATAATAAATCTTAACCCTAATTGACCAGCAAGCTAGCCCAGGCTGGTTCTTGCCCTACACATTTATTGTCATCTGGACAAGCAAAATCCTAACCAGCAAATTTCCAATACTGGCTCTGCTTGTCTCTTCTCGTTTTTTCCCTTCTAATTCTTATCTAGCAGTGGTCCATGAGCAAGTACAAGCAAGCATCAGTCATCCATACTACTTCACATCAATTAAACATCCAAAGATTACAAGCATTGCACAATAAGTATTGCCCCTAACAAGGGCTACAAGCTAGTAGGTTTCTTGTGTTATTCTCCTCTTCGCCCATGGCTGAAATGTCATAGACTCTGCAATGGACATAGACCATTGCCTGGGTGGTTCCTTCCACCATGACTAGCTTACTTACAATGGTGCCTGTCAGAAAACCACCACCCTCTTGCATGGGAACATGACGGCTGAAGTCCATGTTCTCCCTCTGCCCATGCAGCATCAAATTACTAAACAACAAAACCATATTTGACCATGCTGGATTAATCATGAGTCGGAATGACTCATCCCAGCAGTTAACTGGATGGCTGCCTTTTTCGATGGTTTCCAGTGATGGCTGACGTGCCAACTAATTTGGCCAATTTTTGAATTTACAGGCAATGGTAGGCCACTTTTTTGCTCGCTGCATGCTTTCCAGTACAAGCCTAGCCACCATGAAAAGTGAAACAAGCAGCCTTTCAGAAAAGGTTTAGCCACAGTTCTATAGATCATTTCATATGCATTTTACATCAGCAAGAGGTACAATATCGAGTCATGTACTTTGGATTATTCATCAGTTGGAGTGTACCGAGTACCAACCTCGTACTCATAGAAAGGGATCAATGAATTCACTCCTGTACCAAATGTTTTTCTAGCTATACAGGGAACAATGAGCATCCACTGAGATATAAGCTAATAGTTTATACAGAGTTATCTAGGATTGTGGTTGAATCAAGTACATGTATCACACGAAAAAAAAAACCACCATGGCATATGGATAAGTTGTATTTGACAGTGATAGGGCATATTTCATCCAAGCTAATATATCATAAAGCTTTAGCAAAGAAAATGTCAGTGGTGTGGGTCCATGTAAGTTTCAAACCCAAAAAACTTTCACTTGAGGGGGTATGTTAGAGAATTATATAATCATATTTTAGGATCTCACTTAACAACTTAAGCTTTTAGGTTAGATAGTTCTTTGACAGAAAAGATAAATGGTAATACTACATTACCATTGTGTGACTTACTGAACTACTCTTTTTTAGTGTCCACATCATCAGCTTCTTCAAGTTCTGATTCATCCACATCATCAATAGGAATTTCTTCACTATTATGAACAAAAGAACCTGCATATTTGTAAAACTGGTTTCAGAATCAGGAGATAAGAAACACCTCTCAGTTGCCAGACAGCAATGAACTGAGCAGTATAAATAACAAAGAATTAAATCTGAAATTATATAGGCACATAATAGTCTGTATATATCAGCTGATGAATCCAAATACAGGCAGAATCACGAAGTCACAGACATCTATACATGAGAGAAAGGGCAGGCAGATTAGTCAAAATTGTGAATTTCAACAAGGATATAAAAACCTTTTCCTTTTTTTAGCAAAGGTAGCAGCTATCTACAATTATGCTAAACAAATAAAACTCCTTTAATAATTTCCTTCACACAGAACCCTTCAAGGATTAAGATATGCAGGATAGGATCAACTTTTCTTTTGGCATAATGTAGCCTCTCTTGATACTATTGGCTTGAAAACATGAGACCAGTGCATGTGACAACCTCAAAAAGTCACCTGAGATAGGACTGGCTTAAAGAAGAAAATCAGCCTAAACAACACAGCACAAGAATCCTTAAAGGAGTTGCTCTTATATGGGGTTCTAAACCCTCTAACAAGAACTATGAAAGTATGAATAGCATAAATGATCCATGTGAAAATCAAGACATTGTATATCAAATTCAAACGCTTCAGTATCCTAGGAGGTAGTGGAAGGACTAGACAATGTCTCTAGCCTTGAATTTGTTAGGCATTTTCAGCTCCCATAATGGCACATTGGGCAAGCATCCAAACTGCAGGGATATAGAGTCTAAATCTATGAATAGGTACTGGAAAAGTGACAATATTTACCAAAAATCCATTTCATGTAAAGATTTAGTCTAGTACCGCTTTGGTTTCACAAAAAGCTTTGGTCAAACAGTCCTTCACTTTCTTCTGGTAAGGCAGACAGATTAAAATTAGCATTATGAGAGGGAGTTACACTTTAAATGCATCTGCTATAGGAAAGTTTGAGCAGTTAAAGAAATATATGAGGTAAAGGAAACCAAAGGATAACCCCTTGTTTCACATGAGAGGGCTAAGATTTCAAAGAAGATCCCAAGTTGGGAGCCATCCAAAACTTTTTGGCACAACAACATTGACAAGGAAAAGCAAGATTACACATTCAAGGAGTCCAGATGTAAGGGTATTTCACATCTTCAACCTAAGACATAATAATAATTTTACCTCTCTCAATTAACTGGGCAGCACTAGGACTATATCTTCCTTCTCTTGATTCTGATGTGCTGTCCAAAAGATATGGAAGTTCCAGAAGCTGCAACAATGATTCTGTTTGAGGATTCCTTGGACATCCTGCAGTAAATTTAGAAACAAAAAGTTCAAACAGAATCAACCAGCCATATGACAAGACCATATGCATCTTGATCATTGCATGTTGAACTACAGATGTACAAGCCCATATTATCTACTTATCTAACAGAAATGCAAGTCAATCAGAGACAATTACAACCTGAAAAGTATAATGATCAATGCCATCAACTTGAGAAGAAAATTTGGACCAGAAACAGAAAGGTCCATTAGGACATAAATTGCAAATCACTTGAAAGTACAAAGCTAAAGAGTTAAAGCAAAAGAACATGAATTTGGTGCACAACCACATTGACTCCTAGCATATATGTGTAGACTTTAATCACAAATCGAAGCACTTCCAAGTATCAAATTATGAACTTGGCACACAAAAACATGGATTCAGATCACAAATGCAACTTAGCTTGTACATGGAACACAAAAAAGGCCCAAACTTCAATTCATTTGTTAAATCTAGTCATGGAAACACTACTGTACTAATTGATTCGGTCCCAATAATTGGTCAATAAATGTTATTGCTCTATAGGGTCCATATTTAAGATGCTAAAATTAAGATGAGTTTATATGGATGATATGTAATAATAAATCACCATTACCAGAAAATGAACCGTTTGGGTCTGATTGAGTGGGATCAAAAGGTGGAGCAGTCTGTGTAAATTCAAATGGTTTGGTCCCTCTTTCTTGTAGCCTGCTACTGACCAATTGCCGACAATCTTCCATTTCAAGCTGCGTAGCCCTATCATATCAAAACATAGAGTTAAGTGTGAAAAAAAATGGGGAAAACAGGAAGTGAGAGAGATATCAAGCTAAATCATAATAAAGATAATTTATACATAATACGCACCCAAAATTTGCATTTTTAAACGTTAATGGAAAGATAGAGTTGAACTTCCTCGTAATGGCCAGCCATTCTTCATCATATTGAATTTCATAAGGTCCAGGTTCCGATTCTATTTCAATAACCTGCAAAATCATTGGAAGCCAGAACTAGTGAAGTAAGGTTCCAAAATCATTGCAAAATCATAAGAAGAAAGACACTGTAGACAACAATCACAGATTACAATAAGTACCTGTAAAAATTTGCGACGCGGAAGACACTTGTCAAGTGCAAGAAATTTTGTCAATGGGCCACCCTCACCATGCTGAACAACAGCGGAAAATTTGCAGTGCAGATGAGCAGAAAACCAATATGCAGGTCTCAATTTTTCCAGCAGTTGAGCAGCAGCTTTACTTCCAAGAGTTTTTTCTTGAATCTGAAATATTACCAACCACATAAGCAACCACCATCAGTTTGAGCAATCAAAACATGTTTACAGATGATGAAAACGAGCTTGCACTAAAAGCAAAAAAAAAAAAAAAAAAACCTCCTTTAATACATCTACTAGATTGAGTACTTATGTCAGCAATTTTAATTTTTTAACCACAAGAAACATTTTCAAGTTTTTTTTTTTCATTCATTCAGAAAATCCCATGACTTGATATAAACCAACAAACTCCACCAATGTAACACTAAAAAACACATCAATAGTCAATCAAATTATAGAACAACATCTACCTCTTTCTCAAAATAAGGTTTATACCGAACAAGCTGCTTCCAATTCCCACAATCAGTTATCCCAACAGGCCAATCATGTGAAAGAAAAATATCAATCGGTTCCTCAACTTGCATCAGTTTATGCACATCATACTCACGAACATGATACACTGATCTTATACCACTCTCATTGTATGGCGCCCTCTCATGATGTCCTGCTCACACAATACTTCACTCAAATCAAACACTAAAAAAACAATAACCCCTACTCAAAATCTATCATCCTCACAACAACTCATAAGAAAAACACAATTATAACAACCACACAATACACAATTACACGTAAACATTAAATTCTTTACCTGTACGATAATTACGTGCATTATAAATACCGGAAAGTCCACCAATTCTAATATTCCCAAACTTAATCACACCAGCAAATCCCAAAAAATATATATTAGGCGCCACATATCCTCCATAATACCTACAAAAAATTACAAACAATTACACATACTAATTATTAAACTAAACTTTATAAAATTAAAACTAATTAATTATGCTTACAATTCCCATAAGTAATTAGAAGCTTCATGATTTCCACCGATAAATATCGTAGGAACGGGAGCAATTTCTCGGCCTGAATAGTACTTCCAAAACGACTTCATCTCCCGATATTTTAACGGCACGTTCAAGCTCTCCATGTCTCTCTCGTTTCTCACTGCCTGATTAACAAAAACGAGGAAGAATAAGAAGAAAAGTGTTTTGTTTTGGTAGAAATTAGGGTTTAGGACATTGCTTTAGTACCTGAAAATCGCCGCAGCAGAGGAGGAGGTCGATCTTGGTTCCGTTTTGAGATTCGATGAGTTTGAGTGTTTGGTAGACTTTGTCTAGGTCGCCATGCATGCATCCTTCTATTGCTATCTTCATGCTTCTCACTCTCTGATTTTGAATTTGTTGTTAACGGGAAAATCAAGCTCAATCCCTTGGGTTTGGTTGAAGTTGACTGACTGACGGATAGTTATTTTGTTTGTACATTTTGGTCCTTTGTGTTTTAAGAACGTAGCGTTGTAGGATATGAGCTTTCCCACATATCATGTTTATGTTCTTTCTACGGAGTATTTCATGTCCGTTTTATCTACCATTTAGGTGATAAGCGTCATACTTCTAAGATACCGTATGTTTTTATGATTATAATTATATATAATTTTCTTAACTTAAAAATATTAAATTAATAATTTTTAGTGTTTTTATTAATTTATTAATTATTAATTTTAAAAATTAAAAAAATTATTTTAATATATTTTTAAGTTAAAATTATTTTTAAAAAATACTATAAATCATAATATCAAACGTATATTTAGATTAGTTTTAATATTTCACCAGATAAAAAATCTAAATTATTTAATTATAGGATTAAGTCATGGCTCACCAAATATTGTTTTCTATTAAAATATAAAATTTTAAAATTTTAACTCAACTAAGTTTAGATTAAAACTGGATCATTTCAGCTAAATTTAAATATATTAAAGTTAAAACTAGTTTAAGTTAAAAACCTGATCTTAACCACTCATGTATTCCTTAATATTAAAGAATATCAACAATTAATTTAAGTAATAAAAAAATACCAAATTGACAAATAATTATAATAAAAAATAAATTGATAAAACACAAGGACCGTCCTGATACTTTGCCTTCTCTCTCTCTTGCTCTCCGTTTCTTCCATTTCGGCCCAATCCATCTTTTACCCCATCACCAAAGCCCAACAAAGACAAATCAGTAATGGCACATTCGTAAATTCCAGCCCGTTCATCTCATCAGCCAAAAACCCTAAAATGCAAGGACACTTACCTTTCCCACTCCTTCCCCGTCTTCTACAGCAAGCTGTGCAAAACCCTCCCCCCTCTCTATCTCCTAAGCCTCCTCTCAGTTTCTCTCTCTAGACTCTAGAGGGAGAAATATCGATTAAACGACATCAAGAAATGGGAGAAATATCACTGAACGAATTAGAAGCGAGAGCCGATGCGGCTGGTATCGATCTCTCGCAAATTGACCTCGATTCAATCCAACTTCCTCCTGGCGATGATTTTGGCATTATTAGGTCAGTTTTTATGATAAAATAGCTGTATCAACTTTTCTTTGTGTTTTGTTGAGTTTGTTGGCTGCTTAGGAAATCTAGGAAAAGAAAGCAAAAGGTTAGTTTTTTTTCATTATTTGTTTAGTTTTAATTGATTATGATAAGACTTATTAATTAATTAATTTTTTTTTATTGGGGGAATCTAGGTTTGGATATTGTGACTAAGTAGTTTGTGCTTTGATTATGATTTGTTATTTTACTATTTGGTTAGTGATGATGAAGATGTCTATCAAGAAGAACAGATGGATTTTGACTATGGGTTAGGGAACACTATTGTAGTCGATAATCTTCCAGTTGTTCCAAAGGAAAAGTTTGATAAGCTTGAAGGAGTTGTCCGTAAGATCTATAGTCAGATTGGTGTTATTAAGGAGGATGGCCTTTGGATGCCTGTTGATCCTGACACTCATAAAACTTTGGGATACTGTTTCATCGAATACAACACTCCACAGGTACTGTCAATATGTATGAGTGTATGCATTTACTTCCATTTCCTTGAATTTTCGGATGATTGTTAGTCACTTTACTTTTCATGTGTCCATATGATCAAATGTGGTTTTATGTGGCTGACTAGTAATTATGTCACAGTAGAAATATGAAGTAGCATAGGTAGTGAGTAAATGTACCTGACATGCTAATATAGAGCACACGTAGGGTATCTATGCTAATAAGTGCTGGCTTTTGAAGTCTTGGATAGGTAGCAAGTATCGTGCCTAGCATACTATATATAGCACACTTAGGGCCTTGGATCTTGTCTGGATGAATGAAATTACTGGCTTTTGAAGGCTTGATTGCAATTAGAATAAGTTCTTCATTTTTCTGGTAGAAAATTTTCTTTGCTGACGAAACATACTTAGGTTTGTGCCTAGCATGTCTGAGGTCGACAGTCAAACAGGTTTTTTTAATCATTACCAATTCATTTGGTTATGATTGCAGGAAGCTGAGCTAGCTAAGGAGAAGACAAACGGGTACAAGCTTGACAGAGCCCATATTTTTGCTGTCAACATGATTGAAGATTTCAACAGATTTATGAAAGTTCCTGATGAATGGGCACCTCCAGAGATAAGGCCATATGTTCCTGGGGTAATTAGTTCAGTAACATTCATCTCATCCGTTCCCATTTTCTTTTCTGCTATCAACATTGCTGGATGATCTGATTCTCTATTCTTTTAAGTTTATCAACTTATGTTCCTAACAGAGAAAGATATAACAACTTAGACCATAGACATGGTGTTCTTTTGAACTTTCTGGAGTCTATTTCGTATTAAATATTCTGCGACTTTTGTGTCATAAACAGGAGAATCTTCAAAACTGGCTCACTGATGAAAAGGCTAGAGATCAGTTTGTGATTCGTGCTGGATCAGATACCGAGGTGTTCTGGAATGATGCAAGACATTTGAAGCCTGACCCTGTTTACAAGCGTGCTGTGAGTGCTTTCTTTTCTTTTGATAATCTGACTAGTTTCTTTTTTTTTTTTTTTCTCATGGCTTAGAAAATGCGCAGACTATATGAATGACTTTACATGTTTATCTATACAGTATTGGACCGAGAGTTTTGTGCAGTGGTCCCCCATTGGGACATACTTGGCAACAGTTCATAGGCAGGGTGCTGCAGTTTGGGGTGGTGCGAGTACCTTTAATCGGCTAATGCGTTATGCTCATCCTCAGGTTTTTTTTTTTTTGTGTTTCTTTCCTGTAATTTGACTTGGAATTTTGTTTTTCTGTTTAACAATACCCATTCTGATGATATCATTTGCAGGTTAAACTCATTGATTTTTCCCCTGGTGAGAAATATTTGGTAACCTACAGCAGCCATGAACCAAGCAATCCTCGTGATGCTAATGTGAGTTTTTTCTCTTTCCTTCTTTTCTCCTTGCAGTGTTGTCAGTTTACTTCTCCATGGTGCTGGGACTAATGTGCCTTTTTTTTTTTTCCAGAGGGTTGTGATAAATATTTTTGATGTGAGAACTGGCAAAGTAATGAGAGATTTTAAGGGCAGTGCTGATGAATTTGCTATTGGAGGAACTGGTGGCGTTGCAGGAGTCTCTTGGCCTGTTTTCAAGTGATTTTCTTTTTCCACAATATCCGCAATCCTTATGAAGCTTCTTGTTTTCTTTCAAAATTAATTTGTCCACTTTCAGTATTGATCACAAGGTCTGATTTGATATTTCATGCTTTCCAGGTGGGGTGGTGGGAAGGATGACAAATATTTTGCCAAAATTGGGAAGAACATGATTTCTGTGTATGAAACGGAGTCATTCAGCCTTGTAGACAAAAAATCCTTGAAGGCTGAAAGTGTGGTGGACTTTAGCTGGTCACCAACAGATCCAATTCTTGCTTTCTTTGTTCCTGAACTTGGTGGCGGGAATCAACCTGCCAGGGTGAGTATTTAGGTGTTAAATGGATGGGCTGTTTTATTTTGCAAATAAAAGATCTGACTTGTGTTCTGTATTCTCACCAAATTTATAGGTGAGCCTCATTCAAATTCCAAGTAAAGAGGAATTGCGACAAAAGAACCTTTTCAGTGTCAGCGACTGTAAGCTGTATTGGCAGAGTAATGGGGACTACCTTGCTGTGAAGGTGGATAGGTATACAAAGACTAAGAAAAGCACCTATACAGGATTTGAGCTTTTCCGTATAAAAGAGCGGGACATACCAATTGAGGTATTGGAACTAGACAACAAGAACGACAAGATTATTGCCTTTGCTTGGGAGCCAAAGGGCCATAGATTTGCTGTTATCCATGGTGACAGCCCCAGGCCTGATGTAAGCTTTTACTCAATGAGGAGTACTCATAATACTGGTCGGGTTTCAAAGCTCACTACTCTAAAGGGCAAACAAGCAAATGCTCTTTTCTGGTCACCGTCTGGTCGTTACATAATACTTGCAGGACTTAAAGGTTTCAATGGTCAGTTGGAATTCTACAATGTTGACGAGCTTGAGACAATGGCAACAGCTGAGCATTTTACAGCAACAGATATTGAATGGGATCCCACTGGAAGGTAGAGTTTGATAGCATTGACGAGGTGGCTATTTGGGCAATCATAATATTTTTGTTTTTCAGCAAGCAAATGAAATTGCAGTAATCATATTTGCAGTGTTTGATATGTTTCCTTTTTGATAGCTTGAATCAAGTTGATCCATTGTCATCGAACATGTACTATGATTGTCATAAGTGTCCTGTATGCAGGTATGTTGCAACTTCAGTGACTTCAGTTCATCATGAAATGGAAAATGGCTTCAACATTTGGTCTTTCAATGGAAAGCTACTTTATCGGATACTGAAGGATCATTTCTTCCAGGTAAGATCAATTATTGTTCCGTCAGAGTCAAGATTTTATTTTGGCAGTGAAAACTGATGGCCTTTATCAACTTTAATTGGCTGGAGGTATTTATGCATAAAATGCCAATATTATCTTAGTGTCACCTTGGTGTTATCATCGATTCAGCAGCAGTATATGTTGAACAATCGTGCATATCCTGTAGTCTGAACCCTTTTTTTATTATTATTATAAAAGGAGAGGATTGAAAATGAGATCTCTTAGGAGGCAGGGAGGGGGCAATTGATTCAGAAGGCTCATTAGCACTTTGTTGTTATTATACCACTTTGATAGTATCATTGGTCGGTTCTTACTTCAGATTGATCAAGAACTTGAAACATTACGTCACATCATTCTGATTCATCTGCTTCTAATCATTTGCTTTCCTGTTGATTTTATATCATTTATGACAGTTCCTGTGGCGCCCAAGGCCACCATCCTTCTTGAGTCCAGAAAAGGAGGAAGAGATTGCTAAGAATTTGAAGAAGTATAGCAAGAAGTATGAGGCAGAGGACCAGGATGTGTCTTTGCTATTGAGTGAACAGGACCGCGAGAAGAGGAGGATGTTGAAGGATGAATGGGAGAAGTGGGTGAGTGAATGGAAGAGGTTGCATGAAGAGGAAAAATTGCTGAGGCTGATGTTAAGGGATGGAGAAGCTAGTGATGAAGAGGAAGAGTATGAGGCAAAAGAAGTTGAAGTTGAAGAATTGTTAGATGTTTCCGAGGAAGTTCTTTTTGAATTCGGACAGGAGTAAGCGCTAGTGATATATTCAGATATCTACACCGCTATTCAGAGGCTGTTTTCTACTTCACGCAACCTTTGCTGATACCAAAAAAAAAAAAAAAAAAGGCTTGGCTTCCAGGTCAACATTTAAGTTAAGTTTTTAATTTTTTATTATTTTTTTTAAATTTTCTGGTAGAGAGTTATTGTTTGGTGTTTTTTCTTGGATTTTGTTAGTCCTGGTAAGGGCATCACTTAATTTTTTTTTTTAAATGCTTCTTATTATGGAACTAGCCTGTCAGATACATCCAATTTTGTTAGATCTTTTTTTTTAAAAAAAAATTATTATTATTATCGAAAAGAATCAATACTGGATGGGTACATATCCATTTTGATTTTCTTATATCATTCGGGAAATACAATATCACAAAAATGGTGAAATAGAATGAATCAACTACATAATTTATCCTGCAAATTACTTATGAATTTCATTAAGATATTGTATGAAAATATGATTTCTTATATCATTTCGGAAATATATATCCCTTTTGATTTTTGATTTTAGTCCCACCTTAACTCTATTTTATATTAATCTATTTTTATATGAATATTAATAACTTAGTTAAAATATAATCACTTTAAAATGTTTATAGTAATTTTTTTAAAGTATTATTTTTTGCTTGAAAATATATTAAAATAATATATTTTTTAATATTTATAATTTGTTTTTGAAATTAGTATATTTAAACTATAAAACACAAAAAAAATCAAATCAAAGAAAAAAAGTACAAGAATTTCAATTATTTTATAAAAACTTTTAAAATGTAAAACAAAACGACTTAATATTTTAAATTTAATTTGTATTCTCTTTAATTTTGCCCTTTGTTCAAGCAGTGTTTTCTCCACAAAATTGCTTGAAGCATGTGCTTTTTGAATCCAATAGTAGATGTTCTGATAGTAATACCTATGTTCTATTAGCCTATGGCAAGTTGCTGCAAGTTTTTGATGAAATTCGTAAAGCTGTCCTACAATAGAAATTATAATAATCGATAATATCAAATAAGTGGTCTTTAATTTCAACGATGAAGCTATTGTATAAACATGAAAAACCTAGATTACCTACCTCATCTTGCTTTGCGCTTCTTCTTCTTTTCATTCCATTAAAAGAAACTTATTTTTAAAGACTTTTGACTCTTCTTACAAATGAATTTATAAAAATCCTTTTTTATTTTGATAAATTTTTAGAAACCATTTTATTTTTTGGTGTCAGTAAAGAATCTATTTTTATTTTCAAATAAAAATAAAAATCCTGAAATTGTCTAATTCTTACTCTCAAATTCTTTGTTTACATAGTAGTGATATTCACTCAAATCTTTACTTAATGATGCATGGTGTGATGGCGTGATTTTGGGCATGAAGAATAATAATAAAAAAAGTCTTTTCCTTGCTTGAATTGTTATTTTTATTTAATATTTTTAGAATTTTACTTATTCTACATCTTAACTATGAGAAAATAAATAAAGAAAAAGACTTGGAAAAAATAAATAAATCCAAGCCATCCATGGAAAGCGGGGGGGTTCAAACCCTCAGTATGAACGCCTAAGTCCACTCAGCCATCTCTTCCAATGGAGAAAATATAATTTTTCTGTCACATTACACACAAAAATACAGTAATACACAGCACAAGTAGGGCTTGAAAAACAAAAATACAGTAATACGCCTAAGTCCACTCAGTCTTCCACTCAGCTATCTCTTCCAATGGAGAAAATATAATTTTTCTGTCACATTACACACAAAAATACAGTAATACACAGCACAAGTAGGGCTTGAAAAACAAAAATACAGTAATACGCCTAAGTCCACTCAGTCTTCCACTCAGCTATCTCTTCCAATGGAGAAAATATAATTTTTCTGTCACATTACACACAAAAATACAGTAATACACAGCACAAGTAGGGCTTGAAAAACAAAAATCCTTTCAAAGAAAAGTTCAGAAAGAGTCAGGCTGCGCATGGCTCCTACCTATCAAGAATCAAACATGTGACCTCAGCTTTGTCTTTTGCTCATTGTTCATAATACATAAATAAAGCATCATAAGAAACCCTATTTCTTTTATAATTCTCAGCTAATTTCAGTCTTCCATGCCTATTTTTCTTTTATCATGGCGCCCATCATCATTTTAATCATTTCACTCGCCATCATCATAAATTATCCAGGCATGAAAAAAAGAAAAGAAAAGATGGTTCATCCTGCGAGTTGATTGCACAGTAACTCCAAGATTGTAGTATGAAAACATTAAAAAATATTAATTTAAAGTAAGGAAAAAATATTTTTGAAATACAAAAACAAGTTTTTAATCAAGAAAACACTAGTTGACACAATTATTTAGCAGCTGCTCAGGATAGAATTTGCTCCTTTTCGCTACATGGAAACACAAGAATGGATAGATTCATGAACAGAGAGGAGCCGCACAGAGAACTCGACAGAAAAGAGACCCGTGTTGATGGCATGCTTGCGTCTCTCTGAAGAATCATTTTATTGAGTTGATGTCTTTTAGCTGTTGAGTTGAAATCGTCGAAAGGGACAGAGCTGAAAAGAAGCTTGAAGTAGTTCGTGAAGTAGAAGGACAAGAGGTGTGAACCTCCATAACAAAATAATTGAAGCTCATTGGCTTCAAAAAGCATCGATCACGCATTCATACTAGCTAGAAAAGTGAAAGACAAACACCAAACTGCATGTGATTGGATTTGTTTGACCTATCCCCTTCCAAGATCAAACCTCCTTTTGGTTTGATTACCTGTCTGCACCATGTTGTGCGCTTACATTTGTTAGAACTACAATTTTATGGCCCTTCCTTGGAGTTTAATCCCAATCGATGAGATGAGAAAAATGAGAAGTATATTCACTTTAATTACCAATAAGTTGGAGTTGAAGACGAAATTAAAATAAATATAAATTATATTTTTTGATCTTATCTAATAGTTTAAACTAGATTATTAGCCCGTGCAATGCCACAAGTTAGACAATAAATGTAATTTAACTCAAAACAAAGTTTTCTTTTTGAAAAAGTTAAATCTAACAAAGAACAATATATAAAAAAACTTAATATAACCTGAGTAATTTTCATAACTAGTAAAAAATCTTATAAAAAACAAATAAAAAACAATAACATCCAATATACAATTAAATAAAATTCTATAGGATAAGATTGAGAAAATATGAGCTTAAAAAACCAAATGAACCCGAGTGAATATTCTCAACCTTGATTTATCTTCTAAATTTACAGGTTGTTAAATCGTAGACCCAACTTAATCAAGAAGCTCCATTCAATGTTGAAGACTGAAATAAAAAATAAAATATCAATTTAAAAGATTTGCCAAAAAATAGCAATAAAAATGAAGGATGATGAAATCAATGTTGAAGAATGAAATTAGAACAAAAATCAATTTAAAAGACTTAGCAAAGTAAAAAAAAAATATAACAATAAAAACTAATGGGGGATGAAATCATAAAAAATCAATTCTAAAAATGATTTCAAATAAATTAAATAGCAATCAAAATAAAAAAAGGACCAATTTTATATATTAAAAAAAATAAAAAAAAAATGAAATTGAAAACAAGTTTAATTTCTATAAAACAATTCACATAAAAAAAATCAATTGAAAGACTATGGACCCAATTGAAAGAATATGAACCAAATAAAAAAAAAAAACAAATTGAAAGACTGCTGTAAAATTTTAAAGGGTCAAATGCGAAAACCAAGAAAAAAAAAGATTAGCAAATCGACACCATATAAGAAAAAATCAAGCCAAAAGGTAAGGAAAATCACACTAAAAGTACAAATAAACCCCTAGAGGCAAGATTGCTATTATATTAAAATACCCAATTATCCTTTTAAAACAACTTTTTTTTGTCCATAACTAAAACGTTTTTGATCGGTCCACGGGTAAAAAAAATGCCCAACAAATTTAGTATCAGTTGCTTTGTTGCTATTATATTACATAAAAAAAATAAAAATTAAAAGATAATCATAAATTCAAATCTCGAGAGAGAGCACAAATTCAATTCAAATGATTGTTCAATATTATTATGCATGGAGGGTGAGAGCATGGATGCTTTCTTATGGTTCAAAGGAAGCCCATGGTGTCTCCCGAGCTTCATCAGCAATAATGATTTCAAATCAAGAAATGAAAATTAGTTGCTTTTACCAACTGGGGTGACAGCAATCGCCGAGGAGTAATGTCGAATTAGGCATGATTGATTGGCTGTTACGGAACTGGCAGGGAAGAAAACCTCGAATGATTAGAATTTATTGCAAAGTAAAATTATTTGTTCCCTTTTTTCTTGCCCACGTTACGATCAAGTGTGAAATCTGAAGAAATGATTTTGGTCTCGGAGAGGAGAAGTTTGATCCATCTGAAATGCTGTTTGTAAGGTGATAAGCCGTTAGGCTGTCAACCTCTGTCTTGTCTCCGATTGGGGACAGATTCCAGCTTGCTTCCACCACCCCCACCGAGTGTTTTCTCTGGCCTACCGCCAAAGATTCTAAAACCATGGCCCTGTCTCTCTCCCTCTCTATCTTCAATGGAGATTCCGTCCATCTATTTCCCTCCATGAGTATAGAATGGCCCACTGCAACACTAGACTCCATACACACAGAGAAGGTTGGGTCTTAGGTCACGAGACCCCACTGTTTTTCTATATCTACAAGGAAGCTTCTAGGCCATGGTTATACAGTTGTTTCAGTGGGCTCTGAAAACGATGTGAACAGCCTTTGAGATTCATGGAACTTCCACGCATCACGGTGGAAACGTACTACATCGGAGTGATTGGTGGTGTTCCGTGATTTCATTCACGCGGCAAGAATAAAACAGAATTTCTTCAATTATGTTAGATATATATAGAGATATTTAGGTATATTTAGATGTATTGTATATTAACATAACATGATTTTTTAAATATTAAAAAAACTATTATTAATTTGGTGTAATTTTTCAATAACTAATTTTTTAGTATAATTAATATTTTTTAATCAATAATATTCAGATTTAATATTAAATCATGAATTATATCTATCATTTTAAATCATGTTTATTTTCTATATATATAATAGTTGTTGATCGTTTGAATAATATTTAAATTTTTTTTAAAATCTCATTTTATCCTGATTAAAAATTTCTTAATCAATACTATTTGAAAACAAATAAAACAAGTTTTTTAATTAATTCACTTAAAATAATGAATCCTCTCATGATCACTCAAATATCTTAATATAATTCATGATATGTTTAATGTCTGCCATTTGTTATGGTTTTTTAATAAAAAATTATTATTATTATTAAGATTTATAATTTATTAAATCAGAATTACCTCCTATAATTTGAAGACACAAAAAAGCTCAGCTTTTTATCTTTGGCTATAAACTACTTTGGAAAAGAAAGAAAGAAAGAGATTTATTGTAAATATATCAGTTCAGATTCGTGGAAGGTTTATATAAGATTGGAGTTGAGAAAGATTTGGTTTCAATATACAAAAATCAATCTAAGAATATTTTAATGGCTATCATTAAAAAAAATAATAAAAGAAAAAAAAAAATATATATATATATATATATATATATATATATATATAATATAGGAAGTGTATGGTACAAGATGTTAGGCTAAAATTTCCCTCAATATCATATATGGGTTGGTAATATTGCACTTTCGACCAGTAATACTTTATGGGTCTTTGTGTGGGTCTTGCGTGGACTCAATTATCAATACTCTCTCGTGGAATTCCTATATTGCATTCAAGCTGTCGCAAGAAGGTTCCTATGAGTTCAAGGGCAGAGCTTCTTTTATATATATTGCCGGGTAATTTCAGTTGTTGAAAATACAAAAATAAATAAAAAAAAAAATTGCCATTTGTTTCCAAGCAGCACTAACTATATTAGGTATCCTTTTCACTTTGTCAAAAGGTTGGCCTTGTGCTATAAGTCAAATGTGGGCACTAGCTCATGAAGTTCATGATCTTATGAACCATGGAACAATGGCAACAACACCTATCCCTGAGGATGCATGTGAATTCATTACACCATAGCTTGGGGCAAGAGAGTTAGAAAGTGCTCAATTTTGTACATTTCTCTTTGTGGGCACAAAAAAACCTTATATTTCAACTTTCTCAACTAGTTAGTCTCCAAGAATAAATGAATATTTTTTTTGTCATTCTAAAATAAGAGTAAGAGGTACAAGATAATATATTTCATTTATCTCTCTATCTCTATCTCTCTCTATATATATATATATATTTTTATCATGAGACAATAATTAAATGCTTTCTTTTTAATGTTGAATTAAAAATTCAGATTATAAAAATCTATTGTTTTCATGAGTAAAAAGGAGCCTTTACATGGCAAAAGGCAAATTCTAGATAAGTGACTTAATCATGTTATTATATGATATTTTATGAGGTATTTAGATTATAAATAACAAGCTGATTTTTAGAATAAAATACCGGATTGAATGCTTAGTTTTAACTTATTTTTCATTGACTTATATTTTGATTAAAGACTCGAAATAATAACCTTACATACTTATGGACTAATAAGTATAGTGTTCTTAATTTAATAAATTGTCAATTCTTGTTTGTAACGTCCCTTAATGTTTTAAATTCTAGTTTACTATAATGTTATTGGTAAATTGGTTTCATTAATAATATCTTGATTAATTTTTTTTTTTAAAAAAAAGAGAAGAAGCTTTTACATTTGTTTCATTGTTTGTGGAAGTGCTTGTTTGTATTTAGTGACATTAATGCCTATTTTATAAAGCACAATAGGAATCTTTAGCTTTCAAATCTATTTCAAGTGCAAAGCACTACTTACCATTGCTTCGAGTCATAATCCATAAATAATAATCATAATGGACGAATGTGGACCCAAATTCAACTCGAATCACGAAAGAATATGGGTTGCTGGTGACCTGGTTTTGGCTTGCATTGATGCCTGTACCTTCAAGAACAAACAGCGAAATTGGAAGCATTCGGAGAAGATAAAATTAACTCAAACCCCGAATATATCTTGAAATATTGATATCAATTTTATATTCAAAATGGAAAGCAAGATCCTCAATCTATCATATTCTCTGCATATCCATCCTCAATCACTTTGGTTTACGATGGGAAACAAAAGACTTGAGAGTAAAAAATATATCGAGAGAGTTGAGAAACAAAAGACTAAGAAATCACTGTTTTTTATGGCATCATGTCGGGATCCAAATATTGGAAGATAATGTAATATTTCTTGAGTCTTGTCCATCGGAAGATATTGTGATATTAAGAATTCAGATGATACCTTCTAATTCTGTTATATTTTAAAAGTATTTTTTTAAAAAAATTGATTATTTTTTATTTTTTATTTATTTTAAATTAATATATTTTTAGTATTTTCAGATAATTTTAATATGTTAATATAAAAAATAATTTTTTTAAAAATATTATTTTAATATATTTTATAATAAAAAAATAATTTAAAAAATAATTATTATCACACTTTTAAATACGTTCATACACTAAACTTAATTAATATATATATATATATATATATATATATATATATATATATATATATATATATATATAAAGCGGTCACGGGCTCCGGCTGCCATCATGGGTCTAGCTCTTAATTATCAATCAGAGATGATAACGTATTTTTGTTTTCCAATCCCTCTTTTTTTAAAATGAAAATACCCAAAACAAAAAAAATAAAATTGAGAAGGAATATAAGATTAATTAATGCACTCATATTTAGGGATGCTTGATATGATTTTTAAAGATATTTTGAAAACCCAGAGGTGCTTGAGGGGTAGATGACAAGACTGCCCTTAATTTGTTCATTATGTGTCAACTCTGTATTAGCCGGTTTCCCTTTCATTATTGGATCTGCCTAATCAGAGAAATTAATCAAACTTAATGCAACAGCACATAATTTTTTTTTTTAATAACAATTGGTGACGTGTCAGGATTGCTAATCTATCGATCAATCTCCGATAGCTTATAAATATGGCCAAGATAATGATCTTTTCTTGTATAAATTTATAACACCATAATATTTGAGAAGGCAAAAGATGGCCACTCCCATTTCCTCCGTCTCCCCCACCATGAAGTGTTTCTTGTATGCTTATTTTCTCTGTCTATGCCTTCTCTTCTCTCTGGAGAAGGGCTATGCCCTTGAAGGAAGGAAAGTTGCTGAAAGCCACCATAGCCACTCCATCGAAGTGAGCTCTCTACTTCCATCAGCGAGCTGCAAACCCTCCACCAAAGGTTATTTACATAAAACTCATTACTCAGTCTCTATCAATCTCTACAGTTTTTGAGTTTTCACCACCACCACCACCACCACCATCACAATATTCTCTTGATGTTGCTCCTCCTCCTCTGTTGGGTCAGCAAATATTACTGTAGCTAAGAGCTATACCTCCATGCTAATGTCTCATATATATCATTTTAGGCCATGCTAGTACTTGATTGAGAAGGGTTCATCTTGTTTTTCTGTATACCTCCATGCTAATGTCTCATATATATCATTTTAGGCCATGCTAGGACTTGATTGAGGAGGGTTCATCTTGTTTTTCTGTCAACTAAAACAATACTTCTTCCATGTATTCTTTATGCTTTGCAATGGGAGACTCAGCCATAAGTTTCTTCCTTGACGGTGCATAAAGTTTTTACACAGTTCCCTAATTAATAAATTGCGAAAAACACTTTCTGGTAAACACGCATACAATTGATCGTGACAAATTAGGTTTGGCCCAGTAAAAGTATGTAGACAATTAATCATGAAAATTAGCCAGAGGCCCCTCCACTTCTAAAAGGCAGAAGCATAAATCTAGTAGTCTTGGAGTCGTCATCATCCAATGTCAAAAATCATCACATACCAAACACGGCATATTATATTTTTTCAATGGCCACAGAAACATTTTGCTTCATCGAAAAGATAAAAATAATCATAGCTGTTAAACCAGATCCGACAAGTTTATTCAGTGGAGACTCCGGATCATCTTCTCAACTTTGATAAATGTTAACAAGCTTATACATGGATTGCAGGGATTTGGTTGAATCAATGTAAACTAACCCTAGCAAGCTTCAACTTGACAAATTAATGATGAGACGAAGCTCGGAGTTAATCCTTGCATGATCACAATATTAAGATAAACTAATATCAAGTTGGTTTTTTTTTTTTAATTTCGCATATCTTAGTTTTTCTGTATATATTCCAGCTGAATCTTGTCCGTGGCACGTTGAAATTATTGACCTCTGAATCACTTGTTTGTAAACAAGACAAGCACTAGTCTACTTTAGCAGTAACTAAATTAATTAATTTAAGTTGCAAGTTCATATCATACACAGATACACTCATATATATATATATATATATTTTTTTTTTTTTTTGGGTGCCTTGCATTTTTTTTCCCATGTAAAGTAACCAAGAAATCCTGTGTAGTCTGAGGTTTCAATTTACACAGTTTTATTACCTCTCACCAAAAAAGCTCAAGCATGACACCCCAACAACTGGTTTTAAGCATACCACCTGCAGTTTGTTAGCTGCTTTCCTTCCCTCTAGGGAACAATCTTTTTCTTTATCTATACTTAAATTTTTATGCAATCTTTTTCTCCTTTATGCAAAATACCTGTGAAAGAGAGAGGATATTTAAGAGAAACTCTGCATCTCTGTGTGCCATTGGTGGCCATAGAGAGTATTCCTCGAAGGTTTTTAAGGATAGGTAGGATGTCCCTGCACAAATTAAATGAGAGGTAGAATGTCTCTCACGCATTGTTGTTTTCTTAGAAAGATTTATCAGTCTAACACAGCTGTGTGGTGGAACTTGAAATTTGCAAAAAAAAGAAGTCCACTTCACCAGCAGCCTCGTTGAAAATAAAGGTTTCTGCTGTTTAATCATTTCATGCTCACTAGTTGTTTAACTTTTTTACTTCAATAACTGAATTTAAATTCAAAATTTCATAATTCTTTTTTATATGATGCCTTTCTCGTCGTGTCTTTTTCAAAGTTTTTAAAACACATCAATTAAGGGCGGTTTGGTTCGGTAGGGTGGAAATTCATTAATTTATGACTTCATCTTGACTTCTATTCGGAATAAATTTAACCTGACGGGTCAATTCTTAACTTAGTTAGATTTGATATATTAATTATTGTCTAGATCAAAATTTAATTTAATTTAATTTTTTAAATAAATTTATTTTATTTTATTTTTAAATAAAATCTTGAAACGAAAATGTTTTGGATTGAATCAAATTAGTTCATTTAACTTGTAATTCGGGTCTTGAAATAAAACTGTTTTAGATTAAATCAAATTAGTCCGTCTAACTCTTAACTCAAGTCTTTGAACGAAACTTTGCTTTTAAGGACAAACATTCATGAAATCTTAAAAATAAAAATAAAAAAACATTAAAATCTGCTCTTAAATCGGATTTTCAAGCAGTGGCAAATGAAATGCTACTAAAATATTGGTGGATTGTGAAATAATTGATTATTAAAATAATTCAAAGTAAATAGTTTCAAGATTATATAAGAATATAATCTCATCATTTGTTGTTGTTAAATTTCAGTTCTCAGCAACAACGACGACAAGGCATCTCTCAAGGTAGTCCACAAGCATGGGCCTTGCTCTGGGCTAAGCCAGGACGAAGCGAGAGCTGCTCCAACACACACTGAGATCCTCCTTCAAGACCAGTCCAGGGTCAAGTCAATTCACTCTAGGCTCTCAAATTCCAAGACCTCAAGTGGCAAAGATGTGAAGGTGGTGACTGATGCAACCACCATCCCGGCCAAGGACGGCAGCACAGTTGGTTCAGGCAATTATATTGTGACTGTGGGACTTGGCACACCCAAGAAGGATCTCTCTCTGATTTTCGACACTGGCAGTGACATTACCTGGACACAATGCCAGCCATGTGCAAGGTCTTGCTATAAACAAAAGGAGCAGATATTTGATCCAAGTCAATCAACATCATACACCAACATTTCATGCTCTTCGTCAATCTGCAATTCACTTACTTCTGCGACAGGTGATGATATATAAGAGCATTTAATCTAGTGAGTTTCTACAATATCCATGTTTTGCAGACAACAACAATGACTATGCCCTCAAGACTACCGGATCTGTTTTTGTATTCAAATTCAATGGTCTAGATGAATACTGGCACCGGTGCCCTCAAAACACAGACATCATATATAGACTCACCCTTTAAAGCGTCCAAAATGTAGTGATGATTATTTAATTTATAATCTTGTTATATTCATGCAGGCAATACTCCTGGCTGTGCTTCCTCAGCATGTGTCTATGGCATCCAATACGGGGACTCCTCGTTTTCGGCAGGATTCTTCGGAACAGAAAAGCTAACCTTAACATCTACTGATGCGTTCAACAATATCTACTTTGGTTGTGGCCAGAACAACCAAGGTCTCTTTGGTGGCGCGGCGGGACTACTTGGCCTCGGTCGTGACAAGCTATCTGTAGTGTCACAAACTGCCCAAAAATACAACAAGATCTTCTCCTATTGTCTCCCGTCTTCCTCTAGCTCAACCGGGTTCCTAACTTTTGGTGGCTCGGCTTCCAAGAATGCTAAATTCACACCGCTTTCAACAATATCTGCTGGCCCCTCCTTCTACGGCCTCGACTTTACAGGAATGAGCGTTGGTGGCCAAAAACTAGCCATCTCTGCATCAGTATTCTCAACTGCTGGTGCTATCATAGATTCAGGGACTGTCATTACAAGGTTGCCACCGGCAGCCTACTCTGCGCTTCGCGCCTCCTTCAGGAAGTTGATGTCCAAGTATCCGATGACAAAGGCACTATCGATACTTGACACTTGCTATGATTTCAGCAGTTATACCACCATCTCAGTGCCTAAGATTGGTTTTTTCTTTAGCAGTGGGATTGAGGTGGATATTGATGCGACAGGGATTTTATACGCGAGTAGCATATCCCAAGTGTGCCTGGCATTTGCTGGAAATAATGATGCAACTGACGTGTTCATTTTCGGAAATGTTCAGCAAAAAACACTAGAAGTTTTCTATGATGGCTCGGCCGGGAAAGTTGGATTTGCTCCAGGGGGTTGTAGCTGATTAATCTTAAGCCAGCTCTCATGGTAGATATTGTACGACTAAAAATTTGAACCTTAAATACTGTTGGCGTTAGCAGAGGGAAATGCCCAAGGCATTGATGATGAATAATAGCAGAAGACTCATGCATAAGTGAATTGTGGAACGAAAGGAATTAAGTCTTATAGTGGCTGTAGTGGATAAATAGAAGTGAATAATATAAATTAAGTCTTTGATTCAAATCTCACCGCTATATTCAGTCCACTGTATAATATTATAGATAATATCTTAAAATCTCACTTAACAGCTAGGTTCTTGGTTTGAAATGATTTTTTATTATAATCACAGTTCAATTCCAATCCGTGATGGACCACTGTCTGTGAGCTGAAGGCTCGTTAGTTCATGAAGTGGCTTCGAGAAACAAGTTAAATCGCAGATGCAAGAGGAAAGATCCAAACCCAAGGTACTGAAACTGGCTAAAGATATTCTTGTATCCTACACGTAAGAAACAGCAGAGACCTCCACGGTGCAAACTCCAAATGTTAAAATGTCAAAATCATCACTTTAGTTGAAAGGAAATTTAAAGGACATAAAACACAGTTCACATCTGATAAATATACCAATACCATGAATAATTGCTCTCAAATAGTAAAATAAATGAACATGGAGACTAGAAGAGTGCTTTTCAATGCCATAATACAGGAGTCTAAGATTTTTTATACAACCAAAAACTCTTTGAACAAGAAATCCCAGAACCCTTTTGTTGTTTCCAGAGCATGCACAGGAATCTGTGAAGAAACTTGACCGTCATTCTTCTGGCACACCAATCTAGGAGAGAAATAAATACAACCTGAACCTTCAAGTCCCCAGAATGCACTATATAAACACAGGGACTCGTATTTCTGAAGCAGCGGAGAGTCTTTCATTGCTGAAAACAACGTTATTGCTGAGAAAAATGTCTGGAAACAACAAATCATCTGTAACCAGCGGAGCTGGAGCAGGAAAAGCTCCTTCTAGTGGTGGCACTAGCTCAGGGTCCACCAAGGGCGGTGGGTCCATGAAAGCTCCTGGTCAGGATTTTCGCATATCCAGGGATGGTTTTGAGAAAAACCCTTCTGGATATATTTCGTGATTTGCACAAGAAGTAGAAATTTCGAAGTCCAAACAATAAATAAAATGCTGGTTTTGTTGTTTTGGCCTTTCATTTGTAATGAAAATTAAGATGCTACACTAGCAGCATTTATTTCTGATGCCCCGTCTCTCTGTTTTTTTTTTTGTCAGAATTTTTATGCTATTTTCATTTCAAATTAGCTTGTTTAAAGAACAGTTGAATGTGTTGTAATTTCATCACTGGGATTAAATTGAAAGGGCTGAAATGAAGGATTATAATTTCATTTAATACGAATGATAAATATGAAAAATATTTTTGACTATGTTCATATAATTTCATTGAAAGGGATGAAATGAAGGACTATAATTTCATCACTGTGATAGAGTCCGTGTAAGTTAACCGTGAATTATAATAGTAATATTTTTTTTTGTTTTTTATTTTTTTTTCTATCTTGATCATCTTACTTTTTTTTTTCTTTTAATTTCTAAAAAAAAAACTAGCACTTTATATACAATCTTCCATAGACGAATTTCATCAAGGTTAGGAGGCCTGCGGCTTGGATTAAGCCGGCTATTGGGCCGCTGAAATGGAATAGATATGGGTCCTCTTTCAGGAAGCCTGAAAAATCAGGTATTGGTGGAGTCTCGAGGGATTCATTATGTGAATTTGTTTTTATTTTCTTGAACTTCAAAAACAGTATAGCAGTTTTAACATTATTTGTGTCTAGAGATGAAAGTGGTAGTATAGCACTGAACTAGTTTTACTCAACCGTGATATATTACGGGTCAAATCAATATTTTTATAAATTAACAAAAATTACAGATTATATATTTTACAGTGATGTTTTTTTTTTTTTTTTTGGCTCTAGTGTTCCTTTTCTTTTAATAAAGACTCCATTTTCATTCTAAAAAAATATAAAAACTAAATTTTTCCACAATAATAAAATATATAATAACAAAAAGTATCGTTGAAATCCATTGAAACTCTCAACAAAAATAAAAATTCAAAACTTAAACAAACATGTTGTGCCAAGCACTAATTTGCGTAGGTCCACAAGCATATAATCAATGTAAAGAAACACTTAACATAATTTTTTTTTTAAAATAGCAATATTTTTTTAAAGAAAGTAATAATTGTAAGAATTTTTTTATATATATATTTTCTCTCTCCTCTCCTCATTTTAATTTGTGAAGAGAAAAAAAAAATAAAGAAAAATACCCCAAAGATACATTGAAGTTTCGACACCATCAGTATCATAAAATAAATTTTAATAAAATGAATCTAATAATATCATGGATAATCATCAACAATGACTCAAGTGGGTCATATTTGTCATCCAAGACAAGTGAACCATCCATTATCTTTCGACAACAAATGTAACATATTTAAAATACAGTTAGTGACATTTTTTTATGTCATTAGATTTGTTTTATTAATATATAAAAATATTATTAGATTTGTTTTATTAATATATTTTTTATTATACCAGTTGTATTTTTATTGAAGCTTTGATGTGTTTTTAAAGTTTTTTTTTTCTTTTCATGTGTTCAATTTTTTTTTAAATGTCTCTATTTGTAATAACAACAAACTTAAATTTAGTATTTATTAATCAATTTCACAAATTGCTTTTCAAACTATGTTATTTGTTAATATATTTTTTTAAAAGTGCTAATTAACAAGATATTTGCGCACATCTCACTTCCTTCTGGTCGTGGACCTCGTGGTGGTGTCTATAGGACGGAATTTTTGGGGATATGTGTAGCACATGGAATTAATTTTTGGGGATAAGTTTTCTACTATTATTAATTTATTTACTTAATAAATTTACATATTTACTATTTTTGAATACCAATTTCTTTTGTTTTTAGAGAATATTAATTTTAATAAAATTAAAAGATTTGTCAGTGAATGTATTAAGAGAATAACAGAAAGAAAATATAAAATCAAACCATTTTATTGATATATTATAATTTAGAGCTAGTGCTCCAATTTTTATTATTATTATTTTTTTTCATTTTAGTCACAGCCACCGGGGGCAAACCCAATCCTTTCCTTCGCACCATCAAAGACTATAGTGTAAGTCTTTTGCTGAAAATTCCCAAAGATAGAAACTTCGTCATCCAATTCTGCAAATGCCAAGCAGTACACCTTGCTCCCTGCTGGATCTTGCAACATGATCCCCGAAACATCGATATCCATCTCTACGCCACCTTCGAAGAACACACTAATCGAAGGTATTGCAACCGTGCTATAATTACTGAAGTCATAGCATGTGTCTAGAAAGATATCTTGGGCCGACAAAGGATAACCTTTCAACATTTCTCGGAACACCGACCTCAGTGTCGAGTATGCCTTCGGAGGCAGCCGAGTGAGCACTGCACCGGAGTCGATGGTGCTAGCAATCTTAAAAGCCGATGCATCTATTAATAGTTTACGGCCTCCAACACTAATTCCAGTCATTTTGATGTCGTAGTCCGACGATGGCGCTGTTTTAGATACTGGGGAGAATCTCACATCGTTCGACACTTTGCCGCCGAAAGTAAGATGACCAGTTGAGCCAGGAGTTGACGGTATACAGTAAGAGAAGAGTTTGTTGTATATATTAGCAGTTTGTGATGCAAAAGATATAGGCTCTCGGTTTAGTCCCATTATACCAGATTCTCCATCTGAATCACCAGATACTTGATCGCTGCATCCAATCAAAACGTTCTCGAAGTCGTACTTTAAATGGCTGAAGGATATTGTTTCGGTGGCCCAAGTTCCTGTGGAGCTGCTGTTGTCTACATATGCACTTTCGTAGGTGCACTTCGAAGAGGAGCATCCTGTATCCGCAACATTGAAAATTCATGTCTTGAAATTTTATTTTTTAAAAGGTTTAATTTATCTCATTTTTGTGTCAATAATATTGTTAATGAGCCAATCAAAACTTTTAATGCATGTCAAAATAATAATATTTACCTTGCCCGATTGCTTGGCATAGCTTGGAGGAACATGGAAGGCCTTTGAATGAAGCTGACTTGGTTGGATCGAACACAGGCACTTTTGGATAGCAAGCCTTGCATGGCTTACATTGAGTCCAAATGAGACCACTGCCTGTGTCGAATATAAGTGGCATTTCCTTCTTGGGGGTGCCGATTCCAACGTTGACAATATAGTCACTTGCAGTGATTTTGGATAGACCATAGAACGGGACACTACTCTTCATGTGCTCACCACTGCTGGTCAAGTTCACTGAACGCCGGGCCTGAATAATTGAGTCCACTCGAAGTTTGTCTCGACGGAGGATATCGTTGAGGGATGATGCTGGAGCAGTTGATGTTCTGTGTGGATTGCATGGACCGAACCTGTGTACTAACTTTAGGGATGATGAACCCTCGTTGACAGCTGAAACACAAAGCAATTACCTTAAGAACACATCAAGGGCAATCCTCTCTCTCTCTCTCTCTACATTGTCCTTCACAGTCCCAAGCAAAATGCAAACAATTTCTTCAAAAATAGTAGTAAGAAGAAGAAGGTCATGTGCTTAATTTTTGAATCAAGAACTATAATACCTTTGGAAGATTCCTTGCAGACTTCTGATGATGGGAGAGAATTGATTTTGAGAGTATGAAAATATTCTCTCGTTCCTTCATCGGCAGTGTCCTTCAAAGAGTTACAAGGGGAAAGAAGAAGAAAACCATAAATCACAAAAGAAAGTAGTGATTTAGAAGACATGGGAGCGCCAATGGGAGACAAATATTCTTCTCTTAAACAATTATTATGCTTCTCTCGAAGTAGGTACAACTATTTATCCATGCACAACGAGTTAATTAACAATATTCTAAATGGCACATTGTACTGTGGCTATAATTGCACAATTATTATGCACAATTTTCTATGGCCGAACAATTATTATGCCACATGTGGCCGAACAATTATTGTGCACAATGTACTGTGGCCGGACAATTATTATGCACAATGTACTGTGGCCACAAAAAATGTGCTAGAATTATAACAATAATTTACAGTATATTTTTTTTTAATTTTTTTAATTTTTATTTTATTTTTTAAAATTATTTTTATTTATTTTATTTTTTAAATATTCATCTTATTAAAAATTTTATTTTATAATTTTTTTCTTTAAAATACTGTGGATTACTGTAGTGTTTTCTCACATGGTTTTTATATTTTATTTTTAAAAATTATATTTGTTGATTTTTTTTTAATATTGAGCTGATTGAGAATTTAGTTTTGTAATTTTTTTCTATAAAGCATTATTAATTGTTACAATGTTTTCTGTATGTTTTTTTTTATAATTTTATCCTAAATTTTATTTTTTTTTATTTTTTAATATTAAACTAGTTAAAAATTATAGTCATAATATATAAAACATTTTAACTTTCCTTGAACATAACTGTGGATTTTATACGCGAGTAGCATATCCCAAGTGTGCTGGCATTTGCTGGAAATAGTGATGCAACTGACGTGTTCATTTTCGGAAATGTTCAGCAAAAAACACTAGAAGTTTTCTATGATGGCTCGGCCGGGAAAGTTGGATTTGCTCCAGGGGGTTGTAGCTGATTAATCTTAAGCCAGCTCTCATGGTAGATATTGTACGACTAAAAATTCTTGGCTTGAAATGATTTTTTTTATTATAATCACAGTTCAATTCCAATCCGTGATGGACCACTGTCTGTGAGCTGAAGGCTCGTTAGTTCATGAAGTGCCTTCGAGAAACAAGTTAAATCGCAGATGCAAGAGGAAAGATCCAAACCCAAGTTACTGATGAAACTGGCTAAAGATATTCTTGTATCCTACACGTAAGAAACAGCAGAGACCTCCACGGTGCAAACTCCAAATGTTAAAATGTCAAAATCATCACTTTAGTTGTAATTTGAAAGGAAATTTAAAGGACATAAAACACAGTTCACATCTGATAAATATACCAATACCATGAATAATTGCTCTCAAATTGTAAAATAAATGAGCATGGAGACTAGAAGAGTGCTTTTCAATGCCATAATACAGGAGTCTAAGATTTTTTATACAACCAAAAACTCTATGAAGAAGGAATGCCAGAACCCTTTTGTTGTTTCCAGAGCATGCCCAGGAATCTGTGAAGAAACTTGACCGTCATTCTTCTGGCACACCAATCCAGGAGAGAAATAAATACAACCTGAACCTTCAAGTCCCCAGAATGCACCATATAAACACAGGGACTCGTATTTTTGAAGCAGCGGAGAGTCTTTCATTGCTGAAAACAAAGTTATTGCTGAGCAAAATGTCTGGAACCAGCGGAGCTGGAGCAGGAAAAGCTCCTTCTAGTGGAGGCACTAGCTCATGTCCACCAAGGGCGGTGGGTAAATGAAAGCTCCTGGTCAGGATTTTCGCATATCCAGGGATGGTTTTGAGAAAAACCCCTGCTGGATATATTCCGTGATTTGCACAAGAAGTAGAATGCACAATGCACAAGAAGTAGTCTCTCTGTTTTTTTTTTTTTTTTTGTCAGAATTTTTAGGCTATTATCATTTCAAATTAGCTTGCTTAAAGAACAGTTGCATCTGTTGTAATTTCATCACTGGGATTAAATTGAAAGGGCTGAAATGAAGGACTATAATTTCATTTAATGCAAATGATAAATATAAAAAATATTTTTGACTATGTTCATATAATTTCATTGAAATGACTGAAATGAAGGACTATAATTTCATCACTGTGATAGAGTCCGTGTAAGTTAACCGTGAATTATAATAGTAATATTTTTTTTGTTCTTTATTTTTTTCTATCTTGATCATCTTACTTTTTTTTTTCTTTTAATTTCTTAAAAAATAAAAACTAGTACTTTATATACAATCTTCCATGGACGAATTTCATCAAGGTTAGGAGGCCCGCGGCTTGGATTAAGCCGGCTATTGGGCCGATGAAATGGAATAGATATGGGTCCTCTTTCGGGAAGCCTGAAAGATCAGGTATTGGTGGAGTCTCGAGGGATTCGTTATGTGAATTTGTTTTTATTTTCTCGAACTTCAACAGCAGTATAACAGTTTTAACATTATTTTTCTCTAGAGAGATTAAAGTAGTATAGCACTAAACTAGTTTTACTCAACCGTAATATATTACGGGTCAAATCAATATTTTTATAAATTAACAAAAATTACAGATTATATTTTTAAAGTGTTGTTTTTTTTTTTATTATTATTATCGGCTCTAGTGTTCCTTTTCTTTTAATAAAGACTCCATTTTCATCTTAAAAATATAAAAACTAAACTTTCCCACAATAATAAAATATATAATAAAAAAAATATAGTTGAAATCCATTGAAACTCCCAAGAAAAATAAAAATCCAAAACTTAAACAAACATGTTGTGCCAAGCACTAATTTGTACATGTCCACAAGCATATTGTCGATACACGACGTCGGACGATGGCTCCACTTTTTTTATTTATTTAACAAAAAGATTTTTTTTATTGGGGAAAATGAAGATTTTATTGGAGTCACCATCTAGTAATATGAGGGAACTAGAAATCCCAAATTAGACACTGGTCCTAGAGATTCGGGTACTGGGTTAGTTATGATTAAGGGAAGGTAGACACCACCCTTGAATCATCATTTTAAAAAAAAATGTTACCTTTACTTGTGTGTGTGTTTTTTTATTTCAAATGATATTATATTTTGAGCTTATTTGCAATTTTATTTTTTTAAATAGTTAACATCGGTCTCTAAAAATAGGAGACACGTTAAAAATGACATCAGTCCCTAAAAATAGGAGACTCGTCTAAAATATTGATGTTTAACCTTAAAAAGAAGATTTACGTCTGAGTTACTAAAAAAACAAAATTATGGACATAATCCATATTTGTTAGGTATTTAAACTTTTTTTTTTTGACATCGGTCCTTTTCTATAAAAAAAAACGTGTCGACAAACAATATTTGTTTATAAAAACAAATATTTTGATATCATTAACAAATATGTATAATTATTCTTGAAAAGTTGGGCTTTGCGCCCACGACCGATAATATGATAAGATAAGTGTTGGACCCGCGTCGTTTTTTTATATATATATTATTTTTTTTTACATGCAAGAAAATTTATATACAAATTAAAAAAAAATGTTAGAAATAAAAAAAATTACCTGAGTATCACTGTATAGGTAAAAGACTGAAATACACTCGGATTTCTTAAAAAATTACGAAAATGCCACTAGCATCGCGTGTGGCTCACACGCGGTTACTGTTGGCGGCGGCGAAATTTTCCGGCGAGATTTCTGGCCAACTGATGGTCGATTCTTGTAGATCTGAGGTCGAGGATTTTGATGGTGGTTGTCTCGACGGCCGTTGATGGCTGATGAGGGAGAATCGACGACTTGAAGCTTCGATGTCCGGCGAAAACGCTGAAAAAGGCCTGGGTTTTGCTTTGTAGGAGGTTGGCGATTTTTCTGTGGTAGTTTAGAGGCTTGAGACAGCCGGATATGGGAGATCGGAGGAGAGAGAGAGAGAGTCGCCAGCGAGAGGAGAGAGAGGCTCTAGGTTATACTACGGTGTGAACACTAGCACGGTACACCAGTGCAGCTGAAACCTGTGATCCGTTGGATCTCTGATGAAAAGATCGTGCGGCTGTGATTGGCTCGATCTGAGGGTTGATCGGACGGTCCGGATGAGCAGAGTTTTGATCTGGTGTGGCGCGGTGCATCGAAAGCTCGGTACATCGGGTGACGTGGCGTAACGGGATCAAAGCTTAGATTATTTCAAGGGCTGAGATGTGTTTGGGTTTTAATCTAGTGTGGTAAGCCTTATTGTATCCTATTAAATCAAAGGCCCAAAACTAACACTATTGAATTCAACGATTGGAATATTTTTGGTATTTTTCAAATTGTTTTTTTTTTTAAAACAATATCCTACTCTCTTGTGAAAAATTAAAAAAAAAAAAAAGAATAGTGGCAAATCAATTATTTCTCTTCTTTTCTTTTTATTTTTTCTTCCCCTTTACCCTCTGCTCTCGTGGCTATTTATAGCCAATGAGCAGGCACAGCAAATTTAATTCGAAGAAATAATTTACACCCTGGAACTAACCTTACCTAATATAATAAATTTTTAAATTATTAATTTTGTTTTATTATATATAATAATAAATATTTATATGGGTAAAACTAAAAAATTTAAATCAGTATTAGAAAAAGCCGGTTTCAACCGCAAAAAAAAGAAATGGAACACAAAAAAAAAACATTTGATGGGTATCAACTCGGTGAACCGGATTTTGACTAAAAATAACGGTTTTGACCCGAAACAGCCTTAAAACTCATTTTTTACCCCGGTCGACATGGTTTGACCCGTACTGACCCGGTGGACTCTGTTAAATTAAAAAGTAACGGTTTTGACCGGAAATGACGGTTTTGACCCGAAACGTCATGAAAACTCATTTTTTACCCCGGTCGACATGGTTTGACCCGTATTGACCCGGTAGACTCGGTTAAATTAAAAAATAACGGTTTTGACCGGAAATGACGGTTTTGACCCGAAACGTCATAAAAACTCAGTTTTTACCCGGTCAACATGGTTTGACCTGTACTGACCCGGTGGACTCGGTTTTGGTCAAAAATAACGGTTTTGACAAAAAATGATGGTTTTGACAAAAAATGACGGTTTTGACCCGAAACGTCATGAAAACTCATTTTTTACCCTGGTCGACATGGTTTGACCCGTACTGACCCGGTGGACTCGGTATTGGTAAAAAATAACGGTTTTGACCAAAAATGACGGTTTTGACCCGAAACGTCATCAAAACTCATTTTTAACCCCGATCGACATGGTTTGACCCGTACTGACCTGGTGGACTCGGTGTTTATGAAAAGATGCAGTTGACTTGAGAAAATTATATTTTTAAATTTTAAATTTTTTCTTAATTTTTTTTGGATTTTTATGAATAATAATATAAATCAAATAACATTCAACAAAATCTTAGTGAATCAAAAATTGGATTACAACAAATATAATCAGTGTAAAGGAGCACTTAACATAGTTTTTTTTTTTTAATAAAAAAAATAGCCATATTTTTTTAAAGAAAGTAATAATTGTAATATTTTTATTATTATTATTATTATTATTATTATTATGTTCTCTCTCTCCTCTCCTCATTTTAATTTGTGAAGAGAAAAGAGAGAGAAAAAAATAAAGAAAAATACCCCAAAGGTACATTGAAGTTTCGACACCATTAGTACCATAAAATAAATTTTGATAAAATGAATCTAATAATATCATAAATAGTCACCAACAATGACTCGCGTAAGTCATACTTGTCGTCAAAGACAAGTAAACCACCCATCACCTTTTGACAGCAAATGTAACATACTTAAAACACAGTTAGTGA
Organism: Populus tomentosa; assembly: GCA_018804465.1. Taxonomy (NCBI): domain Eukaryota; kingdom Viridiplantae; phylum Streptophyta; class Magnoliopsida; order Malpighiales; family Salicaceae; genus Populus; species Populus tomentosa. The sequence goes on along the minus strand of CM032003.1, from coordinate 1,268,726 downwards.
TCTTTCTTTATATCATTAGATTTGTTTTTATTAATATATAAAAATGTTATTAGATTTGTTACATTAATATATTTTTTATTATACCAATTGTATTTTTATTGAAGCTTTGATGTGTTTTTAAAGTTTTTTTTTCTTTTCATGTGTTCAATTTTTTTTAAAATGTCGTTATTTGTAATAACAACAAACTTAAATTTAGTATTTATTAATCATAACATATACATGTTATTTCAGAAATTGCTTTTCAAACTATGTTATCTGTTAATATTTTTCTTTTTAAAAAGTGCTAATTAACAAGATAGGACGGAATTTTTGGGTATATGTGTAGCACATGGAATTAAAAGGAAAATGGTTCGGGAAACAGAAAAGAATGCAACGAATAGAGCACCAGCTATTCATCTCTTTCTTTCGATTTTTCCTTTGGGTGGAAGAAAAACCAGCTCATAGCTCATGATGGGTACAACTAAAAGAGATCCCACTTTGAGCTAAATTGTAAAAAGCTTCTTGAGCTTGATTGAAAAAACAAATCTTTGATGTTTCATCTTAAATATCATGGTCTTCTTAATATGTCTCTCTATTATAGTTTTATCGAGAAATTTAAAAGGAAAAAAACCCTTAAAAATCATTTCAATTCTTTTTCTTTAGCTGTGAATATATTTTCTTAAGTCGGTAGAGGAAAAAAAAAAGGGAAATGGTAGGATTTCTATGGGGTTTTTTCTTCAAGTTCTCTGATAAAGGATCGTATTCAAAAAATCATATTGTTTAGGATAAAGATCAGAGATGTTTTAGTTCGAGAGGGGAATATTTTTTTAATTTAGCCTTAATTTCACTTGAAGTTAAAAAAATTATGCAATATTTCACTTTTTGGCAAATGAAATGGATAAAGGAAGGAAGTTTTTGGGATATGTGTTGCTCATGGAATTAAAAGGAAAAGAGGAAACATGACTGGACAGGATATTTCTTTAGCAAGCTTTTGGTCAATCATATGTTGCCGTAGTAGGGTTGTTAACTCCGTTTTGCTTCATTTAAAACGGTGAAAATATTTAATATTAATTCAAAAAATAGAATAAAATAGAATAATTTTTATCTCATTTTATATCTTCATCAGTTTAGATTTTTCGAATAAATTTCAGTTGGAATGTTCCGGTTTCATTTTATATGTTTCATTTCGGGCTTCAAAAACCATTAAATCAAATTTGTATTTTGTTTAACTTGAATTACTTTAAGTTAAAGTTCTATTTAATCTTAATTATTTAGAAATATTTTAAATTTTAAAATTATATTTGTTTGATATTGTATTTGTATTGCATAATTTATAATTAATTTATTTTGAATTTGAATTATATTTGTTGACTCCAAAACGACACCGAAATGGTTCAAAACCAAAATATTTCATTTTAATTGAAAAAAAATTAAACATCTATTAAAACAAAATTGGTAACCTTGAGCCATATAGGCTTGTGAGTGGTGGTCAGGTAGCTTGCAGATTAATTGTTAATTTGACATGTAAGATTAATTTGTTTTTGTGTTTAAGATTGGTTTTTTAAAAGATTGAAATTTTTTATTTTAAATTAATTTTTTTTTATGTTTTTACTTAGTTTTGATATAAAAAATAAATTTAAAAAAATAAAATAAATTATTTCAATTTATTTTCAAATAAAAAATATTTTTTAAAAAATCTTTACTATAATACCAAACAAGCTATTAGTTGAATTAAAAAAAAAATATTACATCTTCAACTCCATTGAATACATTAATGAAAGCATAGTGATTGAGTTGAGGAAACATAATCAATCACCCGAAATAGAATTGGTGGCATTGCTAGGAGGTGAGAAGTGTAGCATCTTCTTCACTTTACTTTTTATGATGGATAAAAAGAGAACACACCCATGTAGACATTCTTTGAGAAAAAAAATATAAATCAATCTTGTTTTGATTAAAAAAAAAATCAGTTATTTATAGATTGACCCAGTGATTTAAGTTTTTGATTGAGTTTTTTTATCGATTCATACTCTAGACTTGGTTCAACATCTATGTTTTCTACTATTTAATTTAATTTATTTACTTATGTACATATTTACTATTTTTGAATACCAATTTCTTTTGTTTTTAGAGAATATTAATTTTAATAAAATTGAAAGGTTTGTCAGTGAATGTATTAAGAGAATAACGAAAAGAAAATATAAAATCAAACCATTTTATTGATATATTATAATTTAGAGCTAGTGCTCCAAGTTTTTTTTCCCCCCCATTTTAGTCACAGCCACCGGGGGCAAACCCAATCCTTTCCTTCGCACCATCAAAGACTATAGTGTAAGTCTTTTGCTGAAAATTCCCAAAGATAGAAACTTCGTCATCCAATTCTGCAAATGCCAAGCAGTACACCTTGCTCCCTGGTGGATATTGCAACATGATCCCCGAAACATCGATATCCATCTCTACGCCACCTTCGAAGAACACACTAATCGAAGGTATTGCAACCGTGCTATAATTACTGAAGTCATAGCATGTGTCTAGAAAGATATCTTGGGCCGACAAAGGATAACCTTTCAACATTTCTCGGAACACCGACCTCAGTGTCGAGTATGCCTTCGGAGGCAGCCGAGTGAGCACTGCACCGGAGTCGATGGTGCTAGCAATCTTAAAAGCCGATGCATCTATTAATAGTTTACGGCCTCCAACACTAATTCCAGTCATTTTGATGTCGTAGTCCGACGATGGCGCTGTTTTAGATACTGGGGAGAATCTCACATCGTTCGACACTTTGCCGCCGAAAGTAAGATGACCAGTTGAGCCAGGAGTTGACGGTATACAATAAGAGAAGAGTTTGTTGTATATATTAGCAGTTTGTGATGCAAAAGATATAGGCTCTCGGTTTAGTCCCATTATACCAGATTCTCCATCTGAATCACCAGATACTTGATCGCTGCATCCAATCAAAACGTTCTCGAAGTCGTACTTTAAATGGCTGAAGGATATTGTTTCGGTGGCCCAAGTTCCTGTGGAGCTGCTGTTGTCTACATATGCACTTTCGTAGGTGCACTTCGAAGAGGAGCATCCTGTATCCGCAACATTGAAAATTCATGTCTTGAAATTTTATTTTTTAAAAGGTTTAATTTATCTCATTTTTGTGTCAATAATATTGTTAATGAGCCAATCAAAACTTTTAATGCATGTCAAAATAATAATATTTACCTTGCCCGATTGCTTGGCATAGCTTGGAGGAACATGGAAGGCCTTTGAATGAAGCTGACTTGGTTGGATCGAACACAGGCACTTTTGGATAGCAAGCCTTGCATGGCTTACATTGAGTCCAAATGAGACCACTGCCTGTGTCGAATATAAGTGGCATTTCCTTCTTGGGGGTGCCGATTCCAACGTTGACAATATAGTCACTTGCAGTGATTTTGGATAGACCATAGAACGGGACACTACTCTTCATGTGCTCAACACTGCTGGTCAAGTTCACTGAACGCCGGGCCTGAATAATTGAGTCCACTCGAAGTTTGTCTCGACGGAGGATGTCGTTGGCGGATGATGCTGGAGCAGTTGATGTTCTGTGTGGATTGCATGGACCGAACCTGTGTACTAATTTTAGGGATGATGAACCCTCGTTGACAGCTGAAACACAAAGCAATTACCTTAAGAACACATCAAGGGCAATCCTCTCTCTCTCTCTACATTGTGCTTCACAGTCCCAAACAAAATGCGAACAATTTCTTCAAAAATAGTAGTAAGAAGAAGGTCATGTGCTTAATTTTTGAATCAAGAACTATAATACCTTTGGAAGATTCCTTGCAGACTTCTGATGGTGGGAGAGAATTGATTTTGAGAGTATGAAAATATTCTCTCGTTCCTTCATCGGCAGTGTCCTTCAAAGAGTTACAAGGGGAAAGAAGAAGAAAACCATAAATCACAAAAGAAAGTAGTGATTTAGAAGACATGGGAGCGCCAATGGGAGACAAATATTCTTCTCTTAAACAATTATTATGCTTCTCTCGAAGTAGGTACAACTATTTATACATGCACAACGAGTTAATTAACAATATTCTAAATGGCACAATGTACTGTGGCCACACAATGTACTGGGGCCTCACACAATGCACAATGTACTGTGGCCAAACAATTATTATGCAAAATGTACTGTGGCCACACAAAATATATTATGGATTATAACAGTAATTTACAATATATATTTTTTTTTTTTTTAATTTTTTCTAACTTTTTTTTTTTTTTCCAAAATTAATTTTTTTTCCTTTTTTTTTTCATTTCTTTTTTCTAAAAAAAATTTTTATTGATTTTATTTTTTAAATATTGATCTGATTAAAAATTTCGCTTTATAATTTTTTTCTTTAAAATACTATGGATTATTGCAGTGTTTTCCCACATAGTTTTTCTATTTTATTTTTTTATTTTTTAAAATTATATTTGTCATTTTTTTTAATATTAAGCTGATTGAGAATTTAGTTTTGTAATTTTTTTTCTTTAAAACATTATTGATTGCTATAATGTTTCTCTGCTTGTTTTTTTTTTTTTTATGATTTTATCCGAAATTATCCTTTTTTATTTTATTTTTTAATATTGAACTGATTAAAAATTACAGTTACAATATGTGAGGAAAGCATTGTAACTTTCCTCGAATATTACTGTGGATTGCTATAGTGTTTTTTTCCACATGATTTTTTTCTGTTTTTGTTATGTTTTTTTTCTAAAATTATTTTTGTTAATTTTATTTTTTAAATATTAAGCTGGTTAAGAATTGCAATTATAAGTAAATACAAGTTTTTCCTCACAAAACACTATGGATTGATACGTTTTTTCCTCACATGGTTTTTTTCCAGTTTCTTTTGTGTTTTCTTTTTTTTTTTTAATAATATTTTTTTCCAAAATTATCTTCGTTGATTTTTTTTTAATATTGAATTGGTTAGAATTTAACTTTGTAATAAAGCTTAATCATGTGGGGAAAGTATTGTAGCTTTCTGCACAAAACTGGATTGCTACAGTGTCTCTCCGCATGTTTTTTTTCTTATAATTTTTTAAAATTATCTTTGTCAATTTTATTTTTTTAATATTGAGTTGTTTGAGAATTAGAATTACAAGTCATTATAAATAAGGCTAAATCATATGGTGAAGCATTGTAGCTTTCATCACAAAACACTGTGAATTGCTATAGTGTTTCCAATATAACTTTTTTCCCTTTTTTTGGTGTTTTTTTTTTTCTAAAATTGTCTTTGTCAATTTTTTTTTAATATTAAGTTGATTAAGAATTTAACTTTGTATTGTTTTTAAACATTGTGAATTGTTGTAGTGTTTTCTCATATGATATTTTTCAAAATTATCTTTGTCAAATTTTTTTGAATATTGAGTTGGTTAAGAATTATTATTACAATTAAGCTAAATTATACGAGGAAAGTGTTGTAGTTTTTCTCACAAAACCTGTGGATTGCTACAATATTTCTCTAAATAGTTTTTTATTTTATTTTATTAGGGAAATCACTATAATTTTCTTCACAAAATATTGTCAATTGCTACAATGTTTTTCATTATGGGTTTTTTTCTTTCCAAAATTATCTTTGTTGTTTTTTTTAATATTAAGTTGGTAGAGAATTTAGTTTTGTAATTTTTTTTTCTTTTTATTAACTAAAAAGCTAAATCATGTGGTGAAAGTATTGTATCTTTCCTCACAAAATACTGTAAATTGCTATAAATCATTTTGTTCAGTCTCTAAGTTTTTTATCACCAACAAAACTTTTTTTTTTCCATCATGAAATATTTGTTCAATCATACCTTTAGTTTCTATTACTTATCTAGCGCTGATTCAAAATTATAATACTATCAAGTGCATTTATTTTATAAACCTGCGGTAGCGCGTATGCATGTTATCTCGTTATAACCTAGATAGTGTAGTTTTTTAAAAATAAATGATGATCAAATTATCTTGATGTGCACAAATTAATTTCATTAAACATGAAATATTTTTTTTTTATCAAGTAGAAATATATATGGTTGTTGATCTTGACACTTGGCTACAACCCTTTCAATTTTAAAGCCTACTTGTTTTTACATTTTAAAAACTTTAAAAAAAATTGAATTTTTCTTTTACTTTAAATTAATATTTTTTTAGTACTATTTTCAAATCATTTTGATGTGCTGATGTCAAAAATAATTTTGAAAAAATAATAATATTATTTTAATATATTTCCAAGTAAAAAATATTTTAAAAAACAATCATTAATCTATGTTAATCTTTATGAACTGATCAAAACAAAGTCTATAATCTTATAGATTACAGAAATATCAGATAAAGAAAGATAGGAAATAATGTAAATTGGAATAATGTTTCCTCTTTTCTTTGTTAGTCCTCATCCTGAAGTATTTGTCTTACTTACGCATTGCATTGACTAGATTTGAGACTGAAAATTAGTTTTAATTAGTTTGCTATAGATTCTTGTGGTCTCAAAACAATAAAAATTTTTAATATTAAGTTAATGATGATTTGACAAAATAAAATCCAATTTGATTATTTAAAGATAATTAAAATTGTAAAGATTGATATTGACACAAAAAAATCCTTTTTTTATTGTCTGTTCAATTTAGCGAAAAAAAAAGGGGGGTAACAAAAATGCATGCCTAGCCTTTTATTATTATTTTTTTTTCTTAGGGCCAAGGGCTGCCTAGGTGCTTTATGAGGTTTTTTTTTAATTTTAATTAAACTTTTTTTAAAACAAAATAATTATAATTATATTTAGAGTATGAATTTGTTATCAAATAATATTATTATATTTTTGTAATTGCAACAAACACTTTTTCTATACGGCCTTTCATTGATGACTAAGCAAAGAAGCATAATAAAGCAGGGAAGGCATATTATCAAACAATCAAATTATCACAAGCATAATAGTGCATGTGAATGAAAGTGGGTTGTGAGGCCCCTCCATTTTTAAAGGGAGGAGCTAGTGATAAAAGTAAGGGAGGAGCTACAAAAATACGATGAACACACAAAAGCAACACCCCATGTCCACATATAGATTATTTAGAAAGGTAATATATATATATATATATATATATATATATATATATATATATATATGGAAATCAACATCACAGATCAGACAGAAACTATTTGGTACCGCCGTTGATGACTCGAATATTTTTTTAATATTTTTAGTTTTAAATTAATATTTTTATTATTATTTTAATTTTAAAAAGATATTATTTTAATATATTTTAGAAAACAATATTTATTACAGCTTCCATCACTTTCAGTTAGAACTACAAATCGGTCCCAACTTAACGGAGAATGGACCAGTTCTCCAGTTGTGGGCTATGATTGATTTTTGTGTTCTCATTGCCACATTTTCTCACGCGATGATCCAGATTGGTAAGTGGTCTCGGACTGGCTCTTTTCTCATTACCATTTTTGTGTTCTCATTGCCACTTTTTCTTTTTTGTTTCTCTGATTTCCTTGCTGCCCTTGTTGCAGCCTTTTGCTGTTCTCTCCATTGAATATATTCACACGAAGAAAAAAAGAAACCAACACAAAAACTTTTTAAAAATTGTTCAATAACACCCTTAATCTATAATCTATATAAGGTTCTAGAATATAATTTATATATTATTCTTTAATATACTCCTTCAAATAAAAGTTCTTTGGGCTTGAAACTTATACATGTTCACATTACCTTAAACTTGATTTTTATCAAATAAATGGAGATTGTGAGATTCTAACTCGTGACCGCATGGTCATCAAGGCTCTGATATCATCTTAAAGAATCATTTCAACCCAATAGTAAAAATAATGATTATAACTGGTTAAGCCAACATGAAGTTTATTTATTACAGTGGGATTCACAAAAAAATAAGATATTTACAGAGATACATACTATGATTACAAATAAGGAGTATATATATAATTTGGTACAAGAGTATCATATGTCGAGTCATTACTCCAGATCACAAGCATATTCCTCCACCTAGATACATGGCAGAGGACAAGGCCACTCAGGAAGGTGCATGAGTTGGATCCGGCCATGCTACTGATTAACTCAGATCATCTAGCAGACAACATAGACATAAATAGATAGATAAGTTATATTTATATATTTTGAGATTTAAATTACTTGAATATTGTAATGTTTAATTATTTTTTATTCATTTTAAATGTATATATGTTTTGTTGTTGCATTCTTGGGGCTACTTGCAATTATAAAATATTTATTGAGTTTAGTTAAAATTTGTTGATTGGAGTTATTTATTTTTTGTAGGTTTTTTAAAGCATGACAAAAACTTGAGTATAGTTTCTATATAAAAGAAACTTTGTCCAATTTTTTGTTAAATTATAAAATTCCTAACTCTCTAAAATCATAAAGTAAATTAAATTTTAGATTAACAAAAACTATGATTTTATGAATTTTTTCTTCTAAATATATTTTTTGTGTTAAAATATATATTTTTATCCAACTTGTAGACTCAAGAACAAACTTTAATAAATAACGGTAATGTTGTTGTGTCAATGTGCTTATCATCTCTCTTTTCAGGCTCAAAACACAAAAGTTTTTGAAAATCAGACAATAGTCCCAAAGGGACGTAGCGTGGTGACAAAGGGCTTGAAATCTGCACAGCAGGTCTCGAGTTCGAGTCAAGGCGTGCACCTCTTGTAAGAGCCTAGGACAACCAAAGTTTTACTCACTTACCTGGGCCCACAAAGTGCGTTTTTCAAGGAATGGGGTTTTCTCGAATCAAAAAAAAAAAAAATTACTTCAATTGATATCATGGTTCTCAATCATAATATTTAATTATATATCACGGGTAGTTACACAATAAAATTATAATTATTGTTATGGTTCATAACCATGATATTTTATCAAATATTAAATTTCTGAATTATAATATTAGTGAAATGTCATGATTTTTAAATTATATTATTTGATCAAAACTTTTCTATCATGTGATAATTCACTGTTTATTTGCATTTTGTATGATAATTGGCGAATTTATCCCACAAAAGCAACGGCCATTCTAGGTTCTAGAGAAAGGCAACATCATCGAATGTGAAAAGAAGCATGTTTTCTCCATTGGAAATGGTGGCCTCAGATATAGCTAGGCTGCATAAAGTGGGGGCAGTCTCCCTCATTATCAAGTGATTCGAGTCTGAAAAATTCTCTAACACGGAGCTTGAAGATTAGGATTTGTCAAAAATGGGCACCGACATGGGACCAAACGTGGAACTCGTGTTTGACCTTTTTATTTATTTATTATTATTTAAGTTTTCTGTCGATAAACTTTAGCAAGCTTATAATTAAAATGTCTAGGGAGGTGCAAATGACGTATGAACAATATGAGATCACTTGACGTATGAACAATACAAAAAAAAAAAGTTATATTGAGATCACTTGAGGCAATGTCCTGTTTAGTGAAATTATAGTAACTAATAAACAACTTTATATATATAAATATTCTTAGTTTTATATGAGTGTATATATTATTTTTCAGTGTATTTTTATTCAGAAATTGAATTTATTTACCAATTTACTTGTTTAATTATAAGCAAGTACAACAAAAAGTTATTCTGATAACAACTAATAAATAAAGGTTGGTTTTGGATAGGAAATTAATCAATTCTTCATTTAAAATATGAAGCTGTTATTATAAATTATAATAAAATAGGGAAATCTAATAAGGTGTTGATAGCTAGGGAAATCTAATAAGGTGTTGGAGTTAGTATAAATCTATCCATGAAATCTTTTTAATCAATTTAATGATTGTATTTTTTTTTTATATAAAATCTATTTATTAAGTGGTTATAAATTCGATTCTATCACTTTTATTTTTCTAATTAAATAAATAAATAATTAATTAAAAAATTAATATAAAATCATTTATTAAATGTTACCTAATAACTAACTAGCTGGAGGCGAAGCCGGGGTTTTTCTGTCCATTAATGAACACCATGTTTTGGAGAGCTATTCATCAATATGATATCTAAAACAAACAATAGGAACTACATAACAATTAACAAACATGAGATTCAAAATCAACGATAAATTAAAATTTTAATAATCAATAAATAGAATACTTGATATTAACATTTAGTTACTTGAATTTATAGATCTTATAGTGTGTATGATGAAGATTAGAACCTTGAACTTGTGAAAGAGAAAAATATAAATTATTATTATTTTTCAAAAATATTAGTATAAAACTAATTTCATTTAATTACTTTCTATAAAGAAATGATCAAAATGACACATATTATATAGTTAGATTTTGTAATATTTAGGAAAGCCAATTAATAATATTACTCTCAAAATATTCATACAATATTAAGAATATAATTTATAAATATAAGTAGTTATTTGCTGTAGCTTATAAAGAGACCACACGACACTCAAACATTTCATATATAACAATTATCAATAACAATAAAAAGTTACGTTTCCTTTATCTATTTTATTTTATTTATCAATAACAATCATTGTATAGTCTTTGTGATTAATTATTCCATGTAATATTATTTAATTGGCTTGTAATAATATTGTATACGATAACTATGGAAATACACTTAAAAATTTAAATTTTATTCATTCAAGTCTAAAGAAAAAAAGAATGACACGGAGCCAGCAAGTAGTGACTTCATCAACATCGATTGTCAACTTGCTGTCTGAAAATTGTGCTTGATGAGCCTTATCCTTTAAAAAGGATACTTTCGGTCATTGGGTTTTATTTTCTGAGAGTTGTGTGAATTTATTTAAGAGTGTAATTGTAGTTAATTTTTTTTTATTGTAATATATTAAAATAATATATTTTTTTAAAAAATTATTTTTAAAATTAATATATCAAAATAATTCAAAATATATAAAAAAATTATCAGGAAAATTATGCACTTTAAATTGTGTTGAAAAATTGCCAAGGACCTGTCATATTGAGGTGCTTGCTTTTAGTAGTGCAACGTCTGTCTAGCTGTTCCTCACTCCGAGGCTGTGTAGGAAACAAGAAGGATCCTTTTAAGTGTCGGAGAGTCATGATCGCGGTGGGCTCTCTGTTGATCTAAGGTGTTTGTCAGTCATGTCTTCTTTTGCATCACACTTGATTATTTGCTTTGAGCTGTAAGCATGTCAACCTGTCTGCTTTGTAAGCGAGGATTCTGAGATGGAAGAGGTGAGTTATAGTCTGTATACACGGTTTCTCATGAGAAAAGAGGTGAGGTTTGAGGATGATGCCTGTCTTTCTGGGTTTCGTTTGGTTTGGTGTTCTATAGTTATGGTAGGATTTTAGCATGGGAAAGTCCTCCGTACCTTCGTCTCTCGGCGAGGGGAGCGGCGAGGCGTTTTTTTCTTTCTGTTAAAATGAATCCATACGGCTTTGGAATAAGCGGCCTTGTCTTTTTAGCTCGGAATGTTGATGGTGAGTGGACATTGATAAATCTTGGGCTATGGCTCCATTAATCTGGGCTAAGTTTTTTGGGTTGTACTCGTAGGGTTGAGGGGTTTAGGATAAGCATTCTTGTGTTCAAGAAAAAAAAGTAGCAAAAAGAAAAAATTAAGTAAAAAAAAAAAACAAAAACAGCATCAAATTTATGTGAATAAATATTTTGTGGGTTTTACTGCCAAAAAATTTTTTTAAAATAATTTTTTCTATCATTGTACAATAAAAAAATGTTTGTCTTTTTAGTTTTTTTTATTTAATTTTTTTTTTCACATTTTAGCACTTAAAAAAAGTATTTATTTTAGCATCTTCATAAAAAAAAAACATGCATATTTTGACTTAATAACAAGAATATTAAGTCAATTAAGACTTGGCTAAAATCAAATAGGTCATTGGACCTACATACCAAAAAAATCAAAAAACCATGTCTTCTACAAAAATAATAAATAAACAAATAATGATAAAAACTCTTGATTTTCAAGATATTTTTTTCCTCAATCTTGGGGGAGTCCCTGGCCACCATTCATGGAGGCGCCACAAAGTTCATACACCAATTTCTCATGCTCTTCATTGTTATATCGTTTACTAACTTCATGATGAGTAACTAAAGAGACAATTTCTTGTATGGTTGGAATAAACAAGAAATATATCGTTAAAGTTATTTGAAAATTTAATCAAGGATACCAATTAAATTGTTAATTAAATATGGATTTAGTACTATTTGTAATAATAAAAACAAAAACTGAAAATAATAAACTTGTTTAGGTTATGATTAACAAGTAATCCATCCATAGTTAACTTTTACCATTCCTTTTCTTATAAATCAAAGAAATATTGAAATTTAGAAAGTTAATAAAACAGCAATCTAAAATGTATGTGAACATGTTGTAAATCAAGAGAGGCAAACTAGCACAAAAAACAATAAATTCATTTAAAGCAAACTTGTAGGGTTTTTTTTATCATTAATAAATTCAAAATTAGAAAAATTAATTATGAATTTAATAAAACAGCAATCTAAAATGTATGTGAACATCTTGTAAATCAAGAGAGGCAAACTAGCACAAAAAACAAGCCATGACTAATAAATTTATTGGAAGCAAACTTGTAGGGTTTTTTTATCACTAATATATTCAAAATTAGAAAAATTAATTATGAATAATAATGAACATTTTATCTTACTATTCATGATTATATGAAATACATGTATAGAGGTATATAGACTATATTAAATCAATAAGTTATCTCAAATTTCAAATAATAATGTTTAATTATTATTTTTCTTACTAACTTAGCAACTAAAAATCATACTGAAATATGCAAGTTCATGTAGTCATTTTACGTGTTTTGCAACACCACATAATATATAGAACCTACACATCCTCTGCACTTCCACTAATAGATTGGAATTCAATCAGAATCAAAAAGGCAAAAGATTGCTTGAATATGGTATTATTCAATGTTGAATATGTATAGCGTCGCTGTAATTGTCCACTTTTAAAAAAATTAATGTTTACCTAGTAAATATTAAAAAATAAAAAATTCTTATCTCTTATTAATAAAATATAAATTGAAAATCAACATCTAGAAATCTAATTGGTTTCATAAATAAGCGTTATGACACTCATCTCCACAATTTCGACAATAGCAAAAAGATTTTCGTCCAATACAAGAACGCAATCTTATCTTTTGGCATACCAAATCTAAGTGCGCCAATAGCAAATTAATGATTCCTCCAAGTGACCCACAGATCGTTTTCCTCCTCCATGAAAAAACAATAATATTCCAGGTCGAGGGACTGATCAGGGCCATTCAATCTATCCATTCGTAGGGATGTGAGGCTGAAAGTTGCCTCTGCCATCCCAAGCAAATTAAGGTTGGAATGGAAACAATACTGGGTCTACGCACTATGGATGAAACTGGACGCCATGATTACTTTATACTGTGACTACAGGACATGGCCCTCCTATAAAGGAACTTCCACTCTTTTTAACTCTTTTTTCGCTTTTTTTTTTTTTAAATTTAGTTATTTTTCACATATCTACTAATTTTTTTTATAATTTTAAAACTTTAACAAATTAACCTGGATCCCAACCGATCCAAAACTAAAACCAAGTTAAATTAAAAAAAAATAATAAAAAAAAAATCTAGTGTGATCCGGTTGACTCAGTTAAAAACCTGTTAACTTTTATTTTTTTTATTAAAACAACATTGTTTTGATTTTTTAAAAAAATTAATCTGGGCAACCCGGTCAAAACTCGGAACTTGAGTCTTGGACCGGACTGCGTCTGAAACTATGCATTTTTTTTATATAAAAATTATTCTTGAAATAAAATACTTTAATATAGAATATTAACTTGTTTGAGATAAATTAGAAGTAAATAAAAATTTAATTATAAAATATCCTTTATTGACATATAATATAAACCTAATAACTTAAAAGGTTAGAAGATTTTCTTATAATTTATATAATTAGAAGTAGAAAAGTTGAAATTATATATATATATTATAAGACCTAGTCTAAGTGGGTTATAGGCTGAAGTCACGTGCATTTACTTAACATGGACCCAGGTCTAGAATCCCAGGATAAGCCTAAATTGGGTTTATTGTAGAATAATTATTAGACTCACAATTTTTTTTTTTTGTCGGTATATAAATAAATGGTCTAGACAATAATCTTTCTCTTCCTAAGTAGGTTGTTTTCAAAGGCAAAGAAACATTGTTTTTAGGACAAAAAAATATATATACACACACACATATTACTTATTTTTATTTTTATTTTTATGGAAGGTGACTAATGTAAAGTGAAGGGAATTTATTTTAATAATCACCAAAATTAATTCTATTTTAATTTTGATTTTAATAAAAATAGATTGAAGAGAATATATTTTGCACACAAGCAATCGAGCTCTTTTATCAAATATGTTATATATATATATTTTTTTTTATATGTAAATTTTACTTATAATTTTTATAAAATATGTATTTAAATCTAACTGATCTTAGTTAATCATATTTTTTTTAAACTTATTTTTTTAAAATTACAATTACAAAAATTATCTAAAAACAAACACACTCTTTTATATATATATATATATATATATATATATATATATATAAAAAAGTAAATTAGAAAGAATGGTTTCACAGTCATCAAACAATAAGCTTTCATGACCAAGCTAATAACTCGCTATGCTCTTTCATAAATCACAATAATGATTTTTTTTAGACAAAGTCAGATTAAACTAAAGGTCACTTGAGTTAATATCGAATTAAATTATGGGTCACTCGAATAATGGCTCAAAAATTTTACTTAATAAAAGATTTCAAGAATAAATAAGGTATATCTATTTCTTTATCAAATGAAAATTGTCTTCCCTTAATAAAAGATTTCAAGTACAAAATGAAGATTAATTATACAAAAAAAAATAAAAAAAATATTTTTTAAATATTTTAAAACATCCCATTTATAATTTCCCTCAAGGCCCTCATTTATCTTAAGTCATGGAGATCTTCAACCATGCCATATCTATATCGCTTTTAAGAACTACTAGCTAGATTCTTTGAAATTTTAAAAAAAGAAAAGAAAAAAACAATAACTTAATTTATATGGAATTTGGATAATTTGTTTATCAGTGTAATCTCTCTCTCTCTAAACATTTTCTATTTAAGTGATTAAGATTTTGAGAATATTATCAATAAAAACGGGTTTTATTTTAAATTAAGTAGCTATTGTTTCAAATTTTAAAAGTAAATGTTTGGTTTAGAACTTGGTTTTGCCGAAAACATATACATGTGCATATTGTGCTTAGAGTTTAAGGATTTGTGCTTCACATTTCCAATGGAAGTCATGGGTGCCTCATTAAATATATAGAATGTCTTCAAATTTCAACATCTAAAATCATGCTTTCCCTTTACCATCGAACTCAAGTCTCCCACCTCAAGAATAAGTGGATATTTGCCTTATCATTGACTTGGGTCAATTGGCACTTAATTTGCTAATAATCTTAATTTTGTTTGCTTTCATCACTTGGAGAGTCTTCATCTTTGATTTCTTTGGTGCTGCTATGATTATTCTATTATGAGATGTTTGATTTCTTTGGTGCTGCTATGATTATTGAGATGTTTGAGAGTGTAATAATAATTATTTTTTAAAGTGTTTTTTTTACAAGGAAATGTATTAAAATATTATTTTTTTATTTTTAAAAAATTATTTTAAATATCAGTATATCAAAATAATCTAAAAATATTTTTAAAATATAAAAATAAATGATATTAATTATAAGATAGGTATATAAGATATAGATTCTAGTATTAGTTAGTGGGAGATAGTGGATTTACAACGTAAGTGAAAAGAACAGTATTTTCCCATTAAGAGTGCTCGAAATTAATTTCTTTTATCTTTGTTTAGGTTAATGGACATAATGAAGAAACTTCTCCGAAGGCCGGAGATCTTATAGTAATTAATAAAAAGTACTCGTCTCCATCCACTGAGATGGGATGCTAGTGTCGCACTTGGGTTTTATAAATGTATTTTTATTTTACAATATTGCCATTACCCAAAATTATGGACATCTTGAACTCATCTTTTTACAAAGTACTCCATTCTAATTATTCATTTGAAGGATTTTTGTGACATATTATAAAAACATTAAAAGATTTGAGGTGAATATACTAGTGATTATATGAACGGTGAATCATCTTTTTTTTTTTTTGCTTTTCATTTGTATTCTTTTTTTTTATTAAATTATTTTGCTTTTAATTTAATAATTGTTGCTTGATTTCATAAAGTTATGCTTGGTAAATCATGAAATGATATTTAGATTATGAATAGTGAATTATCTTAAACTTTTTTTCATTCACATCCTTCATTAATTTTATTAGTTATCTTTAATTCAAAATTGACTCTTTTAATTTATTTAATTAATTATATAATGTACATAAAGTTTTATTCTTAATGCTTTCAAATTAAGAATTTGTGAGTATCATTTCTGTTTTTTTTTTTTTTTTTGAAATATAGAAATATAAATATATTCCTATATATGTCGGAGGTTATTTCCCAGAAAATTCGTTCAAAATCCTTAGGTAAATTATAATTGCAACCTCAAAATTTGGATGTTTTTTCAATCAACCACCTGACTTTTCAAATTAGAAATTACAGCTTAATTACCCAATTCTTGGCCAAGACTTGAAAATAACCTGTGATCGCTTCTTATTATTCAGTCAATTTCGCACCCGCAATTTCATAAATACATGAATGAAGCTTCCTTTTTTGGTACAGAAATCTGTTTGTTTAATCATGGACAACACCAGAAAATAGTATTTAAATATTAAATGCTTTAATTAGTGGTTTCAAATCAAAGGCCAATTAAGCTAGAAAAGTTATCATTGGCCGAGACTTGATTTATTGCGTTACATTTTATTTAAATATTAAATGCTTTTATAGTATATAAGGCCGGCCCCGACGAGCCTATGAGCTGTGCAACACAACTACGTCCGAGAAGAGCTACTTTGTTTCCAATGGCCGCCCCAATTTGTTCCATCTCCCTTCTGAATGTTTTTCTTCTTCTATTCTCTTTGGAAAAGGGCTATGCTGTTGAAGAAAATGACGCTACGAAAAGCTATCTTCATGTTGTTAAAGTCAACTCTCTTCTGCCAACAACTGCCTGCAACCACTCTTCTAAAGGTTTATTCACCATTCGAGCAATCTTATCTTGATTCATGTTTATTAATTATACATATATTCAACCAAACATTAATTATACATATATTCAACTTGGTTGAATATTCTATGTTGTTTTAATCACGATTCTTTATTTAGATTTAATGTTTTTAAAAAATTATTTCAATTCAAGAGCTTAACCTATTAAATAAAATTATAATTTATATTATTCTTTAACAGATACATATGCAAAATAATTCTTTGAATGATACAACATGAATATCTAAATTTCTACTTTGAATTGTTGTCAAAAATAAAAATAAAATATTATTTTAATATATTTTTAATTAAAAAATATATTTTTAAAAGCTACATTGCATAACCGAATATACTCTTAGTTTAAAAAGATAAAAAGAACAATTGAAAATCATGTCTACTTGTCGTTTGTTTGTTTAACTACAATCCCTCTAAAAAAATCACTCCAAAAGCTTGATCTTTTTTTTTTTTTTTTTTCATTTTATAAGAACCCTCTAAACAAATACAAAAGTCATGCATGATATCTTACTAGCTGATATGGCGAGTCACGAATGATGTTTTATAAATAAATTACTTGTCACATAAAAGTTGTATAAATCATTATATTACATGTTATTATTGTTAATAAGACTTTTTAGTATAAACTCTCTCTTTTTGTAGTAAAATAATCAGGGGCAGAATGAGGGGTGCAAGTGGGGGTCACAGTCCCTTAAAGTTTAAAATGATCTTTGAAATTTAATATTTATTTTATAGAAGTTTAGCAAGTCAATATATTCTTGGACTCTCTCCAGTCTCAATTTCTTAGCTCTGCCCAGCCCCGCCCTATTTTATATCTAAAACTTTGAAATTCTTTTCAATAAAATGAATTCATGGATGGTTCAACACCTAATGTAATCACACTAATTCTAGGTTTATGCATTTCAGTTTCAAACAGTTTATCCCTGGAAGTGGTGCACAGGCGTGGCCCATGCATTGGTATAGTGAATCAAGAGAAAGGAGCAGATGCTCCTTCTAACATGGAAATCCTCCTTCGAGACCAATATCGAGTGGATTCAATTCGTGCTAGGCTCTCAAGTCGTGGCATGTTCCCGGAGAAGCAGGCTACATTGCCGGTCCAGTCTGGTGCATCTATCGGTGCTGGTGATTATGTTGTTACTGTGGGTCTCGGCACACCGAAACAAGAATTTACCCTCATATTCGACACCGGCAGCGATATCACTTGGACTCAATGTGAGCCATGCTCGAAGACTTGCTACAAACAGAAGGAGCCAAGGTTAAATCCGAGCAAGTCTACTTCATACAAGAACATTTCGTGTTCCTCGGCGTTGTGCAACTTAGTCGCGTCAGGTAAGAGATTCTCGATGGAAAAGTAACTCTAATGCATAGTACAAGCATAAAACTATACAATACTAACAAGTTGTAATAATTAAGGGGTCATTTGGTATTGAGTTTTTTATTTTTAAAAACATAAATAGAAAACTGTCTTTTAAACATAAAAAAAAAATCATTAATCAATTGTCAAAATTTTCCAAAATCAAGTAAAATGGTTTTAGAAATTTGTGTTGGTTTTGCTTTTTTTTTTTTTTTTTTTTAAAAAAATCAAAGCAAACAAGTTTTCTGTTTCTGTTTCACAAATTTGTAAATAGAAATATAAAACAGAAACCGTCAATGATATCAGATGATTCCTAAGTTTTTCGTCGCATTGGATTCTTTAGCGCATATATATATATATATATATGCGCGCTAAATGCTGGCTGATTTCTTATAAATGTTGTGATATCCAATGTCAAAACCTACCTTATTTGCCATTCAAGATAAAAAAAAATAAAAAAAAATCCACTATCTACGAATAATAATGAAGGCTTGACTACAAAATGTATTTATAATGCATTTTTCTCAAAATATTTGTATAATTCTCAAAGATTTCCCCTGAACTCAAATTTATATCGTAGATATTTTCTTAATTATATGACTAACATATAAACAATAAATTAATTGATGCGTGTTATCATCTTCGATTACATAACGAAAAACGTTTCTTCTTTTAGATCTATGCTCCTTGTACATTTGAACGAGATTCAATCCTAATTTTTCATTTTATAGCAGGGTGTTAACAATAAGATAAAAATTAAATCTATGCAGAAGGTAGCCAAAATTGTTCTTCTTCGACATGCCGTTACCAAGTGCAATATGGAGACGGCTCCTACTCAATCGGAATTTTTGCTGCAGAAACATTAACCCTTTCATCATCAAATGTGTTCAAGAACTTCTTATTTGGGTGCGGGCAACAAAACAATGGCCTATTTGGACGAGCAGCCGGTTTGCTGGGACTTGGTCGGACCAAGTTAGCCTTACCATCACAAACTGCTAAAAAATACAAAAAGCTCTTCTCTTATTGCCTACCGGCATCCTCCAGCTCCAAAGGTTACCTCAGTCTTGGTGGACAAGTCTCCAAGTCTGTGAAATTCACTCCTTTGTCTGCAGACTTTGACTCGACTCCATTTTACGGCCTGGACATAACCGGGCTAAGTGTTGGAGGGCGCAAGCTATCACTAGAGGAATCGGCTTTTTCAGCTGGAACCGTTATTGACTCTGGCACGGTCATCACGAGACTGTCTCCGACAGCATACTCCGAGCTCAGCTCAGCATTTCAAAATTTGATGACAGATTATCCTTCGACAAGTGGGTATTCTATTTTCGATACGTGCTATGATTTTAGTAAATATGACACGGTAAGGATACCCAAGGTTGGTGTGACCTTCAAAGGCGGAGTCGAGATGGATATTGATGTGTCAGGGATTTTGTATCCAGTGAACGGTTCGAAGAGGGTTTGCCTAGCTTTCGCAGGAAATGATGATGACAGCGATACATCAATTTTTGGAAATGTTCAGCAAAGGACTTATCAAGTGGTCTATGATGGTGCAAAAGGAAGGGTTGGATTTTCCCCTGGTGGTTGTAGCTGAAATGACAAACAAGAACCATGACCAATTGCAGCTCCATTACAAATAAAGGAGTGTAAGATCAGCTTATATGTGGATGCGAGCTGAAATGAAATATATAGGAAAAAATAATTAAAAGGTGTGTGTAGTAACTTAAGAAACTTTACATACAACATATGCAATAAGCTCTCTACAAAGGGACTGGGATTCAATTCTTTGTTCCTTTGCTTTGTACATGCAAGAAGCACAAAAAAGTCTGAGTTTCTGATAGTAAGTTTTGATGGCTCTTTTCGCTCTTGCTTACTCGAGTCATATCTTGTGATCTTGACCTCTAGGAGGGTACAATATCAGCGAGCCTTGATCTCTAGGTTACCAGCTTTGCCTTGCCTTTTTTCATGAAATCATGGAGTCAACCCTATTATGTGTTTGTCAAATGCCCCCCCAGTTTGATCATGTCTCCGAATGTTCAATTTGGGTTTTCTTGGGGGAATAAAATTTGGTTATTTATAAGGAGTTGTTTTCACAAAGAACTTTTAGACTTTCAAAGCTATTCCAAAAAATCATTTTGATGTTTGTTCAAAACAAACTTGTTCTGAAAGATTCAAGCGATTCTCATGGATATGTTTGCATAAGTGTTGAAAATTTTTTGTTTTGCTTTGGGTGAAGTGAAGTGATGTTTGCTTGGTCAAAAGGGTTCAAACTTTGATTTTCAAAGAACCAGTTTTCAAAGCATTCATTTTGCTTGCATGAATAATGACTTATTTTGCATGGAAAAGCAAAGTCTACCGATCTAGATTGCCTGCCTTTGATCAGAAAGGGCTTGATTGGACACGTAGGCTTTGGCTCTTGGCTATGAAGAAAAAGAATATTTATAGGCTCAAAAAGTGTTTAAGGGATTTCAAGACTAAGGATCACCAGTGCTTATATCCTAAATTTTTTTTTTCTTTTTTTCATGAATTTTTAGACCATGGAATTGATTTGCAAAATGGTCCACGGTGCCATCCAATGTTGGGCTTTTTTCTTTTGGTTTTGAGCATCATTATATTAGTGATTTTTATGGCATGCTCAGATATTTTTAGAACTTTTTCATACCCCCCATCTTTGTTTGGGCACTTTTGATCGTTGATGATTTTCTTTCATGCCCCCCAGGGTTGTTTGGGCACTTTAAGTCATTGAGGATTTTTTTTGCACTTGCCCCCTAGTGTATGGTGTGATCCCAGCCAATGTTACTTTCTTAAGAAAAAGTTATTAGGCTCAAAAGAGGACTGCAAGGGATTTTTTAGCATTGTGAAAGGATGATCAAAGATGGTCTTTCTTCATTTCAAATGCATGCAGTTATTGACAGGCTTTGCGTTCTCATGCGAATATGGTTTCTCATTATTCATGCAATCAAAACTCAGTTTTAAAGTTATTTCATGGTGTTCGGGTTGTCTTTCAGGTTTTTTAAGTGTTAAGATATCACTTGAATTTTCAGAACTTGTTTATTAGAACAAACACCAATTTGATTTTTGTTTTTGTATTAAAACTTTGATTTCTCAAAAATCCTTGTGAAAACATGGGGTTGATTAGTACTTAAAAGTGCATGTTTATCAAGGTTTTATATCATCATTTTGCACTTGAAGTATCAATAACTCCTTAACTAAAGCATGTTTTATAATAACAAGTCTAATACTATAAGATACCTTAATATATGGTAAATGTTCATCTTAAATGCAGGCATATCACATAAATCAAAGGATTGATTGATGAATTCAACTACTAAAATTTGTGAAGATAAAGAGAGGGTGAAGCTTAGAAAAGAGATATTGGTGCAGTCCAAACTGGAACACTATTCGGTAATTGGGTTATATGTCGAGTTCTAAATGTCCAAATGACCTTAAATTTTTACACAGATTTGGTAAGACATAGACCTACAACTTTCATGTTTTTATCAAGATCTAAGAAGGCCGTTTGCAAGTCTAAATTATAGCAACAACAGAGAAATCTGAATCTGTCCTATAACCCGAACACTATTCAGTGTTTGGCCTATATCTAGAGTTATAGAAGTCCAAATGACCTCCATTTTTTTTCCTGGAAAGCTGAGTCAATTTCCTACAACTTTCATGTTTTCAAGTGGACCCAGTTCTGATGCTAGCATTTTCGTTTTATTTAGACAAGAAGATAAGGATTTTCACCAAGTCAAGATGTGGCCACCCACTCAACAATTATTCATCAAATCAATAGTTCCAAATTTGGACCTATAAAAGGAGGCATTTGCCATGCATTTAGGCATTTTGGTGTTCAGATCAAGATCATGCTCTTACTCGTTTTCTTTGTATTTTGTAATGTTTAAGTTTTATTTGATGTTATATTAATCTCTTGTTTATGCTCTTGATTTCCTTTCCTTTATTTGTATAATTATGTTCTTATCTTGTTTATTTATGTTTCTTTCTTTCATTATGATTAGCTAAATCTATTATGTCAAGGTGAAAAGGGTACACTAATGGTGTAAGAATAAGTATAGTATAAACTCAACATGAACTTTAATGCTTGATATTAACATGTTTTATATTTATTATCTTTCTCACTCTTAATACCTTGCTTGTTAAATGGTTAATCTAGATTTGTGTTGAACAACCCTTGGTACAACAAATGCTTGGCACTTTCATAGCCCAACCGTATGGTATGACCTACACCTGTGCTATGAAAGGAACTTGATTTGTTGTTAACATAAGTTATCACCATGAATACCTGATAATATTTACAAGTATTGGCATTACTCGAATAAGATAATTAATGTATCATGTTAACAATTATAATCTAATTGAAACCTCCTTTGTGTGTGGTTTCCAATTAAGTAATAAGAGTTTATATTGTATTTATTTGAAGTACCATTAATGGAACCTCTAACCTTGACATTTGTTTTTATCATTGTTTAATCCTTACATTAATCTTCAATCTCAAAGTTCTCATTAACTTCTTCCTCTTCTTTTATTACTACTACTACTACTACTACTATTTACATTCTTGTTATATTTTATGTACATTAAGTATGTTCTGTGTTTGATCAAGGATCCTGACATTGTTGGTCTTTCCTTGTTCATTCGCATCAGAAATCTGTTTATATTATATAATATATCTCTTTGATCTTTTCATAAACTCAGTATATAGGCTGGAAACCTGTGACCCGATCTTTTAGATCATTCTCAGGTATAACAACGCTACGTACTGAGTATTATTATTATTATTATTACTATTAATATTATTATTACTATTACTATTATTGTTATTATTGTTGTTATTGTTATTATTGTTGTTATTATTATTGTTGTTGTATTGTTATTTATAATTTATACAATTAACCTCTCTGTGGTTCAACCCCGGTCTTGCCGGGTTATTTATTACTTCGACACTCCTGCACTTGGGAGAAAACATCAAGCTTTTGGTCGTGTCAAGTTTTTGGCGCTGTTGCCGAGGAGGTAAATTATTGTATAAATTATAATAGTTAATATATTTTCTCTTTTCTCTTTTCATTTTATCTAACTCTTATTTCTTTTGTTTTGTTTCTTGTTCTTCATTTTTGTTTTCTTCCTTTTATTCTTTTCTTACACGTGCATAAGAGTTTGGTCACGTACATTAAGTGGTTGACTTCGTAAGGTATCGTCATCATTTTCAGAAAATATGGCCGAAGAAGATAATCAATCGCTTCATAATGAGAATAATGAGAATAACCGTATGAGAACACTTAGAGACCACATGAATTCCACAAGAACAAGTGCACCCTCATGCATAGTTTTCCCTCCTAATGCATCTCATTTTAATTTTAAGCTCGGCATTATTCAACTTTTACCTTCTTTTCATGGTTTAGACCTAGAAAATCCATACTTGCATTTAAGGGAATTTGAGGAGGTCTGTAATACCTATAATGACTCAAAATTGTAGCATGAACACTATCAGATTAAAGCTTTTTCCTTTTTCATTAAAAGATAAAGCTAAAACATGGCTACAAAATTTGAGACCAGGATCTATTCGTGCTTGGGATGAAATGCAACAATAATTTTTAAAGAAGTTTTTTCCGTCTCACAGAACAAACTCTTTCAAAAGACAAATCATCACTTTCACTCAAAAGCCAGGAGAAACATTTTACCAATGTTGGGATAGGTATCGAGACTTGCTTAATACTTGCCCTCATCATGGTTTTGAAACATGGAGATTGGTTTCATATTTTTATGAAGGTTTAACACCTAGAGATAGGCAAATGGAGTACCTAGACTTGCTAGCTGAAAATGCTCAAAATTAGGACACTACAGTTACTTATGAGGCACCAAGTAAAACTCAACCTCATACATCTAGTGGAGGTATGCACAACCTTAGGGAAGATCATGACCTTCAAGCCAAGTTTGCATCTTTAGCTAGAAAAGTCGAAGCACTTGAATTGAAAACGAGTGGTCAATTAAAATCTGTTCAAGACATTGTGTGTCAAATCTGTGAAACCAAGGAACACTCAACAAATGATTATCCAACTTTGCCTTCTTTTAAGGAATGCCTTCATGAACAAGCCCATGCTTTAAACAGTTTCCAAAGGCCCAATCACAACCCATACTCACAAACGTATAACCCTGGTTGGAGAAATCACCCAAATTTCAGTTGGAAGAGTGATAGAAATAATACACAAACTTCACAGCCACCATTTCAAGCACACCATAATTTCCAAAATTCTCATGGATATGCACCTCCTTATGCTCCACCTCCTAGAATAAATCTTGAGGAAACATTGCATGCATTCATTGAAAAGCAGGAGACAATCAACACTCAACTTGCTCAAAGCATGACAGATTTTAAAGATGCTCTTGCAAAATTAACATCTGCTCTCAGTTTTCAAGAGAAAGGTAAGTTTCCATCTCAACCACAGCAAAATCCAAAGGGGCAAAACAATGCAAATACAATTAGTTCTGGAAGCCAACACATGGATAAAGTCAAATCAGTCATCACTCTTCGTAGTGGTAAGGTTATTGAAAAACCCACTCTTGAACCTTGTAAGAAAGATGAAGAGTCTATCTCTAAGGGTAAGGAAGAGGTTGAACCTGAACATTGCAAAGAAAAGG
Organism: Populus tomentosa; assembly: GCA_018804465.1. Taxonomy (NCBI): domain Eukaryota; kingdom Viridiplantae; phylum Streptophyta; class Magnoliopsida; order Malpighiales; family Salicaceae; genus Populus; species Populus tomentosa. Next base: position 1,243,587 of record CM032003.1, on the reverse strand, counting down.
CTGATTCCCTGCCAACACTCCCATTCCCTTATGCTATGACCAAACAAAGAAAAGTCAATCACAACTCTGAAATCTTTGAAACTTTCAAACATGTAAGGATCAATATACCTTTGTTGGAGGAACGAAATCAGGATGGCTATCAAACTTGTTGAATGCAACATCTTTGCCCGACTTCCGTCGAATATAGTTGTGCAGCGCCATTGATGCTACAACAATTTTAACTTGTGATTTGTAAGGAAACTCAAGCATTGTTTGCAAGATTCGACATCTTTTCTTCCAAACTCCAAATGTACGTTCAATTACACATCGTAATGATGAATGGACTCGGTTAAATAGTTCCTCCCAACTCTGAGGTTGTCCTTGTCGATGAAATTTTGGAAGATGATTTCTTTGCCCTCTATATGGACCCAAGTAACCGTACTCATTCGGATATCCCGAATCAACGAGATAATACTTCCCTACATAAATGTCAGAATTGTTTAACATTTACAAAAAACTTCATAGAAAAAAAAATTAGACCAGCTGAACAACAAACATATTTTTTCTTACATATGAATACCTTCCGGTGGCCGCGGAAATTGAATGTTTGTATTTCCAATCACCTCATAAAATATTCTTGTATCATGAGCACTACCTTTCCACCCAGCCCAAACAAATGTAAATTGCATGTCAAAGCTAGATGTTGCAATTATATTTTACGTCGGTATACCTTTTCTACCAATAAATGGTATTTGATTTTCTTGTGAACCATATGCACGTACATGTGTTCCATCAATCGCTCCAATGCAATTCTATAAAAACAAAAAATTTGTTGCCGAATCAATTTAATTGCACGTAAATATTTAACTACTTGTACAAAGTATTGCTTAACTTGAAATAGGGCATGTATCTCAGATTCATTTCAATTTCCAATGGTCTGTCACACCCGACATCGTGGCGATCTTAAGAATAAATCTTGATTAGGGAAAAAGAACATGTTTCTGGCATCTTGTTCTTTTAGGAAAAAGGTCTTGTTTAAGGAGTTGCCACCTAGTATTATGGTCACTAGGAACACTAACTGGTCAAGAGAGATCCTATGATATTGGACTGGTTGAGGCTAGGAAAGGTATTAGCACCCCTAGCGCACCCTACCTGAGGTAAGCTGCATTGCTGTTTTAATCTTAACTTGCTAAATTTTTTTGTTGATTTGTTTGTCAGAACGTATGATATTATTGACTCTAACTTCTTTTTTTTCTTTTTTAAAAAATGATGGTTTGATCATAATATTCCTAACTCTAGCGTCAATGAATATTTGATCTCGAATATTTCCAACTCTGGCGTCAGTAAATATTCCACCATAAATAATTCCAATTAAAAATTCAACCACGAATAATTCCAGCTCTGGTGTTGGTAAATATTCCACCACAAATAATTCTAATTAAAAATTCCACCATGAATAATTCCAACTCTAGCGTTGGTAAATATTCGTAGCCTAATATATATATATATATATATATATATATATATATATATATATATTAGGCTACGAATATTTACCAACGCTAGAGTTGGAATTATTCATGGTGGAATTTTTATTATTCATTGATATCAGTATCAGGAATATATATATATATATATTCCTGATACTGATATCAATGAATAAACAAAAAACATTTTTTTTAGAACATGTGAAATTTTTAACACCAGCACATTGATAAAAAGAAAATTTCTAACACATGCAAAAAAAATTTCTACACTTTTTATTTTTTTTTATTTTTTTATTATCTATATTTTTTTTGGGCCGCCCACTGGCTTGGCCAGTGGCCCGCCAGAGTTAATTAAACTGCACGCATGAAGCAATTTCACGCGTGCAGCAACTGTGCGAAGGTAATTAAATTACCTTCGCATAGTTCTTACATTTGCACAATTCCAAACAAGAATGAAGAGAGAATGAGAACGGCTTACCTGCTTCTGGAGATCGCGAGGAGTCTTGCAGCACGGTGATTTCGCTCTCGTCTGTGTATGACTGTCCCCTTCTGTTTTCCTTTTGTTTCGGTGATGATGAAGGTCACGGCTTGCTGCTTGGGTTCTTCCTTTTTCTGATTTGCGGGGGGGATTGAGGAGATAGTGATGTTAATGTTGGTTTTTCTGGGTTTCTATGTTTGCGTTTTCTCTGTTTTTTTTTGCTCTGTGTATTTTTTTTCTCTATTTTGCTCGGTTTCTTCCCTCTGTCTTGCTCTATTTTCTTGTCCTCGCGAGGTCGCCTTTGCTCAGCCTTTATAGAGCGGCGACAGCCTCGGTGGTGGTAACGGCTGGCCTCCTAAATGCTCCGTAACCGATGCCTTCAATGAAGAAACATCCGTGTTGGCTGCCAACGGACGAAACGCCTTTGCCTTTAATGGCAGAGCCATTGCAGAGTAAAGAGACGGTGAATAGGTCGCAAAATGACCCCATTTCCATGTTCCAAAGGCTGTGAATTTGGTCCTTGTAATTCTTATAATTTTGCAATCAAACCCCTGGTTAAAATGTAATTGAATCCTTGCATTTTTGTGCCACTTTCAAACTGGTCATTGGATTTTAATTTTTCAATTTGGACCCCAATTAAACCCCAAATTTTGATATTTCTTCAATTAAGTCCCTGATTGGATTAATTAAATTAATTCCAAGCTTAATTAAGTCAAAGAACTTATCAATTCTCCAATTAAACCCTTGATGAGATTAATTAAATTATTTTTCAAGCTTAATTAAGTCTCAAAACTTATCAATTCTCCAATTAAACCCTTAATTGGATTAATTAAATTAATTCCAAGCACAATTAAGTCTCAAAACTTATCAATTCTCCAATTAAGCCCTTAATTGGATTAATTAGATTAATTCTAAAGTTTAATTAAACCCCAAAACTTCCAATCATGTTGCCCTTAACCCAAATTTTAATTCATTCTTCATTTTACTTGTTTTTCATCTTTATTATTTTTTTTATCATCATTTTTTATCCTTTTTAGTAAATAAAATAATAATAATAATTAAAATAAAAATGGTCAAAAATTGGGTGATGACAGTTGCCCCCTCTTTATAATATTTACAATGCAAAGATATTGGAAAATTTTATTTTCTTTTAGCTTTGTGTAGTAAATTTATAAAGAAAAGTAGATAAAGAAAGAACCCTTTTTTTTTGAAATGGATGAAACTGTTTTGGGCAGCCTGCCTGATAATAAAAGAACGCGAAGAATTTCATGAGTGGTCTAATTGTTCTAGGCGACCTGTCCGGTGTTTGAAAAATACGTGAATTTCTCAAAAATGGTCACATTGTAATGGGTTACCGACCCAAAGAGAAAAATACAAGGATTTTTCAAAAGTGATCACATTGTAATGGGTTATCTGCCCAATAAAAAGAGAAAGGAAAATGAGGGCTCGAAAGCACACTCAAAAGGATGGTCAAGGGCTCGAAGGCGTGCTCGAAAAAGGTGAGAGCTCAAAAGTGCACTCAAAAAGAGGTGAGGGCTCGAAGGCACACTCAAAAGAATGGTCAAGGGCTCAAAGGCGCGCTCGAAAAGGAAGCGAGGGCTCAAAGGTGTGCTTGAAGGGAAGATAAGGGCTTAAAAGCACCTTAAAAATGATGATCAAAGGCTCGAAGGTGCATTTGAAGGAGGTGGAAAAACACGTAGATTTTCCAAGTGGCCTAATTCTCATGGGCGGCCTGCCCAGGATGAAAAATTCTCAAAATAAATTCAACAACAATTTCGATCTTTGGCCATTTCAAATTGGCCTTCCACTTGATGGATTCCGCTAGAAGTTTCTCTTATGAAATTTGCAAAACTCATTATCCAATGTCTCAAAATTTAGATGATATGCATGCATCTTTACCTAATGTTCTTGTCGTTTGATTGATGAGGACTTGCTACCTCTGATTTAAGTCCTCATTGTCGTTTGGCTTCTAGCCTACTCGAGTTAACTTTTGTAAGTCCTTTCTAAAATATTTATAATTTACACAGCTCATCCTTTATGGGGCCCATGATGACCCTTTCACTTGCTGGAAATTTGATCAACTTGAGACAATCATTCAATAATTCCTTATCTCACTATCAACAACATTCGATGTCACTTGTTGAAAAGATCAAGATGCCTTTTGCAAACAAGAATGTCCCCTTGACTGATTGTAGGAAATTTTCCTACCTCTTTTGTTCCTTAAAAGGATCAAATCCTCTTTTAAACATAGTGTTGCCCCCTTGTACGAGTCATTGTTCCAAAGTGTGCTCCATTAGAGACTCAGACAAATGATGGTTTTGAGTAACCCTTCTCTTCTTTTTTTTTTTTTTTAAAAAAACCTTGTCTAGAATGAATTTTTAAATCTTGATCTTGCATTTTGAAAACAAAAATTATTTTGATGTGAGTCTAAAACAATTTGCTTTTGAAATCTTGCAACTCCTTGGTTATTTTCTTTCTTGGAAAAGAGATTATTTGCTCTTGTGTTTGGCAATGAGGTCTTCGGTGAAATGCATCATGAGATAACCTTTTGTTTTTATAGGTTTTCAAAGTGGAAGGCTTGAGAAAAAGCTCGAGGTTTTATTTGAAAAAAACTTGTCTCTTTTTGAACACTCATTTTTATTAGCATGAATAATAATGAGTAGTTTGTTCTTGATGTCATGAATTTTATGAAAAAGTATTATTTGCATTTTGAGAGCATTGTTTATTGTTCTAAGTTGCTTGCTTGCTTGATTAGAAAGGACTTCTACAGGCACGTAACGTAGGCAGTGGTTTTTTGCTATGAAAGAAAAGGATTCATAAGGCTCAAAGAGTGTTTCAGGGTTTCAAAGACTGAAGATCACTATCAATAGTTTGACTCTTGATGTCATTCATATTTTCTTTTACCGCTCTTCTTTGATTTGCCTTTTTTTCTTTTTTTTTCTTTTTCATTGCTTTGCTAGAGCATACTCAATTTATCTTATTTATCACTTTTTCTTGTGATTTGGGCATACCCCCTAGCATTTGAGTTTCTTAGGCTTTTTTGCCTTCTAGCTTTCTCACAGCTTTATCATTTTTCTTGAACATTGAAATTTCACTTCCCCCTAGTGTGGGGTGTGATCTTAGTCAGGATTTTTTTGATGAAAGAAAAATTATTCAAGTTCAAAAAGGGATTGCAAGGGATGTACTTATTTTAGAACGTGAAAGGAATAACAAAAATGGCCTTTCCTCATTTCAAGCGCAAGCAACTATGATCAATAAACTTTGACCTCATCTAGTATGATGGTTTGGTCTTTGCAAAGATGTATTTCATGAGTCATAAACAACGAGTCCACTACATATCATTATTAATACATTTAAAAACACATGATTCAAGAGTCACGGGATCAGGGTGTTTATTCATTTCTTTTTTCTTTTTAGAGTTTGGTCACCTCTACGATAGAATGTCAAAATATTGTCTTTAAACAAACCTCAAATCATTTTTTTTTTCAAAAAGCAAATTCATGTTTTCAAAATTCATTCTAGCATTTGGTTGGGGAAATGAATCGAGTTTATGAGATCATGCGAGGTTGCAAAGGTGTATTGATAGATTCTTTGATATCGATAAACATTTATGAGAAAGATGGAAGGTATACAAAGAGAAGTTCTTGGCCGAAACTTTGATTTATTGATTTGATGAGGATTTATACAATCATGGATAATATTTCTTTACAGAATCAAAGTTCACTAGTCTTCTCAAATCTTCTCCATCCATTCCTGTCAATATCAACGCCCCTCTAGAGAATGCCTTCTTTACTACATATGGGCCCTCATAATTGGGCGCCCATTTGCTATAATCATCACTAGGAAGTATCAGGATTTTTCTTAATACAAGATCTCCCTCTTTGAATTCTCTTGGTCGAACTTTTCGGTCGTATGCTCTTGCTATCCTTTTTTGATACAATTGGTGGTGACAAATTGCAGCTAGTCTTTTTTCACCGATCATGTTTAACTGCTCATATCGTATTCTAGCCCATTTAGCTTCTTTAAGCTCATATTCCATGAGGACCCTTAAAGAGGGAATTTCTACTTCCAATGGTACCACTGCCTCCATTCCATATACTAAAGAGTATGGTGTAGCCCCGGTTGATGTCCTCACTGCTATTCGATACGCATGGAGAGAATAAGGAAGCCATTCATGCCAATCTTTGTAAGTGATCACCATCTTCTGAACAATCTTCTTTATATTTTTATTAGCAGCTTCTACGGCGCCGTTCATCTTGGGTCTGTAAGGGGACAAGTTGGAATGCTTGATCTTCCACTTTGTGCATAGCTCTTCTATCATCTTTCCATTGAAGTTTTGAGCATTATCAGTCACTACTCTCTCGGGTACACCGTATCTGCAGATTAGATCTTTCTCGATGAACCGCTTGACCACTTTCTGAGTCACATGGGCATATGAGCAAGCCTTTACCCATTTGGTGAAGTAATCAATTGCTACGAGGATAAAACGATGTTCGTTACTGGCTTTTGGATTAATAAGCCCAATCACATCCATTCCCCACATTGCAAAGGGCCAAGGAGACACCATGTTAAATAAGGGTGTATGAGGCGCATTGACTTTGTCGCTATACACTTGACATTTGTGGTACCTTCGGACAAAATTTATGCAATCCTTCTCCATGGTCAGCCAAAAATAACCTGCTCTTTGCATCTGCTTAGCCATCATGTGTCCGTTTATGTAGGTAGCACAAATTCCTCAGTGCACTTCTTGTAGGGCCTTTTTGGCTTCTAGATCACCCAGACACCTCAGCAAAGTCCCATCAAATGACCTTTTATACAAGATTTCCCCATCTATGTAGTACTCCATGACCATTCTTCTCAAGGTCCTTTTATCTATCTTCGTGGCTCCCGACGGGTACTCTTGATACTGGATGAATCTTTTTATATCCGTGTACCATGGGTCTTTGTCCGTTTCTTCTTCTATTGAACAACAATGAGAGGGAGAATTTCTGATCTCGATGCTTACAGACTGAATTTTGGCACCATAATCAATTATAGCCATAAAAGCTAAGGTAGCTAACGCATCGGCAAATTGATTTTTGTCTCTCCCCAAATAAGTAAATTCTATTTCATCAAAGCTTTCAGCTAATTTGGAGAGGTATTCCTGATATGGTCTTAATTTTTCATCCCTTGTCTGCCATTCACCTTTTACCTGACAGATTATTAGCATTGAGTCTCCATATAACTTTAATTTCCCTACCTTTATCTCTAATGCAGCTTCCAATCTGTGGATGCAAGCTTCATACTCAGCTGTGTTGTTTGTACAACTAAAGTGCAGCTTTACTGAGATGGGATATTGCTTTCCTTTTGGGAAGATTATCACAGCACCTGCCCCGTTGCCCGATACATTTACTGCGCCGTCAAAATACATGGCTCACCAACCACTATTCTCTTCCTTTTCCGTTACTAGCACATCTTCATCAGGAAAGTCAAAGTTCAATGGCTCATAATCCTCAATGGCATTATCGGCTAAATAATCAGCAATTGCGCTTCCTTTTACTGATTTACTTGTCATTTAGATGATGTCATACTCAGCCAGCAGTACTTGCCATGAGGCTATTCTACTCGACATGTATGGCTTTTCAAAGATATAGTTCAGTGGGTCCATTTTTGAGATCAACTAGGTAGTGTAGTATAACATATATTGTCGCAACCTCTTCTCACTCCACATATTGTAGCGGGATTCACACTCGGTGAACTTCTTACTCAAATAGTAGATGTCTTGCTTCTTTTTTCCTGACTCATTCTGTTGCCCCAACACACAACCCATAGTTGATTCGGTCATAGTTAAATACATGATGAGTGGCCTTCCGTGCACAGGCGGTACCAACAATGGTGGTTTTTGTAAGTACTGCTTGATTTTATCAAAAGCTTTTTAGCAATCTTCATCCCATGTTCCAGGATTCTTCTTTCGGAGTAATCGAAAAATCGGTTCACATGTGACTGTAAGTTGTGAGATAAATCGAGCAATGTAGTTTAAACGCCCCAAGAAACTTCAAACTGCTTTTTCAGTTTTAGGAGTTGGCATAACTTGTATGGCTTTTACTTTGTCAGGGTCTACCTATATGCCGTTGTTGCTTACCACAAAACCTAGCAACTTCCCAGATTTCACCCCAAATGTGCATATCACGGGGTTTAATTTCAACTAATATTCCCTCAATCTTTCAAATAATTTCTTTAGAGCTAGGATATAGTTTTCCTCATCCTTGGACTTGGCTATCATATCATCCATATATACCTCAATCTCTTTGTGCATCATGTCATGGAACAATGTCACCATCCATCGCTCTTTGATAAGTTGCTCCGGCATTCCCCATGGGGTGATGAATGTTGTTTTCTTCTTATCTTGCTTAGCCATCTTGATCTGATTGTACCCAGAGAAACCATCCATAAATGAAAAAGTAGAGCTCTTAGCAGCATTATCCACAAGTACATCTATATAGGGTAAAGGAAAATCATCCTTCGGGCTTGCTTTATTCAAATCACAAAAATCAACACGTACCCTGATCTTATCATCTTTCTTGGGTACTACTACAATGTTGGAGACCCATTGAGAATAATCAACCACTTCTAAAAATCCAGCATCCCATTGTTTTGTTATCTCCTCTTTTACCTTGATCAGAATATCAGGTCTTGTCCTCCTCAACTTTTGCTTAACAGGTTTACAACCTTCTATCAAAGGTAATTTATGCGCCACAATATCAGAATCCAAACCAGGCATATCAGCATATGACAAGGCAAACACATCATCATATTCTTGTAAAAGAACAATCAACTTTGTTCTTATGTCAGCGGCAATTAGCTTCCCTATTTTCAACTCTCTTTTATCAAGCTCGGTGCCCACATTTATCAATTCTAGTTCTTCTTTTGTAGGCTTCCATGTATGCTCAGATTGTTCTACCAGCTTTGTGAACTTTTTGAGGTCTTCCTCTCCAAATTCTTCCTCATCCATTGCAATTATAGTTTCATCAAATTTGGGCCAATTATTCTCAGTTTAATGAGTTTGTGAGTTTATCAATAATCCGCTTTCAGATTTCCTGAAAGCGGAAAGTGTTTTGGTTATAAATGTATAATTTCAGGAAAGTAAACAACAATCAAAGACAAGAAGGTATGATTGAAAGAAAACATGCATGATCTCATTAAAATTCAAAGGATAGAAGGGCTCAAACAAAACCTAATTGCCAATATATTGAGCCATCATTATTGGCAACGCATAATTATTCAAACAATAAAAACGTAAAGAAAGCATTATTTTTTGAAAACAATTGGGACCTCCATAATTTCCCAATTGTTTAACTTTTCCCCATCAGCTAATTTTCTCATGAATCTAGAGGGGTCATCTTCTAGAGCTCCCCAGTTAGTTGGGGTAGTGCTTTAAAGGGGCTCTCTTCGTCTTCAAAACCTCCTTTGGGTTCTTGTTTATTGATTCCTTCCAAATAATGAATGGTAGCGCCACTAAACTCCTTGCTCACCTTCTCAATTTCACCATCAACCTTTATCACTTGTGCAGGTCGTGGGAATGTCACGTGGATTGGTGGAATTTGTATCCGATCTTTATTAGGCTCCTTTCTTTCGATTCAAGCCAACGTCCTTTCCCTTTTAGACTCGATTGCTCTCTTGAAATCTGCCTTTCGTGGCTTAAAACCCAAACTGAACCTCTAATCAGCGCATTTCATTTTTATCACATTGATCCTCTCCGGCATTCCTGTTGTAGGGTCATACTGGAATGGCAGCCCATGCTTTAGAAAGTATATAGCAGCCATTTTTACTGCATAAAAAATTTCTAGCTTTCTTCGTGTAGTATTTTCTGGTACCCATTCAGCATTTACCACCTCAAATGCATGCAGATTTCCATATGTACTTCCTTCAGCTTCTATGTAAGGGACCGATATATTTCTTGTCATTGACAGAGTTTTCTCAGCTTTCACTGTCACCAAATTCCCATTGATGATGAACTTAAGCCGCTGATGTAAAAAAGATGTGACGGCTCGGGCTGCGTGGATCCAAGGCCTCCCCAATAAAATACTGTATGATGGATGGATATTCATTACTTATAACATTACTTGGAACGGCTGTGGGCCAATAACCAGTTCAATATCAATGTTCTTGATGATTGGTCTAGGTGACCCATCATATGCTTTGGCAGTCATGGTACTGGGCTTCATGTGAGAGGCATTAATAAGCATTTTATCCAACACATGTATTGGCAACACATTTAAACCAGAGCCATTATCTATGAGCACCTTCACAATAACACAATCCTTGCACTTTACGGTGATGTACAACGGCTTATTATGGCTGGCCCCCTCAGGATCAAGTTCATCATCAGTGAAGTAAAGATAGTTGGTGGCTTGAATTCTACCCACCAAATGCTCTATAGAATCATATGTGATGTCTTGAGGAACATATGCCTCGTTGGGAACCTTTTGAAGGGCATTCCGATGGAGTTATGAACTTAATATCAGTGATAACAAGGAAATCCTAGTTGGTGTCTTTTTAAGTTGTTCCACCATACTATATTCACTATGCCTCATCAATTTCAAAAACTCATTAGCTTCTTCATCACTTACTGGCTTATTAACTTCCTTCGTCTCTACCACACTCTTCCCTTTATCCTTTTTATGGTTTTCTAACTCTTTGGGAGTAAAGCTTCTCCCACTTCTAGTGAGTCCTCCTACCTCGGCATTGAAAACTAGGGTAGGACTTGGGCTACAAAAGGAATAACCATAATTATAAGGCGAAGCATTATAATTTCCGCTAGCAGTATTCGGAGGCTTGGTTAGGATCATTTTAGGTGGACCCCCTTCAGTTGGTTGATATCGACAAACTTCCTTCTTATTGCCATAACCAGTCAATGTTCCTACCAAGTCATCTTCTTCATGTTTCATTAATCTCAACACCCCTAGCGTCATCATGCTTTCCACCTCATAATTAAACTCCTCACAAGTGTCAATATTGTGCCCAAACTGCTGATGATATTTGCAGTATTCGCTCATGCCTCCTACAGCTTGCACATTGACTGGTATTTTGAGATACCTAGCTTGTTTCAACATCTCATACAAACTATCCATTATGACTTTCAGTATTGTTTTACCCTCTTTTCCCACCTCCAAGCTATTGACTCCCCCACTTCCTGAAGTGTGGTTTGGTAAAGGGTTGGATTTCACATTCAGGGAATCATCAAAGGAAATCCACCTCGCTTTGATAAGTTGGAGTATTTTCCTTTTGAATGCAATACATCCATCAATGTTATGACCAGGGGCACCGGCATGGTATTCGCATTTTTTATCATGTTTATACCAAGCAGGGAATGGTGGCTGTAAAGGGGGTAAAGGAACAAGTGCTATTTGGCCGATGGTCAGAAGCCTTTTATGCATTTCAGCGAGAGTTAGAGGCAATGGCGGAAGTTGTACTTGTTCCTCTGAGAAATTTCTTCTTGGGTGGTAGGTATTGTTGTTTGGGTTATTTGTGGGGTTATTTTGGTTGTGGGTAGGTGAAGCAAATTTTATGTTAGATATGGAAGGAGTAGGTGTGACGGTTTTAAAGTTATAATTGTCTTAGTAGACTTTCCTTCCTCTTCCTCCCCTCTCGACATTATCAATTTTTTATTCTTTCTTCCTTCCACCAAAACCTCTTTTTTCAATTGGATCTACAATTCTTGCCGCTCGAATAACATGTTTGATCCTTTCAGCTATGAAAACCAGATTAGAAAAATTCTGTGCGGCACTACTAACCAAGTACTGAAAATATGAGGCTTTGAAAGTGTTGGAAAATAAACCCGTCATTTCCCTCTCTAGCAATGGAGGGTTAACTTGTGTAGCTGCCTCACGCCATCTTTGGGCATACTCTCTTACAGACTCTTTATTTCCTTTTTCCATAGCTTGTAGACTTGATCTATCCGGGGCAACATCCATATTAAACTTATATTGCTTAATAAAATCATCCACCAAGTCCTTCCAACCTTTAATCTTGATGTTATCTAAACTCATATACCAGGCAAGAGCAGCATCACTCAGGCTGTCTTGGAAGAAATGGATCAATAACTTATCATGAACCACCTCCGCCATCTTATTACAATATGCTTTAAGATGGGTTATTGGGCATTAAGTTCCAGTATACTTGACAAACTCTGGTACTCTGAATTTCCTGGGAATAACCACATTAGGCACTAAACACATTTCGGCAACCTTTACTGGGTCATAAAAATTATTTCCTTCGATGACCCTCATTCTTTCTTCTAAAGTAGCTAGTTTCTCCTGACCATCCTCGTCCACCATTCTATCCCTTTGGGGCTCCTCTTCTCTTGGAACAATATGGGGAATCCTTATAGGGAATGCTGGTTGAGTAGGTAGAAAATGAGCAACATCATGAGGTTCTGATGGTAGAATGAAGGAAGTTGTAACCATTGGCTGGAATTGAGTTGTGAAAGATGGTTGAGAAGATGTTCCTTCTCCAAATTTGGATTTCAAAGCTTGCTCGAGCAGACTAGTACGCCTTTCTACATCCTCCTTTAGGCTTTCCATCTCTTTTTTATGTTGAGTTTCTAACTGAGCTTTCTCTTTATTGTCCATTTGTGTCTGTAAACGAGTGTTATGGACACGTTTCAGTGGGGGGCCTATATTTCACCTAGTATATGCAAAATGTGACATCTTATAAGCATATGCATGAATATGGATGCAAAATATTGGATGTGGATTCACTTTTTATGACATATGGTTGTTTTGCTTTAGATATGTGGTTTGAGCTTGAATCTGATATCATTGTTGTGATACTGAAAAGGAGATCTGCTTAGCCGTATGCCATTTAGACTTTCAACCATATATGAAAGAAAATTGTGGGTCTTACTTGTTATAACCCAATTTTTGACCATTTTATTTTTATTATTATTATTATTTTATTTATTGAAAAGGATAAAAAAATTGATGAAAAAAATAAAAACAATAATGATGATGAAATAATTGAAGAATGAATTAAATTTTGGGTTAAGGGCAATATGAATGGAAGTTTTGGGGTTTAATTAAACTTTGGAATTAATCTAATTAAGCTTGAAATTAATTTAATTATTCCAATTAAGAGTTTAATTGGAGAATTGATAAGTTTTGAGACTTAATTGAGCTTGGAATTAATCCAATTAAGGGTTTAATTGGAGAATTAATAAGTTTTGAGACTTAATTGAGCTTGGAATTAATTTAATTAATCCAATTAAGGGTTTAATTGGAGAATTGATAAGTTTTGAGACTTAATTGAGCTTGGAATTAATTTAATTAAGGATTTAATTAGAGAATTGATAAGTTTTGACACTTAATTAAGCTTGGAATTAATTTAATTAATCCAATTAAGGATTTAATTGGAGAATCGATAAGTTTTGAGGCTTAATTGGACTTGGATTTAATTAAATTAATTAAAGCAGGGACTTAATTGAAGAAATATTAAAAGTTGGGGTCAAAATTGCAAAATTAAAATCCAAGGGCTACATTGAAATTTTCGCGCAAATGCAGGGGGCCAATTACAGTTTAAACCAGGGGCTTAATTACAAAACTTTTAAAACTTCAAGGGCCAAATTGAAAATAACCATTAAACACCAAAAACGGTGCCGTTTCTCAGCACTGTTCATCTTCTTCAAACTCTTCAGTTGCCGGCCGCCACCATTACTCCTGCAATAACAGTCAATTGATTACTTGGTAACGGTGGAATGTTGTGGCTATAAAGCCGGAGAAAACAAGGAATCACGAGAGGAAAAAAGGGGGAGAAACACAGAACCGGGGGGAAGAAAAAAAAGAACCCCGAACAGAGGCGAAGAAAACCCAGGGAAGGGGAAGAAAATCACAAAACAAAGCAAGAAAAAATACCCAGGGGAAGCTAAACCCAGACTCGAAAAAACCAGGGAAACGGGGAGAGACCAGAGAAAGACCCGAGAAAAACAGAGCACGACAGAGAGAAAAAACAGAGCGAGACAGAGGGAAGAAACCCAGCCAAACCGAGAAAGAAAATACACAGTCAAAAACAAAATACAGAAAACGCAAGCATAGGAACCCAGAAAACCCAACATTAGCATCACCGTCTCCTCAATCCCCCTGCAAATCAAAGAAGGAAGAACCCAACAGCAAGCCGTGACCTTCATCGTCACCGAAACAAGAGGAAAACAGAAAGGGGAAGGTCATATAACAGACGAGAGAAATCACTGTGCTGCTAGCCTCCTCGCGATCTCCAGAAGCAGGTAAGCCATTCTCATTCTCTCTTCGTTCTGGTTTTGTAATTGTGCACAATGAGCGAACTGTGCGAAGGTAATTTAATTACCTTCGCACAGTTGATGCACACGTGAAATTGCTTCACGCGTGCATCCGATTAAAACCAGCCAGGCCACTGGCTTGGGCCAGTGGCCGGGCTGGCTGGGCCTAACCCAGCCCCTTTTGGGCTGAGCGGGGCCCGGCCCAAAAAAAAAAACATGTGCTGGGCTGGGCCAGACCCGGCCCGGTCCAAAAAAATACAAAAAAATAGAAAAAATAGAAAAATAAAAAGCAAAAAAATAAAAAAAATAAAAAGATAAAAAATGTGTATGCATGAATAAAAATAATGTAAATTTATTGGTTTATTCACTGACGCCAGAGTCAGGAATAAAAATACCAGTTTAAATTTATATTATTTTTATTCGTTGTATTTTTATTTTATTTAGCTAAAAAATAAAAAAATATGTGCATGCGTAAAAAATAAATTTATTTTTATTTATTCACTAGCGCTAGAATAGGGAATAAAAAACATTAATCTAATTTTTTCGTAGCTACGAATTTTTATCAACGCCAGAGTTGGAATTATTCGAGCTCGAATATTCACTGGCGCCAGAGTCAGGAATATTTAAACAAATTATCACAGCATAAACCAATAAAAATTTAGCAATTTAAGACAAAACCAGCAATGCAGTTTGCCTTAGGCAGAACGTTTAAGGGGTGATAATATCTTCCCTTTTACGTAACCAATCCCGAACCATAGAATCTCTGTTGACCAGTTAGGGTTCCTAGTGACCATAATACTAGGTGGCGACTCCTCAAACGAGATATTTTTCCCCCTAAAAGAACCGGATGCCAGAATCTGTTCTTTTTCCATAATAATTCAAGAGATTGGATTATTTTTTAGGGCCGCCGCGATGTCGGGTGCGACAGAATGGCGACTCCACTGGGGACCCTAGGATTAAGCTTTGTCTTTTGTCTTATTATTGCTATTTTTTTTATTTTGTATTTATTTGTTTATTTTTCCTATATTTACTGCTTTAGCATGCATCCTTATTTATGTTGTCATGCATCACTTTGAGAGCACACACTTGACAACCTAGGATAAGTGGGAAAGTAACGGTACCCCAATGGCTTTAGCCTGGGTAAGACTCGTGAAACCATCCAACTCTCGCTTGATTGTTTACTTGGAAGTGGTTGATATGCCAAACTGATTTTACTCAGGGCCTCTATCTTCACACTACTTGTAAGCCTCATATCGACCTTTCATGGACGATCACTGAGCATGCGAGAGACCCTTTTGAAATTAGATAATGACCAACCCTTTGATGCACTCAATAATTAAGATCTTTCTATTAGGTTGTCACCCCATGAAGGGCAAATTGGCATTTCATACGCATTTTTTTTTATTGCTTTAGCATTTTTGCATAATTGCATGATTTACATTTAGCAGGTTGAAATATAGGTCCCCCATTGAAACTCATTTATAACACTCGTTTGAGAAAAAGACAAATGGAAAACGAAGAAAGAGCCCAGTTGGAAGCCCAACATCAAAAAGAGGTGGACAATCTTAAGGAAGAAGTCGCAAGGCTTACTAGTCTACTCGAGCAGGCCTTGAGAGATAAATCCGGAAAAGCAACACTTATAGCTCAACCTGGAGATATGCATGTAACTCATTTCGATCCACAAAATCTGGGGGCAAATAGGGAGTCATCTGAATTTCAACAAGCTATGCATTTCCAGCCAGCATACCCTTCAAGAATTTCATCTACCACTGATTCCACCGAGAAAGAATCTCAAAAGGGCAAAATGGTGAAAGAAGAGGATTTGGAAAAATGGACTACCCTAGAGAAGAGGATAAGGGCAGTTGAGGGAAACCATTTGTGTGACCTGGTGAAAGCTGTCAATATGTGTTTGGTGCCCAACGTTGTCATTCCCAAAAAGTTTAGAGTGCCAGAATTTGTCAAATATACGGGAACTCAATGCCCTATAACTCATCTCAAAGCATACTGCAACAAAATGGCTGAGGTGGTTGATGATGAGAAACTGCTGATTCATTTTTTTCAAGACAGCTTGAGTGACGCTGCCCTCACTTGGTATATGCGATTGGACAATACCAAGGTTAAAAAATGGAAGGACTTAGTTGATGCCTTCATGAGGCAATATAAGTTCAATATAGACGTGGGTCCTGATCGGTTAAGCTTGCAAGCTATGGAGAAGAACAACAAGGAGTCCATAAGAGAATATGCCCGGAGATGGAGCGAGGTAGCTGCACAAGTTAATCCTCCCATGTTGGAAAAAGAGATGATTAGTTTATTTTCCAATACATTTAAAGCTCCGTACTTTGAATACTTGGTTAGAAGCTCTGCAAAACATTTCACTGACCTGGTTATTATAGCTGAGAGGATTGAACAAGCCATTGGGTTAGGCAAGATTGCTAACCCGACTAAGAAGAATGGTTTCACTGAAGGTGGTTGCCAAGACACTTATTGTTCCTATAGCTAATTGCTTCACACCGACTCCCAGAAATCAACTATTTTGAAGATAAAGCTATGGTGATAATAGGTCGAGAATGGTTTACATGCGACTGCAACTAAGTGTTGAAAAGATGCCCTTGTCAAGGAGAATGAATGATTGAAAAATTCCAGAAATTCCAATCAACGATCACTAAATGTTTAGCCCCTTTATGTGTTATCATGCCAGTATTCATATTGGCATAAGTTCTTTGTTGTTAAACTTCTTTTCCAAAGCTTCAATGAAATAATGAGTTTCTCATTCAATTGTGTTTGCGACCAATCATTATTCACCTTCTTAAGAGAGTTTTCTTATAAGGACTCACGAATACACCTTTGAAGCCTCGCGTGATCTCATAGACGCAATTCATCTCTTGTACCAAAATCCATTGCCCTATTGGAGTTTTAAAAAATTGATCTGGTATTTTGATTTCAAAAATAATTTGATGTTCTTTCAAAAATGATATTTTTAACATTTTACTTGTAAAATGACAAGTGAATCAAGCAACTCCATCATTGAGGTGATTAACTTATATACCAAAAAAAAAAATATTGTGAAAAAGAAAAGAAAAAAAGAAATGAATAAACACCCTTACCCCATGACTCTTGAATCATGTTGTTTTTAAATGTATGAATAATGGTATGTAGTGAACTCGTTGCTCATGACCCATGAAATGCATCTTTGCAAAGACCAAACTATCATACTAGATGAGGTCAAAGTTTATTGATCTTAACTGCTTGCGCTTGAAATGAGGAAAGGCCATCTTTGTTTTTCCTTTCACGTTCTGAAATAAGTACATCCCTTGCGATCCCTTTTTGAGCCTGAATAATTTTTCTTTCATGAAAAAATCCCGACTAGGATCACACCCCACACTGGGGCAAGAGAAAACTTCAATGAGAAAAGAGAAAAAGTCGTGAGAAAGCCAAAAAGGCATAAGAGCTCAATAAACTCAAATGCTAGGGGGCATGCCCAAATCACTAGAAAAAGTGACATCCAAGATAAAGTGAGTATGCCCTAGCAAAGCAATAAAAAAGAAGAAGCAGCAAATCAAAGAAATGCGGCAAAAGAAAATAGGAATTACGTCAAGAGTCAAACTGTTGATAGTGATCCTTAGTCTTTGAAACCCTGAAACACTCTTTGAGCCTTATGAATCCCTTTCTTTCATAGCCAAAAACCACAGCCTACGTTACGTGCCTGTAAAAGTCCTTTCTAATCAAGCAAGCAAGCAACCTGGAACAATAAACAATGCTCTCAAAATGCAAAGAATACTTTTTCATAAGATTCATGACATCAAGAATAAACTACTCATTATTATTCATGCTGATAAAAATGAATGATTCAAAAAGAGACAAATTTTTCTCATATAAAACCTCGAGCTTTTTCTCGAGCCCTTCACTTTGAAACAAAAGGTCATCTCATGACGTATTTTCACTGAAGATCTCATTGCCAAACACAAGAGCAAATAACCTTTTTTTTTTTTTTCTAAGAAAGAAAATAACCAAGGAGTTGCAAGATTTCAAGAGCAAATCGTTTTAGATTCACATCAAAATAATTTTTGTTTTCAAAATGCAAGATCAAGATTTCAAGATTCATTCTAGACCCATATTCCTTCATCAAAATGAACAAAAAGAGAAATGAGAGAATGGTCTTTTAAAACCATTATTTGTCTGAGTCGCTGGCAAAGCACACTTGGGGGCAATGACCAGTACAAGGGGCAGCATTGTATTTTCTTTTCTAGAAAAAAGAGAGGAATATTTCCTACAACCAGACAAAGGGGGCATAGCTCGATCCTTTCAACAAGTGACACCGAATGTTTCTAGCAGTGAAACGAGGGGTAATGAATAAGTCCTCTCAAATTATTGGACAAGTCAGAAATCTTCAGCAAATAAGTGAGTCGTAATGGGCACCACAAAGGCTGAGTTGTGTGAACAAATCTGGAAATAGATTTACATGGGCCAACTCGAGTGGGCTAGAAGCCAAGCGACAAAAATAACCCAAATCAGAGGTAGCAAGTCCTCATCAGTCAAGCAACAAGAAGACTAAGAAGAAATGGGGGCCTATATTTCAAATCAGGTAAAGATGCATGCATATCATCTAAACTTTGAGACATTGGACAATGAGTTTTGCAAATCTCATTAGAGAAAATTCCAACGGAATCCATCGAATGGAAGGCCAACTTGAAATGGCCAAAGATTGAAATTGTTGTTGAAAATTTTTCACTTTTGAGAATTTTTCATCCCGGGCAGGCCGCCTATAAGCAACAAGCCATCTGAAAAATCTTCTTGCTTTTCTTCCTCTTCGAGTGCCTTTGAGCACCCGCTTTCCTTTTCAAATGCCTTTGAGCATTCGCTTTCCCCTTCAAGTGCCTTTGAGCACCAGTGCCTCTGAGCACTCGCTTTCCCCTTCAAGTGCCTTTGAGCACCAGTGCCTCTGAGCACTCGCTTTCGCCTTCAAGTGCCTTTGAGCACTCACTTTACCCTTCGAGTGCCTTTGAGCACTCGTCTTCCTCTTCAAGTGCCTTTGAGCACTCGCTTTTCTCTTCGAGTGCCTCTGAGCACTTGTTTTTCTTTTCAAGTGCCTTTGAGCACTCGCTTTTCTCTTTAAGTGCCTTTGAGCACTCGGTTTTCTCTTCGAGTGCCTTTGAGCACCCGTTTTCCTTATTAAGTGCCTCTGAGCACTCGTTTCCTTCTCGAGCGCCTTTGAGCATTCGCTTTCACCTTCAAGTGCCTCTGAGCACCAGTGCCTCTGAGCACTCGCTTTTCCTTTTCAAGTGCCTTTGAGAACCAGTGCCTCTGAACACCAGTGCCTCTGAGCACTCGCTTTTCCCTTCAAGTGCCTTTGAGCACCAGTGCCTCTGAGCACTCGCTTTCGCCTTCAAGTGCCTCTGAGCACCAGTGCCTCTGAGCACTCGCTTTTCCTTTTCAAGTGCCTTTGAGCACCAGTGCCTCTGAGCACTCACTTTTCCCTTCAAGTGCCTCTGAGCACCAGTGCCTCTGAGCACTCGCTTTTCCCTTCAAGTGCCTTTGAGCACCAGTGCCTCTGAGCACTCGCTTTCACCTTCAAGTGCCTTTGAGCACTAGTGCCTCTAAGCACTCGCTTTCCCTTTCAAGTGCCTTTGAGCACTCATTTTCCTCTTTGAGCGCCTTTGAGCGCTCATTTTCTTATTGGAGTGCCTTTAAGCATTCGTTTTTCTCTTGGAACGCCTTTGAGCCTTCATTTTTTTTTTGGAGCGCCTTTGAGCCCTCCCTTTCCTCCTTAAGAGCCTTTGAGCCCTCACATTCTTTTGAGTGTGCGTTCGAGCCCTCATTTTCCTTTTTTTTACTTGGGTAGGTCACCCATCACAATGAGACCACTTCTAAAAAAAAAAAAAAAACAAAAAAAGTGGGTCGTCTTTCAAATGACTTGTTTCTTGATTTCTACATCTCTCTGTAAAGGTCATTTGTTCATCTACTCTTTTCAAGACTAAAAAAAAAAACAAAAACAAAAACAAAACAAAAAAGATGGATCGTTTTCCAAATGACTTGTTTCATGATTTCTACATCTCTCTTTAAAGGTCATGTGTCCATCTACCATTTTCAAGACTAAAAAAAAAAACAAAACAAAAAAAAGTGGGTCGTCTTTCAAATGACTTGTTTCTTGTTTTCAATCTCTGTAAAGGTCGTGTGCCAATCTACTGTTTTCAAAGTTTTCAAGACTAAAAAAAAAAGGGGTTCTTTCTCTATCTACTTTTCTTATAAATTTACTACACAAAGATAAAAGAAAAAGAAAATTTTCAATATCTTTGCATAGTAAATATTATAAAGAGGGGGCAACTGTTATAACCCAATTTTTGACCATTTTATTTTTATTATTATTATTATTTTATTTATTGAAAAGGATAAAAAAATTGATGAAAAAAATAAAAACAATAATGATGATGAAATAATTGAAGAATGAATTAAATTTTGGGTTAAGGGCAATATGAATGGAAGTTTTGGGGTTTAATTAAACTTTGGAATTAATCTAATTAAGCTTGAAATTAATTTAATTAATCCAATTAAGAGTTTAATTGGAGAATTGATAAGTTTTGAGACTTAATTGAGCTTGGAATTAATCCAATTAAGGGTTTAATTGGAGAATTAATAAGTTTTGAGACTTAATTGAGCTTGGAATTAATTTAATTAATCCAATTAAGGGTTTAATTGGAGAATTGATAAGTTTTGAGACTTAATTGAGCTTGGAATTAATTTAATTAAGGATTTAATTGGAGAATTGATAAGTTTTGACACTTAATTAAGCTTGGAATTAATTTAATTAATCCAATTAAGGATTTAATTGGAGAATCGATAAGTTTTGAGGCTTAATTGGACTTGGATTTAATTAAATTAATTAAAGCAGGGACTTAATTGAAGAAATATTAAAAGTTGGGGTCAAAATTGCAAAATTAAAATCCAAGGGCTACATTGAAATTTTCGCGCAAATGCAGGGGGCCAATTACAGTTTAAACCAGGGGCTTAATTACAAAACTTTTAAAACTTCAAGGGCCAAATTGAAAATAACCATTAAACACCTAAAACGGTGCCGTTTCTCAGCACTGTTCATCTTCTTCAAACTCTTCAGTTGCCGGCCGCCACCATTACTCCTGCAATAACAGTCAATTGATTACCTGGTAACGGTGGAATGTTGTGGCTATAAAGCCGGAGAAAACAAGGAATCACGAGAGGAAAAAAGGGGGAGAAACACAGAACCGGGGGGAAGAAAAAAAAGAACCCCGAACAGAGGCGAAGAAAACCCAGGGAAGGGGAAGAAAATCACAAAACAAAGCAAGAAAAAATACCCAGGGGAAGCTAAACCCAGACTCGAAAAAACCAGGGAAACGGGGAGAGACCAGAGAAAGACCCGAGAAAAACAGAGCACGACAGAGAGAAAAAACAGAGCGAGACAGAGGGAAGAAACCCAGCCAAACCGAGAAAGAAAATACACAGTCAAAAACAAAATACAGAAAACGCAAGCATAGGAACCCAGAAAACCCAACATTAGCATCACCGTCTCCTCAATCCCCCTGCAAATCAGAGAAGGAAGAACCCAACAGCAAGCCGTGACCTTCATCGTCACCGAAACAAGAGGAAAACAGAAAGGGGAAGGTCATATAACAGACGAGAGAAATCACTGTGCTGCTAGCCTCCTCGCGATCTCCAGAAGCAGGTAAGCCATTCTCATTCTCTCTTCGTTCTGGTTTTGTAATTGTGCACAATGAGCGAACTGTGCGAAGGTAATTTAATTACCTTCGCACAGTTGATGCACGCGTGAAATTGCTTCACGCGTGCATCCGATTAAAACCAGCCAGGCCACTGGCTTGGGCCAGTGGCCGGGCTGGCTGGGCCTAACCCAGCCCCTTTTAGGCTGAGCGGGGCCCGGCCCAAAAAAAAAACATGTGCTGGGCTGGGCCAGACCCGGCCCGGTCCAAAAAAATACAAAAAAATAGCAAAAATAGAAAAATAAAAAGCAGAAAAATAAAAAAATAAAAAGATAAAAAATGTGTATGCATGAATAAAAATAATGTAAATTTATTGGTTTATTCACTGACGCCAGAGTCAGGAATAAAAATACCAGTTTAAATTTATATTATTTTTATTCGTTGTATTTTTATTTTATTTAGCTAAAAAATAAAACAATATGTGCATGCGTAAAAAATAAATTTATTTTTATTTATTCACTAGCGCTAGAGTAGGAAATAAAAAAACATTAATCTAATTTTTTCGTAGCTACGAATTTTTATCAACGCCAGAATTGGAATTATTCGAGCTCGAATATTCACTGGCGCCAGAGTCAGGAATATTTAAACAAATTATCACAGCATAAACCAATAAAAATTTAGCAATTTAAGACAAAACCAGCAATGCAGTTTGCCTTAGGCAGAACGTTTAAGGGGTGATAATATCTTCCCTTTTACGTAACCAATCCCGAACCATAGAATCCCTGTTGACCAGTTAGGGTTCCTAGTGACCATAATACTAGGTGGCGACTCCTCAAACGAGATATTTTTCCCCCTAAAAGAACCGGATGCCAGAATCTGTTCTTTTTCCATAATAATTCAAGAGATTGGATTATTTTTTAGGGCCGCCGCGATGTCGTGGGTCTTACTCTTTATTATTTATTCCAAAGTTTTACATAAGAATTGATCTAATCTAATACAGGAGCCAAAGCACTGCCTTTATTAGCTACAACCCTTAAGAAAAGATCAATGTTATCTAAACTTTGTCGATACTTCATAATATCCCCTCCCACCTATCATGCTTCTACTCGTAACAAATGAGCCTCTGTGGCAGCACGATCAATCTGATCCTGTAGTTCCTTTATCCTCTTAGTATAGATTAAGTTGTTTCTGGATAGAAAGTTATTTGAAGTATCCAGTGTTTGATTGTGTTGTTCTAGCATTTTTCTACTTTCAATTAATTGCATTGTCTTCAACTTCTCTTTGGTCAGCTTGGATTTCAGTGCTTCCACCTCAATCTTATGGTTATGCATCCCTGTTCTTAGCTTTTCTTTACTATTAAATGCCTCAATCTCAGCTTGGTCTTTAAACTTATCTATATCCGCCATATGTGAGTCCAGTGCAGCTTGAGTTTTAGTAGCCAATTCTTCCCAATGCTTAGCTTTTCCCATCACGTCTTGGTTAATAGCTTTTTGCACTTCCAAGTCTTCCATCACCTTTATCCAGTATTGGCCCACATAGTCCCTCTCTTCTTCAACTACTTTTCTCGCAGCTTTTTCCTCAGTTAATTGATGCTCCAAAGACGCACTCAGCTCTTCCTTTGTTTTAAGCTCAGCTTGCAGTAGCCTTGTTCTCTTAATTCTTCTTCACAATCTACCCTTTTCCTTCATGTTCCCACAGGTTTAGAAACTGGATCCGCATAGGTGACTCCTCTATTACGCCATTCAGGATACCTTTCACTAACCATAGGACTCCTTAATCCGGTCTCCTTTTTCACATGCACTAGATATTTCCAATCCTGTTTAATGTCTTCTAGCATCTCACTGGTGACTCCTTTGTAGATTCTAGTGAATTAAGCTATACCCACTATTCTTGGAGTACTTTGTATGCCCCCAAGTTGTCTTGCAACCAAAGCAGGTGCATAACTAACATATCTGGTCACTCCCATTAATGGTACCCAAGGCTTCTTTCCACAACCCATTAGGCATGCTACATTCTTCATCCAAGGAGCTCTCCAAATAAAATTGCTTTGTGGAAGCTCTTGCAATTTTACCCTCCAATCATCTTCAGAAAAGTTTTCCCATTCACTTGACACAAATAGCTCAAGTGGCTTTTGATTGAACCACCAAAAATTTATGAATAATGGTGTCTTGGGTTCCATATGGCTTACCAACCAGATGAATAATAATGGAACACAACATCTCATAGAACCCTTTCCAATCTTCTTGCAATGGTTGAGTGATAAGAAAGTTTCAGCCAAAATCACGACAAAAGGATTAATCTTGGTCTTCTCATACTCAACAAACAAATTTACTACTTCTAGACTGATGATCCCAGCAGTTGAAGGACATAAGATTAGCCCAAATATCCCCAAAGCCAATATTATATATCCCTCCAATTTAGCACTTGGATTAGACTTTTTAGCAATCAGCAACTCTTCTAGTCGCTTCCATCTTAGACCACCAAAATTATTTTTCTCTCTATATAAGCTCATTTGATGGATTCTAAGCAACTTGGCTAGCTCCTCTATGGCATTCTCACCTTTGTGACAAAAGTATACCTTATGAACATCTTCAGGAAATTCTGTCAGAACACCGTATTCTTCAATGGTAGGCACCATATCGATGTTCCCAAATGCAAAGCATCGATAATCAGGATCCCAAAAATGAATTAAAGCTTTAATGGCTAATGGTAGCACTGGAACTTTCAAAAGATGCAAAATCCTCCCATATATCTTGGTAAATTATGTCTCATCGGCCAAGTATTTGGTGAGTGGAAACAAACGGCTTGCATCATTTATTATGCATCTCACATCTTTAAGTGGTGGTATTCCATTAACATCCAGTCTAAGACAGTACCCTTCAACCATGTGCAATGATTCAGATTCAAGCCCATACTCAATGGTGGTGATCTCACAATTAACAGTCATTATGTCAAAAACCTGTCATGAAAATGTCATATGTTAAGTTTTAGCCATTAAAATGCTTGAGGTAAGTTGCTATCTAGTTTTAAAAGGTCTCTCGCATGCTCAGTGATCGTCCTCGAAAGGTCAATATGAGGCTTACAAGTAGTGTAAAGATAAAGGCCCTGAGTAATATTAGTTTGGCATATCAACCACTTCCAAGTAAACAATCAAACGAGAGTTGGATGGTTTCACGAGTTTTACCCAGGCTAAAGCCATTGGGGTACCGTTACTCCCCTACTTAACTTAAAGTTGATATGATGAATAATGAAATGAGTGGCACATGGAGGCACAAATCTAATCCAATATATATATATATATATATATATATGAATGATATGAATAAATATGGATGCTAAAGCTATAAATAATAAGAAATAAATAAAAATGATAAATAAATAAAATATTCCACAGCCTCTTAACACAACATAACAAGCATTTTAGCAATTAACAAACAAAAAGCAAAGCTTAGTCAAGTCCCCAGTGGAGTCACCATTCTGTCACACCAGACATCGCGGTGACCTTAAAAATAAATCTTGATTAGGGAAAAAGAACAGATTTCTGGCATCTTGTTCTTTTAGGAAAAAGGTCTTGTTTAAGGAGTCGCCACCTAGTATTATGGTCACTAGGGACCCTAACTGGTCAAAAGAGATCCTATGATACAGGACTGGTTGAGGCTAAGGAAGGTATTAGCACCCCTAGCGCACCCTACCTGAGGTAAGCTGCATTGTTGTTTTAATCTTAACTTGCTAAAAAATTTTGTTGATTTGTGTGTAAGTACATATGATATTATTGACTCTAACTTCAATGAATAAACCTACAAAATAAATTTAAATCAATGCACGTGTATTTTTCTTTTTTTATTATTTTAAAAAAAATGATGGTTTGATCATAATATTTCTGACTCTGGCGTCAATGAATATTTGATCTCGAATATTTCCAACTCTGGCGTCGGTAAATATTCCACCATAAATAATTCCAATTAAAAATTTGACCACGAATAATTCCAACTCTGGTGTTGGTAAATATTCCACCACAAATAATTCCAATTAAAAATTCCACCACGAATAATTCTAACTCTGGCGTTGGTAAATATTTGTAGCCTAATATGCCTAATATATATATATATATATATATATATATATATATATATATATATATATATATATATATTATTCCTGATCCTGATATCAGTGAATAATAAAAAAACATTTTTTTTAGAACATGTGAAATTTTTAACACCAACATATTGATAAAAAAAACTTTTCTAAAACATGCAAAAAAAATTTCTACACTTTTTTTTTTTGGGCCGGCCACTGGCCCAAGCCAGTGGCCCAACAGACTTAATTAAACTGCACGTGTGAAGCAATTTCACGAGTGCAGCAACTGTGTGAAGGTAATTAAATTACCTCAATTCCAAGCAAGAATGAAGAGAGAATGAGAACGGCTTAACTGCTTCTGGAGGTTGCGAGGAGTCTTGCAGCACGATGATTTCCCTCTCATTTGTGTATGATTGTCCCCTTCTATTTTCCTTTTGTTTCAGTGATGATGAAGGCCACAGCTTTGTCGCACGTGTGCGGCGTCGCGGCGAAATTACATGTTCTTTCCATTTTAAATCTACAATGTAAATCTATCTATATATATTTGGCAAATATGGGGAGACAAGAAATTCTTGTCGTTTATTGGTGGAAAATGGAATGGGAGTCGCCACCTAGTATTTTGGTCACTAGGAACCCTAACTGGTCTCAGAGATCGGGTACGGGAACTGGTTGCGTAAAAGAGAAGGTATTAGCACCCCAAATACGCCCTACCTAAGGTAAGCTGCATTGTTTTATTGTCTGATAAAATCTAAGGTCTTTTCGTGTTTTTCTAGTTGTTGGTATGGTTCAAGAAAAGCCCTCCGCGGTAAGGAGATCCTTATCTTAATGGGTAATTCTGACGTTAACAAAAGAATTTAATATAAAGAATTTAATATTTGGAATACGTCTTACGTATAAGATCGTAACCCCAAATACTAAAAGAAAACACAATAATTTTTTTGGAATTTTTGAAATATTGGCCTAGTTCTCATGGCTTGAATAAACTGGTTATTGAAGCCAAAATACATGTTAATACATATATTGTTTTGAAATTTGCTTTGTTGTGTGAAAAATATGATGTTATATATATATATATATATATATATATATATATATATATATATATATATATTGGAGAGACTAGGCCGTATGCATGAAAACAAAATATTTTTTTTTAATAAACATTTTTTTTCTTGACGAAAACTGAGTATTTTAATATCGGATTTGTATCTTTACAGTATAAAAATACAAACCGGTATTGATCATAATACAGTAATAAAATTGCAGAAAAATCACAAATTCTTTGAAATAATTTTTGCAAAATTTTATTTTTTATTTTATTATATTTTTTTTGGGCTGGGCCCACGTGGCTGGGCTGAACCCAGCAGGCCTTTCGCGAATTATATTTTACGTGAACAGTGAAATAGCATTTCACTGTTCATGTGAATTATATTTGACAGTGGAGTGTAAGGAACAACGACGAGAAGGGAGGCAAACCTGGCAGTGGTGGAGAGGAAGTGCTCTGTTCCTGGTAGTGTTGGTGTCACGGCGGCTGACTGTGACGGTGGGCTTCCGGTGATTGCAGCGGTGGAGGCCGGAGTTGGCTGGCACTGAGACGGGGCACTGAGACGACTGGGCACTGCTCACGAAGGAAGATCCGGCGCCTTTGGAGTCTCGGTTTTCTGCTCCTTCTTTACTGTCCTTCGGCCTCCCCTCTTATTTCTCCATCTTCTCCGTAATGAGCTGCTGTTAGTAGCGGAGAGGAAAGGAGAGTGAAGGGCTGGCGCAGCCCGTTCTCTGGTCATGAAAAGACGAGGCTGTTCTGTGAAGAAGACGAGGTTGTTCTGTATATCCGGCCAGGGGTTTCTCTGGTTTTCTTCTTTAGAAGAGGGGCGGCAGTCAGGATCTTTTGGTTTACTTCAAAAGGAAGGGGAAATGAGGTCAGTGGAGATGGGAAGGGAGGTCTTGGCCGAGAGAGGGAGCTTCTGATGAGGGCAAGACACGGGGCTGTGAGTGGGAAACGTGGGAAGGAAAGGAAGAAATCTGCAGAAATCGGACTCTATTTATAGGCAGTGGAAGAGGGCAATCTTGTTTACTTTGGGAAAAAATTGCAGCCCTTGATTCAGTTGGAAAGCATCTCAACCGTTGGCTCAAAGTGTGCACCTCGAGCTGCCAAATTTGGCAGCTCAAGGCTGTGAACTGCCCGAGGTGGCCACTTTGAGCCACTCAACGAAGCCGTTTCGGCATTTATAGGCTCGAGCAGACAATTCTCGGAGATAGAGGGGTTTCAGGTGGCCATTTTGGTGCATGAGTTGTCAATTTTGGGGAACAAACGAGGCATTAAACGCGCCTGCAAAAGGGCTACCCAGACAGCTTCACGGGGAAGATGATGAACAGTAACCACACGAATTTATTTTTTTTAAATACTTATTATTTATTTATTATTTTTGTGGGGACCCAAAAATGGGTTACAATTTGTTTCAGTGATGATGAAGGCCACAGCTTGCTGCTTGAGTTCTTCCTTTTTTTGATTTGCAGGGGGGAATTGAGGAGACGGTGATATTAATGTTGGTTTTTCTGGGTTTCTATGTTTGCGTTTTCTCTGTTTTTTTTTTTTGCTCTGTGTATTTTCTTTTTCTCTATTTTGCTGGGTTTCTTCCCTCTGTCTTGCTCTATTTTCTTGTCCTCGCGAGGTTGCCCTTACTCAGCCTTTATAGAGCTAGCAACAGCCTCGGTGGTGGTAACGGCTGGCCTCCTAAATGCTCCGTAACCGATGCCTTCAATGAAGAAACGTCTGTGTTGGCTGCCAATGGATGAAACGCCTCTGCCTTTAATGGCAGAGCCATTGTAGAGTAAAGAGACGGTGAACAGTTCGCAAAACGACCCCGTTTCCATATTCCAAAGGCTGTGAATTTGGTCCTTGTAATTCTTATAATTTTGCAATCAAACCCCTGGTTAAAATGTAATTGAATCCTTGCATTTTTGTGCCACTTTCAAACTGGTCCTTGGATTTTAATTTTGCAATTTGGACCCCAATTAAACCCCAAATTTTGATATTTCTTCAATTGAGTCCCTGATTGGATTAATTAAATTAATTTCAAGCTTAATTAAGTCCAAAAACTTATCAATTCTCCAATTAAACCCTTGATGGGATTAATTAAATTAATTTTCAAGCTTAATTATGTCTCAAAACTTATCAATTCTCCAATTAAACCCTTAATTGGATTAATTAAATTAATTCCAAGCACAATTAAGTCTCAAAACTTATCAATTCTCCAATTAAGCCCTTGATTGGATTAATTAGATTAATTCCAAAGTTTAATTAAACCCCAAAACTTCCAATCATGTTGCCCTTAACCCAAATTCTAATTCATTCTTCATTTTACTTGTTTTTCATCATTATTATTTTTTTATCATCATTTTTTATCCTTTTCAGTAAATAAAATAATAATAATAATTAAAATAAAAATGGTGAAAATTTGGGTTATGACAGTGTTGTGAATTCTGGATCTACTGGTCTTATTAAATCAGCTGCTAGCAAGCACATAGAACGAAGAACCTCGTTGAAATTTCTTGAAACGGTTTCACCTGAATGCTGAAAACGCTCCTGCACTTCCCTATTCGACACACCGAGGGCTAAAGTGTAGAGAAACATGCCTACTTTCTCAATAACACTCATTCGTCTAGACGGTTTCAACCTGTACATCATTTCCAACTCATAAGCGAAACTCTTCAATGTGTTAGCATCCATCTGAAACATGTTCACACAATGCATCCAATGCACATTTAAAATTTCAATCAACCATCGCATGCCAGTGTTGTATGAATCCATACATGGCTCTTTATAAATATATGTATTATTATACAAAGCCAGTGGTCCAGCAGTGTAGATGACTAATTTAGTGCGATCACACTCTCTATGCCAAAATAAATTGCCAACGTCATCGTCATCCTGTTGATTTAAGTCGTCGTCTTGAACCTCGCTATTATAGTTCCCATAACCATCATCGAAACTACCTTCAAAACCACTTACAGAACTTGTACCAGCAAACCCATTAGACACATACCGACCAACATTATTCATAACATTTTCATAATGGTCATCAAAAAGCGCATTAAACCAGTTCGCGTCTATATCTACAAACAAAAATTAATATCAATTTTCAACCTGCAGAGTACTGGTACAAAATACATGTTCATTGAATAATTGTTTTGAATTTTTTTGTCGTTAATGACGGTCTTAACACAAAACATTTATGTTCGATCAAGCGCTACATATCAAACATCTTTATCTTATACGTAACTCATCCAATATTTTTCAACACAACAATAATTGTAATTTTCAACCTGCAACGTAACGGTAACATGACAGTTTTGTCTGCATAATTTGTTTACAATATTTTTAACATTAATGGTGACATCAATATTATTCATAACATCTACGTTGCAGCAATCCCTAATAAGCGAACTTATTTACGGCGACATTAACTTAAGTAAAAAAACATTTAATTTGAAGCGACCCCTACGAAACGAACAGATTTTACTTATAAGTTACGCATTCAATATTTTACAACACAACCTTAAATTCAACCCTCAAACCAGTGTTCAAACACCTTGGCATGCTTGAAATTAATTGGTGGTAGCCAATTAAGGTTTCTTGAGAAAAATAAGTAAAGAGAAGGGACTGCTGTATAAGTAGAAAAAAACCGTAAATGCACTTGTTTTTTTTATAGTAACAGCAGCCCTAAAATCATTTGCCACCTAAATTTGGTAACAAAACATAATGATAAAGCTTTATTAACTAAAAAGCATCCCTAAAATCAACAATTAACCTTCTAAAGTCAATGAACTTGATGTTGCAGAGTAAAAACAGACACAAAACCTCCTGAAACAGCCCTTAATACACGTGGGACTACTTGCAAATTTTGTGTCTAGCCAATGAAAATGCTTTGGAAAGATAATGCATCTTAAATAGAAACAAACGCACAGCACAAACCAAGATATATTTACTGACATACCCATCAGCAAACCTGTATTTGTACCATTACCAACCATTCAACCCAGCAACTCCCATTCAACCCACTATCAAACATTCAAGTAAGGAACAATACTGCACAACAGTAGCTGCCAATGAAGTCAATATACATTCAACCAATCAGCAGCCATTAAACTTATAAAAAACAATGCAATCCGTTAAGTTACAATATGAAATTCAAGGCTGAAAAAGCAAACTGAACACAAAGTTTTCCAGCCATTCAAACTAGGCTATAGAAGTCAACATGAAACCTACAATTACAGCTTGTAATAGGTACAACAATAACTGTTAAAAACATCTCAAACATAACCAATTAGCCTACAACTACAAATACAAAGGAAGTGCTCAACATATGATACGTTACAAGTTAAGAAACCTGGGAAAAACAGCAAAGGCATAACCGTTTGCATCAACCATTTTGCAATTCTGCGGCTGCAACAACACCTCATGAAACTCACCTTTTTGTGTACTGTTAACTGCGAAAAGATACATAAGCATACAATATGTTAACAGCTCATTGGAATACAAACCAAACATGATAAGTGTGCCAAACATTAAAAAACACTTCAAATATGAAATGCATGCAATAATTACCAAAACATATAAAACACAACAAAATTTAATTGTTGCAACATATAACACACAATAACATACATAACTGTAAGTTTTCCATATATCAAATGTAAACTTACTTCAAGGTCGGTAGTTTGCCCTTTGATCGAACATTAATTTCAGCCACTAAAATTTTCGGTCCATATCACCAATTGCTGCCCACATTTCCCTCCTACTTCTAACCATAAAAAACTCAGTTGCAAAACAATACAGCTCACTGCCAAACACCACTTCCTTAATGGAGTGAAACTCCTTCATCACCTCTTCTGTGCTACATCCTTTTTTATCCAAAACACTTGATGTGCATTCACTCTTGGTAGACACACTATCCACTAACTTATCTAATCGCGAAAACAATTGCAATCCCTTTCCGGCACCCCTTTTTTTTCTTATTTTGTTGGGAACTTTGTTGCACACCTTTTCTCTTCCCATTACTACTAGTGGGATTGCTTATGCTATTCGCAAAATTGACACTAGCCACCATATTATTGACATCGGCAACAAAATTTGAAAAAAAAAGGGTTCTAATTAACTGAGGGTCCTAATTAACTGCGTTAGTTTGCCTTTGACTGACACCATCTTCATCATAATTCAGACCCTGTGATGGAGCCCAAGCATATTGACCGTTAGCAACAGTGTTTGTAAACATGATATCATATTTCCACCCAACTTTGTTGAAATGTGTGTTGGGTTGCATACCTTACTCAATTGCTTTAATACATATGTCACAAAAAGCGTGCAACATCTCTCTAATCCAACAAGTCTTATCTTGTGATTAAGAATCATCCATGTTCTCAGTTAAAATGTTTTGTCTAATATACAATTAACAAGTTAATTTTCTAGAGGCGATGTAAAGGACATGTAATGCACAATTTATCTTAATTAATAAATCAAAACCTGAAATACAAAATGAAAATTGAGAACATAGACTTAACATAATCAACTTAACACTGTAATTGCTAGGTTTATTTCCATTAATGTTTCAACAAGCCAATGTTTGCATTGCCTAGTATTACTAATATTTCGTCAATTTGAATGCCAATGAAGATAATGATAATATATTAATATGTGATGTATAGAGCATTATAGTTGGCAGAAGTTTAGACAAAAAAAACCTTCAGTTTATATTCTACAAAAGAAAGCTTATATGTCACTCCTTTGACCTGTGAACGAAGACTATTTACAAGCATAGAAAGTACAAACACAAGAAAAAAGCAACAGATTTAACTCACCATCTCCCTTTCCTTGCAACAACAAAATCCCCACACAATCTTGTCCCTTCATATATACATTATAAACCGAAACTTTTGTCATCCCCTCTTAAAACTTTGAAACTTCCCTTCATGTTATACAATTGCAACCACAAAAATCCTATCCCGGAAACTTAAATTGCCACTCTAAACTAATAAACCAGGGCAAAAGAAACTCTTAATTTCCACAACACCAATATCCACATATTGCAAAATCCTATGCTCTCTTCTTTCCTGAGAAAAAAAAGACCATCCCCTTTTCACATTCCATACTCCGCAATCACATCCTTTATGTTTATTTAAATCCTATAATTTTTATCTTGTCCCAGTTGATTAAAAAAAAATTGTAGCAATTCTAGCTAACATAAAGTATTACTCCATTCTCTTCAAACCTTCCCCTGACAGCAATGACTAACCTTTTCTTGATTGAATTTACTAATTTAAAACAAAAACAAAGAATCATTCTACTAATGCTAAACCAAATTTAGCAGAGACAATGAAGGTAATGACCAGCTAGCTCCCATTTAAATAAAAAACCCACATCAAAACCAAAGTCTTTAACACGAAAGCACATGTATTTATGCCTAGCTATGCATAAAAGTGTAAGGAAATGTTCACATTTTGATGGTTTCACACCACGCAGAGCCAAAGGCACATGTAAAAAAAGAATCAGTGATATAAAGTAATTGTGGAACCGAAACAGAGCAACTGACCTTGAATTTTCTTGTGCAACCGAGACAAAGATTGGTAAGATGCTTGTGCTTGAGCTTTCCAGGAGGCTGATTTTATGCTCTCTTTGGTTCTGGCAAAGAAAACACATGACAAGAGAAAATTTTGGTTAGAGAAAATAGTTTGTTTTAGTTGATAAGGCATGATCTATACATTTTTTTAGGTCATGTGGGAAGAAAATTACTTCGGTCAGTGCGTGTGTTCTTCAATCGCGAAAGGAGTTCATCATGGACGTAGATCGATGGTAGATGGGCTTGATCTACACTCGGCTACAAACACGGGTAATGGTCTTTGTGAGAGAATGGACGAAAAGAGTGTGACAAGGTGTGCTTGCCACACTGAAAACGCGAGGAGGAGCATTGATTTTTTGAGAAGAGGGCAGCTGTGGAGGAGGGGAGACGACCGTGATGTTGAGGACAGATAGGGCTAATTAATTTTTTGGTAAAGGTTGCAGCATTTTCTAAACAACAGCCACGACAAAAGCAACATAAACTTGCTTTTGCTTATCCTGTATTTGGAACGTAATTTGTGTGGGCTCCATGGAGTTTGAAAACGTGGATAGTTGTTAACCAAACAGCTAGAACCGCAGGAAATATGGACGATCTCACATAACCAAACAGGTTCTAAGGTTGGAATGGAAACAATATTGGGTCTACGCACTATGGATGAAACTGGACACCATGATTACTTTATACTGTGACTACAGGACATGGCCCTCCTATAAAGGAACTTCCACTCTTTTTAACTCTTTTTTCGCTTTTTTTTTTTTAAAAAAAAAATTTGGTTATTTTTCCCACATATACTAATTTTTTTATAATTTTAAAACCTGGCCTGGTCTAGCAGATCGACTCAGAACCCGACCGGCCCGAGATTGAAACCAGGCCATGTTAAAGAAAAAATAAAGAAAGGAAAAACCTGGTGTGACCCGGTTAAAAACTCGTTGACTTTTGTTTTTTTACTAAAACAACGTTGTTTTGATTTTTTTAAAAAAATTAATTTGGACGACCCAGTCAAAACCCAAAAACTGGGTCTTGGACCGGACTGGGTTTGAAACTATGCATTTTTTTTATATAAAAATTATTCTTGAAATAAAATACTTTAATATAGAATATTAACTTGTTTAAGATATATTAGAAGTAAACAAAAATTTAATTATAAAATATCCTTTATTGACATATAATATAAATCTAAAAACTTAAAAGATTAGAAGATTTTCTTATAATTTATATAATTAGAAGTTGAAAAGCTGAAACTATATATATATATTATAAGACCTAGTCTAAGTGGGTTATAGGCTGAAGTCACGTGCATTTACTTAACATGGACCCAGGTCTAGAATCCCAGGACTATAAGCCTAAATTGGGTTTATTGTAGAATAATTATTAGACTCACAAAAAAATATTTTTTTGTCGGTATATAAATAAATGGTCTTGACAATAATCTTTCTCTTCCTAAGTAGTTTGTTTTCAAAGGCAAAGAAAAATTGTTTTTAAGCCAAAAAAAATGTCAGTTTTTTACTTTTTTTTATTTTTATTTTTATGGAGGGTGACTAAGGTAAAGTGAAGGGAATTTATTTTAATAATCACTAAAATTAATTATGCTTTAATTTTGATTTCAATAAAAATAAATTGAAGAGAATATGTTTTGCACACAAGTACTCGAGCTCTTTTACCATCCTTCATGCGTTTTCTACTCCATTTTCTTTAGTCATTCAATAGCATAGATTTGTTAAGTTTTGTTTGGTATTTATATCAAGTGATTAATAAAATTTTAGTAAATTTATTTTACTCATTCAATTTATTTAATATATATATATATATATATGTAAATTAGAAAGAAAGGTTTCACAGTCATCAAACAATAAGCTTTCATGAACAAGATCATAACCTGCTATGCTCTTTCATCGATCACATTGATCATTTTCTTTTTAGCAAAGTCAGATTAAACTAAAGGTTACTTGAAATAATATCGAATTAAATTATAGGTCACTCGAATAATGGCTCAAAGATTTTACTTAATAAAAGATTTCAAGAATAAATAAGGTATATTTATTACTTTATCAAATGAAAATTGTCTTCCCTTAATAAATGATTTCAAGTACAAAATGAAGATTAATTATACATAAAAAATAATAAAAAGATATTTTTTAAATATTTTAAAGCATCCCATTTATAATTTCCCTCAAGGCCCTCATTCATCTTAAGTCAGCGCTACATGGAGATCATCAACCATCCCATATCTATATCGCTTTTAAGAACTACTAGCTAGATTCTTTGAAATTTTGAAAAAAAAAAAACAATAACTTAATTTATATGGAATTTGGATAATTTGGTTATCAGTGTAATCTCTCTCTCTCTCTCTAAACATTTTCTATTTAAGTGATTTAGATTTTGAGAATATTATTAATAAGAACGGCTTTTATTTTAAATTAAGTAGCTATTGTTTCAAATTATAAAAGTAAATGTTTGGTTTAGAACTTGGGTTTGCCGAAAACATATACATGTGCATATTGTGCTTAGAGTTTAAAGAGTTTCGAGTTTAGTGGATTTGTGCTTCATTTCCAATGGAAGTCATGGGTGCCTCATTAAATATATAGAATGTCTTCAAATTTCAACATCTAAAATCATGCTTTCCCTTTACCATCGAACTCAAGTCTCCCACCTCAAGAATAAGTGGATATTTGCCTTATCATTGACTTGGGTCAATTGGCACTTAATTTGCTAATAATCTTAATTTTGTTTGCTTTCATCACTTGGAGAGTCTTCATCTTTGATTTCTTTGGTGCTGCTATGATTATTCTATTATGAGATGTTTGAGAGTGTAATAATAATTATTTTTTAAACTGTTTTTTTTACAAGGAAATGTATTAAAATATTATTTTTTATTTTTAAAAAATTATTTTAAATATCAGCATATTCAAATAATCTAAAAATACTTTTAAAATATAAAAATAAATGATATTAATTATAAGATAGGTATATAAGATATAGATTCTAGTATTAGTTAGTGGGAGATAGTGGATTTACAACGTAAGTGAAAAGAACAGTATTTTCCCATTAAGAGTGCTCGAAATTAATTTCTTTTATCTTTGTTTAGGTTAATGGACATAATGAAGAAACTTCTCCGAAGGCCGGAGATCTTATAGTAATTAATAAAAAGTACTCGTCTCCATCCACTGAGATGGGATGCTAGTGTCGCACTTGGGTTTTATAAATGTATTTTTATTTTACAATATTGCCATTACCCAAAATTATGGACATCTTGAACTCATCTTTTTACAAAGTACTCCATTCTAATTATTCATTTGAAGGATTTTTGTGACATATTATAAAAACATTAAAAGATTTGAGGTGAATATACTAGTGATTATATGAACGGTGAATCATCTTTTTTTTTTTTTGCTTTTCATTTGTATTCTTTTTTTTTATTAAATTATTTTGCTTTTAATTTAATAATTGTTGCTTGATTTCATAAAGTTATGCTTGGTAAATCATGAAATGATATTTAGATTATGAATAGTGAATTATCTTAAACTTTTTTTCATTCACATCCTTCATTAATTTTATTAGTTATCTTTAATTCAAAATTGACTCTTTTAATTTATTTAATTAATTATATAATGTACATAAAGTTTTATTCTTAATGCTTTCAAATTAAG
The DNA here is from genome assembly GCA_018804465.1 of Populus tomentosa. NCBI lineage: Eukaryota > Viridiplantae > Streptophyta > Magnoliopsida > Malpighiales > Salicaceae > Populus > Populus tomentosa. The sequence continues at coordinate 1,206,347 of CM032003.1, read as the reverse complement.
AATTTGTGAGTATCATTTCTGTTTTTTTTTTTTTTTTTGAAATATAGAAATATAAATATATTCCTATATATGTCGGAGGTTATTTCCCAGAAAATTCGTTCAAAATCCTTAGGTAAATTATAATTGCAACCTCAAAATTTGGATGTTTTTTTCAATCAACCTCCTGACTTTTCAAATTAGAAATTACAGCTTAATTACCCAATTCTTGGCCAAGACTTGAAAATAACCTGTGATCGCTTCTTATTATTCAGTCAATTTCGCACCCGCAATTTCATAAATACATGAATGAAGGTTCCTTTTTTGGTACAGAAATCTGTTTGTTTAATCATGGACAACACCAGAAAATAGTATTTAAATATTAAATGCTTTAATTAGTGGTTTCAAATCAAAGGCCAATTAAGCTAGAAAAGTTATCATTGGCCGAGACTTGATTTATTGCGTTACATTTTATTTAAATATTAAATGCTTTTATAGTATATAAGGCCGGCCCCGACGAGCCTATGAGCTGTGCAACACAACTACGTCCGAGAAGAGCTACTTTGTTTCCAATGGCCACCCCAATTTGTTCCATCTCCCTTCTGAATGTTTTTCTTCTTCTATTCTCTTTGGAAAAGGGCTATGCTGTTGAAGAAAATGAGGCTACGAAAAGCTATCTTCATGTTGTTAAAGTCAACTCTCTTCTGCCAACAACTGCCTGCAACCACTCTTCTAAAGGTTTATTCACCATTCGAGCAATCTTATCTTGATTCATGTTTATTAATTATACATATATTCAACTTGGTTGAATATCCTATATTGTTTTAATCACGATTCTTTATTTAGATTTGATGTTCTTAAAAAATTATTTCAATTCAATAGCTTAATTTATTAAATAAAATCATAATTTATATTATTCTCTAACAAATACATATGCAAAATAATTCTTTAAATGATACGACATGAATATCTAAATTTCTACTTTGATTTGTCAGCTTAGATTTCATTTGATAATGTAGTTCAATTTGTTTTTATAGTGTTTTTATCTAAAAATATATTAAATTGATATTTTTATAAATATTTTAATGATTTTAATATTTTGTTGTCAAAAATAAAAATAAAATATCATTTTAATATATTTTTAATTAAAAAATATATTTTTAAAAGCACTATATATTACATAGCCGAACATACTCTTAGTTTAAAAAGATAAAAACAACAATTGAAAGTCATGTCTACTTGTCGTTTGTTTGTTTAAGTACAATCCCTCTAAAAAAATCACTCCAAAAGCTTTATCCCTTTTATATATATATATAAGAACCCTCTAAACAAATACAAAAGTCATGCATGATATCTTACTAGCTGATATGGCGAGTCATGAATGATGTTTTATAAATAATTTACTTGTCACATAAATAAATCATTATATTACATGTTATTATTGTTAGTAAGACTTTTTAGTATAAACTCCCTCTTTTTGTAGTCAAATAATCTGGGGCAGAATGAGGGGTGCAAGTGGGGGTCACGGTCCCTTAAAGTTTAAAATAATCTTTGAAATTTAATATTTATTTTATTGAAGTTTAGCATGTCAATATATTCTTGGACTCTCTCCAATCTCAATTTCTTAGCTCTGCCCAGCCCTTCCCTGTTCTATATCTAAAACTTTGAAATTCTTTTCAATAAAATGAATTCATGGATGGTTCAACTTATTCCTAATTAAGACCTCCTCAGGTAATAAACACAGTCGAGGAGTGCCTACATGTAATCACACTAATTCAAGGTTTATGCATTTCAGTTTCAAACAGTTTATCCCTGGAAGTGGTGTACAGGCATGGCCCATGCATTGGTATAGTGAATCAAGAGAAAGGAGCAGATGCTCCTTCTAACATGGAAATCCTCCTTCGAGACCAATATCGAGTGGATTCAATTCATGCTAGGCTCTCAAGCCGTGGCATGTTCCCGGAGAAGCAGGCTACATTGCCGGTCCAGTCTGGTGCATCTATCGGTGCTGGTGATTATGTTGTTACTGTGGGTCTCGGCACACCGAAACAAGAATTTACCCTCATATTCGACACCGGCAGCGATATCACTTGGACTCAATGTGAGCCATGCGTGAACAGTTGCTACAAACAGAAGGAGCCAAGGTTAAATCCGAGCAAGTCTACTTCATACAAGAACATTTCGTGTTCCTCGGCGTTGTGCAACTTAGTCGCGTCAGGTAAGAAATTCTCGTAGGAAAAGTAACTCTAATGCATAGTGCAATAGTAAAGCATAAAACTATACAATACTAACAGTTGTAATAATTAAGGGGTCGCGTGGTATCGAGTTTTTTATTTTTTATTTTTTTATTTAAAAAAACATAAATAGAAAACTGTGTCTTTTCAACATAAAAAAAACCATCAATCAATTGTCAAAAATTTCCAAAATCAAGTAAAATGGTTTTAGAAATTTGTGTAAATTTTTGTTGGTTTTGCTTTTTTAAAAAAAAATCAAAGCAAACAAGTTTTCTGTTTCTGTTTCAAAAATTTGTAAATAAAAATATAAAACAGAAACCGTCAATGATATCAAATGATTCCTAAGTTTTTCGTCGCATTGGATTGTTTAGCGCGCGCGCTCTCTGGCGGAATTTCTTATAGAAGTTGTGATATCCAATGTCAAAACCTACCTTATTTGCCATTCAAGATTAAAAAAAAAAAAAAAAAAAAAAAAATCCACTAACTACGAATAATAATGAAGGCTTGACTACAAAATGTATTTATAATGCATTTTTCTCAAAATATTTGTATAATTCTCAAAGATTTCCCCTGAAACTCAATTTTATATCGTAGAAATTTTCTTAATTATATGACTAACATATAAACAATAAATTAATTGATGTGTTTTATCATCTTCGATTACATAACGAAAAACTTTTCTTCTTTTAAATCTATGCTCCTTGTACATTTGAACGAGACTCAATCCTAATTTTTCATTTTATAGCAGGGTGTTAACAATAAGATACAAATTAAATCTATGCTCCTTCTACTATGCAGAAGGTAGCCAAAGTTGTTCTTCTTCGACATGCCGTTACCAAGTGCAATATGGAGACGGCTCCTACTCAATCGGATTTTTTGCTGCAGAAACATTAACCCTTTCATCATCAAATGTGTTCGAGAACTTCTTATTTGGGTGCGGGCAACAAAACGATGGCCTATTTGGACGAGCAGCCGGTTTGCTGGGACTTGGTCGGACCAAGTTAGCCTTACCATCACAAACTGCTAAAAAATACAAAAAGCTCTTCTCTTATTGCCTACCGGCATCCTCCAGCTCCAAAGGTTACCTCAGTCTTGGTGGACAAGTCTCCAAGTCTGTGAAATTCACTCCTTTGTCTGCAGACTTTGACTCGACGCCATTTTACGGCCTGGACATAACCGGGCTAAGTGTTGGAGGGCGCAAGCTATCACTAGAGGAATCGGCTTTTTCAGCTGGAACCGTTATTGACTCTGGCACGGTCATCACGAGACTGTCTCCGACAGCATACTCCGAGCTCAGCTCAGCATTTCAAAATTTGATGACAGATTATCCTTCGACAAGTGGTTATTCTATTTTCGATACGTGCTATGATTTTAGTAAATATGACACGGTAAGGATACCCAAGGTTGGTGTGACCTTCAAAGGCGGAGTCGAGATGGATATTGATGTGTCAGGGATTTTGTATCCAGTGAACGGTTCGAAGAGGGTTTGCCTAGCTTTCGCAGGAAATGATGATGATAGCGATACATCAATTTTTGGAAATGTTCAGCAAAGGACTTATCAAGTGGTTTATGATGGTGCAAAAGGAAGGGTTGGATTTGCCCCTGGTGGTTGTAGCTGAAATGACAAACAAAAACCATGACCAATTGCAGCTCCATTACAAATAAATGAATGTAAGATCAGCTTAATTATATGTGGATGCGAGCTGAAATGAAATATATAGGAAAAAATAATTAAAAGGTGTGTGTAGTAACTTGAGAAACTTTACATACAACATATGCAATAAGCTCTCTACAAAGGGACTGGGATTCAATTCTTTGTTCCTTTGCTTTGTAAATGCAAGAAGCACAAAAAAGTATTCTAGCTGAAAGGGAGCGGTAGGAGATGCTTCATAGGGTTGAAGCTAGTATGAGTGCTTTAAGCTAAAACATTATGTGGAATTTATAGCTTCTTTATCAACAATAACGACCTTCTTGTGGTGAAATGAGGTTATTACAATTCCAGAGGATATTTTAGAAGTAAAATGGAATGAATTAGAGATTGCTTGTCAAGAAAAACCTATCGTGGGTAAGAATAATAGCTCATATTAGCTTTATATTACATCAAGTTGGATATCCCATATTGATTATCTATTACCTTAGATTAACACCATGTAGGATATTGTCTCAAATCTCATTATCATTTTGCTAGCAGAAACATGGCCACCTAGCTACAACCCTATCAGACAGCGTAGAATCTTGCTGGGATATTTTAAATAGAAAAAAACATTGGCAAGTGTTTCACGTTTTGTCCTATGATACCCTATATCTTCACAAACCTTTGTTTCTAGTCTTCGTTAGCCACTTGAAGGAGTTTTCACTAGATAATCAGTGAGGGTCTGCCCACAATTAGCCAGCCTGTTCATATGAGAACATCATTATGATGTCTTTTTATTACTTGAGGGGCCTCCCAACCCCATTTTCGTGATTAATATATTGATTCAAAGTTTCTAAATACACTAATAAACTAAAATATTTAGTGTTTGGTATACTTGGAAAATGATGAATTTTGGTATGCTGGAAAATGATGAATTGAACAAGATAATTTTTTATAAAGTTTTTTGGTGTACTTTTGAACAATACATAAATTAAATTTTCAAATTATCTTCCTTGGTCTTAAACTCTATTTTTTTTCCGTTTATTTTTCTTCTAATCTTGAGCTTAGATTTTGTTATTGTAAATGTATTTTGAGTAATATTTCCTTGAGTTGGTGGACCCTTTTTAGAAGTGTAATTAAATAAGATGATGTTGTCGGAATTCTAAAAGGCTGGTTGCATTCATTTTGTTTGCATTAAGAAATAAGCTATAAAGTCATAAAGATAAATGATTGATCCTTAATAATAATATATTTTTATTTGAATATGATTTTAAATTTTTCTCCAACTAAATACCTTCTATTTATTGTAATAACTCAATTTTTAACCTTTTTTTTGTATATATTTTGAAAATTAGAAAAATAATATATATGTTTTTAGTAAATTTAGTCATTTTGTTATTCTTGTCATTTTTATTTAATTTTTGTGTGATAGAAATAAATCATGAAAATCATTAAAAAGAATATAAAATCTAAAAAAAATACATAGCTCGAGTTAAAATCAGACCAATAGTTGAGTATCTCAAGCAAAAACAAAGTTTGAAAATTTTTGGGTCATAATTAAGGATTGAATTGAAAATAAATTGAAGAAAAATGGTTTAATTTAATTTAATTTGACTACGATTGAAAGAAATTAGAAGTTCAAAGATGATTTTGAAATGAATATCCAATTTAGAAAATCAATTAAGGGCTTAATTATTAAAAAAGATTATAATTAGGAGTCGATTTGGCTTTAAAATGAAGAATTGAAGAAATAAAAGTCATATGAGAGCAATAGAAAAATCAAAGGGCATGTTGTAGTTTATTCAGGGGTGAAATTAAAAAAAAAAGAGAAAAAGATGAAAATTGACCAAAATAAACAAATTGGGAGTCTAGGTACCGAAGAGCAAAAGATGTCGAAGTGGAGGGTTTAGACTGAAATTGGCACGATTAAATTAGAAAAAACCTAATCCCAATTGAGAAAGAAAAATGACACCAATCTCACATTATGTGAAACAGTGCGCTTTGTTTAAATTGAGGAAGAACACGCTTTGAATATTCTTTTGTATTTTTTGAATTTTTTTTTTTTTTGCATTAAAAACAAAAACATGATTTATTTATTTTTTGAAGAAAATTGGCAATATATAATTTGAAACATAAATGGTTTTTTTATAAAGAAATTTTTTTATTGTTTTTATTTTTATTTTTTTAAAACTAGTTTATATAATACTGAAAAACATCTTACTTATAAACTCACAATCTCAAATACTAAATAAAACAAAATGGTACAAAAGACATGAGATTAATTGTAAAATGGTTTTTTTTTCCAAAAATCTATAAGAAAAGGAAAAATTGAAATCAAATAAGGTTGCTTTTGTCAATGCAACCCGATCCAAATACCCATGCCAGCCCATTTGCACAGCCAAACTTAGGCCAATACAAAGGCTTGTCTTGAAAGTAGGTGAGTTGAGCAAGATAATCAAGCTCGAATTAAAGACAAAAAACAGCCCATTCCCTTAATTTTAAAACAGCTCATACTGGCCTCAGTTATATTTTCTTTCAAAAAGAAAAAATAAGAACATTGCAAGTCGTTTTTTTATGGATAAAAACGACAACAATAGAGAAAATCTACCCAGAACCTGATGCAAACCTCGTGATCATGTGGTCACGCAACCCACACGTAGACACCAGTTCCCAGAAAGCCAAGTAAATCAGGTTTGATAGGAGTGTGACACAAAGATAACTTGTACCTAGGCACCAACACTATTGGAAACGGAGACCCCCACCCAACGAATATTGATTCGCGAACGAGAAGTATAAGGATGACGCCACGAAGACAGTTGTTCTTCGATAAGTCGTTTTCAGTTCTTTACAGAACCATGGAAGGGAGATTATCTCACCATCACACACACACACACAAAGTGTGGCAAACAAGAAGTTTTATTAATTTGAATTGTCCTCCTTACATGTCTGGTTATGCCCTTATTTATAGTGACTGCAAACTAAAATAAACCCTAATGGACCTCTTATGTGGACTTATATGATGCCCACTTACAATTAAGCCCAAATAATATAAATAAACCCTAAACTAAGAAGAAAATAACAATAAAATAAATAAATCCGAATTTAATATCCTAAATATGATAGGATCAGATTTGTAGCCCTTTAGAAGTCCTATATAAGCTAGGAGAATCAAATATGAAGGTAGAATTAGTTCTGAAATCATCTTTCCTTTTTGTAGCTAGGATGAATAAGGAATTCTTGTAAGAAAAGGATTCTGAAACATTTATGAATCCTTGCCACACTTGGAAACTATGTTACAGCCCATTAAAGATCTTTGTAGAATTAGAAGATTCCCAAAATAAGCTGCCGCATCCTTTTAGGAAAAGAATCCTAGCCAAATAGGAAGTCCACAAGTCAAAAGGAAGTAAATAACAAAACCCGTACAGCCTCTGTTGACCCGTGTTTGGATGACTTTCTGAACTCCGATTGACATGATATTTTAACCCAAGGTACGAAAACATGTCAAGAGCTTCCACGTAAAATTTCACCCCGATCCAACGGTAGGATTGAGAATTATAAATATTTATGTAAAACTGGATAGTTGCACATTTTACGTCAAAATCCGAATTTGACCTTGCCTGGATCGTATCATTCCCTCTCTCTTCAAGATGATTCATCCTCGAATCACGAACAAGTTGAATGGACAATTCCTTAGCCTCATTTTGAAGCCTTTGGAATTCTTTTCTTGCCAATAATCGTCGCCAACAACTTTGGATGAAAGTAGCACCCGTTCTCTTTCGTATTTCATCATTGCAACATTTTTTCTCCTCTCTTTTTGAAGCTTGCTGCGCATTGACTATTGTCGTTAACACATCAAGTTCTTGCTTCATCTCCCTAAGAATACGAGAGAGACTCTTGGATTCTTTTTTTAGAGCACCAATCTCTTTATTTTTGTCCCTTTGATACCACCTCTCCTTTTGAATCCTCCTTTTCTTTTGCCATAACAACTCATCAAAATACATGAAATCCCTTTGGTTTCTAGGCTATCGAAAACCTTCCCGACAACCTATGGTCTCATCCTTAAAACCATCATCACCATTATCATCAACGTCCTCCTCAAAATCCTCAAAATCATCCCACTTTGGCCTTTCAGCCCCACTGCCATGGTTTGATTTCAATTCAGCACCACCCTTCCTCACATCTTGGGTACATGTTCCAGCCATGTTACCATGTATTGCCACCTTCTCAAGTCTGTCACACACGTTCCCCATCGTGAAATTCATTCTTTCCATCATCTTCGTCATAGCTTGTATTTGGAATTTAAGTTCTACATCGGGAGGGCGCGGTGTGTTGTTTTGTTCTAACATGATATTACTTGTAAAAATTGGTTAGTGAAAAAAAGAATCCTCACATCACTCGTGTTTCGCTTAAACACTCTTAATATCCTCACACGCTCACACCTCTCTTCTCACCTTCTTGTGGTTCTTACAAAACTGAAACCAACACCAAATAGAACCAATCTTAGCAGCGCAATCCAAATATGTATGTGTGACTCAAGAGGCAATAAAAACCAGAAAAACAAGCAAAAACAAAACCGTGATGATAGTCTCGCGAGTAGCAAGCAAATCTATCCGAAATACGAACGAAACTGAAGACTCGAATAAAAATAGAGACGAAATATGCAAAATATGATGAAACAGCACCCAAATATGTTGGATATGTTGCAAGAAACGAAAACAATAGAAAGAAAGCGAATTTCAGAAGTTAATGCAAAACAGATTCGTTTACGGCGAGTTAAGTCTGAATCTGGAACCTAAAGTCATTGATGTCTAATTGAGCTAAAGTTTCAAATATAGTGCAATATCAACCCAAATAGATAGATTATGAAGTTTGAGCAATTTACGATAAGGTTTGATATACTGACGCAAAAACAATATGAATCAGACCTGATGAGACCCGAATTTGAAACCCAAAGCAAACGATATCGAATTGAACCCAAAATTAGTATGTGGTGCTATTAGGGTCCCAGTAATATAAGGATCAAGTTTGAGCTCATTCCGAGTCGATTTGGTCAAATTTTCCTTTGTTTAGTTTTTTTGCGGCAGAAATAATAAATGCCTTTTTGAATGATTTTTCCCCCCCTTTTTTTCTCTCTTTTTTTATGTCACTGATATATTTTGCTCATGAACCAAATGAAATAACTTTTTTTTTCTGATATGCTACAAATCAAGAGAAGAAGAAATTGGACACTAAGGAATTTTTGCGGAAACAACAAGAAACAAAAATTTCATAAGGATATAGTGGAGCCAAGCTTTGATACCAAATGATGTGAACCTCGTGATCACTTGGTCATGCAACACACACGCAAAGACACCAGTTCCCAGAAAGCCAGGTAAATCAGGTTTGATAGGAGTGTGACACAAAGATAACTTGTACCTAGGCACCAACACTATTGGAAACGGAGACCCCCACCCAACGAATATTGATTCGCGAATGAGAAGTATAAGGATGACGCCACGAAGACAGTTGTTCTTCGATAAGTCGTTTTCAGTTCTTTACAGAACCATGGAAGGGAGATTATCTCACCATCACACACACACACACAAAGTGCGGCAAACAAGAAGTTTTATTAATCTGAATTGTCCTCCTTACATGTCTGGTTATGCCCTTATTTATAGTGACTGCAAACTAAAATAAACCCTAATGGACCCTTTATGTGGACTTATATGATGCCCACTTACAATTAAGCCCAAATAATATAAATAAACCCTAAACTAAGAAGAAAATAACAATAAAATAAATAAATCCGAATTTAATATCCTAAATATGATAGGATCAGATTTGTAGCCCTTTAGAAGTCCTATATAAGCTAGGAGAATCAAATATGAAGGTAGAATTAGTTCTGAAATCATCTTTCCTTTTTGTAGCTAGGATGAATTAGGAATCCTTGTAAGAAAAGGATTCTGAAACATTTATGAATCCTTGCCACACTTGGAAACTATGTTACAGCCCATTAAAGATCTTTGTAGAATTAGGAGATTCCCAAAATAAGCTGCCGCATCCTTTTAGGAAAAGAATCCTAGCCAAATAGGAAGTCCACAAGTCAAAAGGAAGTAAATAACAAAACCCGTACAGCCTCTGTTGACCCGTGTTTGGATGACTTGCTGAACTCCGATTGACATGATATTTTAACCCAAGGTACGAAAACATGTCAAGAGCTTCCACGTAAAATTTCACCCCGATCCAACGGTAGGATTGAGAATTATGAATATTTCTGTAAAACTGGATAGTTGCACATTTTACATCAAAATCCGAATTTGACCTTGCCTGGATCGTATCATTACCTCTGATGTTCCCTCGTGCTCCAATCAATGACTCATTCATCTAAAGCCATATAATCAGCAAGACACCATATCATGGAATGTTATTATGTATGTATATTTATCTTGTATTTATCTTATATAGGTTTCTGATCATGTGTAGTATACTACATGGTTAGTATCATGTACAACCCTATATATATGTATATATATATATGTATATATATATTACATAAGGGGAGTGCTGCATACGGTGCATTACAGCCTCCATAATATTTTCCAATACTCCTTTTCCTTTAACTTCAACTTGGTATCAGAGCATTATATTCAAAAGAGTTTCCATTAGTGCTTTCCTCTTCTTCTCATGGATTCTACCGTAGCCCAATTTTCCTCTCTTCTTACAGCAAACATGCCAGTTGTAGCACTTCCTGTTCTCCCTACTAATTCTTCACATATGCAACCTGTGTAAGGTTTTTCAATGGCTCCTCCACCTAGATTTTTTGCATCTACACCTATTCCTTCTCTTGGATGCAGCTTTCCTCTAATAATGGCAGAAATACCTTTCTCTGCACCGATTGTTTCGGTACTACTTGGACTCTTGTTCCCAGCACATATCTTCATGGTGCTGTCGTAGTCCCTATCTCAAATACTCATCAGGTTATCTCCTTAAAACTAACCACCAATAACTATTTATACTAGAAAATGCAAATAAAACCATATTTGTTGGGTCACGGTGTGTATGCTTTTGTGGATGGATCCTATCCTTGTTCTATACTCTATGTTACTGCCACCGATGCAGCAGCTCCTGGTATAAACCCATTCTTTCTCTCATGGAAGTAGCAAGACCAATTAATTATGAGTGCACTCCTCTCTTCTTTACCTACTAAAATTCTACATCTTGTGGTTGATTGTGACACATCTCATCGTATATGGCAGACAGTTGAAAAATCCTTTGCTTCACCGTCACATTCAAGGATTATACAGTTACATGGTTCCTTTCAGGATTTGCATCAGGGAGATTATTCAATTAGCACTTATCTGCAACGAGCTAAGGTCCTCTTTGATGAGTTGGCTGCTACCGGTCGGCCTCTATCCTTAGAGGATTTTAATCTTTATATATTTCGGGGCTTGCACAATGATTTCAAAGACTTAGTGACGAGTTTGTCTACACGGGTAGAACCCTTATCATACTCTGATCTTCACAGTTACCTACTCACTCATGAATACCTGAATAAGAGCTCCCTTCAATCCACTATTGGCTCTCCTATGACAGCACCTCTGCTGCCCACACTTTCACATTCCACAGCTTTAGCATTTTTAGTTCACCATGGTGGTTTTGGTGGTCCTTTTGGCCATTCCTACTGTTGGCGACACCGAGGTGGATGGAGAGGCTACCGTGGTGGTAACCATGGCACCTCTGGATCTGGTTGGTAGCAAATGTCCTATGAATCTAGGACTGGTTGGCAGCAGCATTCCTATGGAGTTTCTAACTCCATCCAAAATTTTTGAAATGTTAAATGTCAATTGTGTTATTGTTTTAGGCATTTAGCCAAATACTATTCTCAATTTACGTCACAGCATTTGTAGGCTACTGCTGACTTGGTATTTCAGAATCCTCAGCTCTTCTCTGCAGGTTGGTTTCTTGATACAGGTGCTAATCAGCATGTGACACCGGACCTCGTTAGTGTCGCACCCGACATCGCGGCGGCCCTAAAAAATAATAATTCTCTTGAATTATGGAAAAAGAACAGATTTCTAGCATCCGTTTCTTTTAAGGGAAAATGTCTTGTTTAAGGAGTCGCCACCTAGTATTATGGTCACTAGGAACCCTAACTGGTCAACAGAGATTCTATGACTCGGGATTGGTTACGTAAAAGAGAAGATATTATCACCCCTTAAACGTTCTGCCTAAGGCAGACTGCATTGTTGGTTTTGTCTTAAATTGCTTAATATTTATTAATTTATGTTGTGATGATTTGTTTAAATATTCCTGACTCTGGCGTCAGTGAATATTCGAGCTCGAATAAATCCAACTCTGGCGTTGGTAAAAATTCGTAGGTACGAAAAAAAGTTAGATTAATATTTTTTTATTCCCTACTCTAGTGCTAGTGAATAAATAAATAAAAATAAATTTATTTTTACGCATGCACATATTTTTTATTTTTCTAGCTAAATAAAATAAAAATACGAATAAAAATAATATAAATTTAAACCGGTATTTTTATTCCTGACTCTAGCGTCAGTGAATAAACCAATAAATTTACATTATTTTTATTCATGCATACACATTTTTTTATTTTTTTATTTTATTTTGGGCTGGGCCCAGCTCAGCCCACATGGGCTGGGCTAGACCCAGCCCAGCCCGGTCACTGGCCCAAGCCAGTGACCTGGGCAGTTTTACCCGCAGGCGTGTGTCTGCTATAGCGCTAATGTAATTAAATTTACTGGTGCAGTGTGAATTATCTTGCAAACTAGAGAGACTTACTTGGAAACAGGGAGATGGAGACGTGACGGAGGGCTGTTCCTCCGTTTTTTAAGCTTTCTTTCTCTGGTTTTGGAAGCCGGCGCTGGAGAAGAAGAAGCCGATTGTGATGCTGGTGCTTTTTTTGTGGGTTTCTGGTTTCCCTGTCGTCCTCTCTGCCTCTGTTCTCAAAGAAAGAAAGAAAAGCTCTGGTTCCTGTTCTGTGCGTGTTTCGTTCTCCTGCTTTCGTGTTTTCCTTGTTCTTCCGCTTCTGTTTCTGGAGGCTGTAACTGAGACAGAAGAAGATGATGGCGCTGAAACTTTTATGCACAATCGTTGGTAACTGAAACAGACGAAGATGTGAGGTTATTAGTCATCAAGGCTCCTTTCTTCAATTCTGCCCCCGTCCTTTTTTATTTATGTTTCTCTCTAGTCGTTCTCCTCTATAGTTCCTCTGTGTTTTTGCGTTCTCTCTTCTGTTCTTCTCGGTGCTTGTTCCTCTTGGTATCCTCGGTGCAGTGGCTGCTGAAGATGGAGCTCTGAAGCTGCTGCTTCTGGAGGCGACGAAAACAGTGGTGACGCTGGTGGTGACTCTTGTCTACTGCTCTCCTTTGTCTTCCTTCTGTGTTTCCTCTGCTCAGGACATCAACGATGGTGATGAAAATGTTAGGTGTTGTCGGTTGAATGGAAGGTTGCTTCCCTCTGTTTTTTTCGTATGCTTCTCCGCTCTCTATTCTGTAACTCTACGTCTTCCCTAGTCAAGTCGATGGAGGTTCTTCTCCTGTCTGGGTTCCTGGAGGTTGAAGAGTTGTTGAAGATGGTGAAGAGATGTTGAAAAACCGATTCTGTGTCTACCCCTCTCCCCGGTTTTGTCTCCTCTGTTTCCTTGAGAAGAAACAGAGGAAACAAAGTCTGGTTTTTTTCGTGTCCTTTCCAGTCTCCCTCTCTGCCTTTTCTTTCTCCCCCTTTTTTTTCGTCCCGTGATTCCTTGTTTTCTCCGGATTTATAGCCACAGCATTCCACCGTTACCAGGTAATCAATTGACTGTTATTGCAGAAGTAATGGTGGCGGCCGGCAGCTGAAGAGTTTGAAGAAGATGAACAGTGCTGAGAAACGGCACTGTTTAATGGTTATTTTCATTTTGGCCCTTGAATTTTTAAAAGTTTTGTAATTAAGCCCCTGGGTAAATTGTAATTGGACCCCTGCATTTCGGCGCCATTTTCCAAAAGGTATTTGGATTTTAATTTTTGCAATTTGGACCCCAATTAAACTCCAAACTTTGATATTTCTTCAATTAAGTCCCTGATTTCATTAATTTAATTAAATCCAAGTCCAATTAAGTATCAAAACTTATCAATTCTCCAATTAAATCCTTAATTGGATTAATTAAATTAATTCCAAGCTTAATTAAGTCTCAAAACTTATTAATTCTCCAATTAAATCCTTGATTGGATGAATTAAATTAATTTCAAGCTTAATTAAGTCTCAAAATTTTATCAATTCCCCAATTAAACCCTTAATTAAACAAATTAATTCCAAACTTAATTAGATTAATTCCAAAGTTTAATTAAACCCCAAAACTTCCATTCATATTGCCCTTAACCCAAAAATTAATTCATTCTTCATTTATTTCATTTTACTTGTTTTCTCATCATCATTATTATTTTTTTCATCAATTTTTTTATCCTTTTCAATAAATAAAATAATAAAAATAATAAAAATAAAAATGGTCAAAAATTAGGTTATGACAGTTGCCCCCTCTTTATAATATTTACTATCCAAAGATATTGGAAAATTTCATTTTCTTTTATCTTTGTGTAGTAAATTTATAAAGAAAAGTAGATAGAGAAAGAATCTTTTTTTTTTTTTAGTCTTGAAAACTTTGAAAACAATAGATTGACACACGACCTTTACAGAGATTGAAAACAAGAAACAAGTCATTTAGAAGACGACCCACTTTTTTTTGTTTTGTTTTTTTTTTTAGTCTTGAAAATGGTAGATGGACACATGACCTTTACAGAGAGATGTAGAAATCAAGAAACAAGTCATTTGGAAGACGACCAACTTTTTTTGTTTTTTTTTTTTTTTTTTTTTTTTTTTTTAGAAGTGGTCTCATTATGATGGGTGACCTACCCAAGTAAAAAAAAAAAAAGAAAATGAGGGCTCGAATGCACACTCAAAAGAATGTGAGGGCTCAAAGTCACTCAAAGAGGAAAGGGAGGGCTCAAAGGTGCTCCAAAAGAAAAGTGAAGGCTCAAAGGCGCTCCAAGAGAAAAAGGAGTGCTTAAAGGCACTCCAAGAAGAAAATGAGCTCTCAAAGGCGCTCCAAGAAGGAAAACGAGTGCTCAAAGGCACTCCAAAAAGAAAATGAGCGCTCAAAGGCGCTCCAAGAAGAAAGCGAGTGCTCAAAGGCACTCGAAGAGGAAAGCGAGTGCTCAAAGGAACTTCGAGAAGAAAATGAGTGCTCAAAGGTGCTCCAAGAGGAAAGCGAGTGCTCAAAGGCGCTCAAAGAGGAAAGCGAGTGCTCAAAGGCACTTGAAGGGGAAAGCGAGTGCTCAGAGGCACTGGTGCTCAAAGGCACTTGAAAGCGAAAGCGAGTGCTCAGAGGCACTCAAGAAGGAAGGTGAATGCTCAAAGGCACTTGAAAAGGAAAGCAGGTGCTCAAAAGCACTCAAAGAGGAAGAAAAGCACGAAGATTTTTCAGATGGCCTATTTCTTATAGGCGGCCTTCCCATGTTGAAAAATTCTCAAAGATGAAAAACATTTAACAGCAATTTTGATCTTTGGCCATTTCAAGTTGGCCTTCCACTTGATGGATTCCATTGGAATTTTCTCATATAAAATTTAAAAAACTCATTGTTCAATGTCTCAAATTTTAGATGAGATGCATGCATCTTTACCTGTTTCAAAATACAGGCCCCCATTTTTTCTTAGTCTTCTCGTTGCTTGACTAATGAGGACTTGCTAACTCTGATTTGGGTCCTCTTCGTCACTTGGCTTCTAGCCTACTCGAGTTGGCCCATGTAAGTCTATTTCCAGATTTGTTTGCACAACTTAGGCATTGTGGTGCCCACGCGACCCACTTATTTGCTGAAGATTTCTGACTCGTCGAATAATTTGAGAGGACTTATTCATTGCCCCTCGTTTCACTGATAAAAATATTCGGTGTCACTTGATGAAAGGATCAAATTGTCTTTCGTAAACCAAAATGCCCCCTTGTCTTGTTGTAGGAAATATTCCTCTCTTTTTCTAGAAGAGAAAATACAATGTTGCCCCCTTGTACTGGTCATTGCCCCCAAGTGTACTTTGCCAGCGACTCAGACAAATAATGGTTTTAAAATACCATTCTCTCATTTCTCTTTTTGTTCATTTTGGTGAAGGAATACGGGTCTAGAATGAATCTTGAAATCTTGATCTTGCATTTTGAAAACAAAAATTATTTCGATGTGAATCTAAAACAATTTGCTTTTGAAATCTTGCAACTCCTCGGTTATTTTCTTTCTTGAAAAAGAGGTTATTTGCTCTTGTGTTTGGCAATGAGATCTTCAGTGAAAATACATCATGAGATGACCTTTTGTTTCAAAGTGAAGGGCTCGAGAAAAAGCTCGAGGTTTTGTATGAGAAAAATTTGTCTCTTTTTGAATAATTCATTTTTATCAGCATGAATAATAATGAGTAGTTTATTCTTGATGTCATGAATCTTATGAAAAAGTATTCTTTGCATTTGGAGAGCATTGTTTATTGTTCTCGGTTGCTTGCTTGCTTGATTAGAAAGGACTTTTACAGGCACGTAATGTAGGCTGTGGTTTTTTGCTATGAAAGAAAAGGATTCATAAGGCTCAAAGAGTGTTTCAGGGTTTCAAAGACTGAGGATCACTATCAATATTTTGACTCTTGACGTCATTCACATTTTCCTTTCCCGCTCTTCTTTGATTTGCTGCTTCTTCTTTTCTATTGCTTTAATAGGACATACTCACTTTATCTTGGAAGTCACTTTTTCTAGTGATTTGAGCATGCCCCCTAGCATTTGAGTTTCTTGAGCTTTTATACCTTTTTTTTTCACGGCTTTTTCTCTTTTATCATTGAAATTTTCTCTTGCCCCCCAGTGTGGGGTGTGATCCTAGTCAGGATTTTTTTCATGAAAAAAAAAATATTCAGGCTCAAAAGGGGATCGCAAATGATGTATTTATTTCAGAACGTGAAAGGAATAACAAAGATGGCCTTTCCTCATTTCAAGCGCAAGCAGTTAAGATCAATAAACTTTGACCTCATTCAGTATGATGGTTTGGTCTTTGCAAAGATGTATTTCATGAGTCATGAGCAACGAGTTCACTACATACCATTATTCATACATTTAAAAACACATGATTCAAGAATCATGGGGTAAGGGTGTTTATTCATTTCTTTTCTTTCTTTTTCTTCTCTTTCTTTTTTTTGGTTTATAATTTAGTCACCTCAATGATGGAGTTGCTTGATTCAATTGTCCTTCTACAAGTAGAATGTTAAAAATATCATTTTTAAAAGAACATCAAATTATTTTTTGAAATCAAAATACCAGATCAATTTTTCAAAACTCCAATAGGGAAATGGATTTTGGTACAAGAGATGAATTGCGTCTATAAGATCACGCAAGGCTTCAAAGGTGTATTCGTGAGTTCTTATAAGAAAACTCTCTTAAGAAGATGAATAATGCTTGGTCGTAAACACGATTGAATGAGAAACTCATTATGAAATTTCATTGAAGCTTAGGAAAAGAAGTTCAACAACAAAGAACTTATGCCAACATGAATACTGGCATGATAACACAATAGGGGCTAAACATTTAGTGATCTTTCATTGGAATTTTCAAAATCTTTCAATCATTCATTCTCCTCGACAAATGGCATCTCTTCAACAGTCAATTGAAGTCATATGTAGATCATTCTCGACCTAATATCAACATAGCTTTCTCTTCAAGATAGTTGATTTTTGGGTGTTGGGAAGAAATTAACTATAGGAATGATAAGCGTCTTGGCAAGCACCTTCAATAAAACCGTTCTTCTTAGTCGGGTTAGCAATCTTACCTAACCCAATGGCTTGTTCAATCCTCTCAGCTATAACAACTAGGTCAGTGAAATGTTGTGCAGAGCTTCTAACCAAGTATTCAAAGTACGGAGCTTTAAATGTATTGGAAAATAAATTGATCATCTCTTTTTCCAACATAGAAGGATTAACTTGTGCAACTACCTCGCTCCATCTCCGGGTATATTCTCTTATGGACTCATTGTTGTTCTTCTCCATAGCTTGCAAGCTTAACCGATCAGGACCCACGTCTATATTGAACTTATATTGCCTCATGAAGGCATCAACTAAATCCTTCCATTTTTTAACCTTGGTATTGTCCAATCGCATATACCAAGTGAGGGCAGTGTCACTCAAGCTGTCTTGGAAGAAATGAATCAGCAATTTCTCATTATCAACCACCTCAGCCATTTTATTGCAGTATGCTTTGAGATGAGTTATAAGGCATTGAGTTCCCGTATATTTGAAAAATTCTGGCACCCTAAACTTCTTAGGAATGATTATGTTAGGTACCAAACATATATTAACAGCTTTTACCAAGTCACACAAATGGTTTCCCTCAACTACCCTTATCCTCTCTTCTAGGGCGGTCCATTTTTTCAAATCCTCTTCTTTCACCATCTTGCCCTTTTGAGATTCTTTCTCGGTGGAATCAATGGTAAACGACATTTTCATGGGGTATGCTGGATAGAAATGCATAGCTTGTTGAAATTCAGACGACACCCTATTTGCCCCCAGATTCTGTGGATCAAAATGAGTTACATTCATATCTTCAGGCTGAGCTATAAGTGTTGCTTTTCCGGACTTATCCCTCAAGGCCTGCTCGAGTAGACTAGTAAGCTTTGCGACTTCTTCCTTAAGATTGTCCACCTCCTTTTGATGTTGGGCTTCCAACTGGGCTCTTTCTTCGTTTTCTATTTGTCTTTTTCTCGAATGAGTGTTATAAATGAGTTTCAATGGGGACCTATATTTCAACCTGCTAAATGTAAATCATGCAATTATGCAAAAATGCTAAAGCAATAATAAAAAATAAAAAAAAATACGTATAAAATGTGAACTTGCCTTTCACGGGGTGAAAACCTAATTGGAAGATCCTAATTACTAAGTGCATCAAGGGATTGGTCATTATCTAGTTTCAAAGGGTCTCTCGCATGCTCAGTGATTGTCCATGAAAGGTCGATATGAGGCTTACAAGTAGTGTGAAGATAGAGGCCCTGCGTAAAATCAGTTTGGCATATCAACCACTTCCAAGTAAACAATCAAGCAAGAGTTAGATGGTTTCACGAGTCTTACCTAGGCTAAAGCCATTGGGGTACCGTTACTTTCCCACTTATCCTAGGTTGTCAAGTGTGTGCTCTCAAAGTGATGCATGACAACATAAATAAGGATGCATGCTAAAGCAGTAAATACAGGAAAAATAAACAAATAAACATAAAAAAAATAGCAATAATAAGATAAAAGACAAAGCTTAATCCTAGGGTCCCCAGTGGAGTCGCCATTCTGTCGCACCCGACATCGCGGCGGCCCTAAAAAATAATAATTCTCTTGAATTATGGAAAAAGAACAGATTTCTAGCATCTGGTTCTTTTAAGGGAAAATGTCTTGTTTAAGGAGTCGCCACCTAGTATTATGGTCACTAGGAACCCTAACTGGTCAACAGAGATTCTATGACTCGGGATTGGTTACGTAAAAGAGAAGATATTATCACCCCTTAAACGTTCTGCCTAAGGCAGACTGCATTGTTGGTTTTGTCTTAAATTGCTTAATATTTATTAATTTATGTTGTGATGATTTGTTTAAATATTCCTGACTCTGGCGTCAGTGAATATTCGAGCTCGAATAAATCCAACTCTGGCGTTGGTAAAAATTCGTAGCTACGAAAAAAAGTTAGATTAATATTTTTTTATTCCCTACTCTAGTGCTAGTGAATAAATAAATAAAAATAAATTTATTTTTACGCATGCACATATTTTTTATTTTTCTAGCTAAATAAAATAAAAATACGAATAAAAATAATATAAATTTAAACCGGTATTTTTATTCCTGACTCTAGCGTCAGTGAATAAACCAATAAATTTACATTATTTTTATTCATGCATACAGATTTTTTTATTTTATTATTTTATTTTGGGCTGGGCCCAGCTCAGCCCACATGGGCTGGGCTAGACCCAGCCCAGCCCGGTCACTGGCCCAAGCCAGTGACCTGGGCAGTTTTACCCGCAGGCGTGCGTCTGCTACAGCACTAATGTAATTAAATTTACTGGTGCAGTGTGAATTATCTTGCAAACTGGAGAGACTTACTTGGAAACAGGGAGATGGAGACGTGACGGAGGGCTGTTCCTCCGTTTTTTAAGCTTTCTTTCTCTGGTTTTGGAAGCCGGCGCTGGAGAAGAAGAAGCCGATTGTGATGCTGGTGCTTTTTTGTGGGTTTCTGGTTTCCCTGTCGTCCTCTCTGCCTCTGTTCTCAAAGAAAGAAAGAAAAGCTCTGGTTCCTGTTCTGTGCGTGTTTCGTTCTCCTGCTTTCGTGTTTTCCTTGTTCTTCCGCTTCTGTTTCTGGAGGCTGTAACTGAGACAGAAGAAGATGATGGCGCTGAAACTTTTATGCACAATCGTTGGTAACTGAAACAGACGAAGATGTGAGGTTATTAGTCATCAAGGCTCCTTTCTTCAATTCTGCCCCCGTCCTTTTTTATTTATGTTTCTCTCTAGTCGTTCTCCTCTATAGTTCCTCTGTGTTTTTGCGTTCTCTCTTCTGTTCTTCTCGGTGCTTGTTCCTCTTGGTATCCTCGGTGCAGTGGCTGCTGAAGATGGAGCTCTGAAGCTGCTGCTTCTGGAGGCGACGAAAACAGTGGTGACGCTGGTGGTGACTCTTGTCTACTGCTCTCCTTTGTCTTCCTTCTGTGTTTCCTCTGCTCAGGACATCAACGATGGTGATGAAAATGTTAGGTGTTGTCGGTTGAATGGAAGGTTGCTTCCCTCTGTTTTTTTCGTATGCTTCTCCGCTCTCTATTCTGTAACTCTACGTCTTCCCTAGTCAAGTCGATGGAGGTTCTTCTCCTGTCTGGGTTCCTGGAGGTTGAAGAGTTGTTGAAGATGGTGAAGAGATGTTGAAAAACCGATTCTGTGTCTACCCCTCTCCCCGGTTTTGTCTCCTCTGTTTCCTTGAGAAGAAACAGAGGAAACAAAGTCTGGTTTTTTTCGTGTCCTTTCCAGTCTCCCTCTCTGCCTTTTCTTTCTCCCCCTTTTTTTTCATCCCGTGATTCCTTGTTTTCTCCGGATTTATAGCCACAGCATTCCACCGTTACCAGGAAATCAATTGACTGTTATTGCAGAAGTAATGGTGGCGGCCGGCAGCTGAAGAGTTTGAAGAAGATGAACAGTGCTGAGAAACGGCACTGTTTAATGGTTATTTTCATTTTGGCCCTTGAATTTTTAAAAGTTTTGTAATTAAGCCCCTGGGTAAATTGTAATTGGACCCCTGCATTTCGGCGCCATTTTCCAAAAGGTATTTGGATTTTAATTTTTGCAATTTGGACCCCAATTAAACTCCAAACTTTGATATTTCTTCAATTAAGTCCCTGATTTCATTAATTTAATTAAATCCAAGTCCAATTAAGTATCAAAACTTATCAATTCTCCAATTAAATCCTTAATTGGATTAATTAAATTAATTCCAAGCTTAATTAAGTCTCAAAACTTATTAATTCTCCAATTAAATCCTTGATTGGATGAATTAAATTAATTTCAAGCTTAATTAAGTCTCAAAATTTTATCAATTCCCCAATTAAACCCTTAATTAAACAAATTAATTCCAAACTTAATTAGATTAATTCCAAAGTTTAATTAAACCCCAAAACTTCCATTCATATTGCCCTTAACCCAAAAATTAATTCATTCTTCATTTATTTCATTTTACTTGTTTTCTCATCATCATTATTATTTTTTTCATCAATTTTTTTATCCTTTTCAATAAATAAAATAAAAATAAAAATAAAAATAAAAATGGTCAAAAATTGGGTTATGACAGTTAGTATGACAAGTTCAGAGCCCTATCTTGGCAGTGATCAATTACATGTCGGTAATGGTAAGGGACTTGTTATATCACATATTGCTTAATCTAAACTTTACACTCTCAAACGCACTTTTATCCTATCAAATGTTCTACATGTACCATATATTAAAAAACCACTATTGTCTGTTCAGAAATTTTGCATTGAGAATAATGTATTTTTTGAATTTTATTCATTTGTGTTTTATGTTAAGGATCTAATAACCAAGGAGGTGCTCCTTTCCGGTCAGAGTAGCGATGGTCTGTATGTCTTATCTGAGTCTTCTGCAACGTCCGTACCTCAAGCTTTCCTATCAATGTCTGTGTCTTCCACTGCTGATGTTTGGCATCGTTGCCTTGGGCATCCTAGCTCTCGTATTTTAGGGTCTCTAGTATCAAATAATAACATATACTTCCATAGTTTTTTATTTTAACTGTTCATCTTGTCCTTTAGGAAAAGCATCGCGTCTGTCGTTAGGCCTTACTAGTCATAAAACTTGTGCTCCTCTTGAGCTTGTTTTCAATGATATTTGGGGACCTTCTCCTATGTTATCTGCTAATGGTTATCGATATTGTGTGATTTTTATGGATGCCTATACTAAGTATATCTGGTTTTTTCCTTTAGCCGCCAAGTCTAATGTGTTTAAAATTTTTCTTCAATTTCAAGCTCTTGTTGAACGGCAATTCGCCACAAAAATTAAATCCATCCAAATAGATTGGGGTAGTGAATATAGAAAGTTAAACACATATTTTAAAACCCTTAACATTCATCACCATCTAATAAATTGGCAAACTAAAATAGATTAATCGGCAAACTAAACCTTGGATTCAACTCACCATAAGTATTTTTCATAACTAGAAGCTCATCAGGTTGTTTGTTTCATAATACAATTCCAATCATCTCAAACTAAAATAGCACCACAATTAAAATTAATATCCTACCCACTCTATGTTTAATCCAAGGTTCATCGTAGCAAATTAACAATGTTTTTGAAATGGACGTGTTGAAGTAAATTTTTTAATTATGATTTTTCTTGAATAGACATTAAAAATGACATAAATACATCAAAAATATATTTTTTAGAATTCTTTGTTGTTTTGTGCTATTTTTGGATTTAAAAAATAAATAAAAAAGGATAGAAATTGAATTGTGACAAAGAACACAAAAGGAATGGGGAGAATTTAGTTTAAGTATCATAATCCTGAACCGACATTACGACATCTACGTACACTGATTTTAGTTTAAGTATAATAATTGTTTTTATATGTCATGATATGCATGTTAAGATGAAAAACGAAAACCGAACCACCGCAGGTTTCTGCTGATATACTTTTGGATTGGATCCTTTCCGAATGGAATCACTGCGCAATCAACGGATCGGTGAAGGACTTGTACTTGACTTGTATATAGTACAAGTCTTCGAAAGAGTCTTCTTGGGTTATTATTTTCCATGCCAGAACTCTTACGTTCTATTATTTTTATCACAATATTCAAGAAAAATCGATGTCTAAATCCTGAAAAGAAGATATTCGAGAACAAGTGATGGCTGGAAAGCAAGAGGATCTGAGAATGTTATTCGAGAAAGAAGAATGATGGGAGTGAGAACACCTTATGGTATCTGACAGTGTTATAAAAGAGAGCAAGCTGTGATGGCTGCCTTGAGCAGGACTTCAGCATTACGAAGATCTGATACCGAGGAACTGTGTCTTCAACATTCAAGTAGTTGACATCAAACACAACTTCTCCCAAATAATCTGTCAAGAACAACAATAGATGTCGATAACCCTACTAGAACTTAAGCAACATGATCGATGCATAGAGAAGCTTTTCATTATTTATAAATATATGTTATAATACATGACATAAACTATTACGCTGCCTAGTGGTAATTAAGGACCTTACACATTTCACAATCAAATAAAATCACTAATATAAAATTTGAATTCATAAAATTTGGAACAATAATATTTGAATGGAAAAGCATGAAAGTTTCAACCAAGACTCGTGTACTAGTAATAGTCCTTGGTTATCCTTCCAACAATGATAGATTCTTCAAGCAGTAAAACTCTCAACTCCTAATTATTACATGTGTGTGTATTATAATTTTCAATAAAATTCTACTGTGTATTTGAGTCACTTAATGACTCTATAAAGGATAACAAATATACTAAGAGGCATGAAGGTTTTACTCTAGTCCCCCTCATGTTTTTTTATTTATCACTATAGTGTGATTACTTTTTTGATCATCATCATTCTTTGATTTAATAATAATAATAATAATAATAATAATAATAATAATGCTATTAATTAATAATAATAATAACAGTAATAATAGTAATTTTAATAAAAATAATAGTAATAGTAATGTTATTAATTATTAATAATAGTAGTAATACTAATTTTGATCATCATTGTTGCTACCTAATTTTTGACCCATATTTTTAATAAATTTTTTAAAAAATAAAAAATAACAAAAAAATTAACGAAAAATCCAAAAAATATATTTTTGATATATTTACAACGTTTTTAGCATTTTCAATTACATCTCAAAATAATTTAAATTTTTAAAGATATTTTGAACGCGTTTAATTTTAATACATAAATTCTATGATCATTGATTTTTCTTGTTGATATTGATATTACTCATTTTTAAAAATACAAAAAAATTAAAAAAATTAAAATTAAAAAAAAAACAGAGAAAAAAGAAAAGTTGAGAGACACTAGCAAAACTTCTCCTATAAATACTAAGCTACAGTAATAAACCGGGGGAGGTGTTCAGGGACCCGGGGGAAAGAACAATTTTAGGGGAAAACAAAAGAAAAAAACTAAACCTAAATTTTTTTCCTTCTCGGCAGCCGCCACCCTTCTCCTCGGAAAAAAAAACATTTTGATTTTCTTCTTCTGGAGCCGCCGAACACAAGCCTCTATTTCCCTGTTGAGCCGCCCTGCAGGGTCTCTTTCGAAAAGAGAGAACCAGAGCTCCCTGACCCGAACAGGAGCTTTGGGGATTTTTGCTCCCACAACCATTTCGGCAGCTCCCACACAAGCCAGGCGCTGGCCCCCTCCTCTTTGGCAAAAACGAGAAAACAAAAGGAGAGACTCTCCTCTCTCCCCTGAGCCCCGGCCATTTCAGATTCTCCCTTCTCCCCCTTGAGCCGCCTTCCCCTTTCCCATTTCAGCCTTCCCAAACCAACCATCCTCTTCACCCGCTCTCGGTGATCAGCTTCCCTTTGGCCCTCTGTCAAAGCAAGCCAAAGTCGCCCTTCCCTCAACTTTTGCCCTTTGGTTTCTTCTTCTTCCAGCAGCGACGGCCCCATCCTCGTGCAGCGGCGTCGTGTTCCTCTAGCAGCAGCCCACACACGACAGCGCCCGGGCAACGCTCTCTTCTCTATGTTCTGCAACCGGCCTCCAGTAGCAGCCCGACACAGCGGCGCCAGCAGATCCCCGATCTGTCCGCCCCCGGTCTCCAGCACGCCTCCCACAACTGCCGGATCTATCACCTGGAGAAGCAAAGAACCATGAACCGAAAATAAAAAAACGACAGCGGAGAATAGATCCAAAAAAGGAGACAGAACCGGAAACATTGCTGTTTGCGTTTCTTGGTGTTTTTGCAGGTAACGGCGTTGCTCACCGCCGGCAAGGAAAGGAAGAGGGGAGGAGGTCGTTACAGACCCCCCTGTTTGTTTGGGTTTTCTGGCGGCGGCGCGTGGAGAAGACGCGCCGCCACAGTTCCATGCCCAGAAACCTTCCCGCACTGTTCCCGAGGCTTTCTTTTGTAATTTTCAGACGTTGATAGGTGTTTTTAGATACTTTTATTTGATTTATTTTTAATTCTTGTTATTTGTAACATGTAAAAGATGGTGCGTGAGAAAATTATAATAAAAAGAAATGTGTGTGTGTGTGATTGAATTATAAAAATAAAAAAGACATTAAGTGTTTAATTTGAATATGTTTAATATTTTAAGGAGACATAAAATTATATTGTATTTTTTTGTGAAAATGTAAGAAAATATTTTTATATTTATTTTGAGATTTAATAATTGATTTATTAAAGTTTTAATAATTTGATTAATATTTGAAATTATATCAAACCGTAAAATAGTTTATTTCAGGTACGGTGTGCTAGAGATGTTAAAATTTTATAGCCATAACTAGTTTTTAACCCTCAATTCTTTGATGACGACTAGTAAATTTAGATTTCCTAGTAATTCTTAATCAAATATTAGATAGTGATTTTCAAATAACCAATCAAGCAAACAATGAAAAAATTGTTGGCCAATCGCCGCGTGATTAATGTGCGATAATTATTATTTTTTGAATTGTTATTTTAAAAAATTATATATGTGATTGATTTTATATATATATATATATATATATATATAATTTTATCATTTAATATTTAATTTACTAAAAATTGAATATCATAAATTTTCTAGATTTGGTGTTTTCAGTTTAATAACTCGAATCATAAATTTAAAAAATTTATATATTAAAAAAATATTATATTTTTTTTATTTTTGTATAGGTTATTTTAATTATATAATCTGGATTACAGGGTAAGATTTCTTTCTTAACCTAGGCATAATTAGCATTGTTAAATGTTCATTAGGAATAATTTTTAATGTTTTTTTTATCTCATTTCAATTCCTAAATATTATTTTTTGTATAAAAAAAAAATTAATTTGATTCCATGACAAAGTGTGGACACAGAGACTAGTATTTCCTAGCATTCAATGGTGTCCGTATCCCGTTTATTGATCTCTCACGGAAAATCCATATTTTCGTATCCTTCAAGGAATTATAGGGCTTCTAGAATTACTAGAACTTGTATGATCAATGGTAATTGACAAATGTCATTTCTTGACTTTGAAAGTCTTAGTCTTTCGTGAAATCGAATCTTGTGAAATTTGAGTTGACGAACTAAAGTGAAAGCTATCTTAATTCTAAGAAGTTATATGAGGTTATAGTTAGGAATAATTTTATATTATTTTCTAGCACAAACTTATAAGTTATTAAAAAAATTTATTTAATTATTTTAATTAATTTGAGTGAATATAAGAAGATTTGAATTTTTCATCATATTATATAAAAAAATATTGTTAAATGAAACTTTAAAAATAATTTAATTTAAAAAAAAAAAAAAAAAACCTTGTCCCCATCAATTTTTCCCCGTAAAAATTAATATTGTGGAAAAAGACTTCATATATTGGCGTGTTTTGCCGTTGATTGGATAGAGAACATGCAAATCACTCACTCACTGCACATGCAATCCCTCCTTGTTTGAAAGCTCCAAGCCGACAGACTAAACGCGGTAACGTGTAATTTGTGGTTGGGAATGAAGTGAGAATATTTCCAAAAGGTGGAGAAAAAGGGAGGAGCAGCTAGCCAAGTGGTCATCTCTTTTTTTGTATCATATGAAAAATAGACAATGATATGGGAGGGGAAGTTTCCTTTTTTTTTTTTTTAAATTAAAAAAATATACATATTTTTTAAAAAAATATAGAATATAATTACAAAAAAGCTTTAAATCTCACATTAAAAAAATAATTTTTTTCTTAAAAATATAGAGCTAGTATATATACTAAAAGGTTTCAAATTTTTTTATTATTATTCGAGGAAACCCCACCCTCGAAAAGCGCACTTTGTGGGTCCAGGTAAGTAAGTAAAACCCCGGCTGTCTCTGGCTCTTACAAGAGGTGCACGCCCTGACTCGAACTCAAGACTTGCTGTGCAGATCTCAAGCCCTTTGCCACCACGCTACACCCCTTGGTTGAAAATCTCATATTATGTAGTAAATTTCATATTGAAAAAACATATTTTTTTTCTTGTGAACATAAAATACATATACAAAAAGGCTTCAAATGCCGCATTGAATTTTTTTTTCTTGAGAACATAGAGTTACATATTAAAAGGCTTCAAATCCTACAATGAAAAGATACTATGTTATCCTTTTAAGTTGAAGTATTTAAACAAAAAAATTTTTTTATCTCACATTGAAAAAACATAACTTTTTTCTTGTGAATATAAAGTATATATACAAAAGGGATTCAAATTCTATATTAAAAAACTTTAAAAGGTTTCAAATATCACATTGAAAAAATAAAATATTTTTCTAATATTTATGTAGTAACCTTTAAAAAGTATTCATAACCAACTAAAAAAAATATGAAAAAAAAATATAGAAAAAAATTCACATTTAAAAAAAAAAAAGCTCTTGTCTGGGTTCACCTAAATTAACCGGGTTTTAACGTTGCACCGGTTGGTCTTTTAACAAACCTGGACCAGTTCAGCCAACAAGTCCTATGCCAGCCCAAGTTTAATAATTATACGTTGAAAAGAGAATTTATTATGAATGTACCCATTTAAACATGGATGATTTACTTCAAACCTGATTACAAATGAATTATTTAGCATGAGAAAAGCCAACCCCAAACTTTACTTATCATTAAAAAAATTCTAATTAATTTCATGAGTCAAAGCATATTTACATTTTTATCTATCCTGTTCATGGAAAGATATTTTTTATAATGAAAAACAATTAGAAAGCTTAATCTATTGATTAGCCTATATATATATAAAATAATGATGATGGAAATTACAGCACACAAAAATATAACTATAATATTTCCTATATATAGTATACCTGTATTATTTCCTATATAGATACGTGTTATATTATTCATATATCTATCATTAAGGTTTAAGGTATAATAAATATATAATAGTGAAACCTCTGAATAACTAAAAAAAACCCTTTAAATATGGTTTGTTGCCATCAATGCTTCCTTTATTCTTATCTTAAAATTGTAAGTTAATGAATGACCCACAAATTAATTTTAATGCAAAAGAAAAATATCCTAGTTATTTTGTTCATTTCGATGGAGCTTCCTAATTGGATGGAATGGAATACCAAGCCCATAAGAGCTATTAAGAATATCGTCTTGTTTTTGCCTTTTTCTAAAGTTGATTAGTATGTTTGTTAATTAGGTAACGGTGGAAATTACTTTTTAAAAATATTTTTTTATTGAAATTTATAAAAATAATATTTTTTAATTTTTTTTAACATTGATATATTAAAATCATAAAAATATATATATTAATTTAATATAATTTTAAAAAATATATATTTTAAAAAACAAGCCTTAATGCCTACCAAAAACATGCTAATAAAGAAGAATAAAAACTTTGCTTAGCTGGAATTGTCACCCTCGATGAGACAAATTACCTTGACTTGGGTTTTTAAGGTCTGTACGTCTTCCACAACCCGCGACTACGATCGAACCGTATTATTTAGCTTATATAAGGCCGGTGAGGTAGCCAAGAAAACGATGTGGGTTCATAATCTGTGACAACAAAGTAAAGTATTTGTTTCTCATGGCTACTCCCATCTCTCTTGCCTTTCTCCCCTATGTTTTTCTTTTTCTTCTTTGCCCTTTATGCTCTCTGAAGAAAGGGCAAACCGTTGCCGCAAATGAGACCACAAAAAGTTACTTTCGCAATGTTAATGTCAATTCTCTTTTGCCTTCAAGTGTCTGCGACCATTCTAACAAAGGTTATATCATGATTTAGGATTTTCTGTATTGTCTTTTAATATTGTGTTTTACATATTACGATTTATTTCTAACTAATTGTGTGTGTGTGTGTCTTGCCATTTAGTCCCAGTGGTGTACTGCATTTGAGAGTTGAAACTTAAATCAGTGTTTATTTATTTATCTATTTTTACATTTCTTAATCAATTTCAATGCTGTATTTCAGTTCTCAACAAAGCTTCGTCCCTAAAAGTGGTAAGCAGGTATGGTCCGTGCACGGTGACTGGAGATCCGAAAACATTTCCCTCGGCAGCCGAAATCCTCCGTCAAGACCAACTCCGAGTGAAATCAATTCGAGCGAAGCTTTCCATGAACTCAAGCACTACTGGTGCTTTTGATGAGATGAAGACTACAGTTCCAACCACTCACTTTGGAGGCGGATATGCTGTAACCGTAGGTCTTGGCACACCAAAAAAAGATTTCTCACTCTTATTTGATACTGGTAGTGATCTTACATGGACCCAATGCGAGCCATGCTTAGGGGGCTGCTTTCCACAGAATGAGGAGAAGTTCGATCCTACCAAATCAACCTCTTACAAAAACCTTTCGTGTTCCTCGGAACCGTGCAAGTCAATTGCTAAAGGTAATCAGTATTATTGCTTTAACAAATTCTAGATTTAACAATCAAATTAATCCGCAACCAGGTGATTCTTAAAGATATGGTTTAATTAGAGGTGACATTAATATATTTTTAAATCATTATTTGGATATGGTTCATTTTCAAGCATGTGTTTAACATCCCTGCAGAAAGCGCCCAGGATTGCACTTCCTCAAATACGTGTCTTTATGGAGTCAAATACGGGAGTGGTTACACTGTCGGATTTCTTGCCACAGAAACGCTAACCATTACACCCTCGGACGTGTTCGAAAACTTTGTGATCGGTTGTGGTGAAAGGAATGGCGGCAGATTCTCTGGTACAGCCGGTTTGCTAGGACTAGGCCGCTCCCCTATAGCCTTACCATCACAAACTTCCTCAACATACAAAAACCTCTTCTCTTATTGCTTACCAGCATCTTCAAGCTCGACTGGTCACCTCAGCTTCGGTGGTGGAGTCTCACAAGCTGCAAAATTCACTCCAATAACCTCAAAAATTCCGGAATTGTACGGCCTAGACGTTTCTGGAATTAGTGTTGGAGGTCGCAAACTAGCAATAGATCCATCAGTTTTTAGGACCACTGGAACGATAATTGACTCTGGCACAACACTGACATTTCTGCCATCCACAGCACACTCTGCTCTCAGCTCGGCTTTTCAAGAAATGATGACAAACTATACTTTGACAAATGGAACATCCGATTTCCATCCATGCTATGATCTCAGTAAGCATGCCAACGACAATATTACATTACCTCAGATTAGTATCTTCTTCGAAGGTGGGGTTGAAGTGGATATTGATGATTCGGGGATCTTGATATCTGTGAATGGTCTGGAAGAGGTGTGTTTAGCATTCATAGATAATGGTAATGACAAAGAGTTAGCAATTTTTGGAAATGTTCAACAGAAGACATACGAGGTGGTCTATGATGTTGCTAAGGGAATGGTTGGATTTGCTCCTAAAGGTTGTTAGCTCAAATTATTGAGAAAAGTGAATCTAGAGCTATTACTCACTATCTTTGTGCTTTGCATTGTATGGCCTTTCTTTTTCCCAAAATATTGAAGGCATCTTATATAACTTGTATCCATTGGGGCTATTATATATATATTCTCAACAAATATATACTTAATTATATTTAGAGAAAGCATTACAGGAAATTAAAAAAAAAAACTTTTATTTGTGTGTTTGTTAAGATAGAATTTATTCGAGATTAAGAGGCTGCGTTTTTAAAATATTTTTTTAAAAAATTAATTTTTATATTTTTTATTTTAAATTATTTTTTTATATTTTTAAATTATTTTGATAATGTAATGTTAAAAAAAAAAAATGTATGCTAATGGACACGGAAACTATGTAAAACACTTCATTGGGTGATTGTCTGAGCCAATGATAGGTTTAGATGAGAACGTTCTTTGCTAGAAAGGTTTGGATAAAGTTTTTGAGTGTAAAGAAAAGTCGAGGATGCTGACAGATGACAAGTGGGAAGAGAGGCCAATGATATTATTACCTTGACATCGACCCCTCCCTATTAACTGAAAAAAGTAGGAATCCTTGTACATGATTAAGTTATTAACAAACAAGCTCTATTTCTGAAGCACCATTTTTGGCAAAATTCCATCAGTTAAATCCTCATACATACAATCAACTTTTAGTTCTCAAACGGATTTGGGTCAATTACTAGAGATGGTTTGTTTTTATGTTATAAGTTGCTTCTTAAATTATTTTTTATCTGAAAAAATCTTAATACATATAATCAACTTTTGGTCATAGAAAGGATTTGGGTTAATTACAAGAGATGGTTTGTTTTTATGTTATAAGTTGTTTTTTAAATTATTTTTTGTTTAGAAAAATATTAAATTGGTATTTAAAAAAAAATTAAATAGTTTTGATATTCTAATGTTAAATTTTTTTTAAAAAAACACCCTACATCACATTATCAAACACCCAGCTATCACTTATACACTGTGATTTATTTTATTTTATTTTGGCAATTTAGGGATTCTCTTTGGATTTGCTTGCATTTTATTTGCCATGTGCACTCAATTCTATTGAAGGGTTAAAACTCAAGTTTTGGATGGTCAGGATTGTTAGCACGGTCACATTATTACATTATTCAATGCCACCCAGCCAGCTTTTAGTGGATCCTATAGCATTCAATTTCAGCCCATCGAAATTAAGAATTAATTATAAATTAGTCCTTGTAGTTTATTGAAATAAATTAATTAGTCCATGAGGTGTGAGAAATTGTTAAATAGTTCTTGTGGGTTTCTATATGTTAACAACTCAGTCCTCCATCTTTATTTTGTTAACAAAATGTTGAGATGTCCAAAATTTAATTATTGTTTTTTTAAAACATAAGCATTGCTTTATTCGGATTTTCCAATATAATTTTAAAAGTATGGTGGCTTTGACAGTAGCGGCAGAAGGAAGTTTCCTCTCATCAAATTATCTATATATGATTCTTTTTCAAACAAATTTAAATGAATTTCTTTTCTTTTCTTTTTCCTGACTTTCGAGTTTGAGATAACGGAGTGAAGGGGAAGGATTTAATCCAAAATCAAGGACTTAATCATGTAATTTTGTGATACAGAGACTCAAGTGAACTCTATACTTAAATATAGGGACTTATCAGCTGCAAGAAATTTCAAACAACCTTCCTACCATCAATGAACATTCTCTTGCTCTATCTCCTCTAATTTCCTGCCATGCTATCACACCAAAACACGTGATGATCAGGATTTATCAGTATTTTTCAACAATTTTTTTTTTTTTTTTTGCTTGAGCTCATTTTTATGATGGTTTAGGCTCATTGAAAACAGTTTTTGACCTAGGCTCGTGGATAGGGCCCAAGGGGGCGCTAGGTCCACTGGCCTAGCGTGTTTTTAGGACTAGACGTCATGGCCTAACACCAATCTTAGTTATTGTTTGTGCCCAGGCTTGTGGCCTGGCCCAACCCGAACTCCTTAGTATTTTTTACTAAACCCAGGTTTTTTAGTTTTGATCCAAAATGTTAGGGGACTTCATGCATCCTTTCCTTTCTCTATGGAGTTGGGTATTTTTCAACTCATTGCATATAACGCAAGGGACTTATTCATTTTGGAGAAATAAGGGGTGTTATAATTGGAAATCTCGGGTATCTCCAAGATCTCTTTTTTTTTTTTTTCTTTTCTAATTTCTCTCTTCTACTCCAATTATTGTGATAAACCTATTTCTTTTTCTTTCCTCTCTACTTTAAATCTTACTTGGTCCCACAATTTTTATATAATATTAAGTTTAGTTTTATTATTATGATTATTCAGGAATTGAACTTGTTTTTATTTAAGTTGAACAAAAAATATTTTTGAATGAAAATTATGGCCACCTACACCTCTATATGTACAATAATCTCTTATGGCCTATCATATTTTTATTTCATTAATACATGTATAAAAAATATTTATCTTTTATTAATACATATATAAATTATATATATCCCTCGTTAATGTTACAATAATAAAATGACTCTTTACAGTTTAAACCCTTCATTCAAGTAAAATAACAAGGTTCAAGCGGTATAAATATACCTCATGAACCATCAAGATAAAATATTCATAATTTTTATATTCTCAATATATGATTCCTATTATTTACAAAGAAGATCTTTTTACTTTAAAAGGGTATTTAATACATACCAAAACAAAAACAAACAATCTAGTTCTTGAGATTTAATGATTTATTGTGATCTCTCTACAAATATATTAACTTAAGCATTTAAAGATCCTTACATCCACCCAAAATAAACTATTTTATAGGTGTATTGTCACCTTTCTTAGATGTAGAGAATGGATCAAATAGTAACAACACTTTATTAAACTCGTTATCCAACCACCAAAAAAACTATATTCCTAAATATCTTGGATTTTGAAACAACATCACCATCCAAATCATTTCTACAGCCTTTAAATATAATTTTGGCCATTACACCTCATCTCTATATAAAGAATAGACCCTCACAAAAATATAGCTTGAACAATTTTTTAAAAGTCTTAAGAACTGAAGCTTTGAATCTTCAAAACACTCGGTGGTGGTTGGACCCTAAAACATAGCAATAATATTGAGCTTCTCCAACATGAGTTTGGAGAAAGAAGGGAAGGAGAAGGTAAAGTGAGAAATATGTTTTTGTTTTATCTTTTTATGAGAAAGTAAGTATTTATAATAACAGCTTGATCATTATAAATTTCTTCTAGGTTTTAAATAAGTATTTTAGATTTTAAAATTTTAATAGATTCAGTAATAACTTGATGGTAAACCATAGTAACATAGATATTAACCAAATGTTGAGATATTTGTTTAATACTTTGATAATCTCATAAAAAACAAACTGAAATAAATTATGAATACAATTCAAAATCAACCAAATAGTAAAGCATAGAATTCATTAAAAAAAAAACACCAAAAGGATTCAATTGAAAGAAACGTAATTGGAATATAGAATTATTTTTTTTAAAAAAAGAACTATTTATCTTTGTTTTTAAACATGACTTAGCAGGTCAACCTTGAAACTATTCGACCTGACTTATTGTCTAACCAAATTTAAAATTAATCAACGTAGGAGTTAACTCTAAGTAATCTAGTTGACTTAGCAGGTCCAAAAGCAATCTAGATGACCAATGAAAGTATCGTACCCTCGCAAGGGCACGACACCGCGAAGACCTTTCCCGAAGTGGGTGTTGCTACCCAATTTTTGACCTATGTTTTGATATATTTTTAAAAAATCCAAAAATAGAGAAAAAACAATGAAAATCCAAAAAATATGTTTTTTAATATATTCTCGTCATTTTAGCATTTTCAGCGTCGTCTAAAAAGAATTTAATTTTTATTTAAAGAATTTAATTTTTCAAAAGATTTTCAAACGCGTTTGACTTTTCACACGTCATTTTTAAAATCATTGATTTTCCTTGTTGAGTCGACGTTGATATTGCTCGTTTTCAAAAAATACAAAAAGAATAAGAAAAATCAAAATTTACAAAAAGAAAGAAGTTGAGGGACCAAGTTGAAAAACCTAGCAAAAGTTTTGACTATAAATACTGGTTTCCAACACTTGCAAGATGGGGGGCAATTTTAACAACATCTGAAAAAAATACAAAAAAACCCTAACCTAAACCCTCTCCAAAAACAGCCGCCCCCCTTGGTTTTTTTATTTCTTTTTTTTCTCCAGCTGCCGGCCGACTTCCTTCTCCCTGCCTCCGATCAGCCCCCACCAAACAAAAAAACAACACCAACTCTCAGCCCCTAACGGCTGCGCCTCCTTCCCTCACTCTCCCTTCCCCTGGCCAAGACCAGAGAACCAAAGGAGCGGCGCCTGATCTCCCTCACCCCTCTCTCGGTTGCAGCAAAATCAACCAAATCAGCCTCATTTTCCAACAACCCGACAGCCAGCCACATTTCCACAGCCCCCATTTCCACCGATCTTCCCTCAGCAGCTTCGTCCATCACAGCGGCCAACTTCGTCCATCACAGCGGCCAGTTTCGTCCACCGCAGCAGCGCCCACAGAGCCGTCCCCGTCATCACCAGAACCACAGACCGGCCTTCTCCGGTGATATCTCCACAGCAGCTCCAGCTCCTTCCCCAGCGGCACAACAGAACCGCAGATCGGTTCCCTTCGACCGCGGCTCCTATCTCCACCACCATCAGCGCCGACGATGCCCAACAACTCGATGTGCTGCAGGGATGAAATCTCGGGCAACGAACCGTGACCAACCCGAAAGAAGACGATCTGAAGAAGAAGAGGAAGGAGCAGATCGGAGAAGAAAGAAAGAACAAAAATCAGATCCGAAAAAAAAAAAACAAAGAAATAAAACTTAAAATCGACTGTTTGTGCGTTTGTTTTTGTTGTAGATGATGTGGTTTCTTACCGTCTGCGGGGAGGGAAAAGGAAGAAGAAGCAGAATCCGGCCAACCCAGCCGCTGTCCAGCACTGTTCACGCGCCTAGCTGCCTCCCTCAGCACTGTTCAGGCAGACCCAGAATGCTTTTCAGATTTGTGTTTCTTGAATTGTAGGGATTATTTTTATAATTTTGAGTTGTTGATGTAAATTTTTTAGTATTGAATTTTTATCTGCATTTTGTAAAAATGGATTTTGTAAATATGGATGTAAAAGAAAAGAAAAGAAAAAGAAAAGAAAGGAAACAAAAATAAAATAGTGAAAGTGTATGTGTGTGCTTGTATTTTGTTTTATTTATTTGTATATATTTTTTAATGATAAAATTACAAATATATTAAAAAAGAATTTAATATTTTGAACGGATCACGGTTAAGAATTATTAACTTATACGTAAGTGATATTTCTAATTTCCGATGAAAAGACAATTATTAAAACTTCTTTAACACGTTAAAGCTACGAAGGAGCTTACCTCAGGTAGGGTGCGTTAGGGGTGCTAATACCTTCCCTAACCACAACCAGTTCCTTACCCGCGATCTCTGACGAGACCAGTACATCAGATTTCCTAGTAGCCTTCAATGAATTACTAGGTGGCGACTCCAACGAACCAATCAAAGAAAACGCAATAACAACGATAAAAATCGCCAGCCGATGCCGCGTGCTGATTTCTTTTTGGGGTGCGACAGAATGGCGACTCCACTGGGGACGGTACTGTTTCTGACATTATTGGACTAAGCTTTGTGTATTTGATGTGTTTAAGTTTTTTTGCATTTTTATCTTTTTGTTAATATTTTTTCCCATGCATTTTATAGAATTGATTCATGCATCACCTGTATTTATTTTTGAAAGCACACACAAGCTTCTAGGTTAGGTGGGGAACTAGCGATCTGCCCTAAGACTATTGGTCAGGGTTCAGATGCGTGAAACACCCAACTCATATCTGAGTGCCTGCTTGGTAATGGTGGGTATACGTGCCTTAACCATTCCTTGCAACGCCCCCATACTGTCTTTACGAAGAACGTCACTGGGCAGATATAAGACCCTTTTGAGACCAGATAGAAAACTTACCCATGTTCACATAATAAATAGAACTTGTCCTTAAGTTGTATGTGCTATCCTTGTTTGCATCAGGGCAAACCCTTCTTGAAGCATCTTGAACTCAAGACTTGTGGGTGACATATTGGTCGTCACTCCGAAAATTTTCATTGTAGAGTTTGGGCAAAAATCACGATTCTTGCTCCATCATACAAGAGTTACGACCATATTGTCACCCCTCGAAGGGCAAGTTCATCATATAGATTACATGTTCATACATTTATCATGCATGCACCAGAATGAAAAGTAGGTCCCCTACGAGTCTACAATACCCGACTTTGAATGAAGAAAAACACAGAAGATGAAGAGTATGCTCGTCGTAATTTTTGAAGACATGTGTGATTTGTTTCTAGCTTACTCGAGTAGATACTGAAAAATAACTCTAGGAAAGTTCCTTCCAACCGACCTATCATCTTTGTTCAAAACCCAACAATGACTCAGCCCGAAGAAATTGGGGGCAAAATTTGTCAAGAGCCTCGGTGCAATCATGTATTTTCTGCAAAAAGCTTTGGTGGGAAGGCTGACCGAAGGGAATTGCACCACTAGTGCATAATGGAGCCCATTCTTGTGCTGCAAAAAAAAAAAAAAAAAAAAAAAAAAAAAAAACCCTACCTCAGTTTGATCATGCCTAGAAAATTTTGTTTCAACCTATTCCAGTTTTTGTTGGTAACTTGGCTCAAAATTCCGCAACATTTTCCTTGTCAAATGAGCCTTTCTTGTTAATAAGATCATGTGTTTTTAACATACCTTCATTTTTGTTGTTGTTTCATGCAAATAACATATTGAGCATAACCTTTAAGCATGAAACCATCATATCAAGAATCTTCGGGTGTGTTTTCCTTTCTTTCAAAACTATGCATAATCGCACATGTTCACAAGGATTTTTGGGAATTCAAAGTTTAGTACAGAAACTAAAATCATTTTGATGTTTGTCCAAAACAAACGGGTTCTGGAAATTCAGGTGATTTCTTAGAAAGGTAACCATACACCTAGAAAACCTAAAAAACACAAAAACAAAAAGAACCCATGAAGTGACTCCAAAAGCTGAGTTTTATTTGAATGAATAATGAGAAATCACGTTGCATACTCGCATGAAAGCAAGGTTTATCGATCCTAAATGCATGATTTTGAAATGAAGAAAGGCCATCTTTGATAATCTTTTCACGAGGCTAAAATATATCATTTGCAGTCCCCTTTTGAGCCTTATGCTTTTCTTGAGATAAACAACCTTGGCTAGGATCACACCCCACACTGGGGGCAAGTGCGATGACATAGAGAAAACCTCAATGATCAAAAGTGCCCAAGCAATACTAGGGGGCATAAAAGAAAATTTTCAATCATCAAAGGTGCCCGAACAAATCTAGAGGGGCATGAAGAAAAATCCAAAGGATCAAGAGTTTTGAGCATAATATATATATATATATATATATATATATATATATATATATATATATATATATATATATATATGATGATGCTCAAAACCATATGAAGAAAACAAAAGCAAAGAGAAAAATCTCAAACCCATCGCTAGGGGGCACGACAGACAATTTCTGAAAGACAGTCAAATGACAAAAGGTCAAAGAAACAAGCACAAGTGATCCTTAGTCTTCAAATCCCTTAAACACTTTTGAGCCTACAAATATCATTTTTCTTCATAACCAGTAGCCCAAGCCTACATTACGTGCCTAATCAAGCCCTTTCTGATCAAAGGCAAGCAATCTGGATCGGTAGGCAGTGCTTTCTCATGTGAACGAAATCATTATTCATGCAAATAAAATGAATGCTTTCAAGACTGATTCTTTGAAACTCTCTTATTAAATCTTGAACCATTTTGACTAGCCAAAGGTCACTTCATATTTTTTACTAAAAGCCAAAACAAAAAGTTTTCATCACTTCTGATAACCTCTCCATAAGAATCACTTGAATTTTTTTTAGAATGAGTTTGCTTTGAATCGATGTCAAAATGATTTTTGTGTCTGGATTAGCTTTGGAATTTCAAAAATTCTGCATGAAAACACCTCCTTGTCAAACATACCTTCACATAGCCTCATCCCCAAACCTGAATTGAACACTTGGGGGCATGATCAAGCTAGGGGGCCATAAGACTGGCTCCATGATTCCCATTCTAAGAAAATGTCAAGCAAAATTGGCAACCTTTGAGATAAAGGGGCGGAGGACAAAGAAGTATGATGGTATCAAGTCTTTCCTAGAGGTCAAAATCACAAGAGATGACTCGAGTAAGCAAGAGCGAAAAGCCATTGAAGTTCACTGCCGACACTCCAACGTTTGAGAAAAGAAACACACCATGAAGAAATGGGGACCTATATTTCAAATCAGGTAAGGATGCATGCATATCATCTAACCTCAAAAAAAAAAAAAAATTTGCACATATTTTTGAATTGTTACAGGAAAACCCTTAATGAGGTCCAGCAAGATGGTGGAAAAAGAAGGAAGCATGGTGGTGATAATAATAAAGAATCGGTTTTGATCATGGAATAAAAAAAAAAGATGGGATAAACCTTACCATTAGGAAAATCCCAAAGAAATGAAAAGATCAACCTTGCAATCGGGAAGCCTCGAGTTTTCAACCCTTGCAGTCAGGAAACATCGAGTTTTCAAACCCTATGATCGAGAATTATCAGGAAGCACCAAGTTTTCCAGCCCTTCTTCTGTTATCCCCTCAGAACTTCGCCAGGTAAGTCCTATTTTTCACACTTGTCATATCACATTTTTTCCATCCGGGTAGGTCACCCATGACAATGAGACCGCACTTCATCATATTTTTTCCATCTGGGTAGGTCACCCATTACAATGAGACCGCACTTCATATTTTTTCCATTTTTAGGTAGGTCACCCATTACAATGAGACCGCACTTCATATTCTTTCTATTTGGGTAGGTCGCCCATCACAACGAGACCACTTCATCATATTTTTTTTCCATTTGGGTAGGTCACCCATTACAATGAGACCGCACTTCACATTCTTTCTATTTGGGTAGGTCGCCCATCACAACGAGACCACTTTTTCATATTCTTTCCACATGGGTAGGTCACCCATTACAATGAGACCGCACTTCACATTTTTTCCATTTGGGTAGGTCACCCATCACAATGAGATAGCTTTTTCATATATTTTTTTTCCACTTGGGTAGGTCACCCATACAATGAGACCAGCATTTTTCTTGGGTAGGTCACCCATACAATGAGACCATCTTTTTTCTTGGGTAGGTCACCCATACAATGAGACCATTTTTTTACACATTCTTTTGTTTTGGTTAAATGAGGTCGCCAGATGGGATCTCATGTAGCTTTGGTTAAAGGGAATCGCCAGATGAGATTTCAGGTTAACCGAGTTACACACAGTTTTTTAGTTCCAGTTGAATGAGGTCGCCAGATGGGATCTCATGTAGCTTTGGTTAAAGGGAATCGCCAGATGGGATTTCAGGTTAACCGAGTTACGCATATTTCGTTCCAGTTGAATGAGGTCGCCAGATGGGATCTCATGTAGCTTTGGTTAAAGGGAATCGCCAGATGGGATTTCAGGTTAACCGAGTTACACATATTTTCGTTCCAGTTGAATGAGGTCGCCAGATGGGATCTCAGGTAGCTTTGGTTAAAAGGAATCGCCAGATGGGATTTCAGGTTAACCGAGTTACGCATATTTCGTTCCAATTGAATGAGGTCACCAGATGGGATCTCAGGTAAACCCAGTTAAAAGGGCAGGTCGCCCGTGAAAATAGACTAGTGTGAGAGTGTGGGTCGGTCGCCCGTGAAAATAGACCAGAGTGAGTATGGGTGGGCAGGTCGCCCGTGAAAATAGATTAGTGTGAGTGTGTGGGCGGGTCGCCCAAGATAATAAAATCATTTTCCTTTTGTTTTCTTTACAAAGCTTACTATGCAAAATTTTGAGGAGTTTTGCTTCGTAAGCATTGTAAAGAGGGGGCATCTGTTGCTACCCAATTTTTGATCCATGTTTTGATATATTTTCAAAAAATCCAAAAATAGAGAAAAAACAATGAAAATCCAAAAAAATATGTTTTTTAATATATTCTCGTCATTTTAGCATTTTCAGCGTCGTCTAAAAAGAATTTAATTTTTATTTAAAGAATTTAATTTTTCAAAAGATTTTCAAACGCGTTTGACTTTTCACGCGTCATTTTTAAAATCATTGATTTTTCTTGTTGAGTCGACGTTGATATTGCTCGTTTTCAAAAAATACAAAAAAAATAAGAAAAATCAAAATTTACAAAAAGAAAGAAGTTGAGGGACCAAGTTGAAAAACCTAGCAAAAGTTTTGCCTATAAATACTGGTTTCCAACACTTGCAATATGGGGGGGCAATTTTGACAACATCTGAAAAAAATACAAAAAAACCCTAACCTAAACCCTCTCCAAAAACAGCCGCCCCCCTTGGTTTTTTGATTTCTTTTTTTTCTCCAGCCGCCGGCCGACTTCCTTCTCCCTGCCTCCGATCAGCCCCCACCAAACAAAAAACCAACAGCAACTCTCAGCCCCTAACGGCTGCGCCTCCTTCCCTCACTCTCCCTTCCCCTGGCCAAGACCAGAGAACCAAAGGAGCGGCTCCTGATCTCCCTCACCCCTCTCTCGGTTGCAGCAAAATCAACCAAATCAGCCTTATTTTCCAACAACCCGACAGCCAGCCACATTTCCACAGCCCCCATTTCCACCGATCTTCCCTCAGCAGCTTCGTCCATCACAGCGGCCAGCTTCGTCCATCACAGCGGCCAGTTTCGTCCACCGCAGCAGCGCCCACAGAGCCGTCCCCGTCATCACCAGAACCACAGACCGGCCTTCTCCGGTGATATCTCCACAGCAGCTCCAGCTCCTTCCCTAGCGGCACAACAGAACCGCAGATCGGTTCCCTTCGACCGCGGCTCCTATCTCCACCACCATCAGCGCCGACGATGCCCAACAACCCGATGTGCTGCAGGGATGAAATCTCGGGCAACGAACCGTGACCAACCCGAAAGAAGACGATCTGAAGAAGAAGAGGAAGGAGCAGATCGGAGAAGAAAGAAAGAACAAAAATCAGATCCGAAAAAAAAAACAAAGAAATAAAAGCTTAAAATCGACTGTTTGTGCGTTTGTTTTTGTTGTAGATGATGTGGTTTCTTACCGTCTGCGGGGAGGGAAAAGGAGGAAGAAGCAGAATCCGGCCAACCTATTTTTTCCGGCGTTCTCGCGGCGGTGCGTGAACCCACGCGCCGCCGCTGTCCAGCACTGTTCACGCGCCTAGCTGCCTCCCTCAGCACTGTTCAGGCAGACCCAGAATGCTTTTCAGATTTGTGTTTCTTGAATTGTAGGGATTATTTTTATAATTTTGAGTTGTTGATGTAAATTTTTTAGTATTGAATTTTTATCTGCATTTTGTAAAAATGGATTTTGTAAATATGGATGTAAAAGAAAAGAAAAGAAAAAGAAAAGAAAGGAAACAAAAATAAAATAGTGAAAGTGTATGTGTGCTTGTATTTTGTTTTATTTATTTGTATATATTTTTTAATGATAAAATTGCAAATATA
The DNA here is from genome assembly GCA_018804465.1 of Populus tomentosa. Classification (NCBI taxonomy): domain Eukaryota; kingdom Viridiplantae; phylum Streptophyta; class Magnoliopsida; order Malpighiales; family Salicaceae; genus Populus; species Populus tomentosa. Next base: position 1,163,891 of record CM032003.1, on the reverse strand, counting down.
TTAAAGAAAAATTTAATATTTTGATCGGATCATGGTTAAGAATTATTAACTTATACGTAAGTGATATTTCTAATTTCCGATGAAAAGACAATTATTAAAACTTCTTTAACATGTCAAAGCTACGAAGGAGCTTACCTCAGGTAGGGTGCGTTAGGGGTGCTAATACCTTCCCTAACCACAACCAGTCCCTCACCCGCGATCTCTGACGAGACCAGTACATCAGGTTTCCTAGTAGCCCTTAATGAATTACTAGGTGGCGACTCCAACGAACCAATCAAAGCAAACGCAATAACAACGATAAAAATCGCCAGCCGATGCCGCGCGCTGATTGTTTTTTGGGGTGCGACAGTGGGGATCAATTCAGGGTCTGTGTTTCATGAAAAAGGAAGTCGCCACCTATTATTATGGTCACTAGAAACTCTAACTGGTCCTTAAAGATTCTAAGGCAAAAGACTGGTTGCGTAAAAGGAAAGTTTTAGCACCCGTAGTACGCCTTACCTAAGATAAGCTGCTTTGTGTTTGGTTTGTCTTATAATATCTATGGTGTTGGTGTTTTCTAATTCTATCAATTTTCCTAGGCTAATTTTGCTACGATGAACAAATTGGGGCTCAAAGTCTAAAAGAAAGAACCCTTGGCTAATATGGATCCAACCTTTAGATATATCCATAAAGTGTCAGGAAGAACCAATGCAGATCTCTTGAAATTTGTGTTTGATTCAAACTAAATTTATAACAAGTGAATTAAGAGACTGTTAAGATAGAAATCCAAGAAAATTCAGTGTGTTTAAAAACTCACTTTTCCTTTAATATTTCAAGTATTCGCGACTTGAAATCGCAAAGAAAAAAACTATGTAAGAAATCTAAGGAAATTCAAGGTACTTTAAAAGTCTATTTTTGCCTTAGTATTTCATATTTTAATGACTTGTAAATCATGGAACAAAAATCAAAATGTTTCCAATTATAATTGAAACTTTCTTCAAGGATGTGCAATTAAATTGTTTTACATAATATTTTGGGCATAATATTTTTTTACTAGGGCTAATCATTTACTAATTCCCTCTGCATGCTACAAATGAATTAAATATTCTATAACTTTTGTATTTCATTCTTAAATTATTTTTTCTTTTCTTTTTTTTTTTGTTTTTTTTCAAAAATAGTTTGAGCTTCTTTTGTTTTGCTTACAGTACATTTATGAGAGCAATGTACTCCAGTGTTATTTCATCTTCATTAAGGGTTACACATCGACTTTTATAGTTATTCTTGTCTTTCTTGTCTGTTTTATGAACTTAACTTTTATGAACTTATTTAAAATACAATTTAAAATTAAGAGATCGAGATACAGAAAATTTGATAGAGCATGTAATGTCAAATGCAATAACAATATTTATGTTTTAATATTATGAAATCACAATGCCATTGTCATGCCATTAATTCCTTCATAATGTAGGATCAAATTCAATAGTGTGATCCCAATTCGAATTTATCTATCCCACAAGGCAAATCCAAACCATCGTTTCCGTGGAGGCAATATTTATGCTCTAATATTATGAAATTACGACGCCATTGCCATGCCATTAATCCCTTCAAAATTTAGTTTCACATTCGATGTTGTCCAAACCCAAATCACCGTATCCCTCAAGGCAATATGGCAGCTGGAATTGATGAAACTTGTATGGTCAAATGATAATTGAGAAATGCCTTGTCTTGCCTATCAAAATTTCAAGTCTTTCATGTATAATTCGACTTTTCTTCCAATAATAAAACAAATGTCGAGCTAGGGACCTTAATTCGATCAACACAAGTGAAAGATAAAGCAGACCTCGTCTCCACACAATATTTTTTCCACAACAATTAATATTGAGGGGGGGGGGACCGATATATTTGCATGTATTAGCGGTTGATTGGCTAGAGAAAAAAGTTTTTTAATGACCATGCAATCCCTCCGATGAAAGCTCGAAGATTAAGTCTCTCGAAAAGGATATGTGGGGACTAGTTAGTGGAGCAGAGATATTGAGCGACAAACCGAACGAGATAAGGTGTGATTTTATGATTGTGAATGAAGCAAGAATTCCACAGGGTGAAGAAAAATATCATATATCACATGTTAGATTATAGTCTTGCTTTGGCTTTAACAAGATGGATTAATTATAAGCAAGAAAAGTCAACAATGTCTTCCTCAATCGTATTCCACAATAAGGGAGACAATTCACCTTGACTTGCTTTTCTTAAGGTTGGTCTTGTTGTAGTAGTTTGCAAGTGAATACAGAAGAATTTATAACCGAGTTTAGCTTAATTACTCTACTCTTTCTTCAATCTTGGCCGATTTAAAGGTTTATATTCGAATAGAATGTTTCTCAGGACTTACGTGCCTCTTTTTCTTTAATATTATCCGCATTCCTTGGAGTGAAAGACTAGCTGGAGAGGATCCTGGCTTGCCTCACTTCCAGGGATGCTTTGAAGTAGTCCATTCATCCCGCTGCTTTCATTACTCAGTGACATAAGGCCACCCGTGGAGATAAGGCGCTCTCTCTCCCCGCCATGAGAAAAATATTCTTATCTTATACAGGAAAAAAAATATTTATTTCTAAAAGTTTGTCGGTGTAGGTTTTTATTGTGTAGTAAATTTAGTGAAACCTATGATGAATAAGCTTTTCTCACTACCAAAAATTCGCTTAATAGCAACGGATTTACCGACAAAATATTTATGTCGGTAATTTGAGGTTGAAATTACGGATGGAAAGTTCAGAATTTTTTAAAAAAAAGACGGTTCACTGACGTGGAGCTTTTGGCGAGTGATTTTTACTAATGCAATCACCGACTGAATCAAAATGATAGCCTCGTACAGTGACGTGACTGGTTCACCGTTTAAAATGACGACGGAATCACCGAGGGATTCGAAATGGCAGATCTGTACGGTGATGTGTTGATTTTTCCATCAGAATAGCCGACGGACTCACCGATGGATTATTCCGTTGGTGAAACCGTCGGAAAAAGTTAATATATGCCCTCTTTGCCGACCCTCTCTTCACCTATTTCTCATTCTTCTTCCTAATCCCAACTCTCCCCATCTACAAACAACCAGCCCCCAAACAAAAATCTCCCTCATCTCAGCACAACAAGTTATAATCTTGAAGTTTTGTGGTCACAGCATCCGTGTTCTGATTTGCCGACGGATTTTATCAATTTTTGTAAGTAATTCTATCTTTTTAAATTTTAACATTTAAATGTCAATTTTATTGTTTTTTTAGTATATGCATTTTGTTAGTAGATGTACATGTTTTATTGTTATTTCTCAAACAAACTTGTAGTATATGAATGTATAATTTTATACCTGTTATGGTTTGTTTTAGATTTTGTAAGATTGTATTTGTTTGTAAATTGTTAAAACTTTATGGAATTACCAAATTATATGTGCTGTTTTAAAATAATTAATAACTTGCTTAATGGGTCCGTTTTAAGTTTTATCAATGGTATTGCGGAGTGGTAATTTCCGTAAGTTTATATATATTAATTTGTATGGACGTTGATAAATGATAATGAATATTTAATATTTATAAAAAGTTGTGATTGGTTTGTTGGATAATCTCGAGGTAAACTAATATTTTTGCATGTTTATTTACCTAACTTAGTTAATTAATACATGATGTCTGAAAATGATGTTAATGCTGAACCACCTATTCCTAGAAGACAATACCTAACAAGAAGTAAGGCAGCTGCTACTTCTGGCCGATCAGAAAAGATCCCACAACAGAGTCTCAACAAATCATCTTCGACTGAGACCACGAGCAACATAGCCTATGCTTCCTCACCCTCCTTATGATGGTTACTCATTTTGTATTAAAACTTGTTAGTTCTTTATGTTACTACTCTTGTTAGCCTGTGTATTGTTATTGTATTCTGGACTGGTGGCCTTCGGGTCTGTGTTGTTAGGGTGCTTCATACATATAGTATGGTGGCTTGGTTCTGTTGCTTAGAACTTGTAAGCTCTTTATGTTGCCACTTTTGTTAGCTTGGTTCTATTGTGGTAGTTTTCTGCCTGTAGTTCTTCTGGACAGGTGGCCTTCGAGTCTGTTGTTAGGTTTCTGGAAATGGTGTCCTTTGGTTGCTTCCTTGATGTTGCTGGCTTTCTGCTGGATGGTGGCTAGCCTCTGGTTAGCTATTGTTTTATCAGCTGCTGATGATTGTAATTTTTGAAGTGATTTGGCTATCTCATGATTTACATGAGCTTGCTAGTCTTGTTGCTGCATTATGCAGGTTGTGTCTTCTTCCATACTACTGGAGTAGGGTTGCTCAAGCTATTGTTAAGGAAATGGTCAGCTGATCTACTGGTCGTTTCTGGCTATTGGGTAGCTTCCTTGATGTTGCTGGCTTACTGCTGGATGGTTGCTAGCTTCTGGTTGTGTCACTCCTCTTCTGCTGGAGCAGGGTTGCTTAATGGTTGAAGGAAAGAATGCTGCTGCTATGGTAATGGTCAGCTGATCTACTAGCCATCTTATGTATTTTTAATATTGTTCTACTGGTCTTCAGCTTGTGTTTTCTATGGGGAGCCTGTTCCCTAATTGTCTTTATGTAAATATTCTGAACTCTGTTGGTTTCCAGCTTGTATTGCAAGCTTGCCTTGCTTTTTTTTTTTTATCTATATATATTTCTTACATTTGATAAAAAAAAAATACATGATGTCATCATAATTTTATAGAGGTTCGATATAAGTCATGGATGATCATTCATGGCTGTATCGAGATTCACCCCAAGGATTGCAGAGGATGGATTATTGTAACGGGGTTCGGGGTTTTATTAATTTCTCAACATTTATTCCCATAAATTTTACTGGAGGCGGTATTAGGTGTCCATGCAGGAAGTGTCAAAATAAAAAGTATCTACATCCAAATATTGTTGTAATGATGCATCTTCTTCACAAAGGGTTTATGGAGAATTACCAGTGTTGGTATGCACATGGAGAAGTATTTGTTAGTAAGAGGAGAATGAGAGAAATGGTGGTTAGGTCAACTTCTAGTGCTAGCAACGTGCATGAAGAGGCAAATGACAACACTAATCATTACAGAAATATGGTTATGGATGCAATGAGAATGAATCAAGGTAATGTCAGTCAATGTCCAATCATAAAAGAAGAACCTAATGCAGATGCAGCTAGGTTTTTTGATTTGTTAAAAGATTCTAACGAACCATTATGGGATGGATGCACAAACCACAGTAAATTATCAGCCGTAACACATGTGTTCACCATCAAGTCAGATCACGGGTTGAGTGAGGCCGGGTATGACAAAATTATTGAATGGGCGAGAAGCATTTTACCTGAAGGGAATAGGCTGAAAGAGAACTTCTATACTGCAAAGTCCATGATGAAACCCCTCGGTTTAGGATACTAGAAAATTGACACGTGCCCTAACTTCTGCATTTTATACTACCTTGAAAATGATGAGATGAGCGAGTGCATGACATGCGATCATTCCCGTTACAAACCCAGAACTGCCAGGGGAAAGACTCTAGTGGCATATAAAAAACTTAGATACTTCCCGATCACACCTAAACTGCAGAGGTTATTCATGTCACCAAGGACTGTAAGAGTTTGTAAACCTGAATATTTCAAGAAGTATTCTGATAGACCTTGTTAAGAATGTTTACTAAGATGCGTCTCAAAAGTCGCTTTAACAGAAGAACATTTGACTGCACCATCTATTTTCTAAGTTTGGCCTTCTCTTTGTCCTTTTAATTTCAATACTTGAACTCATCAATCAATCCTTTCATTTATGTTATAGGCCTGCATTTAAGATGAACATTTACTATAAATTAAAGGTATCTTATATTATTAGGTATGTTATTATAAAACATGATTTAGTTAAGGAGTTATTGATACTTCAAGTGCAAAATGATGATACAAAACCTTGATAAAAATGCACTTTTAAGTACTAATCAGACTGTTGAGCACATGACATGGCACCAAGCACATGATGCGGTTGATGGAGTGATGGTGCATCCTTTTGACGGCGAAGCGTGGAAACGTTTTAACAGTGTGCATCCTCACTTTTTCAGTTGAATAATGGAATGTGTGTCTTGGGTTGTGTACAAATGGATTCAACCCATTTGGGTCATTTGCTACTTCTTATTCTTGTTGGTCGGTCATACTCATAGTTTATAACTTACCACCGGGAATGTGTATGAGGCCGGAGTTCATGTTTTTATCTATTGTCATACCCGGTCAAAGTAGCCCGGGGCGGAATATAAATGTTTGTCTTCGACCGTTGATTGATGAGTTGGCACAATTGTGGTCCTCCAGAGCTCTGACTTATGATATATCGAGGAAACAAAATTTCCTTATGAGGGCAGCTTTGATGTGGACTATCAATGATTTTCTAGCTTATGGAATGCTTTCTGGTTGGAGCACGCATGGGAAACTAGCATGTCCATACTGCATGGAAAACAACAAGGCATTCACGCTAGCAAACGGAGGTAAAGCTTCTTTTTTTACTGTCACTGTCGCTTCTTGCCACTTTATCACAGGTATAGAAAGAAAAGAAAAGATTTCTTTGTTGGCAAAGTTGAAAAAGATGTTGCATCCTTGCGTCTTTCTGGTGAAGAATTGCATGATGTTGTATCAGAGTACGGTGACATTGTGTTTGGCCTTCAATCCGTTAAGCAAAAGTTTCCTGGTTTTGGTTTGACCCATAATTGGGTAAAATGAAGTATCTTTTGGAAGCTTCCTTATTGGAAGACCAATCTGCTCCGCCATAACCTTGACGTCATGCACATTGAAAAGAACGTGTTTGAGAACATTTTCAACACCATCATGGATGTGAAGGGGAAGACAAAGGACAACATCAATGCTAGATTGGATAAAGCTCTATATTGTAACCGTAAAAATACAGAGTTGGTTTATGATGAGTCACGGGTCACAAAACCAAGAGCAAACTTTGTGTTAGAGAAAAACGCACAACTGCTAGTCTACAAATGGCTTAAGAGTCTGTGTTTTTTGGATGGACATGCATCGAACATATCAAGGGTTTCTAGTGACTAGAATACTAGGTGGCAGCTCCCATTTCATTTTTCCACTGATAAAAGACAAGAATTCCTTGTCTTTCCATGTTTGCCAAGATAGACATACATACCACACCTGATGATGGGGTTGGTGGGCTATCATCGCGACGCCTCACACGTGCGACAGAATAGCGACTCCACTGGGACCTTGTGGACTAAGCATTGTTGTCTGATTTTTATGTCTGGTTTTGTGCGTGCTTGTCATTAAGATGCTTATTTTATTTACACGCTTTAATTTTTTGTGTATATTTGTTCATGCATTGTATATAATTATTTCATGCATCATTCTTTTTATGTGAGAGTTTATATGGGAAAACTTTAGGTTAAGTAGGGACTAACAGCTTACCTTAAGACTTTTAGTCAAGGTTTAAGTTTGTGTAAACCCCAACTCTTCGCTGAGTACTTAGACTGATAATGATTGGTCTATATGCCATCCCATTACCTACTGAGCCTCCATATTGCCTTTACAAGGGCGATCACTGGGACAACAAGAGGCCCTTTTTAGAGCATGAGTAGTCAACCTACCTTTTGTCTCATATAAAAAGAACTAGAACTTGACTTTAAGGTGTATGTTCCCTACTTTTTGTTTTGCATCAAAACAAACCCTTCTCGAAGCATCTTGAACTTAAGACTTATGGGTGACATAATGGTCGTCACTTAGAAAATTTTCATTGTAGAGTTTGGACAAGAATCAAGATTCTTATTTCATCATACAAAAGTTACGACCATATGTCACCCCTTAAAGGGCAAGTTTATCATATAGAATGCTCGTCAATTTGGAATAAAGGCCCCCCAATTCTGTTTTCCCTGCCAGAATCAAGAGTTGTCGACATCCGCCAATGTCAAGAAGGATTCGATTAAGGCTCCAATCAAGAAACATAGCTTGTGGTAATAAGGTTCTCTGTTCTGCCATGGATTCAGCTAGTGACCTGTGCCGAGATGCCATCTATGAAGTGCTGACATGCTCATCAATGGAGACTGTGGGGAAATGTACGCTTTTGTCTAAAGAGTACAACAAGTTGACCTACGAATCTCTTTTCGCAAAGCTACACAGCCAAAGAACCAACATTGTCTCCGGTTTCCTTATCCAAAGCATGATCAGGAACAAATATCAGTTTTCCTTTGTTTCAACTAACGGTTTGAATACCCATACACAAATCTCCTTTGATTTTCTTCCAAAGCACGTAGAGATTGTTTCATCATCAAATCAAGGAATTCTACTTTGTCGTGCATATAATAAATCATGTTATTATGTGAGGGACCTTTATATCCAATAATGGCAAAAGATCCTATATCCAAAGACACGATACGATACCATAGAATCTAGCCTAATGATAGAAAGGTCAAAGCCTTTACGATACAAGATTGTGAGATTCTTAAAGCCCAAGTTTCGCTCACATAAAGAATTCTATATGTACCATTATATCAGAGTCGAGTTGTTTGAATCAGCAACTTGAAAATGGAAGTTGTTGGACGAAGTGAAGTTGCCTTATGAAGAATCTCTTTGTCGCATGACAAAAGTATCTGTAAATGGCTCACTTCATTGGCTTACTTGGAAGAGAAACGTCTTTGCATTTGATGTAAAAAGAGAGAGTCATTGTTTATTCCCACTTCCCATGCCAGCCTCTGAGGGCAATAATAATAAAGATGTCAGACTCACTGAATAAAAAGGAAAGCTCGCCATGACCTGTATCGATAGGGAGAGAAATTTCATGGAAATATGGATCATGGAGGATCATGACAGAATACAATGGAGAAAAAAGCATTCGATAAACATAGGGGTTTTAACAAGGAAAAAACCCCACATAAGTCCTTTGGCCTTCTGCAATGCTGATGTTATGCTGATGGGAGAATATTTTCCTGATGTGATATTCTTCAACTTTAAGACTGGGCACATTGATATGCTACGATCAGGGAAGGGTCTGCTCCATGGATGCTTCCAAGTTCAGCTCACCTTTGCCACAAAGACAAAGGCACAATTAGTTCATTGCCCCAAGGCATAGTTCTCTAGATGGAATAATCCAAATGAGATGTGAAGAATTGCAAGAAATTCAAAGATGAAGTCAGAAGGTTGGTAAGCAAGACATAGCCGGATTTTGTGAAGAATGACCAATGAATGATAACAAGACATGTATAACCGATGAAGAAGCTGTTTAGAAATATCATGTTATCAATTTTGTTGCCCATCATTTTGTTTTGGGATCACATCTCACTTTTTAATGGAATGTGCTTTATTCTTAGTCTTATTATTGTCTTGAAATAAAGAGATGTTTCCTTCAAATTTTGTTTTGGCAAAATATTTTGATCGAACTCCAACACGCAAAATTAAAGTCTTTTGATTCCAGAAAAGACTTGATGTTTGTTAAAATGGCAAGAGATGACCGAACTAATCTTGAGCTCATACACTACAAAATTGAACCACACATCGTATAGCTAAGTTTTAGCAGTATGCATAATGACATGTAGTAGATTCATTAGTTATGGATTCACAAATTATGACTCTTTACAAATCCAAATCATTCCACTGGATGAGGTCAAGATTTATCAGTTTTAACTAACCTTGCTTGAAATGAAAAAAGATCATCTTTGTTATCCCTTCACTTTCCAAAGATTATATCCCTTGTGGTTCCCATTTGAACCTGATAGAATATTTCTTTCAAAGAAACCTTGACTAGAATCACACCCCACACCGGGGGCAAACAAAAGATATTTTGAAGACAATGATAGAATCAAGAGAAAAGAGAAGGATAGGAACAAAAGCCTAACGTTTGAGATAGGGCTAAAAAAAAAACAACAACAACAAAATAGGCATAGACTAGGGGCAGAAAATATCGATGTTGGTTTTTCTTTATCATCTCGACAAGTAGTAGTGAAGATGGGTGCTGGAATCAATCATGTCACAGTTATTTGACACAACAAAAGCCAAAGACCAAAAGGGCTGAGCTACAAGCATGACTTTTGAGGTCCGTGATAAAGCCTCTAGTGTCTTCAAATTGATCAAGATTGGTCATTCCAAAAAAAAAATTTATAACCCTTGTTAAGAGAAATTCAATTTTGTCCTTAACAGGACTTTATGTCATTCCTCTGCAACGACAACAAGAGAAAAGGAGTTGATGGATAATTGATGTTAATCCTAGATCTTTGAAACCCTCAAACATATTTTGAGCCGATAAAATCCCTTTCTTTCATAGCCATAAACCATAGCCTGCATTATGTGCTTTGAAAAGCCCTTTTTGATCAAGTAAGCAATTTGAGCCGATAAATGGCACTCTCAAAGCCTGAAGAGCCTTTTCATAAGATTCATAACTTCATGAATTAAGCTATTAGTTATTATGCATACTGATAAAATAAGAGCTCAAAAAAAAAAACCTCTCTTGATAAAGCTTGAGATTTGACGTGAGCATCTTTGAAATTCACACAAAGGTCACCTCATCACAAACCATCAAAAGATATATCCAAAATCAGAGTCTAAAAGGGATACAAAGAACCATGAAAAAAAAAGCCATTTTAGTCTTACAACTGGTCAATTTTAGTTTTCAAAATACATGACAATAAAATGACTTTATATTTTGAATAACGTGTTTTGGGTTTTGGACCAAAAAAGCTTGATTTTTCAAAAGATCTTTTCAAAATTAACATCTCTCTGATTTCATTTCAACAATTAGAGTTGAATGGACATAATCTTTGAAATGCGAGATTTGATTCCAGAACAAGGAAGATTATCAAACACAGAAGAACATCGATTGAGTATGTGAAATCCTTGATAAAAATGACAATGACGCTCCTTGACACTCCTTGAAAAGTTAAGCAGCTGAGGGGCAATCAATGAACTCGGAAAAGGAAAAACAAGCATATTCAGATCAGCTATAAGGCAATGAAATATGATTGAATGATGAATCAGTGAACTGAAGACAATGGTGTCCAAAGAAAGATAATCAATGAACAAGCACATTCAGATCATACTGGGGGCAATGTCGTCCATGCTCTGGTGAACCCCATCAGCAATTGAGAAACAAATATGTACCTGAAGGACGCTTTCATATCATCATCTTTTGAAACATGGCTAGCAATAGATGAGGATACATGAATGAATGGCGAAAAGATGCATACCACCAAGACTAACTATGGAACAATGCTGCACTTGAAGGACAATCTCATATTGTCATCCTTTGAAACATGGTTATCGACAAACGTTATCACACAACTGTATTGAATGAATATCAGAAAGGCACTCATCTCGAAGACTAACTGTGAGACAATTTGTTTTGAAGCCAAATGAGCACTTCACCGCATGAGTATGGGTGATAAAAGTAACATCATTGATGAGGCCATGACATTTCTTTTCACAATCTGATTAGAAGAGCTGAGAAGAATCTATTGAGAAGAACACTGAGCATACAACCATGAGCCTTTGTGTTGCAAGCTATGAGATGCATGTCTGGATGATTGGATAGTTTTCAAGAAGACTAATGATAACATAACTTGAAGAGTATTGTTTCAACTGGAGGCAAGTCCATGACTGATTGGCAATAAAAAATGAGGTTAAACACTTGAAAACCTCTTGATGGGTGTTGGCAAAACATGCACAACCAATCAAAGGACAATTCTTGAGAGAATCTAGGAGATGGATGATTTGTTCAACTCCTTCATGATGAATCGAGCAACACCACACTTGGAAGCATGATCAAGCTTAAGAAGCAATGAGAGCAGTAATCATCACGGATAGCCCATGATAGGCACTACACTTACATCTGAGTGAAAGGCTAGCGCACGAATGAGCCAGTACATTGAAAGAATAAAAAAAGCTTTAAATAACAAACAAAGGCACCCTATGATGATGGAACATTGAAGAGGGGGCACCTATATTTCAAATCAGGTAAGGATGCATGCGTGCATGTCATCTAACGCCGAAGCATTGCATATATTTTTGATTTGTTGCAGGAAAAACTCTCATTAGTCCAGCAAGATTTGGGACAAAGAAAGAATCATTGAGTTGATGAACAATAAAGAATCATGGTTTTGACCCTAGAACAGGAGGAAGATGAGATAAACCTTAACATTAAGGAAATCTCAAAGAAATAAGAAGATCAACGAAGAAGAGTCTTCAATTCAAACCTATCATCTTAAAGAAAAAACATATTTTTTGGTTAAAGGAGATTGGCATAAGAGATCTTAGGTTAACCATCACATGAAGATTTTAGCTTCGGTTGAAAGGAGTTGCCAGATAGGATTCTAGGTTGACCGAGCTACACATAGACTTTGGTTCTGGTTAAAGGGGATCGGCAAAGGGATCCCAGTGTAGCCTAACCACAAAGGATTTTGGTTCTGGTTAAAGGGGATTGGCGAAGGGATCTTAGTTTAACCTAACCACACAAAGACTTTGGTTCTGGTTAAAAGGGGTCAGCGAAGGGATCTCAGTTTGGCCTAACTCCACAAACTTTGGTTCTGGTTAAAGGGGATTGTCGAAGGGATCTCAGTTTAGCCTAACCACACACAGACTTTGGTTTTGGTTAAAGGGGATCGGCAAAAGGGATCTCAGTTTAGCCTAACTACAAAGAATTTTGGTTCTGGTTAAAGGGGATCAGCAAAGGGATCTCAGTTTAGCCTAACCACACACAGACTTTGGTTCTGGTTAAAGGGGATCGGCGAAGGGATCTTAGTTTACCCTAACCATAAAGGATTTTGGTTCTGGTTAAAGGGTATCGATGAAGGGATCTCAGTTTAGCCTGACCACACACAGACTTTGGTTCTGGTTAAAGGGGATCGGCGAAGGGATCTCAGTTTAGCCTAACCACACATAGACTTTGGTTCTGGTTAAAGGGGATCGGCGAAGGGATCTCAGTTTAGCCTAACTACAAAGGATATTAGTTCTGGTTAAAGGGGATTGGCAAATGGATCGCAGTTTAGCCTAACAACACACAGACTTTGGTTCTGGTTAAAGGGGATCGGTGAAAAGATCGCAGTTTAGCCTAGCCACGAAGAGATTTTAGTTCTGGTTGAAGGGGATCGGCGAAGGGATCTCAGTTTAGCCCAGCCACACATAAATTTTGGTTTTAGTTAGAGGGGATCGATGAAGGAATCTCAGTTTAGCCCAACCAAGTAGACTTTGGTTCTGGTTGAAGAGGATTGATGTAAAGGCAGAGTTTCAGATCAACCAAGTTGTGAGAAGATCAGTTTTGGAAGTTCACTTTTGTTTATCTTTACAAAACTTACTTTGCAAAGTCTTTGCTCCTTAAGTATTGTAAAGAGGGGCCATCTGTTGTAACCCATTTTTGGGTCCCCGCACAAGAAAAGAGAAAATACAAAAAAATAAAATAAATAAATAATGAAAAATGAAAATGAAAAACAGTAATTTATCAAAAAAATATATCAATAAAAAGAGGATGTCAGAGCGCCCAAAAAAACGGTCAAAATTGGTTAAGGAGGTTCAAAAAATACAAATGTTGAAATTTGACAATATATCATTGACTAGTGAGAGCCCTATTGATTAAGAAAATTTTATTTGAGGAAGAAAAGTACAAAATCAAATGTTGATGGACTGAATTAAATTTTATTGAAGGTTTAATTGAATTTATGGAGGGTTGATTGCAGGAAAAAAATGTTTTTAAGTCAATTTGGGTTTTAATTGGAAGAAATTATAATTCTGGGGTCAAATTATAATTTTAAAGAGTTGATTTGGTCAAATCAAGGGCTTAATTACATAAACATTGAAGTTTGATGGCCAATTGGGGACTTAATTGAAGAAATCCAAGACCAATGACCAAAATACAAAATGCGCGCAAATTGAAAGATTGACTTGAAATTTGGTGCTTTGGCGCCAGTTTTCATTTAAATGAAACGGCATGTTTTAAGCAAAACGACGTCGTTTCAAGCGTTTTAAAAAAAAAAAAGAGACGAAACGGTGCTGTTTTGAGGTGGCACTGTTTCTTCTTCTTCTTCCCATGGACGTGCAACAGGGGAAGAAAAGTTTTGTTTTTCTTTCCTTGTTTCTTCCTCCCTCCCTCCCTACATGCCCTGTAAAAACCAAAACCGGACGCAACCCGCATCTCCTCATGATGAGAAGACAGAGAAGTCATGTCCCGCAAACGACACCTCTATTGGCCACCTCTGTCAGCGTCGTGGCAAAGCAGGAGGCATGTGCGCCCCATGCATGGGCAGCGATGGGACGGGGCAGGGTCGACCCCGCTCCCCCTGCCCCTATAAATATTGTCCCGAAAGGAAGAAAGAGGGAGGACACAAAATGGGGGGAATGAATGTGAGAGAGAGGGGGGAAACCAAACAGAATAGAGAGGGAAGTAGAAGAAGAAGAAAAGACAGAGAGGGGAGAGGGGACAGAATGAAGAAGACAACAGAGAGGAAGGAGGGGAGAGGGGACATAATGAAGAAGACAATAGAGAGGAAGGAGGAGAGTTTTTGGAGTAAAAAAAAAAAGGAAATTTTAAGGAGAAAGCCGGTGAGACATGAGGAGAAACAGAGGGGGAGGACAAAAGAGGAGAGACAGAGGAGAGAAAGAGCAAATAATAGGGAGACAAAAAAAAAGGCCTCTGCACAGGGAAGAAGAAAAAATAGTAGCAACGCTGCCTGGAACCACTGTCTGCCACCGCAACGCCACCGAGAACGGTCACCAGCATCACCATCAGCTCAGCCATCCAAGATCATCCCCTCAAGTAATTCTCTTCCCCACTTATAGTCGCTGGTCATTGTTCATCTTCTTGCTGCTAAACATGCACTCTGCACGTTCTCCATGCAAGAAGAATAATTAGCCGGTTAATGTGCTCATGCACAGTAACCAGTCCATGGTTGTTGTGGGCTGGAACATCAGCCCATCCCACGCAGCTGGGGTGAGTCCAGCCCTGTAGAAAGGAGGTCTGATTTCATTTTTGGGCTTCATTTTGGCCTAGTCTCTTTTTGGGCTGGCCCGACGTAGTAAAAAAAATTTTCAAAAAATCATTTTAGGAAATTCAAGTCTTTTCTGCATGTTTTTCTACGTCATTTTTATTAATATCGGTCTGTATTTTTATATCGTAAAGATACAAATCCGGTATTAAAATACCTAGTTTTCAAAAAAAATATTTTTGTTTTCATGCATACGGCCAAGTTTCTCAAAGCTAAAAATCATATTGTATTTTTATACAAGAAAGAAAACTTCAAAAAAAATATACATATATTATTTTACCATGCATTTTGGCTTTAATAACCAGTTTATTAAAGTCATGAAAACCTGGCCAATATTTCAAAAAAATAAAAAAATAAAATATTTTATTTTGTTTTAATGTCTGGGATTACAAATTTATACATAAAATGTATTCCTGATATTAAAAAGGTAGTTCTTTTATAGACATTAGACCAGTTAGGTTTTTACCTCATAAGATAAGAACCTCCTTACTGAGGAAGGCTTTTCTTGAACCATAGCCGGACCAACATGACAAGACCTTAGATTTTTATCAGACAATAAAACAATGCAACTTACCGTAGGTAGGGAATATTTGGGGTGCTAATACCTTTCCTTTACGCAACCAGTCTCCGTACCCAATCTTTGAGACCAGTTAGGGTTCTTTGAGACCAGTTAGGGTTCCTAGTGACCAAAATACTAGGTGGCGACTCCCATTTCATTTTTCCACTGATAAAAGACAAGAATTCCTTGTCTTTCCATGTTTGCCAAGATAGACATACATACCACACCTGATGATGGGGGGGTGGGCAATCGCCGGGACGCTGCACATGTGCGACAAGGACCTACTAATCACAGAACATCTGCTCCGCTTAAACTAATTTTTAGTGATGTTTGAGGCCTTGCCCCCATTTTCTCTTCTGATGGTTTCTGATATTTTGTGATCTTTATGGATATACAGATAAAATTTATTTGGTTTTATCCTATTGGTGCAAAATCTGATGTGTTTAATGTGTTTCACCAATTTCAAGTCTTGGTGGAATGACAATTCTCTTGCAAAATAAAATCAGTTCAAACAGACTAGGTGGCGAATATCATAAATTAAATTTCTTCTTTAAAACTGTTGGTATTCATTATCGTATAATATGTCCACACACACATGAACAAAATGGTACTGTTGAGTGTCGTCACCATCATATCAATGAAACTGGTCTTACATTACTTGGGCACTGTAAAGCACCTCTAAAATTTTGGAATTATGTGTTTGAAACTGCAGTTTATCTTATTAATTATATGCCGACACCAGTCTTACGAAACAAATCTCCATTTGAATATATGTTCCATCAAACACCTAATTATAATTTCCTGCGCACTTTTAGATGTTTGTGTTTTCCTTTTCTTTGCCCGTATAATGCTCATAAGTTAGACTTTCGTTCTACTCAATATTTGTTTCTCGGGTATAGCTCATGTCATTTAGGCTATCGTTGTCTTGACTTGTCTTCTGATCATGTCTACATCTCTTGTAATGTCCGTTTTCATGAACAGTCTTTTCCCTTTCTTGAAATTGCACATGTTTATGCTATTTCTGACTCTAACCCACAGTCGGCCCCTTCCTCCCATCTTCCTACCTTAACGCACTTCTTATCCACCAAAACACCATCAACCTTGTCTAAACAGGTCCCATTACCACCAATTTTTGCTATGTCTATTGATCATTTTACAGGTTCAGGTTCTGCAGCTCCGAACAGCACAACCCCTGGGTTTGTTGTGCCCTCTGATGCACCTTTTGTTACGTCTTTTGGTGAGCAATCTAGCTCACCGTCTAGGACTTCATCTTCCTCACAGTGTCCTGCTCTGTCTCCGATAGCTTTAGATATTTGCGTTGATCTCTCCAACTACTCCCTCCCACAGCAGCCCATGCCAGACAAATCTGTTGCACCAGTGGTCTCTCGCCAGCACTATATGGTGTTGCGTCCCTGACAGCCTAGGTTTGCCAACTTGATTTCTGTTTCTTCGTTGCAGCCAAACTCACGGGTAACATGTTCTTCTGATCACAAACCTTTAAATTTCAAAAATGCTAACCGGTTTTTATGATGGCAGTCTGTTATGAGATTTGAAATTGCAGCCTTACATGCCAATAATACTTGGTCTTTGGTTCTATTTGAACCTTCTATGAATGTTGTTGGTTATTGTTGGGTTTACAAAATCAAGTGACGGACCAATGGTGTTATTGATCGCTACAAGGTGCGCTTGGTTGCGCTTCTACTCTACTTCACCGCCTTATTAGTCTGCTGAGTTCAGAGTTTAAACTCCGGGATCTGGGTCATGCTCATTATTTTTTAGGAATTGAGGTCACTCCTACCAGCATGGGGCTTATGCTTAGTCAACACAAATATGTTCTTTAACACGACCAAAAGTTGATGTCTTCTCCCAAGTGCAGGAGTGTCAAAGTAATAAATAACCCGGCAAGATCGAGGTCGAACCACGGGGAGGTTGACTATATAAATTATAAATAACAATAACAACACAACAACAACAACATAATAACAATAACAATAACAATAATAATAATTAGTAGTAGTAGTAGTAGTAGTAGTAATGATAGTAATAATAGTACTAGTAATAATAAAGAGGACTTTGAGATGTAAGATTAATGTGAGGATTAAACAATGATAAAAACAAATGTCAAGGTTAGAGGATCCACTAATGGTACTTCAAACAACTATAGTATAAACTCTTATTACTCAACTGGAAACCACACACAAAGGAGGTTCCAATCAGATTATAAATTGTTAACATGATTACATTAATTATCTTATTCGAGTAATGCTAATACTTGTAAATATTATCAGGTATTCATGGTGATAGCTTATGTTAACAACAAATCAAGTTCCTTTCATAGCATAGGTGTAGGTTATACCATACAGTTGGGCTATGAAAGTGCCAAGCATTTGTTGTACCAAAAGTTGTTCAACACAAATCTAGATTAACCATTTGACAAACAAGGTATTAAGAGTGAGCAAGATAATAAATATAAAACATGTTAGTATCAAGCATTAAAGTCCATGTTGAGTTTATACTATACTTATTCTTACACCATTAGTGTAACCTTTTCACCTTGACATAATAGATTTAGCTAAACATAATGAATGAAAGAAACATAAATAAACAAGATAAGAACATAATTTTATAAGTAAAGGAAAGGAAATGAAAAGCAGAAACAAGATATTAATATAACATAAAATAAAACTTAAACATGATAAAATACAAAGAAAGAGAGCAAGAGCATGATCTTGATCTGAACACCAAGATGTCTAAATGCATGGCAAATGCCTTGTTTTATAGGCCAAAATTTGGAACCATTGATTTGATGAATAAATGTTGAATGGGTGGCCACATCTTGACTTGGAAACAATCCTTATCTTCTTGTCTGAACAAAACGTCATTCCTAACGTTAGAATTTGAACCACCTTTACTCATTAAAGTTCTAGGAAATTGTCTCAACTTTCCAGAAAAAAAAAATTGAGGTCATTTGGACTTCTAAAACTCGAGATATGGGCTAAACACTGAACAGTGTCTGAGATGTAGAACAGATTCGGACTTCTCCGTTGTTACTATAATTTGGACTTGAAAACGGCCTTTCTAAATCTTGGACTCCACATGAAAGTTTTAGACCTATGTCTTAGCTTTCCATCCATATAAAGCAGATCTAAATCCGAGATCTACAGCTCCATATATGACCCAATTACCAAATAGTGTTTCAGTTTGGACTAAACCAGCATCACTTTTCTAAGCTTCACCCTCTCTTTATCTTCACAATTTCAGTAGTTGAATTCATCAATCAATCCTTTGCTTTATGTGATAAACCTGCATTTAAGATGAACATTTACCTTATATTAAGGTATCTTATAGTATCAGACTTGTTATTATAAAACATGCTTTAGTTGAGTTATTAATACTTCAAGTGCAAAATGATGATATAAAACCTTGATAAAAATGCACTTTTAAGTACTAATCACTCTTGATATTCTTAGTTGGGCTGGTATGTCATCCTGCAAACCTGTTGATACACTGGCTTCTGTTTCCAAGGTTAGTCTCCAGCCTAGTGGTTTATACTCAGATCCCACTCAATATCGGCAAATTGTCGGGGCTCTTTAGTAACTCACCTTTACTAGACCATACATTTGTTATCCTGTCAACTAAGTTTGTCAATTTATGCATGCGCCTACTGAGAGCCATTGGAATGCTATCAAACGTATTTTACGGTATTTAAGGTACATTCTCTTTTGGCCTTCACCTTACTCAAGGCTCCGCTTTATCAGTACATGGTTTTACTAATGCGGACTAGGCGGGGAGTATTGATGATCAAAAATCTACTAGTGGCTACATCGTCTTTCTCAGCAACACTCTCATCTTATGGAAATCTAGTAAGCAATGCATTGTCGCTCACTCCTCCACTAAAGTAGAATATAAGGCCTTAGTTGATGGTACTACTGAGGTTCTTTGGCTCCGTTATCTGCTTTCAGATTTATGCTTCTCTCCTAGTTCTGTTACCACTATTTGGTGCGAGAACTTGGGTGCTACTTATTTGTCTGTTAATCCGGTGTTTCATGCGCGTACCAAACATGTGGAGGTTGATTATCACTTTGTTTGTGATAGAGTTGTCAAAAAAGAGATACAGATTCGCTTCATACCCTCCTAAGACTAATTAGCCGATGTTCTTACTAAGTCGCTCCCTCACACTACATTTTTCTATTTACGATCCAAGCTTCAAGTGGACCACCCACCTTCAGCTTGAGGGGGAGTGTTATGGAATGTGTTTTAGTTTAGGAAAGATTGTGTTTTCTTTATATAGAGAGTTATATTGCGCACTGCACTACACAGTAACTAGTGTATTCTGCCCTACTCATATAAATATGGGAGATGGCTACTGCATTATGTAAGCCTCTCAATTATCACAAACCTTATTTCAATGTGAGATTAATATTTTTTTAGATTATTTATTTTTAATTTTTTTAATTGATTTTAATATTTTTTACTGCTGTGATAAAACTAAATAGTAGTTATTCAATGTAATTCAAAATATAATTGTTTCATTAACTATCATATAGTTTCAGTTTAAAAAAAAAAACAAACCGAAATAAATTTCAGCTAGAAAGTTTCGGTTTTATTTTGGCCGAGTGTTTTTTTTCCTTTTCAAAAAATAAAAAAATGTTTTTTCTCTAATTTCATCATTCAACACCTTGTTTATTGGAGATTGGACTTCATGATTTCTTGTGGTTTTTTTTTTTTTTTGTGATTATCTCAATCTCATGCTCCATATCATAGGTTTAACGGATTAATCTAGTTAACTCAAATTTTTTTATATATTTTTTAGTTGACTTTTTTCTTCAATTTTATTATTAAACATCTTCAATATTTAGTTGATTATGAATTAAATTTTATCATTTGTTTTCTATGAAATTATCTTAGTCTAATGACCTAGGTCAATTTTGCGAGTTAGACTAAGTAGACTTAAGTCATTTTATGGTCTCATGATCCAGGTCGATCCAATATGTTATCGTCTCAATATTTCAAAAAAAAAAAAGATATGTTAAATTTTTTTAGTCAAACTATATTTTTACCAGTCGTCCAGGTTATATTTGGATTTGTCGAGTCGATAGAGTCAGCTCCCATATTTTTACTTATGTTTGAAATTTAAATTGCATAATTTCAAGTTAATTTGTCTTTGGATTTGAATTGAAATTATATTTGTTGAATTAATATTTTGAGTTATATATACATAAATCCAAGGTTGATAACTATGTGTGGTTGGTATTTGTTGGAAATTACTTTTTAAAAATATTTTTTAATTGAAATATATAAAAAATAATACTTTTTTAATTATTATTTTTATTTTTTAAAATTGATATATCAAAATTATAAAAAAAATATTAATTTAATGTTTTTTTATAAAACTTATTTTGAAAAACAAGCCTTACTGCAGTACCAAAAACATGCTAATAAAGAAGAATAAAAATTTTGCGTGGCTGGAATTGTCACCCTCAATTACACAAATTACCTTGACTTGGGTTTATTAAGGTCTGTCTTCCATAACCCGTGGCTATGATTGATCTGTATTATTTAGTTTATATAAGGGCAGTGAGGCTAGCCAAGAAAATTATTCGGGTTCATAATCTGTGACAACAAAGTAAAGTATTTGTTTCTCATGGCTACTCCCATCTCTCTTGCCTTTCTCCTCTATGTTTTTCTTTTTCTTCTTTGCCCTTTATGCTCTCTGAAGAAAGGGCATACCGTGGCAGCTAATGAAACCACAAAAAGTTACTTTCGCAATGTTAATGTCAATTCTCTCTTGCCATCAAGTGTCTGCGACCAATCTAACAAAGGTTAGATCATGATTTAGTATTTTCTGTGTTGTCTTTTAATATTGTATTTTACATATTACGATTTATTTCTAACTAATTGTGTGTATGTGTGTATTGCAATTTAGTCCCAGTGGTGTACTCCATTTGAGAGTTTGAAACTTAAATCAGTATATTTTTTATTTTTATTTTTAATTTCTCAATCAATTTCAATGCTGTATTTCAGTTCTCAACAAAGCTTCGTCACTAAAAGTGGTAAGCAAGTACGGTCCATGCACGGTGACTGGAGATCCGAAAACATTTCCCTCGGCAGCCGAAATCCTCAGTCAAGACCAACTCCGAGTGAAATCAATTCGAGCTAAGCTTTCCATGAACTCAAGCACTACTGGTGTTTTTAATGAGATGAAGACTACAGTTCCAACCACTCACTTTGGAGGCGCATATGCTGTCACCGTAGGTCTTGGCACCCCAAAAAAAGATTTCTCACTCTTCTTTGATACTGGTAGTGACCTTACTTGGACCCAATGCGAGCCATGTTCAGGGGGTTGCTTTCCACAGAATGAGGAGAAGTTCGATCCTACCAACTCAACCTCTTACAAAAACCTTTCGTGTTCCTCGGAACCGTGCATGTCAATTGCTAAAGGTAATCAGTATTATTGCTTTAACAAATTCTAGATTTAACAATCAAATTAATCCGCAACCAGGTGATTGTTAAAGATATGGTTTATTTGGAGGTGACAGTATATTTTTAAATCATTATTTCGATATGGTTCATTTTCAAGCATGTGTTTAACATCCCTGCAGAAAGCGCCCAGCGTTGCTCTTCCACAAATACATGCCTTTATGGAGTCCAATACGGGAGTGGTTACACTGTCGGATTTCTTGCCACAGAAACGCTAACCATTACACCCTCAGACGTGTTCGAAAACTTTGTGATCGGTTGTGGTGAAAGGAATGGCGGCAGATTCTATGGCACAGCCGGTTTGCTAGGACTAGGCCGCTCCCCTATAGCATTACCATCACAAACTGCCTCAACATACAAAAACCTCTTCTCTTATTGCTTACCAGCATCTTCAAGCTCGACTGGTCGCCTCACCTTCGGTGGTGGAGTCTCACAAGCTGCAAAATTCACTCCAATAACCTCAAAAATTCCGGAATTGTACGGCCTAGACGTTTCTGGAATTAGTGTTGGAGGTCGCAAACTAGCAATAGATCCATCAGTTTTTAGGACCACTGGAACGATAATTGACTCTGGCACAACACTGACATTTCTGCCATCCACAGCACACTCTGCTCTCAGCTCGGCTTTTCAAGAAATGATGACAAACTATACTTTGACAAATGGAACATCCGGTTTCCATCCATGCTATGATCTCAGTAAGCATGCCAACGACAATATTACAATACCTCAGATTAGTATCTTCTTCGAAGGTGGGGTTGAAGTGGATATTGATGATTCGGGGATCTTGATCTCTGTGAATGGTCTGGAAGAGGTGTGTTTAGCATTCATAGATAATGGTAATGACAAAGATTTAGCAATTTTTGGAAATCTTCAACAGAAGACATACGAGGTGGTCTATGATGTTACTAAGGGAATGGTTGGATTTGCTCCTAAAGGTTGTTAGCTCAAATTATTGAGAAAAGTGAATCCCGAGTACGTCATCGTGGTGGTCATTGTAAAATTTCATATAATAAGAACCATCAACATAAGATGAGCAGAAATAAACTAGAGAATATATATATATAGTAGGTGTATAGCAGAGAAAGTTTGCATGTATTTGTATGGAAATAAGCTCTTGATTAGAGAGGGCGGGCATGCCTCGTCATGGTATGATTTCCCAGTAATGTTTTAACTAAATCTCTTCACACCAGTGTCTAATAGCTAGCCATTAGATTCTTCGTAATCTCTTTGTTTTTTTTTTTTAATTACATCCCTAAATATTTATTTTTATTTAATATTTTTATCAAATTTAATTCTAATTTTTCTAATTGATATTTTTTAAATAATATTCTTAATTGATTTTTTTCAATTACATCCATAAAAATTTAATTTCATTAAATTTTTCCCTAAGCATTTAATTTTTATGTTAAATTTAGTCATAATACTTTTAATTGCTATTTATTTTATTTTTTATTTTTTTTTCAATTTCATCCCTCAATATTTTTTTTATTAAGAATCTTGTTTCTTTGTTTTTTTCGGGTTTGCCTTTAATGGTCATTTATTTGATTGTCATAGATCTAAAAGATTAGCTCGAATTGACTTTAATCTTTTTTAAAATATTAATTTTTTTTCAAATATTTGTTTTGCCGGTATTTTTTTCACTTTTCTAATTATGGGGTCATTTCAATTTCATGTTTTAGGTCATGTGTTTGATTTGTTGACCATGGCTACTAGATTTGCTCAAGGCTTTTTGTTTTGTTATCTTTTTTTATGTATCTTTCAATCATATTGACAGAAGTTTATTCCTTACATTTTTTAAGTTCAGACCAAGTTACTTGAAATTGTTCAACTCAATCAACTTGATGGCCCGAGTCTCAGATTTTCTTTGAGTTCTTTAAAATGCGAGCATCATATGAATTTTCTTTGTGTTCTGGATAATTTTTGCCTAACCGCAACATAGCGATTAACCCAAGTCATGGTCAGCTTCTCGATTTATGATTATGATTTTTTAAAAGAAAAGACTTTAAAAAAAAACATGTGCTCTCATTTTTCTAATAAAACAAAATTATGACCTGTAACAAGGCGCAGGTTAACGATTTATTTAGTTAGATACGTGCATGGTCTTTTTAATTTATTATTTGGTTTTTTCTCGAAAAAAACATTAAGAACATGGTCATTTTCATTTTTTGGCTAAAAAAACTTATTCCCTGATGCGGAGCGCAGGTTACATGACTAATGATACTAATGATTCCTCTAAATAAGAATATATTGAAATGAAGGTTGTCACTTTTGTTTTGTTCCGGCTAAAATAACCAATATATCTTGTTTTAGTTTAAAAAACAGAATAAATTTTAATTTTATCAAAATCTCGACTTGTTCTGGTAATGCCAACCAAATTTGAGCCAAAAAGTTTCGGTTTTGTTTTGACCAAAGACTGTTTTTTTTTTTCCTTTCAAAAACAAATCAATGATTTTTTTCTCTAATTTCATCCTTCAACACCTTATTTATTAGAGATTGGACTTCATGATTTCTTGTGATTTGTTTTTTTGTTGTTATCTCAATTTCATAACACATTCACGGGTTTGACGGGTTAATTCAATTGACTCGAGTTTTTTTTATTTATTTTTTAATTGAATTTTTTTTTTCAGTTTCATAATTAAACATCTTCAATATTTAATTGATTATAAATTAAACTTTGTCATTTGTTTTAGTTTGTTTTCTATGAAATTATTCTAATCTCATCATGACTTGGGCTAATTTTGCGAGTTAACTTGAGTAGACCTAAGTCCTTTTATAATCTCATGATCCGAATCGATCTAATATATTATTATCTCAATATTTCAAAAAAAAATGTCTTGAATTTTTTTAGTCGAACTATATTTTTATTTGTCATCCAGGTTATCTTTAAGTCAACTCCCACAATTTTACTTGTGTTTGAAATTTAAATTATATAATTTCAAATTAATTTATCTTTAAATTTGAATTGAGATTATGTTTGTTGAATTAATATTTTGAGTTTATATATATATATATATAAAAAGAAAAAAAAAACTTGAATCGATATACCAAAATGTTCCAAAAACCAAAATATATTATTTCAATTGAACAAATAAAATGAAACAGAATTGACAACCTTAATTAATATCAAAACTTCACATCTCAACCAATTAATGCCTATAATAAGTTTGAGATTGCAACAAACATTGATTTTCCTTTTATTACTGTTCTTTTTCAACTTATTCTTTGTTGAAAAACATAATAAACAAAGGTTTTAAAGATGGAAATTTTTTTAGCAAAGAATAAGATTTTGGAAAAAAAAAATACTTAAATTAAAGATAGTCAATGCAGATTAAAAGACTATTAAATCAGTTTTAATACCAAATTAAGAGATTAGTGTGAGTTTGGTAATGGGTGAGTAATGTTATAAAAGTATTTTTCAATTGAAATGTATTAAAATGATTTTTTTAAAAAAATTATTTTTGTTTTTAATATTAGCATATCAAAATTACTAAAAAATACTTAAAATAACTAATTTAATATTTTAAAAATAAAAAATATTTTAAAAAATAAATTGAATGGCAAGCAAAAATAAATGGTTAAGTTTATAGAGACTACCTGTTTGTTTTTTACATTTTAAAATGATGTGCGTTTACTCGATGCATGTCCTCTTCTATCCTTTCTGAACTTTTCTAAATCTTCTCTATCATTGTAACACTAATTTTCCACGTAGTAACTACGAGGAAGAAGCACAATGTAATTGAAATTCAGCCATAGCCATCAATTCTATTGTATTGGATTTACTTTAAGAATCTGCCTTTTCCTTTTTATACTAACTGCGTTCTCCTGGTTTCGCTTGCGTCTCCTCTGGTATGGGGAAGGTTCCGTCATTCAATCTTGCGGTGCTTATTCTCCGCCACTCTTTTGTGTTCTGCAACTTACTAATTGCTTCAAAAATATTTTGCATGTATGTGAAAACCTATCATTAATTTCATAAGTACATATATGTTTCTTGATACAGCAATAATTTTGAGAATTATCTGAAAGGGTAAAATCTGTAGATCTGCATCCAACAAAACCATGGTAACCAAGATTTATTTTCCCCTTTTATTCTATAACTTCAATATTTGTGTGCTAAGTCCAAATATGATTTACACCCATATATATATGCAGGATTCTAGCAGGTTTGTATTCAGGAACTGTATGTACATGGAACAACCAGACACCGGTTAGGACTAGCTACTATTCTTATGCCTCATTTGTAAGACTGCTGCCTTGTTCTTGTTAGTTGAGTCCTTATATTACTAATTCACTTGGAGCTTGCATGATTGATTCTTGACCAAGGAGAAGTCTTTTTAAGGTCACAGAATTGCCAGGTAAATATCTACATGGACTTTATACTGTTTGTTATACATGACTAATTGTATATTCTTGTACAAGTTAAGATTAAGATTAGCTAGGTGATGCTTAAATAGGATGTCGTGAGCACTTAATTTCTAATACCTTAAACAAGCTTTAATTTCAAGTTCCTGACAAATTAATTATTCTGAAGTTCATTTTGATCGAGTGTTCTAATATTCTTGCAGTAAGGTCAGAAAAGTTTATTGCAAGAAAGCACTGGATCGTAACTGGATCGGATGACAAATCCATCCGTGTATATAATTATGAAACAAGGGAGCTGGTTAAAGAGTTTGAGGCACACAGCGACTACATTAGGAGTGTGTTAGTCCACCCTACCCTCTCACGGCTGCTGTCATCTTCCGATGACATGCTCATAAGGATGTGGGATTGGGAGAAGGGATGAAAGTGCACTCGGACCTTTCAAGGACATTCACATTATGTAACGCAAGTCGTGTTCAATCCAGAAGATACCAGCATCTTTGCAAGTGCATCACTCGATGCCACCGTGAAGGTATTTGTGGGCTTAATTTTTCACGCTAATCTCTGTTTTAAAAGTTGTTCTTCTGATTTCTTAAAACGTTGTTTTTGCAGATTTGGAATCTTAGTTCTCCAGCTCCTGTTGCTACGCTAAATGGCCATTCTAAAGGCTTAAAGTGTCTTGATTTCTCCATGATGGGGGACAAACTACGTCTAATAAGTGGCTCTGATGATTTTACTGTCAAGGTTAGCCAACCAGCAGTCTCTTTTTTTTCCAACCATGCTGTAAATTGAATCTGTTAATCTGTGGTTCATATCTCGCATGCCTTTCTTGTAAAATGCAATCAGGAGTGGGACTATGAAACAAAGAGATGTTTCGGAACATTAGAAGGTCATACCCAAAACGTCACTTCATGTTGTGTTCATCCACAGCTTCACATGATAATTACTACTTCTGAGGATAATACCATCCGACTATGGGGTCCAGAAAACCGGTAAATTCCCGTTCGAGCAGTTGTTCCCAGATTATAAGTAAACATAACTGTAGTTCTTTAAGTTTCCATGATGCCATACTTACAAGAAGAATGTAATGTAGCGCTATGGAATTGTAACTCCTTGCACATTTAATTCTGCTAAAACTTTTAAATGTTTCTTATTAAATTTCAGACCCCTACTCACATTGGATTATGGACTTCAAAGAGTTTGGGCTGTTGGAGGCAAGCAAGGGTCATGCCAGTAAGTTTTGTCATTAATTATGTTTTCACGGCACCAAGTTAATTCCTTGATTTAACTTTTGTTTTTTATCTGTTAGATTTGCATTTGGTTGTGACAATGGAATCACTATGCTCAAAGTAAGTATGGACGTGCACAGTGAAGCCTCAGATTAACGTGAAGACGAAACACTAACGTCATCGATCTATCTTCCGAGTGGAGGAGAAGGAGAGAATAATGTCAGCAGCTAGAGTCTTTTAGCTTGCTGTTTTATTTTGTATTGTAATGGCTTGTACTGGATCGCATAATCTCCTAGCTATCGTGATATATGTTTGCCAAGACACTGGGGTTCTTTCTAGAGCCTACTTCATGCTTGCTCTATAAATAAAAACTTGCTAGAATCAAGCACACAGTAACTGCTTACACTTGTTTAGAAACGTGTGATGATCTTCGTGTTGTTCATAAGAAAACAATTCCCAGAATCACAGTCACAATTTTATTTTCTTTTATGTATACAAAGGAAGCAAAACAAAGAAACGACATTATTGTATAAAGCTAATATGGACGATCACAGCCAGAGATTATGGAATAGTGACCTTAAGAAATGCAAGTCAAGGTGACTTGTCTCCATTATTGTGTGGAATAGGATTGAGGACGACAACGTTGATTTTTCTTGCTTATAAAAGCCAAATCAAGACTATAAGTAGCTCTCATGGACTTGTCTCTTAAAGGAAGCTCCATCAAACTCGACAAAATAACCTATCATGTGATATATACATGATACTAGCTAGCTAGATATGTGACTCTCACTTCACCACCGGTACGTTGAATTTAAAAAAAGAATTGAATAGGACACCGAAGAAACACACAGGTCACCACCCAAGAAACAAGGGTTGCTTTCCAAAAAATCAATCAAAATTAGATCCAACCATGTCAATCTCATTCAAAAACATTTCGTGTTCATTGAAATCATTTGATTTAATTCCTCAAGGTATAATTACTATTTTGTATTATGTTGACACATTCTAGAATTAATTAGTTCATATTCTAAATTTATATGGCCTGTATGTACACACGTAAATTTATGAAACATGATCTGTGTGAACCAAACAGATCAAAAATAATACTATGGTACATTATATATATCAATCAAGCTAAGAGCGTAGATTCCAGTTAGAATGTTTTGTATGATAATTAAGCTCTGTTTGCTATTATGATTTGGTGCGGTTTAAGTTGTTTTTAGATTAACCACAACTTCAAAAATTGTGTAGTTTTTATTATTTCAACCTCTCTTTTTATTTAAAAATTTAAATTTAAAAAAAATATAATTTATATCTTGTATTTGCAAATTGTAATTACAAAAAGTAACATAATATCAAAGAAACGCTTAATTTTATAGTTAGTGTTAAAAAATAATATAAATTATATATTAAGACTTCATCTAATAACTTAAACCTTAAGTTATTGGGTTGAAATAACTATTTGACATGGCATCAGAGCCTTTATGATCAAATAGTTACGAATTCGAATCACATCATCTCCATTTATTTGATAAAAATTAAGCACAATAAGTGTGGGTCTATACAAGTTTCAAGCCCAAAGTACGAGAGTATTAGAGAATAATATAAATCATATATTAGGATCTCCCCTAATAGCTTATGCTTTTGGGTTGAGATGGTTCTTTGACAGCTAAAAACTGGTATTTAACTATCCATGTAGAAGGTGTAAAGGATTGCTCTTCCTCGAGTATATGTAGTTACTTGTTCATTTCAACTCAAAATCTTAAGTTGTTAAATGAGGTCTCAAAATAATTTATAACATATCCTCTCAAGTGAAATTATTCTCTAGCATACCCCTTTAAATATTTGGGATTGAAACTTGCAGAGGTCCACATTACCAGGATAATAACATTCAAATTCGTGACTCCTTGATTGTCAAGGTTATGATGTCATGTCAAAGAAGAATCTTAATTTAAAATTTTAATCTATTAAATAAAATTCAAAATATAACTTATATTATTTTTTTTTACATTATACAATCACTTACAGGAGTGGCTCCACCGAAGGATCTCTTGCCATAGAAACGCTAGCCATTACATCATCGGGCGTGTTGAAAACTTCGTGTTAGGGTTTGGCTAACAGAATGCAGGCAAATTCTATGGTACAACCAGTTTGCTAGGACTAGGCTGGATGGAGGAGGGGATAGCCTTACCATCACAAACCACCAACAAGTGCTTACCATCATCCCCCAGCTCAACCAGTTATCTCAGCTTCAGTGACGATGTCTCTAAGGCTGTGAAATTCTTACCAAGGCTACAACCATCACTGATTCGACTTGCAGCCATGCATGATTTTAGTAATTGTAGCAATGGCAATATTTTTACGTTACTTTACTGAAGATTAGCATCTTCTTCAGCGGTGGAGATTGATGGTTCGGGTGTTTTGGCTCGGCCCCTGTGAGAGGTATGACAATATCATGCTTGGCATTTAAAGGGGAATGGTGGAAATTTAGCAATTTTTTGAAATTATCAGCAGAGGACAGACGAGGTGGTCTATGAGTAGGCTGGTACGTGGTTGTAGCTAAAATTATTCGGAAAAATGAAGCAAATTCATAGAAGAAGATCCATCAGCATTGTTAGCTGAAACAAACTAGAGTTCAAGTGTGAAGAAGAGGGTGAGTTTTTACCTGTATGGCAATAAGTTCTTGAACAGAGGAGAGGGCTTTCCTCGTCGTGTTTAAAGCTTAAAATATTTGTTAGGTAACTTTTTAGTAATGAATTTGATCGATCCATGCAATTCACATGAAGGACACTAAAAGGCTAAAATAGGCTGACTATTTCAATTTGTAACCAGCAAATATGCACAAATCATCCTATAATCCAGCAACAAGAATTCAAAATAACTCCTTATCTTTTATCCTTAATTAACTAATGTAACAAAAATATAAATATATAAACTTAAAAAATATAACTTAATTTATCAAATTTTAAATTTGCTTTTTAAAAATCATCAACTTGTGTTTCACAAACCTTAGAATTACTAGAATTTGGAGACTTACATGATCATTAACTTTAAAACCCGTAAAATTAGTTAAAATAAATACAAACTCACCCTAACACCTATATTAATCAAAAGAAATATATATATATATATATATATATATATATATATATATATATATATCATTTGTTACGTAAGTTAAGGATAAAAGATAAGTTGAAACAGTCAGCATGAGTGGCTTGATGGTATTCTGTACACCCTAATTCAAAATCTTAAGTCAATATTCAAATTTAAAAATAAAAAAAAAAATTGCAATGGTATCATTTCGTACTACGAATGAGGTTCCAGCCGACATACATGATAAAGCAAGCCGTAGACAATAAGCGCCCAAGGATTAGAAACATTGACAAAAATAAAGGAAAAGAAAAATAAATTAAAAGAGAGAGGGTTTTTATTATACAGCAACTCACAAAACAATAGGAATTAGTGTTTTGTTTTCTTTTTTAATTATTTTTTTAATTTTATTATTTAATATTAAATTTATTAAGGATTAATCTTTGTAATTTTTTTTAATTTATTTTCTATAAGATTATCTCTTTTTCACGATCGAAAATACGGATTTAACGAGTTAACTTGGTTGATTGAAGTTTTTTTTCAATTAATTTTATTTTTAATTTCAATCTTTAATATTGGATTGATGATTGAAAATTAGATTTTATTTTTGCTTTTTGTAAGATTATTCTCATTTAATGACTTGTAGTTATGAGTTTGACATGTTAATTCTATTTGACATAAATTATTTTTTATATCTTTTTTAATCTTATCTTTTAATACTAGTTTGATTGGAAATTAGATATTATAATTTGTTTTAATTTGTTTATTATTAAGTTATTTTAATTTTATAATAACTCGAGTTATGGGTTTAGCAGATTAATCTGGATTATATTTTAACTTTTTAAATTAATCAATTTATTTCAAATCAATTCTATATAATTAAAAATATATATATTAACAATAACTAAATATTTTTTTAACCTTTAAAAAAAATTAATTTGATTCGTAGGCAGGAAAACAAAGTTGAAGACATAAAGCCTAGCCCAAAAGCAAAAAGAAAGAAATGATGCAATCCGCCACTACTACAAGCTGCCCGTAAAGGTTGGGGACAATTCGACAGCCATGAAAACATTTGTCATAATTGATAAAAAAAGGCTTGCCTGCGTCATGTTTTTTGCCCATTCAAGCTTTCAATTGTCAAGATTAACAAGTGTTGTCAAAGCCAGCCTGCCTGTTTCTTGAAGGATCCCATTCTGTCCCAATTCCCAAAGCATTCCATTTCAGCCCCAAACTACCAACGGGAAAAGAATTGAGGGGAAACCACAAGAACAGTCCAAGCAGGTTCCTCTTATTGCGGCGAATAAAAAATTTAATCCATCAAGGTAATTGAATTATATTAAAATAAAAAATAATTTTAAAAATATAACTATAAAAGAGCTATAAAATTCAAATCAACTCAATATATCATTTAATATTAAAAAAAGGAAAGGAAAATAGCCACTTTATTCGGTTATTTAACCCCCACAATGAGAGAAAACGGCCAAACAATTATTCATGGCAGTTGAAAGGAGTTTGTACAATCAAATCAAATCAAATGAAGAAAGACGATCTTTCTTTTTTCTTTTTCATGATCTTTGGCTATGGAGGTAGCCATGCTCAAAATCATGTCTGCACTCGTGTTCATTATAAACGTTTTAAGCTTTTCTTTTTGTAATTGCCAACCCTAAGTTCTTGATTGGTTTGTGAAGGTGGGCGGCTGATCCAACTCTATCTGAGGACACAAGGAAAAGCAGAGAAGAATATAGAAAGAAATAGTAGAGTAAAAAGATTTTATACTCCACTTTTTTTCTAATCAATTACAGATTAAATTATTTTTTCAGGCCATCTTAAAACTATATTTTCTTAATATTTTTTCAGGCCATCTTAAAACTATATTTTCTTAATAAATCTTCCAGAAAGCTTTCTTCAAGGTTTGAATTTAAAAAACAAAAAAAAATTAATAAGTATACTTTTTTAACCACTAGATAACCATTTAGAAGCTCTAAATACTTAAATTTTAAAAAGATTTTTATTTTTAAATAATTTGATGTATCATAAAAATAATATTTGTGTTCTAAAACTAAATTCATTTTTTTATTATTAACATGAGTATTTGGGTTAATTTGCATGCATCTTGACTAATCCCATAAATCCAAGTTAATTATCATATAAGTCTCTAAAGGTTCTAAGAAAATTCGAACTCGTGATTATTAAAAAATAAATTTAATATTTAATTAGTTGAGCTATTTTTTATTAAATTTTATTTTTATTTCAATTATATATGGATAATTTTGTAACTAATTAACCATGAGACAAGTTATAGCTTAGTGACACAGTCCGAATTAAATATAGATGCTTGATTCACTCATGGGCTATTAAAAAAAAAAACAACTAGGTAAGCATGTAAAGTTGGACTCTCCTTGTCCATTCATGGATAACAAGGTGTAAAGGCAAAAGAAATATTTTTAAAATCAATAAGAAATTGAGCTAAAGAGGAATGGGAAGACTTCGCCAGGTAAAGTTGAACTCTTTGTCCGGATAACAAGGTATAAAGAAATATTTTTTTTTAACTCGACAAGAAATTGAGCTGAGAATGGAAAATCTTTACTGGTGATTGAGTATATGTTACTTATTCTGGTAATTTTTTTGATTGTTGATTGGAAAGATAGATTAAAAAAAATAAAAAATATAATTTTTTATTAACCAAGGTTTTAAAAGGGAATTTTTTATAACATCTATATAATTTTAATCTTGATTAATCAAACACTTTTAAATTTATAATCAGATCAGATCAAAACACGTATCACACCACAACACTACACAAAATCAAATAGAGCCTATGGGAAAATTTTCATTAACACCTAACAACTATATGGACAATAAAAAACAATTAAAAAAACTAAAGCCATTAGTATTTTAGTAGGACCCTAGACACACATTACAATATTTATTGGAATAGTATAATGATATTTTTATTCTTCTTAAAAAAACTTGCAATTAAAAGTAAAATTATTTTTTCAAGAAAATTCACTGGGCACTACAAGATTAGTTGTTGATTCACTATATTTTTTTGCATGGTGAAATTACTTTATTGCTTTAAAGGTAAAAAATATATATAATTTTGGTTCAAAAGTTTTTTTTTCTTTTCACTATTATTTTCACAAGAAAATTATGATCATACCCTTGAAATGCATAAAAAAAACTATTAAACTTGCACAATAAGCTTTTTTGTCTTTTTGTTTTTTTTTTTTTTTAGAATAATGAAGTTACATAATTGCCTTTAATAAATACACGCACACACGCATACAAGCATGGTTCCAAGGTTATTTTTGTCTTTTTCTTATGATTTTTTTGTTATTTTTTTAATTTTGGATTGTTTGGTAATTTTAAAATATTAAATATTATTATAAAAAAAAAAAGATGTTGACTCGTGCAACACCCATAGCATGTGATGAATCCCGTGCTCTTCGGGAGGTGCATGAGGGATCTTCCGATTACCAAAATCAGTCGTCCATGATGACGTTTTGAGTGGTATGTCATCCTTTTCGTATTGGTGAGGTGCATTTGCACGAAAGAGGTGTGGTTGGGCTCCAATCTTTATTTCTATCAATTTTTATTTTTATTTTTTTATTACTATTTGTTTTACTTTTGATGTTTTTTGAAGTTTATTTTTTTTTTTAATTTTTTTCATATGAATTTTATTTCATTTAATTTTTTAATCCAATAAGATCCTCATTTTTTTATTGATCCTTTTTTTAGTTTTACCCTTTATTGATTTTTTTTATTTCATCATCATCATTTTATTTCATTTAATTTTAATTTTAATTTTTTTATTGTTATTTTCTTCTCTTTTTCTTGATTATTTTTTGTATTTTCTCCCTCAATTTTTTATTTTCTTTAATTTTTTTATCCCA
This sequence comes from Populus tomentosa, assembly GCA_018804465.1. Taxonomy (NCBI): domain Eukaryota; kingdom Viridiplantae; phylum Streptophyta; class Magnoliopsida; order Malpighiales; family Salicaceae; genus Populus; species Populus tomentosa. The sequence continues at coordinate 1,129,332 of CM032003.1, read as the reverse complement.
TCTTGTTCCTTATCTTTTGATTGTTATTTTTTTATTCTTTTTTAATTTATTTTTTTCAATTTAATCTCCAATTACTTTTTTTCATTCAATTTTTATATCAGATTTAACCCTCATTGTTCTATTATTATTTAGTTTGTTTTTTTTTAATGTTTGAAAATTTTACTTCATTATTTTTTCATGTATGTCTTTTTATAAGGTGATATCGATCTTATGACTCGGGTCACTAATTTAGAATATTAGTCTGATTTAAGTTTAGTTTTGTTCAAATTTTTTATTAAAATTTTTTTTTCACTTTCATCATATATTAAATTATTAGCCCTTAAACTTCATTAATTTTTCCACTTCTCTCTTATAGGTAATAATAACAGGCATTAATAATCAAGTGCACTTACCTCAAAAGGAGGAAAAAAAAAACACAAAACATTTCATCACAAGGACATGAACTGGGCTTGAATCAAGGATCTATATTGGTATAGAATGACCAAATATTAATAATAGATGTTAGAATTAGACAATATTCCGAAACTTATATCCATTCAGATTTTTTTTTTCTTAGCATGTTAAAGAGTTTAATTATTATTATTTTTTAAGATTTGTTTTATTTAGAAATATATTAAAATAATATATTTTTTATTTTTAAAAATATTATATTAAAAAAACTTGAAAATATTAAAAATAATAATAATTTTTTGAAAAAATAAATAAATTTAACCATCATTTTTAATCGGAATCCCAAAATAATAATTTTTTAAAAAAAATCTAATAAATTTAACCTTTAATTACTGTTCTTTTTAATTTTATGTTCTTTTTCAACTTATTCTTTGTTGAAAAACATAATAAACAAAAGTTTTAAAGATGGAAATTCTTTTTAGCAAAGAATAAGATTTTGGAGAAAAAAACAGGATAGTCAATGCAAATCAAAAGACTAATAAATCATTTTTAGTACCAAATTAAGAGATTAGTACGAGTAATTTTATAAAAGTATTTTTTAATTGAAATATATGAAAATGATATCTAAAATTTTTTTTTTTTAATATCAGTATATTAAAATTATTAAAAAAATACTTAAAAATTATTAATTTAATATTTTTTTAAAATAAAAAATATTTTAAAAAATAAATTGAATGGCAAGCAAAAATAAATGGTTAAGTTTATAGAGACTACCTGTTTGTTTTTTACATTTTAAAATGATGTGCGTTTACTCGATGCATGTCCTCTTCTATCCTTTCTGAACTTTTCTAAATCTTCTCTATCATTGGAACACTAATTTTCCACGTAGTAACTACGAGGAAGAAGCACAATGTAATTGAAATTCAGCCATAGCCATCAATTCTATTGTATTGGATTTACTTTAAGAATCTGCCTTTTACTTTTTATACTAACTGCGTTCTCCTGGTTTCGCTTGCGTCTCATCTGGTACGGGGCAGGTTCCGTCATTCAATCTTGCGGTGCTTATTCTCCGCCACTCTTTTGTGTTCTGCAACTTATTAAATTGCTTCAAAAATATTTTGCATGTATGTGAAAACCTATCAATAATTTCTTAAGTACGAACGTATATGTTTCTTGATACAGCAAGAATTTAGAGAATTATCTGAAAGGGTAAAATCTGTAGATCTACATCCAACAAAACCATGGTAACCAAGCTTTATTTTCCCCTTTTATTCTATAACTTCAATATTTGTGTGCCAAGTCCAAATATGATTTACACCCATATATATATATATATATATATATATATATATATATATGCAGGATTCTAGCAGGTTTGTATTCAGGAACTGTATGTATATGGAACTACCAGACACAGGTTAGGACCAGCTACTATTCTTATGCCTCATTTGCAAGACTGCTGCCTTGTTCTTGTTAGTTGAGTCCTTATATTACTAATTAACTTGGAGCTTGCATGATTGATTCTAGACCAAGGAGAAGTCTTTTAAGGTCACAGAATCACCAGGTAAATATCTATATGGACTTTATACTGTTAGTTATACATGACTTAATTGTATATTCTTGTGCAAGTTCAGATTAAAGATGAGCTAGGTGATGCTTAAATAGGATGTCGTGAGCGCTTTCTAATACCTTAAACAAGTTTAATTTCAAGTTTCTGACAAATTAATTATTCTGAAGTTCATTTTTGATCGAGTGTTTTAATATTCTTGCAGTAAGGTCAGCAAAGTTTATTGCAAGTGTCGCATCCGACATCGCGGCGACCCTAAAAATAATTATCTTAATTATGGAAAAAGAATGGATTTCTGGCATCCTGTTCTTTTAGGAAAAAATATCTTGTTTAAGGAGTCGCCACCCAGTATTATGGTCACTAGGAACCCTAACTGATCAACAAAGATTCAATGGTTCGGGACTGATTACGTAAAAGGGAAGATATTATCACCCCTTAAACGTCCTGCCTAAAGCAGGCTGCATTGCTAGTTTCGTCTTAAATTGTTAAATCTTTATTAGTTTATACTATGAAAATTTGCTTATAATATTCCTGACTCTGGCGCCAGTGAATATTCAACTATGAATATTTCCAACTCTGGCATTGATAAATATTACGTAGCTATAAAATAAATTAGATCAATATTTTATTTTATTCTCGACTCTGGCGCCAGTGAATAAATAAATAATAATAAATTTATTTTTTACGAATGCAAATATTTTTTATTTTTCTAGCTAAATAAAATAAAATACAACGAATAAAAATAATATAAATTTAAACCGGTATTTTTATTCCTGACTCTGGCGTCAGTAAATAAACCAATAAATTTATATTATTTTTATTCATGTATACACATTTTTTATTTTTCTGTTTTTTATTTTTTTATTTTTGGGCTGGACCGGGCCTGGCCCAGCCCAGTATAATTTTGTTGGGGCTGAACTGGACCAGCAGACCTAGCCGGGTCACAAGCTTGACCTGGCTGGCCATTTCAGTTTTTTAACTAGCGGGCGTGTAATTAAAACGCAAGGAGGGAAAGAGCAACTTACCTGGCGCTACACTTGAAGATAAGGATGACGGTGATATAGGGCTGGCCGGCTGATGCTATTTTCTCCTCCTCTGTTTTCCTCTTGGTGTTCCTCTAGTCTGCCTTCTCTCTGCTCTCTTTTTATTTATTTTTATGGGTTTTCGTCGTCTCTGATCTCTCTCTCTCTCTCTATACTGTGTTTGCTCTCTCCTCGTCCGGGTTCGCTCTCTGTTTTTCTCTTAGAGATAAAGGAACGAAGATGATGATGATACCGGTTCTCCCTGGCGGTCTCGATTCTGGGTCCTTCTTCCTTTCATGCTATCTTTTAGTTTTCTTCTTTCTTGTAGCTGCCTCCGGTTTTTATTTTCTCTTGTTTATTTTTTTTTGTTCCACTCTCTCTCGGTCTCCCCTGTCTGTCTCGTTCTGCCCCGTCTTCCCCTTTGTTTTGTTTGCTTCTCTCTTTCTCCTGTCCAGTGCACTTTCCCCCTTCGTTCTCTCTTGTTTCAGTCTTGCCCTCCTGTTTTTTTTTCTTTGCGTCTGTCCGTCTGTCCCTGGTGCTGGAGATGGTTAAGGCAATGGTCCCATCCCTGTATAGTCTCTGTCTCTCCTCCTGCTTGCGGCCCGTTTGCGTTTCCAGGTCTCCCCGGTTTCCTCCGTTCCTCCTTGTTCGTCTCTGTTTTTTTCTTTATTTGTTCTCGGTCTCCCCTGCTCTCAGTTTTCCCTAGGTTTTAGTCTCTCTCCCTGCCGTGCATGGCTTTTTCTTCTCCCCCTGGGTTCTGCCCCTCTCTCTACTGTGTTTGCTCTCTCCCTCTCAGCCCCTCGGTTCTGTCTTTCCCTTGGGTATTTGTCTTTCCCTTGGGTATTCGTTTAAGGAGTCTGTTTTGTTCTTCCCCCTCGTCTCTGGTTTTTTTTCACTGTCTTTCTTTTCTGTCCTTCCCCCCCCCCCCCCTGCGCTCTCTCATCTTCTCTGGCTTTATAGCCGGAGAATACCAACCATTTGAAACGGCTTCAAAGCCTTTACTGCTAGAAAAGGCTCCTGAAGAAGAAGGCGAAGAAGGCGATGAACAGCTTCTAAAAACGGTGCCGTTTGTGTGATGGGAATGACCATTTTCAATCTGGTCACTAAAGTTCTAAAATCGTGCAATCAAGCCCCTGTGTAAATGTAATTAGATCCTTGCATTTTCGTGTCATTTTCAAGCTAGTCCTTGAATTTTAATGTTTGCAATTTGGACCCCAATTAAACCCTAAACTTTGATATTTCTTCAATTAAGTCCCTGATTACATTAATTAAATTAATTCCAAGCTTAATTAAGTTTCAAAAACTTATCAATTCTCCAATTAAACCCTTAATTGGATCAATTAAATTACTTTTAAGCTTAATTAAGTCTCAAAACTTATCAATTCTCCAATTAAACCCTTAATTGGATAAATTAAATTAATTCCAAGCTTAATTAAGTCTCAAAACTTATCAATTCTCCAATTAAACCCTTAATTGAATTAAATAAATTAATTCCAAGCTTAATTAAGTCTCAAAACTTATTAATTCTCCAATTAAACTCTTGATTGGATTAATTAAATTAATTTCAAGCTCAATTAAGATTAATTTCAAAGTTTAATTAAACCCTAAAAACTTTCAATCATGTTGCCCTTAACCCAAATTTTAATTCATTCTTCATTTATTTCATTTTACTTGTTTTCATCATCATTATTATTATTTTTTCATCAATTTTTTATCCTTTTCAGTAAATAAAATGGTCAAAAATTAGGTTATGACAGTCCCAGTGGAGTCGTCATTCTGTCGCACCCGACATCGAGGCGGCCCTAAAAATAATTATCTTAATTATGAAAAAAAAAAAAAAGTTTCTGGCATCCGGTTCTTTTAAGGAAAAATATCTTGTTTGAGGAGTCGCCACCTAGTATTATAGTCACTAGGAACCCTAACTGGTCAACAGAGATTCTATGGTTCGGGACTGGTTACGTAAAAGGGAAGATATTATCACCCCTTAAATGTTCTGCCTAAGACAAACTGCATTGCTGTTTTTGTCTTAAATTGCTAATTTTGTTTTTAATCTGTGTAAGAACGTATGATATTATTGACTCTAACTTCAAAGAATAAACCTAAGAAATAAATTTAAATCAATGCATGTATATTTCCAACTCTGGCGTCGGTAAATATTCGACCACAAATAATTCTAATTTTAAAATTCGACCACGAATAAATCCAACTCTGGCGTTGGTAAATATTTCACCACAAATAATTCTAATTTTAAAAAATTCGACTACGAATAAATCCAACTCTGGCGATGGTAAATATTCGTGGCCCTAAAAAAAAATTAAGACATGCAAAATTTTTGTCTACACTTTTTATTTTTTATTATCTATATTTTTTTTTGGGCCGGGCTGGGCCAAGCCCAGCCCAGCATAATTTCTTTGGGGCTGGGCCAGCTCAGCCCATATGGGCTGGGCTAGGCCCAGCCGGCCCGATTGGGCTGCATCGAAGCGCACGCGTGAAGTGAATTCACGCGTGCCTTGAGCTGTGCGCAGGTAATTAAATTACCTTCGCACAGTGTAATTGCAACTTAATTTGAACGAAAAAAAAAAAATAAATGAAGAGGAACGGCGTACCTGCTCTGCGAAGCGATGAAGACGATGGTGAAGCTCGGGCTGGCCGACACCACCTTTTCTCCTCTGCTCCGTCTTCTGCTTTCCTTTGCTTCTGTTTTCACCGATTGCTTCCTAAAACGTTGTTCTTCTGATTTCCATCTCTGTTTTAAAAGTTGTTCTTCTGATTTCCTAAAACGTTGTTTTTGCAGATTTGGAATCTTAGTTCTCCAGCTCCTGTTGCTACGCTAAATGGCCATTCTAAAGGCTTAAATTGTCTTGATTTCTTCATGACGGGGGACAAACTACGTTTAATAAGTGGCTCTGATGATTTTACTGTCAAGGTTAGCCAACCAGCAGTCTCTTTTTTTTCCAACCATGCTGTAAATTGAATCTGTTAATCTGTGGTTCATATCTGGCATGCCTTTCTTGTAAAATGCAATCAGGAGTGGAACTATGAAACAAAGAGATGTGTCGGAACATTAGAAGGTCATACCCAAAACGTCACTTCATGTTGTGTTCATCCACAGCTTCACATGATAATTACCACTTCTGAGGATAATACCATCCGACTATGGGGTCCAGAAAACCGGTAAATTCCCGTTCGAGCAGTTGTTCCCAGATTACAAGTCAACATAACTGTAGTTCTTTAAGTTTCCATGATGCCATACTTACAAGAAGAATGTAATGTAGCGCTATGAAATTTTAACTCCTTGCACATTTAATTCTGCTAAAACTTGTGAGTGTTTCTTATTAAATTTCAGACCCCTACTCACATTGGATTATGGACTTCAAAGAGTTTGGGCTGTTGGAGGCAAGCAAGGGTCATGCCAGTAAGTTTTGTCATTAATTATGTTTTCACGGCACCAAGTTAATTCCTTGATTTAACTTTTGTTTTTTATCTGTTGGATTTGCATTTGGTTGTGACAATGGAATCACTATGCTCAAAGTAAGTATGGACGTGCACAGTGAAGCCTCAGATTAACGTGAAGACGAAACACTAACGTCATCGATCTATCTTCCGAGTGGAGGAGAAGGACAGAATAATGTCAGCTGCTAGAGTCTTTTAGCTTGCTGTTTTATTTTAATTTTTCTGTGATGGCTTGTACTGGATCGCATAATCTCCTAGCTATCGTAATATATGTTTGCCAAGACGCTGGGGTTCTTTCTAGAGCCTACTTCATGCTTGCTCTATAAATAAAAATTTAACTAGCTAGAATTAAGCACACAGTGACTGCTTGCACTTGTTTAGAAACGTGTGATGATCTTCGTGTTGTTCATAAGAAAAAAATTCCCAGAATCACAGTCACAATTTTATTTTCTTTTATGTACACAAAGGAAGCAAAACAAAGAAACGACATTATGGTATAAAGCTAATATGGACGATCACAGCCAGAGATTATGGAAGACTGACCTTAAGAAATGCAAGTCAAGGTGACTTGTCTCCGTTACTGTGTGGAATAGGATTGAGGACGACAACGTTGATTTTTCTTGCTTATAAAAGCCAAATCAAGCCTATAAGTAGCTCTCATGGACTTGGCTCTTAAAGGAAGCTCCATCAAACTCGACAAAATAATCTATCATGTGATGTATTATACATGATACTAGCGAGATATGTGACTCTCACTTCACCACCGGTTGTATTTAAAAAATATATATATACATATTATTTTGGTATATTTTTTATATAAAAATATTTAAAACATAAATTGAAAAACTTATACAAACATCTAATTAAATAAATCAATATTCATCAATGAAAAACTGTGTACGTAGTTGTAGCTAAAATTATTCGGAAAAATGAAGCAAATTCATAGAAGAAGATCCATCAGCATTGTGAACTGAAACAAACTAGAGTTCTTGAACAGAGGAGGGCTGAAGGACAATAAAGGGCTGAAATAGGCTATAAAAGAATTAGAATTCTCCTGTGTAATGTTATCAGAACCGAATGATTATTTTAGAAAATAAAAACAATTTAACTCTTTATTATTTTATATCTCACTCAAAGTAAGTTCATTATTTTAACTCATTATCAGCAGATACGCACAATACAAATTGTCTTATAATCCAGTATCTTTTATCCTTAACTAATGTTAAAAAGTATAAATATATAAATTTTAAAGAGAATAACTTAACTGGTTAGGTTCTAAGTTTGATATTTAGAGATTATTAGTTCATGTCTTATAAATCTCAGGGTCATTGAAGATTTATATAAGATCCATGAAATTAATTAAAGTACATACAAGTTAACTGAATATTTATATTAATTAAATAAATAAAAATATATATATTAGTCAAAGCTAATAATTTGTTGTATCAGTTAAGAATAAAAGATAAAAAGCTTATTGCTTAATTATAGGAGGATTTGTTCATATCTCCTAATTAGTTGCAAGTTGAGACCGTCAACATGGGTGGCTTGATGATATCCTGTACAACCTAATTCAAAATCTTAAGACAATATTCAAATTTAAAAATAAAAATAAAAATGCAATGGTATCATTTGGTACTACGAATGAGGTTCCAGCCGACATCCATGATAAAGCAAGCCGAAGACAATAAGCGCCCAAGGATTAGAAAACATTGACAAAAATAAAGGAAAAGAAAAATAAATTAAAAGAGAATGGGTTTTTATTGTACTGTTACTCATAAAACAATAGGAATTAGTGTTTTGTTTTCTTTTTTAATTATTTTTTTAATTTTATTATTTAATATTTAATTTATTAAGTATTAAGCTCTATAATTTTTTTTAATTTATTTTTTTATAAGATTATCTTTGTTTCATGACTGAAAATACAAATTTGACGAATTAACTTAGTTGATTAAAATTATTTTTTTTTAATTAATTTTTTTCAATTGCAACCTTTAATATTGGATTGATGATTGAAAATTAGGCTTTGTTTTTTTTTCTTTCTTTTTATGAGATTATTCTCATCTAATGACTTCTAGTTATGAGTTTGACATGTTAACTCTGTTTGACATAAATTATTTTTTATATTTTTTTAATTAAATATCTTTTTTAATTTTATCTTTCAATACTAGTTTGATTGAAAATTAATTATAATTTGTTTTAATTTTTTATTATCAAGTTATTTTAATTTTATAATAATTCAGGTTGCAGGTTTAATAAATTAATTTAGATTATATTTTGACATTTTAAATTAATCAAATTATTTTAAATTAATTCTATATAATTAAAAAATATTAATAATAACTAAATATTTTTTAACCTTTAAAAAAAATTAATTTGATTCGTAGGCAGGAAAACAAAGTTGAAGACATATAAAGCCTAGCCCAAAAGCAAAAAGAAAGAAATGATGCAATCCACCACTACTACAAGCTGCCCGTAAAGGTTGGGGACAATTCGACAGCCTTGCAAACATTTGTCATAATTGCTAAAAAAGACTTGCCTGCGTCATGTTTTGTGTCCCTTCAAGCTTTCAATTGTCAAGATTAAGTGTTGTCAAAGCCAGCCTGCCTGTTTCTAGAAGGATCCCATTCTGTCCCAATTCCCAAAGCATTCAATTTCTGCCCCAAACTACCAACGGTAAAATAATTGAGGGGAAACCACAAGAACAGTCCAAGCAGGTTTCTCTTGTTGCGGCGAATAAGAAATCTATTTTATGAAGTTGATTGGATTATATTAAATAAAAAAATAATTTTAAAAATATAAATATAAAAAATTTATAAAATTCAAATCAACTCAATATATTATATATTATGTTCTCAATTTCAATATTAAAAAAAAAAAAAAGAAGGAAAATAGTCACTTTATTCGGTTATTAAACCCCCACAATGAGAGAAAACGGCCAACAATTTCTCATGGCGGTTGAAAGCAGTTTGTACAATCAAATCAAATCAAATCAAATGAAGAAAGACGATCTTTTTTATTTCTTTTTCATGATCTTTGGCTATGGAGGAAGCCATGCTCAAAATCATGTCTGCACTCGTGTTCATTATAAACGTTTTAAGCTTTTCTTTTTGTAATTGCCAACCCTAAGTTCTTGATTGGTTTGTGAAGGTGGGCGGCTGATCCAACTCTATCTGAGGACAGTAGGAAAAGCAAGGAAGAATATAGAAAGAAATAGGAGAGTAAAAAGATTTTATTCTCCACTTGTAGAAGTTTTTTTCTAATTAATTGAAGATTAAATTATTTTTTCGGGCCATCTTAGAACTGTCTTTTCTTAATAAATCTTTCAGAAAGCTTACTTCAAGATTTGAATTTTTTTATAAAAGAAAAAAAAAAGAATTAATAAGTATATATACTTTTTTAACCACTAGATAACCATTTAGAAGCTCTAAATACTTAGATTTTAGAAAGATTTTTAATTTTAAATAATTCAATGTATCATAGAAATAATATTTGTGTTCTAAAATTAAATTTATTTTTTTTATTAACATGGATATTCGGATCAGTTTGCGCGCACCTCGATTAATCTCATGGATCATGAAGTTAACTATTATATAAATATCTAGTAACCTCAGAAAGATTTGAACTCATAATTATTAAAAAATAAATTTAATATCTAACCAGTTAAGTTATCCATTACTAAAAAAAAAATTTCACTTCAATTATATATGGATAATTTTGTAACTAATTAACCATGAGACAAGTTATAGCTTAGTGACACAGTCCGAATTAAATATAGATGCTTGATTCACTCATGGGCTATTGAAAAAAAAAACAATTAGGTAAGCATGTAAAGTTGGACTCTCCTTGTCCATTCATGGATAACAAGGTGTAAAGGCAAAAGAAATATTTTTAAAATCAATAAGAAATTGAGCTAGAGAGGAATGGGAAGACTTCGCCGGGTAAAGTTGGAACTCTTTGTCCGTTCAAGGATAACAAGGTATAAAGAAATATTTTTTTTTAACTCGACAAGAAATTGAGCTAAGAATGGAAAATCTTTACTGGTGATTTAGTATATGTTACTTATTCTGGTAACAATGCAAAATTGTCCGTTCAAGGAAAATCTTTACTGGTGATTTAGAAATGAAAAAAAAACTATTAAACTTGCGCAAGGAGGTTTTTTTTCTTCTTTTTTTTTAGAACAATGAAGTTGCATAAGTGCCTTTAATACACATACAAACATGGTTCCAAGGTTATTTTTGTTATTTTATTATGGTTTTTGTGCTTTTTTCTAATTTAGAGATTGTTTAGTAATTTTAAAATATTAAATATTATTATATATAAAAAAAAATTAACTCGTGCAACACACATGTTAGTTTGTGATGAATCTCATGCTCTTCGAGAGATGCGTGAAGAACCTTTTGGTTACCAAAATCAGTAATACATAATGACGTTTTGAGTGGTGAGTCATCCTCTTCGTGTTGGTCAACTGCATGTGCACGAAAAAGTTATGGTTGGGCTCAAGTTTTTATTTCTATCCATTTTAACTTTTATTTTTCTTATTACTATTTGTTTTACTTTTAATATTTTTTTAAGTTTAATTTTTTTTTTCAATTTCTTTCATATGAATTTTATTTCATTTAATTTTGTATCCAATATGATCCTCATTTTTTTATTGCTCATTTTTTTATTGTTTTTTTTATTTTTTTTAATTTATTTTTTTAATTTAATCCCTAATTACTTTCTTTCATTCAATTTTTATATCAGATTTAACATTCATTGTTCTATTGTTATTTATTTTGTTTTTTAATTTTTTTATGATTAGAAATTTTATTTCATGATTTTTTTATGTATGCCTTTCTATAAAGTAATCCCGGTCTTATGACTCGGGCCACTGGTTTAGAATATTAGTCCGATTTTGATTTTGTTTAAATATTTTTTTTCATTTTTATTATATATTGTATTATTAGCCCTTAAGTTTTGTTATTTTTTTTTCCACTTGTCACTTATAGATAATAATAACAGGCATTAATAATCAAGTGCATGCTTAGCTCAAAAGGAGAAAAAAAAAAAAAAGAACACAAAACATTTCATCACAAGGACATGAACTGGGCTTGAATCAAGGATCTATATTGGTATAGAATGACCAAATATTAATAATAGATGTTAGAATTAGACAATATTCCGAAACTTATATCCATTCAGATTTGTTTTTTTCTTAGCATGTTAAAGAGTTTAATAACTATTATTATTTAAGATTTTTTTTATTTAGAAATATATTTAAATAATATATTTTAAAAAATATATATGCTATGAAAACAACTTGAAAATATTAAAAAAATAATAATAAATATTTTTTTTAAAAAAAAAATTTTAACCATCATTTTAAATCGGAATCCCAAAAGGAGGCGAAAATGTTGACGAAGATCCCATTTCCCATCTGGACAAATTGACACTTACCACAAAAATCTACACAGTGCATAATGTCCCCAAAAGAATTTCAAAGCCTGACATCACGAAGGCACCAAGAGAGTATTTGGAAATGTGACCGACGTGTATTTTTTAAAAATTTAAATATTTTTTATTTAAAATTAATTTTTAAAATATTTTTTAAATTGTTTTAATAGATAATTTTTAAAATAATTTTTTAAAAAATAAAAAATATTATTTTAATATATTTTATCATAAAAAATAACCACAACAGCTACTCTAACCACACTACTCTTAATAAATCCACGCCACACCTAACCATGACAACCACGTTACTCCAAGGCAACGTACTCCTGCAAAATAACCCTCCCATTCAGGAGACCCGTTTTAACTATTTTTATATTCTGATATTAAAAAAAACTTAAAAATTTATTTTAATTTATTTTCAAAGAAAAAAACCTTTCAAAAAATAATAGATACCATTACTGTAAACACCCTTTAAAGCTTATCGTGGCCAGCCACATGCTGCACATGGTTGGCCTCTTGTTTTATCGTAATAACACGGCCAACTAAATTAACCCATGATTTTTTAGATTAATTTTAAAACAATGTCATTTATGTAATTTAAAAAGAAATATAATTAATTAAATACAAAATCCTGAGCGAATCGACTAAATTATAAATTGATAACCACATGGCAGCCTTCAATTCATTTTTTTTTTTATTGCTGCATTGAATTTCTCAATATAGAAAGAAATTAAGCATAAAAAGTCACGTGGAGGAGAGAAGAAACCGACATCGTTTTTGGTTATTTATATTTTGGATTTTTTTAAAATATAAATCCCAACATTGTTATTTTCAACCATTTTTTTTTATTATTATTATCTACAACAACCACCAATCCCCATTGTAAGGGATAAAAAAACCCAAATCCCCAAACTAAATAATAAAAAAAGAAATACCAGCCATCTCCAGCCCTTCAATCCTCCTCTTCATCGCCAGACAAATGATGCTCCACCTTAGCAAACCCCGACCCACGCGCCAAACCCGTCGACGGGGAATCAACGACACGCGCCGTCGACATTTCCATCTGACAAACCCTAATTGCCCCAATCAACCTCTCCGGCAACTCCTCCTCCGTCTGCGCCTCCACGACAAACCCCATATCGATGGTGACACTCGCCGTGTACCGCAATGCGAGATGCAAAATTGCCGCAGCAATTTTCGAGCTGCCAACATCAACATCAATCTCGAAATAATTCCCACCCCTATGGTAATTAATATTTAACGCTTTACCTAATAAACACGCGCTGTAATTTCCTACCGTTTTTTTCACCACCCATGGACCCTTTTCAATCCGGTTCACGATCTTGAAACGTTGATTCCGAAATGCATCATCGCCGTTGATGAATCTATATAGGAGGGAATCGGACGGTAGAGGATCTTCCGATGCGAAGTAGAAAACGGCGCTGTGTTGTTCTTTACCGGGGACTTGAAGGTTGATAGCAAAAATGAAGGACTTGAGGGACTTATTTTGGGATTGTGCTTTTTTTAAGGCGTTTGCCACGCGATTATCTGGACGAGCGAGTACGTTGTCGAGTTTTGTGCTCGATTTGAGCCAGTCCATACCGGCGGGTGAGAGTAGGTAGTCGCCGGAGGGGGATTTCTGTTTTTTGATGAAGTAATTTTGTGAACGGAGAGAGAAAAGATCACCTGGCGGTGACGCCCATCCGTTAACACCAGTGTGTAAGTCCACGTGGCGAAGTGATCCACCGTTGATCGATTCGGTGATCCAACCGGGCGTTGATGATGATCTGGAGGTTGTTGATTCCGTACCGGAGCTCCGGTGTTTCTGTTTGGTTGGGTGCATGATGTTTTTCAAGGCTATCTCTCTCTCCCACCCCCTATCTCTCTCCGTAGGAATTCTTCTCTATGTGTTGGGACTCTTTTTTGGCATGAGAGTGAAGTGTAAGGATGAGTGGGGCTATTATGGTGGATGGTGGGATTGAGAAATGACACTGGGTATGTGGAAAGTTACATGATGAGCCATTATTGTTGAAGTTATATATTATTTGGTCACTTTAGTTGTAATTTTCTGTTACTTTGATCCTCTAAACTTTCTTTTCATGATTTTGTCCCCTCTCTGTTTATTTTTACTGTATGATCCTCCCATTAACCTAACTAATGGGGATTTATGCTTATTAGAAATAAAAAATAATGATAACAAAGGTGAAAATTTATTTCTATAATTTTATAAAAAGTATGTTATTCTACAACTTTTTTTAACTAATAGTGAAAATTATCAAAACAAAAAAAAACATAATTAATATTGTTACACGACATGACAAAATATGGGTTTTGGCTTCAAAAAAATAATTTTAATGCTCATGTTTATGCTTGTTTAGTACTTTTATATTGTATTTATATGTATTTACTGATTTATTTGAAATATAAAGTTTATTTTCAGTTATAAATATTAGCTATCTAGAAGAAGAAGAAGAAAGTCTCTAGCTTTTATTCTTTTCCCAAGCCTCTATAGTGTGAGAGGAATTGAATATGTTTTGGGGAAAAAAATCTAAAGTAAAATCCAAATGTGATCATTAATCACAGAATTTATGCACGTGAAGAGTATCTTAGAAGAGTTTTTATTTTTTTCTTCAATTAAATTCATTATTGTAATTTTAACATTATTTTTAGTGAAATGGACCTTGATGATGAAATGGGCCACATGTTAAAAAAAGACAAAGTAAGGAGATGATGTTAGGTTAAGAAATAGTGAAAGGACCAGAATTAAAAAAAAGTAAGAATTAAAGGCCCAAATGCATCATTAACCCATACTTGTGATGTGTCCTTGCATGCCAGATCATTTTAATTGTGCTCTTGTTTTATCACACTTGGGTTCTAGCGAGATTCCCTCCCTCAAAAAAAATTTTAAAAAAAAGTTAATTAATTAATTAAATGACTCCTTGCCAGAAACACTGTATTATATATCGACAAAGCACTCATTATCATCAGATTTCGAAAAGTAATTCAATTTGCTGACATATGATTCACTGACTACTGACAACCATGAATTATTTCTGTGGTTTCAATTTCATCGTCAGAATTGTAAGGTAAGATCATAAGATGCTTTTTTATATATAGTATATTTAAAGAGTATTTTTCTAAAATATTATATTTAATGAGTTGCGTGGTTAAAAATAGTGCAATCAATAATTTTTTAAGACTTTTTTTTTTCTATTTTTAAGTTTAATTTAAAATTTAAAATAGTACTTATCATCTAGAAATTGAAATATATGTTTTATTGACTTGATTTTAGTTTCAATGATAATTTCTTAAAATTTTAATAGGGTTATTTAACCTATTAGGTTAATTATTAATTATTATAGTTAATTATAGTTAAAATAAAATTCAATAGGATTCTTTAATAGGTTAGTTGTAGTTAATTAAAAATTTAATAAGATATTTTAACTTAGTAGGTTAATTAATAATTATAAATAAAGTCCAGGAATAAATCATGTTAGTGAATCAGTTAATTAAAAGTTTTGAGAAAATTTCCTCATATAGAATTGATTAAAAAAAGATGAATATCGAGTATAAAATGGATAAATCAATTTCTTTATCTGGTATATCATTAATGTATAAGAAAATAATTTTGTTTAGAAAAAGGTAAGGATGTGATTTGGGTTTATGTTTTTCTAGTAAATAATCGATTAAAAATAGATAAATATTAATGTTAAAAATAGATAAAAGAGATATTTTTATTTGGTACATTATTAACGTATGAGGAGAAAATTTTATTTAGGAAGGATATATAGGAATGAAATTTGGGATAATATTTATTTGGTAAATTATTAATTTTAATGAAAAATTAAAGATTTTAGAAAAAACTTGTATATTTTCTTTTTTTTTTAAAAAAAAAAAGCTTTAGAGTCGGGAATAGATTGGATTGTGTTGTTCCTAATAGCACAACTCATTAAGATATGTTTTTTCTTTTAAAGTATTTTTTAAAAAAATAATTTTTTTTTTTGCAAATATTTTTTTTAAAAAATACCTTATAATTAGTCTGACTCGGGTGAATTCATTACCTTATGAATTTTTTTTTATTAATTATTTATGTAATTAGATTTGAAATAGATCAAATGTGTTTAGATCAATATCTTATTTGATTTTAATTTAGATCATATTCTAAATCTTAATTTTTTTGAGTAAATTTATTAGAATTTGAGTTTTTCAAGTTTGAATGAGTTAATTTTTTTATTTGTATTTTTAACCTGATTCAAGCTAGATTCTAGATTGATTTTTAATTTTGATTTAACTATAATATTAGATCCCATTTAGTAATGTTTATCGAAATTGAAAAGTATATTATTAACGTTTTCAATATGAATTACCACCTCTAATTCTTTTATTTTTACCTGGAAAATAAATTCATAAAACTAGGAAACATGAATTTATTATCTTCCCACGTTTGTGCATAGGATACTTTCTTTTGTGTTTTGCTTTAAGAACAACAAATTGGGAATGGAAAATTCAAAGTAATTGAATATTTAAGATAATCAGTGCCGAAAGGGATATAAATCAGCATCCATGCATATCAAAGAACAGCCTGGCGTCCCACTCCTGTTCCTTTATCTTTTTAATTAATTATCATATCCTTTTTTATTCAATTAGCCTTAAACTTCAAGAAGGCAACGATAGTCCTTGGAGGGTTGGCTTAAGTGATAATTAGTAATTAGGTTAATCCTATATTATGATCTTTGACTTAAATTTCAGGAATTGATTTCAGCTATAAAAAAATATAAAATTAATTTTTTAATCAGAATTTCCCGGATTAATAATGTGGTTGGAGTTTAAAAATTTGTGAAATTCATTTTTTAATCATGTTTTTCCAGATTAATAATGTGGTTGGAGTTTATTTTTAACTAAAATTTTGTGAAGTTAATGTTTTTTAAAATATATATTTTTATGATTTTAACCTCTCATGTTAAAATTGTTAAACATATAAAAACAACCGCTAATAGCAACCTGAACATTGTAAGAAGATTGTAAAAGATGAATTTTTTTTTTAATGAATGAGTTAATTAAACATTAATAGCCTTTTAACATGTATATGCTTTTAGAAGCCCGAAATATCTATGCAAATCAAGTAGGTTTGCTTTATTTCTTTTTAATTTTTGCATTGGAATATTTTGTATATAAATAAACTTATTTTCTACAATGTCTTGGTAGTTTTTAGTATGGCAATTTAACTGTATTTTTTATTATTATTTTTTTTAATGTTTTTGGGTTGTAGTGATATGCTAGTGTGAAAAAAAATAAAAAATATATTATTTTAATATATTTTTAAATAAAAATATTTAAAAAAATAATATCAATCACAATTTCAAATAGACCCTCCAAGTATAATTATTATATCATTTCTGACTTGGAATGTAAATTCAGAAAACACATTATCCAAAAATTAATTTAAATTAAAAAAAACATTAATTTAATTAAATGTAATTAATACGTAACTCAATTGATTCGATAATGCAAGATATAGTTTTTAGACCTAACCCAATTAAAAGCTCAGGTTCCGGGTTTTGAAGAAATCAATTTTTTTATTTAAAAAATCAAAACGATGTCATTTTAGTAAAAAAAAACTAAATAAAAGTTAACAAGTTGTAATTTAATTTTATTGGATCAACCGAATCATACTAAATTTTTTATTCTTTAGTTTTTTCTTTAATTCAATCTCATTTTAGTTTTGAATTAGCTGAAACTAATATCAACTCATTAAATCAGATTGAGTCGAAAAGTAAGCCCCCCGAATCTTGAAAAGAAGAAGTAAATAAGGGCAATTGTGCATTCAACAAGAGCTAAGAGGTTTTAAGAAATGAGAGAGACGCGTTGAAAATGGGACGTTAACTTTGATGAAGTTCCAGCACTCTTTCATCGATATTATCGTTCAAGATAGCGACACGTGGTAGAATATGGAGTCAGAGGGGATTAACGAAAAAATAAATATGACAGAATAAGACATGATGCTATGTTTTTGTTTAGTTCACATAAATTTAATAGTAAATATTTGTTTAAAAGTATAATTACGATTATTTTTAAAAATACTTTTTATATTAAAATAATATTTTTATTTATTTTTTAAAATTTATTTTTAAAATCAACATATTAAAATAATTTAAAATAAAAAATAATTAATTTTTAATAAAAAATATTTTTTAAAAAATACGAGTATAACTGCTACATTTCCAAACGTTCAAATCAAATGTTTAATAACGAATTGGTGTTGGAAAAAACGCATTGGTTTTTTTTTTTTTTTGCATTATTTAAGTAAAAGTACATTCATAAATTATACAGGTCTGCAGAGCAGAGTGTAAAGCATGCATAGAATCACAAAATTCGAGAAACAAAAGATTATTATTAATGAACATGGCTTGACTTCAAGGCACCATGTGCCGATCTTAAAAAGAACAACGTAGTTAGCTAGGTGTCTTGGGCCCCCATCCTTGCGCATTTTACATTTTATATCTTCTTTTAATGCTTGTCTTCTTCCCTAAGATGGTTAAGGGAATTATATATATATATATATATATATATATATATATATATATATATATATATAATTTTAAAAAATATAATTTTAATATATTTTTAAATAAAAAATACTTTAAAAAAAAATTATTATCTCATAGCACTATTCATGTTTGTAATTTTCACTAAAAATATCACATATATAATTTTTTCTTATGCATAGCCATAGCATTGAAAAACGAGACCATAACCAAGATTTTCGCCGATGATTTGTCTCATTATCCACTAGGAAAATTGAAGGGTTGGGTGAGGAGAAGGAAATTCTAACGAGGCCATACAAAGCCAGATCATTCACAGCCAGGACACAAACAATCCCGTCTTTGAGTATTCAAAGTCAGCACTACACACGTACAGTCATTCAAAATATACACTACAAATTCATATTCGCCATGATTCTTTTTATTTTTTCTATACATTATTTTCTCCTCGCACCATTATTAAAGCATTGAAAGTCCTCTGCTCCAACAAGAGACTAGTTTTTACAAAACCCAGAAAAAATCTGTTTTTGTCTGAAGTTTTCTCGTGATTTTGTAAGATTCGGTAGCAAGTGACATGCACCTTACCAATAATAATACTTTGATGATTCAATTCATTATGATCTGGGGCGTGTTTTAAATGTTCATAGAGGAAGGCAAGCATGCCTCTGGAGGAAGTAAGCTATAGTATATTACTAACTGCCTTTAGGGTTAAGTTTCCATCAAAGAGAACCGTGAGGGGTGTAGCTCAATAAATCAGATTTTAAATTTATTCTATAGAGGTTACTAGTTCGAGTTTCACAAATCTTAGAGCCACTGGAGATTTACATTGTTTTTAATTTTAGAGCATATGGGATTAGTCGAGATACGCGCAAGCTAACCCAAACATCCACATTAAAAATATAAAAAAAATATTTCTACTAAAGAGGCTCTATTTCTTTGTAGTTTAATTTTTCTTCTTCTTTAAGCTGAGTTTTTCCTTCTTTCTTGATTTTAATGAAGGAATCTTACTTTCGGTTCCTAGCATTACTTTAGTGCATGGTCCTCCTGCATTCAGTAAAATAAAATAACTAAGGTTTAAACCTAGCCACCCATTGAGGATTATAATCGACTGATCTTGTGGCAAAAATGAGGCCACCTACGCTTGCGAGGGTGACTCACTCATCACTAAGCTTATGAGAAAAGTAATCTCTTCTTCCCTTTCGGTTCTAAACAACGATGAGCAAATTAATCGAATTATTTATAAAACTGATGATCTACATGCTGTAATGAATCTTATTGCCACGTGAACCAGCTCCGTAGAAGCATAAACAGGTTGTCAGTGCTGTTTTAAAAGACAAGGCACCTAATCCTTTCCTAATTATCGTGACAGCGAGTACAAGGAAAAGAGAGAATCACACCCATTGCGTTCTTGATTACTGAAAAAACCGAAGGCCGCCTTGATAAAGCCAGTCCAGTGCTTAATTGTTGAAGGAAATCTGCCTAAAAAGGGCATGGAGACTCGACTTGGGAAGCAGCCATTGTTGATCTTTTTCAGCCTCGATGGATTTATTTCCCTAATACCTAGCTTTGTGAACATCAAAGCAGCACACAATGCAAAGATGGGACTTCTTAGTTGCCTACCTAATGCCTCCGCTTTTTACAGCTGAAATCGTGGACCACCCTTGAGTCGTCTTCGTCGTCGTCGTCTTCTTTGGGGTATGAGAGCAAACCATGATCCATAACCCACAAAACGATGTGAATTCATTTTGATAAGGTCCAAAACATGAGCTAATACTGTGAATTGAATTCTATTCAACAGAAATCAATGGAATTCAATCCATTCATAAAACAAACTCAATTCAACATGTTAATAAACTATGCCTGTCCACAAGGAAATTGATTTGAGCAACAAAAAAGAAAAAGAAAAAAGGAAGGTAGGATAGATGATAGATTTGATGACTGAACTCTGATAGCTGTTAAGGTTTAAATTGAGCAATAGAGCTCCTTACACCAACCGATTGAATTCCAATCACTTTCAAAACTAATCAAATGAACTTACAATGAGATGGGGAAAAAACCGTAGACGATCGATAAAAAATCTCATAATAAATCAATTAATAGATGATCACTGTGCAAACACATTCACATTTAATTCATGCTGGAATAATAGATAATGGTTGCTACGCAATGAACATGCAGATATCTCTCTTTACAACAGCTGAAGACTTCAAATTTAACTATTTGTTCAGTTAACAGCAGGACTTGAGTACCTGTGTCAATAAAGATGACCATGTACTCAAACAAAGGTAAGCAATAGGGCATGCATGATTCAACATCACGCAAACAGTAATCAAGGAATCTGATGGTTATAGCATCACAACCAAAATCTAGGCACTCAACAATGTTATATGAAGTACCGACCCTAAAGTCAAGGAATGTGTAGCCCTTTCGATATACAAAAACACAAAGTCTATGTGGTAGCCAAATGCAGCCCATCACGAGCTTGTATTTGATGTTGGAAGAAATCGTATCCTGCATTTTAAAAACAAATACCTGCAAAAAAAATATAAAAATGGTTAGCCCCTTTATAATGGATGCATATGAGGGGCAAAAACCAGAAACTCATTTCCATTCCAAAGAAAGAAGTTAGTGATATCTTGCACCAAAATTATAAGACCAACAAAAAGACTTTTGCACAAGTTCAAAGAAGAAATTATTAATCCTTTACTGTAATGGTTTTCCTCACACGACCTTATAGCAGTCACAGAACTGACTGGCAAACGAGGGGTCCAGCAACAAGGGCCACTGATTATCATGAGGTTAAGTACATTACCCACATCCACTTTTGACAACAGCTCTCCTGTCTCCAAAGTACATGAGTAAATCAAACCAAACAAGCATGTTCTGTCTATGATCTTCCACAGCCATGGCTAGGACTCTAAATGATGGAAGTTTGCAAGACAGTGAGTCCCATGTTTGGGTAAAAAATATCACATTCCACTCATGACTACCCATGCATGATATCCAAACGAATTATCTCATCACAAGCTTAAACACTCATTCTTGCCATAAAAATTTTTTACATTTGGAAACATCAATTTTGCCGAGCACCACTGATTCTGCATCCATTGATAAGCACCATCAGACTTACATTTGGAGGTACATTTGACACATCCATATGCCTCATGGTTGACATTCCAATTGAAAACCAACCTAAGCACCTGGTAGTTGTGTATTCTTCTAGAAAATATATATGAACTCCAACATACCCACAGTGGATTGCCTGATAAAAAGTGGCTACAGGAAACCACAACTCAACTTTCCTACCAGTTTGGCTTGCATTCAGTTCTGAATTAAAACAACGAAAAATCATCACTGTTTTAAATAAGAGTATGCTATTTTACCATTATTTGCAAACATCATAGCAATCTGGCATCTCTTTAATAGGAAAAATAATTGTTGGTTGCTAATATCAACCTCCAATAAGAACTTTTTTAAAAAAATCTACAGCAAATAGAAAAAGAAAAGCACAAGAATTCATTTCCAAAATAACCAATTTAAAAAAGAACATACCTTTAGACAACAACTAACATATATTCAAATACATGTCATAAACAAGAACCCACACCACATTTCTGCAAATCGAAAGTTTAAACCATTAAACATACAATGAATGTATTTTTAGTTATTCATCACCATAAAACAAGCACAAAAATGTGTTTTCCATTGTGAATTCAGACTGACCAAAAAAAATCCAGCTTCTCCACACAAATCAGAATTTAACATCACACATCGGCCCAGGCCAGCAAACACATGTTCACTTTCACACGTAGCGACACATCATTTCCACATTGCAAATCCAAATCCCAGTAGACAACAAACAAGGAACAAGACAATAACGATACCCGAATCCATTTTTATAATCCAAGGCATAAAGTAAAGAAATTAGCCCTAAACAGGTAACCATCACCTAACAAAAAGAGTCTTAAGGATTCTAAAACCAAGAAATTAACAAAACCAGTAACCCTGAGTAAACTAACCTCCAATCTCATAATTAGCAACAAGTTACTAACCTTGTTTTTAAACCTCCTCAATGTCTCTTATTTCTCTGGGGCTGTTTCTCAGTGGCTAATCTGTAAATCCAATAAGCCTAACAAAAAAAATCACACCCCATTAAAAATAACCAGAGATCAAGCCACCATAGAAAGAAATTTAAGTGACAGAGAGAGTGTTAGTTAGTTACCAAAGCAAGAACATGGGCTACGGCGAGGAGAACAACCATGAGAGGTACTAAATCGAGAAACCATGGGCGTGGCATTGTGTCTTTCGCCATTTATTGAAGGAGAGTGAGCGTTTGAAGAAGACAAAAGAAGATCTTGATGGCAGCAGCAGCTGGGTTTTGAAGGGGTTGATCGAGGAAGCTTGGAGAAGAGAACCGTAAGGATGAGGACGGGGTTTCTGTTTTGTTGATGGAGTGATTGGGTTGGGCCCTATTTCGTTTTGTAAATAGCCCAGATGTTATTAAAACGGATATTATTAGGACCTGGAAAAAAAGAGGGGGCCCAATAACCCAGTTGGATTTTGTTCCGTTCGTTTTCAATTCACGATATCTAAATTTATCATTTGCTTTTGTATTCGATCATACTGTTTAAACCCAATTCAGGTTGACCTGGGCAAGTCTTGGGTTACAAATTAAATGGATTAATTTAGATTTTTTTTTTATTTTATAAAAAATTAATATTATTTTGAAAAAAAATTAATTAGAAAATTTTTTAATAAGTTTTAACTGAGTTTTTCACAGACTAACTTGAACATATAACATGCCAGGTCAATTTTTTCTTTAATTTTATTGAAACCCAACCCAACTTATATTTCAGATCACAAATCAACTTATCATATCTTTAAAATAGTGTATTCAATTGGTTTGGATAACATTATAAACTTTTTATACTTGACAAATTTATAAAATACCCGACTTGAAGTAGATTTTTTATTTTTTTAAATCAAATTTTAAAAGATAGATTTTTAAGGTTAAAAATGAACTAGATCTTCATCCATTAATTATAAAATCATAAAATAAATTCTGATATTTTTAAATCTATATATAAAACAATTTAAATGTTTTGTAAATTATAAGATAAAAATTTATGCATTTATTAAAAAATTAAAATTATAACCCTCAAAATTAATTAATAAATAGGTTAAAAAAGAAAGGAGGTGCGGTTGTATGATGGTCGAATGAGTCCTCGTCTATCTTTAATCCAACCTCAATTAAATCAAATAAAAAATTATTTTAGTTGGTTCAATTGACACCAAATATTTGATAAATAAGGTGAACTTAACATCTGTAGCTGTACTACTACTAGGTAGTACATCACAACAATAGACCTTTTATTTTCCATCAATAAAATTCAAATTATTAAAAAATAATTAAATAGATGGCTTGTGATTTATTATATACCAAGTTGATTTATTTTTTTAACTTAAAAAACAATTTTCAAGTGTAAATAGGATGTTTTAAAGAATAAAAAAAATTCAGTGACTCGAGTTATAAACCTTACTAGATACAATAAGTTTTGATTTAATTATATGATAAAAAAAAAAAAACAATGACATTAAATGTATCGATTTCAATTTGGGTTAACATTCATGCTTATAATCTAAGTTATGAGACTGAAATTATCATGTATAAAAAAATTATGAAGTTAAATTTTCAATAATCCAAAGTTAAATGATGAAATTTAAAAAAACAAAATCAGTTTTGAAAAAAGAATCCAAAGAAAAATACAAAAAGCAGTTAAAAGAATGAAGACTAAATTTGATACAAAAATAAAATGATGTAAGAACCTAAAGTCCATTAAAATTAGTATGGAATACTTATGATATGGGTCAGAAGGCTAGATTAACCTCATAGAAGCAGGAAAAAAAATAAAGAAGTTAATTTTTTAATAAACTTATTATTGAAAGATGAAATTAAAAAACAAATTGGTGTAAAAAAAATTAAAAAAACCAATGGCAATCTAGATTAGTATTTCATGCATGTGAGTTGGGTTTGCGATTGGGATCACTGCATTGAAAAAAATTATAAACTCAATTTTTAAATAATCTAATATTTAAGGATGAAAAAAAAAAAGTTAATCTATAAAACAAATCCAAAGAAAGGAAAAGGCAATTAAAAGAATGATGATAAAATTTGACATAAAAATAAAATAATGTAAAAATCCTGAGCCAAACCAAGTTAGCATGAAAAATCCTCAACCCAGGTTGTGAGACTGATTATCTTTATAGAAAATAAATTAAAAAAAAGCTCAATATTCAATAAATCTAATATTAAAGGATAAAATTAAATAAAGCGTCAATGAAAAAAAAATCAATATCAATTCGGGTTAATACTTCATACTCATGACTCAGATCATGAGATCAAGATCACTACACAAAAATAAAAAACTACAAAACTCAATTCTCAACAAATTTAATGTTGAAGAACCAAACTAAAAAACTAAAATCAATTTCAAAAAAGGATCCAAAGTAAAAAATAAATATTAAAAGAATAAAAACTAAATTTAACATAAAATAAAATTAATTAAAATGGTGAGGGATGAAATTAAAAAAAAATCAATTAATAAATTGATATAAAAAATAGCAATAAAAAATAAAGAATCATATTTGATATAAAAACCAAATAAAATTAAGTGTGAATGGATGAAAATAAAAAAAATAATAAAAAAAAATTTAAAACAAATAAATAACAATCAAAACAATTAAAATTATAATAAAGATGAAAAGAAAATGGAAGGACATCATTTTATTTTGCTAGACTTGAGAAAAGAAAAACAAAATGGGAGGATAAATGAGTGAAGAGAGAGAAAAAAAAAAAAAAAAAAAAAAGGAGAGGAAAAAAGTTCTATCACTTGTAAACTGTCATTTAGAAACCACACGCACAACCCTATTGAATGCACTGTAACTTGACCCATGTGACATGGCAATTGAACTTTTTGCCTATCATAGAAAGCTGTACACGCTGCCTATTATCCATATAACCCTTGCTCATTGGCACACAGCAATTTGTTTTTTAAAATATAATATTTATATTTGTTAAAATATCAAAAATCTATTTGCTAACATGATTATAATAATAATAGAAAAACCTTAATGAAAAGATAAAAATAAATCCCTTGAAACCAATTTAATAATTTTGTGATTTAAGGCTAATTAAAATCATTTTATTATGCTTATAACAACAAAAAGACTACAAAGTCCATGAAGAAAAGTTTTTATTTTATTTTTTTAAGGGTATAAAAATAAATGTAAAAACTAATTTGACTCTGATTAATTTGATAATCATCAATGAATTATTAGAAAAAGAATATATAAGCAGTGAGTGACTTAGTTGGTAAAGTGAATATGAGTCAAGAGATAGGCTCCATATGCGGTTTCTACAAAAACTAACCTAAGATATCTTACATATTAAAAAATGATTATATTATCCTTAAAATAAGTTAATGAGTCTGTTTGAGAAGGGTAAATGATTATTTAACTGCAAACTTTTATTAAAATGTGAGTGTGTGCAGTAAAAAGCAATATCTTTTATTTTTATTTTTTAAAAAAATTTGAAATTATAATGTAATTGTAATTGTTCCAACGCATATATATCCATTATGGTGTAACTGTTCCCTACAGTTGCCAAATAGCCCAAACGTGTCAGCTATTGAATGTCCAAGCAGACACCTCTCTCTCTCTCTCTCTCCCTCCCTCCCTGTCGTCATCATATGCGAGACCAAAAGGCCCCCTAACCGCTTGTCTACGCGTAAGCATTTTGGCAAACACCTACTGTGCAAACTCTCCTTCTGATGCCTTCACTCTCTTCTACTCAATCTTGACGAGATCCCATTTCACCCAATGAGGAATGCCTTTGTCTATCTCAAGCGTCGCCGCCAACTCTCTCTTCTCTCCAATGGCGCCGCCTCCACAATCATCCGAAATTTCACTTCTCAGCGCAATCAATTTCCGCATCAAAAATCGTGAGTGAATGTTGACTCGAAGAGAATTTTTAACATTTTTTTAAAGATTTTTAGAGTTTACCATCATTTCTCTCATTTTGTTCTTTATTTGTCTTGCAGGTTTTCTGCGGCGTATACGAGTGTACACGGCGGAAGGCCGTCGGCGGAGTATGCGAAACTGAGGAAAGAATCACTGGAAAGTGAATTTAAACAAGCTCTTAGTTATAGCTCTAAAAAAGATTCAATAATTTATAGATTCGGTCCCTTTTTAGCTTTATATAGAGCAACTATCATTTCCTTTCATGTTTTGAAACTAACCGCCTGGCAGTTGTTCGTACACGACATCAAAAAACGTGCTGTTAAGGTATACTAATTTTGTTGTTTCTGTCTTTCTTTTATGCTTGACATGTAATAAATCACGTCACTTGTTTGTTTGATTAGTTTAATTTTTTTTTTCAATTTTGATTATTTGAAAAAGAGGAAATTTATTGCAATTGGGTTATGATTTTTGTGCAGTTTCGTGAAACTTTGACCCGCTTGGGACCTTTTTACGTCAAGGAAAGTGCAATTCTTTTGAATTTGTTTCTAATTCTTTTTCGTTCCGCATCTTATGTTGCCATGTGAAGTTTTCATGCTAAATGCTACTGGAAATGTCATCAGTTTGTTTTCCATTCTAGGCGGTGATGGAAAAATTAATAAGATGTTGCTCAATTTACTTGAATGTCTAGGAGCTAGCATTTGGCAGTTGTACTTTCATATGTGGATGTGAAACTTTGGAACATCATCTGCATAGCGCGTTGAATGGAATGAGGCGTAGATCATAATAATAATTGCAGCATAATAGTTTCTGCAGTTTTGGATCGATAGTTATTAGGATTGAAGAATTAAACAGCATAAAATTCTGTAACGGGATAGAATTGCTCTCTTATTCAATCCATTTGAATTTACAGCTTGGACAGGCTCTGAGCACTAGACCAGATATATTGCCGACTGTGTATTGTCAAGAGCTTGCTAAACTACAGGTATGGCTTCCTTCTTCCACAAGTGATTCCATTTGTGGGTTGTATGATCTGATTTCACAACTTAGACTTTACAAATGGAGATTTTGTAATTTTTTACTTATTTTCTTGGTCTTACAGTTCAAGTCCTTCTCTTATTGCTAGGATCAAATTCCACCATTTTCAACTCATGTTGCAATTAAATCAATTGAATCCCAGCTGGGTCGCCCTATTACACAAATATTTGCTGACATTAGTCCAAAGCCTATTGCTGCAGCGTCTTTGGGACAGGTGTATAAAGGTTATATGATCTCTTCTGTTTAGTGGGAAGATTACATATCCTTATTTTAATTGTATAAAATATCAACTTACCTTTATAATTAAGAGGAGTATCTTGGTGTTTGGGAGATGATCCTTGTGTTTTGACTTTTAAGAAAGTAAACTAAATCTTTCCACTTGTTTCAAGTATTGCAGCTCATCTGCATTCTGGTGAACTCGTAGCTGTTAAAGTGCAGAGACCTGGTATGCATCTTTTATTAACTCTTGATGCCCTGTTGTTCCGCATGGTTGGTGGCCAATTAAAGCGTTTTGCAAAGGCACGCAAGGATCTATTAGTAGCAGTGAATGAGATGGTGAGATATGCAAGAAAGTTAATATAAGTACCGTGTGCATATCATACTCATGAATTCCAAAAACTTTTTTGGAGTAGATTAAATTCATCTTGCTGGACCAGACTTTTTGGACCATGAAAAAATGTATCAATTTCTATTTGCCAGTTTAAAGGGTTTCATATTTTATTAGCTATTATGAAAGCACTCGCTGTACTTGGCACAATGTTAGCTTGCCTAACTGGTTAAGTCATCACTTGAAAGGGTTTAAGGTGACCCAGCATCAATCTGGCTCCCACCAAGCACACTAGGATTTGAGAGAGAGGGATGGGAGGGTGGGCTATGCCTACTGTGTAGTTTGAAGCCCAATAGGCCTCCCAATGAACCCCAAAAAATGCTGACATTCTTGAATTCAATGAAAGATCATGCTGGGCAGCTTGGTGCATGGAATTTAGAACACGTCTAGGAAAAAAGCTTTGATAATTCTTTTGATATGCTAACAAAGAATTTAAGTTTCAGTACTAAACAAGAGGAGCTTACTTTTCACTGAACAGACAAAAAGGAAATTTAAGGAGTAGCCGCCCCCCCCCACACGTGCACACACAAACAAGAACACATGTAGAATTTTATTCATGCTATATATTCCTCTCAGTTTTTGTTTACGCACATAGCATCTTCACATGCTTTTTAATGAGGTTGTACATGCTTATGGACATCCTCAGGTCTATCTTGAATGAACAGGTCAGGCACATGTTTGATGAAATTGATTACATCCTGGAGGGGAAAAATGCTGAACGCTTTGCTTCTCTATATGGTGATGACCTATGCGTGTTCTTTCACCCTTATTACTCATGTGTAGATGATTAAGTTGACAAAGGCCATTAGTATGTCCTATATGACTTTCAGTGTCCTGTTTGAATTCTGAAGTTTTTAACCCTTGTATAACGTGGCATTGCGATCAATCCACTGGTGAAGTATCTTCTTCATTCCAAGGTGTAGATTAACTATTGAACAACAAACCCATAAAGCATTTCTATATTTATATTTTGCAAGTTAAATTTGAATCATGAAAAGCCAATGGTCAAATGTAGCATGTGAGGAAATTGCATTTATAACTCTTGTGCTGCCTTTAAGTTCAATTATGAAAACTCATTAGTCACCCATGGTGTATGAGGTTAATTTCCATTTTTTCCCCGTCAGTGAGTATTGCTGTGTGTTGGCTGTTATTATATGTATCCCATGATTTTCATCTGGTGATCTTGTAACTTTCTCAAGCATGCAAATTCAGATTAATGAACTCTGCTTGTTTTCATCAGGTAATGATCCAAAAAGTCATCAAAATGCTACAATTGGTAATACTGTGAAGAATGAGAAAGAAAATTGCATTAAAGTTCCTAAAATATACTGGGAATTCACTTGCAAGGCTGTTCTTACAATGGAATGGATAGATGGAATCAAACTAACTGATCAAGCTGCCCTGGAGAGGGCATGTTTGAACAGAAGGAAACTGATTGACCTGGTATGTTGCTATAGGGCAGTCCTAATTATTTACCTCAACAGGTCATAATGATCATCCTTTGTTCCTTGTCTGTGCTAACTAAATACTCAAGCCTTTCAGATTATGGATTAGTAGATGAACTATTAATCTTTTTATTGGTTTTATAGGGATTATACTGCTCTTTGAGGCAGTTGCTTGAGGAGGGCTTTTTCCATGCTGATCCTCATCCAGGGAACCTTGTTGCTACTGACAGCGGCTCTCTTGCATATTTTGACTTTGGAATGATGGGGGATATTCCTCGCCATTACCGTGTGGGACTTATTCAAGTGGTAATGACTTCTATTAGTAATTTTCTTGTATACCAACTCTAGCCTTTCGTTATGCATGTAGGCCTTTTCCTAATCAAACTTTTCTAAGTATTCTTGTAGATAGCATATTAGTTGTTAAATATTTCCAGTCTGGACAGTTTCTGATGAATTCAAATGTCAGTTTCATTCCTTATCACAGCCATATTTTAACATGACTTGTCAATTTAAGTGATTGGCTTATCATGCTTTCATTTTTGTCACCTAAACTACCACATGCTACTTCATGTAATGTTGAAACTTCCGTGGCTTGAGAGCGCATGTACTTTTGATGAATGCTTTTGTGTAAATTTACTTGTCTTTGATATATACTGCTGTTGCTGAATGCTTCGATGCAATTTGCTTTAGAATTGAGATTTTGCATTTGTTGATGCATTTGCATTTCTTTCAGCTTGTGCACTTTGTTAATCGTGACTCTCTGGGTTTGGCAAATGACTTTCTTTCTTTGGGATTTATTCCTGAAGGGATTGACATACAATCAGTTTCAGATGCACTGCAAGCATCCTTTGGTGATGGGACAAGACAATCTCGAGATTTTGAGGTTTGCACCTGTAGTCCATGTTCCCTTGTATGCACACACACAAAAAAAAAAGAAAAAAATTTATGTAAATTTGTATGATGTTGAAGCACTGAATAGCAAGCCTCATGGCTTAATGGATTTTTAGGAATCTGCTATGCCTCTGATCTCTCTTTCTCTTCTTCTGCAAAGCTCATGTTGACCTTTTCCCTTGGTTTCAGGCCATAATGAACCAACTATATGATGTTATGTATGAATTCAACTTCTCACTTCCTCCAGACTATGCACTGGTGATAAGAGCACTTGGATCACTTGAAGGCACAGCAAAACTTCTGGACTCTAATTTCAAAGTTGTTGAAAAAGCATATCCCTTCGTAATAGGGAGGCTTTTGGCAGACTCAAATCCTGACATGAGAAGAATTTTGAGAGAACTTCTCATTTGCAATGATGGATCTATAAGATGGAATCGGCTAGAGCGCCTGGTGGGTTACTTCAGAACTCACAATTCGACAGGCTTCTAATGCCATAGTGCTTGCATTGTTTATCTTATAGTGAAAGACATTCCTGCCACTATAATTTTTCCTCTTCTTTTATTTTGATGATGTTTTCAAAGGTTGATTATAAAATGGAATTTAATATGGTTGATCAAATTAATGTACCTCTGCTCTGTGTAATCTCCTGAAGTCGTTTCTATTTTGTTCCAGGGGGAAGCAATATCTGAACAAGCTTCAGACTCAGCTGAAGAGTCCCCTGATTCTGAGGGAAATTCTTCAGATCCACTGGGATGGAAATCATTTGACATGCGTGCTGTTGTTAATGCCACAGAAGATCTTTTGCTATTCATTCTATCTGAAAAAGGTGGCAGGGTGCGTGTTTTTCTTCTCCGTGATGTGATTAAAGCAGCAGATGTTTTTCTACAGGATGAAGTTGCTGGCGTGTTAAATGAGAAACCTGAAGCAAGAGAGGCATCAGACTCTGAGGTTTGTTAAAATTCACTTTGCTGCTCTAGTCCTACAATCTGGCTATTGATAGCTTAGAGAATTCATCATGCTGTAGACCCTAGAATAAATTCCTGAATGCAGGTTGTAACAGATGAATGCCGGTTGCAACTCTGTTACAAATAAACCACACGTAACTATAGAAAGTTCAATTTAGAGTTCTATTGATTGGTTATTAATACAAACAGAGTTTTGAGACCAAAGAAAAAATATTGCACAGGAAGATTTTGTGTTGTCATGTTTGGAGAGGTTGCTATTAGGTTTTGTTATTTGCTTTCTAACCTCAACTTTGCAGGTAAATGCCACGTACACGAGAGTTGCTAAGGGTTTTCACTATCTACGTCAAGCAGTAAAGCTGGCCCCAGAGTTGTGGACCGCAATGCTTATACGCATGGCATTGAAACCTGAGGTTCATAGATTTTCCTTCGACATCATTTCAGCATTAATTATGCACTTAAGCCATAAACTTCCTGAAACTTTTTGGATTTGTATGTCTAGACATCTCCACAAGTTGGTGAGAAACCACACGTCTGATGAACTATAATATCTGATACAACCAATCTAGCAGCTCCTTTATGATCATCGTGTCTCTTATGTTTCTCAAAGTGACAAGACATACAAGTTCTTGGCATGCAATGTAAGAACGAACCCACTCCCACAGTAGTTTTTGATGGTGAACAGACATTGAGATATCTGATATTCCATGCTTGCTGCTGTCGGTGAGGTCGGTGAGGAGGTCAAGAGAGAGGTGTTGAGTGTTGACAAAGGAAATGGAGTTTCCACGTGGCAAAATCATTCAAATATTTTCTCGTCTCTTTTTCAGTCAATAGGGGTGGGAAGAGAGTAGTTTTGATCAGAAACGAAACTTTAGAGAACCTTTAGGCCCCTGCTTATTACCTCATGACATGTCTCCCTCTTCAGATTCATTTTACTTGCTGCCAGGGAACTTTAATAACCCTAATAATAACCCTATTTGGCTAGAATAAGCTACTCTTGTAGTCATTTGGCAAGGTTCAACATGTTTCTCAATTTTGTTTAGACAAGTGGAAGTCATATGGTTGATGCTTAATTATTAAAATAAAGTCTAGGTTTTTAGGGTGGTTTCAATGCTATAAAGCTCATTGGAAAATGATACTATGGTATCACATTTTGTGTATGTATTATTGAAAGATCTCAAATTATTAATCAAATCAAGAGATAAATAAATCTTCCTTTCTTTTGTTTCATTTATAGTTATAAAATCTCATCAGATGAAAAAGAGTTTGAATCACATAGTAGTTGGGTCAACTTGTGGGTTTTTGGTTAAATATTTTTATTAAAATGATATTTTATTTTTATTTTGTTGATCTGGTCGGGTCTAGATTATGTCTTGTTAAGTGAATCATGTTTTATCTTGTTAATATTTTATTCGATTCAATATTATTTCTTACTCATCTCATGATGCAGCAACTCAAAATTGAGTTTCTTAGCTTTTAAAACACTTTTAAGTGACTTCTTTGCTTATCATCCTAGCTTCAAGTTACTACCCCAAATATGCTCAAAATTAGTTTCTCATGCCATCCAACCACTCTCAGTCAGAACCCCAATTAAAATTCTCAATTGAATTCTGCATCCTTTTAGGTGCAATTCTACATTATTTTTAAGAATTGCCTAATTACTTTTCATACCCTGATTTTTAATTACTTTCCATGAGTGAAAGCAAAGTTTTTTAAACTCAATTTAGTAATTTTTATTTAAAGAAGGTAAGAAACTTAAAGGAGAAATCTAATTGAGGAACTCGAATAGATAAGATCCTAGTTAAGAAACTTACTTTTTTGGAGACTATCGCAAGAACCAATGGATTCGAATATTTCCCATAAAGCTTACAACTTCCTTCAACCATGAAATTTTTCAAAAATAATATAGTTTCATCTGTTAGGCTAAATGAAATGAAAAGAAAAGTTGTGTATGTTAAAACTCTAATTCAAAATAAAATTGTTTTTTTTAAGAAAAATTATGCCCTTTTCAAATATGTATCCATTGGTTTTAAATTAAAATAACGTTAAAAATTATGCCCTTTCCTATTGATATTTTTCCCATAAATACAAAAAAAGAAAAAGAAAATAGCATACATCCGGGGGGGATTTTAGTCCTTTTACACAGATTTTTTTTTTAAAAAAATTTAGATTTATTAAAGGCATTTTGGTTATTTTACGTTGGATAATTAATTGTCTATTAAAATAGTTGTTGGTGTGTGCTTATCACATGTTAATGAGAGGTATCTTTGGTTTTTGGACAGCACATGTGATGTTTTCCAGTATGTCTTTCAACTATATTATTGAAAGCTTCAACATATTTTTTTTTCTTTTAATGCGTTTTTATTTTATTTTATCATTCTATATTAAAATTTTTTAAAGATTGGTTTGTAGTTATTTTTATTTTATTTTCAATTAGTTTGTCATGGTCTCATGACCTAGACTATAAGTTTTAAGCTTTTCTTGAATATATATTTTTTAAAAAATTATTTTATGTGTATTTAATTTTTGAAGATATCATTCTGATTTATCTATAATTTTCTTTTAGTTTTATATAGATGAACTTTATTTTTAAAAATAAAAAATATTTATTTTTAGATAATATTTTTAATATGTTCTGCATTACATAATATTATTTTTTTTATTTTATTCAATCAGTTTCACATTTGTCTTTATTTATATTATTGCTTGATTCAATAAAAAATTAATTTTAATAAACAATTTAGTAAATATCAGGTAAAGGTTCCATGTTGTGAAATAAAATATTTTAATTTATATTTATTTTTTAATTTTTTCAGTTTTGTTTTTAGTTATGGTCAATGATTTTATTTATTTATTTAAACATATAGTTTCAGTTTTGTTTTTAGTTATGGTCAATGATTTTTTTATTTATTTAAATGTATAATTCTTGGTTTATTTAATTAAATATTTATATAAATTTTTCAATTTATATTTAAAAACATTCATGTAAAAAAGGCATTAAAATAGTCAACATATCCCAAAAAAAAATTTGAAAAAAAAATAATATACAAATTGCAGTGTAGCACAGCAAATTAATACCTCATATCACAACCCATCGATCCAGGATTTTATTCTCGCTAATCTTTATATTAAATTGTATAATAATTAATTTAGTCAAAACTCGACTAATATTTATTTTTTTAAAAAAATAATATTATTTTGAATAATTAACCCAAACATATATGTATATATTAGGGATAAGTAAAAAAACAAAAAAACGATTAAACTAAGAAAATTAAAAAAAAAATAACCGAAAAAATTAAACCATGAAAAAAAAACCAATTAAAATTTTAAAAAAAACTGACCGATTCAGTTTTATAAACTTGAAATAAAAAACCGAACCAAATTCAAATCGAAAAAAAAACTAAGTCAAACAGAAAAATCAAGTCAAACCAGTTTAAATTGGTTTTTATCCTAAAAAATCAAACCAAACCTGGTCAGTTTAAACCAATTTCTGATTTTTTTAAATAAAATTTTGATTTAGTTATATTTTTTAATAAAAACTAAATCAAATAACAAATAATCAAACCTAATATATATACATTGAAATTTAATAAATTTGCCTCTTACAAATAATTTTTCTCTATATCCCCTCTAGGCTCTATCAATCTTTTTCCACTAGTGTTTGAGATTATTCCACAACATTATTGTAGAATCGGTAAGATTATTACATTAAATTGTTTTTTTTTTTTTAAGTCAACCTATCATTAAGGGATATGTGATATCCAACTACTTTAAATAAGTAATTGTATTAACCACAACCAATTAAAGGATAAGAAGACTTTTAATTATCCAATCAGGCAAACACTGAAAAGAAACAAAAACACTCAGCTGCACCACAGCACAAGATAGAAAAACTTACACCTTCACCTGCTTGGATGCCACGTGTGGAGTCAATGATAAAGTAGCAAATTTGGACTTGACTTAATCTCCCTTTCCCTTACGCAACGGCTACGCGCACGAATCCCTTACCATGTACTGGAAAAACAATTAGAACTACCCCTCCTCTTTTCTCGCTGTCTATATTTCTTTAAAAAAAATATATTAATTTTGATCCATTTCCTTCTCTCTCATTTTTTCCCTCTCTCTCTCTCTCTCTCTCTCTGTCTGTGGCGTCGTTTTGTGCTTTAACGCCTTTTAAGCGTTTCCGTTTCACTTCATGGCATTTTGTTTCTCTTCTTTCTCTCAGGTAATTATCTCACTTCATTTATTTATTTATTTTGTCTATTTTTGATTGTGTGAAATAGGACGAATTTGAGTCTAGTTTTTTTTTTTGGAGATTTAATTGGTTAATGCAATTGTTATTGATTTTTTATATATAATTTTGAAATATAATTTGTTCTTTTTTAAAAAAGATTTAATGTTTCTTAATTAATGTGATTCTAATTGTAATCGAAGATCAAAGCTAGATGATTTGATTTTTTTTTTAGTTTTCTATTTTTGAACAAGTAATTCCTGAGAATTCTGAGTCTTTGTTTTTTAGATTTTATGTACTTTTGATTTATCAATTAATCAACTTAATTATTATTGAATTAGATGATTTTTTTTTAATTCTATTTTTGAATTTGTGTGTTAATTTATGAGATTAGGTTAATAAATGTAATTTAGGTTTGATTTTGCTTGTGTTTTAAGCTATTTAAGTTTCCTAATTTTTTTGTATTTGGATTGTTTTGCAGGTTAAGTTCCTGAATTAGAAATGATTTGAGTAAATGCAAATATTAGAGGGATTAAATTATAACAGAGTGTATTATAGAGGAAAATTATTAATTCGGTCACCATCATCGTTGTTGTTGTTGTTTGTGTAATTGTGATTAAGGAGAGAAGTGTGTAGTAATTTTGTTGAAGGAATGGGGTATTTGAATTCAGTTTTATCATCTTCAAGCCAAGTTTATGCTGATGATGCACCAGTAAGCGGTGGCGGTCTCAGGTTTTTCTTAATTATACCTTCCTTGTCTTGTTAGATCCGTAATACTAATGTTTTGGTTTGGGTTGGTGCAACCAATGATGAATTGTATGTATTTGGTAGTATGATGTTGTTTATGACATGAGTTATTGCTTTGTTTTTGTTTTTTTGTCGATTAATATTTGATTGTAACTGGCAAGTATCTTATGAGTTCTGGCTATGAGATGCTTATATATGACTGATGATTAATGTCCAATTGTGAAACCTTTGGTTTTTTTTGTTTGAACATGTAATTTGGATTAAGATAGTCTTGAAATTAATGCATATACGAAGCCTGCAAATTTGGAAAGGTGTATCATATATTCTGTTGATATTTGGTTCTTTGGTTGATTGTACAGCTGCTTGATTATTCTCTCTGATTTTTTTGCATGTCATTTTCAATGCATCGGTAACGTGTTAAATGAGAGGAATACAACTTAAATCTCAGTTTTGTCATGTTCGATATGTAACTTGCCTTGAAAAAAGCATGCTAGAAATTCTTGATTCCCTCTTTTATGGATCTGAATTTATTAGATTTGTCGTGTTGGATATGCCAGTGTGTGGTGGAATGAGTTGTTATGTTCTCGCTCACTCTTGTACTTAACTTCTAGAATCCCACAAGGCATGTTTTATGAACTTTCCTAATTAATTATCACGTCATGTGGTTTTGACTACTTTGCCTCATACATGTGATTTATTACTATGAACAGACAGAAACAAGATGCTTTAAAATTTCGAAATGTTGCTAATAGAACTTTTAACTCAAGTATTATTGAATTTCTGTAACCAGCATTTCTTGTTACTCTCCAATTTATTTTATTTTTTTTAACATTAACCGAGAAGTGGCATTCATGTAAGCCATTTGTGATGCGCTACATAATTCTAAGGATCTCATTTTGCATCTCAAAGATTACTTCTTCTCCTCTTCCTCTGCCCTGATTATCTTCCCAAGTTCACAAGATTGTCTTGATTTGAACTGTTTTCTGCAACAGTCAGAATGGAAAATTCAGTTACGGATATGCAAGCTCTCCAGGGAAGAGATCTTCCATGGAAGATTTTTATGAGACAAGAATTGATGGTGTTGATGGAGAGATAGTTGGTCTTTTTGGAGTTTTTGATGGTATTTCTCTTATGCTCTGTGTTTCTTCATGTAGATATACATAGCAAGATTACGAGGCCATTGGGAATTGCATTCCAAACGGCATTTCACTAAATTTTGAATTTTTGTTTGCTTAAAATTAATATTTTTGGATCGTTTTGATATGTCAATGTTGAAAATGATTTTACAAAAATGAAAAAAGAATTATTTTGATGCACTTCTGAGTGAAAAGCACTTTGACAAACAACTGCTATTACACTCCCACACACTACCGTCATTTTCAGGATTGTGTAATGCAATAGAGATATGACCAGGGGAACTTTCCACTAAATGCATGATGCAGCAATGTTAGTTTGATTAATAACTATAGCATCCTAGTTGCCACTAATCTCAGTAATTGTTGGCGTGTGACAGTTATTAGCCATGCAAGCTTGTTGTCTGATGTTGTGATTCTCCATAAATACCTTTCGCAACTTCTTGGGTCCATTTTCTCCTTTACATGCCATGTTGTGCATTATTTTCTGTCACTGACATGTTGTATCCTCAACTAAAGTAGTATCTAGAAAAAATGAGACCATCATGCTTTCACTGACATGTTGCATCCTCACTAAAGTAGTCACTAGACATAATTGAACTATCAAGTCTTAGCTCATGCTGAGGTGGTCCACACCACTTTGTTATGCCATTATTTAGGTCAATGATTAATCATGCCTTTTTTTTTTTTTTTGTATTGTTGCTAGCTAGTTGAAGTGTAATATAATCATGGCATATTCTTTGCAAGAATTTGCCTTTTCAGATTTATGAGAGATAATGAAGCAAACTTTTCTGGTATGGGTTTTCAGGTCATGGAGGTGCACGAGCTGCTGAATATGTGAAACATAACCTTTTTAGCAATCTGATCAAACATCCAAAATTTATTTCTGACACCAAATCAGCTATAGGTATCTCATTTCCTTTGTGCCAATGTTCCCTTTTTTACAATTTTTAATTCCTCATTTGAAGAATCTG
This sequence comes from Populus tomentosa, assembly GCA_018804465.1. Classification (NCBI taxonomy): domain Eukaryota; kingdom Viridiplantae; phylum Streptophyta; class Magnoliopsida; order Malpighiales; family Salicaceae; genus Populus; species Populus tomentosa. Next base: position 1,090,878 of record CM032003.1, on the reverse strand, counting down.
ATGTTTAATTTTGAATTGCTCCCTCTTTCGGCAGTTGATGCTTACAATCACACAGACTCTGAATTTCTGAAATCAGAAAAGAATCAGAACAGGGATGCTGGATCAACTGCTTCTACAGCTATTCTTGTTGGTGATCGTTTGCTTGTCGCTAATGTTGGAGATTCCAGAGCTGTCATTTGCCGGGGTGGTAACGGTGAGACTCACAATAGTTGTATAACCATTTGCAACTTCTAGGATTCTTTTCATTTTTTCAACATGTGATGCATTTTATGAAATCGCTACCACCAGTTTGCTTTTGTTTTTTTTTTTTTTGGTTTAAGTTGGCTATTGTCAAGAATTCCAAACAAAATTTTCAATTCATAGTCATCTGAGACTGTCTAAAGAAATGATATAGCATAAGGCTACATTGCTGTTGTCAAGAATTAGAAAGAATAATGCAGAAGCAGAAATGATGGCTGAAATAGAATCTTGGTTATATGAGTAGGTATCACTTCACTTGTTATTGGGAAGCCTTAATACAAATCAATGTGAACCTTTAAGATGTGTACAAAATCGTTCTTTGAAATTTGGAGAGCTCAATCTGTGAGCTTCAGTTATAGTCCCAGGGTGTTTTTTTTAAGAGATTAGTGCAAAAGATTTGCCCATTGTAAAGTTCTATAGCATGTGTTTGATTATTAATGGGATAAAAGTGTATGCTATGGTAAGATGTAATTTATAAAGTTCAAGAAAATTTAGTGTTGGCCTGTTAAAGCAGGAAAATGACAATGAAGCAATACAGATGGAAAGAAAACCAGATGCTCTGGGATGGAGCATTATAGATTATTTTTTTGATTACTGGGGTGTTGACTGTTTAGTTGTTAATAATTAAGTCAAACTATCTTGCCATTTTCTCCAGCTATTGCTGTTTCCCGAGATCACAAGCCAGACCAGACTGATGAACGACAGCGGATTGAAGATGCTGGAGGATTTGTCATGTGGGCAGGTAAGGACTCCACCCAGCCTTTTGTTTTATATACTTGCTGAAAGCTTTTTGGCGATAAATTCTTATGATGACTGAAAACATAATGATAGGTACTTGGAGAGTTGGTGGCGTCCTAGCTGTCTCCCGTGCATTTGGTGATAGGCTTTTGAAGCAGTATGTTGTTGCTGATCCAGAAATCCAGGTCTGATTCTTAATCTATTCAAAGAGCAAGGGATGTAGGAAGAATGGTTGACAGTATTCAAATTAAGATACATCTTAAAAGGATAAACCTTCCAAATTTTTGAATCTCATTTCTTGTGAGCACATATACGCTAGCACCTAGATGTTTACAGTGGTGTGTTTTGGAGATAGTAATTTATCCGCAAATGCTTGAATATTGCTGAAGTGTCGTTGCATTTTAGGGTTCTCGAGCCTTGTATTGCTTTTCTCCTCTCCATCTCACTTTTGAGCATGTTTTAGCCACTGACATTCTCATGGAAACTGTAGGAGGAAAAGGTTGACAGGTCCCTTGAGTTTCTCATCCTTGCAAGTGATGGATTATGGGACGTTGTTTCAAACGAGGTTTGGAACAATCTCTTTTTGTTTCCTTTATGCTTTTATATCACGGGGTGTATTGGTTTCCTGTATTCTTTCTTGTAAATGATCTGGTGGAAACTGGCCTTTAATGCAATTTAATAAGGTTTTTTGCTTGTGAAAATAAAAACAAAGGATGGTGTTTTGCTGCTGCCATCACCATCTGATGCTTCATCCTTTCTCCTCAGGAAGCTGTTGAAATGATCAAGCCGATCACGGACCCAGAGCAGGCAGCAAAGAGGTTGTTGCAGGAGGCGTACCAGAGAGGAAGTGCAGATAACATCACCTGTGTTGTCGTTCATTTCTTGGGCAATCAAGGCACTACATCTCACAGTGGCTCCGTGTGAGCGTGCTGAACTGGTGCTATTCTAGGTTTTTATTCTGACCAAAGGATAAATATGGCCAACATTAAATCATGCGGTGCAAAGCTAATCATGATAATAGCATCGTATTATTTTCAAGGATAGATAGATGATAGAAGTCAATTGGCTGCCAAAGTGTATTGCATGCTTTAGCTTTACATAATCGTGTCTTTGAGGTAGCTAGAACTGTGCACTTGTGAATCTGTAAAGAGTCTGAAGTCTTATGTTTTATCCATTTCATCCGTCTGCTGTAAATGCGGTTCGATACTCATTTTCTTTCTCTTGCTAATTGAATCTCTGTTTCGGTTTTGCTCCGCTGCCCGTCTGAAGCCTCTTGCTCTTTCTCGGCCGCGCGTGGTCTTAAACCTGTTATCAATTGTCGAATTGAATGAGTTTATGCTGCCAAAAAAATACCAGTTAGAGGATGCTTCTTCCTTTATGCCATGAAAAGTCTGTGATAGGCAGTTCAAAGCGAAGGAGAAAAGGCCAGTTGCAGAGACTTGCTAGCTTAAAAATTAATTCCTCAGCTTCATTTTCCTCCCCAGCATAAAATCATTTTAATACTATTTATCCAATTTTAGTGTTTGGAAAGCTTCAAGTAACATAAATTAAAAAAAAGTGTGGCTTGCTTTGAATTGACCGTTGAAATTTTTTTATTATTAATTTTTTTATATATAATCTGTAATATCTAGACCACGATTAATTCTCAGATCTATTAAATATCTTTTAAGCTCATATCATGGGAGCGACAGATATATATATGTTAAGGCTTGAATCAGGATACAGAAACCCTTGCCAAAATCAGGATGCAGAGACAGAAACAGAAATCCTTGCCAAAATCGCTGTGCTAGAAGCCTTGGTGTGACCGTTGAAATTTATTAATTTCAGTAAAACCAGCGTGGAATTGGATTCAAATAAAGCTGCCAATGACAACACCACTTGCACCATGGTGGACCTCAGCTGGAAAGGAAAACGAAATTTATTAATTTCAGTAAAACCAGCGTGGAATTGGATTCAAATAAAGCTGCCAATGACAACACCACTTGCACCATGGTGGACCTCAGCTGGAAAGGAAAACGAAATTTATTAATTTCAGTAAAACCAGCGTGGAATTGGATTCAAATAAAGCTGCCAATGACAATACCACTTCCACCATGTTGGACCTCAGCTGGAAAGGAAAACGAAAAATAACAATAATGTAATTAAACAAGGATGACGTGAACTGAATGCTTTATGGCAAGAAGAAAATAAGGCGTGCATAATGCTGCTTAGGTTTTATGAGGTAAAGAGAGGACTCAGAACAGCAATAAAGCAGGCTCGGCAAGGCAAAATCTTGCCATTACGTCCGGCGAGCGAACATGTATAGTATCATCATCGTCCTCCTCTTATATGATAGCTCACAACAATCGACGAAACACACACACACACACAGAGGGAGAGAGAGAGAAGCTGATAAAGAAAGCAAATCAGCTGCAATGGTGAAGGGCCAAGAGGAGCATGTTTAATTTATAGGCATGAAGCGTGCTTAATGCTGCTTAGTTTTATGAGATAAAGAGAGGACTCAGAACAGCAATAAAGTAGCTCGGCAAGGCAAAATCTCGCCATTACGTCCGGCGAGCGAACATATATGGTATCATCATCGCCCTCCTCTTATATGATAGCTCACAACAATTGAAGAAAAACACACACACACACACAGAGGGTGAGAGAGAGAGAGAGAAGAGAGAGAGAGAGAAGCTGATAAAGAGAGCAAATCAGCTGCAATGGTGAAGGGCCAAGAGGAAGCATGTTTAATTTATAGGCATGAACTTTCTAAGAGGACAGTGCCTACAGGTTATTTAGTTGCGGGCTGGAGTTCTTTTTTTTATGAATTCTTTGCCTTGCTCACCAAGGGTTGAATAATTAATTATATATAAAGTGTACAAGCACATGAGCGTCTGCCTAATAATGGTCACAAAACGACTAATGATATGCTTGCTAACCAAGGCATGAATAACGTGGGGGGGAAAATAGTGATTTTAGCTATTAGTTAGAGAATGAACATTTCTTTCTGATTAAAATATTCTTTAACCATATTTTATACATTAAAAATTAGATCTACTTTTTAGCATACCACTAGTTTGTATGTCGTATTATATTTAAATTTTTAAAATATAAAAAAATATACAGATCTCGAGATTTTTTTTAGTATTTTCATTATGACCTCACATTTATCTCACATTCGCCAACTACTCCAACTATAACATGGAATTGGTATAAGATAATTAAAAAAATATATTAAAGTGTTTTATTGTTCATATAAATAGTAAAAAACCTATAAAAAAACCAATTTTTTTGGCGTGTTTTCATAGGTAATTTACACCTAGTGAGTAAATCTCTTCTTGCAACTTGCTCTAAAATTTAAATACAAATAAACTTAATTTTAAAATCTTGTATGTTTTCATGATAGAAACATTGTTTTTTTAAAAAAAACATTTAAAATTATTTGTGTTTAAAATTATTTTGTAATATTTTCGGATCGTTTTAATATATTGATGTTAAAAATAAATTTTTTAAATATAAAAATTATATATTATTTTGATAAAATTTTAAATAAAAAAATATATTTTAAAAAATAACTGATAATAAAATGCTCTAAATGCATGTACGAACACAAACCTAGAACTTGAAATGAAAAGAATCTGCTTTTCAACATCTTTATTGAATTGTACTACGATGTTTTTTCACGATCTTCGTTATTTACAAAGGCATGGTCCCTATCTACCCACCCGTGACCATTTTAGCAGGAAAGTTGTCAAGTAGTATTAGGGTTCGTCGTTTCGAGCACAGATTTTGAAGTCCTGTTTAATGGGCTTATATGGCACAAAGAAGAGCTTGCAGAGCTCTGGCTAGACCTTCAAATAAGCCATTTGAACGACGACTCCAAATCTTATTAAGGAAAATGTTGAGCAAAATTATTACAGCTCTTCTTCATTTTCTAGTTTTTTTTTTTGTGCGCACACGACGCGTGCGCAAGTGCTTGGCTAGTGAATAGGCATTGATACTTGTTATAGGTTGTTGTTCTATACTTAGAATCGTATTAGAATGATAAAAATGAAGAGAATATTTGGGAAGTGATGTAAATTATGTTTTATAAAAATTTAAATTTATTTTTTTTATTAATTTTTGTTTTGTTTTTTAAATTGTTTTGATGCGCTGATCTTTAAAATAATTTTTTTAAAAATAAAAAAAATATCATTTTAATGCATTTCGGTAAAACAAATATATTGAAAAGTAACTGCAACTACACTTTTAAATAAACTTGATTATTTCAAGGTTAGGGTTCGAGGGATTACTCCAGCCTCCTCTTCCATAAATTTTATAATTTCAAGACTCAAAATTCTTACTAAAAGAAGATTTGAATCCATGACTGAGTTAGAATCATAGTGGTTAAAATTTGGTTATAGTTGAAAGCTTGTATAATTGTTGCATGGAGAGTCTTAGCTTCTTCTTTTTTAATGTATTGCGGTGTGCGTTTTGATTTAATTATATTTATATTTTTTAAAGTATTTATTTAATTCATGCACATCATAGTTTTGCAAGAATTTCATAGAAAATTCCTTTAAAATCTTAATTGAGAAAATTATAATTTATAATTTATTTTTTAAAACTGTGATTACAAAAACTATCGCTATAAATTAAATCTCATGCCTAGATCTAACCTGCTGATGAAGTATGGAAAAAAATAATTGATTTGTTGCTGGTAGTTGGCAAAATGCAACTTGTCATGCCAAATGAATAGTCTAATTATTAAATTTTATAATAAATAAGAAAAAATTGACCAATATAATCCATTCGGAATTTCATTAATTTTTTTTTTAATTTTAATGATTTTATTTTGACTGTTGTTTTAATTATAAGGATGAATTGTGTATCATATTATTTTTTAAAATATTTTTTATATTGAAATATATTAATATAATATTTTTTTTATTTTTAAAATTAACAAATCAAAATAATCTAAAATATTAATTTTTATATAAAAAAATATATTTAAAATTTTTAAAACCGTGATTTGGATCGTGTTCCAGACGTTCTTAGAAGTGATAGATAAAGCTCGAGCCATAATGCAATCATTTATTCCAGGGCATTCTTTGAAATTTCGGCGAGCACTCAACACAAGCCACCAAAAAGATTGATACAATGTCCATATCAACTACAAGGAATCTGCAAATTCGGAGACTAATTTAATCACAAAGACTGTCCAAAACCATCGAATCCTGATTCGCATCTGTGAAATCAAGAGATGATTTTCTTCATCCCCATTATCTGATTACTTTATCAAGAAAATAACTTGAATCCACCCCTAAGATCAGTGATTCTGATTTTGCCTCCTATAATATGACGAAAAAACTGTTCTTCCACATGCTTAAATTATTTTTTTAATCACATCAAAACAAAAGTTTAATCCGCCAATGGCATCACTGATTTTGATCTGACCACCTTCCATGAAATAGCCAGCCGACAACCCATCTTTCAGTTCTTCCTCGGCAATGGAATTGCCAGGAAACAGGAAGCTCATTCTTATCAAAAACAAAACTTATTACCACTTAAGAGCTGCACAAATTCGAGGGTCTCTAGAGCTCAGTACCATCACTACAAGATAGAAATCCATTCTACTTATATACAACACCACTGGTGTGCAACAAAGATTACAACATCAATCTCCTATACAAAAGGAGATACAAAAAAGACTTAGAATTATTGTTACAACAAGGAGGGAGTGATCACCAATGAGCTTGAAGCTCATCGGAGCTCACCAGTCTTCTTGTGAGGTCGACAAATTCGAATTCTAGCTTTGTCAATCCAACAACAATATTAGGGAAAGACAAGTGAAATTAGAACGATGGAACAACACCGAATCCATAAAGACTACGATCAACCTCGACTTCAGTATCTGTACGTTTAGCGAACCTTCCTTTGATTCGTGGCCTTGTTTCGGCATAGGCTTTTCTTGAGGCGTATCGAATAGTCTTCTCGAATTTTCTGTTCTTCCTCTTCTCTCTGTACCTCAACACCCTTGCTTCACGGTCAACTGCCGATAGTTGCACTGTCTGGTTTGCTGACTCCATTCCGTTGCTCACTGATCTACTACAGTATGGGTTAGATATGTCTGTCAAGGTACTTCCACTTCCATCTGGTACCACTCCAACATCGAGAGATGAAGAAGAAACCTGCAGTGAAAGCTCATCAATTGAGGACTGGAGATTCATTACTTTATACTCTCTATAAGAAACAAAATATTCAATTAAGAAAACTTACACTGTGGCTCAAGGAGTTATAGCCATAGCCACCACCAAAAGACTTAGATCCAGTAGAGAAATCCAACTCATAGCAGCAATTATCATTGACCAAAGCAGGAGCTTGAAATCCTAGTTTGTTACGTTGCACAGGCACCACCCCATCAGTAGTCCCTGAACTGTTCTGCTCTTGCACTTCCACTTTTGGATCCACATACGGATCCAAATCCAAATACGGATCCATTTCCGAACCAAACACATACTGACCGGTATTCAGATCCATACTATCCACCCCCTTAGTAGTCCCCCCACCCGGGTTAGGCAACAGCCACGACTCCGCCTCTGCCTCCTCCCTGCTAACATCACCACGACCACCATCCACTTCATCAAAGTACCGATCCTCCAACAAGTTCACAGCTGCCCCACCGCCGTGCACAGTGGAGGATGAGTCGAAAAAGGGAGTGATGGGGACACGCTCGTGCCGACTAGCGAGAGGGTTTGCCGAGTGGATGTCACGGTCACAGGTAACACAGAGAGCAGCTGCGTCTGCCTTGCAGGTGAAATGGGCTGGGGCTTGTTCACAGACTTCGCAGACCGAGACACGCGCGTGCCGAGAGGCAAGCTTGTTTGCCGCGTGGATTTTAGAGTCGCAGCTGATGCATAGAAAAGCCGAGTCAGCTCGACAAAACAACGTTGCTGTTGCTGACTTGCATGAGTCACAGAGCTTTGAAGCCATTGAGGAAGAAGGTGAGGAGGAGGAGGAGTACGAAGGCTATAAGCTTCTCTTCTGTAGTGTTGTGCCTTCGTCGAAAAAGTAGGAAGCCTAGTTTTGTTGGATTGGTGGTGCTGTGGTAATGGTTCACTGTTGTCTATCTAGTGGGATCCAGGAGATCTAAGGATTGACAAATAGGAGATCGACATGTGGATCGATCTTAGCCAAATATAAAGGATTTCGATTGGTTTTTTTTTTACTTTTTATCCGTTTCTTTTCATCCGTGGCTATTAAAATATATACAAGAAAACTATGTAATAATCATAGTTCTATGTAAACGAAAAATTCTCAAAATCTTTATTTATCAAAATAACTCATTTTATTCTTATTTTTTTTCATAATTATTAATTAACCTGCTAAGAAATCCTATTAAAAATTAAATTAACAACAACTAGTTATTTTTATTGATGATTATTAATTAACCTACTAAGTTAGAAATCCTATTAAAAATAAAAATTACCGCACTGAGGGGGTCAATTATGTGTAGAGGTAGAGCCCACGGGAGAAAGGAAGCGTTTTCGGCGTTTTGTTGGCGAGCAAGAGAGGAATAGTGAAATTATTATGGGAGGAAGGAGGGTTTGAATAATGTTAGCGTGGGGGGGCCCAGAGGGGAAGGGCAAGTTGATGATGTTCGAGAGGGATCTGCAGAGAGGGACTTTGGGGTTTGGGGTTAGCTGGCATGCCCTTTCCTATCCTCGAGTTTATGGGCAGAAAGGAGAGGGGGGAGTGTTAGCATGTATTCGGAGACTATTGTCAATAAATGAAACCGTGTGGCCGTTGGATGAGACCTTGGAGCATGTTGGAGAGTTGAGATTCAAGGGAGAGAAAATAAATGGTCCGAGGAAAGGTTGCAATTGACTAGAGTAATCAGAAATTAACGTTTGGGATTGATGGTGCGAAAAATATATTAAAATAATTTGATATATTAAAAATCATTAGAAAAATTAAAAATATTAATTTTATATTTTTTTAAATTAAAAATATATTTTTTTAAATAAAAAATAATTATAAACTCACTTCGAAACAATTTCAAGGGAATTTAAAGGAAAGTAAATGGCATGCCCTTGTAGAAGCCTGCTTGGAATATGATTGTGATTGATTTTTAAAGGATTTTTATTTAAAAATATAGTAAAATAATATTTTTTTTTATTTTTTAAAAAATATTTTTAATATCAACATATCAAAATGATCTAAAAATATTAAAAAAATATTAATTTAAAATAAAAAATTTAAATTTTTTTAAAATACAAAAATAAACAAAACTTAGATATCCAAATAAAGATGAGAAGTGAGAACAGCAAGTGATTCTAGCAATGAATGTAGTTAATAAGAAAGTGCATAAAATACTGTTGGGTTGTCGAGGTCCAAGTGAATCCTCTTTCCTCACGTTACCATTCTGCTAGTTGGACTTCGATGGGATGGATGTAAACAGGTTTCGGACTGAATCTCGAATATCTTTTTTTCACTTTTATTTTTCTCCAAAGCACTTCATGTGTGCGCAACTTGCTATCTCGGTATCCTACAGCCCAGCGAAATATTAATCTGAAAAGCACGGCCACACCGTAATATCAAACTACAACTTGTTGGATTTAAGACTTGGCCAACCTACCCTCACCTAAGCCCAAAGTTAAAAAAAGAAAAAGAAAAAAAAAAAGCAACCCAGACCAGTAGATTAATTCATTATCTGTCTAAACTAGTCAAAATTCAAATTAATGTTTTTTTTTTTAAAAAATAAATTTCAGAACATCATTTTTATTTTTTTAGAAAAAATTTATAACAATATCATTTAATTTAACAATATCATTTATAGCTTTGATTTGCATACTCGTTCTGGCCTCAAATGGTGTAAAGAACGACAAGTAAGCATCTCGGCAAATTGATCAAAGTTTTGAAGCCGATGCCCCCTAGGGAAAGAGGCAAATTGGATAGCCCCGGTTTACAACTCGACTCACAGCTCACGAGCTCCTCGAGAAAGAGGCCTGGCTCAATTGTTTGGAGCATTCTCCTCAAAGGCAGCCAAAGCCTGTGTGATGCTATTGAAGAATCACAGTAAAGAAGAAAGGCCCTCCGAACTTAACAGAGACTGAATTGAGGGAACAACACAAAAATAAAGGTAGCAACCAATAGTGTATTGTGTTAAAGCAGCATACAAGAAAAATATGTATATTTGCATCACTTTACCCAAAATCATAATGTAAGTCAGTACTTTAAGCTCCAAATGAAAGTAAGGAATTGAGAAGTCCGATCGGTGCCGAGTTTCGAATAAGGGATAATGATATTTACTGCTCCAGCATTTTTGTACATTAGATTATGCTCGTTCTGGAACTTCCTTGAACAAAGTTAGCCACCTCCTGACTTGAGAGTGTTACTCAGCCTGCAAAAGTTGATTTCCGCTTAGGCATTTATGTCAAGTAATTACAAGGCACCAAACTCCAGTACCATAGAGAAAGCAATCGCATGAACATTGGCACTAAAGAGAGCGGTAACCAAGTTATGGATATTGTGTGAAAGCATTGTAAAAGTGTGCTTGCGACTCCATGAGGCCTGAAGAGATAAGATTTTGAATCCACACTAACATTGTTTATGAAACAAAAATCTGAAAGGTTTCGAGATGTGAAGGGTGAAGAACAATATGCGATGTTGGTCCCACACATGCAAGTCCTGGGAAGGATTTATTGGTTATGGTCCTAACCTTCACTAAAGATAAAATATGCTCCTACCTAATGAGATTCACATGCTTAACAGAACATGTGATTCACAAAGAACATATGCCAAAACAATTGCTATCTACCATGCATGAAAACTCTATAAACCAAACCAATCTTTTGTTTCATTTCCAAACCAATCACTACACACCAATCAACATATGCATTATCAATTAGACTTGAGTAGGATGAGAAAGAAACATGGTCTTGGCAAAATGGGGTTTTCTTTTCAGGATAAAAAATAAAATAGATTGTGATGCAGGACAGCCTAGGGGCTGTTCTGAATCTGACTTTTTTGAGACTGTTAGAACATTATTAATATTGATTTGTGATGGAATACGAAGAAGGATGTGGATAGATTCTAGGAGTCACACCTAGGGTTCTCAAGAGTCCACCCTAAAAAGAGATCGAGTCACACAATCAAAGCAAGATGGCCGGAAATTACTTGATATTATTGCATCCTAAAATATTGAAAGACTACATTCTTATTTATAGAGTTTTGGGTGTCCAAATCCAATAAGGACAAGGATTCCTAAATCTCCAACATAACTATTCCTATACAGAATAGGAAAACCTAATAACTTTAGCACTAATAAAATATTAAACAGAAATAAAATACTATAATTTCCAGCATATCTGAAAATTACTAAAATACCCTCACGAATTACTCAAGTCCCCATCCATCATTAGCCACATGCCAAATAAATGCGTGAGCATTGGAATCATTCTTAGATCGCCTTCTAAAGACCTTTGGGGGATGCTGCCAGCATACCCCATCAGTTTGCCACTTTATCTCCGCGACATCTAGGTGATACCATATATGATAAACCAGCACGTAATCCTTTGGATTTGAGGATTGAGGATACATGCATGTCCGGCAATTTATGATAAGAATGCTTACCAGTCCAAACCCTCAAAGAGGCCTTCACCCTTTGTGGCACAAGCTTTGAAGATGGCCCATTGGCGACTTTTTATTTTGTGCAACTCCAATGCCTCAGTCACAGCAGCATCATCAAGTGCACCAGGGAGATCCTGTTAATATAAAGCAGTGGCTGTAACATGTTATAAGAAACTCCAGTGGTTGTTGACAGATTTTTTTCCCCATAGAATGGAGAAGTTATATTGAAAAAATTTGGCTTGTATCGTATAAACAAATCTGAAAGGATAAAGAAGCCTACTTTGGGATGATCAAACCAATCAATTATCTACCCCCATATAAATATAGGAACTACCAAAATTTATCCAAATTGTGGATGATAAAGAATAGTCTTCACCTGCTTGTTTGCAAAAATGAGGACAGCTGCACCTTTCAACTCTTCCTCCTGCACAATGGTCCAATTTCATAAATTAGAGTTCTTAGATGCCATCAGAGCTAATGAAAATTGGCCTGTTTTCCAATAGATGTAAGCATGATAAACATGTCCCTATTTAAATGAGAAACAAGCCTGTTCAGAATATAAATGAGCTGACAAACAAACAGATATTTCTTTTCTTTTCTTTTCTTTTCTTCTCACTCTCTAGCTTTTAATTTTTGTGAAGAAATTATTAAACCTGATTGATAGCAACCAATAATCCCAACAACTCGCTATCCCATAAATTGCACTCCCCTTTTCACATGGCAGACAATATGAAACTGGAACCCATATTTGTTGTCCAGATATGTTGCATATTATTAGAAATGTAACCTACGTAACTCCACAGCCTTGTACTAATACTTGTTATCTTCAGTATATCACATTAATAATCACAAAATTTATGAAATAAATACAAGTAACAAATCAAGAGACTAAATCTGCTGCCTTTTGCTTGTTATCCTTTTCCATTCCCCAAGCAATCAAAAGTCAACATCTACGTTGAAATTGAAGTGGGCAACCTAGACCAATGGCTATATCTGGGAGAATGTGAGCAAACATTACCAACTAAGCTAGCATTTAAATCTGTCAAAGTAAAAAAAAAAGCAAGACAAAGTTGTAACAGCATCCATGAACTCTACAAACTAATAATAAAACAGATACTCTGTAAGTACCTCCAAAATTGAATGAAATTCTTCTTTGGCTATTCCAATTCTTTCCGTGTCACTTGAATCTACCACATAAATTACAGCTTGAGTATTCGGGAAATAGCACCTCCAATATGGCCTGAAATAAACAAATAAATTCATTCACAGGGAAGGGCTGAGGGAATAACAGACTACTGCATGCCAAATATCTACTACCAAGGAATCAGAATAGACACGCACAAACAACTCGAGAGAGAACTAAGGATAAGTTCATGAAGGATTTTAAGATCATTGAAATTTAATTGATAGCTTTTCTGTAATTGTACTCCTTAACGACACATATATTCTTTATGCAATACGAAAACGAAATGCACCTACGTTCCTAATAAGAACACCGATCAACAGCAAAGGTGGCAAACAATTTCTACACAATGTATACTAGATTTTCTTCAAAGAAGGGAGAAAAGTTACCTGATACTTGTTTGTCCACCTGTATCACCAAACCACGAAGCAATTTAATTTACATTGATTTCATAAACTTAAACAGCATAGCAAATATAGTAGAGAATTACTATAGAAAACCTGCTTCATTTCATTAACCCAAAGGCAACAAAATTAGAACCGAACAGCCATTTCACACACCCTTACAGTTCAAGATCCACACACTAAGACCCTTTAAAAAAAACCGTAAACATCTGGTGTGAAACAAAAATTGCTAAACAAGTTAATCACAATCAAACCCACTTAACTTGACCCCCGAACTCAATCACTCTACCGCACATTAGCTGTCAGTATCTCTTCATTACATAGTAAAACCAATTCTAAAACTATATTACTTCTTGGAATAAAATCAATTACTTACCTAAATCCCACACTTGGAACTTAATGTTGTTATACTGTACAGTTTCCACATTGAACCCAATTGCTTCACCACATTTTAAAAAAAATAACAATCAAATTTCCATCAGATTAGCTGTAACAAAATAATAGGGAACATCATAGCAGGAAAAAATTGATTCCCAACTCAAAAAAATAAAAGAAGAAGAAGAAGAAGAAGCTCACTTGGGATCGTGGAGACTACCTCTCCCATTTGAAGCCGATCTAAATCACAACATAAAAGGGAAAAACATCAAAACATAAAAAATAAGTAGAGGTAGAAAAAACCCACAAAAAATAGCAGAAAAAAGGAGAGGGGGATGTTACAAAGAATGGTGGTTTTGCCAGCATTGTCGAGACCGAGGACTAGGATTCGAGCTTCTTGATTACCAAATAAAGAAGAGAACATTCTACTAAACAAAAGACCCATTTCTCTTTTCGCTGTCGTGTTTTCTTATCTTCTTTCACAGTTCGTTCGACAATTTCTTTGGACGTATCACGAATTCAATCAGCTTCGCAGGTTCTTTCTTGTTCATAAGTGCTGACTGCTGAAGCTACTTTCCTTCTTTCTTTCTTTCTTTTTGCAAGCCGGCGAAAAAAGAAACTATCTTTTAGTTTACGAGCCCAAACCATAGAGTGTTGTGGGCTATGAAGTTGTGGCTTCTAGCAGGCCAGATGGGCTAGAGATCAAGGATTGTTTGCGAGCGAGATTGATATGAATAGTAGTCATTAAACTTTACCCGTTAACCCCAAAAACTCATATTTCAAATTAAATAAAAAAAACATTGATTTAATAAAATCGTGACAATATATTTAATTTTTTAATAATTTATTTGAATCAGTTAAACCCGATAATATGTATTATTTTAACTGGCTTGAATTAATATGATAATCTAAGAGTTAATCTATAACTTAAAAACTTAAATTATTTTTTAAATTAGTTTCTGACTAAGTTTTATAAATACCTATAATACAAATAAGTGTTTTTAACTTAGTTTTTGATGTAAAAAAATTATGTTTTGTTTTTTTATGAAGAATTATTTTCTCACAAGTGAGTAGTTTGTTTGATTGATTGCAAATAAACAAACTATATTTGACAATTGTGTATATCCAAATATTTTTTTAGTTAATAAATACAATTATTTTCATGATGATTTTTAATTTAAATGTATAATAAGATTAAAACTTTACAATTAAAATATCATCAATATATAAAATACTAAGGTGACTATGATTTCATTTTTTTTTCTTTGAATAGTTATAAACTTGGTGTATTTTTCTAATAAAAAAACAACCTTTATTTTCAACAAATAAACATATTTTTCAAATTTTTGATGCAATAAAATAGAAAATAAAATTGAAAATGGAAAAGGAAAATGATTTTTTGAATATACCTACAATATTCTCCATCAAACAAATAGATAAAATATTTATACTCCAATTTCATGTATAACCCTTTTATTTATTAGTTTTTATCAGCACATTGACACATGATGCTTTGCATTGTTTTTTTGTTGATATATTTTTTTTAATTTTATCTCTTAATATTTATTTAGTTAAGAATCTTGCTTCTTTATTTTTTCAAGTTTGATTTTAATTGGGTCATTATGGTCTAATAAGTCGATCCATAGATCTGGAATATTAATCCGAGTCGATTTTAATTTTTTTTAAAGTATTTTTTTAGCTTTGCTATTTATGAGATTATTCTAATTTCATATACTAGATTATGTGTTTGAATTGTTCACTTAGGTTGGTTACCGAGTTCACAAGAGGATTTTTTTATTTTTTTATATGTTTCTATAACATTGGCAGGTGTCGATTCCTTGTATTTTTCTAATGTGTTCGGCCTTTCATAATATTTTTTTTTATGGTGTAAGTTTATTAAGTCATTTAGATTTGTATTTATCATTTAAGCCATGAGTTTTTTTATAGTGGATTTGTTTTTTATTTATTTAAATAAAAAAAATTAGTAAACATAATTGGATAAATATCTTATCTTTACAGTTTCTTTCTTAGTTATTGTTAACAATGTTTTTTTTATTTATATTAATGGTTATTGATTTATTTAGTTAGATGATTGCATAGACATTTTAAATGACAATTTTATTTTTTCATGTAAAAAAACACATTGGAGTGGCCTGTATACATAACACTTGTTTTTTATTTTTATAAAAAAATTATAACTTGCATGCCAAATTCATGATTTTAATTTTTTTAGCTTTTCTTTTTTTTTTCTTTACACTTTTTTTTGCAAAAAAAAAATTAATTTTTTTATTCTTTACACTTGGCCTCTTTGTACCATTCTTTTTGTTCATTTTTTTTTATTCTTTTGTAAAAAAAAATAATGATTTTTTTCTTTACACCTTTTGTTTTTGGAAATTTATTCTACACAAACTAATAAAATGATTTTTCATTGTAGCAATTGCAACATTATTTTATTTTTTTATTACGTTAAAAATTAACTTGAGATCTTATATATTTTTATTAATGCATGTGATTTTTATTATATATAAGCGTCGACTTTATGATTCACGATTATGTTTTTTACTTGATACAAAAAAAACTTGTTAGTAACACTCATATATTAATTCTTTTGCATTGAAAAAAAAAATATTCAATTTGCAGTTAAGATGAGTCGAATAGACATGTCGACATTATCTTTTATATCTGACACAAATAGTTCTCTTAGACCTTTTGATTTACAATTAGATTTTTTTAAAAAATAAATTTGAAATGCTTTCATATTTATTTTTTTTTCAAAAAACTTTATCTGATTGTTGACGAAGTGTAGGTCACACGGAACTATTATATTCAAAACCTTGTTGAATTCAAGGAAGGAAGGAAGGAAATACTTTGAACAAGCAAAGATCCAAATTTGACAAAAACACACCACCCAAATGAAGGAACTTCCAATTTACTTTGCTTCTCACCTTCTCTTTACTTTATCAGCAAGTGATGTCTTTGCAATAATGGCCTTGGCTTGTATATGTAGATTATCAAGATTTCTTGCCCATTGCAGGGGAATAATAATAATAATAATAAGGAAAAAGGTGCCCTTTAAATATTAATTAAAAAAAAAATGAAAGCTGGGGGGCATTTGTTAACAAAAGCGGCTTCGCATCTCCGCGCGCAGACAACCTGCTGCTAAAGCTTGCACGTTGCTTTCAACTGAGCACGGTCCAGTGAGAGGACACGACGTGTCCTCATATTCCGAAGAAAGCAACCAAAGGCAAGCCGGCTCTCTCTCATCTTTCTCGTGTCCTCTTCTAGCCTGGCCCCACCGTAGCTCCCTGCCACCTATCAGTACTTCCTGTTGGAAAATTGAAAATGAATCACCTGGCCAAAGGATTTTTCTTAACTAGTTCTTTAATTGGGTACATGTTTCCGAGTTCATTTCTACGTTTTAATTCTTGTCATTAAAAAAAAATTATTATTTTTAAATTTTTTTGCTTTAAATTAGTTGATGTAATTGGATTTATTATACCGAATAATGACATAAAATTAATTTTTGCACTGGATTAAGAATATTAAAACAGGAGTCTTTTAGGAAGTGTATGATTATTGTTTTAGAATAATAATAAAAAAGATAGCTAGACTACGAATATCATGTTTTCTTATCATTCATGAAAATTTATTTTAAAATTATATTTATATCTTCAACTCCACAAAACATCAACCAAAGATAATGGAAAGATGGACTTAATTTGCATAAAAATCGAAGAAAAATAGACATAATCCATCTTCATCACTCACCCACCACCCATTTTTTGCACTGACATTAAGGCAAGCAGCACAAATCTCATAAACAAATAGTAAATTATTCATTAATAATGTGATCAGTGGGAATAGTACATTGTACTACTTAATTTCTTGTCATTGCACCTCACCGGTAATTTGTTCCTTGGAATTTTCCGGCAGCCAAACTAAGGGAAAGGCCATCTAAAGAATATGATGACTCTTCAAGTCGTTTTTTTTCTTACTTTATTCCCTCCATTAGAACTTTTTTCACAACTGAATTAACAATCCCTTGTGCAAAAGATGATTCCTTGAGGTATCATATTCATGATATATAAAAAAATTCAATACCTTTTAAAAATTTTAAAGCACCAAGACCCACTTCAATATTTTGCATGTAGAGGCACAAAAGTTGTTCCCATTGATGCTCAAACCAATAACAAGTAATTGATTTCAAGCTCCAATTTGCCCCCATCAATGGAAGCTGGTCATTGCAGCTGGCTGTAAATGAATCAAGGAGATAATGGGAGAAGTAATTATGGAGAAAATCATGATTACTAGGCAAAATTTAGCTGTAATTAGCTTTAGAGAAGAGAACATTTTCTGCTAATAGCTATTTCATCTCAGCAAAATTTACACTTCCCGGAGAAGTAAAAGAACAAAACCACGAAAATAACAAAAGAGAAGCAATACAAGAAAACTCCCTGAAAAAAGCACTCTCTTTAGTCTTTTTCCTCTCCAAATTGGATTTATTTCTTGCTCATTGGAGCTTAATTTTGTTCTTGAGCTTGCTGGTTCTCTTGCGTCTCTGTATTTTCTTCAGTTGTAGTTGCTGCTGCTTGATCATGGCTGTCACCAATCATTTCTTGATTTTTCACCTTGTCATCATGACCAGTAGGTGTACTCTCCGTCTTCGCTTCTTCTTGGTTATCAATCTTGGCTACAAAGGAAGGGGCTTTGCTGCAAACAGGAGTGGCTAAAAACGTTGGCTTCTCATTTCCAGCCATAATAACCAAAAACTTCTCTTCAAAAACCTTATTCTCTGGCATCCCTTCCTTTTCATTTCCACTTTCAAGCTCATTACCTTCATTTTCACTGTCTAAACGACCAGAAATTCTCCAATAAGAGCAAGCCAAGATTAATAAAGCAAAAGCAATCAACCCCAACATAGCTGCTAAACCTCCAAAGAGGTATGGCACTGGTGAGTGCCACGGTGAGCGAGGTTGGACTACTGCTGGTGGTGATGGTGATGGTGAAGTAGCTGCTGCCTTTGTGGTGCTGATGGTGGTGTCAAGGTGGCTAATGTGTCTCATTTTTTGGGTTTATTTTAATGTTTTTATCTTCTTAGGAAAGAGGCTTTGCTTGGGAGGAAGAGAAGAAAGCGGGTTTAGTTTGGGTAATGTATCAGGTAGGGGAGTGGTATTTATAAATGTGGATGGGTTTGGGCTTTGGATAAACTACACTTTAATCCCTATAGACATACACATAATCCATACCGGTTCTTATAATTTAAAATATACATACTAATCTTATATTTATTGCAAAATTTTCAGCACATAAGTAGGCTTAGGCTTTGTTTGTTTAGATGGTGCGGTGTAATACATGTTTTTGTCTCTATTATAAATTTAAAAGTTTTTAAATGATCAACATATATCATAATTTTACATAAATTTTACTGAAAACTCTTTCTTGAAACATTAATTAATAAAAAATTGTATAATTTATAGTTTTTTTTTAATTTATACTTTCAAAACACAATCATAAAAACTAGCATAATAGCGAACATATTCTTACTCTCATGACTATGTAACCAATTATCTTTTAATAGATTAAAATTTAAATTTGAATGGTTGTGAGTTTTGAGTTGTAATAAAAAATATCTTAATTATCAATGAAAATTAATGGTGATAGAAAAAAAAAAGACATTCTTTTATGTTTCGACTTTATTAGCATACTTTCATCATGTATTTATGGTAATTAGCAGGTTAATTAAAATTGAAAATTTTGAATTGTAAGGACTAAGATGGAGCATTTCTACATCTACAGGGGCTAAAAAAATGTTTTGCTCTTCTACTTTTTACTTGCGTGTCACGGATTTGGCCCACTGCGGTGACACTTTTCATGTGTATATGTGATGTATGGATGGATGTAAATGGGAGGGAGTCCCTTGAAACATGATCCTGTGTTTCTGATGGTGTATGTTTCCAATGGGTGCTTTGGTGGGGCCTAGGGTATTTTAGAGTGGACCCTACAGATCCAATTGCAATGACATGAGAGAGCAGTAGTGCCCCCATGATGATCTTTGATTTGATTAGAATATAGTGATTTATCAGTTAATTAGGTTCCTTCTACTTTTGGAAATATATTAATCTCATCATATAAGATAAACATTCTGATCGAATCTTAAAGTCGAGGCCATTTGACATGTTTGTGTCTAATTCCCAATTGCTTGAACCCTAGATTTTTTTTTTTAATTTATTAGAGGTTAGATTTAAACTTCACTTCAATGTAGTATGATGAGATTAATATATATACAAAAACACTTAAATTGATATTCTCTGCAATTTAATATTTAATGGAGATTATTTTTTTGATGATCAACAAGTTTATTAAGTTTTGAGTAACGCCAGATAACAATAATTATTTAGATAATAATTATAAAACTTGACTTAGGTAGGATAAATTAGGTAATTTATTGATTTGAAACTATATTTTTTTTAATTAAAATAATATTATTTTATTACTAAAATTAAAATAGTATCATTTTGATAAAAAAAATATTTGAATAAAACATTTGATTCATAGATTTACACAACTGACCCTAACTTAATTCTTAGACCAATTTTTATAGTGACTATTATACAAATTACTTGATATCATATCAAACCTATACTAGTTAGTATCCATATCTAAGTGGAAAACAATTCATCATATTAAAACTGTTAAAGAGTCATCTCAACCTAATAGTTTAAGTTGTTAGGTAATATTTCATGATATAATTTATATTATTTTCTAACACATCTCTTAAATAAAAAATTTTTAGATTTGAAACTTCTACATATTTATTTTACCTTGTATTTGATTTTTATCAAATAAATAAGGAATGTGAGATTCGAACTTGTGATTACTTAGTTATCAAAACTTTGATATAATTTTAAAGAATAATCTCAACCCAATAATTTAAATTATTAAGTGAGATTCATGATGTAATTTATATTATTTTCTAATAAAAATAATATTTTTAGGTTTTCATCTGTACATTTTTCATATGTTTTGCTAAGAAAACAATTGATCGAGACAAGATACCGTCTTGCATTTCACACATTTCCTTTTCGATTTGCGGTGCAACTTATATCGGAGACAATTGTCTTCATGCATGACGACGTTATGAAGTAATATTCTTATGCATTGATCATTTTTGTAGTATGCTCTAAATATTCTTCTACTGTGCGCAGTAACATCTGTAGATTGACACAGTCCTTGTTGATCCTCTGTTTTAGATGAAAGGACTTGGTGTTCTTCTCTTTTGATAATTACAGATTTTAATTACTTTGGGTTTTAGATTTGTGATTTTTTTCGTAGAATGCTGCCCTCGAAAGATGAGATGAAATCATCCCAAAATGCCTCCTCCTTTTTTATTAGAGCATGCACAGTAGAGGCATCATATATTTGGCTCATGATCATCTGACGTTGTGATGTTCAAGTGTGGCAGACATTTAATTTCGATTGGTTAGAATTATTAATTGGATTCATAGCATCAAATGGTACGATCCCATCACATACTTTGAAAGCAATGAGAAACTATATATTATGTCAGCCTAATACTTGTCATATCATTTAATATTTATTTTTAAAATTAATATAGATATTTGAACCAACTTATATGTATTTTAATTAATTTTATGAATTCTGAAATTAACGATCATGTAAATTTTTAATGGTCTTAAAATTTATGAGACTCGAATTAATGATCTTTAAAGAGCAAATCTATAACATGACCAGTTGAGCTATACCTTTTAAGATTATTTAATATCTATTATTATTACTATTATTAATATTAATGGTTAAAGTGCTTTTAAATTATTTTTTTCATATTTAATTGGTGTGTATTGGGCAATAAGATGTATAATATTTTTGTAAAAGTGTTTTTTTAATTAAAAATATATTATTTATTTTTAATTTTTGATTTTAACATATTAAAACCATTAAAAAATATTTAAAATACATCAATTCAATTTTTTTAAAATGAAAAAAAAATTGAAATTACTTTGAAAAACAGGTTGAACTGCTCAACTAAACACGAAGCATGAAATGATAATTTATATGGAAAAAAAAACTTCTTCCCCGTAAGAATCGATATCAAAGCAACACCTCAAGGGTGTGAGTGTGTGACTCCATTATTTATCATGCTAAACACGCAAAATGGCACTTGCACAGTTGCACTAACTAAGCCTAAAGGGTGTGGCTTCCTAGAAAATAAGAACACTTACACTTTCGGTGATCATGGGGTTCAAGCAAATCCTAAACAACAGTGATTTCTTAATCTTCTTTATTAAATAATAGATAATTAATAAGGTTGTGCTTCAATCCTCCACTATCTGATGCCAGAATATATATATATATATATATATATATATATATATAACCCTTCTGGCTATATATGATAATATATTATATATATAACCCTATATATAGCCAGAAGGGTTATATAATATAATATAACCCTTCTGGCTATATACAGGGTTATATATATAATATATATTCTGGCTGGCCCTATATATAGCCAGAAGGGTTATATTATATTATATAACCCTTCTGGCTATATATAGGGTTATATATATAATAATATATTATATATTATTATTATTATTATATATAGCCAGAAGGGTTAGCCAGAATTGGGTTATATATATATAACCCAGAATTGGGTTATATAATAATAATAATAATAATAATAATAATAATATATTATTATTATTATTATTATTATATATATAACCCTATATATAGCCAGAAGGGTTATATATAACCCTTCTGGCTATATATCGGGTTATATATATATAGCTTGCAATAATGCTACTATACTCCTAAATTTAGCCATATCAGGAGAGCCAATTTCGTGCTGCTTAGGATCCATATCTTTAGCGATGCAGCTCGGCTGCGTGCCAATAATTAAGAATAAAAAATTAATTAAAAGAAAAAAATATTTTTAATTTAAATCTTACCATTTATATTTCTTAACTCATATATAAATATGCGATGAACTAGAGATTTTAAATTAGTGGGCTCTCTCGTCATCTGATTCTTAAAAATAATTATTCAGCCGTTAAAGAATGTATATATTCATTATAAAAATAAAATAAAATAAAATAAAATAAAAAAGCACTAAACTTTCGAGGCGATGAGATGTGTGCACCTATGGGGAGACCATAATCATTTTGCAAGAGATAAAATCGAATAAGCATTGTGGGTAACGTGGCAACAATCTACTGTAGTTTTCTCTCTGAAAAAGATACGCCATGCTCGCAAAAAATCTGCCCCATCCTAAATTCGCAGAGAAAGGATGCACTTTTACATCCTTTTTAGTACTTTTAACGTGAGAGCAAGGTAAAACCCCTGGTAGGCTAGGGTTTGATTTGGCCTCGACTTTTCTATAAAGTGATGATATTGGGATAGATATGTGCGATGTATAGTTGTTGATGCAATGCAACAGGCAAAATCAGCTGATCATGTGTAGAATTTGCCTCAGATCTTCAGGTGATTATGGCTCGTGTAAGAACTTGTACAATCATTATTCAAATCATATCACTATAAATATGTACAAATTCTCATCTTTCTATTTATATAAATCATCAACAAGGCTCGCAATTCTCATTTTAACCAACTTTGGCATCAAATTGTGAACATATCCGTCTAAATTTATCTAGCTAGCACTAGAAGGTACAAATCCAAATTCTTTGTCATAAATAAATAAATAAATAAAATATTATTAATTTTATGCATTCATATCTAGTAATGGATTTGATTCAGATTAATTAGTTAATTTTAACATCACATTTCATCTTATTGCATGCAAAATCTGTTTAGATTCAAATTAATATTCACCCGGAGTCTTAAATACATGATTCATTTAAATATTTACAAGATAAAAAATTTATGACGTTAAAAATATATTTATGATATATGTAAAAATAGAATAGCCTATTCATATTTATCTTATATGGGTTTCACAATTATAAAGGAATTTGCTTTTTAAGCAATATGAGATTCAGCGAGACCATTTTACAAATAATATCTTATGTATTTATTTTCTTGTTAGTAGAATATGTCTTGTTTATATTGATGAAATGGACGGATGGCTACCGTAACAATAAAAATATTCAAGATGTTTCGTATCTTATCATTATATACTAACTTTTATTTATTCATTATTTATGCTACAGCTAGATGTTATATATGGATACAAGTTGTTTAATGCTATAAATTTCTTTTCTTTTCTTTTTTATGCTGGACCACAAGAATTATTTATTTTGATTGGTATCATGTTGTCAATAATTAGTATTGGTATTTGTCAGGATTTTATTTTCTCAATGTCAATTGACAAGGTAGGAATTATTCCATCTAATTATTTCTATCGCTATCTTTTTTATACGTAGTTATTATAAATAAAATAAAGAATTAAAAAACAATCATGTGATTTGATTTTTAAACAAGAAGGATCTCTCTCACCCATCAAAGAGATGCTAGTAGAATTCCACAACTTAGATCAACAAGCTATGGTTTCATGCAACATGGGTGAAGATCTCTACCGTGGTCTCCCATGTAAAGAGAAACATGGCCATGGTTTAATTAGGGATATATATCGACTGATGACATGCATCGAAAATCACACACAGTATCTGATCATGTGGGAGGCTAGCTCGGTCCCTCCTCAGGGCATTTAGTTTTGGCGTGCTCCACACATAAAATTAAGTCCTAAAAAGTTCAGTATTTTCCTTGAAGATGTAAAACAGCTTAAAAGGCTGCATAAAGTTGATAAATTTTGTGCACAAAAGTCCCTCGGTGGGTTGGACTTTGGAGGATCTCCAGCTATGGTGGAGCCATAACAATGGGAAGTGTTGAAATTCGCTTATGATCGGAAGGTTCAGTACAGACACCCATGTTTCTTCTTCGTTGTGATTGGAATCAGATTCTAACTCGGTGAAAATGAACCGAATAAATTGGATACTCTGATGAAAATGCAAACACAATGAAGTGATCTTCGAACCTGATGAAATATAGGTTTCGAGATTATAATCTTTTTCGATTGGTATCTACAATGAAATAATACATTAGATATATATATTTTATAATATTCTAAATTCAAAACATGACTAATAACACAGAAAATAAATAAATTAGCCACTATAGATTATATATATTTATAATTTTGAAACACTGCTCGACTCGAAATATTGATTCAAATATTTATCTAATTAAGATCTAAATTCAACCACGCTTTTTTTGAATTATTCATATAATTGAAAGTGATTTAGTTAGCGAATTCATTCTCAGATGATTATAATGAAATGTCAATTCAGGGAGGCAAGTCACCTAATCATATCTCTTTTTCCTCTTTGATATTTTCTCTTAAGTCTGCTCATCATGGAGGACATGCTCCATCGATGAATTGGAGAAAGACAGGTTTCCATACATGGACATGAGCTTTTAATGCCCGAGGGATTTCTCTCGAGAAGGAAAAAAAATCAAGAGTGGGAATACACCTTTCCGGCATGCTTGGATTAATGCGGTAAATGTTATATTTTAAAATATTTTTTATTTAAAAATATATTAAGTTAGATTTTATATTTATTTTTTAAAATTTATTTTTCATATTATCATATCAAAAAATAATAAAAAAATATATAAAAAATTAAAAACAAACTCAATTTTTTTTTTTAAAAAAACACAATTCGACCGCACTTTCTAATCCACCCACGGACTTTTATAGCTGAGCCACGTGGGGTTAAATCCATGGCTGGTCCCAATACTCTTTCTATTTTTCTGATTTAGACCCTATACCTATAACCATGTAGGGTTTAATCCATGGTTTAAGCCACGTAGGGCTTAACGATGGGCGGAAACCTAAACCATGCATGTAACTCAGCAATCTTTGTGGGTTAGTGGTAAATTACAGAAGAACAATTCTGATTACATTATTAATGTTTTATCTAGAAATTAAAAGGGAAAGTATATATCCAAGAGGGAAAAAGAGCAAGGCAGGCAGGAAACAAATAAGGTGGGAAATTGCTGAGGCATATATCAAGCTTGTCCCCAATCACCATTACTTTATGCTCTGCTTGCTGTTAAATTAATTGAGATCAAACACAAAACGAAGGCTAGATTTCTGAATAATCTGTTTATTATGAATGCTTAGTCTTAACCTAATTACAAATAAAGTATATATAGGTTAAACTGAAAGTACTATTCTACCCTTAATAAATAAGACAACATAAATATTATTTAACATCTCCCCTCAAACTCACGATGCGGCAGCTACAAGCATCGAGAGTTTGCCAACTAGAAAACAAAAACGAGATATGGAATGCGCCTTGGTAAAGAAATCTGCAATCTGCAATGAAGAAGGAACAAAAGGCAAAGTAATGGTTCCATGCTTGAGATGATGTCGAGTAAGATGACAATCGATTTCAATGTGCTTAGTCCGCTCATGAAAAACCGAGTTGTGAGCAATCTGAATAGAACTCTGGTTGTCACAATACATAGGAGTAGGATGGGAAAAGGAAACTCCCATATCAGCAAGTAACCAACGTAACCAAATAATCTCTTTGGTAGTAGATGCCATGGCACGATATTCTGCTTCGGTGGATGATTGAGAAACAATAGATTGTTTCTTGCTCTTCCAAGAAATAAGAGAATCACCTAAAAAGATACAAAACCCGGTAACAGACTTGCGATCTGTGGGATCACTACCATGATCAGCATCAGAGTATGCACGCAACTCCAAGGAAGAGGTGGATGAAAGTAAAAGACTTTGAAAAACTGTACCCCGAAGATATCGCAAAATACGAAGAACAGCTGCCCAATGAACAGTAGTAGGAGAAGCAACAAACTGAATAACAACATGAACAACATATGCAATATCTGGACGAGTAATGGTGAGATATACCAAACTCCCAACAATAGTGCGGTATAAAGTAGGATCTATCAAAGGTAAACCATCAGAAGAAGAGTACCTTGCGTTAACCTCAATAGGAGTATCCACAGTCTTGTTATCAGTAAGTCTAGCCCGCTCAAGAATATCTGCAACATATTTCGACTGAGAAAGAAGGTAACCTCTAGGTGAGTATGCTACCTCAATACCCAGGAAATATCGAAGATAACCCAAATCCTTTATCTCAAATCGTCTAGCCAACTCTGTCTTCAAAACTGAAATACCATCAATGTCATCACCAGTAATAATCATGTCATCAACATATAAAGACAGAATGATACGACCTGCATCAGTGCACTTAATAAAAAGAGCAGAATCATGACTGCTAGAAACAAAGCCAAGTGACGAGATCACAATAGAGAATTTCTCAAACCAAGCACGTGGTGCTTGTTTGAGACCATATAATGCTTTCTTAAGCTTACAAACATATCCAGAGTCATGTGAAATACCAGGAGGGGGTGCCATATAAACTTCTTCTTGAAGATCTCCATTCAAGAAGGCATTTTTAACATCAAGTTGGGAAATATGCCATTGACGAATCGAAGCTACGGCAATAAGAGTACGAATAGTAGTCACTTTTGCAACCGGAGCAAATGTCTCCTCATAGTCCATGCCATACTGTTGAGAGTATCCTTTGGCAACCAACCTAGCTTTATAGCGCTCAATAGACCCATCAGAATTAGTCTTGATCTTATACACCCAACGACAACCAACAACACTCTTACCAGGAGGTAGAGGAACCAGATCCCAAGTATCTGTCTTATGCAATGCAGAAAGTTCCTCATCCATAGCTTGCTGCCAAAGCGGATCAAGAATTGCCTCTTTATAGGAAGAGGGCTCAACAAGACAATGAATAGAGGCTAAAAAGGAAGTAAATGATGAAGAATAACAAGAATAAGCAAAATCTGGTAGTTTTGTGGACTTACGAATACGGATGGACTGTCGTAGAGGTGGATCCACAATCTCAGATGAAGCTTGAGGGGCTGTAGATGAGAATGGAGCTTCAGGTGTGCTAGAGAGTAAAGTACCAGTACCTGCAGAGTTATGAGTACAAATTGATCGAACATGGGGAGAGCTATCATTACCAGAATCCTCAGAAAATGGATCTATACTAATAAGATCAGATTTAGTCAGGTTATGAGTAGTGGATGGAATAGAAAAGAAAGGTATATGCTCAAGGAAGACAACATGACGAGACACATAAAGTTTCTGAGTTATTGGATCAAAACAACGATAACCCTTTTTACCTTCACCATAGCCCAAAAAGACACAAATAGCGGATCGAGAGGATAGCTTACTTCGTTCTACATGAGGACGAAGAACGAAACAAGTACAACCAAAGACTCTAAATGAGGAATAATCAGGGACATACCCATATAACTTTTCAAAAGGAGATAGACCCGAACTATGAGAAGATGGAATTGTATTAATCAAGCTTACAGCAGTAAGAACAGTTTCTCCCCAAAACTCACTAGGAACAAAAGCAGACAACAAGAGAAAACGAGCAGTTTCGACAATGTGCCTATGTTTTCTTTCAGCAACACCATTTTGCTCAGGAGTATCTGTACATGAAGTTTGGTTGATGGTTCCATCTAGGGCAAGCAATTGGCAAAATTTATTAGAAGTGTATTCCCCACCCAAATCACACCTAAAGCATTTGATCACAGTAGAATATTGAGTTTTGATAAGAGCTCGAAAAGCTGCATATATCTCAAAGAATTCAGAACGATGTTTCATTAAATAAACCCAACAATAACGAGTATGATCATCAATAAAAGAGACATAATATCGAGACCCTCCTTTTGTGGCAACAGGAGAAGGTCCCCATACATCAGAATGAATCAAATCAAATGGTGAAGAAGAAACAGAAATACTTCGATTAAAAGGTAAGGCGGAAAATTTTGCCAATTTACATCCACTACAATCAGAAATGTCACAAGTTTTCAAATTTCCTAAAGCTCCTGTGGATGCCAAAAATCTCAAACGAGAAGACGAAACATGACCTAGAGGGAATGCCATAAATAAAAACTAGAAGATGAAATACTCAAACGAAAGGAAGACAAATCAACGGTAGTAGTAGCAGCGGCAGCAGTAGCAACTGACACTTTTAACTCATCCAAAATATATAGTCCATTCTCCCTACGGCCTGTCCCAATCAGCCTCTGAGACTGCAGATCCTGTATACAACAAAAGGAACCAGAAAACATGACTAAATAATCACCAGAATCACATATTTGACCAACAGACGCAAGATTCAATTTGAGTTGTGGAATAAGATAAACATTAGGGAGAGACATGTGAGGTGTGACAACAGAACCAACACCTGCTAAGGGCATTTGAGTGCCATCAGCAGTCATAACAGGAATGGAGGACAAAGGGGATACAAAGGTAAAAGATGAGGAATCTGGAGACATATGATGAGAAGCACCAGAATCCAAGACCCATTCAGAATGTGACATACCTGAGGAACTATGAGGCAACTGACCTATGGAAGAAGAAGCGGACATTGCTTGTGGCTGCAAGGAGAGAAACTTCTGAAATTGCTCAGCCAAAATATTAGGATCGGTAATAGAACCCGGGGAAGCTACTGCTGCAGTATTGTGGTGTTGTGGTTTATAACCCTGAGGTGGTCTATGAGCATTAGATTGTGACTGATTGTCAGACTTCCAAGCTTGATTCTGCTGTCTCAACTTAGGACACTGAGCCTTCCAATGACCTTTCTGCTTACAGAAACTGCACTCATCGAAGCCAACCCTTGTGTAAGGCTTATTCTGATGATTAGAGAATGGCTTAGAAGGCACTGCTAATACTGAAGGATTTGAAGCAGAAAGAATTCCCTTTTCAGAATAAGACTGAAGGCGTATTTCTTCAGCCAATAACTCACTAACAACAGAGTCAACAGAAGGCAGTGGAGAACGATGCAGAATTGAACCTCTAAGTCCTTCGAAATCACTGCGAAGTGCTGTTAAAAACTGTACCAATCGTTGCTGCTCTCTACGCTCAATATAGGCACCACATGCCTTTAATTCTGCCGATTCTGTAAGAGCCAATTGATCCCAAAGATCTGTCATAGCAGAATAAAACTCTTGGATACTCATATTCTTCTGATGAAGAGCTCGTATGTCATTCTCTAATTGATATTGTTTTGCAAAATTTGATTGTGTGAATAACCTTTGCAGATGATCCCAAACCTCTTTTGCTGTCTCATACTTCGCCAACTGCATACCTATCGAATGCTCAACAGAATTGTTGATCCAAGTAATGATCTTTGCATTATTTGCTTCCCATGTATCTATCAAAACAACATCTCCCTCCTCAACATTCTTAGGTATCATATAAGTCCCACTAACATACCCCCACATCTTCTTACCCTTAAGGAAATTTCTCATCACATAACTCCAATACGAATAATTCTTCCCATCCAACCTCACACTCACAGACTGAAGTGAATCATCTCTTTCAGTAGCCATAATCAGCAATCACAAATAACCAGAATGCAAAAGCAGCGGAAACAAAATACAAAATTGCAGAAACTAAACAAATCTCTTCTCGAAATTATACGATTACTCCAAAACACAAAACAAATTTGCAAAAACTGAACGCAAATACCAAATTGCAGATGCTGAAGGGAAGACGAAACACCAAAATAATTGCAGAAACTGTCGAAATACCTAATTTTGCAGAAGCGGAAGACAAAATATCACTCCAAAAAAAGTTGGATCCGCGAAGCTGTATTTGGGATTAAGCCTCGTTCCATAAAACCAGCTCTGATACCATGTTAAATTAATTGAGATCAAACACAAAACGGAGGCTAGATTTCTGAATAATCTGTTTATTATGAATGCTTAGTCTTAACCTAATTACAAATAAAGTATATATAGGTTAAATTAAAAGTACTATTCTACCCTTAATAAATAAAACAACATAAATATTATTTAACACTTGCCACCTTCCCTCAGGGGTCTATAGCCACTCCTCTCGCTTCTTCTACCTTGGCTCTTGGTCCTCTTTCTGTGTTCTGAGATTTTTTTTAAGTTTTATTGAACTAACAAATCATGCAAGGATCGTACAAAGAGTGATGGGGCAAGCACTTCCGACGAGTAAATGGTGGGGCATTGAAAGATCAAATGTTATCCAAATTGTACAAGTGTATAGCTCCCACATCTCTCATGGTGCTGATTATTTATTTGATTTTGGTCTGTGGGTACCCATATTCCATCACCCTCCACCATGTTAAACGTACAATTGCAAGTACTGAGAAAGTATTTGAAAATATAATTTAACCTGTAATTAAAAAAAAATTTATACTAAAAATTAATATTTTTTTATGTTTTTGAATTATTTTAATATGTTAATCTCAAAAATAATTTTTTAAAAATAAAAAATATTATTTTAATAAAAAATATTTTAAAAATCAATCATAACCATACTCTCAAATATTTTTTATATATATATGACTCAAGTCGCTTGATTAATTGCTAAATTTTATAATATTTAAAAAGATCAGTGCACAAAGAGGAGCAATGCTTGGTAGTTTTTCCAGTTTTGTGGAATGAATACAGAGATGCCTTTAAGGGCCCGGGTATCCACCATGAAAATTATTTAATCAGCCAATTTCATATAAATTAATCAAAGAAATTTGATACTATTATGTCTTTGATTTTTCAATTGTTGTATGATGAAATTTAATTAGTAGAAGAAACATATTATTATTTTTTATATAGAAAAGAGAGAACGCTATCTATCTTCGTTAAACGGTATCTCACTTTCTCTTGGCATCACATCTGCTATATTAAATCTTCTTCTTTTATAAAAAGTGTACACGTATATATGTTTTTCGGGAGAGCCCTCAACGTTTTTCAGATTTTTGAGAGGATTTTTTTTTTTTTTTTAACATAGCTTATTCCCGTAATGTTTTATGCTCATCTTGATGCTTGATTCGTAGCTCTAATTTTCATTTTTAATGTCAAATATGTACTGATGATATTCTTCTCTCCTTCCACTTGAAGCAACTTGGAGTTGAAATTGGCATGCCCCAAACTTTTATTCTTCAACTTAAATAGTGCATATATCACCTTTACTTGATCCACAAGGTACAAACGTTAGAGATCGTCAGATTCCACATACACTTTTCCTTCTCCTAATCATCATGGTTTATGTCTTAATAAGGGTTTCCTCATCATTAATGACATGTCTATATTTACCCACAAGGCTCAACATTAAGTGATTAAGATTTGTGAAGAAAACAAAAGTGATTAAGTTTTAAGAACCCATGATTTCATGTCCCATATTTGAATCACATGAGATATATAGCTTGTGAATTTCTGGTCTTTATGCACCATAAAAAAATGGTGCTTCTTCCATTTGAGAGGGTAGACCATTAATGACCACCTGATATAAGAGCAGACGTGCCTTGACATGGCTAGTTCTAAGCTAAGAGAGAGACTAGTTGTGGTGGTTCCACAAAGAGATTCACAAAAATCTTACTCTCTGTAATCAATACATGCTAGCTATTCTAGAAAATTAAGGGGTATTTTTATTGAATCTTGCTTGCATCCGATGAGACTACTAGTTATAGGTCAAGATAATTCCCTCTATTTTTTTACCCTAATAATCATTTTCTGAACACATATTGGATGTGCTAAAAGTGGTGGTAATAAAGTGACATCATTCTTAGGTCGGGCCCTCCATGATTTCAAGTTAATTCATCTATGGCTTGATCAAGTTCATAGTTCCTCTATTTGTTTATACTGCAACAATTATTTGAAGTCACTAAAACCTAAAGAGAAGAGATCTTCTAATAATATCATTTCCCATCATGACAAGAACTGTAATTGTTACTATTATATAATATTAGACAACATTGAATTAAGCTAGCTATTAGTAGTGGATGAGGCACTTGAATTGGTTCAAATTCACTGCATTACAGTCTCTAATCAAAAGATTTTGCCTCCAAACTAATCTCATACTTAACGAAAAGAGGCTCCATCAAAGACTTGCTGTTGGAATCTTCTGTCACAACACATAAAATGGCCCAAATTCACTGCATTACAGTCTCTAATCAAAAGATTTTGCCTCCAAACTAACCTCATACTTAACGAAAAGAGGCTCCATCAAAGACTTGCTGTTGGAATCTTCTGTCACAACACATAAAATGGCCCAAATTCACTGCATTACAGTCTCTAATCAAAAGATTTTGCCTCCAAACTAACCTCATACTTAACGAAAAGAGGCTCCATCAAAGACTTGCTGTTGGAATCTTCTGTCACAACACATAAAATGGGAGAACAAGCACTTATTCCCCCACTTGGGGTGGATCTATGACGTATTTAGAGCTCCATTTATTTACACATTAAATTATCTTTTCTATGTTCTCTGCAGATAAGGGTACTGCCCAGATAGTGTCCCACATATATATATCCACTTGAAGATATGTCTATATACGTGCCTTCATATATAGGTGGATACGCACATACTCTTGTAGGCCAAATCTTTGAGTTGGGCAATAAGTCCCGTCTTTTTTTATTTTCAGTATTCCCGTTGGAGTGATGAGCAATGACATTAACATGACAGCATTGTTGACTCATGCATGTGCCTCACTCTAGTTCATAACCCATATAGATGAATATTGAAGAGGAATAGTTTGGTAAATCTTTTGGACTTTTATTCTCATTAATTGAAATGAACTTTAATTAGGCATTAGAGCCTTCAAACCAGAGATAAAATCTTCAGATTTGGTGGATTTTTTAGATAATTTATTCACTGATTAGTGGGTGTTAAACAAACTATCCATATTTGGATGGATATGTTCATAATAAAATATTTATTATGTAATATACTTGTACAAATTCACTACCCGTACATCGTATAGCAGCATTTTAAACTGAAGTAGTTGAGATTGATTGTGGAATCGACATGAACCTAGCTAGAATGATAGGGACTTATCCATACTGCGTGAGATTGTTTCTATACAAATTGCTAAAGAACAATGGCATCAAATCTTTAGACATAAACTTAAGTTATTCTCGTATTCATACAACAAAAAGTGCAGCTTATAGAGTGGCCCCACACACACACACAAACACTTATAGGTGGCTATGTTGCAAGCCTTTATGCATCACGGACCCTACTGTGCTATTGCTATCAGAACAAAGCTTCTCCCCACTTCCCCATGCTAGAAGCTAGAAGCTAGAGCTAGTGGATCGAGCATTTCCACATTTTACCTTCCCCTATTAAATTAAGTATATTTTTTTGTATGGGGATAAAGGGATAGAAAATCACTCTTTGATTGTGTTCTATAGAACTTTTGGAAGAGGGAGAAGTTTTGAGGAGAAAAAAAACAATTTTATCGCTTGTGAGATGGGGGTAAAGGAGAAGTTTTAAGGAGAATATTATGTTCATAATAAACAAACAAACGTTAAACTAACATGTGAGATGGGGGTAAAGGTTTTTCTAAGGATAAAAAAATGTTGGACTTGGGCTTGTTTTTCCTCTGTCGACATGAGTGGTTTTGTTTTTCAATTTTATCTTGAGAAAACACTTGACAATTGATTTGTTGTAAAATTATACTCATAAACTAGGGTTTTTTTCAATCTACGAAAGAAAACTAGATGATATCTTGGAGACCAACCAATTCACAAGTGGCTGCCGAAGCATCATGGTGGTTTGGGGGTTAAAACAGAGATGGAAACTTGGTTGGAACCTTGCCTTGTGAAAAGTATTTGTAGTGCTTTGACCAATGAAAACAGTTGTTAAGGCATCCTAGCAAACATATACTAGTTTTGTCAAGCAACGCACCTGTATTTTAGAGCATCGATCTAGCCCCGAATGGCTAGATCTAGCCCCAAACAGCTTCGACACTGGGAGACTTGATCACTCTATTTGTGGCTAGATCTCTCACGGAACTTGTGAAGAAAACCCTTTTGATATTGCAGGACATTGAAGAACATAAATCCTTGGAAAACAAAATACTTGTCATAATAACGATGCAGACTTGTACTCATCATCGATCCTTGCATTTAACCTCTAAAAGGGACAGATCATATATACTTCTTAATTATCCACGAGTTGTAATGTGTTCCGAGTTTCTCAGATGGAATACCCTCGGTGCCTCCATAACAGTCATAAAACAGGCTTGCACAAGAAAACCAAGAAATGATTAACATCATGGTGAACAATAACTCCATAGCCACTGAGAGTTGGCCCCTTACCTTACCATATCCACTTCATCACCTTGACCACCAGCTTCAACCATTCGGTTTCTTGGCATTACACCTAGGTCAAGTTGAGTGACCTACGTGGTCCAGTACTAGTCTTGTTCTTGATACCTGCACTGCTAGATGCCAACAAAAACAAGTACACATACATTCATAAAACAGTTTATGTGAGCTCAAAATAATCCTTTCTTTTCAATTTGTCTCCGTGTCTTTGTATACGGAAAACAAATTCACGAGGATCCACCAAGAACATGCAATGCAAGAGGCATTGGAAACTAGAACACGAACTAAGATTTCAAGCTGAGACCCCCCCCCCCCCCCAAGGAATGGATGCCAACAAATTTGACAACCTGTTTAGAATTCTATGATAAACACAGCAGCAAAAAATATTTATAAAACTCAAACACGGATGGATACATGATCAATATATCAGTTATTTACACTCTCCTGTGGAATGTTATTTGATTTAGTATTCAGTTAAATGATTCAGCATCAAATACAGATTTTTGGATACAAACCCATTTCCCAGATCACCAAATAACATCCGAACAAGAGTTCCAGTCTATAGAAACTTGTACAGATGCGGGCTTGAAGCTGTCAACTTTCCCTGGATTGGTTATGTTTGACGCTGTCCAAAATATACTAATATAGTGGTGACAAACGTGGGCAAAATAGCGGGTTGGAAGGTTCAAGAACAGAAAAACAGAGACGAAGGAGCAGAGAAGAGGAGGGAATAGCAGCAGTTTTCTGTTTTCTGAGGCTCAGCATTACATGATGAAACGTCTGTACAGACCTGAGGAACTTGGCAGAGATCATGATTTTCCGGAAACTGTAGTCCTCTCCATAGTTTACCCCTCTAATTACCGAAGAGTTTCAGAGACCCATCTCCCCCCGCCCTCGTAGATACGGGTGATTGTTGTGATATGTTTAACTCTCTGGAAATCTTCACCACGGTATCTCTTTATTGTCTTGATGAATGTTGAAGGCATATACCACAGAACCAGGTCTTCTATATTTTTCAGGTTTTCAATCCCATCCGGCACGGTTTCTAGCACCGTGCATGCTGTAATGTCTAGCCTCTCTAACCCAGGCATCGATCCTTTTGCTATTCTGATGCGCCGCAATCTGTCCAGTTCATGGAGACCTAGCTTCTTCAGCTTTGGAAATCCACTAGGATCACAACACAGTTCTTCCCCTGCATAAGCTTGACGGAGTTCAAGCACCACCAAACTAGGCAATTTCTGGAGGGCCTTGAGAGGATCACTTTTCAGATTAGAATATTGAAGCACTAGCTTGGAAATATACTGGAGTGAAGCTATCCATCCTGGTAAAGCTGGAAGACTACATTTGAGATATAGTCGTTGGAGATATTTTGGAGGAGATGAAAGAGAGTCAAATTGTAAGGATTCAGTATTGTTTAGTGAAACAAGATACAATGCAGTAAGGTGTTTCAACCTGTCCAAAGTATAACACAGATCCATTCCCTGCTCTTCTCTTAGCTTTAAAATGCCCAGCCTTCTCAACGAAGTTAGCTTTCCCAACTCCCTGACTAACTCATAATCTTCATTCACTTCGACGCTTCCCAATTTCTGCAGGCTCGTCAATCTTCCAATTCCTGATGGAACTCTCATTCCATGAGTGTCTGGGAAGAACAATGATGACTGGAAACTGTGTCGATAGTTACGGAGCTGGCAAAGACATGTCAATTGTGTGATCCCAGCAGGCAAAGAAGATACAAAAGTCCTTTTCAAATCAAGTATTTCCAAGTACTTGAGCTTCCTTATGGACTCTGGAAGCTCCCTTATCATGGTCCATCTCAAACTCAAGTATCTCAAATGAATCAGTTCAATCAATTCAGGTAGGAAGCTGGAAAGGGGAGCTCGATCTAAATTCAATACTCTCAGCAGCTTGTAATTGCGAAAACCATGCTCAAAAGAATGATGTGAAGAGAAAGACAACAAAGACCACAGATAAGGAAATCTCATATCTGATTGTACTTCCCCAGAGTTTTCATGGATTGATAGACGCCGAACTTTCTCATTATTGCTGATTCTTGTTCCGTTTGCTATCATAACAAAAGATTCTTCCCTGGATTTCATTTGAATGATTTCTCGCATTAGATCATGAACACGACATGTCTTGACCCTATTAAAATAATTCATCTCCACCACCTGGATCAAACTCCTATTCACGAGTTCATTAAGGTATTCCTCTGCTACTTCCTCCATTGTAAAGCCTGGCTTCTCTTCCACAAACCTTTCAACTATCCATAACCGGATCATCTTCATTCTTTTTATCAAATAGTCCTCTGGAAATACACTTAAATACAAATAACACTGCTTGAGGTAGTAAGGAAGATCATCATAACTTAGTTGAAGTATTCTACGTAGACTCTCAAGGTCGTTGTTACTTTTCAATTCTGTAGCTAGGCAGTCATGGACTTTCTTCCATTCCAAACCTTCATTTTTCTTCTTCGACAGTAGGCCTCCTATTGCTACGATTGCAAGTGGCAGTCCCTCACACTTCCTTAAGATATTTCGAGACATCTCTTCCAGTTCTGGAGGGCATACAGCCTTATGTTCCCCTCTAAAGGCTTTCATACAAAAGAGGGTCCAAGCTTCATTTTCTGGTAAAGCTTGGAGTTCATAAACATGACTAGTGTTCTCTATAGATTCAGCCAAGTTACTTAAACGTGTAGTAAAGATAATTCTACTACCACAGTTACAATCAGGAAATGCATACCTTATTGTTTCCCAAGCGTTTACAGTCCATACATCATCCAAAACAATGACATACCTCCTTCTCCATAGATAATTTCTTAGAGCATCAATTAATTGGAGGTCAGTCATTGATTGCAAATTATCCGGAACACGTTCGTTTGCTGTCACCAAAAACCCCTGCAGAGCAACTCGTAGAAGCTCCGTGGATGCAAATGATTTGGAAACTGTAACCCAAGAATGGGCATCAAAGCTTCTTCTGATGGGGTGGCTGTCATAGACTTTCTTTACGAGGGTTGTTTTTCCCAACCCACCCATTCCAACCACAGAGATACTAGAGAGCTTTTCTTCTCCTTCTACAAGCCACGAAACCAGTAGATGTTTTGGGTTCTCAATTCCCACGACATCAGCTTCATCTAAGTAAAGAGCAGCTAAACGGGGAGCTTGCCATTTCTCTACGGTAGCACTGGAGGTTGATGGCATGTCTATCCTATTCAAAGAAAATGCATTTCTTCTCTCTGAAATGGCTCTCACCCTTGCTTTAATGCTTTGTAACTGGACTGCCAGCCGGTGCCGCGCCCTTAATTTACGGATGGAACGATATGAATTGCGAAGATAATGGGTAAAACCACTCCCGTGAGATGGTGCAAACCGGAGCATGAACTCTTCAAGAATGTCCTCAGCATCATAAGCCACATCTCTCACTTGTTTGACCCAGGCTCTTAGTCCTTGATCACTCTCACTCCTATCTTCCGCATCCTGAAGGAAAGATTTCATGCTGTACAAATCATCCTGTAGTTCAACGATTCCCCCTCTAACTCCTCCCAAGAACCGTGTTTCTTCTGCTACAAAGGAAGCCAGTTTCTCGAGCACCACCTGCACTGCGATCATGGCCATGGCTTCTTGCTCCAGAATCACCGATCCTGATCTCTTTTTTCTCGCCAAAAATTAAGGCCTCGCATGTGTAGCTGTTTGGTACGGTTAACTCTCAGCCACAATTTTTAACATTTAGTAAGTTCCTACCATAATTTTTGAGTGGTGGATCCCATCATTAATTGTGATACAACCATAAATTACAAGAAGATGTTTTTTTTGTTACAAGCTTGTGATGAGAAAATAGATGAACAGTCCACTGTTTATCCATTTTCTTGAATTGATCTATTATTTTGGCCACACCGATTCAGTTTAAAGTTAAAAATATATTAAATTAAATTCAACCTAATAAAATAATAAAAAAAAAATTTACGCATTTAAGAGCCTACTGTGATTAACTGCAAGTTCAATCATTGTAAACGTCCCGGGTTCGATCCTCGCTGTGCACCAGCCTTCAACCCCGCGATGCCTAACCTGCCAACTGGGCTTGCAGGATGTTCAGTAGGCCCTGGGAATAGTCGTGGTACGCGTAAGCTGGCCCAGACACCCAGGGTCATAAAAAAAATAAAAATTTAATTATGTTTTATTTAAAAAATCTAGTGTTAAACATTATCCAATGACTACATAAATTAGACAGAGATCACTTGATAACGCAATATTTACAGAATTTGATTGCAATCTCAATTTTATTCCTAATTGTATTTTACCTAATGTTGTTGTGCTCTTAAAAAATTTCTGAAAACTGTAGTCCTTGTCGAATATATTTCATACGTGATGGAATTGTAGATAATTTAATGGAACAATAAAAAATATTTTATATAAAATATTATTTATTTCATGATGTAATAGCAATAGTTAAATCTACAATATTTAAATTAAAAACCATTGATATTAATAGATATATATATTTTTTAATTATTTTATAACCTCAATTTCAAAAGTATTCTTAACCAAACACATTAAATTACTTTTTGTTCAACCTCAATTTCAACCACAATTTTAACTAAATACCTATTTTTTCAAACCAATCTTAACTAAAAATATTTTTTATAAAATAATTTTTTTCAAATTACAATTACAATAACTACTGTAATTATTGGTTTTTTCACAGAATAATAGCTAATATATCTTTTGAGGCCAAAAAAATAATGCACGGTAGGTAGGAGCATTTTTGACCTATTTTCTTTTAAAAGTATGGTAATATAACCAAAATACCATTGAATTCAGATATAGGAAAATAACTCTGTTGTATTAATCACTTCACACGTGCTACCGTAGTTTTAATTATTTTTTAAAATATTTTTTATTTAAAAATATATTAAAATAATATTTTTTTTAAAATTAATTTTAAAATTAACGTATCAAATTAATTAAAAATATTAAAAAAATCTTAATGTAAAGTAAAAAAATAAAAAATTTTCAAATATTTTTAAAAATATTTTTAAAATGTAAAAACAAATAGGGTAATTTTATTTTATATTCCGTGAATGTTTATTGTTAAAAGTATTTTTACTTGAAAAAAAATCAAATTAGTATTTTTAGATTTTTTAGATAATTATAATATGATAATATCAAAAATAAAAAATATTATTTTAATACTAAATATGTATTTAATATCATAGAAAATAATACAACACTAATATCATACTCTATAATACTACATTGCTAAATATTAGTATGGTTGTGGTTTGGAAAGATATATTTTTTTTAAAAATTATAAATTATAGTTTTGATGAAATTAGATTTAGACTATAATTTAAATGAAAAAAAAAAGAGAAAATCGAATAACTTTTAAAATTATAATCACTATTAAAACAGCTCCGATCACATTTCATCACAATGCCAAATGGACGCAGGCAGACATGTTGTCGTTTGTCCTTGATTTTTCAATCAAACTACCGATTCTCGTAAAAAAAAAAAAATGACATAAAATTGAAGGTTGACGTCAAGCCACATATGCACCAAGACCTGCCTCCATCAAGCGCCATGTGTTCTCTTTCGCCTTGGAAGTTGGACCGTGCTCTGTTTTTGGTAGCGAAGGAAGAAGTAGAAAAACTGAAGCCGATCCTTCAAGAACCCAAAACTCTCTTATGATCAAATCACCAAAATGACTCCTCTTGCTTCACGTTTGATCCAATCAAGAACTTCCGTCTCCAAATTATAGTACGTTTCGTTTCCTTTCTTGGGTATTTTTTTTTCTCCTGCTATGTCAAGAATTATTTATATTGATAAGTACGTAAAATTTATTTTTGTGATTTATTTTCTATTTAGGGAAAAAATGGGTTCTTTCTTTAATATTGCGTGACATTGATTTCTTGTAAGATTACATTGTGTTATTTACTTGTCTCTTGAAGGGAATTTTAAGAGTTAGTGATTTCCTTAAAGACATGGGGTGCTTTTGATCTGAGAATTGTATGATTGTGAGTGTTTAGAAGCTTCTCTTTTTATTGGAAAATGCCAAAAATGAAAAAAAAAGGGGATGTTTTGGGAATTGGCAATGATCCTTGGGGCTTTTCTTCTTTTATTTGCATGCAGATATTTTGCGAATGGAATAATTGACGGCAACTTAATGTATGATTTTGTTGTGTTACCAAATGTGAAGGTGTTGCATTTTCTGATTAGTTTATTAATTTTTTTTTTGAATAAGTACAATTGCTGCATCAAGAAATGGGAGATATCTATCAACAGATTCTAATAAGGTTGATGAACCCTTTAAAGTTGAGGAGGCTGATACAGTGAATGTACCTCCACCCTCGACAGAGAAGGTATGCTGGATAATGAACCATAGTTGGCGCTTTTGATATCTTCTAGTTTATTGTTTTGCATGTTTTGATTGATATGCTAGCCAATGCAGTTGCTTGTATTGGGTGGAAATGGATTTGTTGGTTCTCATATCTGCAAAGAAGCTGTAGACCGTGGCTTAACTGTTGCTAGCCTGAGCAGGTATTGTGATCCTCTAAAGCTGTAATTTTTTTGTTGATAGTTGGTTATTCTCAGTTGATGTCTAATTATTCATGTTCCTTTCAGGTCTGGTAGGCCATCGATACATGATTCATGGGTTAACAATGTGATTTGGCATCAAGGTTTGCATTGTTCTATGGTGCTTTCTTTTTCTCTCCATGCTTTTGATGTCTTGATGCCTGTAAACTTTTGTTTCTAACAGTCTTCTTTCTCTAGGAAGCCTACTCTCATCTTATTCATGGACGGAAGCTCTAAATGGGGTCACCTCTGTTGTATGTGATCTCCTCACTTTTCCACCAAAATAACATTTTTTTTCGTGCGCTCGCACATGTGTGCAACGGTGGTTTTGCTACACAGGATGTGATTCTTCTTCTTCTCTTTTAATGAGTGATTGCTCTTTTCTGCTAATTTGCATTTGCATTTGCTTTCTAGATTTCTTGTGTAGGTGGTTTTGGCTCACAGTCTTATATGTATAAGATTAATGGAACTGCAAATATTAATGCAATTAGAGCTGCTTCAGAAAAAGGTATACTTAAAGGAAGCTAAGTTTTTTCTGCTGTTTATTTATATAGTTTGTTCTTGCGGCCTTGTGGTGATTCATAACTGATGACTTTTGCATAAGTGTTGGAAAGCTGTTCCAAATAGAAGCCCTCAGAGGCTTAAGTCTGTTTCACAGTTGTTGTAAGAGGGAATCCTAGTTCACTTGAAGTTGCTCCACCCATTGTTAGAATTTTCTCTGAGAATGGATCCTTTATGATGAATCTTCTCATATTTTGGAGTTACGAATAAATTAGGTATTCTAATGGTCATAGATGTCATGCATAGTTGTGGTTGTGTGGATATTTGTGAATAAGCGAAGGAGAGAATTTTAGGCACTGTGTTTCTTTCTCAATTTCTTATTGTTAGTTATTTCTTCAATCATCAAGGAAGCAAATTCTAGAAGGCATTTTGATCTAGCATGGTCTTTGGTTTTTCATTTCATAGTACATCTGCAATCTAACAGCATGCTGTGTTACACTGATAGCAAAATAAAACTTTTTCAAGTTTTGTGAATTTTTATATCTGTTTACATGTTTTTGGTCCCACCAATAAGTAAACTGTTAGAGAGTAGGTGGTTCCATTTCTACCATTACCTTGTTCTTTTTGGTTTCGGTGAGGGGATGTTGTTGAACTCATAAATACCCTGGGAACTTGCATGTGGCCTACCAGCTGAGCTACCCCCCAATTTTTATTTATTTTAGTGGATTGGATTTGATAGTTGATTGCTTATTTGCTATAGGTGTTAAAAGATTTGTTTACATCTCTTCTGCCGACTTTGGCTTGGCTAATTACTTGCTGCAAGGATATTACGAGGGAAAGGTACTATTTTCATTACTTGCTGTCGAATCATGTCACTTTAATGCGAATGTCTGGCATGGCACATCTACATCTTCTGTTTTGTGGAAACAAAGACTGTTTTTTAAAGCTTAAAAAAAAAACTAGTTTGTATTATACATGGATTCAGTTTGATTTCTGTAACACATATTTTGATACTAAATAGTTATATCACAAGAAGAATCAAAACTTTCAAGTGTCGTCATGATATTTACTTTTCCCTTTTCTTATCATTCTTACCTCATTAAGCATTTTACTTGTGGTTTGTTTGAAGTAGAAAGCTGCTGAAACAGAGTTATTGACCAAGTTTGCATACGGAGGTAAAATTTTTCCTTTTCATTCTTGTTACTTGTACTCTTTCTATTCCTGTCATAGAGCTGTCCTAAAACTTTTGGATCTGGAAAGTGGTAAAATTTCCTTCAAGTGAAATGCTATTATGATTTATTGATTTCATCCTTCATATCTTGGTACTCTTTT
The DNA here is from genome assembly GCA_018804465.1 of Populus tomentosa. NCBI lineage: Eukaryota > Viridiplantae > Streptophyta > Magnoliopsida > Malpighiales > Salicaceae > Populus > Populus tomentosa. The sequence goes on along the minus strand of CM032003.1, from coordinate 1,047,766 downwards.
TGTTGTATTTGATTTTCAAAAATCTTGTAGTTTAGAATACCAGTGTTTGTATTGATTAGTAATGTAGATATATGTCTCCCTTGTAGCTGACAGCATATTAATATTGTATGTTACGGATTATAGTAACTCCAAATCTGATGAAATGTTTCATGTTTCCTTGTTTAGGAGTGATTCTCAGGCCTGGGTTTATTTACGGAACTCGCAATGTTGGAAGTGTTAAGTTACCTCTAGGTGTGATTGGTTCTCCATTGGAGATGGTAAGTTCTGGTGCTTCCTTCTCGTATATTTATCTAGATTACTAGGTTATCCCAAACTACACTTGAATGATATATATCCATGCTGCAGCTTTTGGCAGCTTTAGGTTTGCGAAACAACAGCATACCCTGCGATGAATTTTCAAATTCTCATTATTATTGGTCCTCATCTATGCATCTTGCAATTTGTTCCTAGTTTTAGGTCTTTAAGCACCTATGCAGACTAGTTCTTAGAACTCTTAAAGGGAATAAAAAGGAGGTTGCAACTTTGTCTTATAGGAGCATTCTAAGATTGCAGTCACCAGAAATTAAGTTTCAAGGAGTGTCATGTGGCCATTTTATCATTTACATGGGAGAAATGCTTGAAAATGTGATATGGAGGATTTGTAAGCTACTGTATTCAATCCTGTTATTTGGAGGTTCATTGTAATTTATGAATTGCAATCCCGCTGCAGGTTCTTCAACATGCAAAACCACTCAAACAGCTTCCCCTTGTTGGGCCCTTGTTCACCCCCCCTGTCAATGTTACTGCTGTGGCAAAAGTTGCAGTAAGGGCAGCAACCGATCCAGTTTTCCCTCCAGGCATCGTAGACATTTACGGAATACAGCGGTATAGCCAGCAAGGGGCAGCATAGATTTGTTGATCTCTCTCTCCCTCTCTCGTGTTTACCCACCAAATATAGAGTCCGTTCATGAATATGAAGATTTCATTTGTTTTCTTCTTTGTAAATTCTCAAGATGTTAGCTTTTGGACTTGTAATATTTGGTGAACTGGAAACGAAGCAAGCATCAACGATGAAATAAAATCTGAAATCACAGAATAATGTCATCAATTCCCTAGTGCAAGATGAATCAGTTCTTGGATGATCGCTTTGTATTATCACCTTTGCTGATGCTCTCTTCTCTAAAGTGCTCAGGGCTGCATTCCTTGAAATTCTGCAAGTTCTTTGATTGCTATGTGCTCCATCCATTTAAATTTATCTATTTAAACTATACTGTTCGTATTAATTAATAGTTATATTAAAGTTAGTATGATTTATAAAAAATACAAGTAGAACTGAAAATCATATCGATTTTAATATTAATATGTGATTTAATTTAAATTGATGAAGTACGAGTGAACAATATTCCTTGAATATTTCCAATTCATTTTTACTTATAATTATGAAATATTTTGAAAAATATATATTGGGTAATGGACTGGGTGGGTTACTTGGCTTCACATTTCAAGATTTTTTTTTTAAATATTAAAATAATATATATATATATATATTTTTAAAAAAGTTAAATTGAATTTTTTAAAAGTAGGGTAAGTCACCCGTGTTAATTATAAATCTAGCTTGGGTCAATTCCTGTGTTAGCATGTAACCGGGTTGACTCCTCAGCTCGGTACCCGGACTCATAGTGCCACTGTAAGAATAAATATTCGGCTGTTAAGGGGAAAAAAAAGTCAATATTGGTTCTTATAAGAGGCCAAAAGGCCCAGAACAGATAAATTCGCGAAATTTACCGGCAAGACAGAGAGGCTGACTTCGAGCATACAAAATCAAAGAAGCAAAAGAAATCGGGAATCATAGAGAACAATGAACAACACGAGCAGCAGTAACAGTCAGCAACAGCAGCAATCAAGTGAAGCAAGGCACGATGATGATGCCGCTCTCACTGAATTCCTCGCTTCTTTAATGGATTACACTCCCACTGTGAACCTCCGCCTCTAGAAATTACATCTTTTTTTAGCTTAAATTTCTTTTTTTTCTTAATTATTTTTGACACTGTGATGATTTTGGTGGTTCAGATTCCTGATGAATTAGTGGAGCATTACTTGGCTAAAAGTGGGTTTCAATGTCCTGATGTCAGATTGTAGGTACCCTTTTCTTTTTGTTCCAAAAAAAGCATAAATTAATTGGTTATTGTTGCAGCTGAAATGGGTTTGTTTTTGAATTTGAAATAATGGGTCGTGTTTTAATTAATGTGGTTTGTTTTAGGGATTTGGAATTTTTTTTTGACGTTTGTGGGGTTTTTTGTTTCCTAATTTTTTTGCAGGGTTAGATTAGTAGCTGTTGCGACACAGAAGTTTGTTGCAGATGTTGCAACTGATGCTCTTCAGTATGTATCTGTTCAGTGTTTTTGGTTTTGATTTTAATGGATTTTAGCATTTTTATTGATTTTGATGTGTGTGTGTGGGGTGGTGGAATGGGTGAGGGGGTTAGGGTTTTTGAAGTGGAAGATCATGTCTAGGGTTCGAGCTGAAGATGGTGGCAACTGTATAGAACTATTATCTTTTTTGGGGAAATGTTAAGTAAATTATCTTGTTGCATGCTGAGATTCTGGACTTGACCCAACTTGCTAGTTCCTGGATAAATTTGTGGTTAGAAGCTCTTGTAAAATATGATCTGTGGTATAAAAAGCATGGAATGGAAATGGTTAATTTTTTTTTTCTGAGTGCTGACAGCTGATTCAACATCTGAACTAGGAGTTAATTGAATTGTAAAGTTTCTCTGTGTTCACCAAAGGGATTGTTTAAAAGATTTCAATGTCCAAGTGATAGTGTCGTTAACGTTATGCATCGGTGCTGTAGGCAATGCAAAGCACGGCCGGCACCAGTAGTTAAAGACAAAAGGGACAAGCAGCAAAAGGTGCTACAGTAGTCCCATTGCAATCTTATGTTTGTTTATATAGACTGTTTTGCACTGGTCTTAACTTTTTGTGATTACAGGAAAAGCGCCTAATTTTGACAATGGAGGATCTGTCGAAGGCACTGAGTGAGGTAAGCCCAAAAAATTGTTCTGTCTCACTCTTTGTTTAGGTGGGCTTAGTTTCTATGTTATCCCTTGCCATAATCATATTGTATTTTCTAAGATCTCAGGATGCATGATTCCTGCCTGCGATTTAGAATTTCAGTTAACTTCAACCTGAAAATAGATGAGCATTGTCATTGATTGTTTGGAAAGTCGTGAGAGCTGGAAGATTTGAAAATAATTTTATTGAAATGACTCAGTATGATATCAATCTCATGAGATTCTTTTACCTGCCAACAAAGGACAAGTATCTTCTTCTCTCATTGCCCATTAATGTATGCCCACCACTTTTGAAGCAATGCTGTTTTTATTTTCCACTTCTACTTGAATTTGAATAATGGATGCTATTCAACGTATTGATTTTCGTTAACTTTAACTTGACTTATTGGGGTGATTGTTTTAGTGGGCAGATAAGAATCCCTTGATTTGCTGTATAATTTATTTCACAGAACTTGTGCATGATAGAGCATAAGAAATGAAAAATGATTTTGAAAAATGCAACATAATGTTGAATGTTAATAGGACATGCATGTAATAACTGTGCAAGGGATAGTCATGTAACTGGCTTCATCTGCTTAAGAAAATTGTGACACTAACTACTAAGGTCTGCACTTAAAATCAGTTCCCACTTCCCATTTCAGTTTTCTTTGTTCTTATCAAATAATGTTGATTCTTTGTTATCATTGAATGAGCAGTATGGTGTAAACGTGAAGCACCAGGAGTATTTTGCTGATAGCCCATCGACTGGGATGGATCCTGCTTCAAGAGAAGAGTGATTTGGGCTAAATTTTTATAATAAGATTGTGAACTTAGTTTTGTATGTCAAGTCCATACACGTGTCTGTATCTTCACGATAGCATCACTGCTGGTGCTAGTTTATCATCTCTTGACCTCCTTCGGATTTTCTGTTTCTTCCTAGCTGGTTGATGCTATTCATCTTTGATCTTTGTCCATCTTCAAAATTAAGAGGGCAAATCCCAGACTTTCCCAACGTATTCTGGAATTACAAGCTCCATCCATAAGTTCTTATGTTTGACAGAAACCCCCTCATGTTTTCAACCCTACCGAGGTTTTTGTCAAATTTATATGGTACAGGGTTGGAAACATGAGGGGGTAGCTGTCAAGCATAAAAGCATTTGGATGATGCTTGTAATTCTGCAAATACTTTAGAGAAGCATTTGTAATTCACCTCACCTCTATTACTAAATTGTGGTTTTTATCAGCTCTCCATAAGTTTTTAGCCTTAAAGTTGCTACCAAGCTGTCCCAAGTCGTTTCCCATTCCCTAGCCAACTAGAAACTCTCCAAATTGAGTGGATTCTGATATTTCTATCATGGATGGTGATTAAAATCATAGTTGGACATGGCCTGACAGGCTGACTTGAGACCTATCCAATTTAGGGGCTAGACTGGTTCAGGTCAAAGAAAAAGAAAAAATAAAGAAAAAACCTGGTCTTTAATCTCTGACATTTTTTTGATTTTTCTTCGAAATTTCAAAAGAAAATATGTTAAACTTGGGATGTTGAAAAGAATAATGCAATGGCATTTACAAAAAAGTTGCTATTTCCATCTCCCAAATTTTCCCTGCAAACAGTTAACAGGTGGGACCATAATTTTTATCTCTGGATACTGCTCAAACCGCGGATGTAAATCAATAAATTTTTACTCTTTAATCAATCAGCTAGCTAAATTAAAATACCAGTATAATGATCAAGACAATAGATTTCAAGTATGGACCTTGAGTAGTTGAAAGTCGACTTGTCACATCGTGGACAAGCAAGGAAAAAATATTTTTTTTTTCACGTTTCTTCTACTTAGCTTCTAGACTCTCATATCTCCCTTGCAATCACCAGCTACAGCTCGTTTGATTGCCATATCTTGAGAGAAAATTCTGGCCCTTTACAAAATGAAAGAATCAAACCCTAGAGAACAACTGGCCTCCGTCGAAATGCTGGAAGGTGAACTTGAGATAGTGATGTTTCTAGAAAACAAAGGATGCTTCCTCTAGAGAGCCTTGTTAAATATATAGATTTGCTTACCCTAATCGTAGCAAGCAGCTTGTCTTGAGTAGTAGACGATAACGCATGCAAGGTTTGATGACTGTTTACAAAGAAGAGAGTTTGAAAGGAAGAGTCTGAGCCATGAACGTGTGTTTTGCTTCATTTGCGAACTCTAATGGTCTTAATCATGCAAACAAGATGAATGACTGACACAAACCTTGTCTTGAATAGTTGACAATAATACGTACAAATTTTTAAGACTGTTTACCAAGAACAAGATTGAAAAGGAAAACTCGAAGCCATGAACGTGCCCTGAAATTTAATTTGTTGACCAATCAATGATCATTAATTAGACGGTATTAAGACTTAACTGGATATTAACTGAATTGAATTTGGGTTACGTAGGGTAAGATTTTTTTTGGTTCCAATAAGCAATCTATCTTTATGTAAAAGCTGTTCTTTTGGCTGTAATAGCAAATGTGATGCCAATGTAGTTACAAGCTTGAGTATTCCATGGTCATTAACTACATTTAGTTTGATTCAGTCAAGGTAAACGATGATGAAACGTTGTATCTTTATAGAGCTGTGCCCTTATAAGTAAGAGTCCTTTCCTTTCTAGATTAATCCACGTTGTATCTTAGTTTTCTCATGCTCCTGTTCTTTCCCTGTGTTCATCTGCTCTAGTCATTTTGCTTTTGACTTGTCTGTTGGTTTTCTAATGCTACATATTTTCCATTAGATCCTTGTTATCCTCCCTTTTTATCTAAAAAATATAAGAAAAAGCTAAAATTGTCTTTTAGGCACACAACAAGATGAGAAAAAAGCTTTCAAATCCTGTTCCATCTTTCTTTTTCTTTCTTTCTTTGAAGTTTTTCTTCATAGCCATGGGGGTGGCCCAAGACACAACATCTATCACTGTGAATGTCGGTGTGGTTCTTGACTTGGATGATGTTTTGTATGGAAATATCGGGTTGAGTTGCATCAACATGGCCCTTTCAGACTTCTATGCCAGTCACAGCGACTACAAAACCAGACTGGTCCTCACCACCATAGACTCCAAGAGAGATGTTGTTGGTGCAGCTGCAGCAGGTTCTCTCTGCCCCCTCTCAATTTCATCAGCAGCATGCTCTAATTCTGAATCACTGTTTAATATTTTAGACCTATGATTAACCTTCTTGTGCAACAATCTAGTGATGGATATTGTATATCTGCTTTACTTAAGTGAGGTGATCAACCTGCAAGGCTGCAACCTCTCTTTGTCTGTTCATAGGAATCCACCTAAAAACCCAGGTCTTCATAAGCCACGGCTAGTTGCTTTTAAAAGCCACCTATCTAGGCTGTGTTCTCTCTGTGTTATGATATTGTAGACTAGATATATTCTACTTCACAATGGAGGCGTTAGAACTGGTCCACTTGTTACTTGATCACTCTGCTGCACAAAGATCATTGACTTCACAGAAGTATTAAAAGTTCATAAGGAAAAGACATGCTACAAAATCTTTGTTTGGGAACTTGTGGTTAGTGTATATAATTCAATACCACTATATTCTTGACATCAAAATTCTTATCTTATATAAAGCACCACATGCTTTCACTAGAATTTTCCAGCAGTCTTTGTTGATTATGATAGCAAGATATCAATTAGAATTGTTCTTTCTTATCCCCTTTTAAAACACAGCCCTGGATTTGATACAAAATGTGGAAGTGCAAGCAATCATAGGGCCAACTTCATCAATGCAAGCCAGATTTGTTATTGAACTTGGAGAAAAAGCTCAGGTGCCCATCATATCATTTTCGGCATCGTGTCCATCTCTTACTTCAATCAGGAGTCCATATTTTTTTCGAGCTACACAAAATGACTCGACTCAAGTGAATGCCATAGCTGCATTAGTTCAAGCCTTTGGATGGAGAGCAGCAGTGCCCATCTACGTTGACAACGAGTATGGAGAGGGAATCATTCCTTATTTGACTGATGCCTTGCAAGCAGTTGATGCTCGTGTCCCTTATCAGAGTGTCATTTCTCCATCAGCCACTGACGATCAAATTGTCAAGGAGCTTTACAAGTTGATGACAATGCAAACTAGAGTTTTCATTGTGCACATGAATCAATATCTTGGCACTCGGCTTTTTGCCAAAGCGAAAGAGATTGGAATGATGAGTGAAGGATATGTTTGGATCATGACTGATGGTCTGACTGCTGATTTATTGAGTGCACCTAATCCTTCTGTCACTGATACAATGCAAGGGGTACTGGGTATTAAACCTCATGTTCCAAGGACAAAAGAGCTCAAAGATTTTCGAGTTCGGTGGAAAAGGAAATTCCAACAAGATGATCCTGACATCATTGATGCTGAGTTGAACATTTATGGACTATGGGCCTATGATGCTGCAACGGCGTTGGCCTTCGCAGTTGAGAAAATGGAAAATTTTGGCTTCCAAAAGGTAAATGTTTCCAGCAATTCACCAACGGATCTTGCCACTCTTGGAGTCTCTTTAAATGGTCCAAACCTTCTTCGAGCTTTATCAAACACTAGTTTCAAAGGCCTTTCGGGAGATTACCTTTTTGTTGATGGGAAGTTACAAGCATCAGCCTTCCGGATAGTTAATGTGAATGGCAATGGAGGAAGAAAGATAGGATTCTGGACACCAACGAAAGGACTTGTGCAAACATTGAATTCAACAACAACTAAAAGTATGAATTCGTCTTCTGTGTCTAGTATTTCAAATGTAATATGGCCTGGTGATAACATTGCTGCTCCCAAGGGTTGGGAGATTCCATCAAACGGGAAGAAGTTGAAAATTGGAGTGCCAGTAAAGGATGGCTTCAGTCAGTTTGTGTCAGTGACAAGAGATCCCGGCTCTAACACCACAACAGTCAAGGGATACAGCATAGATGTTTTTGAAGCTGTAGTGGGATCATTGCCTTACGCTCTGCCTTATGAGTACATCCCCTTTGCAAATCCTGATGGAGGAACTGCTGGAAATTATGATAGCCTGGTCTATCAAGTGTACTTGCAGGTAAACGTTCTTCATCACCTTATCTAATTACACTGCAATACATTCAACATAAAATCTGAATCTTGCTTAGGCAGAAATTGGTGAATATCTAATTTCATGGCTACTACCAACAGAAATATGATGCTGTGGTGGGAGATACAACCATCGTCTTCAACAGGTCCTTGTATGTTGATTTTACCTTGCCTTACACGGAAAGTGGTGTCTCCATGATCGTTCCTATCATAGAAAACAATAACAAAAATGCATGGGTTTTCTTGAGGCCTTTGACATGGGACCTTTGGGTCACAAGTTTTTGTTTCTTCATTTTCATTGGATTTGTGGTCTGGGTTCTTGAACACAGAATAAATGAAGATTTTCGAGGCCCTCCTTCACATCACATTGGCACTAGCTTTTGGTTTTCCTTCTCAACGATGATTTTCGCTCAACGTAATTTCCTCTCCTCTTTTAATTTTATTGTCTCCTACTCTAACATATATACGTTACTGATATCTCAAACACCTAGCTGATTTCATCTTTATACTTCACTGATGCCCTTTTGAACTATACTTGCAGGGGAGAGAGTGGTTAACAACCTGTCTAGAGTAGTGCTTATCATATGGTGTTTCGTTGTGCTGATCTTAACACAAAGTTATACTGCCAGTTTAACAAGCCTACTCACAGTCCAGCGGCTACAGCCTAAAGTTACTGATGTAAATGAGCTCATTAAGAAGGGGGAGTATGTTGGCTACCAGGAAGGTTCTTTTGTTCCGGGAATCTTGTTAGAGTTGGGTTTTGACAAGTCAAAGCTCGTGATGTATAATTCAGCTGAAGAATGTGATGAACTTTTCTCCAAAGGAAGTGGAAATGGTGGTATTGCAGCTGCTTTCGATGAAGCACCATATATGAAGCTCTTTCTGTCGAAGTACTGCTCCAAATATACCATGATTGATCCCACATTTAAAATGGCTGGTTTTGCCTTTGTAAGTTCACTTCTCTATCTCCATTTTTCTCAGTGGCTCATGTAAGTGCATAGTTTCATATGTCCATATACTTTCAGGTCTTCCCTAAAGGTTCTCCTCTAGTACCTGATGTATCAAGGGCAATTCTAAATGTGACTGAAGAAGATAAAATGCAGCAAATCGCGGATGCATGGTTTGGAAAACAAAGCAGTTGTCCAGATTCCAGCACCTTAATTTCATCAAATAGCCTTAGCCTCAAGAGTTTCGGAGGATTATTTTTAATTGCTGGAATAGCTTCCCTTTCAGCTCTCTTAATCTTCATAGTCAAGTTTGTTTACCAGGAAAGGAGAGTCTTGAGTCCTGATGATCCCAGAGATTCAATGTGGCGCAGAATACAAAATTTGTTCATAATTTTCAACGAAAGGGACCTAACAGCTCATACATTCAGAAAAAATGAAGTGAGTGACAGAAGTGGTATTAATCCGCCTTATGCGGGCGAGCCAAGTCCATTAGCCAATTCAGTCCACACAGAATTTCCTGGAGATCCACCCTCTTCAGAGTGTGATTCAACTCCCAATAGGCAAGAATCTCAAGAGTTCGTAATAGATATCGATCATCTTAACAATCCATTTGAAGAGAGGCGAACAGCTTTTGACATGGCCTGTAGATTACAAAATTGATTGCTTCAAACTTGTGACACGAGTAGGTATAGTGCTTGCAGCGTTGAAAAGTAAATGTACTCGGGGTAAATACTAGAGTGCTGATGATTTGAGTTTGAACATCGGTGCAATGCAGATGGCTTTCAGAACAAATGGATTCGATGACATAGCGAATCCCATGTAATTAGAATGATATCTAGTCTCATCTCACTCTATATTTTATATTTAGATCAAACAATCTTACCTTTGCTTGAACTAGAATAGTCTGCCATTAGCATTATATCTTGATCTTTCTTTTGCATCCATTCCTCTTGAAAGATGTTTCTCATTCCCAACAATCAACTATATGCCAAAGACAGAATTTGGCACTCTGACAAAAACTGAAACAATCGTTCTCTGAGAACAGTGGATATCTATCTGATGCAGGAACCAAGCTTGGTCAGTCAAGCTGGCTACCGGAAATGGGAACCGGACCCTGCATTAAGGACACCCCCCCTGCTGATTATCTTCATAGGACTATCGTTTTAGTTGTTTCAACGGTAAGGATATCGTCGATCAGGCCATAGGTCGTGCAGCGAGACCTGTCGATATTGGAGCAAAAGGTAGACGCAGCAACCTCAATATCGGGCAACCTTAATATAAACGCAGCGAGATATAAGGGAGGCTGATCACTGATTTTGTCATAGATTATTAAGGGCTTTTTTGTTTTATTTTAATGGTTTCTCTATAATATTTTGATTTTTGCATCATAATATTCTTTTTAATTTAATATTAGTAAATATTATATAGTAAAACAAATGTATGATATTCTTGATTGTGGTACCAATAAATAAACCAATAAACTGAATTTAAAACAAAATGTATATATTTTTTATATATATTTTTTTAAAAATATATTTAATACTAAATTTGTATTTCCCAATAAAAATTCTCAGATAAAATATATAGTGAAGTACCTTATAAGAAGTTGAGGACTTATAAATAAATTCAAAAGGTCGTTAAATGTTTTAGAATTTTCTAATATGAAAAAGGAATTCAGTTGATCAATATTAAACTAAAAAAAATAAAATAAAGAGTTGGAGCCAGCTGGGCTCAGGCCCAGCCCAACTTTGTTTCTCTCTTTTTTTTTTTTTTTTAATCTTTAAACTGGGTTTAGCCCCGTCACCGGTCAAGCCAGCTACCCGATTGGCTGAGGCATAAAGCATGCGTGAATTTTTTTTCACGCGTGCATGAGTGCGAAGGTAATTTGTCAATTCTTCATTTGCAGATTTATGAGAATGCAAGGTTCTGGAGATCAAGGGACAAAAGCGATGGATACTGGTTCTCTGTGTTCTTTCGTTTGCTGTTGGGTTTCTCTTTCTCCTGTTCCCCTCTTTTTTGTTTTTGTCCCCCCCTCTCCGTTCTGTTCTTCTTCTGTGTAAGCCCCCTTGTGTTTGTTCCCTGTTATTTGTTCGTTCTTCTCTCTGAGAAAAAGCCCCGGTTCCCTCTGTTTTTTTTTCAGCCTCTCTGTTTTTTTCGTCTGTCTGTCCCCCTTCACCGTTTTTCGTGTTTTTTTGCCCCCCTGGTTAGTGGCCTTTCTATGGCTTTTATAAGGCCAGAGAATGCCTCGAAGCTTGGTAACGGCATGCATCTTGAGAGCGAGGGATTGCAGCCGTGAGACGTGCCCCATGACTGAAACAGTTTTAGTGACTTTACTGCTGAAACGGTTTCTGCAGAAGAAGGCAATGAATAGGTTTTTTTTTTTTTTTTTTCCTGAAACGGCTCCGTTTCCCCAATTCAAATGGCTATTTTTGATTTGGTCATTGGAGTTTTACAATGTTGAAATCAAGCCCCTGAATAAATTATAAATGAACCCCTGAAGTGTAGCGTTATTTACAAGACAATCCTTAGTTTGTCTGAATTATTCAGTTTAGTACTTAATTGGCTCTAAACTTTGATATTTTTTCAATTAAGTCTCTATTTTCATTAATTAAACTAATTTCAAGTTTAATTAAATCCCTAAACTTATTAATTTTTCAATTAAACTCTTGATTTGATTAATTAAACTAATTCAAAGTTTAATTAAATCTCCAAAACTTTTAATTTATATTGTTTAATTTATTCTTCATTTATTTCATTTTTCATACATTGTTTTTTACTTTTTCTTCATATTTTTTTATTTTTCATTTTATTATTATTTTTATAAAAATAAAATAAGATAAGATAAAATAAAATAAAAATAAAAAGAGTAAAAAATTAGGTTATGATAGAAATGATGAGTGAAGGCTATGTGTGGATCGCGAATGATTGGTTGACTGCATCTCTCGATCCTAAGTTCACCAGATTCTTCTGTCATCGATGCATGCAAGGAGTGTTAGAGCTCTTCTGGTTTGTGGGTGACCATGACCTCCTCCTCGCCATCTTCCCCTCATCCATCTTCTCTTCTAACTTCTTCTTCCTCTTTTCATCTTCCCCCTTCTCCTTCCATTCGTTAGTCTACCTCCACTAAACTTGATTATCTTTATGAGGTCAGTCTTTTAGATGATTCTCAAAAAATCTCTGAAACAGATCTTTCTCTTGTCAATCCTTATCATGCTTTTGTCAAAAAATCTCCTTCTTTTATCCGCAGTATTAAAACTCTCATTAAACAACCTTCTCGTGTGGCCAAAGAATATGTTCAAGCCTCCTCTTTTGACCACCATAAAATTCCTGCTACTTCTCGGGAACAATTTGTTACTCTTGAAGTACCAACAGAATTTCCAGGTCAATGGACTTCTCAAAGATACACGCATATTCATTTTGGTGCTATTCGACTAGCCTTGTCTTACCATGGCTGCAAAGGTTTACCTGTTGCAGCCCGGTTAGCTCTCCTAGATACCAGATATCTAGAGTATCAACATGCATGCATTGGTTCTCTTGAAACAACACTCAATTGTGGCACAATGGTTGTTACTTTCTACCCAAATTTTAATATGGCATTGGACGATCCTCAACTTCATAATTTTTTAAAGGTCCAACTACAAATCACTGGTGCTGATCAAGTTCAAGACACCTATCAAGCCACTCTTCATTATCAAATGGCCTACAGGGTCCAAAATCATGCTTTTGATTTAGTACTCCCTGTTACCAATGATGCGTTGCTTATCACTGTTGATACCAATCAACGAACTACCTGTACTCATGTCCCGAGACAAATCCTGAAAGAGGACTTACAAAAGTTACTCCCTTCCTCTTGGATTACAAATTATGAAAAATTGCATCAAAGCTCTGTCCCCATACAATCCACAGAACCTGAGTTCACCAAAAAAGCTGATGGTACTGTTGAAATCATCTTCAAGAAAGGAGAATCTTCTACTTCTCCACCAGGAATTTTTTCCTCCTCCATTTCGATGGTGCAACCCGCTCCAGCTCCTCTTCCAGTACTTGTAAAGTCCTTCTCTAAGGATGGCTGCCCGGTCTATGTTTTTTCTCAGGACAACCATGTTTTTTAGGACATCTGTAGCTGTGAGAGTTGTTGTAATGAGGACTTGGAAGCTGACTTCCCCAAGCATAAAAGGAAATCCTCCGGTCAAAAGCTGAAAGTCAGATACAATCACGGAGACCGAACAATTGACACTTTGGGGTAACCTTCTGGCAAATTTGACTACCTTGTCAAAAATACTCCTCCCTCTTGGGAATCTTCTGAACAAGTCCCCACATTCTCCATGTATCAACCTACAAACTCTTATGATGATGATTTTCCTACCCTACAAGAACAGGTCAAAGACAGGGTTCGAACTTTTCCCCAAGTTCACAATCCTCAAGGTGTCGATGCTGATGGCCGCTCTAAACAAGTCACACAAGTCGAAGCAGTGCTACATTGGCAAAGTCAAAATACCATCGCTCAAAATTCTGTTCTTCATTGAATTGAATCTAAGGTTGACCTGGTACAGACTAATCTCAAAAAGATGACAGTCTCTGTTGATTCTCGAATTCTACATCTCGAGCAACTATGTGCTGAAATTCAACAAAGGATCTCAACCATCCATGAGTACTTAATCCTTCAAGCTTCTACTGGCAGACATGTAGACCCTCAGAAGGAACACGAGATTCAGTCTCTCAAAATACAACTCAAGTCTCTTCAGGCTGAATTGGCCAAATCCAAATCTAAGCCTTTACCATTCCCTGAACCTCCACAGAATAGGATGACTTCATATTATCCAGACCCTTATTGGGCCAAACATTCCTCTTCTTACAACCCACAACCTCCACCTACTACACCTCAACTATTTGGAAACCCAGACACAGAAAAACTTTTCAAACCTCTTCCTAAAAGAGATAAAGGGAAAATTCCAATACCAACCACTTCTAAAAAACCCAGATCACCAGCCCCTATCATCTCTTCATCCTCTGACTCATTTGACTCAAAAAAGCATGAACCAGATGACCCCTTCCAAGACTCTCAGGACCCTTATCAACTTATGATCCAGTCAAATCAACCTTCCAATCCTATTCAATCTCTTCTCACCAAATATTCCCAACAGACAATTCCTAAGATCTTTACTCATGAACCTCTTGCTCATACATCTGAAGAAGAGACTCCTGATGATGAAACTCTTGTTACTTCTGAAGAATCTTTTACTGAAGATGATTCTTCTACTTGCTCCATGCCACCATTACTAATGGCTGATCCTTCTATAGCACATTCATCAGATCCTCAATCCTCACGAACTTGTCAAGAACCTCCTCCAACTTCTACCACAAGAGTTAGTGTGGATGAACCAATTAGCAGTGATAATGAAATAAATCTCAATCCACGCCATTTTCAACCCCATATCCATTCTCCAAGCACTGGTGGCTACTTTACTCTGGATGATATACCACGAGTCAAATGGCGAGACAGAATCCTTGAATTTCATTCCTGGCTCACTAGCTATATGCTTAAGGATGGCGTAACCCTCAGAGATGCATTACAACAGTTCTCTGCCAAGTTCTCTGGCACCTTATGGGATTGGTTCCATGCCCTAGGAGATTATCGGCAAATGCAATTTGTGAATAATGCATCTCTTTCTGAAGCTTTGGGCTGGCTCCATTATGATTTTCTTGGAGAAGCTTTAAATGACAAGGAAATAGCACGGTATGAGTACTTTAAAATGAAGTGTTGTTCCTATTTGAGATCTGATCTTGAAAAACATTTTAAAGACATGTGCCGCAGATACCATATTCTTTCTGGTCCTGATGATCCAAGCCTTAAGCATGCCTTTTTGGCATCCATACCTAGAGATCTGGCTGAAGAAACCTTCAGATTATTCAAAACCAGAAAAGAAGTTATTGACAACCAATCTCTCGGCACTATATTTCATCAGGTGTTAGAAGCACTTAACAAAATGTGTGATCAACACAAATATTTTACCAAGCTCTTACAGCCTGATAAAACCATGCTCCGTGCTTGTAAAAAACCAGACTTGCTAATCAAATGCTCAGATGATGCTGATTGCAATAATCCCTTGAAGAAAAAGAAACATTTCAAGAAAATTCACCGATCCTCTTTTAATGGCCGCTAGAAAAAATGGAAGTTCTTACGACGTCGCCATACTAGACGCCCCAAGCACTTCACTTCCAGCTCCAATCGATGCTTCATCTGTAAGCGTAAAGGCCATTTTGCCAAAGCTTGTCCACAAAAGAAGGCCCAGTCCTTGAAGTTAATTGATTTTTTGGCCCAAAATACCAAGTTCAATCCTGATGATGATGAGGTTGAATCTTTATTCTCACTCACGGATGAGATTACTCCTGATACCATAGCAGCTGTGGCAGATGAAAGTTCTGATGATGAGATATATGAACTTTATCAAGCCCAACCTACCATTCCCCCTTCACATCCAATACCCTTAGCCCCTGTATAAGCACCATATGCTAAGCCCATCAAAGCCATAGCTTTGTTCGACACAGGAGCCCACAGAACCATTCTTAACCCTAAAGTCCTTCCACCATATTGTTGGGTTACTCATAAAGAATACTTCCAAGCTGCTGACAACCAAGTCTTTTGCACCCAATACAAAACAAAAAAGCCCATTACCATACAAATCTTGCCCCAATGCTCAATCAAGACTCATGTCCTTGGATCTCCTTTACCTGACAAAGATTTGGTTATTGGGTTTGACGTTTACTTCAAATCCAAGTTCAAGATCCTTCCTCGAGGTATTCAATATAAAGCCCATTTCCTTCCCTATACTCTCACCCCTTCATTATATGAAATGCAACCCTCTTCCACAGACTATATTGCCCTCATCAAAGCTCAAATCATCCACAACTCATGTTCAAACTCTCATCGGGGATTTCTTGCCAAATGTTCTCATCCATTATGGAAAAATCCGCAGTTTTTCATTAAGCTTCCTTTCAAGCTTAATGAGGACATCAATCCCACAAAAGCCAGTCACTCCGAGATGAATCCTGAGCATAAAATGTTGGCTCAAGAGGAATGTGCCCAATTACAGGCCCAAGGATTAATTGAACCTACAGATTCTCCATGGTCTTGTGAAGCCTTTTATGTTAATAAAAGGTCCGAACAAAAATGTGGCAAGCTTAGGCTGGTAATTAATTATCAACCTTTGAATCATTTCCTCCAAGACGATAAGTTCCCCTTGCCAAATACAATGACATTATTTTCCTGTCTTCACAATGCCAAGGTATTTTCTAAGTTTGATCTCAAGGCTAGTTTTTGGCAACTTGGCATTCATCCTGAAGATCGTCACAAAACAGGTTTCTACACACCAGACCATCATTACCAATGGCGAGTCATGCCTTTTGGTCTCAAAGTGGCACCTTTGTTATTTCAAAAGGCCATGATCCGAGTATTTGAACCCATGCTCCCCTCAACTTTAGTCTACATCGATGATGTGTTACTTTTCTCAAAAGACGACGAGTCACATGCTACTCTGTTAAAACAATTCGCAGAGCTTGTCCACCAACATGACATTATGCTTTCTGAAAGTAAGATGCTTATCTGTCAGAAGGAAATTGAATTTCTTGGCATGGTCTTTGCAGATGGTGCTTATACACCTGGCACCCATATAGCTGAAGAACTTCAAAAGTTTTCAGATGGCCCCCTCACGAGAAAGCAAGTTCAACAGTTTTTGGGCATTGTTTAATATCTTAGAAATTTTATTCCTCGAGTTGCACAAATGACAAGTCCACTTCAGCTCAT
This sequence comes from Populus tomentosa, assembly GCA_018804465.1. NCBI lineage: Eukaryota > Viridiplantae > Streptophyta > Magnoliopsida > Malpighiales > Salicaceae > Populus > Populus tomentosa. The sequence continues at coordinate 1,030,938 of CM032003.1, read as the reverse complement.
GCTCAAAAAAGATGCAGACCCTTGGACATAAAAGCAGACATAAGCTGTCAAGAAATTAAAGACAGCCACACAAAATCTGCCCGCCTTAGTCATTCCATCAACAGGACACCGCATACTCCAAACTGATGCCAGTGACCAATACTAGAGTGCTGTCCTTCTTGAAGATAAGGATGGCCACCGACACATATGCGGTTACAAAAGTGGGTCTTTCAAGGAGTCAGAAACTCACTATCACTCCACTTTCAAGGAAATATTAGCTGTAAAGTATGGCATCCAAAAATTTGAATTTCACCTGGCAGCTTATCACTTTACAGTAATTATGGACTGTTCCTCTTTTCCAAAAATGCTACAGTTCAGACGCAAGATGCTTCCTCATCCACAACTTCTGAGATTAGCAGAGTGGTTTTCCAAGTACACCTTCACCGTCGAGCATATAAAGGGAACCAAGAACTTGATTCCAGACATGCTTACCAGACCACCTAAATCACAACACATTACTCCTTCCACTAATCCTTATGGCCTCCTCTTCCAATCCACCTCTACCTGAACAAGACTTCCCTACAGATGATTTACCCCCTCTTGCTCAAGACATGGTCCTTAACCACACTCTTAACCTGCAGGCCAAAGACAAATTATTTAGCCTCCAAGACCACCTCCTCCTTCACTATGATATGACTTCCCTTTGTTTCCAAAGCCTAGGCATCCATCCCAAGTACCCTTTCATCCACTTTTTCACTTTTAAACCCTTTGGCTTGTTTCCCAAAGAACTATACTTTTTCTTGTGGTATCACTGCCACCTCTATCATGTTGGTGTAGAGTTTCCTACTGACTATTTTCTCTCTCGGTTCCTCAAGACTTCATGGCCAGCGGACTCTTGGTACTACACCCTTAAATTCCTCACTTGGTTCCACAACCCAACCCAATGGATCTCCCTTCTTGAACAAGAGAAATCCAAGTTCTCACAACCACAAACCTGCTGGATTGAAGTACATCGCAGTCTGCGTTGCAACAAGTCTGTTAAGCAAGCTTTTGCTCATTTATTTTCTATTTTCACATTCCACAGGCCCTTCAAAGCTTCTGCAGATAATCTGGTCATGAGTTTTCTACAAGCTGAACTCTACAAAACTCATACATATTCCTTGTATGAAAACCCCTTGGATAACCTCCCAGAACTCAGGACCTTGCAAAAAACTGTGTGCCTCAAAAACAACATTATTCCGGATGAAGTGTGGCCCAGAGGAACAGACCCTGATGAAGAAATTGATTATGACTTCTATGACCCTAAATACACTGCTCATCTCTATGACTTGCAAATGCAATACAAAAACAAAAAACTCAAGCAGATAATTCTGGGCATACCAAAGCTGTTGGAACCACATGAGATGGAAATGCTTGCTGATGATGAGTATGTGTTGGCCCTACAAGTCCAAGCTATTCGTGATCAGGACACCCTATCAGATCAGAATCTCTCTCCAGATCATGAACCTATTATCGGTTGATATTAGTACTAGTTTGTCGTTTGTATGGTTTGTCGTTTGTATTATAGGGGTGTATTAGTAAGTGTGCTTCAATACTTTCTTATGTAATGCATGATGTAAGCAAGAAGCCTCAACATAGTATAAATAGAGGCTGTGTGTATTATTAAAAGGCAGAACCTTAGGAGGATAGACCTCGAAGGATAAGCCTCTTAAATAAAAGAACTTGTTTTCTCTAATTCCTCTGTTCTTCAACTTGTTCTCTGTTCTTCTCTTTTACATTCAAAAACTAGAAGATTTTGTTATCATAAGACATAACTCCAGTGAGTAGCTGTTTAGTGCCTCTAATAATGGCTTTGTTAAGCAACTCTGTCAGAGTTTTTGTCACACTATAGTGGTAAAACCTTATGTCCCAAAAACAAAGGAGCTAGAAAGTTTTCAGTTTCGGTGGAAAAGGAACTTCCAACAAGATAATTCAGACATTGTTGATAAACATTTATCGACTACAAGCCTGCGATGCTACTATAGCATTGGCCATGGCAATAGAGAAAACTAGAACTGCAAACTTAGGCTTTCAAATGGCAAATGTTTCTAATACTTCAGCAACTGATCTTGAAAATCTTTGGGTCTCTCAAAATGGTCCAAACCTTGTCCGAGCATTATCAAACACTAGTTTTATAGGTCTGACAGGAGATTTCCGGTTCATTAATGGGCAGCTACAATCATTGGCTTTCCAAATAGTTAATATGGATGAAAATGAAGCAAGGAGGGTTGGATTTCGGACGCCGAGAAGGGGAATCACATAAACCCTTAACTCGACAACAAGTACGACTAGTACATATTCTACTTCCAAGTCCAGTCTTGCGCCTGCTATAATTTCCTTCACATCAAGCAGGCACTAGCTTTTGGTTTTCTTTCTCAACCATGGTTTTTGAACATGGTAATTTCCTTCACCTTTTGATTTATAGTACTTGAATTGAAAGCTGCAAGCTGTTTTTGAACATAGTAATTTCCTTCACCTTTTTATTTATAGTACTTGAATTGAAAGCTCGTTAGGGCGTGTTAGTTTATACATTTTAAAAATATTTTTTTAAAAATTTAAATTTATTTTATTTTTTTATTAACTTTAAATTAATATGTTTTTAGTGTTTTTAAATCAATTTAATATGCTGATATAAAAAATAATTTTTTAAAAAATAAAAGAAATTATTAACATATATTGCATGAAAAATTATTTGAAAAACAACTATAATTACATTGTAAAATAAGTTTTTAATCTCAAACAGAGACTTGATGCTTATGATACCTAATGTTATTTATATTGCAGGGGAGAGAGTGGTTAGCAACTTGGCTAGACTAGTTGTAAGTTGTAACCATATGGTGTTCTGATGTACGCATCTCACTCAAAGCTACACTGCTAGCTTAAGCAGCCTGCTTACTGTTCAGCAGCTTTATTCATACAGTTACGAACGTAAACGAGCTCATTAAGAAAGGAGAGTATGTAGGTTACCAGGAGAATTCTTTTGTCCCAGGCATCCTGAAACACATAGGTTTCGATGAATCGAAGCTTTTGGTGTATAATTCTCCTGAAGAACGCGATGAGCTTTTTTCCAAAGGTAGTTGAAATGGTGGCATTGCTGAAGAACGTTTGATGAAGTTCCATATATGAAGCTCTTTCTATCTAAGTACTGCTCCAAATATAACATGGTTGAACCAACATTTAAAACAGGAGGTTTTGGCTTCGTAAGGTCACTTCTCTACCTCTATCTTCTCTTCTCGTCTCCATCTATATTATTCATGTATGAGCTCGTATATTTTCTCATGCAGCTGTTTTATGTTCGGTGAGTTTCAGGTCTTCCCGAAAGGTTCTCCTCTTGTAGCTGATGTATTAGGATCAGTTGTAAATGTGAAGGAAATCGAGGATGCTTGGTTCGGCACGCACAGCAGTTGTCCAGACTCCAGCACCTCGGTTTCAACTAATAGCCTTAATCTCAAGTGTTTTTGGGGATTATTTCTAATCATTGGCATAGTTTCTTTTTTTATCTCTTATGATCTTCTCACCCAACTTTGTTTATGAGCACAGAACACTACTTTTGCAGCCTTCTGATTCAGAAGCTTCAACAGAGAGCAGAATTCTTGATTTTTTTAAAAATTTTCTTTCCAAAGGACTTAAAATCCCATACTTTCTGTAGAAGTAGAAGTGAACTTGATGCGAGCAGAAGCTAAATACAACATAAAGAAAGAAAGATTACATGGATTTTAATGAGTAAAAGTAGCTGTAGTGAACTCTAAATTTAAGGTTTTATTTTCAGTAGAATAACAATTCTTTAGTTCTTAAATAGGCTAAAAATCTTATTTCAACTAAAAAATAAAATAAAAATATGAAATTACAAAAGAAAGACATGAAATCCAAAAATAATAAGAAAAATTATAAAAAACAACCAAAATTAGGGTCCTGGTGTGAGATTTTTAAAATCTAAAGATCCAATGATCAGATTAAAAGTTATAATCCTTTTGAGTTATTATTTTAGTCTTGCATGACCAAACTTCCTCTTAAGCCTAGACTTGTCCCATTGGTTGTTTATAATTGCATCTGCTAAGCCATTCACGTAATTTGTCTAGGGCAAATATCCTCATTTAATTATGATAGACCTACACCTGACTGTTCAAAATCATCCATTATCGTAAGCCTTACTACATCAAAACTAAATCCAAATCACATAGCTATCCTAGGAGATCCTTTACTTGGAGACCATAGTGATGATCCAAATTCAAATGCACAACCACTTGATAAAGAGGAAGTTCAAAATATTGATTAGCTTATCATCCCGAATCAAGAAAGGCTAGCAACTACTGAAGTAAATCATGAAAACAATATTTGAGTTGTAGATTATCACATTGATTGTATGATACATATGTAATGTTGTAAATAAGCTCACATTATTGGAAGAAAGATAGGCGTTATATAAGATAAAAAAACAATAATACAAAGTAAAAAACTCAAGAACAAGAAGAAGATTGAGAGGAGGGTATACTTTTATCAAGTGTTTTTCTGTAGGCTCTCTTAGCTATTCTCTGTCTTTTGTACTACTTAATAATACTGAATTAAAAGCCTTTTTATGATAAAGTTTTAGACAATCAAGGAATTAAAATAATATAATTTTTTTTTAATTTGAACAAGAATTATATTCTGTCGATTGAACCAATTGATCGTTTCTTAACCGGTTGATCACGTCAACTTACTTCACCTGGTTGCTTAGTTTCAACTTATTAACTTGTTTTCAATTGGTTAATTGGTTTAACTAATTTCTAGAAATTAATTTATTTTCAACACACATTTGCTTGAGAAAATGCAATAATATACTTAACATACACATATTTGCTTATCTAATAGGGATTCCTTCGTGTAACTAAATGAGCAGTATAAGGTGAAAATAAAGCACCAAGAGAAATTTGATAATATGCTATCAACTGGGATGGATCCAGCTTCAAGGTTCAAAGACTGATATGGCTGAATTAGACCATTGTTTTGCATGTCAAGTGCTCAATTGACACGTGTGGAAATAAAGAAAAACACTAAACACAATCAATATAAAATTCTGTAGGCTACTTGATTTGAAATTTTATTACTTTATATATTTTCTTCAAGTAGTCTTTTTTTTTTTTTCGGTTTATAATTCCTTACATAATTTAAAAAACTAACTCTAACCAATTAAAAAACCCGAAAACAATAAGCTTCACATGATCACCGTATGTTTTCCAGTTGTTTTTCTCTCCTATCATCTATCAACGTATGCAGATGGGCTAACCATTCAAAGCCGATCATTTCCAGCCTGTAGCTACACTCTAACCAAAATGAAAGAATCAATACTCCCTCCCCAAGAACAGTGAAAATCTTTATGCAGGAGCTCAGATTAATTAGTCAGTGCACCTGGCTGCAGAAAAAGATGAGAACTGAACCCGGCATCAGGTAAACCAAACCCCTTGTCAATTATTCACATGATCACCCTTTTATTTTGGTATCTACAGTAAGGATATCCTCAAACCTAAACTTTCACGCATCGAGACCGAATCTGAATCTTATGTTGATATTGCAAGTATTGGACCGAGAATGAGACGCAGCAACCTTAATATATATTGGGCGTTGACTTTGCATTTTTTTTTTATCTACAACAGCAGGACATGCAGGATGTTTCCTGGAAAGAGAGATATGGTGTCATGCTGTCATTTGCGGACTACAATTATTAGAGATGCATAGATTTACAGCGATTATCTTTGAATTTCATTCTTCTTTGGCACGGTCTTTCGAGGTTATTCAATGGATGACCAACATACACAAACCTTGACTTGCATTGTAGGCAACAGCATATGCACTCTTTCATAATAGTCAACCTTGACTAATTAAATTGACACTGCACTGCATTGCTTAACATGGGACTTAAGTTATAACCCTATAAAAATATTTCAATTAGATATTTAAATTTAATGCAGAAACCAACCGTGTATACTTCTTGGGTTATAGAGAAATACCTCTCCTTTTATTTTCAGGGTGCAACGTACGAGAACGATCTTGGTATCTTACAATTATTTTTGAAAAATCTTGTACAAACTCATATTATTTTATTTTTAATTTTTATCATATAAATGGAGATGGTGAGATTTGAACTCGTTATTACTTGGTCATCAAGGCTCTAATACCATACCAAGAAACCATCTTAACCCAATAGCTTAAGCTGTTAAATAAGGTTTCAAAATATAATTTATATTATTCTCTAATAAAGTACAAAAAATTTATATTCAAAATATCCTAATTCAAGACTGGAGCAATCAAGAATCGAGTCAGCACCGAGTAAAAGATAGTACTGTAGTTTACTACTTTACATGAATATTACTTTCAGTGATTTAAATATCCAAATAAAAGTAAGTATATTTTTCTTTTTAAAAATGCTCAACCAAATAAGTTTTATGAGTTTAAAAACAAGAAAATTGAAGATAAAAATAAAAAACTAGAAACAGAAACAGAAACAAAAATCGAAACCGAACAATACCAAACGATCTTCATTCTTTTCATCCTCCCAATTTTTTTTTACATGTTATAACATTGTTTAGTGTTTTTGAGATTGAAACACTAGAGCAAACATTTCTTTTTATAGGTTTGACAAACAATTTTTTTTATAACTGTGTTATCCAAAGGTTTAAATAGATAAATCTTTCAAAAATAAATAAATAAATAGAAGGAAAAGCATCAATTAGAGCTAACTGAGTCCATTATACAACTGTAAAAAGAAAATTCCGTGTAGACCCTCATAGATCAGCCTTTTATCCATCTTTGGGACTTGGGGATCGGTTCCTTCTTTTTGTCGGTTGTGGTGGGGGCACTTAAAACCAGATTTCTTGCAGGCAGGCTTCCTTCGGGGTAATCTTTCGCAAAAAATGAATGGAATGTAACACAAAGATGGTAAAAAATCGTAATTAGAATAAAAAGAAATAAAATAAAGAGTGTCAACTGTTGACTAAACGAGCTCATAATTTAGAAGTGATTGTTTGGATTATCACAATTTGTTTTTCGCCACTGCTTCAAACAATACAGCTGGCCGCTGATCTCCATGAACACTGTTCTAAATTCTTCAGTTTTTAATGTCAAAATGTCAAATCCCACTATCTTATAATGCTTAGTTAACCCGTAAATCGAGAAGTACTAACCAACATCTCAATGGAATCAAATATGAGGGGAAACCCACCTTCAAATCAAGTTCTCCCATTCCTTTCTTTCCTTTCTGTCCATATTTTCTTCATAGAATTGGCAATGGCTCAAAACACAACGTTTATTCCAGTGAATGTAGGTGTGGTTCTTGACTTGGATTATTTGGAAGCAAATATTGCATTGAGTTGCATCAACATGGCCCTCTCAGACTTCTATGCCACTCATGGAGACTACAAAACCAGGATGGTTTTGACCACCAGGGACTCCAAGAAAGATGTTGTTGCTGCAGCTGCTGCAGGTTCTCTCCATTTCTTCTCTCTGACCTTAATTTCAATATCTAGTATCTGTTTGCTCTATTTTCGGTCATATATTGCTTATAATTCCTTTGGACTGATTATTAAAAAAGCTTTGAATTCAGGCCTTAATTATGTTGCATAGTTATAAGTCTCGGCTTAAGGTTTGACCTGATGCAAGGCTTGAGTAGTGGGTCGGCTGAGTCAACTCACTCAAGGTTTCATTTTGTTTTAAGAATGATGTTGTTTTATTATTTTTAAAATGAAATAATATGGTTTTGGTAAAAAAAATCTAGTTTAAGTTGAGAATGATTAGGAGGCTTAACCTAATAGGTTAGCCAACCCTTTCTATATATATGAGTAGGGCAATATACAATAGTAAAGGTGGAGATTACCACATAAGAATATGACTACAATATTTCCTATATAATTACATGCTATAATACGCCCCCTCAAGCTGAGGGTGGAGGATCAACCCGAAGCTTGAATCTAAAAGCAGTAAATGAAGCAGCAGGAAGTGGCTTAGTGAAGACATCGGCAAGTTGATCCTGAGAGGAAATAAAACGAATCTGAATCTCCTTCTTCGCAACTCTATCTCGGACAAAATGATAATCAATCTCAATATGTTTTGTGCGAGCATGAAATATAGGGTTTGCGGACAAATACGTGGCACCAAGGTTGTCACACCAGATAATAGGGGCAGAAGGAGTTGGAATCTGAAGATCCGTTAACAAGTACTGAAGCCAGATAACTTCAGCCGTGCCATCGGCTAAGGCTTTGTACTCAGCTTCCGTCGAAGAACGAGCAACAGTGCGTTGCTTACTCGATTTCCACGAAATTGGCGTCTGACCAAAGAACACAAGATAACCACCTGTAGACTTTCTATCCTCAATACTACCTGCCCAATCTGCATCTGTAAAACCATGTAAAGCAAAGGAAGAGCTGCGAGTAATATGTAAACCATGTGATGCCGTACCACGGAGATAACGCAAGATGCGTTTCACGGCAGCCCAATGGGATTCTGTAGGAGCATGCATAAATTGACAGACCCGGTTAACAGCAAAGCAAATATCCGGGCGTGTGAAAGTGAGATATTGGAGAGCACCAACAAGTTGCCGAAAACGAGTAGCATCAGGAAACAATGGATCCGACATAATGGTGGCTTTGGATGCCGAAATAGGAGTATCAACTGGTTTACAGGATAACATACCAGCTCGTGTGAGGATATCAAGTGTATATTTATGTTGACAAAGCATAAGTCCTAGACTAGTACACTGTACTTCAATACCCAAGAAATAATGAACATCACCCAAATCCCGAAGTTTAAATTCTGAGCTCAGTAGCTGAATGAGTCGTTGTAGCAGAGTTCCATTATTACCCGTAAGCAGAATATCATCAACATAAACCAAAAGATAACAAATATCACTACCAACCGAGAAGATAAACAATGAGGTATCCACTTTAGAAGCACGGAAACCAATGGATAATAGAAAATCATTCAGACGAGTGTACCAAGCCCGCGGAGCCTGTTTTAACCCATATAGAGATTTATGCAATCGACATACATGACCTGGGAGTGCAGAATCAACAAAACCTGGAGGTTGTTTCATGTAAACCTCTTCATCAAGGACTCCATTTAGAAATGCATTATGAATGTCAAGCTGATGAATTTTCCAACCACTCGAAACTGCAATGGAGAACACTAAGCGGACTGTCGCCTGTTTGATAACAGGACTAAAAGTTTCTGAGTAATCAATACCTTCTTGCTGAGTGAAGCCCCTAGCAACCAGGCGCGCCTTATACCTCTCAATGCTACCATCAGATCTGCGTTTAATTTTGTAGACCCATCGGCTACCAACAACATTCATGGACGGATGAGATGGCACTAAAGTCCATGTTCTGTTTGCGAGTAAGGCCTGAATTTCCTCTTGCATAGCATTATGCCACGCCTCATATCTGTTAGCATCAGGAAAAATAAGTGGCTCATGCGAGGGAGGAGAAGTTACCCGACTGAAAGAAGCAGCAGAGGTGGCTGCCGTGGTGGTGATCAGCGCTGTCTTGGGCTGTCTCGGACGAAGAACCATGGGGTGTTTAGGAGCAGCGGGACATGGAGTAGCAGCACCTGTACCTGGAATGTGCTGAAGAGGATAAGAGGAGAGATCAACACAAAGTTGCAGACCAGGAGGTGAAGCCGGGGAGGTGCGGGGTTGTGCCGCAACTGAATCCTGCAAGTCAGAACCTGTTCCTGCACAATAATCATTGGAAAGACAAGCACGTGGTGATAGTATGGCTGTGTGGGGTGGTGAGGCAGGGTCGGCTAAATCAACGGGTAGGGGAGCAAGCTGGGGGGTTGCGGCAGGGGGCAAAGGTGGGTTGTGTGTTTTGTCGAGTTGGGAAGGAAGAGGCTGAAAACAGGAAGGGGGTTGCAGTGATGGAAGATAGGTAGGTGGAGTGGGGGGAACCGGGGTTGTTGTTACCTGTTCAGACTTTTGAAAAGGAAAGACACATTCATGAAAACGAACATGACGGGAGACATAGACACGACCAGACTCTAAATCAAGACACCGATAACCAAGATGAGACGAGCTATAGCCTAAAAACACACAAGGAGAAGACCGAAAATCTAATTTATGAGCATGATATGGACGTAAAAATGGAAAACAAAGACACCCAAAAGTGCGTAGAAAATTATAATCAGGAGTGCGATGAAACAGACACGCAAAAGGAGATTGATTTTGAAGAACAGGAGTAGGCATGCGATTAATAAGATAGACTGATGATTCCATAGCATAGTTCCAAAAACGCAATGGTGCATTACACTGGCCTGAAAACGTTGAAACGTGGAAAATACATCAGATTTCGCAACAAGCGGATAATACCAGATATATTTAGTGTGCGCATCAACAAATATAACAAAATAACAAAAACCATCAGAAGAAAACATTGGAGCAGAATCAGTTAGAGTTGCAAGATCAGGCGTCACATGTTGATTCGCGCCGGTGTCGGGAAACCAAGTCGTTGCAGCAGAATCATTCGCAACAGCAAGGTGAGCAGAGGGCTGCTGTGTGCTGCTGCGAAACTGATAGCATTGAAGAGCTGAATGGCCAGGAGTGGAACATAATTGGCAGCGCACATGTCCAGACCACTGCCCCTGATTTGGCCGAAAATCTGCAGCAGAGGTGCGCCTATTCTGCCACTGATTTTGCCTCCAATCTGCAGCGGAGTGACCTCTGTTTGGGGCCTGAAATCGGTTGGTGTTTGAGCGCCAATTACCTCTAGAACGTCCCCTGTTTCGGCTGTGATTAGTCATGGCATAATAAGCAGAATTCGGAGGTGTTGGCAGCAATGGTGGCTGCTGCGGCAGAGAAGAAGAAGACAGCAGTGATGAAGAGGATGAACCGACAGCCATGGAGTGAAAGGAGTTTTTGTGCAAAAACTCGTGGGTAAGGAGATGGCTATGAAGATCAGCATACGATAGCGGTTCAGCCTTGGTTATGAGACTAGTTACCAAGTCTTTGAACTCACCGCGAAGTCCACGAAACACATAGAGATTGAAATCTTCAAGGGACATTGGGCGGACCAGCAGCAGCCAATTCGTCAAATAACGATTTGGCTCGCTGCATATACATACTAACCGATGCATCACCTTGCCGAAGGTCTTGAAAGGAGCCATGTAGTTGCATGATCCGAGAATTAGATGGAGAGGCAAGTGCCTTCTCAAGCGTGCGCCAAACACAATGTGAAGTAGAACAATCGACTACAAGATGCAGCACATCCACGGAAAGAGAGGAGAGTAGAGCACTCAAAATAAGTTGATCTTGTTGCTTCCAACGAAGAAAAGAGGGGCTGATGGCAGAAGAAGAATCAGCTGAAGCATCAATCATATGAGATGGAGGACACGGCAAGGAGCCGTCACCAAACTGAAAAACACCTTGACCAAGGAGATATGGCTTCATCTGCATCTCCAATAAAGATAATTTGTGTTCGTAAGTTTCAACGACACAACATGGTGGGTGTTTGATAAAGGAAACCATTGTAGATTGTGTTCCCATAAGAGGCAGAGGAACGGCAGAGCCAGCAGCAGGAAGAGGGCTGGCCGGTGATGATGCATCACCGGTGGAGGGGGAGATTGGATCAACGGCAGCAGGAGGAGAGTCCATGGGGAAGAAAATTAGGGCCGGCTGCAAAGAGAGAAAATATTAGGAGGCTCTGATACCAAGTTGAGAATGATTAGGAGGCTTAACCTAATAGGTTAGCCAACCCTTTCTATATATATGAGTAGGGCAATATACAATAGTAAAGGTGGAGATTACCACATAAGAATATGACTACAATATTTCCTATATAATTACATGCTATAATAGTTTAAAATAAAACCTAGTTTAAAGTGAATTTTGGATCAACAAGTCACCAGGTTGAGACTCTCTAGACGGGCAATGTTTTATAACTATTATTATGATTTGCAGTGTTATTATATTCTGCTGGGAATGCAGTCCCTAGGGGTCATGAACGCATAATATATGATTAGTCTTGGTATTATAATGAGTATGTCATCTGCCAAATATATGTATTCTCTGGGCGCATAAGAAATTGTTTTTCTATTTTTTTTATAACTGAGAAAGGATGCATAAAATAGATAAAAAAAATAAAAAAAATTAGAGTTTCACTAGATGTCTGAAGTTGAAGAAATTTTTTTTACTACATGGACCAAGCTGTTCAAAGCCAAGACAGATGATAAAGAGATAGAGGAATTTAGAGAGAGAGAGCTACATCAGATTTGCCAAAAACTCCAGTACTCCTAGTCCTGAGCCAGATTGAGTTTTTGATTAGATCATCAGGTTATTTAGCTTATCTAACTTAGTTGAGCTTCTTCTTCTTCTTTTTTTTTTTTTTTTTTTTTTTCTAATAATCGAGATATTATTGATGAAACTAGTTTACTACATTAAAGCTATCGTAAAACTAGAATTCAAAAAATATGTAGCCTAGTGTCACATGCAAAGAGGCAAAATATATAGTCATGATCTGCCCATCTTTACAAGTCAACCGCATAAATCTAGCTACCAGCTGGAGATAAAAAAAAAGGCAGAAACAAGAGAAATTTTAATGATTGCTTGCTATGATTTACTGTTAGTAGGGTACTCAATCTGTCTACTTGTTAGTGATGAGTTACTTCTTTAGAGAACCTTGATTTCGATTTTTCTCTAGTCCTTTTCATATAAAAGATATGATTTATTGGTTGGATTACCAACATATTCTTGATATGAGTATGCATAAATCTATTCCATTAATCTCTAATCATTAAAAATAAAAATGCTAAGTCGATCCTTTTGTTCTCGATCACCTTTGTAAATCGCAGCCTTGGACTTGATAAAGAATGTGGAAGTGCAAGCAATCTTGGGGCCGACAACGTCAATGCAATCTAATTTTGTTATTGGTCTAGGAGAAAAAGCTCAAGTGCCCATCATATCATTTTCTGCATCAAGTGATTCTCTTACTTCCACCAGGAGTCCCTAATTTTTTCGAGCTACACAAAATGACTCAAGTCAAGTCAATGGCATTGGAGCATTAGTTCAAGCCTTTGGATGGAAAGAAGCAGTACCTATCTACATGGACAACGAATATGGAGAGGGAGTTATACCTTACTTAACTGATGCTTTGCAAGCAGTTGAGGCTCATGTACCCTACCGGAGTGTCATTTCTCCATCGGCCACTGATGATCAAATTGCTGAGGAGCTTTACAAGTTGATGACAATGCAAACAAGAGTTTTCATTGTGCACATGTTTGCCTCTCTTGGCGCTCGGCTTTTTGTCAAAGCTAAAGAGATTGGGATGATGAGTAAAGGCTACGTTTGGATCATGACCGATGGATCGACTGTAGGTCTCTCAACCTCACCAGATCCTTCTGTCATTGATTCAATGCAAGGGGTATTGGGTATTAAACCTTATATTCCGAAAACAACGAAGCTAGGAAATTTTCGGTTACGGTGGAAAAGGAAATTCCAACAAGATAATGCAGACATGGTTGATGCTGAGTTAAACATTTATGCACTACAAGCCTACGATGCTACTGTAGCATTGGCCATGGCAATTGAGAAAGCTGGTGCAACAAACTTAGGCTTTCGAGAGGCAAATGTTTCTAACACTTCAGTAACTGATCTTGAAAATCTGGGAATCTCTCAAATGGTCCAAACCTCCTCCGAGCATTATCAAACACTAGTTTTAAAGGCCTAACTGGAGATTTCTTCTTCATTAATGGACAGTTACAACCATCGGCTTTTGAAATAGTTAATATGAATGGAAATGGAGAAAGGAGGATAGGATTTTGGATGCCGAGAATGGGACTCGCAAAAACCCTTAACTTGATAGCAAATACCACTGGTACTTATTCTACTTCCAAGTCCAGTCTGGCACCTGTTATATGGGCAGGGGATTCAACTTCTATTCCCAAGGGCTGGGAGATTCCGACAAATGGGAAGAAGTTGCGGATAGGAGTACCGAGTTCAAGCAATTTCGGTCAATTTGTGAAGGATACAACAGATCTCAATTCCAATATGACAACAGTCACTGGATACTGCATAGCTATATTCGAAGCTGCAGTTGACGCATTACCTTATGCCATAACTTATGAGTACATCCCCTTTGTCAGGCCTGATGGGAAGTCTGCTGGAACTTACAATGATCTGGTCTATCAAGTGTATTTAAAGGTAAAACCCCTCTCATGTTTCTATATTATGCTTCATCACATTAGCACCATTCCTATAGGTAACGCATTACTGTAAACAGACTTACGACGCTGTGGTCGGAGATACAACTATCATAGCCAACAGGTCCAAGTACGTGGATTTTACATTGCCTTACACGGAAAGTGGCGTCTCCATTATCGTTCCAATCAAAGACAGCAGAAACAAAAATGGTTGGGTTTTCTTGAAGCCTTTGACTTGGGACCTTTGGGTCACAAGCTTTTGTTTCTTTGTTTTCATTGGACTTGTGGTCTGGGTTCTTGAACACGGAATAAATGAAGATTTTCAAGGGCCACTTTCGCATCAAATAGGCACTAGCTTCTGGTTTTCTTTCTCAACCATGGTTTTTGCTCACAGTAATTTCGCTTCACCTTCTGAGTTTATAGTTCTCAAAGCACTTCAATCTCAAACACTGACTTGATGTTTATGATACCTATGTTCTTTATGTTACAGGGGAGAGGGTGGTTAGCAATTTGGCTAGAATAGTTGTAACCATGTGGTGTTTTGTTGTCCTCATTCTTACTCAAAGCTACACTGCCAGCCTAAGTAGCTTGCTTACCGTTCAGCAGCTCCAGCCTACAGTTACTAGTGTTGATGAGCTCATTAAAAAGGGGGAGTTTGTGGGATACCAGCAGAACTCTTTTGTGTTGGGAATCCTGAAAAGCTTGGGTTTTGATGACTCGAGGCTTGTGGCTTATAATACTCCAGAAGAATGCGACGAGCTTTTTTCCAGAGGTAGTGGAAATGGTGGTATTGCTGCCGCATTTGATGAAGTGCCATATATGAAATTCTTTCTATCTATGTATTGCTCGAAATATACAATAATTGAACCTGCATTTAAAACAGGCGGTTTCGGGTTTGTAAGATCACTTCTCTTCCTTCCTCCTGCTCTTCTTGTTTCTGTCTGATATATCATTCGTGTACGTATGAGCTCACAAAATTTATCATGTGGGATCATTCTTTTTTGCGTTTCAGGTCTTCCCTAAAGGTTCTCCTCTTGTAGCTGATGTATCAAGGGCAGTTCTAAATGTGACCGAAGGAGATAAGATGAAGGAAATTGAGGATGCATGGCTTGGCACACAAAGCAGTTGCCAAGAATCCAGCACCTCAGTTTCATCTAATAGCCTTAGTCTCAAGAGTTTTTGGGGATTATTTCTTATTACTGGCATTGCTTCAATTTCAGCTCTCATGATCTTCACAACCATATTTGTTTACGAGCACAGAGCAGTACTCTTGCAGCCGTCTGATTTAAGAGCAACAACATGGAGCAGAGTTCTTGTTTTGTTCAGAATCTTCATTCAAATGGACTTAACATCCAGTAGAAGTGAACTGAATCCGATCCACATAGCTATCCCTGGAAATCTTCCGCCGGCAGACAATGATGATGATCAAGATCCAAATGCACAACAACCCGATCAAGAGGAAGTACAAAATATCAATCAGCTTGTCGTCCCAAATCAAGAATGATCTGTTTGAAGGAGTGATAGAAGATAATCTTAAAAAAGCAAAACTTAAGAACAAGAAAAATACGAGAGAAATGATGTTTTTGCTTTAAGTGTTTTCTGGAAGATACATTCTTATTCTCTTTTGTATTACATCTCTTATGTTCTAATTACAAAATTATTTATAGGCATAAAATTTTAGATAATCAAGGAATTAATTTAACAAAAGAAAAACCTAAACTAATAAGGAAAAATATTCTGCCGACTTAACTGATTGACAATTTCTAAACTGATCGATCAATTTATTTAACTCAACCGGTTGACCGGTTCCTTTATTTTTCAGAAAAATCAAAATTTGGTTTACTTTCAACATCCCTTCTTAAACTTGATTTCTTTATAACTCCCAACATATCTCTTGTCTTAGCAAAAACATCATGTTTGAGTGGCTTCGTGAAAATGTTTGCGACTTGATCTTGGGTCTTCACATACTTGACTTTAACTTTCTTGTTTGTTATGTAATCTCGTAGTAATGAAATCTTGTGTCAATATGTGTACTTTTATCATGAAAAATAGGATTTTTTACTAAAGCAATGGTTGATGAGTTGTCCACATAAATTTTTGTAGGCTTCTCTCATGGCATTCACAACTTTTTCAACAATTTTCTTAGCCGTATAAAATGACAGACACATGCTGTAATAACTATATATTCAGCTTTACAAGTTTATAATATGACTATAGGTTGCTTCTTTGAACTCTATGTAAATGTTGTGTCTCCTATGTAGAAAACAGAATATGTAGTGCTCTTTCTATCATATATATATTCAGCTTTACAAGTTTATAATATGACTATAGGTTGCTTCTTTGAACTCTATGTAAATGTTGTGTCTCCTATGTAGAAAACAGAATATGTAGTGCTCTTTCTATCATACATATCTCCAGTCCAATCACTATCACTATAACCCATAAGTTCAAAATTGTTAGAATATCCATAGAACAAGCCAATAAACAGTACCTTTGATATACCGAAGGATTCAATTTAATGCTTTTGAAATGTGTTATAGTTGGTCTCTCCATGAATCTGCTCACAAATCCTACTCCAAAGAGAATATCTAGATGAGTGCAAATCAAGTATCTCAAACTCCTAACTAGGCTCTTAAATGTTGTGAAGTTTATCTTCTCTTATTTATAATTTTTTGACATCTTCATTCCACACTCAACTAGAGTATTCACTTTTAGACAATTCTTCATTTTAATTTTTTTGAGAATCTCTTTTGTAAACTTCTCTTTGTCGCACGTCGGAAAATCCACGCGCGACATCGGCTGGTGATTTTTCTCGTATGTTATTGCGTTTGCTTGAATCGGTTCGTTGGGAGTCGCGACCTAGTAATTCATGGAGGGCTACTAGAAAACCTGATGTACTGGTCTTGTCAGAGATTCGAGGGTAAGGGACTGGTTGTGGTTAGGGAAGGTATTAGCACCCCTAACGCACCCTACCTGAGATAAGCTGCTTCGTAGCTTTGACGTGTTAAAGAAATTTTAATAATTGTCTTTTCATCGGAAATTAGAAATATCACTTACGTATAAGTTAATAATTCTTAACCGTGATCCGATCAAAATATTAAATTCTTCTTTAATATATTCGCAATTTTATCATTAAAAAAATATATACAAATAAATAAAACAAAATACAAGCACACACATGCACTTTCACTATTTTATTTTTGTTTCTTTTCTTTTTCTTTTTCTTTTCTTTTCTTTTCTTTTCTTTTACATCCATATTTACAAAATACAAATAAAAATTCAATACTAAATAAAAAAAATTACATCAAACAAAAATTACATTAAAATTACAACGCAGGAACACCTTCTGCACCACTGAAACAGTGCTGGGAGCATTTTCAGGGCAACTGAACGGTGGTGGCGCGTCTGCTCCACGCGCCGCCGGAAAAAAAACAACGCAGCAGGGGAGATCCTCCCTTCTTCCTCGCCGGTGGTGAATACTACCTTTACCTGCAACAAGAAACGCAAAAAAAAGGGCCACAAACAGTTGATTTTAGATTTTATTTCTGTTTTCTTTAAATCTGCTTCGGTTTTTTTCTTTTTATCAGATCAGCTTCTCCTTTTCTTCTTCTCGGTTTTGGATCTGTTTCTTCTACAGATCGGTCTGTTATGGGTTTCTTCTTCTTCTCCGATGGCAGATCGGTCGTGGAGGAGGAGCTGTCGGTGGTCGCTGGGTTTCGTCTTCTTCTCCTCTGCTTCGGGTGGCAGATCGGGCGGTTGCTCCGTGGCTGCTGAAGCTGTTGTTCGGTGGCCGGTTGAAGGCAGTGGAGCGGGCGAAAGTGTTTCCCCGGCGCTGCTGTTCGGCTGTCGCTGAGGAAGGAAACCGAAGGGGAAGCAGCCGTGGCTGAGGAGGGTGAGGGGGAGTGAGCGGCTGTGCAAGGGCTGAGCCCTTGACTGGCGAAAAGAAAGAAAAAATCTGATGAGTGAGGGGGTGGCGGCCGGTTCTCCTGAGGGAGAAGAAAAGGATGGTGGTCGGCTGAAAGAAGAAGAGCTTGTGTCTGTTTTGGGAGAGGATGAAAGTCAGATCGGGTTGCTGCTGTTTTGGTGGAGGTTCAAATGGCTGGGAAAAAAATCACAAACAGTGGGGGGCGCCGGCTGCTGCCTTTGGGTAGAGATGGATTTTAGGGTTAGGTTTCCCTCTTTTTTGTATTTTTCTGATGTATTAAAATTGCCCCCCCTTTTAAAATTCAGTGTAGCATTGTATTTATAGGAAAAGTTTTGCTAGGTTTTCAAACTAGTCCCTCAACTTTTTCTTTCCTTCTCTTTTCCTCTTTTTTTTTTTTTGTAAATTTTGATTTTTTTTTTTGTATTTTTTGAAAACGAGCAATATCAACGTCGACTCGATGAGGAAAATCAATTATTTTTAAAAATGGCGCGTGAAAAGTCGAACGCGTTCCGAAAAACCTTTGAAAATTTAAATTCTTTTTTTTTTGACGACGTTGAAAATGCTAAAACGATGCAAATATATTAAAAACTTATTTTTTGGATTTTTGTTGTTTTTTGCTATTTTTGGATTTTTTCGAAAATTTTATAAAAATATGGGTTAAAAATTGGGTAGCAACAGTTGCCCCCTCTTTATAATGCTTACGAAGCAAAACTCCTCAAAATTTTGCATAGTAAGCTTTGTAAAGAAAACAAAAGGAAAATGATTTCATTATCTTGGGCGACCTGCCCACACATTCATACTGATCTATTTTCACGGGCGACCTGCCCACACATACTCAAAGTGGTCTATTTTCAGGGGCGACCGGCCCACACATACTCACTCTGGTCTATTTTCACGGGCGACCGGCCCACACTCTCACACTGGTCTATTTTCACGGGCGACCTGCCCTTTTAATTGGGTTTACCTGAGATCCCATCTGGCGATCTAACAAGAACAAAAGTTGGTGTGTAGCTCGGTTAAACTAAAATCCCATCTAGCGATTCCCTTTAACCAGAGCCAAGGTCTGTGTGGTTAGACTGAACTGAGATCCCTTCGCCGATCCCCTTCAACCAGAACCAAAATCCTTTGCAATTAGGTTAAACTGAGTTCCCTTCACCGATCCCCTTTAACCATAACCAAGGTCTGTGTGGTTAGACTGAATTGAGATCCCTTCGCCGATCCCCTTCAACCAGAACCAAAATCCTTTCCAATTAGGTTAAACTGAGATCACTTCGCCGATCCCCTTTAACCATAACCAAGGAATGTGTGTAGCTCGGTCAACCTGAAACCCCATCTGGCGATTCCCTTTAACCAAAGCTACATGAGATCCCATCTGGCGACCTCATTCAACTGGAACAAAAGAATGTGTAAAAAGTGGTCTCATTATAATGGGTGACCTACCCAAGTGGAAAGGAGGAAGAGTGGTCTCATTCTTATGGGTGACCTACCCAGGGGAAAAAAATATGAAGTGTGGTCTCATTGTAATGGGTGACCTACCCAGATGGACAAAATGTGATGAAGTGGTCTCATTGTGATGGGCGACCTACCCAAATAGAAAGAATGTGAAGTGCGGTCTCATTGTAATGGGTGACCTACCCAAAAAATGGAAAAAATATAAAGTGTGGTCTCATTGTAATGAAGGAAGATGGAAGATGTGGTTTGACAAGTGTGAAAAATAGGACTTACCTGGCGAAATCTTTGAGGGGATGACAGAAGAAGGGCTGGAAAACTTGGTGCTTCCTGATAATTCCCTATCATAGGATTTGACAACTCGGTGTTTCTTGACTGCAAGAGTTGAAAACTCGAGGCTTCCCGATTGCAAGGTTGATCTCTTCATTTCTTTGGGATTTTCCTAATGGCAGGGTTCATCCCATCGTCCTTTTATTCCATGATCAAAATCGATTCTTTATTATCATCACCACAATGCTTCTTTCTTTTTCCAACATCTTGCTGGACCTCATTAAGGATTTTCCTGTAACAATTCAAAAATATGTGCAAATGGTTTTTTTTTTTTTTGAGGTTAGATGATATGCATGCATCCTTACCTGATTTGAAATATAGGTCCCCCCCTCTTTGATGCTCCATCGTCATAGGGTGCCCTTTTTTGTATCCCAAAGCTTCCTTTGTTCTTCCGATGCATTGGCTCATTCATGTGCTAGCCATCCACTCAGCTGTAAATGTAATGCCCATCCCGGGCTGTCTTCGACAATTACTGCTTGCCTCGTTCATCAAGCTTGACCCTGCCCACAAGTGTGGTACTGTTTGATTCATCATGAAGGATTTTCTCTCCTAGCTTCTTCTGAGAATTATCCTCTGATTGATTGTGTGCATCATGCCAATACCCATCAAGATTGTTAATCAGTCATGAACCTGCCTCTAGTTGAAATAGTACTCTTCAAGTACATGTTATCATCAACCTTCTTGGAACTCATTCAGTCATCCAATCATGCATCTCATAGCTTGCAGTACAAAGGCTCATGGTTGTATGCTCAATGTTCTTCTCAATCGATTCCCTTCAACTCTTCTAATCAGATTTGTGAAAAGAAATGTCTCAGCCTCATCAATGATGCTGCTTTTATCACTCATACTCATGCGGTGAAGCGCTCATCTGGCTTCAAAACAAATTGTCCCACAGTCAGTCTTCGAGGTGGGTGCCTTTCCGACATTCATTCAATGCAGTTGTGTGATAACATCTGTCGATAACCATGTTTTAAAGGATGACAATATGAGATTGTCCTTCAAGTGCAGCATTGTTCCACAGTCAGTCTTGGTGGTGTGCATCTTTTCAACATTCAATTACATTCATCTGTGTATCTTCATCGATTGCTAGCCATGTTTCAAAAGATGATGATAAGAAAGTGTCCTTCAGGTACATCTTTGTTTCTCCATTGCTGATAGGGTTCCCTAGAGCATGGGCCATTTTGGAATGACATTGCCCCCAGTATGATCTGAATGTGCTCGTTCATTGATTATCTGTCTTTGAACATCATTGTCTTCAGTTCACTGATTCATCATTTAATCATTGCCTCATAGCTGATCTGAGCATTGCTTGTTTTTCCTTTTCAAGGTCTACTGTATTGCCCCCAGCTGCTCAACTTTTCAAGGAGTGTCGAGGACTTCAATGTCATTTCTATCAACGATTTTGCATACTCAATCGATGTTCTTCTGTGTTTGATAATCTTCCTTGTTCTGGAATCAACTCTCATATTTCAAAGATCATGTCTATTCAAAGTCTAGTTTGTTGAAATGAAATCAGAGATGTCCTTTTTGAAAATCTTTTGAAAATCAAGCTTTTTGATCAAAGACCCAACACACGTTATTCGAAATACACAGTCCTTTGATTGTCATGCATTTTAAAAATAGAAATTGACCCAATGTAGGATTAAAATGGCTTTTTCCATGGTTCTTTGTATCAATTTGAATCCTTGATATTAGGTATATCATTTGATAGTCTATGATGAGGTGACCTTTGCGTGAATTTCAAACGCAAGGCACCCAAGTCAACACTTAGGCTTTATCAAGAAAGGTTATTTCTTTTCTTAGCACTTGTTTTATCAGCATGCATAATAACCAATAGCTTAATTCATGAAGTCACGACCCTTATGGGAAAGCTCTTCAAGTTTTGAGAGCGCCATTTATCGGTTCAAATTGCTTGTTTGATTAAAAAGGGCTTTTAAAAGCACGTAATGCAGCTATGGTTCATGGCTATGAAAGAAAGGAATTTCACAGGCTCAAATGGTGTTTGAGGGTTTCAAAGACCCAGGATCAACATCAACTATTCATCAACTCTTTTCTATTGTTGTCTTTGTAGAGGAAACGACATATAACCTTGTTAACCTCAAAGTTCAGACTTTTCTTAACATAAGTTATAATGCAAATCCACCTTTCCTTGATGAATAACCAACCTTAATCATCTGATAACATCAGAGGCTTTATAATGGACATCAAAAGTCACGTTTATAGCTTAGTCTTTTTTCTAGTATTGACTTTTGTTGTGTCCTTCCTTGATTGAATTTTCTTTTGCTTTTCATAGACATGATAGGCGTTCTCCATCCTTTATCTTTGACTTGTATTTAAGTGAAGGCAATTTCAACTTCCTTTTTTCATTCTTTTTTTTTTTCATAGCCTTCCTCAAAACTTTCTTATATGCCCCCAGTCTATGTGTCTTCTTCTAGCTCTCTCTCAATCATTGGACTTTTGTTCTAAGCCTTCCTCTTTATCCATTAATCATATCAATGTCTTCAAAATATCTCTCATCTGCCCCCAATATGGCATGTGATCCTAGTCAGGGTTTTCATGAAAAGAATATTCTATTTAGCTCAAAATGGGACTACAAGGGATATAATTTTTAGAAAGTGAAGGGATATCAAAGATGGCCTTTTCTCATTTCAAGCAAGGTCGGTTAGAACCGATAAATTTTGACCCCATCCAGTGTAAAGATTTGGACTTGTAAGAATCATGATGCACGAGTCCATAACCACCGAATCCACTACATGTCATTATGCATACTGCTAAAACTTAGCTATATGATGTGTGGTTCAGTTTCAGGAGGTATGAGTT
The DNA here is from genome assembly GCA_018804465.1 of Populus tomentosa. Taxonomy (NCBI): domain Eukaryota; kingdom Viridiplantae; phylum Streptophyta; class Magnoliopsida; order Malpighiales; family Salicaceae; genus Populus; species Populus tomentosa. The sequence continues at coordinate 1,008,239 of CM032003.1, read as the reverse complement.
CAAAATTGTTTAGTCACCTCATGTTATTTTCAAGCATAGAGTCATTTCTGTAATCAAAACACTTTTAATCTTCCGGATTGATTAACCTTTATCGCATGTTGGAGTTTGAACAAAATATTTTGTCAGAATAAAATGCTAAACATCTGTTGATTTCAAAACAACAAAGAGACAAAAGCAAGGCATGTTTCGTTGAAGGATGAGATGTGATCCCAAAACAAAATGCAAAATTCCAAAACAATATGATTGATTTTTCATCACCATTCTTGAATCAGCTTTTCTGGCAATATCTGTGTTTTGCCAAGCACTTTTGATCACCATGTCATTCTAAAGATGTTCGGGGGGCAATATAGCCAATGACACCCTCCTTCACCGACACCACTTGTCTCTTGCTCACCAACTTTCAGACTTAATTCTTGCAATTCTTGAAACTATTCACTTGAAATGGTTGAGGACCCCACCAATGACATCATATCTCTTATTTGGATTATACCACCCAGAAATTAGTGGTTGCATGGGATTTGTCGGAGTCAAGAAAAATTCTGGAATCTGGCAGATATTGGTCGACAAACTTAAGTGGCAGAGGAATGTCCCATCTTGGCAAAGACATTTGAGTAATTGATGCTATCGTGAGACCTGGCTATACCACATAATTAAGGGTTCATACCGTCAAAGGCATCTCCTGATTCACCTCTCATCATTGTTCTAGAATCCATGGCAGATCCTTCAATCTTTCTCTCTTCATAGCTTGTTCAATTCTTTGGCAAATCCTCACAACATTATTTCAATCTTCCAATGTTGCTATGGTTGGTTGAGGATTGTTAGAAAACTTTCTAACAGCTTGGTAATCTTGGCAGCGCCCAAAAACTTGTAGTATCGCCACTACCAACACGTGGAATCATGCCTTATCTCTTCTATGAGAGAAAATGATGAACATGAATCTCCTCTATTTCTTCTTCGATTCCTCTCGAACGGTGCAGCAAACAAGCACCAATAGAGGGAGTTCTGCTTTGTTGAAGTTTCAGTCTTCTTCATGTTTTTTCAGTCTAGGCATGTCTCTTCTCTCTACTTTTGTGTTTTAATACTGACACTGTTGGAGGAAAATCATAGATGATCTGAAACTACTGTATTCCTTCTTGGATTTTCCACTTGCGGATCCACAAAAAGATTCCTGCCGAGAGAGCTCTGCTATGTTGAAGTTTGATGTCTGCTCATATTTTTCGGACTAGGTCTAGCTCTTCAACCTGCTACAGTTTCTTCGTGCTGAAACTGATGAGAGAAATATTTGTAGCATATGCAATTAGTAAATCTCCTCTTGCACTCTCAAGTTGCAGCATCATAAACAGATTTTTGTAGAGAGAGCTCTGCCATGTTGAAGTTCGACGACTACTCATATTTTCATATCAGGCTTGACTCCTTTGCCTACTACAATGTTTTGCTTATGCCACTGGTGGGAAAAAAAGTTTCAAAGCATATGAAATTAATACATCCCCTTTTGCATTTCCCATTTGGCAGATCCACAAATAAATCTTTACAGAGAGAGCTCTGCCACGTAGAAGTTCAGTGTCTAATCATGGTTTTCAGACCAACATCTTGTGCTGCTGAAATGGAATTGAGCTCATAATTGGGGTAGCTTCAAAGAAGACTAATGCACCATGTATAGGAGACCGGTAGTTGTTTGGTTCCATTAGATGATGTGGAGGCGATGAACATCTAACAGTGCAACTGGACAAGAACCAGAGTTGTCATTAGTTGATGACTGAAGGCATTGTTGCTGTTGTTCATGATGGAAAAGGAGAGATACAGCTTCAATTGGACGTGAACAAGCAGTGTTCCCACAGAAGACTATGCAGACACTCTCTTTCCATTTGCTACTCAACACTTGTTCGAGCAGATCTGAGTCCAGCTACTTCACCTTTGATGCTCTCAACCTTAATCTGATAGCCTCTATCTGACTCCTTTGTTCACTTCCCTCATCTTTCTTCAATCACGTGCAGCATAGCTTGTACATGGGACCTACCTTTCAACCCGGTACATGCATGATAAATGTATGAACATGTAATCTATATGATGAACTCGCCCTCGAGGGGTGACAATATGGTCGTAACTCTTGTATGATGGAACAAGAATCGTGATTTTTGCCCAAACTCTATAGTGAAAATTTTCGGAGTGATGGCCAATGTGTCACCCACAAGTCTTGAGTTCAAGATGCTTCAAGAAGGGTTTGCCCTTATGCAAATAACGATAGCACATACAACCTAAGGACAAGTTCTATTCATTATGTGAACATGGGTAGGTTTTCTATCTGGTCTCAAAAGGGTCTCATATCTGCCCAGTGACGTTCTTCGTAAAGACAGTGTGGGGGCGTTGCAAGGAATAGTTAAGGCACGTATACCTACCATTACCAAGCAGGCACTCAGATATGAGTTGGGTGTTTCACGCATCTGAACCCTGACCAGTAGTCTTAGGGCAGATCGCTAGTTCCCCACGTAACCTAGAAGTTTGTGTGTGCTTTCAAAAATAAATACAGGTGATGCATGAGACAATTCTATAAAATGCATGGAAATAAATATTAACAAAAAAGATAAAAATGCAAAAACTTGAACACATCAAATACACAAAGCTTAGTCCAATAATGTCAGAAACAGTACCTTCCCCAGTGGAGTCGCCATTCTGTCGCACGTCGGAAAATCCGCGCGCGACATCGGCTGGCAATTTTTCTCGTATGTTATTGCGTTTGCTTGAATCGGTTCGTTGGGAGTCGCGACCTAGTAATTCATGGAGGGCTACTAGGAAACCTGATGTACTGGTCTTGTCAGAGATTCGCGGGTAAGGGACTGGTTATGGTTAGGGAAGGTATTAGCAGCCCTAACGCACCCTATCTGAGATAAGCTGCTTCGTAGCTTTGACGTGTTAAAGAAGTTTTAATAATTGTCTTTTCATCGGAAATTAGAAATATCACTTACGTATAAGTTAATAATTCTTAACCGTGATCCGATCAAAATATTAAATTCTTCTTTAATATATTCGCAATTTTATCATTAAAAATATATATACAAATAAATAAAACAAAATACAAGCACACACATGCATTTTCACTATTTTATTTTTGTTTCTTTTCTTTTCTTTTTCTTTTCTTTTCTTTTCTTTTACATCCATATTTACAAAATACAAATAAAAATTCAATACTAAATAAAAAAAATTACATCAAACAAAAATTACATTAAAATTACAATAACAGCCCTAAAACAATCTGGAATTCATAAGAACACCTTCTGCACCACTGAAACAGTGCTGGGAGCATTTTCAGGGCAACTGAACGGTGGTGGCGCGTCTGCTCCACGCGTCGTCGGAAAAAAAACAACGCAGCAGGGGAGATCCTCCCTTCTTCCTCGCCGGCGGTGAATACTACCTTTACCTGCAACAAGAAACGCAAAAAAAAGGGCCACAAACAGTTGATTTTAGATTTTATTTCCGTTTTCTTTAAATCTGCTTCGGTTTTTTCTTTTTATTAGATCAGCTTCTCCTTTTCTTCTTCTCGGTTTTGGATCTGTTTCTTCTACAGATCGGTCTGTTATGGGTTTCTTCTTCTTCTCCGATGGCAGATCGGTCGTGGAGGAGGAGCTGTCGGTGGTCGCTGGGTTTCGTCTTCTTCTCCTCTGCTTCGGGTGGCAGATCGGGCGGTTGCTCCGTGGCTGCTGAAGCTGTTGTTCGGTGGCCGGTTGAAGGCAGTGGAGCGGGCGAAAGTGTTTCCCCGGCGCTGCTGTTCGGCTGTCGCTGAGGAAGGAAACCGAAGGGGAAGCAGCCGTGGCTGAGGAGGGTGAGGGGGAGTGAGCGGCTGTGCAAGGGCTGAGCCCTTGACTGGCGAAAAGAAAGAAAAAATCTGATGAGTGAGGGGGTGGCGGCCGGTTCTCCTGAGGGAGAAGAAAAGGATGGTGGCCGGCTGAAAGAAGAAGAGCTTGTGTCTGTTTTGGGAGAGGATGAAAGTCAGATCGGGTTGCTGCTGTTTTGGTGGAGGTTCAAATGGCTGGGAAAAAAAATCACAAACAGTGGGGGGCGCCGGCTGCTGCCTTTGGGTAGAGATGGATTTTAGGGTTAGGTTTCCCTCTTTTTTGTATTTTTCTGATGTATTAAAATTGCCCCCCCTTTTAAAATTCAGTGTAGCATTGTATTTATAGGAAAAGTTTTGCTAGGTTTTCAAACTAGTCCCTCAACTTTTTCTTTCCTTCTCTTTTCCTCTTTTTTTTTTTTTGTAAATTTTGATTTTTCTTATTTTTTTTTGTATTTTTTGAAAACGAGCAATATCAACGTCGACTCGATGAGGAAAATCAATTATTTTTAAAAATGGCGCGTGAAAAGTCGAACGCGTTCCGAAAAACCTTTGAAAATTTAAATTCTTTTTTTTAGACGACGTTGAAAATGCTAAAACGATGCAAATATATTAAAAACTTATTTTTTGGATTTTTGTTGTTTTTTGCTATTTTTGGATTTTTTCGAAAATTTTATAAAAATATGGGTCAAAAATTGGGTAGCAACACTCTTGATCACAAAAATTCCATCTTCTCCTTACTTGATCTCAATCCCTAAGTCGTATGTCATAAGACCACTATCCGTCATCTCAAACTCCTTGATCATTGCTTGCTTGAAGTCTCCAAATATCTTTAGATTATTTCTTGTAAAGATCATGTCATCCATATACAAGCATAAAATAAGAGTATCACCACTCTCTTTTATCTTTACATAGAAGACATATTCATGGGGACATTTACAAATCCATTCTTTAAGAAATAACCATCAATGCATGTTACAGTAAACTCAAACTCCACTATAAAAGGACAAGGATGGCTGCCACCAATCGCAGCCGCCAACCGTCTTCACACTACCACCAACCATTTGTGTTCACACTTGAAATATGATTTTTCATAATTTTATTTTGTGTATAAATAAGCAACTAAGTTTTTGCTATTGAGTGTGAGAAATAAAAGAGAGAAAGAGAAGGTGAGTGTTTGAGAGTTGCAATTTATGTAATCTTTTTGTTTATGTATAAAACATATTGTTTTATCTTTCCTGAGTGTTTTAAAACCATCATCAACGGTTTCTCCCACCAACAATTGGTATTAGAGCTTTGTTCGTAAAAAATATAGGAGTTTTTGAGATGCATCCAAATTTTCAAAGTTGTCAAAACACATTTTGATCATTCCATAATGTAGGGTTCTTCAATACGAACTCAACGGTGCAAAAATCAGCCTCATTGGAGCAAGGGGTAAACTACATGTGCTGCCTAAAGCACTACCTTTGTCAACTACCACCAGCTCATGTGCCTAGAGGAACCACCAGCTCATGTGCCTAGAGGAAGAAGACGATTGAGCTACATGCGCGTCATATTTGAGCCGAGCCGAGCCGAGCCGAGCCGAACCATCTAAGTTGAAGCCATAGTCAAGCCTCCAAGCTATTTAGCCAAGTCGTGATCTGCGCCGAGCTGAGCCATCAAGCCACCACTGAAGAATATTATTGATTCAACCCTAGTGAACCAACCGACATCTAAAATCTATTTTTTTACTAGTTCAACCCTACATTCAATACTATTTTGACCATTTTAGATTTGTTAGTGGTGTCTATTTTTCAAAATTCAACTCCCAGAAGGTGATTTAGTCATTCAAAGAATAAAATAACTATAAAAAATGCACAAAGACTCATCTCAAATTTGACCAAAGACAATTATGATAATTGGTGTATTAGATTGAAGGCATTTATTGGCTCACAAGAGTGTGTAGACATTATGGAATATGGTTATGATGAAACAGATTCTAAAGAAGCAGAAGATTCTTTATAAGAGGCACAAAAACAAGTCCTCAAAGCCAATAGAAAGAAAGACAATAAAGCCAAGACCATCATTTATCAAGGTCTTAATGAAGCCACATATGAGACCATCAATTTCGCAGAAATGTCAAAAGAAATATGGGTGGCTCTCCAACAAAAATACAAAGGTGCTGACAAAACAAAAAAAATTCATCTCCAATAATTACGAGGTGAATTTGAATCACTGCAAATGAAGTCCTTGGAAACTATTTTTGATTATCACACAAGAATTATGGTGATAGTCAATCATATGAGAAGAAATAGAGAAGCCTTCACAGATGCTTGGATTACTGAGAAAATTTTGAGATCTCTAGATCCAATATTTGATTATGTTATCACTATTAAAGAGTCCAAAGAAGTTGATAAGTTGACGGTGGATGAGCTTATGGGTTGTTTATAAGCTCATTAACAAAAGATTGTGAAAGGAAATGTAGATAAGGAAATAGAGCATGCTTTGTAATCAAAATTGTCCCTCAAAGAAGACATATATGAGCAAGGGGGACTTCAACAAGTGGATATACCACTTGAGAAAGAAATCAACAGGGACGAAGAGGATTTTAGTGATTTTAAGGAAGAGGATCTTGGAATACAAGATCCGGAGGAAAAGGTGATAGAAACACCACTAGAGGAGGATGAGCACAACAAGCATTTACTCCTAGAGGAAGAGGATGTGGTTACAATAATCATGAGAAGAGGAATTTCTAGTGTTAAAACTGTAATTAGTTTGGGCACTATAGCACTGAATGTCGAGGGAAAGCTCCATTAGAGGTACATGAAAAAGCTAACTATACAAAGAAAGATACCATCATAAGAGGATCAGTTGCATTATTTGTCCAATAAGGATTAGGCGAGTATTTAAATATACCTCCATTAATTCATGAGAATTAATTGTCAATATTCTGGTATAAATATTGGACCTACAAGTAGGCTAATATTTAAATATGAGAAGTTGACCAGAAAATTCTCAGAATCATTCTGGATATTCACCAATTTTAATTGGGAGTATTTTTCACCGCAACATACGAGTTGTGAAAAACTCTTTCGCCTTCCAGGATAGGTGAACCCTATTAGGGCACATACATGGATCCTTTTTATAAGAATTCATTTGGGTACATGAGCCAATAATAAATTTGAAATGCCAGATTTATTCACACGAACCACCAGTTACGAACCCATCAAACCTTAAAACCATATTCAGACCTCAAGTAGGGTGCACTAGGGGTACTAATACCTTTCCTAGCCACAACTAGTCCCTTACCTTTAGAATTTTTGATAAGACCAGTATACTCGGGTTTCCTAGCAACCCTAAACCATACAACTAGGTGGCGACTCCTTTAACCCCTTAACTCTGTGCGTCCATGTGCGACAAAGTTCAAGATAGTTAATGAATTAATTTAACAAAAGAAAAGCCTAAATTGATAAAGAAAAGTTTTCTGCCAACTCAACCAGTCACTGTTTCTAAACCGATCAACCGATTCATTTAATTTAGTCGGTTGAGCGGTTCTCAACTAGTAGAACGGTTCCTTTGTTTTCAAAAGAAAAAACAAAAATCTAGTTTACTTTCAACAAGAACAACAGCTGCGACTTGTAGATCAACACATTGATTGTATGACATTTATAATACCATTTATTTGTAACATTGTAGACAAGCTAGTATTTGCTTGAGAGAATGTAAATACTAACCTTAACATACATATTTTTCTTATCTAATGGTGATTCCTTTATGTAATTTAATAAGCAGTACTATGGTGGTGAATGTAAAGCACCAAGAGTATTTTGCTGATATTCAATAAGAAGGGATGGATCCTGCCTCAAGTCAAATCATGTTTTGTATGGTGAAGAAGCTGGTAAACCAGGGTGAAGTTAGGAAGAATAGAAGTTTGAGTCACCACCAAATAACATGCACAGACTTTTTTCTCTCTGTTGCTACCCAATTTTTAACCCATGTTTTGATAAATTTTCAAAAATAAAAACCAAAAAAAAAAGAAGGCGATAACATAGAGCATGAGGGCTAATATTAAGGAAGCAACATGTCAAGGAGATAATTACTTAATCATATATAATTACTGCAATATAAAATACCATAGATATATGATTGATTCGTGCTGGTTATGGAAAATAATCACTACAATATAAAATACCATATATATAGGATTTGTTAGTGCTGGTTATGGAATACAATCTCTGCAATATGAAATACTATATATATAGGATTTGTTGGTTCTGGTTATAAAAGACAATATCTGCAATAATTATTGCAATATTTCCTTGAATAGCACACATAGAGATTTTCTATATAAGTGAACCTCCAGTCATAATAAAAAGGGGGAGGAGAAAATTTGGAGGAGAGAATTTTAATACAAAAAATTAGGGCATCCACAAAACCCTAAACCCATCTCTTTTAAGCCAGTCCGCTGCACACCCTCTTTTGAAAAAAACAGAGCCACCGCCCAAGGAAGCCCTTTTCCTTCTCCTTTCAGCTGACAAAGCTCCCCTGCACTCTCTTTTCTCTGCTGCCAACCAAACAGACCAAGAGCTAACCTCAAAACCACAACAGCCACACATTGTCCCCACACACTTCGCCTCCAGCCGCTGCCTCGCAGGTAAGTCTTTCTTTCCTTGTTTTTGCCAAATTAATTACCCTGCCACTATAGCATGCATATGCATGCAACTATGGCAGAATCGGTTACTGGTTTGGGCCAGTAACCGGGTTGGGTTTGAAGGGCCATCCTTGATTTTTTTTCTTCTGGACTGTCCAGTTTTCTTGCAAACTTTGAGAATATATTCACATGGTTTCTTGTCTTTACTTGCGATTAACTGTGATGCTTATGTTTTTTGACAAAAGAATATAAAAAAATGTTTTTGTGTGTTGCATACGACCAATACCCTAACATGTTTTTTTAATGTTTTAAAAAAAAACAAATATTTGAACTTTTAAAAATTGTTTTCGCATGGATTTCTTAAACACAACAAAGAAATTATTTTCTTGTATTTTTGGATTTTTACAACATGTTTGTAAAACTCCAAAGGGTATTGACCAATATTTCAAAAAATACAAAAATCTTATTTTGGGGGGAATTCATTTATTATTCACCATTAATGTTTGGATAAAGAAATCCCAAAGGGATGAATATCCAAAATATTATTGGGAATAACTTGTTATTATTTGGATAAAGAAACGCTAAGTGGTAAATATCCAAAATAATTTTCTAGAAATAATAAGTCATCAAACATCCTTGAAAGAAGCCTTGATTATAATCGAAGACATTTCAATTTTACTCCACGGTTTACGAGCCGTGAGAGTATGAAACACTAAGGCAAAAGTAGGCTTTTAAAGCGCCTTGAATTTCCTTAGATTTCTAAATTTTTTGTCCCTTCTTCTTGTGATTTACGAGTCACAAAACTCTTGAAATACTAAAGGAAAAATGAGCTTTCGAAGCACATGAAATCTCCTTGGATTTCTATCATAATAAATTTAGTTTGAATCAAACCTAGGAAAATTGATGGGATTACAAAACATCAACACCGTAGCAATTATAAAGTAAACCAAACACTAAGCAGCTTACCTTAGGTAGGGCGTACTAGGGGTGCTAATACCTTCCCTTTACGCAACCAGTCTCTTGCCTTAGAATATCTGAAAAACCAGTTAGGGTTTCTAATGACCAAAATACTAGGTGGCGACTCCAAAGAACCAATCAAGCCAAACAAATGAAAAAATGGCCATTGGACGCCTACCATGGAAATAAGCATTACCTGACAAATATTTGGTGTAGTGCAACGCCTCCTAAAATTCAAATGTTCATTTGGCTGGCTGTTCAAAATTGTTTACGCACAAAATTCTTCTTGTTGCAACGTTGTTTACTCTCGTATGAAGCAGTCTTATGCCCATTTTGTGATACAAAACTGGAAAGCACAGACCATCTGCTGCTGCAATGTCCATCCATATTGTCGCACGTGTGCGGCGGCGCGGCGATCGTCCACTCTCAAGGAAAAAAAATCAGAATATTTATTCCTGGCAAATAGGGAGAGAGACAAGGAATTCTTGTCTCTATAAGTGAAAATAATGGACTGGGAGTCGCCACCTAGTATTCTGGTTACTAGGAACCTTAACTGGTCTTTAGAGATTGGGTACGGAGACTGGTTGCGTAAAGGGAAGGTATTAGCACCCCAACTACGCCCTACCTAAGGTAGGCTGCATTGTTTTAATGTCTGATAATATCTAAAATTGTGTTGTGGTTTTTTGAATTGTTGATTCGTTTACGGTTTAAGAAAAGTCCTCCTGTAAGGAGATCCTTATCTTTATCGGGTAAAAAACTAACTATTCAAAGCCGTCAAAAGAAAATATCTTTTTAATATCAGGAATACGATTTACGTATAAATTCATAATCCCTGATACTAAAATCAAACAAAATAAAATATTTTGTTGTTTTTTGAGATTTTGGCCAATGTTCTCTTGACTTTAATAAACTGGTTATTAAAGCCAAAATGCATGCTAAAATATTGTTTTTTGACATATGAAAAATACGATATGATATTTTAGATTTGAGACACTTGGCCGTATGCACAAAAATGTTTTTTTTTAATTTTTTTGTATTTTTGAAAGTTTGTGACAAAAAACCCGGGTATTTTAATACCCGATTTGTATTTTTATGACATAAAAAATACTACCCGATATTAATAAAAATAACATAAATAAAAAATGGGAACATCATAAATATTTTTTAAAACAATAATATTTTTTCTTTTTTTTTTATGGGCCGGATCAGGCCCAATTGCATGGGCTGGGCCAAACCTGGCCCTTTTACATGGGCTGGGCCGAACATGGCCCAAATGCATGGGCTGGTTACTGTACACATAGTAACCGGGTTACTGTGTGCACAGTAACCAGTGAATTAATTTGCCAAGTTACTGTGCACATGCACAGTAACCGGGCAATTAATTCTTGGTTTGCAGAACGTGCCCAGTGCACGTTCTGCATGCAAGAAGATGAACAGTAAAACGAGATAAGGGGTTGAGGGCTGACCTGTGGTGGCTGTCGTCGATGGCGGAGCTGCTGGTGGCGACAGGAAGCGGCGCTGACAGTGGGGTGGCCGGCGGTGGCTCTGCATTTTCCTTCTCTCTCTCCTCTGTTTTCTTTGTTTTCTCCTCTGCTGCTTCTTCTTCTTCTTCTTCTGTGTTCTCCCTTCTCTTCTCCCTCTTCTCCCTCTCTTCTCCCTCTCTTCTCCCTTCTGTTCCCTCTCTCTCGGTCCCCTTTTCTTTCTTTTCTTTCTCTCTCGGCCCTCCCCTGTATTTATAGGAAAACAGGGGAGGGAAACGTGCTGGGGCGGCCACTGTTGGCCGCCCCCTCCACTACCTTTCAACGGATAAAAAGCCAGGCAAGTGGGTGTCTATGGTGGGCGTCTTATTGAGCAAAATCCGGGAAAGAAATTAGGCAAAAAGTGGGAAAAAAATCTTCTTCTTCCCCTGCCTCGCGTGTCCAGGGGAAGAAGAAGACCCACAGTGCTGTCAAAACAGCACTGTTTCGGGCTCTTTTTTCTTTTTTTTTCTTTTTTTTTTGTATTTATTATTTTTTATATGGGGACCCAAAAATGGGTTACAACAGTTGCCCCCCTCTTTACAATGCTTACGGAGCAAAGATTTGTGCATAGTAAGTGTTGTAAAGATAAAATAACATTGGTCTTCCGAAACTGGTCATCTCAAAATTTGATTGACCTAAAACTTCAACCGGACCCAAAGTCCTGTGTGTGGTTGGGCTGAACTGAGATTCCTTTCGGCAATCTCCTCTAACCAGAACCAAAAACCTGTGTGTGGTTGGGATAGACTGAGATTCCTTTCGGCAATCCCCTCTAACCAGAACCAAAAACCTGTGTGTGGTTGGGATAGACTGAGATTCCTTTCGGCAATCCCCTCTAACCAAAACCAAAAAACTTGTGTGTGGTTGGGATAGACTGAGATTCCTTTCGGCAATCCCCTCTCACCAAAACCAAAATCCTGTGTGTGGTTGGGATAGACTGAGATTTCTTTCGGCAATCCCCTCTAACCAAAACCAAAAAACTTGTGTGTGGTTGGGATAGACTGAGATTCCTTTCGGCAATCCCCTCTAACCAAAACCAAAATCCTGTGTGTGGTTGGGATAGACTGAGATCCCTTTCGGCAATCCCCTCTAACCAGAACCAAAATCCTGTGTGTTCAAACCCTTTGTTTTTGAAGATGGTATATTTTCACGGGCGAGCTGCCCAACACATATTTAAGGTGGTCTATTTTCAGGGGCGACCAGCCCACACACTTACGCTGACATTGGTCTATTTTCATGGGCGACCTGCCTAAACATAAAAGTAAAGAGTGGTCTCATTGTAATGGGTGACCTACCCAGATAGAAAAAATATGAAGAATTGGATGGCGAGGGCTTAAAGGCACACTCAAAAAGAGGTAGGGTTAGAAAAACGCACTACCAAAGGAGTTGAGGGCTCAAAGGCGCACTCAAAGGGAGGTAGGGTTAGAAAACGCACTACCCAAGGGATGAGGGCTCAAAGGCGCACTCAAAATGGAGGTGAGGGCTCAAAGGCGCACTCAAAAGGAGGTAGGGTTAGAAAACGCACTACCCAAGGGATGAGGGCTCAAAGGCGCACTCAAAATGGAGGTGAGGGCTCAAAGGCGCACTCAAAAGGTGGTAGGGTTAGAAAACGCACTACCAAAAGGATGAGGGCTCAAAGGCGCACTCAAAATAGAGGTGAGGGCTCAAAGGCGCACTCAAAAGGAGGTAGGGTTAGAAAACGCACTACCCAAGGGATGAGGGCTCAAAGGCGCACTCAAAATGGAGGCGAGGGCTCAAAGGCGCACTCAAAAGGAGGTAGGGTTAGAAAACCCACTACCAAAGGGATGAGGGCTCAAAGGCGCACTCAAAATAGAGGTGAGGGCTCAAAGGCGCACTCAAAAGGAGGTAGGGTTAGAAAACGCACTACCCAAGGGATGAGGGCTCAAAGGCGCACTCAAAATGGAGGCGAGGGCTCAAAGGTGCACTCAAAAGGAGGTAGGGTTAGAAAACGCACTACCAAAGGGATGAGGGCTCAAAGGCGCACTCAAAATGGAGGCGAGGGCTCAAAGGCGCACTCAAAAGGTGGTAGGGTTAGAAAACGCACTATCAAAAGGATGAGGGCTCAAAAGCGCACTCAAAATGGAGGCGAGGGCTCAAAGGCGCACTCAAAATGGAGGCGAGGGCTCAAAGGCGCACTCGAAAAGAGGTAGGGTTAGAAAACGCACTACCAAAGGATGATGTTGAAACACTGATTTGTGAATGTTGTAAGAAAATGCATTATGATTGATATGCATGTATACTTACCTGAGAAATATAAGCCCCCATTTCTTCATGGTGTCTTTGTTTTCTCTCAAAAGTTGTAGTGTTGGTAGTAAACTTCGATGGCTTTTCCACTTCTACTTACTCAGGTTGCATATTGTGATCTTGACCTCTGGGAAGGGTTTGATGTCATCATACATCTTTGTCCTTCACCCTTTATCTCAAGAGTTGCCAATTTTGCCCGACATTTTCCTTAGAAAAGGAATCATGGAGCCAACCCTACCATGTGTGTTTGATTGCCCCCCAGCTTGATCATGCCCCTCAAGTGTTCAACTTGGGTTTAGTTCGGGGTGAGGATATGTGAAAGTAAGTTTGGGTTTATTGTACAATGAAATGTTTTCATGCAAAATTTTTGGAACTTCCAAGTTATTCCAATCACAAAAATGATTTTGATATTGGTTCAAAATAAACTTGTTCTCAAAAATTCAAGTGATTCCTATGGATAGGTTTCTTGAAGTGATGAAAGCATTTTTGCTTTTGGTTTAAAGATGAAGTGACCTCTGGTTGGTCAAAAAATGTTTAAATTTCAATTTGAGGGTTATTGAGAACCGAATTGATTCAAAGCATTTATTTTATTTGCATGAATAATGATTTGACTCGCACGAGAAAGCACTGCATACCGATCCAGATTGCTTGCCTTTGATCAGAAAGGGCTTTATCAGGTATGTAATGTAGGCTTTGGCTATTGGTTACGAAGAAAATGGATATGTTGCAGGCTCAAAAGGTGTTTAAGGGATTTCAAGACTAGGGATCACTTGTGCTTGTTTCCTGACCTTTTGTCTTTTGGATTTGTTTTTTTTTTTTTCAAAAATGATTTGTCCTGCCCCCCAGTGTCGGGTTTGGGCTTTTCTTTGTTTTCTTTGTTTTTGTTTGGTTGAGCACAATCATATCATTTGTTTTTATGAGAAGCTCAAAGCTTTTAGATCCTTTGGATCTTCTTCTTTTCTTTTCTTAACCAATCACTGCTTCATGATAATGAAAGAAAAAAAATTACATGATCAAATCCAGCACCCATCTTCACTGCTTTGTCTGGATGGGTAAAAACTCTATTATTTTGCCCCCCAGTGTGGGGTGTGATCCTAGTCAAGGTTATTTCCAAAAAACATTACTAGGCTCAAAATGGGACTGCAACGGATATTTTTTAGCCTTGTGAAAGAATTATCAAAGATGACCTTTCCTCATCTCAAACTCCTGCATTGAGGATCGATAGGTCTTGCTTTCATGCGCGTATGCCAAATGATTTATTCAGTCAAATAAAACTCAGCTTTTTGAGTCACCTCATAGTGTTGTTTATCTTTGTTGTCTTTTTTTCTTTCAAGTTTTCTAGGTATATGTGTACCTATTTAAGGAATCACTTGAATTTTCAAAATGCATTTGTTTTGGACAAATATCAACATGATTTTTGTTTTTGTACTCACTTCGGAGGTCCCAAAAAAATATCCTTGAAAACATATAAGATTAATGTACGGGTTTGGAAGAAAGGAACACCAAAGGATTCTTCATGTTGTAGTGTTGTGAGCAAAGTTGCGCTCAAAATGTTATTTACATGGAATAACAACAAAGAAGAGTGTGATGTGAACACAAGAAAACACATGATCTTATTTCACAAGAAAAGCTCATTAACAGAGAAAGTCTTGTTCAAAAGCATTAACAAAAGGCAATAACAAGGTAGGCTTCATTCCTCTATTTTGGCGAATCTGTTCATAGGCTAACCTCCTCTCAAAAGCTCTACGTAGAGGACTCAAAGACAATGCGGAACAACACCACGGTCAAAATTTGAGTTCTACAAAATTCAAGTTATCATGCTGGACCATTGATGCTTTCCAATTCCCCAAACATTCCATCCTAATATGCTTCAAGCATGATTAGGCAGCGGGTTCGTATTCACATTGGGGGCGTCTTCCAATTCTATCCAACCAGCCTTGATTAATTGCAGAAGCTTTCTCGTGAAGGCGTTGCAGGTATAGATGCTATGCCCAGTAATACCGGCATGGTATTCACAATTGAGTTCTGGCTTGTACCAATTAGGATAAGGTGGCTGCAGAGGTGTTAGAGGTTCTGGAGCTATTTGCCCGATGCTTAATAGCTTTTGATACATCTCATTCAGGGGTAACGGTAGTGGAGGTAGTTGTTCTTGAACCCTTTGGAAATTTCCAATTTGGCTTTTGGCTTGAAAGTTTTGGGGTTCAGGTTTTTTGATGTTGGCAATTTGGGATGGAGTAAGTTTACAATGTTACTAATTTTGGGATGTATTTGTTTTACCCTTGTAGCCATCTTCAACATGGTGAACATCTTTTCTTTCGACGCCTCTTTTCTCGGTTGGAGCAGCAATTCTACCACTCTTGACACCTTGCTCTATGCGTTCACACACTATCACAGCATCAGTGAATTGTTGGGCTGAACTACCCATCATATGTTCGTAATATGGTGCTTTAAGTGTGTTGGCAAATAAAGAGACCATCTCTTTGTCCAAAAGTGGGGGATGTACTTGAGCAGCTAATTCTCGCCATCTTTGAGCATATTCCCTTATGCTTTCTTTATCCTTTTTCTCTATATTGGACAAACTGGTTCTGTCAGGCGCAATGTCCATGTTGTACTTGTATTGCTTGATGAAAGCATCCACAAGACCTTTCTAGTTGCGAATTTTTGTGTTATCCAATCTCATGTACCAACTCAAAGTTGCCCCACTTAAACTGTCTTGGAAAAAGTGCATTAGTAGTTTTTCATCATGTACTACCTCAGCCATTTTATTGCAGTAGGACCTGAGATGAGTCATGGGGCATTGTGTTCCACTGTATTTGATGAATTCAGGAACACGAAATTTCTTTGGGACAACCACATTTGGGACCAAACACATCTCTGCTGCCCGGACCGGGTCATATAAGTCTATCCCTTCAATGGCTTTAAGTCTGGCTTCCAGCGCCTCTATCTTAGTTTGATCAATGCTATCAGATGACTTAGCCTTGTGGGACTCATTAGCAGATGCCTTTACGATTGTTGGGGATGGTGCAGGTGTCGTTGATTGCACAAATGTTGGATTTTGCTGAGGTTCTTGACCATGTTCGCTCATTCTTTCCTCAGGCTGAACTGTAGTAGGAGTCGGATCAAAGGTAATCGGTCGATTAGAAGGACCTTCATCAGAGGTATTTCTTAGTGTTTGCTTGAGTAAGCTAGTGAGGTGAGCCACACTTATTTTCAGAGACTCCAACTCGTCGTGCAAATAGGCCTCACGTTGAGCACGCTCTTCATCTTTCATGTTTCTTGCTCGAAGTCGGGTGTTGTAGACTTTTTGGGGACCTATATTTCGATCTGGCATGTATGCATGTTAAATGTTTGAACATGTAATTTATATGATGCACTTGCCCCTCAAAGGGGTGACATGATTTTTTTTTTTTGTATGACATATTCTGTAAAGAAAGATAGTGCATACAAACTAAAGACAGGGTCTATTCATGAATAGGTTTTCTACCTGGTCTCAAAAGGGTCTCATATCTGCCCAGTGACGTCCTTCGTAAAGGCAGTATGGGGGCGTTGCAAAGAACAGTTAAGGCACGTATGCCGACCATTACCAAGCAGGCTCTCAGATATGAGTTGGGTGTTTCACGCATCTGAACCCGACCAATAGTCAAGGGCAGATCGTTAATTCCCCACTTAACTTAGAAGCTTGTGTGTGCTTGAAAAATATAAAGCATGTGATGCATGAGGCAGTTCTATACAATGCATGAACAAATACGTATAGAAATTAAAGCGCGTAAGAAATAAATAAAGAAAATGCATATTTAAAAATAAACACGCAAACCACAACAAAAAACACAATAAATCAGACAACAACAAAGCTTAGTCCACAAGGTCCCTAGTGGAGTCGCCATTCTGTCGCACGTGTGCGGCGGCGCGGCGATCGTCCACTCTCAAGGAAAAAAAATCAGAATATTTATTCCTGGCAAATAGGGAGAGAGACAAGGAATTCTTGTCTCTATAAGTGAAAATAATGGACTGGGAGTCGCCACCTAGTATTCTGGTTACTAGGAACCTTAACTGGTCTTTAGAGATTGGGTACGGAGACTGGTTGCGTAAAGGGAAGGTATTAGCACCCCAACTATGCCCTACCTAAGGTAGGCTGCATTGTTTTAATGTCTGATAATATCTAAAATTGTGTTGTGGTTTTTTGAATTGTTGATTCGTTTACGGTTTAAGAAAAGTCCTCCTGTAAGGAGATCCTTATCTTTATCGGGTAAAAAACTAACTATTCAAAGCCGTCAAAAGAAAATATCTTTTTAATATCAGGAATACGATTTACGTATAAATTCATAATCCCTGATACTAAAATCAAACAAAATAAAATATTTTGTTGTTTTTTGAGATTTTGGCCAATGTTCTCTTGACTTTAATAAACTGGTTATTAAAGCCAAAATGCATGCTAAAATATTGTTTTTTGACATATGAAAAATACGATATGATATTTTAGATTTGAGACACTTGGCCGTATGCACAAAAATGTTTTTTTTTTAATTTTTTTGTATTTTTGAAAGTTTGTGACAAAAAACCCGGGTATTTTAATACCCGATTTGTATTTTTATGACATAAAAAATACTACCCGATATTAATAAAAATAACATAAATAAAAAATGGGAACATCATAAATATTTTTTAAAACAATAATATTTTTTCTTTTTTTTTATGGGTCGGATCAGGCCCAATTGCATGGGCTGGGCCAAACCTGGCCCTTTTACATGGGCTGGTTACTGTGCACATAGTAACCGGGTTACTGTGTGCACAGTAACCAGTGAATTAATTTGCCAAGTTACTGTGCACATGCACAGTAACCGGGCAATTAATTCTTGGTTTGCAGAACGTGCCCAGTGCACGTTCTGCATGCAAGAAGATGAACAGTAAAACGAGATAAGGGGTTGAGGGCTGACCTGTGGTGGCTGTCGTCGATGGCGGAGCTGCTGGTGGCGACAGGAAGCGGCGCTGACAGTGGGGTGGCCGGCGGTGGCTCTGCGTTTTCCTTCTCTCTCTCCTCTGTTTTCTTTGTTTTCTCCTCTGCTGCTTCTTCTTCTTCTTCTTCTGTGTTCTCCCTTCTCTTCTCCCTCTTCTCCCTCTCTTCTCCCTCTCTTCTCCCTTCTGTTCCCTCTCTCTCGGTCCCTTTTTCTTTCTTTTCTTTCTCTCTCGGCCCTCCCCTGTATTTATAGGAAAACAGGGGAGGGAAACGTGCTGGGGCGGCCACTGTTGGCCGCCCCCTCCACTACCTTTCAACGGATAAAAAGCCAGGCAAGTGGGTGTCTATGGTGGGCGTCTTATTGAGCAAAATCCGGGAAAGAAATTAGGCAAAAAGTGGGAAAAAAATCTTCTTCTTCCCCTGCCTCGCGTGTCCAGGGGAAGAAGAAGACCCACAGTGCTGTCAAAACAGCACTGTTTCGGGCTCTTTTTTCTTTTTTTTTCTTTTTTTTTTGTATTTATTATTTTTTATATGGGGACCCAAAAATGGGTTACAACACATATGGAAACTATGGTGACGGTACCTGTCCTGGTGGGGAGCTGTGTGGTGTATCCCAAAGATAATAGATAATCTACTGTATGAATGGCAGGCGCTTGCAACTGGAAAGATGCAGAAAACATTTTGGAAGGCCTTGTCTTTTGGAGTAGCTTGTGGAGTTTGGCTCCCACGTAATCAAGTTAATTTTAACGTCAACAAAGTGGATTGGGATGCGATCTTTGGCTTGATTCTACATTGTCTGTCTTGTTGGATAAAGGTTAACAAGTCTGATTTGAAGTGACCTCATTTGAAGTGCTAAAGCATTCATCTCTGGACAAACATAGAAGCGTGCAAGGAATGATGCTTAGATTTGATGTTACAGATATACTGTAATTGGACTTGTTTCCAATTTTTTTTTATTAGTTTTCTTTAAATTCATTGTGTTTCTATTTGAATGGCTATTATCATTTTTTTTTTCCTGAACTACAGGAATCACAAGGCATAGAGATTTCATTGATTTAGGTTTTTTAACAAAAAAAAATAATTAGATATTAAGCCTTAAAAATAAAAGATTTCATCGATTTTGGCTTTTAAAACAAGAGATTTCATTGATTTTGACCTTTTAATAAAAAAATTGACATTGATCCTTAAAAATATAAGATTTCATCGATTTTTGTCTCGGTCTTGAGTTATACTCCTACAACCACTGCTACTGCAAACTAGTTCAAGTCAACGAAGTTAAAGAATGGAAAACAACAAGTACTTGAAGTTGCTTCTGCAACAAAAGAAACATAAATGGTTGTTACTGTTAATATTATCTTCACCTATCTTGCTTCTTCCTATAGATATATGTGCCTTCCTATTTCCATCTTCTGACAATTGTCATTTCCAGCACATATAGCTCCACAGTAGCCATTCACCATAGGATGCTTCGTCGAAAGGGTGCTCTACATTATCTTAACTAGTAAGAGAAATAGACGACTAAAGTATACAAATCTTGTCTTGAATCGAAGAAAATCAAGCGAGCACTGTTTGATGATTGTTTGCCAAGGAAAAAATCGAAAAGATCCAAAAAAGTATGATGATGTAAGGGAGAAAATGTATATTAGATGACACATTAGTGGTTTTTAAGCATAAATAATAGGATCGATTAAGACTTCATGGGATGATAATTAATTTATTGAATTAGCATTTTTCCCAGAAAAGTAGCTGCAATAAGGAATCAAACACCTTTCTTTCTTTGTTTTGCTGTTGTAATTATTATTAGGGTTCTCTCTATCAGCTCTCCCTCTCAATCGAATTTTAAATAAATTATTCACAGTCGGATTGATCATGTATTCATAAAAAAAAAGTCCATAATTTAAAATAATAATCCTGAAAACAAAACTGTATTGGTGACAGTCCCACTCAGACTAGCCAGGGGGGAAAGTCATCTAAATACATGTCATCGATCTTGACATGAATAACAAGAAAAATTAAGAAAAGGGAAATGACTATCAAAATGAAACAAATCATGAATTAACGGTTGAGCTAGTAGCTAAGCAATCAATAGTTAAGTGGTAAAGAGTCAACTAGGGAGAGAGAACATTCTACCCCATGTAAACCTTGAGTTAGCGGGCTTTTCCCCATGGTTTGGCTATTGAAAAGGACCGTCTACCCATGGATCATGTTCAAGAATATGTCCAGAAAAACAACTTTGCAATACATGTTTTTGTATGGTGAAGGAGCTGGTAAACTAAGGTGAAGTTTGAGTCACCACCCAATAACCCAATAACATGCATATGGACCTTTTCCTCTCTATGTTCTAGCAGTGAGAAATTATAGCACGGACCTGGTTCATTACCCAACAAATCACATTAGCCATCCATTACAGGTCAAATGCACCCATCCAATCAGACGATTTTGATCCATAAGAACCTTTTTGTGCACCAACTCTACCCTTCAAGTTGTTGTTATCATCTGGTTAAAGGCTTTTCTCATTCCATATATTAATTAACTATAAACTAAAAACGGAGGGGCTTTGGTGTACCCCTCCTCACAAATCACTATTTATTAGAATAGTATTTTGTTTTACCTTTTTTTTTTCTTTGTTTTTTTTTTCAATTAATATTTTTTTTGTTTAATTTCATCATTTAATATTAGATTTTTTTTTCTATTTTGTTATCACACCCCATGACATGGATCTTAGGTTTGATGAGTTAATCTGGTTTAACGGGTTAACTCGGTGGACTCAGATTATTAATTATTATTTTTTCTATTTTCATCCTTTAATGTTAATTTTATTGAGAATTAAACTTTATGGTTTGTTTCATTTACTTTTCATTAGGTTATCCTGGTCTCATGACACGAGAATAATGCTTAACTGATAAACCCGAGTTAACTCAGATTGTTTTTTGTCTTTTATTTAATTGATTTTTTTTTCAATTTTATCATTCAACATTAGGTTGGTTGGGAATTGAGTTTCATAATCTATTTTGATTTTTTTTTAATGAGAATATCTTGGTCTTAAGATCAAGGTCACGAGTTTTGACATTTTTACCATGGTTAAATCAGGTATTTTTTTTATTTTCTTTGTAAGATGTTATATCGATCTCATTAGCTATGTTGTAACCCATTTTTGGGTCCCCACACAAACAAGGATAAAATACAAAAAATCAAAAAATATATTTGAAAGAAATCAGAAAATAATAGTAGTGAAATGAGGATGCCAGAGTGCCTAGAAAATGGCTAAAAATTGGTTGAGGAGGTTCAAAAATACAACGATTAGAATTTGACAGTATACCATTGACTGATGAGAGCCTTGTTGACAAAGAAAATTCAATATGAGGAAGAAATGTCCAAAAT
The DNA here is from genome assembly GCA_018804465.1 of Populus tomentosa. Classification (NCBI taxonomy): domain Eukaryota; kingdom Viridiplantae; phylum Streptophyta; class Magnoliopsida; order Malpighiales; family Salicaceae; genus Populus; species Populus tomentosa. Next base: position 986,709 of record CM032003.1, on the reverse strand, counting down.
CAAATGTTTATGGACTTAATTAAATTTTATTGAAGGTTTAATTGAATTTATAGAGGGTTTGATTGCAACAAAAATGGATTTTTAAATCATTTTAGGCTTTAATTGAAAGAGATTAAAGTTTGGGGTCAAATTATAATTTTTGAAAGTTGATTTGGTCAAATCAGGGGCTTAATTGCATAAATCTTGAAGTTTGATGGCCAATTAGGGACTTGATTGAAGAGACCTGAAACCAAGGACCAAAATGAAAAAAAATACACAAATTGAAAGACTGATTTGAAAAAGTAATGTTTTGGCCCCATTTTCCATCTAAATGAAACGACATGTTTTGGGTAAAATGACATCGATTCAAGCACTATTAAAAAAAAAAAGAGAACAAACCAAAATAGTGCCATTTTGGAACTGCAATGTATATCTTCTTCTTCCCTGACATGCAAAGGCAAGGGAAGAAGGTTTTTTTTTCCCCTCATTTGCAGTGTTTGTTCATCTCCCTCCCCACTTGCAAGAAATCTGGCAAAACTCATGCCTCTCACCTGCAACCATTATGAAGATTAGACAGGGCAGCCATGCCTTGCGAGCGGCTTTAATTTGGGGCAGCTGCATAGAGGCCACCCTAACCAACCTACCCTGACCCATGACTGGACAGGACAGGGTGAGTGTCTCTCCCTCTGCCTATACATACTGAGAAGCAGAGAAGAGGAGGGGGGGCGTGAGATTGAGGGGAATTTTGGGGGGAAGAGGTTTTCAAGCGAAAAGAGAAAGGGGGGGCGAAAACAAAGAAAAAGAACAGAGAGAGAATAAAGAGGAAGGAACGACTAAGGGGGAAGATTTTGTGGGTGGATTGAAGTTTTAAGAGAGAGACATAATAGAGAAAAGTAATAGGGGAATGAAATGAAAAAAAAAAAAGAATACAAAAAACCAGGGGAACGAACAGAGGAAACCTAGGAGCAGAGATGCGAAGGAAAAAGACAGAGGCACGAAACATAAGAAAACCAAGAAGGAGCAAATACAGGGAGAAAGGAAGACAAAAAATAACCAGTAGAGAGAGAAGCAAACAAATAGAAACAAGGACATAAAGGAAGAAGGAGAGGGATCAAAGAACACGAACAGAGCCGAAGAAAAGAGCAACCAGAGGGGAAACAAACGACAAAAGGAGCATAGAGAGCATCATACAAGACACCATCATCTTCAACTTCGTTCCTAGCAACACATGTGGGCTTTTGTATTCTCTCCCCTTAGAAATATAATTACCACAGTTTTCGGACTTGGCCCAGTCCAAGGCTCGGGTTTTGGGTTTTTACAGGGTCACCGGGTCGGCCAGGTCAATTCTTGTTTTTTTTTTTAAAAAAATCATATTGACGTCGTTTTAGGTAAAAAAAAAACAAAAGTCAATGGGTTGCAACATGGTTTTTGATCGGGTCCTGCCTAGTCAACTGAGTCACACCAGGTTTTTTCTTATCCTATTTTTTCTTCAACTCGGCCCGATTCCAGCCCCGGGTCGGCCGGGTTTGGGTCGACCCGCCAGGCCGGGTCGGGTTTCAAAACTATAATAATTACCATGTTACTGTGCAAAACATGTGTGAATAATTCACGCATGCATGCACAGTGACCAGTCGAGTCACTGGTTTGGACCAGTAACTAGGCTAGGAAGGCTGCGTCCCGCCTAGCCAGTAGGGGCTGGGCCAGACCCAGCCCCAAAGAAAAAGAGAACCTAAGGGTGGGCCTGGGCTTTAGGACTAGCTATCCCAATTTATTTTAGGCCAATGGTGTATTTGTAAAAATAAATCCTTATGCCAATCCTCTTTATTTTATTTTATTTAAAAAAAATTATAGTTTTATTGCGTATTTTTCTACCCATTATGATTAACATTGGTTTGTATTTTTATAACTTAAAAATACAAATATGATATTAAAATACCTTATTTTTGTCAAAACATTGCAAAAATTATATATATAAAAAATGTTTCTTTTTTGTTTTCTTTCATACGGCCAAGTTTTTCAAAGATAAAAAAAAATCATATCGTATTTCATACAAAAAAATTCAAAAAATGTTTAAGCATACATTTTGACTTAAATAATCAGTTTATTAAAGTCGTGAGAACTAGGTCAATATTTTAAAAATTAAAAAAAAATCATTTTTATTTTCTTGATTATGCGCTTATACTTAAAACGTATTCCTGATATTAAAAATGTAAATACTTTTATTGATTTAATAATGGTTATGTTTTACCCGATAAGATAAGGATCTTCTAACCAGACTTTTCTTAAACCATAGAGAGACCATCAATTAGAAATATAAAAAACACCTTATCAGACAATTAAAACAATGCAGCTTACCTTAGGTAAGATATATTTGAGGTGCTAATACCTTCCATTTACACAACTAGTCCCTGTGCACTATCTCTAAGACCAGTTAGAGTTCCTAATAACCAAAATACTAGGTGAAAACTCCCATTCTTGCTTTCCACCGATAAAAGACAAGAATTCCTTGTCTCCCCATGTTTTCCAGAAGATAGACACGTTACCTGAGGGTGGACGATCACTATGACGACACACACGTGCGACAAGCAGAGTCATAAGTCCTTTAATATTAGACTTGCTTTTTATTAGGTTGTCTTCGTCTCATGACCCGGGTTACGAGTTTGACGAGTTAACCCATTTGACTCATTTTCTCTTTCTTTTTTTTAATTGACTTTTTTTTTCCAATTTCATCAATTAATATTGTGTTTAATTGGAAATTAGACTTCTTGATTTGTTTTGGTTTGTTTTTTTTAGGTTATCCTAGTCTCATGACTCGGTAATAGTGCTTAACGGTTAACTCGACTTATTTTTTATGTCAATTTTTAATTAAGATTTTTAAAAATTTCATTGTTCAACATTAGATCCGGTAAGGGCAATTGAGAATTGAGCTTTATAATTTGTTTTTACTTTCTCTATATGGTGTTATCTTAGTCTCAAGATGAAAGTTGCGAATTTGATAGGTTAATCTGGGTTATCAAATCATTTTTTTAAATGTTTTTCTATAAGGTTATCTTAGTATGATGACCTGGGTCATGAATTTGGTGGATTGACTCAGGTTGTTTTTTATGCTTTTTTTTTAATTGATTTCTTTTTCAATCTCATCCTTCAATATTGGGTTGGTTAGGGATTGAAATTTGTAACTTTTTTCGATTTGCTTTTCATGGGGTTATCTCGGTCTTATAACCCGGGTTGTAAGTTTGACATGTTAACTCGAGTTGTTTTTTAGGTCTTTTTAATTGAATTTGGTTTTTCAATTTTATCCTTCAATATTGGGTTGATTGGAAATTAGGCTTAATAATTTATTTTGATTTTCTTTCTATAGGGGTATCATAGTCTCATAACCCGGGTCATCAATTTGACATGTTAACCTGGGTTGTCCAAGGTTAATCTAACATGTTGTTATTTTAATATTAAGAAAAGATACCATCTTGAAATTGTGTTTAGTCAAAATTTGTTTTCACGAGTTGCATGGGTTGTTTTTGGACTAGTAAAGTCCATCGGGTTACATCGGGTAAACCCTCATATAATTTATTTTTTTATGCTAGGAAAAAAAACATTAGCAACATTTTAATATTTGTTTTTATGTTCAAGAAAAATTTTACTTGACTTGCAACGTAGTGCAGGTCAATCATCTATTAGCCATCTATTTGGTGTTACTTCAAAAAACTTGAGTCTATGACTGTAACTCTATTGTTAGTTGGAGATTAGGCATCAATCATTTTCAATTTCTTTTATTCTTAATTTCTATTTAAGTAAAAAAAAAATGGCATATTTTATATTGTATATTCCTTCCTAAAATCTCCCTTAGAATAGTCGATAGTTGGGACTGTAATTTCAATGGTTCAACACAAAAGGAAAATTCATGAATTTAATCATAAATTAACCACTCTAATTTACCAAGCATAACTAATTATTACGACCCAAATCCCGGGTCCATGACCGGCAACGCAAGAGCGATGCCAACAGAACACCACACTTATGCTAAGCCTTAAAACATATATATCATAAAACAAATTATATAAAAACACAGGATTTTCTAAACTTTCAAAATATCTCTTCATCATATAAAAACAAAACGAGGGTTCATAAAACGTGTTACATTATATAAAACCCAAACTTTAATAAAAAAAAATTGTAATAGTGGAGCACTCTAAAACAAATTAAAAGTAAACCTCGCAAAAACAAGCAAGACATGCCAAACAAAAGCGAAGAAGCATGAACAAACAACAAGATCAACCTGCTAACATAAACTAAGAACATGAAAATAATATAAAATGAAGGGTGAGTTCAACCAACTCAGTGAGGGAATAGCATTTAATATACATCTTAGATATTAATAATTTGTAAGTCATACATATTTTGATATAAATATACATACTAAGCATATTAACATATGGTAGTGGAATACATGTTTGAGATCAAATGACACCCGAAGATGATCTGATGACACCAAAGGTGACCATTTTAGGATAATTAGTCGCACACAAGCTGGTGTCTCTCTCACCAGCAAGGAATATAGATACGATGTGCACAAAGACTAACTACACTCCGTTAGTATGGAGTTAATGACAAGTTCGATATCCAGACATAACAGATATTCATATAATTATCAAAGCAACTGAATGTTATATCAAATATAATTTAATGCGAATACAAATTCAAGAATATCATCCATACTCATTGTTGTAACCCATTTTTGGGTCCCCACATAAAAAATAATAAAATACAAAAAAATCAAAAAAATACATTATAAAAAAATATAACAGTGAAAAAAAATGCCAGAGCGCCCTAAAAATGCTCAAAAATTGATTGAGGATGTTCAAAAATATAAAAATTATTTTTTGACAGTATATCATTGACTGATGAGAGCCCCGATGATAAAGAAAATTCAATTTGAGGAAGAAAAATGCAAAATCAGAAGTTTATGGACTCAATTAAATTTTATTAAAGGTTTAATTGCATTTATGAAGATTTTAATTGCAAGAAAAATTGATTTTGGAGTTAATTTGGGCTTTAATTAGGAGAAATTAATTTTCTGGGGTCAAATTATAATTTTTGGAAGTTAATTTGGTTAAATCAGGGGCTTAATTGCATAACTATTGAAGTTTAATGGCCAATTAGGGACTTAATTGAAGAAATCCGAGACCAAGGACTAAATTGTAAAACGCGCACAAATGTAGGGCCGAAATTTGAATCTGATGCTTTTGGCCCCTTTTCCTTTTAAATGAAACGGCGCGTTTTGACCAAAACGGCGCCGTTTCATTCACTGTTGCAAAAAAAAAAAAAAAAAAAACAGAAGCCCAAAACGGTGCCGTTTTGACGGCACCGTAGCTCTTCTTCTTCCCCTGGACACGCGAGGCAGGGGAAGAAGAAGATTTTTTCTTCCCCTTTTCGCCTAATTTCTTTCCTTCTTTTGCTCAAAAAGACGCCGAAATAAGGACACCACTTGCCGACCACTTTCCACGTGTTGGACGGGCGTTGGACGGGCGGCAGCACACCGGCCACCACCATGACGTCCCCCCCCTGTTTTTCGCCTATAAAAACAAGGGAGGAAGAGGAGAAAAAAAAAAGACAGAAGGGAGACGAACCGAGATAGAAGAGAAGAGAAGAGAGAGGGCAGAGAAGAAGAAGAAGCAGCAGGGAAGAAAACGAAGAAAAATAGAAGAGAGAGAGAGAGAGAGAACCACCGCCGGCCTCTGCCACCATCGCCACCGTGCCTCCGCCGTCAGCAGCAGCACCGGCAACGCCACCGCAGGTAATGTCTCGCCGCCCCGTCTCCTTCATCGTTTGCCCGCCTCCTGTTTTCGGTTGCATGCAGAACGTGAATTAATTCACGTTCTGCAGCTGAAGGAGGCTGGTTACTGTGCTTAGGCACAGTAACCAGCCCATTTGGTAATGGGCCGGGTTGGCCCAGCCCACTGATATGGGCCGGGTCCGGCCCATTTCAATCCATTTCAATTTTTTTATATATATAGAATTTTTACAATTTTTCCAGCACATGTTTTTATCAATTTTGCTTAATATCGGTCTGTATTTTACATCGTAAAAATATAAATTCGGTATTAAAATACCCGGTTTTCGTCCCGCGGTACTGTTCACACGGCACTATTCACATAGTACTGTTCACACAACATAAAAAATCAAAAATATTTGTTTCATCATTTTATAATTTTTCCGTGTCGTTTTTATGTCATTTTGATTAATATCGGACAATATTTTTATGTCGTAAAATACAAATCCGGTATTAACATACCCGGTTTTCGGCAAAAACCTTCCAAAAATACAAAAAAAAAAACAATTAAAAAAAAATGTTTTTTGTGCATACGGCCAAGTGTCTCAAAGCTAAAAATTCATATTGTATTTTTCATACACCAAAAAAAATGTTTTAGCATGCATTTTGGCTTTAATAACCAGTTTATTAAAGTCAAGAGAATATTGGCCAAAATTTCAAAAACAACAAAAAATTTTATTTTGTTTATCTTTTAATATCCGGGGTATGACATTATACGTAATACATATTCCGGGTATTTAAATTCTAGATATTTAATTCTTTTTTTTAGACAATAGAACCTGGGGTATGACATTACATGTAATGCGTATTCCGAACAATAAGAAACCACAACACAACCTTAGATTTTATCAGACATTAAAACAATGCAGCCTACCTTAGGTAGGGCGTAGTTGGGGTGCTAATACCTTCCCTTTACGCAACCAGTCTCCGTACCCGATCTCTAAAGACCAGTTAAGGTTCCTAGTAACCAAAATACTAGGTGGCGACTCCCAGTCCATATTTTCACTTGTAGAGACAAGAATTCCTTGTCCCTCCCTATTTTTCAGGAATAAATATTCTGATTTTTCCTTGAGGGTGGACGATCGCCGCGCCGCCGCGCACGTGCGACAGAATGGCGACTCCACTGGGGACCTTGTGAACTAAGCTTTGTTTTTGTCTGATTATTGTGTTTTTTTGTTGTGGGTAGTGTGTTTATTTTTAAATATACATTTCCTTTATTTTTTTCTTACAAGCTTTAATTTCTGTATATATTTTTCAAAGCATACACAAGCCTTTAAGTTAAGTGGGGAATTAACGATCTGCCCTATGACTATTGGTCGGGTTCAGATGCGTGAAACACCCAACTCATATCTGAGAGCCTGCTTGGTAATGGTGGGCATACGTGCCTTAACTGTTCTTTGCAACGCCCCCATACTGCCTTTACGAAGGACGTCACTGGGCAGATATGAGACCCTTTTGAGACCAGGTAGAAAACCTATTCATGAATAGACCCTGTCTTTAGTTTGTATGCGCTATCTTTCTTTACAGAATATGTCATACAAAAATAATAATAAAAATAATCATGTCATCCCTCGAAGGGCAAGTGCATCATATTAATTACATGTTCAAACATTTAACATGCATACATGCCAGATCGAAATATAGGTCCCCAAAAAGTCTACAACACCCGACTTCGAGCAAGAAACATGGAAGATGAAGAGCGTGCTCAACGTGAAGCCTATTTGCACGACGAGTTGGAGTCTCTGAAAATAAGTGTGGCTCACCTCACTAGCTTACTCAAGCAAACACTAAGAAATAACTCTGATGAAGGTCCTTCTAATCAACCGATCACCTTTGATCCGGCTCCTACTACAGTTCAACCTCAGGAAAGAATGAGCGAACATGGTCAAGAACATCAGCAAAATCCAACATTTGTGCAATCAACAACACCTGCACCATCCCCAACAGTCGTGAAGGCATCTGCTAATGAGTCCCACAAGGCTAAGTCATCTGATAGCATTGATCAAGCTAAGATAGAGGCGCTGGAAGCCAGACTTAAAGCCATTGAAGGGATAGACTTATATGACCCGGTCTGGGCAGCAGAGATGTGTTTGGTCCCAAATGTGGTTGTCCCAAAGAAATTTCGTGTTCCTGAATTCATCAAATACAGTGGAACACAATGCCCCATGACTCATCTCAGGTTCTACTGCAATAAAATGGCTGAGGTAGTACATGATGAAAAACTACTAATGCACTTTTTCCAAGACAGTTTAAGTGGGGCAACTTTGAGTTGGTACATGAGATTGGATAACACAAAAATTCACAACTGGAAAAATCTTGTGGATGCTTTCGTCAAGCAATACAAGTACAACATGGACATTGCGCCCGACAGAACCAGTTTGTCCAATATAGAGAAAAAGGATAAAGAAAGCATAAGGGAATATGCTCAAAGATGGCGAGAATTAGCTGCTCAAGTACATCCCCCACTTCTGGACAAAGAGATGGTCTCTTTATTTGCCAATACACTCAAAGCACCATATTACGAACATATGATGGGTAGTTCAGCCCAACAATTCACGGATGCTGTGATAGTATGTGAACGTATAGAGCAAGGTGTCAAGAGTGGTAGAATTGCTGCACCAACCGAGAAAAAAGGCGTCGAAAGGAAAGAGGTTCACCATGTTGAAGATGGCTACAAGGGTAAAACAAATACATCCCAAAATTACCATACTCCATTCCAAATTGCCAACATTAGAAAACCTGAACCCCAAAACTTTCATGCCAAAAGCCAAATTGGAAATTTCCAAAGGGTTCAAGAACAACTACCTCCACTACCGTTACCCCTGAATGAGATGTATCAAAAGCTATTGAGCATCGGGCAAATAGCTCCAGAACCTCTAACACCGCTGCAGCCACCTTATCCTAATTGGTACAAGCCAGAACTCAATTGTGAATACCATGCCGGTATTACTGGGCATAGCATCTATACCTGCAACGCCTTCAAGAGAAAGCTTCTGCAATTAATCAAGGCTGGGTGGATAGAATTGGAAGATGCCCCCAATGTGAATACGAACCCGTTGCCTAATCATGCTTGAAGCATATTAGGATGAAATGTTTGGGGAATTGGAAAGCATCAATGGTCCAGCATGATAGCTTGAATTTTGTGGAACTCAACCTTGGACCGTGGTGTTGTTCCGCATTGTCTTTGAGTCCTCTACGCAGAGCTTTTGAGAGGAGGTTTAGCCTATGAACAGATTCGCCAAAATAAAGGAATGAAGCCTGCCTTGTTATTGCCTTTTGTTAATGCTTTTGAATCAGACTTTCTCTGTTAATGTGCTTCTCTTGTGAAATAAGATCATGTGTTTTCTTGTGTTCACATCACACTCTTCTTTGTTGTTATTACATGTAAATAACATTTTGAGCGCAACTTTGCTTACAACACTACAACATCCTTTGGTGTTCCTTTCTTCCAAACCCATACATTAATCTCATATGTTTTCAAGGATATTTTTTTTGGGACCTCCAAAGTAAGTACAAAAAAACAAAAATCGTGTTGATATTTGTCCAAAACAAATGCATTTTGAAAATTCAAGTGATTCCTTAAATAGGTACACATATACCTAGAAAACTTGAAAAAAAAAGACAACAAAGATAAACAACACTATGAGGTGACTCAAAAGCTGAGTTTTATTTGACTGAATAAATCACTTTGCATACGCGCATGAAAGCAAGACCTATCGATCCTCACTGCAGTGCATTTGAGATGAGGAAAGGCCATCTTTGATAATCCTTTCACAAGACTGAAATATATCCTTTGCAGTCCCATTTTGAGCCTAGTAATGTTTTTTGGAAATAACCTTGACTAGGATCACACCCCACACTGGGGGGCAAAATAAGAGAGTTTTTTGTTTTTTTACCATCCAGACAAAGCAGTGAAGATGGGTGCTGGAATTGATCATGTAATGTTTCATCTTTCATTATCAACCAAATGAAACAGTGAAGATAAATACTGTGATTGGTTAAAAGTTTTGAGTTTCTCATACATATGATTGTACTCAACGAAACAAAAACGAAGAAAACAAAGAGAATAGCCCACACCCGACACTGGGGGGGCAGGACAAATCATTTTGAAAAAAACAAAACAATTCCAAAAGACAAAAGGTCAAGAAACAAGCACAAGTGATCCCTAGTCTTGAAATCCCTTAAACACCTTTTGAGCTTGCAACATATCTATTTTTTTCATAACCAATAGCCAAAGCCTACATTACATACCTAATAAAGCCCTTTCTGATCAAAGGCAAGTAATCTGAATCGGTATGCGGTGCTTTCTCGTGCGAGTCAAATCATTATTCATGCAAATAAAATAAATGCTTTGAATCATTTTGGTTCTCAATAACCCTCAAATTGAAATTTAAACCTTTTATGACCAACCAGATGTCACTTTCATCTTTAAACCAAAAGCAAAAAGCTTTCATCACGTCAAGAAACCTGTCCATAGGAATCACTTCAATTTTTTAGAACAAGTTTATTTTGAACCAATGTCAAAATCATTTTTGTGATTGGAATAACTTGGAAGTTCCAAAAATTTTGCATGAAAACATTTCATTGTACAAAAAACCCAAACCTACTTTCACATATCCTCACCCCACACTAAACCCAAGTTGAACACTTGAGGGGCATGATCAAGCTGGGGGGCAATCAAAAACACATGGTAGGGCTGCCTCCATGATTCCTTTTTTAAGGAAAATGTCGGGCAAAATTGGCAACTCTTGAGATAAAGGGTGAAGGACAAAGATGTATGATGACATCAAACCCTTCCCAGAGGTCAAGATCACAATGTGTAACCCGAGTAAGCAAAAGTGGAAAAACCATCGACGTTTACTACCAACACTACAACTTTTGAGAGAAAACAAAGACACCATGAAGAAATGGGGGCCTATATTTCTCAGGTAAGTATACATGCATATCAATCATAATGCATTTGCTTTTCAACATTGACAATCAGTGTATCAACTTTTAGGTAGTGCGTTTTCTAACTTTACCTCTTGTTTGAATACACCTTTGAGCCTTCACTTCCTTTTGAGTGCGCCTTTGAGCCCTCAACTCCTTTTGAGTGTGCCTTTGAGCCCTCAACTCTATTTTGAGTGCGCCTTTGAGCCCTCATCCCTTGGGTAGTGCGTTTTCTAACCCTACCTCCCTTTGAGTGCGCCTTTGAGCCCTCACCTCCATTTTGAGTGCGCCTTTGAGCCCTCATCCCTTAGGTAGTGTGTTTTCTAACCCTACCTCCCTTTGAGTGCGCCTTTGAGCCCTCACCTCCATTTTTTTAGTGCGCCTTTGAGCCCTCATCCCTTTGGTAGTGCGTTTTCTAACCCTACCTCCTTTTGAGTGCGCCTTTGAGCCCTCATCCCATTTTGAGTGCGCCTTTGAGCCCTCATCTCTTTGGTAGTGCGTTTTCTAACCCTACCTCCTTTTGAGTGCGCCTTTGAGCCCTCACCTCATTTTGAGTGCGCCTTTGAGCCCTCATTCCTTAGGTAGTGCGTTTTCTAACCCTACCTCCATTTTGAGTGCGCCTTTGAGCCCTCAACTCCATCTTGAGTGCGCCTTTGAGCCCTCAACTCCTTTTGAGTGCGCCTTTGAGCCCTCACCTCCATCTTGAGTGCGCCTTTGAGCCCTCAACTCCTTTTGAGTGCGCCTTTGAGCCCTCACCTCCATTTTGAGTGCGCCTTTGAGCCCTCATCCCTTGGGTAGTGCGTTTTCTAACCCTACATTCCTTTGAGTGCGCCTTTGAGCCCTCAACTCCTTTGGTAGTGCGTTTTTCTAACCCTACCTCTTTTCGAGTGTGCCTTTAAGCCCTCGCCATCCAATTCTTCATATTTTTTCCATCTGGGTAGGTCACCCATTACAATGAGACCACTCTTTACTTTTATGTTTGGGCAGGTCGCCCATGAAAATAGACCAATGTCAGCGTAAGTGTGTGGGCTGGTCGCCCCTGAAAATAGACCACCTTAAGTATGTGTTGGGCAGCTCGCCCGTGAAAATATACCATCTTAAAAAACAAAGGGTTTGAACACACAGGATTTTGGTTCTGGTTAAAGGGCATTGCCGAAAGGAATCTCAGTCTATCCCAACCACACACAGGTTTTTGGTTCTGGTTAGAGGGGATTGCCGAAAGGGATCTCAATTTAGCCCAACCACGCACAGGACTTTGGGTCCGGTTGAAGTTTTAGGTCAATCAAATTTTGAGACGACCAGTTTCGGAAGACCAATTTTATTTTATCTTTACAACACTTACTATGCACAAATCTTTGCTCCGTAAGCATTGTAAAGAGGGGGGCAACTGTTGTAACCCATTTTTGGGTCCCCACATAAAAAATAATAAAATACAAAAAAATCAAAAAAATACATTATAAAAAAATATAACAGTGAAAAAAAATGCCAGAGCGCCCTAAAAATGCTCAAAAATTGATTGAGGATGTTCAAAAATATAAAAATTATTTTTTGACAGTATATCATTGACTGATGAGAGCCTCGATGATAAAGAAAATTCAATTTGAGGAAGAAAAATGCAAAATCAGAAGTTTATGGACTCAATTAAATTTTATTAAAGGTTTAATTGCATTTATGAAGATTTTAATTGCAAGAAAAATTGATTTTGGAGTTAATTTGGGCTTTAATTAGGAGAAATTAATTTTCTGGGGTCAAATTATAATTTTTGGAAGTTAATTTGGTTAAATCAGGGGCTTAATTGCATAACTATTGAAGTTTAATGGCCAATTAGGGACTTAATTGAAGAAATCCGAGACCAAGGACTAAATTGTAAAACGCGCACAAATGTAGGGCTGAAATTTGAATCTGATGCTTTTGGCCCCTTTTCCTTTTAAATGAAACGGCGCGTTTTGACCAAAACGGCGCCGTTTCATTCACTGTTGCAAAAAAAAAAAAAAAAAAAAAAACAGAAGCCCAAAACGGTGCCGTTTTGACGGCACCGTAGCTCTTCTTCTTCCCCTGGACACGCGAGGCAGGGGAAGAAGAAGATTTTTTCTTCCCCTTTTCGCCTAATTTCTTTCCTTCTTTTGCTCAAAAAGACGCCGAAATAAGGACACCACTTGCCGACCACTTTCCACGTGTTGGACGGGCGTTGGACGGGCGGCAGCACACCGGCCACCACCATGACGTCCCCCCCCTGTTTTTCGCCTATAAAAACAGGGGAGGAAGAGGAGAAAAAAAAAAGACAGAAGGGAGACGAACCGAGATAGAAGAGAAGAGAAGAGAGAGGGCAGAGAAGAAGAAGAAGCAGCAGGGAAGAAAACGAAGAAAAATAGAAGAGAGAGAGAGAGAGAGAACCACCGCCGGCCTCTGCCACCATCGCCACCGTGCCTCCGCCGTCAGCAGCAGCACCGGCAACGCCACCGCAGGTAATGTCTCGCCGCCCCGTCTCCTTCATCGTTTGCCCGCCTCCTGTTTTCGGTTGCATGCAGAACGTGAATTAATTCACGTTCTGCAGCTGAAGGAGGCTGGTTACTGTGCTTAGGCACAGTAACCAGCCCATTTGGTAATGGGCCGGGTTGGCCCAGCCCACTGATATGGGCCGGGTCCGGCCCATTTCAATCCATTTCAATTTTTTTATATATATAGAATTTTTACAATTTTTCCAGCACATGTTTTTATCAATTTTGCTTAATATCGGTCTGTATTTTACATCGTAAAAATATAAATTCGGTATTAAAATACCCGGTTTTCGTCCCGCGGTACTGTTCACACGGCACTATTCACATAGTACTGTTCACACAACATAAAAAATCAAAAATATTTGTTTCATCATTTTATAATTTTTCCGTGTCGTTTTTATGTCATTTTGATTAATATCGGACAATATTTTTATGTCGTAAAATACAAATCCGGTATTAACATACCCGGTTTTCGGCAAAAACCTTCCAAAAATACAAAAAAAAAAACAATTAAAAAAAAATGTTTTTTGTGCATACGGCCAAGTGTCTCAAAGCTAAAAATTCATATTGTATTTTTCATACACCAAAAAAAATGTTTTAGCATGCATTTTGGCTTTAATAACCAGTTTATTAAAGTCAAGAGAATATTGGCCAAAATTTCAAAAACAACAAAAAATTTTATTTTGTTTATCTTTTAATATCCGGGGTATGACATTATACGTAATACATATTCCGGGTATTTAAATTCTAGATATTTAATTCTTTTTTTTAGACAATAGAACCTGGGGTATGACATTACATGTAATGCGTATTCCGAACAATAAGAAACCACAACACAACCTTAGATTTTATCAGACATTAAAACAATGCAGCCTACCTTAGGTAGGGCGTAGTTGGGGTGCTAATACCTTCCCTTTACGCAACCAGTCTCCGTACCCGATCTCTAAAGACCAGTTAAGGTTCCTAGTAACCAAAATACTAGGTGGCGACTCCCAGTCCACATTTTCACTTGTAGAGACAAGAATTCCTTGTCCCTCCCTATTTTTCAGGAATAAATATTCTGATTTTTCCTTGAGGGTGGACGATCGCCGCGCCGCCGCACACGTGCGACACTCATCATATAATCAACATACATAATTTATTTATATTACATGTATATTAAAGATTATCATACTCACCCGAAAAAATATAGAAGTAAAAGGAAAATCAGGTGAAAGACGTGAAAATTTTATTAAGATCGTTAGAACCTACAACAAAAATACATAATAAACTAAAAAACAACACAAATAAAAGATTCTAATGCATATAAGAAAATCAGGTTTAGTCTACTAAGTTTAGGGACTAAAATGACAAATGTCCAAAAAATAGGGACCAAAACGTGATTTTACCAAGATTGGAGGACTAAACTATAAATACATAATCACACTAAAATTTCACCCATAGTCCATCCTAAACTTACTATAGAATCTCAATTTACATTATAGGGACCGAATTAAAATTTTTCCAAAGTTAAGGGACTAAACTATAAATTTCCAAAATTGAGGGACTAAACTGTAAATTACACATATCAATTATCAAAATGAGATTCATCACCCTTAACCTACTAAGAATGCTGCCTAAAATTCAAAATACATTTCAAGGGTCAAATTATAATTTTCCAAAATTTAGGGACTAAAAGAAATTTTCATAAATATCAAGAACCAAAATTAATTTTTTTATCCTCAACCTCCAGTGCATTATGTCCATATTTTCTACCAAAGTTGAAACAAATTTCTTATTCCATAACACATCATCAAAATCATAACAAAATATTAATCTCTTCTTTAATCCTTTTATAAACAAACCATAATAAAAAATAATATGAGAAGGAAATACTTGCTTCTTTAACCTTTCTTGAACTAAACTAAAGTTTAAAAATGAAATCTCTGTGTAAATGGGTGTAGGTCACGACAAGGAGGAAGAATTAAGAAGAGAGCTAGATGATAATATTTTAAAACTTAATCTAATAACTTAAGTTGAGTTGAGATGAAAATACAAATTATCCAACTTTTTTTTTTTTCTTAATTGTTCTCTTACACACTTGCCAATTCTTTCGTGATAGAAACAAGAAATGGATGTCAATTAAACTACAAACTACAAGTGAGCTAGTAGCTCGATTGGTAAAGAGCCAACTAGGGGTGATGACATCCCTAGTTCGAATCGTCTGACTTGAATTTTCCAACCCACATGACAGTGTGTAATCGCCACTTGAATTTATTATTATTATTTTAATATATTTTAAAAAAAAACATTTCAAAAAATAACCGTTAACATGCTCAAGACACCTCAAACTTGATATGAGATGGCGTTTGTAGGGAATTCTGACCGGTGATGTACTAATAATTGCTCATAGGAGGGGAAGCACACTGAGACAATATTTAACGTGGTTCGGCAAACCGCCTACATCCACGGGAGAAGCCATTTGATTATATAGGGAGAGAACAAGATTTACAACAATAGAGGAGGAGGAATTATTCCCTCTTTAGCAACTCTCAACCTCACTCTATTTCTCTCTTCTTGGTGCTGCAATGGCAGCCCACTCTCTCCTATATTTTTCACATCTTTGGCTCTAATATCTCTCACTCAACTCTCTCATTTTGCTCTCTAATGTATGCCTCTATTTATAGGCATCCATGGTAGCTTCTCATGCTCTTTTGTCAACAATGGTGGTTGCCAAACTTTGACATTAGTAAATGGTTGTTGGGTGCCACCAACAACCCACCATTGCCTCCTTCTTTGACTCTCACATGGCAGCCACATAATTGGCAATATTCCAACAGCGTTGTGTGTTTAAAACAAATTTGTGACATGACAAAGGATGCTTCGTCGAAAGGATGCTATTCATTATCTTAGTAAGTGAAATAGACGACTTACATATACAAATCTTGTCTTGAGTTAAAGAAAATCAAGTGTGCACTGTTTGATGCTTGTTTACAAGAAAACATTCGAAAAGATCCAAACCAATATGATGATGTAAGGGAGAAAATGTATGCTAGACAACACATTAGTGTTTTTTAAGCATAAAATAATATAATAGGATTGAGACTTTAATGGGATGATAATTAATTTATTGAATTACATTTTCCCAGAAAAGCAATTGTTTGGCTGCAATAACGAATCGGATAGCACATGTTTGAGGTACCCTAAAGGCCACAGCCTTATATAAATAAGAGAGAGTTCTTTCAAGCTTAAACCAACAAACTGGAATCAGCTCAACCACAAGTAGACAACAATATGATCAGGAAAAAGTACCCTTCAAAGCCTGCTCTCTCTTTCTTTTCCCTTCTTTTTTTGAAGATTTTCTTCTTTGAAATGGGAATGGCCAAGAACTCAACATCTATAATCCCAGTGAATGTAGGTGTGGTTCTTGACTTTGACAATGACTTGGATGGCAAGATTGGGTTGAGTTGCATCAATATGTCTCTCTCAGACTTCTATGACACTCATGGTGATTACAAAACCAGGCTGGTCCTCATCACCAGGGACTCCAAGAACGATGTTGCTGGTGCAGCTGCTGCAGGTTCCCCCTCTCTCCCTCCTCTGTCTTGATTCTGTAGTCAGCTTGCTTCGGTTATAAATCATTTCTCAAACTATGTTTTATGTATGCACTAAGGTTAAAACCCTCCTCCCGTTAAATTTTATGCGGATGATTCATGAGAAACTTCTATATCACAATCTCTCATTAAATCTAAAATGATATCGCGAACCTTAATCGAGCTGTTTTAATAATACATCTCGATTATTATAAAAATAATAATAATGATATCGTGGAGAGCAAATCCATCACCTCCTCAGCCAACACCTAAAGATTTAATGCTTGTTATTTAATTAAGCCTTAGTTCACTATATATGATTATGGACCAAGCTAATAAAATTATTATATATCATTATATTTGTCCACATCATTTTATTAATTGATGTATTGTTAATTATGTCATTTCATAATAATTATTATATTATTAAACGTGAAAAACATATAAAAAAACTAAAACAGAAAGAGATTTTACTGTATTTTTTCTCACAAAATATTATTAACTATAATAGTGTTTCTATTTTTTTTTAATATAATCTATTTTTTAAGGTTATCTCAGTCTTATTATCTAGGCTACGAGTTTGACGAGTTAACTTGATTGACTTGAGTTTTTTTCCTCTTTTTCTAATTGAATTTTTTTTCTCTCAATTTCATCCTTCAACATTGGGTTGATTATGAGTTATGTTTCAAGATTTGTTTTGATTTTCTTTCTATGAGGTTATTTTCATCTCATGACTCGGATAATGAATTTGATAGGTTAACCTAGGTTGACTTGAGTATTTTTTATGTCTTTTATTTTAATCCAAATCTTTTTCAATTTTATCTTTTAATATTTGGTTGATTGGGGATTGAGTTTCATAATTTGTTTCAAATTGTTTTTCTATTGGGTTGTCTAACTCTCATGACCAAGGTCATGAATTTAGTAGTTTACCCAAGTTTACTTAGGTTATTTTTTTTTATTGATTTTTTTTAATTTCATCCTTCAATATTAAAATTAAAAAAATAATAATATAGAAAGAACAAATACATGTTAAAAAGGATAGAGATGGACACAAATAAATATGTTTCTATAATAATTTTAGAGTAAATTTTAGAGTTTTCAAAACGTGAAGTACATGAAAACATATTTTTTGTCCCCTATGTCTTTTTCTTTCTTTCTTAAAACAGTAACTAAAAGCTACCTAGCTATTGAATAATCCGTGCCAAAGAAGTCACTTGTTTAGCTTTTGCTTGGATAATAATTTAGGATTTACTAATTCATTTAATAAATTATTTTGCTAATTTGAACTGATTGTACGAGAAGGGAAATCAGTAACAACTAGTGCAGCTGGGATTGAGATCAGTGGACATGATAAAGGAATGGATCAGTGGACATGATACAACAAGAAACAAGGTTTATTATTTCTTAAAACCCTTAAAATAACACAGCAAAACTCTTAAATTTTTAATATTTATCTCAAATATATTGATGTAGGTGGAAGCTAACAAGAAAATAATAACACAAAAAACATAAAAGTCTTAATGAGTAAAAATAGTTGAAGATGTGAACCTTTAATTCACAGTTGTATTCCTGAAAAATAAATATATGGTGACCCTCTTTTAAATAGATCAGAAAACTTATTTTTATTAAAAAACAACTTAAAGTTTAAAGGCATAAAAAAAATTAAAACAGAATAAATAAAAAATCCAAAAAATCATAGGAAAAATAACAAAACTAGTCTAAATAGCAATTTCTAAGCCTAATTATGGGAGATCAAATGGTCTGAAAAAAAAAAACCAAAATAGTTTCACATAGAAAAACTGCTTATTACTTGGAGAAATTTGAGTTTCATCTAATTATTAGATCTCTCATTATTATAGTTTTAAGCTACTAACCTGGTCTGACACGACTAAACTTTATTTTGAATCTAGATCTATTTTAATAGTCTATAAAAACATTTATTAGATCATTTATATAATTTGTTTGGATTAGATCTTTACTTTGTATGCTTAGAACCTTCCATTTCTATACAAGCGCGGCTGCATCAGATATCCCAGATCACATCAATGAAAGGAAATGAAGTGCGCTGATTTTTAGATTGCTGTGTCTTATCTTTGTTTAGGACGGGCAGGAGAACATCAAATGCATAGTATAATCCATTCCTTGCTTTCTCTGCATAACCACTATATTAATGATATATCAGAAGTCTAATTTAATATAAAGTGCAATAAAGTCATAATTAAGTCTCTTTGATTGATCTTTACTGATTATTGAAAATAATTGATCTATACGAGTAATTGTTTTCTTAATCCCTTTACAAGTACAGCCCTGGACCTGATAAAAAATGTTGAAGTGCAAGCAATCATAGGCCCAACAACATCAATGCAAGCCAATTTTGTGATTGAACTTGGAGAAAAAGCTCAGGTGCCCATTATATCATTTTCTGCATCAAGTCCTTCTCTCACTTCCATCAGGAGTCCCTTCTTCTTCCAAGCTACCCAAAATGACTCAACTCAGGTGAATGCTATAAGTGCATTAGTTCAAGCCTTGGGATGGAGAGAAGCAGTACCCATCTACATTGACAATGAGTATGGACAGGGAGTGATACCTTATTTAACTGATGCTCTGCAAGCAGTTGATGCTCGTGTACCGTACCGGAGTGTCATTTCTCCATCAGCCACTGATGATCAAATTGTTTCAGAGCTTTACAAGTTGATGACAATGCAAACTAGAGTTTTCATGGTGCACATGTTTCCATCTCTTGGCGCTCGGGTTTTTGCCAAAGCAAAAGAGATTGGCATGGTGAGTGAAGGCTATGTTTGGATCATGACTGATGGTCTCACAGCTGAATTTTTTAGTTCACCAAATGCTTCTGTCACTAATACAATGCAAGGTGCATTGGGTGTGAAACCTTATGTGCCAAGAACAAAAGATCTCGAAACTTTTCGAATTCGGTGGAAAAGAAAATTCCAACAAGATAATCCAGATATTATTGATGCTGAGTTGAATATTTTTGGCTTATGGGCATATGATGCAGCAACAGCTTTGGCCTTGGCAGTTGAGAAAGCTGGAGCTGCAAATTTAGGCTTCCAAAAGGCAAACGTTTCTAGCAATTCATCCACAGATCTTGCAACTCTTGGGGTGTCTTTAAGTGGTCCAAACCTCGTTCAAGCTTTATCAAACATTACTTTCAAAGGTCTTACAGGAGATTACCTTTTCGATAATGGGCAGTTACAGTCATCAGCTTTCCAGATAATAAATGTAAATGGCAATGGGGGAAGAGAGATAGGATTCTGGACATCAACCAAAGGGATTGTCAGAACATTGAACTCAACAAATAGTATGACTGCATACTCAGGTTCTAGCTCCGATCTTTCAACTGTCATATGGCCGGGTGATACAACTTCTGTTCCCAAGGGCTGGGAGATTCCAACGAATGGGAAGAAGTTGAGAATAGGAGTGCCTGTGAAGGATGGTTTTAGTGAGTTTGTGAAAGTAACAAGAGATCCTAGTTCTAACACCACAACCGTCGCTGGATACAGCATAGATGTTTTTGATGCTGTTGTCAAAGCATTGCCTTATGCTTTGCCTTACGAGTACATCCCCTTTGCCAAGCCTGACGGCGAGCCAGCTGGAACTTACAATGATCTGATATATCAAGTGTACTTGAAGGTAAAACTTTCACCAACTTTTTCCTGTGCTTGATCACATTCAGTTTTTATATCTGAAACAAGATTTGAGACAGATTCATTCAGGTAAATCTAATTTTTATTGATATCTTTTTTCTTTTGCTTGCTACCAACAGATTTTTGATGCTGTAGTTGGAGATATAACTATTATTTTCAACAGATCCCAGTATGTTGATTTTACTTTGCCTTACACTGAAAGTGGTGTCTCCATGATCGTCCCTATTGTGGACAACAACAGCAAAAATGCATGGGTTTTCTTGAGGCCTCTGACATGGGATCTCTGGGTGACAAGTTTTTGTTTCTTTATTTTCATTGGATTTGTGATATGGGTTCTTGAACACAGAATCAATGAAGATTTTAGAGGGCCTGCGTCGCATCAAGCTGGCACTAGCTTCTGGTTTTCTTTCTCAACCATGGTTTTTGCACAAAGTAATTTTCCTTTCCCTTTCCCTTTCCCTTTTGAATTTTTCTTCTTTCGTTTAACATATTTGTTTTAGTGTCTCAAACACCAAATTGACTTCATCTTTATTATTTTCAACTATGATTGCAGGGGAGACAGTTGTTAGCAACTTGTCTAGAGCAGTGGTAATCATATGGTGTTTTGTTGTGCTGATTCTCACACAAAGCTACACTGCCAGTCTAACTAGTTTACTTACAGTCCAGCAGCTGCGGCCTACAGTTACTGATGTAAACGAGCTCATTAAGAAGGGGGAGTATGTAGGCTACCGGGAGGGTTCCTTTGTTCAGGGAATCCTATTAGATCAGTTGCGTTTCGACAAGTCCAAGCTCATTGTGTATAATACCACAGAACAATGGGATGACCTTTTATCAAAAGGAAGTGGAAATGGTGGTATTGCTGCTGCTTTTGATGAAGTACCATATACGAGGCTCTTTCTGTCGAAGTATTGCTCTAAATATGCCGTGATTGATCCTACATTTAAAACAGGCGGTTTCGGATTTGTATGTACATTCACCCCTCTCCATTTCTCTCTATGTAATGTAAGTGCAAAGTTTGTCAACCCTGATAAAGACTGGCTTGCTGCTTTGTGTTGTGATTTTCAGGCCTTCCCTAAAGGTTCTCCTCTGGTACCAGATGTATCAAGGGCAGTTCTAAACATGACAGAGGGACATAAAATGAAGGAAATCGAGAATGCTTGGTTTGGAAAACAAAGCAATTGTCCAGATTCCAGCAACTCGGTTACATCTAACAGCCTTAGTCTCAAGAGTTTCTGGGGCTTATTTTTAATTGCTGGAGTAGCATCCCTCTTAGCTCTCATTATATTCATGGTCATGTTTGTCTACAAGGAAAGGAAAATGTTGAGGCCTTTAAATTCCAGAATTTCCATATGGAGTAAAATCCGCAATTTCTTCAGGATCTTTATTCAGAGGGACTTAAAATCCCATACTTTCAGAAAAAGTGGGCTGAATGACCGCAATGGCACTAGTCTACCTAGTATGGGTGCGCCGAGCCCATCGGCCTCTTCAGTTCAAACTAGTTATTTCCCTGGAGATGGAGATCAGTCTTCTACAGAGTTTGTTGATTCCAGTCCAGATAGTCAAACATCTCAAGAGGTAGTAATAAATATTGATCAACTTACAAACCCAAATCAAGAAAGACTAGCAGCTTTTGAAGTAGAACATGATCACAATTGACTTCCAGATGATACCATTGACAGTGTGACAGTGGGAAACTTATAGACCTGTAGATGCAGTTGTAGCATTGTAATATAATTGTAGGACATCAGAGGCCTAGCAATTCATGGGAAAGTCCAAAGGAACATGCAGGAGGCAATGCTATAGAATACATATTACTCTGTTTGATTTCCTCGTTTGTGACACTCGAACTTCAACTTGTAAATATTGAATTACTATATATAACATATTTATAGCTAGGCAGGATTAAACTGAGTTTCAGAATTAGTAAATTATTATCGCAAATTATAGATTTCTTCAGCAATCTCCCAAGATATTGTGGGAATGCAGGCAGTGGCATACCTTGTTTGCGGCCGCATTATAAATTCTACAGACTTTCCAGAGAAATTATGTTGTGAAAACGAAAACAAAAGCATTATCCAAAATTAAGTTACCATGTTTTAAAGAAACCCCCCCTCATATTTCCAACAATCTTCAAGTTTTTGTCAAGATTTTTATCAAATTGTTTGGAAACAAATTAGAGGATGAAGAAAAGGTACCCTTCAAAGCATGTTCTGATCTTGTTGTTCCTTTCTTTAAGGATATTGTTCATAGAAATGGGGGTTGGCCCAAAACTCAACAGCATATGTTGGAGTGAACGTTGGTGTGGTTCTAGACTTGGAATGTTTTGATGTCAATATTGCTTTGAGTTGCATTATAATGTCCCTCTCAGACTTCTATATGCCACGCATGGTGACTACAAAACCAGGCTGATCCTCACCACTAGGGAGATGTTGTCGGAGCAGCTGCCGCAGGTCCTTCTCTACCTCTCCATTTTTTCTGGTGTCCCTTTTCTTATACCTTTAGCTGTTAGCCATTGTCTTGATGGCATGTACCTGTCTTACCAACCTGATCTTTTTTTACTGACTCCCAAATCAAGAATTGAAGGCTTGTATCAACTGAAGTGCCACATCAGATCGGCCTAGGAATTTCCAGCGGAGACCATGAGAGAGAAGGGGGAGAAATCAGTTTTTGGTGGTCTGAGGTAACCGTTAGTATGCCATTGGTGTTTCGATGATGGGTCATATATTCGGAGGCGACTTTCCTCCACTCAGCTGCCAGTGGTTCTTCTTTTTTGGGTGAGAATGGGGTTGCAATTTCTGGTCTGGTCAAAATCGAGTGTGTTTTTTGTTGCAGGTTGTTGCCTGTGTTTGCATGTACGATAGTAACTGTGGTTTTAAATAAATTTTTATTTTAAAATATATTAAAATAATGTTTTTTTTATTATTTGAAAAAATTATTTTTAATTAATATATCAAAACAATTTAAAAATATGAAAAATACAAATATAATTTCAATAATATTTTTAATTAAATAGATTTCATAGCATCGAGTATAGCAACTGGGTTTTCACGGTTCTGCTGCTAGTAATGGTGTTTGGATTTTGGGAAGCGATCGGATGGTTTGGGGGCTGTGTCGGTTTGAAAGGAGAAAGAAGGGGACAGGGCATCTCATATATGTAATTCTAAATTTTAAGGTTGTCTTATTTGTTAGGTGTAGGGTAAAAGGAATCTTTTGTTTTCATATTTTTATTTTGATGGGACAGTGCAAGTTGATAGCACTTAATATTTTATAAAACATTTTGTAATTTTAGATAATGCTTGAAATTACATTAATTATTGTTTATTAAAATATTTTTTATTTAAAAATATATTAAACAATATTTTTTAAATTAATACATTCAAATAATTTAAAAATAAAATTATATGTGAAAACAAACATTAAATATGTGGTCTAGGAATAGTCTTTTGTATGTTTGGCTTGAAAGTAGATGTTATGGTTTTTTTTTTTTTTTTTTTTAAGGTATAGTATCCTTTAACATAAACCACACCTCAAAAAACTAAAACATTACTTTTTATTTTAAAAAACCACAAGCTATCTCTCATCCAAATACATTTTTAAGTCTTAATTCTTAGCTGGCTCTAGTTTGGGAGTGCGAAACAAATAATAAAATACTTTTTTTAAAAAATAACTACAACACAATATTATTATAAAAAAACAATAAAATATTTCCTTCTCAACCATTGGTTTTGCAGAACGTAATCTTCCTCCCCCTTATGAATCTCTTCTCCTGTTATGAAGCAGTACTCCAATATATATGTCTCATATGATAGAAGCAAAAAATTTCTACCCATCAAATTTCACTATGTGTTATTTTTATTTTATTTTTTAATAAAAAAATTGAAATAAATAACATAGTATGTTATTTTTATTTTTTTTAATAAAAAATAAAATAAAATTGAAATAAATAAAATAAGATTTTCATATATTTCTTGGTCAATCAAAGATAAAATTAGATATTCAAGATATATCTTGTCATAAATACAAGATCATACCAATAAAAAACAATCAATAAAATCATGCTATGTAGTATTGAAAAAAGACCTAAGAACCCATATAAACCTCTATAAATAGAAGGTCTCAACTAAGAAAGAGAAGTAAGGAATTTTTAAAGATATAAATTTTTTTCAAAACAAGCTTTTTAAGCAATAAATCTCTCTCTTCAAGTAAAGAAGTTATCTCCAAAGTTTTCAAACCTCTTTCATCTACGCTTCAGGACTACAAAAAAGAAAGCTTTGTTGAATCAAGCCAAAACGTTTCATGAGAGTTCTTCAACAACACTTAGAAGGTAGATCAAAAGTACTCATTCAAAACATTAAATCATTAAATCTCGCTTGCCAATACACACCAAAATTTGAGTTCTTGCAAAGCACAAACTTTAGTTTAATTCCACAAAAAAATTAAGTCACCATGTACCAAATTCAAGAGAAAAATCAAATGATTGTCTTATTTTTTTGAAAAAATATTTTAGATAGATATCGTACATGGTCATATATTTAATAAAATTATATATTTATACACATGTGCTTATTTAATTTCAGGTTCTCAAAATTGTGTCTACACATGTCTCCTACATCAAATTAACCAGTTTATGTTTATATTTACAGAAGAAAGACTGGTTAGCAACTTGTCTAGAGTAGTGGTAATCATATGGTGTTTCGTTGTGCTGATCCTCACACAGAGTTGCACTGTCAGCTTAACAAGCCTGCTTACAGTCCAGAAGCTGCAGCCTAAAATCCACAGATGTAAATGAGCTCATTAGAAGGGGGGAGTATGTGGGCTATCAGAGAAGTTCTTTTCTTCTGGAAATGTTGTTATGTAGGCTTGGGATTCGAAGAGTCCAAGCTCATGGGGCATAAATCTTACGAAGAATACGACAACCCTTACTCCAGAGGAAGTGGAAATGGTGGTATTGCTGCTGCTTTCGGCGAATTGCGATATGCGAAAGTGTTTCTGTCAGAGTATTGCACTAAACACACCGCAGTTGCTCCTATATTAATTTCAAACAGGCGGTTTTGGCTTTGTAAGTTCGCTTTCCTATTTCTCTGTTTTGCTAATGCTCATTTAAGTGCATACATAGTTCATACTGTTAGAAAATTCATATAAACCATTCTTGGGCCTCAGCGTTGAGACGATTCTTCGTTTTGTGACTTTCAGGTCTTCCCTAAAGGTTCTCTTCTTGTGCCTGATATATGAAGGGCAATACTAAATTTAACTGGATGAGGTAAAATAAAGAAAATCGAGAATGCGTGATGAGGTGATATTGAATCGGCCTTAAACGGTGGCCCTTGTATTAGACAGAGATCTGAAACATCAAAATTCTTCTTTCATAAAATTTTAAAAAAGGTTTCACAAATGTTGCAATTTATCAAAGGAAAAATTGCTAATTCAATCAGTTTTGTTTACAGGCATGGATGAATTTGCATAGCTTATCTAACAAAAATATGAACCATGAAACTCAAAGAAAAGTCTCGAGTTCATGGATTACCGAACGTTTCCTGGGACAGTTCCAGCAGAGAAGACAACTCCAGATCTGCTGAGGACAGCCTCCTTCCAACACGCACAGAAAACCGACCGGACCTGAAACACGGTGATCTTTGTTAGTGTCAGCTACAAAGGGAGGAAAAAGGGAAAAAAAAGTTGTCGAAATCCAAAAAGCAGCAGGCATGTTGGGAATCGAAAATGATGTGCAGGGGATTGATCACGGATTTGTGCTTGTTCGAATGAGATCTCTGAAGAAATGGAATGCAAAGAATCAAGTGAAAAACAAAAACTTCCAAATTGTAAGTTTGAAAAATGAGCATAAATTCAGAAAACAAAATCAGCATGCTAAGCAATCCAAGTTCCAAGTCTTTCGCAAACAAAAGAAATCCATCTTTTGAACAAACACATGCAAAAGGAGTAATCTAGTAATATTCCTTCATTAGAGCTTTCCACTACTTGCATTTTCAAAGCATTCCCGTAAGGCTTGACCCAAAAACCTGAAAGCAGCTTGCTTGTGCAGTCGAGTATCTCTGTTATAGGGCCCAGGCTCAAATTTCCAGTTGCGATATTGAAACAAAAATTATAATTAAAGGAAAGAACATTCAACCAGATAAATCTTAAAATTTAAGACTACCATTAATTAAGAATCATTTTTATTGTATTTTGAACTAACAATGCACTAAGCAAGCAAGTAAAATCCTCACGGTTCAAAAATCAGCTTAGACAGATAAAAGGGAATTGGGGAGGGGGATCTTTCTCCGAAATACAGAGCCAGTCAATCCCTAAATGAGACCAACAAAATCAAACCCTAAATGAAACCAGAATCAAGAGAAAGAATGGCACCTTTGACATGCTTTGATGATATCTAAGCAATGAACAAACACACAATCTTTTCTGTCTCCCTCCATTCCTTTTTAGGATTAAATCATCAACCCTTATAAATCCACAGTGTAGATGAGTCTGTATCCGCAGTGCGTGCTACAGTAAAAACGTTTTTTTTTTTTTTTTCGTAATGTAATTGTAATTTTGTCATGTAATTGTAATTTTATAGTGCCGAGGATAGTGGAACGACTGTGTTTTCACGGTTCTGCTGCTAGTGATGGTGCGGAGATATCTGGTGTTGGGATTTTGGGAAGAGATCGGATGGTTTGTGGGCTGTCCGTCGGTTTGAAAGGAGGAAGAAGGGGGCAGGGCATCTATGGGTTATCAGCTGGAGTTTGGCGTTGGCTTGATGGCGTGGAGGAAGAGTGTGGCACAGCTGGTGGGTCTGGCGCAACTGGTTCTCTTCTGGTGGAGGGAGAAGTGGGAAGGGGTAGATATGTAATTTTAATTTTTGAGGTTGTCTTATCGGTTAGGTGAGGATCTGTTTTCATTTATTTTTTTGAGTTGATAGCTATTAAATATTTATTAAAACATTTTGTAATTTTAGATAATGATTGGAATTACAATAACTTGAAATGGTTTTTAGTTAAGAATATATTAAATATATTTTTTTATTTTTTAAAATTTATTTATTATATTAATACATTAAAATAATTTTAAAATAAAATTAAAAAAAATGAGTTGCAGTAACATTCCCATTCATTGAAAAAAAAGATATGGTCTAGAAATAATCTTTTGTCGCTGGCCCTAGTTTGGGAGTGCTGAAATGATAGATTTGTTAAAAAAAATTTAAATTTTTTTTATTATTTTAATATTAAGATTTAATTTAAAAAATATATATATATATATTTTTAATACATTTCTAAAAAAAATTTCAAAAACAAATAACTTAATACTTTTTTAATCATAAATAAATAACACAAATTCTATTATTATTATATATATAAAAAAACAAGTCTGCTAAACTCTGGGAGATTCCTTTTTATCAATATATGAAATAGTCTCGCCTCAGGTCCAAGTCTTGAACCAATTTATTAAAATGGTTGGCTTTGACTCTTCCAAATCATGAATATCCTAGCAATAACGGTGAGGAAACCACACTTTTTAAGGTCCACAGCTTTATAAATAAGGGATCTTTCCTTCCATGCTTAAACAAAAATTATTAGCTAAGCTAGAGTCAGCGCGACCATAGGTGGACACTAAGACGAAGAAAAACCATTCAAAGGCTGTTCTCTCCTTCCTTTTTAATATCCAAATCTTGGGTTCATAACCGGTAACGCAAGAGTGATATCATCAAAACAACACACCTATGATAAACTTTAAAACATACATATCATAAAACAAATTATATAAAATACACAATATTTTATAAGCTTTTAAAATATATCTTTATCATATAAAAACAAAACAAGGGTTCATAATACTTGTTACATTATATAACACTCGAACTTTAGATAAAATAGTGTAATAGCGAAGCACTCTAAGACAAATTAAAAGTAAACATCGCGGAAACAAGCAAGACATGCCAAACAAAAGTGAAGAAGGAGGAACAAACAACAAGATCAACCTGCTAATATAAACTAAGAACATGAAAATAATACAAAATGAGGGGTGAGCTCAACCAATTCAGTGAGGAAATAACATTTAATATACATCTTAAATATTAATAATTTATAAGACATACATATCTTAATATAAATATACATACTAAGCATATTAACATATAGTAGTGAAATACATGTCATAAATCAGATGACACCTAAAGATGATCCGATGACATCAAAGGTGACCATTTTGGGATAATTGGGCGCGTACATGCTGGTGTCTCTCTCACCAGCTAGGAATACAGATACGATGTGCATAAAAATTAACTACACTCTGTTAATATGGAGTTACTGACATGTTCAAAATCCAGACATAACAGATATTTATATAATTATCAAAGCAACTGAATGTTATATCAAATATAATTAAAGCAAATACAAATTCAAGAAACTAATGAGTACTTGGAAAATAAATCAACATATATATAGATATTCAAGAATATCATCCATACTCATCATATAATCAACATACATAGTTTATGTATATTACATATATATTAAAGATTATCCTACTCACTCGAAAAAATATAAAAGTAAAAAGAATATTAAATGAACAACCCGAAAATTCTATGGAGATCGTTAGAAGAACTTACAATAAAAATACATAATAAACTAAAAAAACAACGCAAATAAAAGATTCTAATGCATATAAGAAAATCAGGTTTAGTCTACTAAGTTTAGGGATTAAAATGACAAATTTTCAAAAAACAGGAACCAAAACATGATTTTACCAAGATTGGAGGACCAAACTATAAATACATAATCATATTGAAATTTCATCCATAATACATCCTCAACTCGGTCTAGAATCTCAATTTACGTTATAGGGACCAAATTGTAAAATTTTCAAATTTTAGGGACTAAACTGTAAATTTCCAAAATTGATGGACTAAATAGTAAATTACACATATCAATTATCAAAATGAGATTCATCACCCTTAACCTAATAATAATAATACCTAGAATTCCAAAATACATTTTAAGGGTCAAATTAAAATTTTTCAAAATTTAGGGAATAAAAGAAAATTTCATAAATCAAAGACCAAAATTAAATTTTTTATCCTCAACTTCAAGAGCATTATGTCCATATTTTCTACCAAAGTTGAAACAAATTTCTTAACCCATAACATATTATCAAAATCATAACAAAACCCTAATATCTTCTTTAATCCTTCTATAAACAAACCATAATCATGAGTTAGCAAGGATGGGAGTAGGGGTGCTAAACCCCCAGAATTTAGTGGCTGCTTATGGGCTAGCAAGGATGCAAGAGAAAAATATGACAATCATGAGGAAATCATGGAGACCTAGTGCTATAGGGTTTCAAGGCTGAAACCTAACACCAACTCAGTCTAGGGCTGAAAATAAATCAGTTCTGGTACACAGACTCACTCCAGCACAGATGAAGGAAAAAAGAGACAAAGGGCTTTGCTTTAAATGTGACAATAAGTGGAAAAAAGAAACGCACTTCAAAGAAGGGGAATGGGTTTACCTCCGGCTCCAGCCGTACTGACAGTCCAACATTGCAAGAAATAAAAATGGGAAGTTAGCATATAAATACTTCGGGTCGTTCAAAATCTTTAAAAAGGTGAGAGAAATGGCTTACTAGCTAGATCTTCCCAAGGAAGCCCGAATCCATAACACGTTCCACATCTCACTGTTGAAGAAATGGGTTGGAAAAGGAACCGTTCCTGAATTGAAGCAACCCATTCCCGAAACCAAGCTGAAATCACAGTCAGAACCAACACAGATACTTGACCGAAGAAGTCAAGTCTCAAGGAGGAAGACGAGGGAAGAAGTGTTGTTTAGATGGGAAGGACAACCTAAAGAAGACGTCGTTTGGGTCGAAGAAGAATGGTTAAAAGGTTCTTACCCTCACCTTGAGGGCAAGGTTTTTTATGGGGGAGAAAGTTGTAACAGACCGTCAGCGCATAAAGGAGCAAGCTCTCAATTGAAGCCGGGGAAGAAATGAGGGAGGTGTGTTGGAGAAGACTTACCTACAACAATGAGATAAGGTGAGCACGTGTATGGTCAAGATTGGACAAGAATCACTTACATGAAGGGCTGAGATCATGAAGCTCCTACAGCTGACAGTGGCAAGGGAGTAAGTTGAAAGGCAAAACGGCACCATTGAGAGAGGAAAAAGAGTCTAAATACAAAGCAGATGAATAAAAACAGCTGGCAAGCCTATCTGTTACTCTTAATTCTCAACTAACCGAGAATTACAATAAAAGGAGGAGGAGGGGCTGTAGAGAGACATAAAATTGCTTTGAAGCAAATCTCATTCATCCAGGAGGCCTAGGCTACCTCGAAGATGCCCAGAAACTTAGTTAGAGTTTATCAAAATTACATTGTTTTTTCAATTCAAGTTCTTTTAAAAAATATATTTTAAAAAACAATTGCCTCAAACTTGATATGAGATGGTGTTGTGTGTTGAAAATAAATTTGTGACATGACCAAGGATGCTTCGTCGAAAGGATGCTATTCATTATCTTAGTAAGTGAAATAGACGACTTAAATATACAAATCTTGATTTAATTAGCCAAAACTTCAAAAAGTCTAACCATACGTACATTGATTTAGTTAGTCAAGGTAACCGGTAGTGAAATCAGAGACAAGGAAGATATTTGATCAGTAACATCAGTCAAGCCAGGGGGAAAAATCATACAATTAACAAGAAAAATAAGCAAAAAACTATGCAAACGAATAAAAACAATCAAAGCATGAAATTTCCTTGCAACAAAACTCAGTAAATCTCTCCTGTTTTTCAAAGCTTAAATTAATGGTTGGGCCCTCTCCAATCACTGTTCTGAGATCTTCATCTAGGCTTTATGGATCCACATGTTTGAAGTACCCTACAGGCCACAGCCTTGTATAAAGAAGAGAGAGTTCTTTCAAGCTTAAACCAACAAACTGGAAATCAGCTCAACCACAAGCAGACAACAATGCCTGCTCTCTCTTTCTTTTCCCTTCTTTTTTTGAAGATTTTCTTCTTTGAAATGGGAATGGCCAAGAACTCAACATCTATAATCCCAGTGAAAGTAGGTGTGGTTCTTGACTTGGACAATGACCTGGTTGGCAAGATTGGGTTGAGTTGCATCAATATGTCTCTCTCAGACTTCTATGATACTCATGGTGATTACAAAACCAGGCTTGTCCTCATCACCAGGGACTCCAAGAACGATGTTGCTGCTGCAGCTGCTGCAGGTTCCCTCTCTCTCCCTCCTCTTTCTTGATTCTGTAGTCAGCTTGCTTTGGTTATAAATCATTGCTCAAACTATGTTTTATGTATGCAGTAAGGTTAAAACCCTCCTCCCGTTAAATTTTATACGGATGATTCATGAGAAACTTCTATATATATCACAATCTCTCATTAAATCTAAGATGATATCGTGAACCTTAATCGAGCTGTTTTAATAATACATCTCGATTATTATATATATATATATATATATATATATATATATATATATAAATGATATCGTGGAGAGCAAATCCATCACCTCCTCAGCCAACACCTAAAGATTTAATGCTTGTTATCTAATTAAGCCTTAGTTCACTATATATGATTATGGACCAGGCTAATAAAATTATTATATTTGTCCTTTAAGTATGGCTACTTTAATTATGGGACCTGAAGGTATTATAGATTGGTCTAACACCAAATCAAGGCTTTAAGCATGGCGTATCAGCTTCTTCATTCCTAATATCCTTTTTTGGTTATGTATCTGTTGACTTTCTTTTCCTTTCTTTTTGTGTTTGCTTTTTGTTATTGTGATTCTTTTTTTTTTTTTTCATGTATCTTGTTTTTGGCTACCTTCTGGTTAGCCCTTTCAATATATCGACTTATTCCAAAAAAAAAAAAAAATTATTATATATCATTAATTATATTTGTCCACATCATTTTATTAATTGATGTATTGTTATTTATTTCATTTCATAATTATTATTATATTATTAAATATGAAAAACATAAAAAATAAAACTAAAAGAGAAAGAGATTTTACTGTACTCTTTCTCGCAAAATATTATTTACTACAATAGTGTTTTTTTGTTTTGTTTTTTTAATCTAATCTATTTTTTTTTCAATTTCAATTCCATCATTCAACATTATTTTTATTGGAGATTAAACTTTATAATTTATTTTAATTTACTTTTTATAAGGTTATTTTAATCTCGTAATTTGAACCTTGGATTTGACAAGTTATTTCAGTTAACTCAAGTTTTTTTCTCCTTTTTCTAATTGGTTTTTCTCTCTCTCTCTCTAAATTTCATCATTTAACATTGAGTTGATTGAAAATTAAGTTTCATGGTTTACTTTCTATAAGGTTATTCCAGTTATGGCTCGAGTCATTGATTTGGTGGGTTAACCTAGTCTGATTCGAGTCGTTTTTTGTGTTTTTTTAATCAATTTTTTAGTTTCAATTTAATCATTTAATATTAGGGTTATTGGGGATTGAGCTTCATACTTTTTTTCAATTTACTTTTTATGAGATTATCCTAGTTTCATGATCCGACCCATAGGTTTAACAAGTTAACATGTTTAAAAGAATAGAGACGGACACACAAATAAATATGTTTCTATAATAATTTTATAATTTTAGAGTAAATTTTAGAGTTTTCAAAACATGAAGGACATGAAAACATATTTTGTGTCCCCTATGTCTTTGTTTTTTCTTTCTTAAAACAGTAACTAAAAGCTACCTAGCTATTGAATACTCCGTGTCAAAGAAGTCACTTGTTTAGCTTTTGCTTGGATAATAATTTAGGATTTACTAATTCATCTAATAAATTATTTTGCTAATTAATTGTTGTCAGCAGCAAAACTGTAAGGAAGAAACTCTTAAATTTTTAATATTTATCTCAAATATATTGATGTATGTGGAAGCTAACAAGACAATAATAACACAAAAAATATAAAAGTTTTAATGAGTAAAAATAGTTGAAGATGTGAACCTTTTGTATTGCTGAAAAATAAATATATGGTGACCCTCTTTTAAATAGATCAGAAAATTAATTTATCTTTATTAGAAAACAACTTAAAGTCTAAAGGCATAAAAACAATTAAAACAAAATAAATAAATAATCCAAAAGCTCATAGGAAAAAGAACAAAACTAGTCTAAATAGCAATTTCTAAGCCTAATTATGGGAGATGAAATGGTCTGGAAAAAAAAATAGTTTCATGTGGAAAAACTGCTTATTACCTGGAGAAATTTGGGCTTGATCTAACTGCAAGATCTCTCATTATCATAGTTGTAAGCTACTAACCTGGTCTGACATGACTAAACTTTATTTTCAATCTAAATCTATTCTAATAGTCTATAAAAGCATCTATTAGACCATCTATATTGGTATGCTTGGGTTAGATCTTTATTTGGAACCTTCAATTTTAAATTTCTGTACAAGCTCGGCTGCATCAGATATCCCAGATCAGAAGTCTAATTTAATATAAAGTGCAATAAAGTCATAATTAAGTCTCTCTGATTGATCTTTACTGATTATTGAAAATAATTGATATATACGAGTAATTGTTTTCTTAATCCCTTTACAAGTACAGCCCTGGACCTGATAAAAAATGTTGAAGTGCAAGCAATCATAGGCCCAACAACATCAAGGCAAGCCAATTTTGTGATTGAACTTGGAGAAAAAGCTCAGGTGCCCATTATATCATTTTCTGCATCAAGTCCTTCTCTCACTTCCATCAGGAGTCCCTTCTTCTTCCGAGCTACCCAAAATGACTCTACTCAGGTGAATGCTATAAGTGCATTAGTTCAAGCCTTTGGATGGAGAGAAGCAGTACCCATCTACATTGACAATGAGTATGGACAGGGAGTGATACCTTATTTAACTGATGCTCAGCAAGCAGTTGATGCTCGTGTACCGTACCGGAGTGTCATTTCTCCATCAGCCACTGATGATCAAATTGTTTCAGAGCTTTACAAGTTGATGACAATGCAAACTAGAGTTTTCATTGTGCACATGTTTCCATCTCTTGGCGCTCGGGTTTTTGCCAAAGCAAAAGAGATTGGCATGGTGAGTAAAGGCTATGTTTGGATCATGACTAATGGTCTAACAGCTGAATTTTTTAGTTCACCAAATGCTTCTGTCACCAATACAATGCAAGGTGCATTGGGTTTGACACCTTATGTGCCGAGAACAAAAGATCTCGAAACTTTTCGAATTCGGTGGAAAAGAAAATTCCAGCAAGATAATCCAGATATTGTTGATGCTGAGTTGAATATTTTTGGCTTATGGGCATATGATGCAGCAACAGCTTTGGCCTTGGCAGTTGAGAAAGCTGGAACTGCAAATTTAGGCTTCCAAAAGGCAAACGTTTCTAGCAATTCACCCACAGATCTTGCAACTCTTGGGGTGTCTTTAAATGGTCCAAACCTCGTTCAAGCTTTGTCAAACATTACTTTCAAAGGTCTTACAGGAGAATATCTTTTCGATAATGGACAGTTACAGTCATCAGCTTTCCAGATAATAAATGTGAATGGCAATGGGGGAAGAGAGATAGGATTCTGGAGATCAACCAAAGGGATTGTCAAAATATTGAACTCATCAAATAATATGACTGCGTACTCAGGTTCTAACTCCGATCTTTCAACTGTCATATGGCCGGGTGATACAACTTCTGTTCCCAGGGGCTGGGAGAATATTCCAACGAATGGGAAGAAGTTGAGAATAGGAGTGCCTGTGAAGGATGGTTTCAATGAGTTTGTGAATGTGACAAGAGATCCTAGTTCCAACACCACAACCGTCGTTGGATACAGCATAGATGTTTTTGATGCTGTCGTCAAAGCATTGCCTTATGCTTTGCCTTACGAGTACATCCCCTTTGCCAAGCCTGACGGCGAGCCAGCTGGAACTTACAATGATCTCATATATCAAGTGTACTTGAAGGTAAAACTTTCACCAACCTTTTCCTGTACTTGATCACATTCAGTTTTATATCTGAAACAAGATTTAGGTCAGATTCATGCTTGCAAATCTAATTTTTATTGATATCTTGTTTCGTTTGCTCGCTATCAACAGAATTTTGATGCTGTAGTTGGAGATACAACTATTATTTTCAACAGATCCCAGTATGTTGATTTTACTTTGCCTTACACTGAAAGTGGTGTTTCCATGATCGTCCCTATTGTGGACAACAATAGCAAAAATGCATGGGTTTTCTTGAAGCCTCTGACATGGGATCTCTGGGTGACAAGTTTTTGTTTCTTTATTTTCATTGGATTTGTGATCTGGGTTCTTGAACACAGAATCAATGAAGATTTTAGAGGGCCTGCTTCGCATCAAGCTGGCACTAGCTTCTGGTTTTCTTTCTCAACCATGGTTTTTGCACAAAGTAATTTTCCTTTCCCTTTCCCTTTCCCTTTTGAATTTTTCTTCTTTCGTTTAACATATTTGTTTTAGTGTCTCAAACACCAAATTGACTTCATCTTTATTATTTTCAACTATGATTGCAGGGGAGACAGTTGTTAGCAACTTGTCTAGAGCAGTGGTAATCATATGGTGTTTTGTTGTGCTGATTCTCACACAAAGCTACACTGCCAGTCTAACTAGTTTACTTACAGTCCAGCAGCTGCGGCCTACAGTTACTGATGTAAACGAGCTCATTAAGAAGGGGGAGTATGTAGGCTACCGGGAGGGTTCCTTTGTTCAGGGAATCCTATTAGATCAGTTGCGTTTCGACAAGTCCAAGCTCATTGTGTATAATACCACAGAACAATGGGATGACCTTTTATCAAAAGGAAGTGGAAATGGTGGTATTGCTGCTGCTTTTGATGAAGTACCATATACGAGGCTCTTTCTGTCGAAGTATTGCTCTAAATATGCCGTGATTGATCCTACATTTAAAACAGACGGTTTCGGATTTGTAAGTACATTCACCCCTCTCCATTTCTCTCTATGTAATGTAAGTGCAAAGTTTGTCAACCCTACATTTAAGACTGGCTTGCTGCTTTGTGTTGTGATTTTCAGGCCTTCCCTAAAGGTTCTCCTCTGGTACCAGATGTATCAAGGGCAGTTCTAAACATGACAGAAGGAGATGAAATGAAGAAAATTGAGAATGCTTGGTTTGGAAAACAAAGCAATTGCCCAGATTCCAGCACCTCGGTTACATCTAACAGCCTTAGTCTCAAGAGTTTCTGGGGCTTATTTTTAATTGCTGGAGTAGCATCCCTCTTAGCTCTCATTATATTCATGGTCATGTTTGTCTACAAGGAAAGGAAAATGTTGAGGCCTTTAAATTCCAGAATTTCCATATGGAGTAAAATCCGCAATTTCTTCAGGATCTTTATTCAGAGGGACTTAAAATCCCATACTTTCAGAAAAAGTGGGCTGAATGACCGCAATGGCACTAGTCTACCTAGTATGGGTGCGCCGAGCCCATCGGCCTCTTCAGTTCAAACTAGTTATTTCCCTGGAGATGGAGATCAGTCTTCTACAGAGTTTGTTGATTCCAGTCCAGATAGTCAAACATCTCAAGAGGTAGTAATAAATATTGATCAACTTACAAACCCAAATCAAGAAAGACTAGCAGC
This sequence comes from Populus tomentosa, assembly GCA_018804465.1. Taxonomy (NCBI): domain Eukaryota; kingdom Viridiplantae; phylum Streptophyta; class Magnoliopsida; order Malpighiales; family Salicaceae; genus Populus; species Populus tomentosa. The sequence continues at coordinate 949,680 of CM032003.1, read as the reverse complement.
TTTTGAAGTAGAACATGATCACAATTGACTTCCAGATGATACCATTGACAGTTTGACAGTGGGAAACTTATAGACCTGTTGATGTAGTTGTAACATTGTAATATAATTGTAGTGTTGTGATAAACTCAACCACCCACCAACAATAAGCCACCTACTACTACCTGCAATAATCTAATATCCACTCACCACTACCTGCTATCTCCGTTTATGTATAAATAAGCCGTTAAACTTATGTTATTAGTGTGGGAAAGAAAAGAGAGAAAGAGAGGGTGTGTATTAAGAGTTTGTATTTTGTAAGCTTTTGTTTTTTTTTTTTTTTGTAATAAAACTGTGTGTTTTATCCCCTCTGTCTGTTTCAAAGCCACCACTAGTGGTTTCTCCCACCAACAATTGGTATCAAAGCTCCGTTTGTCAGAAAACAGAAGTGTTTTGGGATATACCCGAATTTTCAAAGTTGTCAAAAACAAATGTTGATCATTCCACAGTGTAGAGCTCCTCCATACGAACTCATTGGTGCAAAGAACAGCCTAATCGGAGCCCGCGGTGAGCAACACGCGCCGCATGAAAATCCGGTGACTGTAGCCCACGCGCAGCCACTCGCGCCAGAGGTAGATGACGAGTGTCGTCCACGCGCGCCATATTTGAGCCGAGCCGAGCTGTTTAAGCCGAGTCCTAGCCGAGCCGCAAAGCCGAGTCGTCCTCCACGCCGAGCAGAGTCGCTTTCCAGCCACAGCCGAGCCGACCGAATATTCCCGGTTTAACCCCAGCGAACCACCCGCCGTACAGAATTAGTTTTTTGACCGGTTCACCCCATTTTTGACCCGATTTCAACAAAGTCAGACCGGTTCCCTACTATTTGGACCATTCCGGATCGATCTACAGTGTCTGTTTTTCCAAATTCGACTCCCAAAAGGTGATATAGTCATTCAAAGAGCAAAATGACTACAAAAAGTACACAAACACTCATCCCGAAGCTGACCAAAGACAACTATGATAGTTGGTGCATCAGATTAAAGGCATTCCTTGGTTCACAAGAGTGTTTAGATATTGTACAAAATGGTTATGACGAACCAGAGTCCAAAGAAGAAGAAGATGCTCTACAAGAGGCACAGAAGCAATCCCTGAAAGTCAACAGAAAGAAAGACAACAAAGCAAAGACCATCATCTATCAAGGTCTTGATGAAGACACGTTCGAGATCATTGCTTCCGCTGAAACATCAAAAGACATATGGGAGGCTCTCCAACAAAAATACAAAGGTGCTGACAGAATCAAAAGGATTCGTCTTCAATCTTTGCGAGGTGAATTTGAATTATTGCAGATGAAGTCCTCGGAGTCTATTTCTGATTATCACACAAGAATTATGGTGATAGTCAATCAGATGAGAAGAAATGGAGAAGCCATCACAAATTCTCGAATTACTAAGAAAATTTTGAGATCCCTAGATCCAAAATTTGATTTTGTTGTTGTCGCCATTGAAGAGTCCAAAGAAGTGGACATGTTGACAGTAGATGAGCTTATGAGTTCTTTGCAAGCTCATGAGCAAAAGATTGTAAAGAGAAATGGAGATAAGGCCATTGAGCATGCCTTACAAGCAAAGCTGTCTCTCGAAGACAGATATGAGCAAGGGGAGACTTCAACAAAGTGGATATACCACTCAAGCAAGAAGTCAACAATCCAAAGGAGGATTTCAGCGATTCCAAGGAAGAGGATCTTGGAATACAAGCTTTAGAGGAAGAGGTGGTAGAAACACCACCAGAGGAGGTCGAGGACAACAAGCATTCACTCCTAGAGGAAGAGGAGGCAGTTACAATAACCGTGACAAGAGGAATATCAAATGTTATAGTTGCAATCAATTTGGGCACTATAGCACTGAATGCCGAAGGAAAGCTCCGTTGGAGATATGTGAGCAAGCCAACTATGCAGAGAAGGATGACAGAGAAGCAGCTGCATTGCTTGTCCAACAAGGTCTTAGCGAAAGACAGAAGAATATATGGTATCTAGATACTAGAGCCAGCAATCACATGTGCAGCCACCGAGATTTATTTAGTGATCTAGATGAGACCATTCAAGGTCTAGTTACTTTTGGAGATACCTCAAAAGTTCCATTCAAAGGTAAAGGCAACATCCCAATCAAGTTGAAGAATGGAGATCATAGCTACATCAACGATGTTTATTATGTCCCAGCCATAAAGCAGAACTTGATCAACATAGGTCAACTTATGGAGAGAGGTTATAATCTTTCTACGAAGAATTGTCATTTGACAATTAGAGACTACAATGGGAGATTAATTGCCTATGTGAAAATGTCCAAGAATAGGATGTTTCCTTTGAACATCCAGTATGATGCAGCAAGGTGTTTGAGTGCCATAACCAACAGTGAAGAATGGCTTTGGCACCTGAGGCTTGGACATCTAAATTTCACGAGTCTGAAGATGCTAGCAAGCAAGAAGATGGTCAAAGGTATGCCTCACATTGATCATCCAGATGAAGTCTGTGAGAGTTGTGTCCTCAACAAACATCACAGATCTAGTTTTGCCAAAGAAGTCAACTGGAAAGCAAAGAGGCCACTAGAGTTAGTGCACACAGATGTGTGTGGCCCGATAAAGCCTATGTCAACTAGACAAAATAGGTACTTCCTCACTTTTATTGATGATTTTAGCAGAAAGACATGGATATACTTTCTGAAGAGGAAGTCAGAAGTATTCAATTGTTTTAAAGATTTTAAAGCAATTGTGGAGAAGCAAAGTGGTTACATGATTAGAACCGTAAGATCTGATCAAGGTGGAGAATATACAGCAAATGACTTTGAAGCCTTTTGTACACAACAAAGCATCAGACATCAGACAACACCAGCTTATACACCACAGCTGAATGGTGTAGCTGAGAGGAAGAATCGAACGATTCTTGACATGGCCAGAAGTCTGCTCAAAGCAAAGAAGTTGCCCAAGCAATACTGGGCTGAAGTTGTATCATGTGCAGTATATCTATTGAATCGCTGCCCAACTAGAAGTTTGCAAGGTGTCACTCCGGAAGAAGCATGGAGTGGTCACAAACCAAGTGTTACTCATCTACGAGTCTTTGGTTGTGTGGCATATGCAAAGATCCTAGATGCAAGAAGGACAAAGCTCGATGATAAAAGCGAGAAATGCATCTTTATCGGATATGGTGAAAGAAGGATGGGATACAAGCTGTATAATCCCATCACAAAGAAGGTAATTATGAGTAGAGATGTTATATTTGAAGAAGATAAATCTTGGCAATGGAATGATGACCAAAAAGCAGTTAAATGGATCAGCACTGATTTGATCCTTGAAGGTGAAGAAGTACCAACAGTACTTGTAGAAGAACCGATTGTGCCAGCAGCTGAACCACAAAGTCCGGTACACTGATTCCCTGTATTTAACAAGAGAAACACACCATCAACATTAACAGGAGAATCATCATCAACACCATCATCAGTATCCTCATCAGAAGGACCAAGAAGGATGAGAAATCTAGAAGAGCTGTACGATGCCACTTAAGTCATGGAAGATATAACTTTATTTTGTTTCTTTGCAGATAGTGACCCACTAAGCTTCAATGAAGCTATCACAGAAGAGAAATGGATTAAATCAATGGATGAGGAAATACATGCCATTGAGAAGAATGATACCTGGAAGCTGACTTAACTACAAGAAAACAAGAAAGCAATAGGTGTCAAATGGGTCTACAAGACGAAGAAGAATGCAAAAGGAGAAGTGCAAAGATACAAAGCTAGATTAGTGGCTAAAGGCTACAAACAGAGAGAAGGCATTGACTATGGAGAAGTATTTGCTCCAGTAGCCCGGCTAGAGACAATCAGACTGATGATCTCACTAGCTGCACAACATAGATGGAAGATCATCAACTCGATGTGAAGTCAGCATTTCTGAATGGCTTCCTAGAAGAAAAGATCTATGTTGAACAACCACTTGGATACATTGAAGCTGAAAATGAAGGCAAAGTATACAAGTTGAAGAAAGCTCTCTATGGTTTGAAGCAAGCTCCGCGTGCTTGGAATACCAGAATTGATAGGTATTTTAAAGATAATGGATTTGAAAAATGTCCATATGAACACGCAATATATGTGAAGAAAGAAGCAGATGGCAACATATTATTTACGTGCCTATATGTTGATGACTTGATATTCACCGGCAACAACCCTACCATGTTTGAAGACTTCAAACAAAGCATGGTACAAGAGTTTGAGATGACAGACATTGGTCTAATGTCACATTTTCTTGGCTCGGAAGTAACGTAGAAAGAAGAAGGGATTTTTGTATCCCAAAGCGGTTATGCCAAAGATATTCTTGAAAGGTTCAAGATGGAAAGCTGCCATCCAGTATCAACTCCAGTTGAGAATGGAGTAGAATTGAGGAAGAGTAAGGTTGGAAATGTTGATCCAACTTACTTCAAAAGCTTAGTAGGAAGCTTAAGGTACTTGACCTGTACCAGACCAGATATACTCTACGGAGTCGGACTCATCAGCAGATACATGGAGACACCAGACCAGTCTCACTTGAATGCAGCCAAGAGAATTCTTCGCTACATCAAAGGCACAATGAATGAAGGTATGCTTTATACCTCAAGTAAAGATTTCAATCTTGTAGGCTACTCGGATAGTGATTGGGTTAGAGATTTGGATGAAAGGAAAAGCACAACAGGGTTTGTCTTTTTCATGGGAGACACATCTTTCACATGGTCATCCAAGAAGCAATCGATTGTAACGTTATCAAGCTGTGAAGCTGAGTATGTTGCTGCCAACTCAAATGTATGCCATTCAATATGGTTAAGGAATATGCTGAAGTTTCTGGGATTTCCTTAAGAAAATCCTACAGAGATTTATATTGACAATCGATCAGCGATTGCATTGGCAAAGAACCCGGTGTATCATGAAAGAAGTAAACACATTGATACGTGTCATCATTTTATCCGAGAACATGTGAAGAATAAAGAAGTCGAACTAATATCCTGCAAAACAAATGACCAAGTTGCAGATATCTTCACAAAGACATTGAAGGGAGAAATATTCATCAGATTGAAGTTCATGCTTGGCATGACATCCCTCGATTGAGTTTAAAGGAGGAATTTGTTGTGATAAACTCAATCACCCACCAACAATAAGCCACCTACTACTACTTGCAACAACCTAATATCCACCCACCACTACCTGCTACCTCTGTTTATGTATAAATGAGCTGTTAAGCTTATGTTATTAGTGTGGGAAAGAAAAGAGAGAAAGAGAGGGTGTGTATTAAGAGTTTGTATTTTGTAAGCTTTTGTTTTTTTTGTAATAAAACTGTGTGTTTTATCCCCTCTGTGTGTTTTAAAGCCACCACAAGTGGTTTCCCCCACCAACATGTAGGCCATCAAAGGCCTGACAATTCATGGGAAAGTCCAAAGGAACATGCAGGAGGCAATGCTATAGAATACATATTACTCTGTTTGATTTCCTCGTTTGTGACACTCGAACTTCAAATTCTAAATATTGAATTACTATATATAACATATTTATAGCTAGGTAGGATCAAACTGAGTTTCAGAATTATTACATTATTATCACAAATTATAGATTTTCTTCAGCAATTTCCCAAGATACTTTGGAAATGCAAGCAGTTGCATACCTTGTTTGCGGCCAAATAAATTCTACAGACTTTCCAGAGAAATTATATTGTGAAAACGAAAACAAAAGCATTATCCAAAATTAAGTTACCATGTTTTAAAGAAACCCCCCTCATATTTCCAACCATCTTCATGTTTTTGTCAGGATTTTTATTAAATTGTTTGGAAACAAATTAGAGGATGAAGAAAAGGTACCCTTCAAAGCATGTTCTGATGCAATATTTTTAATTTAATAGATTTCATAGCATCGAGGATAGTGGCACAACTGGGTTTTCACGGTTCTGCTGCTAGTAATGGTGTTTGGATTTTGGGAAGCGATAGGATGGTTTGCGGGCTGTCTGTCAGTTTGAAAGGAGGAAGAAGGGGACAGGGCATCTAATATATGTAATTCTAAATTTTTAAGGTTGTCTTATTTGTTAGGTGAAGGGTAATTTGATGGGACAGTGCAGGTTGATAGCAATCAATATTTTATAAAACATTTTGTAATTTTAGATAATGCTTGAAATTACATTAATTATTGTTTTTTAAAATATTTTTTATTTAAAAATATATTAAATAATATTTTTCAAATTTATTTTTTAAATCAATACATTCAAATAATTTAAAAATAAAATTATCTGTGAAAACAAACATTAAAGATGTGGTCTAGGAATAATCTTTTCTCAATGGTCCATGTACTTTTTAGCTTGGAGGTACAACATTTTTTAACACAAAACAAACCTCAAAAAATAAAAAACATGATTTTTATTTTTTAAAAATATAACCTATCTTCCATCCAAACACACTTTTAAGTCTTAATTCTTAGCTGGCTCTAGTTTGTGAGTGCCAAAGCAAACAAAAGGATTGATTTTTCCTGCTAGGACCGTCGGTGATGCTGAGCTATGCATACCTACATACGGGGACCATTGAGAACTGGGGAGGTGCTATGGGCTTATCGTGCTACATTCCGAACACCAACTCAAGCTACTCCATATTTCTTAGTATACGGGGTTGAAGTTCTTTCACTAGAATATCAAATTTCATCTTTAAGAATTGCAATCCAAGAAGGACTTTCCAATGAAGACAATGTTTGCCTACGCCTTGAAGAGCTTGAAGCTTTAGATGAAAAACGTCTTGAGACACAACAATGACTAGAATGTTATCAAGCACGGCTCTGTAGAGCTTTTAACTAGAAGGTGCGACCACACTCATTTCAAGAAGGGGATCTTGTCTTGGCAGTACGACTCCCGATAATCATGTCAAAACGCATGGGCAACAAGTTCCTCTTCAAATGGGATGGCCCTTATGTGGTTCAAGAAGTCTACACCAATAAAGCTTACAAAATTGTTGATGAGAATGGATTGAGGATTGGGCCTATCAATGGCAAATTCTTGAAAAGATACTATGCTTGAAATCTGATGTAGCTCCTAGCCCGATAATCATGTCATCTTGATTATCTTGCATTGATGACAAGGATGTTGAATCTCTTGCAGCAACTTCAACCGTAAACACGCCTGATGGACAAGGAAATAATAATTCTAGACCACTGGTTGGAAGATCACGTATACTCACGCATCATGAAGCCTTAGAAACTTTGGAAGTTCTTCCACGGTTGGTTTATTATACACACAGTTGAAATCCAAGTTGAGATTGCAGTGTTGACAATGGTAAAAAAAGAATAATCATGTGAATCTGCCTCCAGCAGACGTTGCTTCCAATTTCATAGACGTTCGAATCAAGATAATTTGATCATAATAAAGGTTGTTTTACGAGCTTTGGTTAAAAGTTTACAGATTACTTCACCTGCATAAACTCAGAATTGTGTCCTGCATATATACAAAAACAAAAAGAAGGAAACCTGCAATTGTAAAACAAATACTGGAGAGCTATGCATACCTGCTAGGACCGTCGGTGATGCTGAGCTGCTAGGTGGATGCTATACAGTTAATGAAGGAACAGAAGGACTGCTAAGTTGGTGAAAAAAAAAAAAGACAATGTAGTTGCCTTTTATAGCCACACTTTAGACCTTTGCCTGATTACAAAAGAAGAAGAAAAAAAAAAACTCGTATTATGTGATAGAAAGGTCGGCTGTGCAAGTTGCTTTTCCTCTTCCGAAACAAGAGCAACAATTCCTGTTCAGTTCTGCAAATTTTTCCTATTCAAGTCATAGCGAAAAAAGCGATAATTCTGTTCTGTTCTGCGCTCTTCATTTACCCTCTCTCGGCAGTTCATTCAGGAAACAAAGGATGCGACATGCTACCCAGGACAAAGTTTTCCTGTACTGTTGAAATGGCAAACTATCTTTCCTAACTTGAAAAGCATTTGATTAGTCTTTGCTCAATCGGTTAAGAATACAAGGAATTATAAAGGAAAGAACATTTAAACGGGAATGAAGCAAATAATTCATCAAACAAGGGAGAGCACGCATATCAAGAAAAGAAAGAGAATATGAATCAAAATCTTTAATATGTGATAATTCATTGACTGCTGCTCAGAATCACAAACGGATTGCGTCATTGGATTCAAAACAACGAGATCTTTAAAACAAGATGTTACAATGACCATTTCCAGTGAAAAAAAAAAAAATTCCTGCAGCCCGGTCAAAGTGTTGGTTGCTATTCGGGTATAAAGATAAATTTTGTTTGGTCCTGTATATGCAGCAGTTTCAAATGAGGTATTGGACCTGAATATTCTATCATTTGATTTGATAAATCTCAATCAAGATTGATCCATAAATTTTTAATTTTGACTATTATATTTTATTTTCATAATAAAATTTATTTGTTTGTTGTGAAAATCTAATATGGTCAAATCAAATTTTAGTCGGAAATATAAAACCCTCTCAACCATATTTTTCGAGACATGCCCACTTGTTTCAAAAGTAAGTGAACTTGTCTCGAGGAGCCATCTGTAAGAACACAAATTTTCTACCAATCAAATTTCACAATGTGTTATTTTATTCTTTAAAAGAAAGGATAAAATAGAATTGAAATAAATGACATGGAAAATAAATAAGCCTTCATATATTTCTTGGTCAATGAAAAGTTGACACTTAGGATGAGATATTCAACATATCTTGTCATAAATGCAAGATCCCATCAATAAAGACCAACCAATAAAATTATGCCATGTAGCATTGGAAAAGGACCTGAGAGCCCAGATCTCTATAAATAGAGGGCCTCAACCTAAAGTCAGGAGATACAAATTTTCTTCAAGACAAGCTCTTCAAGCAAGGAAGCTCTATCTCTCTCTCTCTTAAAGAGTTCTCAAGCCTCCTTCATCTACACTTGAAGTCTAAAAAGAACGAAGCTCTGTTGGATCAAGCCAAAACGCCCCATAAAAGTTCTTCAACAACACTTTGAAGACAAATTAAGGTACTCTTCAAAGCATCAAATCACAACATCTCGCTTCGCAATACACACTCAAATTCGCGTTCTTGCAAAGCACAAATCTTGGCTTGATTACTCAAATAAATCAAGTCACCATACATCAAATCCAAGGGAAGAATCAGATGATTGCCATATTCTTTTCGAAAGAATATATTACATAGAGATTATACCCATTCATATATTTAATAAAATCATATATTTATACACGTATGCTTGTTTAATTTCAGGTGCACAAAATTGTGCTACAAAACCATTCTTGGGCCTCAGCGTTGAGACGATTCTTCGTTTTGTGACTTTCAGGTCTTCCCTAAAGGTTCTCTTCTTGTGCCCGATATATCAAGGGCAATACTAAATTTAACTGGATGAGGTAAAATAAAGAAAATCGAGAATGCGTGGTTAGGCAAGCAAAGCAGTTGTCCAGATTCCGGCACCTCCATTTCATCTACTAGCCATAGTCTCAAGAGTTTCGGGGGATTATTTTTAATTTCAGGAATAGCTGCACTTTCTGCTCTTATTATCTTAGATATCAGAACTTCCGTATGGACTCGAATTCGAAATTTGTTAGGAATCTTCTTTCAAAGGGACTTAATCTACAGAATTTCTAGACAAATCGAACGGAATGACCACAGTGGAATTAATCTGCCTTAATTTGTCATGCCAAGCCCACCGGTGGATTCAGCTTACACAGAACTTCCTGGAGATCCATCCTTAACTGAGGATGACTCGAGTCCAACTACATTAATATTAGTCAAGCTTAGGCAGGATTCACATCTATTTTCTGAAGTGCGGAACCAAACCCGACTTCTAAATAATAAGCTAACAGTGTAAAAAACTACTTTTTTATTTTATTGAAAAAAAGTGGGGAAAAAACTAACACCAATACCTTTTGTATCTTATTTTCATTTAAAAAAAACAAAAAACAAAATAAAAAATAAAAGGATACCAAACAGCCCCTTACATTATTATAGAATCCAGAGAATTGGGTTGAGGAGGCTGGGATTTGGTGCTTTTAATTTTTCAAATCTTCAAATATTCCACTTATCAATCAACTTATTTTGTATTAAAATGCATTTACTCGAAAGGTACATGAATAGAGAGGTCAAGAAAAAATGACCCGTTTTTAACAAAGGTCAAAGCTCGTGGAAAAAAGGGTTAGCAATTAGATGTTAGACCTAGCTCTTTTAGGCCCCACAATGTACCAGGTCTAAATAATTCCAGACACATTAAGGGGTGCTTGGGCCAGCATCTGAAAATTAGTTGGGTTTAGGCGCTACGTGTGGACTGGAGGTGAGTGCACGTTTCTATAAACGCCACCAGTAATAATGTTGACCCAGATTTACAACATGACTGGTCTGTTAAAAGAAAGTCTCACGTTTGGCCTCCCGGTGGAGAAAATAATTATGTCTAATTTGCACTTACTTGTTAAGTGTTTCCCTTCAAAGCATCAAAATAAATACCAATATCTTCTAAAAGACAATCTTGCTTTCTTAACATTTTTCCTTCAAATTTTCAACGTCTAATATTGATTACTAGATCCGTTGGCCGCGGGGTCAGATACGTTTTGTGCATTGAATCGGCCTTAAACGTTGGCCCTTGTATTAGACTGAGATCTGAAACATCAAAATTCTATTTTCAAAAAATTTTAAAAAAGGTTGCACAAATGTTGCAATTAAATTGCTAATTCAATCAGTTTTGTTTACAGTCATGGATGAATTTGCATAGCTTATCTAACAAAAATATGAACCATGAAACTCAAAGAAAAGTCTCGAGTTCATGGATTACCGAACGTTTCCTGGGACAGTTCCAGCAGAGAAGACAACTCCAGATCTGCTGAGGACAGCCTCCTTCGAACACGCTCAGAAAACCCTGGCAAACAACTATGACCATTCTAGAGATCGACCGGACCTGACACGGTGATCTTTGTTAGTGTCAGCTACAAAGGGAGAAAAAAGGGAAAAAAAAGTTGTCGAAATCCAAAAAGCAGCAGGCATGTTGGGAATCGGGAATGATGTGCATGGGATTGATCACGGATTTGTGCTTGTTCGAATGAGATCTCTGAAGTAATGGAATGCAAAGAATCAAGTGAAAAACAAAAACTTCCTAATTGTAAGTTTGGAAAATGAGCATAAATTTAGAAAACTAAATCAGCATGCTAAGCAATCCAAGTTCCAAGTGTTTCGCAAACAAAAGAAATCCATTTTGGGGGCTGAAAAAAAGCAATCCAAGAGAAGCTCTGACCTCTCTCTAGAAAGCTAATAAAGAAAAAAATAAAGAGAGACAGAACACCTTCTTCTCCCATTTTGGGGGCTGCAAAATAATATTTTCAAACACCGTCTTTGGCCTAGGTTTTATAATGTCGTGGATAGTGGAACGACTGGGTTTTCACGGTACTGCTGCTAGTAATGGTGGGGTGATATCTGGTGTTTGGATTTTGGGAAGAGATCGGATGGTTTGTGGGCTGTCCGTCGGTTTGAAAGGAGGAAGAAGGGGGCAGGGCATCTATGGGTTATCAGCTGGAGTCTGGCATTGGCTTGATGGTGTGGAGGAAGAGTTTGGCACGGCTGGGGGGTCTGGCGCAACTGGTTCTCTTCTGGTGGAGGGAGAAGTGGGAAGGGGTAGATATGTAAATTTAATTTTTGAGGTTGTCTTATGGGTTAGGTGAAGAGTCTGTTTTCATTTATTTTTTTGAGTTGATAGCTATTAATATTTATTAAAACATTTTGTAATTTTAGATAATATTTGGAATTACATTAACTATTATTTATTAAAATGTTTTTTTATTTAAGAATAAGATATAGTGTGAAAACAAATATTTCTATTCATTGAAAAAAGGATGTGGTCTAGAAATAGTCTTTTATCGTTGGCTCAATTTAGTGCTGAAATGACAGATTTGTTAAAATTTATTTTTTTAAAATATTTTTTATATGGTTTTAATTTTAAAAATTAAAAAATATATTATTTTAATCTATTTTTAAAAAGATATTTTCAAAATAAAATCACTTAATACTTTTTTAATCTTAAATAAATAACACAAATTCTATTATTATTATAAATAAAAAACAAGTCTGCTAAACTCTGGGAGAATCCTTTTTATCAATATATGAAATAGTCCAAGTCTTGAACCAATTTATTAAAATGGTTTGCTTTGACTCTTCCAAATCATGAATATCCTAGCAGTGTGGAAACTACACTTTTTAAGGTCCACAGCTTTTATAAATAAGGGATCTTTTCTTCAAAGCTTAAACAAAAAATATTAGCTAAGCTAGAGTCAGCACGACCATAGGTGGACAATAAGATGAAGAAAAACCATTCAAAGGCTGTTCTCTCCTTCTTTTTTTGTGTAAAGATTCTGTTCACAGGAATGGGAATGGCTGAAAACACATCTATCCCAGTGAATGTTGGTGTGGTTCTTGATCTGGACAGTGATTTGGATGGCAGAATTGCGTTGAGTTGCATCGAAATGGCCCTCTCTGACTTTTATGCCACTCATGGTGACTACAAAACCAGACTTGTCCTCAACACCAGGGACTCCATGAAAGATGTTGGTGCAGCTGCAGCAGGTCCCCTCTCTCACTCTCACCCTTTAAAACTTGATGTTATCATCAGTATGCTCCAATTAATCATGAATCACTATACTTGTTATTACGTAGCAAATAATCAAGATCTTTTCAGCAAATTGTATGGTGTGCTATTGTAAGCAAACTACAAGTTAGTGCAAAGCTAAGTTAGGATTATTCTAGGGAAGTCAGAGAAAGACTTGTAGTCCACAATTCCAAGTACTCTAGAATTGTTCTAGGAAAGGCAAAATTTTCAGCAAATTGTATGGTGTGCTATGGTAAACTTTGTCTAGATTGTTCTATAAACTAAATACTTTTACCAAACATCTTAACTATCAAACTATTTTCATTTCAATCCTAAATCATTAAAACCTTTAAACTACCTCCTAAACTACCATCATCTTCTAACAATTTTCGGTTGTCATGTGTTTTCTTGATCTGTGGTGAGGGGGGCAGAGGAAAAGATAAGAGCTTACAAATCCAAAGACATAACTGTAAAACGACTAGACTCAAACCACCATTTTTTATAATTGAAACTGAGTTCTTAAGAAAGTTTGATAATTGCACGGTCTTTCTCTGCTGCAAAACTGCCATTTTGTCATTGGTTTTTCCCATTGATCTCCATTGATTGTGAAAGATTATTGCATGTTCTTAATTTTTCTCATGCTCTATCAAAACACAGCCCTGGACTTGATAAAAAATGTGGAAGTCCAAGCAATCTTAGGGCCAACAACATCAATGCAAGCCAACTTTGTTATTGACCTTGGAGAAAAAGCTCGGGTGCCCATACTGTCATTTTCGGCAACAAGTCCTTCTCTTACTTCCATTAGGAGTACCTATTTTTTTCGAGCTACACTTAATGACTTAACTCAAGTGAATGCCATTAGTGCATTGGTTCAACTCTTCAAATGGAGAGAAGCAGTACCCATCTACGTGGACAACGTATATGGAGAGGGAATCATACCTTATTTAATTGATGCTTTGCAAGAAGTGGATGCTCGTGTTCCCTACCGGAGTGTCATTTCTCCATCAGCCACTGATGAACAAATTGTGAAGGAGGTTTATAAGTTGATGACAATGCAAACTAGAGTTTTCATTGTGCACATGTATGGCTCTCTTGGCGCTCGGGTTTTTGCCAAAGCAGAAGAGATTGGCATGGTGAGTGAAGGCTATGTTTGGATCATGACTGATGGTCTGACAGCTGATTTGTTGAGTTCACCAAATCCTTCTGTTACTGAGACAATACAAGGGGTACTGGGTGTTAAGCCTTATGTACGAAGTACAAAAGAGCTCCAAGATTTTCGAGTTCGGTGGAAAAGGAAATTCCAACAAGATAATCCATATATTATTGATGCTGAGTTGAACATTTACGGACTACGGGGCTATGATGCTGCCACGGCTTTGGCCTTGGCAGTTGAGAAAGCTGGAACTAAAAATTTTGGCTTCCGAAAGGAAAATGTTTCTAGCAGGTCATCAACGGATCTTGCAACTCTTGGCGTCTCTTTAAACGGTCCAAACCTTCTTCAAGCTTTATCAAACACTAGTTTCAAAGGCCTTACAGGAGATTACCATTTTGTTGATGGGCAGTTGCAACCTCCAGCTTTCCAGATAGTTAATGTGAATGGAAATGGAGGAAGAGAGATTGGATTTTGGACACCAACAAAAGGACTTGTGAAACAATTGGTCCCTAGTAATGGTACAAATTGGAATTCTGTGTCCGGTATTTCAACCGTAATTTTCCCAGGGGACACAACTGCTGTTCCCAAGGGACGGGGGATTTCCACAAAAGAAAATAAGTTGAGAATAGGAGTGCCGGTGAAGTCCAGCTTCAGACAGTTTGTGGACGTCATAAAATATCCTGGTTCTAACACCACAAAAATCACCGGATTCTGCATAGATGTTTTTGATACTGTTGTCAAAACATTGCCTTATGATTTGGCTTATGAATATGTCCCCTTTGCCAAGCCTGACGGCGAGCCTGCTGGAACTTACAATGATCTGGTCTATCAAGTGTACTTAAAGGTAGAACTTAATTTTATCCATTGCTGCACTTATGCTATGCTTTTGATATTGCATTGAATATCATACACATTGACGCAAGTCTATTTCTCGGAGATATTCTTTCTTATGCATTTTTGTTTGCAACCAACAGAATTTTGATGCTGTGGTTGGAGACATTACCATGCTCTACAGCAGATCCTTGATCATCGACTATACTTTGCCTTTCATAGAAAGCAGTGTCTCCGTTATGGTTCCTATAGAAGGTCACAATATCGAAAATGCTTGGTTCTTCTTGAAACCCTTGACATGGGACCTTTGGGTGAGCAGTCTTATATTCTTTGTTTTCATTGGATTTGTTGTCTGGGTTCTTGAGCACAGAATAAATGGAGATTTTCGAGGGTCTGCTTCACATCAAGCTGGCACTGTCTTCTGGTTTTCCTTCTCAACAATGGTGTTCGCACAACGTAATTTCTCTTCTCCTGCTGAAACACTTAAATATATATATATAAACACCGAATTTACTTTAATTTTATCAATTTACAGGGGAGAGAGTGGTTAGCAACTTGTCAAGAGTAGTGGTAATCATATGGTGTTTTGTTGTGCTGATCCTCACACAGAGTTATACCGCCAGTTTATCTAGCCTACTTACAGTCCAGCAGCTAAAAGTTACTGATGTAAATGAGCTCGTTAACAAGGGGGAGTACGTGGGCTACCAGAAGGGTTCTTTGGTTCTAGGAATCGTGTTAGGCTTGGGGTTTGACAAGTCCAAGATCTTGACGTATAATTCTTCGGAAAAATGCCACGAACTCTTCTCCAAAGGAAGTGGAAATGGTGGTATTGCTGCTGCATTCGATGAAACTCCATATATTAGGCTCTTAATGCTGGAATATCGCTCCCAATATACAGTGATTGATCTTTCATTTAAAATGGGAGGTTTTGGCTTTGTAAGTTCACTTTCCAATCTTTTTATTTCCATTTGTCTCTATAGCTCATTAATGTATAGTTTTATACTACCATTTTTTGTTTTGTGAATTTCAGGTCTTCCCTAAAGGTTCTCCTCTTGCACCTGACATATCAAGGGAGATTTTGAATATGACTGAGGGAGATAAAATGAAGGGCATCCAGGATAAATGGTTTGGCGATCAAACTAGTTATCCAGATTCCGGCACCTCAGTTCCGTCTAATACCCTTAGTATCAAGAGTTTCTGGGGATTATTTTTAATTGCTGGAATAGCTGCACTTTTAGCTCTCATTATCTTCATAGTGATGTTTGTTCATCAGGAGGGGAGAGTAGTCTTGGGACCCTCTGACTCCACAACTTCAATATGGAGTCAAATTCGACATTTGTTTAGCATTTTCAATCAAAGGGACTTCACATCCCATATCGAAGTGAATGGGATTCACCTTCGAAGTCAATCGGGCAATTCAGCTCACACTGAAATTCATGGATATCCGTCCTCTGCAGGGTGTGATACCAGTCGAAATAGCCAAGCCCCTCAAGTAACAAGTGCTGATCAGCTCACCAACCCAAATCAAGAGATGCCTGTTAAGGACAATCAGAAGTCTAATGTTAATCATGAGACCCCTCCTCGAACTGATCAAAGGTCTAATGCTATTATTCATCAGAGGACTAATTCCTACTAGCACTCCTGCTCCTTGAGATAACAACGGTCCGGCACAGCTACACTCTCGGTTTTTCTCGTTCTTATATGACTTACTGTCCTATATAACTTAAAATCCAAAGAACAAGCCTACAAGAGACCAGAAGGGCCTGCTCACTTGTACGAATTTGGAGAATTCCTTGTATATGTACATATGTTGTTTCCCCCTCCAAGATTTTGATGAATTCCAATGTAAATGTGTTATGGTGGCTGCCATGAATAATTGACATTTGTGATGCACCTTCAAGAAAAGAAAATATTTATAATTATGAAAAGTTGCCCGGTGATCAAAGCAGTTAAATGCTGTTTGATTAATAGGAATGAAAGGTAGGAATTGAGATAGAAATGAAAAAATTAATTAGGATAACATTTTAATTCCAATACCTTGTTTGAAATATTAATAAGAAATCAAAATAAAATGTAAAATTTTTAATATCTCATTTTTCAAATAAAAATGAATAGCGATTAAAAACATAATTTCCATAGATTAGGAGGGTACAAAAAAAAAGTCTTGGTAAATTGTGGGTAACTTGCTCTCAAAGATCATCTCTGCGAGCTGTACTCTTTGGTTTGTGTTTCTACTGTGGGCCTCAGAATTGCCCCCTCTGTATTTCATATAGAAATCGTTGGACTTCAGAAAGAGCATGAAAAACTTCTGCTGAAAAATTAGCTTCAGAAAGTAGTAAAAATAAATTATTTATTGATTAAACAGGATAGATGCAAAAAAGTTTTTTTTTTTGCAAGACACAGAAAATACAATGCAAACTAGAATTGTAAAATTATAATTAAATTTATTTAGCTAATTATATATTGACAATTTCAACTAAGTAGTAAATTAATAACAGTATAACACAATTAAAACGAAAGTGAAATAGACAATAGAAATGTTCAAGTACTTTAAAATATATAAAAAAACTAAATATAGCAGGGTAACTTGTTGATTAGTTTATGGAAAATCCAGAATTGATCGACCGATTATTCATACAAAACCAAGCAAACTACTCATCTTATACTTCCTGTAAACTCGTAAAATTGTGCACGAATCAAGTCTGATTTTACTGGTTTTTACTAATTGTGCACGAGTCAAGTCTGATTTTACTGGTTTTACTAATTGTGCACGAGTCAAGTCTGATTTTACTGGTTTTTGAGTGTTTTGTTTGATTTTACATGTTAGATATAGTTAACTCGTAAAATTTTATAATTTTACGAGTTAATTCTTGATAATTTTATGATTTTACAAGTTAATTCATTATTTTGACACAATGAATACAAATTAATTTATAGGTTAGTGGATGAAATGTTCACAATCAGCTAAAACTTTCTTCATGCGTGATCACTTGTTTAGGACTCTTACAGCCAACATCTCTGCGTCCTGCTCGAATCATGGTAAGTTTGGCATTTCCTTGTCATGTCTTGTGTTGATTTGTGATGGGGCAGAGGAAAGAGGAAAGATATGAAATCCAAAGACATGACATGACTGTAGAATTACAGGACTCAGACCCTGCTTAATTGAAAATTCATTTTGAAGATTATCCTATAAGAAAGTGTAATCCATTAATTGCATGTTCTTTCTCTGCTGCAAATACACCATACTGTATTTATTTTCCCGTTAATCTTCATTGATTAAGCCAATGAATGGAAGTCCTTAATTTTTCTTATGCTCTCTCAAAATACAGCCCTGGACTTAATAAAAAAAAAAAAAAAGTGGAAGTGCAACCAATCTTATGCCCAACAACATAAATGCTAGCCAACATATTTCTTGAAAACTTTTTAGACTTGAAACTTGTTCAAGGTTATACTATCTTGTGCTATTAATTAGATTTTAATTAAAAGAGAGAATGAGGATGGTGACTCACGCAGCAACATCAACATAAATTTTAACAATGGTAATATATATATATATATAGCAAGGCAATCGTTCCTCTTCCTAAAATCAGTGGTCTAATACACGGTCTGTTAGGTTCCTACTTTGTTATGCACCTTGTCACTCATTTCAGCGGTGTTCCCAACTTCATAGTCGCAGGTTACAAGCTAAGCCAACCTAGCTCTTAGCTATTAATTAGATTGTACAGATAATTTTGAGGGCGAAAGTGTTATCCATATATGCGGAGCACAGATTATAGATGGTGTAACCTAGCTTGATCATGATTTTTCAGGACTGAAAGTCAAGCAATTAGTGAGGGATTCTGATAGTTTATTGCAAGCTTCTATTTTTTTTCTTTTTAAGGATCAAGGGCTTACACATGGACAAGTATAAATATAATTGTTTGGGCGCTTGTATTTGCAGTAGACTTGGATGAACTAAAATGAAGTATTTTAGGAGTTTCCCCATAGTTACAGTCATTGAAGGTTTTAACTTACAAGAAAGTCAACTTGTCATGCATTACTTCCAAGCAATCAAAAGAATATAAAACAGAAGTCGAAGATATTCTTATAATAGAGTACTCCAGTTAGGTCAGTTTTCAGATTTCATCATCCCTGCAACCATCAGCATATGTATTAAAGTTGATACGACCTACCTCGATTCTCAACTAGGCTAGATAAGTTAGAATATTCATGTTGAACTTGAGAAAACGATGCGTCTTTAAAATAGACTTTGTGACGTGACAAAGGATGCTTCCTATAATGGAAGCGATGGTTCCCGTTTAAAATAGATTGTTTTTTGTGATTAAAAAATGCTGTTTTTGTTTTGGCTTCATTAGAAAGCTAGAGGCCAATGTAACTACGTACAAGCTTGAATATTCTATAATCATTGCAGATATGTATTTGATTGATTTTGACAAGGTAAACGCCAATGTAACTACGTACAAGCTTGAATATTCTATAATCATTGCAGATATGTATTTGATTGATTTTGACAAGGTAAACGCCAATGTAACTACGTACAAGCTTGAATATTCTATAATCATTGCAGATATGTATTTGATTGATTTTGACAAGGTAAACGGTGATGAAGTCAGACCTAGGGATGCCTTAGAGTATAAGGACAACGTACACCCAAGTGCCTGTATTTTACATATTAACTTAAAATGTGATTCAGTGACTAACAAGAGAATTGTAATACGAATGCAAATCTTCTCAAAATCTTTACAATTTCCTAGAAGTTACATGATTAGGAAGCAAAAAATAAAAAATAAATCCTCCAATAGGATATTCTTTCCTTCTTTCTTTTGACCTTAATTATACACTCATATTAATTGCACAACTTGATTGATGTTAATTTTGCTATATAGTTTTGGAAATTAATTGTTTGATATATATATATTAAGAGATGTTCTTCTAGGCTTTACGTGTCCATCTTCCACTCCCAACAAACCTTATAAATAAGAGATGCTGCCATTCAAGCTTCAACCAAACAAACTAGAATCATACAACACAACAAGATGAAGAAAATCCCTTCGAAGCCTTCTCTCTCTTTGGTCTTTTTCTTTCTTTCTTTAAAGATTTGGTTCATAGAAGTGCTGGTAGCCCAGAATACAGCAACAATTCCAGTGAATGTAGGTGTGGTTCTTGACTTGGAATTTTCGGTTGGTAATATTGGTTTGACATGCATCAACATGGCCCTTTCAGACTTCTATGCCACTCACAGTGACTACAAAACCAGATTGGTCCTCACCACCAGGAACTCCGGGAACGATGTTGTTGGTGCAGCTGCAGCAGGTTCTCTCTGATCCCAGCTTTCTCTCAAACTTTTGATTTGATCTAAATTGAACATTTACTCTCTTGTTTTAAACTGATGATTAACATACTTATGCATACAATTCAATAGTAAAAATTTATACACTCCGTGATGTGATCATGAGCCCTGCAACTTCCTTTAGCTTTGATCTAATTAGCATTACTACTGAATTATAGCAGTGGGGAAAAATTAATGAAATTAAGGATTTCTCATGAATACTTACCGCATTATAGTATTATAAGGAGAGTCAAAAGTCATCCAAAAATTGTGGACTTGTGGCTAGCTTCCTTCTAAAAGTCATATATGTGAGCTGTACTCTATGGAACATGGTTTGTTAATTTTTTTTTACCTAGTGGGATGGTTATATGTATGCAAAAACGGTCAGATGTTAATTTTAAATTTACATTTTTATTCTCTGAAAAATAATTATATTGTCATGACCCAAATTCCAAGTATATCATATATATATATATATATATATATAGAATTCACATAATATTTCGTAATCTTTCAAATATTCTTCAAAACTAATAAAATAATTCATAATTCAAAATACTTATTACATTAAATAAAATCCAATCTTTGAAGAAAAATTTAAACTTGAATGAAAACAACATAATAGTTGAGCATTTAAACATCGAATCTCAAAAAAAAAAAAAAAAAAACCTCACAGAAGTAAGGCATACCAACAAACATAGTAACAGAAACTCTCAATTAAAAGTCAACCTGCTAACAGAATCTAAGAACCTAAAATAATATTAAAATGGAAGGAAGAATTCAACCAATTCATTGAGAGATTAACAATATATATATATATATATATATATATATATATATATATATATATATATATATATATAAGGACTGAAATAGATAGACACACACACACACGCACGTCCATTAAGTATAATAGCATATGGTAAAGGAATATATGTCATAGATCAGACAAAGTTATTGGCTCAAATAATAGACAAAACCTTAAGGTTCTGATAATAGACAAGGTGTTGCGGCCCTGATCACTATGGGAGAATCATTTGTCATATATTGGTGTCTCTCTCACTAGCTAGGTATACAAAATATTATATGCACATAGACTAACTACACTCCATTAGCATAAAGTTACTGACAAGTATACTGATATCAAGACATAATAGATACTTAGATAATTATCAAAGCAAATGAATATCATATCGAATATAATTTAATTCTACATAATACAAGTGATAATTAATAATAGATGAGTACTCAAATAATAAAGTAATATATAATTATTCACGAATTAATCAATTGGACTCATTATATAATCAGCATACATATATTATTTATATTAAAGATTATCTCACTCACTTGGAAAACAAAAGCAAAAGACCAATGGATGTAGCCAAAGACTATGTACTAATGATTGTTATGAGGAACGTCGACAAAACCTATAACAGATATAGAAAACACTCAAAAACAAATCAGAGAAAAATTACATAAAAGATTAAAACTCTAATCTTAGACACTAAAATGTAATTATAAAACCGAACTCATTCACACAATTGATCCTGAACATAACCCAAACTTATTGACCCCAATACACTTGTTTAACCCCTATTATTGGGTCAATCAATTGACCAAAAAGATCCACTGATCGACTGCCACCACAAGCAACCGATTGGCCGGTTCATACCAATCAGACAATAAGTTGATTGAGATTTCTAGAATCCCAATCTAATAGTCATCAATTCTGCAAATCCCCATAAACAATCAAGACCCATTATTCCAGTCATTTAATCAGTTTGTTTTAAGCCAACTAACACCCTAAAATATTAATTAAATCTTTTAAACTGTTCAATCATCAAATTATAATAAAAACCCTAAACTTTTCTTTAATCCTTATACCAACAATTTCCTAATCGAAAACAATAAGGAGGGAGATACTTACTTGTTTCTTCCACCCTTCTTGAAACCAAAACGTAAGTTCATAACTAATTTTCTTGGTGTTTTCTAAGAGAAAATTCACTATAAAGGAGAAAAAAAAAGAGAAGATGAAAAACAAATTCTTTTGTAACTTTCTCTTTAAATACCTATGTTAGTTTGAGTTTTGTTTGGGTTGAACTTTGGGCTTAGGTCTAATAGGCTAAGAATATGGGTCTTACATATATGGCGAGCCTCCTCAAGAGATTTTCAAGATCTTTAAATGGGCAAGAAAACCTATATCTACTATAAAATAACTTAAATTTCAAAGGCATAAAAGGAAATTAAAACAGTATAAAAAATCCAAAAAATCATATGAAAAGTAATAAAATTGGTCCAAATAGCAATTTACTAGGCTAATTTTCGGATATCCAATGATTTTATAAGCGAAAAAATAGTTTCACATAAAAAAACTACTTGTAGAATCTTTTAGAAAAATTTAAACTCAATTTCACAGTCAGATCTCCTTTTATCATCGTAGTTTTAAGTTACTAATTTAGTTTGACATAATTATATCTTTTTTTAGACGTAAATCTATTTCATTAGTTCATATATAAAAGCATTCGCTAAACCATGAATATAGGTTTGATCCCTACATGAATGCTCGTAAGCTCCACTTTTTATAAGCTTGACTTCATCAAATATCCCACGACACATCAATGAAAGAAGATGAGGTGTACTGATTTTTAGGTTGCTGTTTCTTCTCGTTGTTTAGGAGGGGCAGGAGAACCCCAAATGCCAAGTACAATCCATTACTTGCTTTCTCTGCATAACCACTATATTCATGATTTATCAGAAGTCTAATTTAATATAAAGTACAATATAATCATAATTAAGTCTCTATGATTAATCTTTACTGATTATTGAAAATAATTGATCTATACGAGTAATTGTTTTCTTAATCCTTTTACAAGTACAGCCCTGGACCTGATAAAAAATTTTGAAGTGCAAGCAATCATAGGCCCAACAACATCAACGCAAGCCAATTTTGTCATTGAACTTGGAGATAAAGCTCAGGTGCCCGTTATATCATTTTCTGCATCAAGTCCTTCTCTCACTTCCATCAGGAGTCCCTTCTTCTTCCGAGCTACCCAAAATGACTCAACTCAGGTGAATGCCATAAGTGCATTAGTTCAAGCCTTTGGATGGAGAGAAGCTGTACCCATCTACATTGACAATGAGTATGGAGAGGGAGTGATACCTTATTTAACTGATGCTCTGCAAGCAGTTGATGCTCGTGTACCGTACCGGAGTGTCATTTCTCCATCAGCCACTGATGATCAAATTGTTTCAGAGCTTTACAAATTGATGACAATGCAAACTAGAGTTTTCATTGTGCACATGTTTCCATCTCTTGGCGCTCGGGTTTTTGCCAAAGCAAAAGAGATTGGCATGGTGAGCGAAGGCTATGTTTGGATCATGACTGATGGTCTAACAGCTGAATTTTTTAGTTCACCAAATGCTTCTGTCACTAATACAATGCAAGGTGCATTGGGTGTGACACCTTATGTGCCAAGAACAAAAGATCTCGAAACTTTTCGAATTCGGTGGAAAAGAAAATTCCAACAAGATAATCCAGATATTGTTGATGCTGAGTTGAATATTTTTGGCTTATGGGCATATGATGCAGCAACAGCTTTGGCCTTGGCAGTTGAGAAAGCTGGAACTGCAAATTTAGGCTTCCAAAAGGCAAACGTTTCTAGCAATTCATCCACAGATCTTGCGACTCTTGGGGTGTCTTTAAATGGTCCAAACCTCGTTCAAGCTTTGTCAAACATTACTTTCAAAGGTCTTACAGGAGAATATCTTTTCGATAATGGACAGTTACAGTCATCAGCTTTCCAGATAATAAATGTGAATGGCAATGGGGGAAGAGAGATAGGATTCTTGACATCAACCAAAGGGATTGTCAAAACATTGAACTCAACAAATAGTATGACTGCGTACTCAGGTTCTACCTCCGATCTTTCAACTGTCATATGGCCGGGTGATACAACTTCTGTTCCCAAGGGCTGGGAGATTCCAACGAATGGGAAGAAGTTGAGAATAGGAGTGCCTGTGAAGGGTGGTTTCAGTGAGTTTGTGAAAGTAACAAGAGATCCTAGTTCTAACACCACAACCGTAACTGGATACTGCATCGATGTTTTTGATTCTGTTGTCAAAGCATTGCCTTATGCTCTGCCTTACGAGTACATCCCCTTTGCCAAGCCTGACGGCGAGACAGCTGGAACTTACAATGATCTGATATATCAAGTGTACTTGAAGGTAAAACTTTCACTAATTTCCTGTCCTTGATCACATTCAGTTTTATATCTGAAACAAGATTTGAGAAAGATTCATGCATGCAAATCTAATTTTTATTGATATCTTGTTTCTTTGGCTTGCTATCAACAGAATTTTGATGCTGTAGTTGGAGATACCACTATTGTTTTCAACAGATCCCAGTATGTTGATTTTACTTTGCCTTACACTGAAAGTGGTGTCTCCATGATCGTCCCTATTGTGGACAACAACAGCAAAAATGCATGGGTTTTCTTGAGGCCTCTGACATGGGATCTCTGGGTGACAATATTTTGTTTCTTTATTTTCATTGGATTTGTGATATGGGTTCTTGAACACAGAATCAATGAAGATTTTAGAGGGCCTGCTTCGCATCAAGCTGGCACTAGCTTCTGGTTTTCTTTCTCAACCATGGTTTTTGCACAAAGTAATTTTCCTTTCCCTTTCCCTTTTGAATTTTTCTTCTTTCGTTTAACATATTTGTTTTAGTGTCCCAAACACCAAATTGACTTCATCTTTATTTTTTTTCAACTATGATTGCAGGGGAGACAGTTGTTAGCAACTTGTCTAGAGCATTGGTAATCATATGGTGTTTTGTTGTGCTGATTCTCACACAAAGCTACACTGCCAGTCTAACTAGTTTACTTACAGTCCAGCAGCTGCGGCCTACAGTTACCGATGTACACGAGCTCATTAAGAAGGGGGAGTATGTAGGCTACAAGCAGGGTTCCTTTGTTAAGGCAATCCTATTAGACTTGGGTTTCGCCGAGTCCAAGCTCATTGTGTATAATACCACAGAACAATGGGATGACCTTTTATCAAAAGGAAGTGGAAATGGTGGTATTGCTGCTGCTTTTGATGAAGTACCATATACGAGGCTCTTTCTGTCGAAGTATTGCTCTAAATATGCCATGATTGATCCTACATTTAAAACAGACGGTTTCGGATTTGTAAGTACATTCACCCCTCTCAATTTCTCTTTATGTATTGTAAGTGCAAAGTTTGTCAACCCTGATAAAGACTGGCTTGCTGCTTTGTGTTGTGATTTTCAGGCCTTCCCTAAAGGTTCTCCTCTGGTACCAGATGTATCAAGGGCAGTTCTAAACATGACAGAGGGAGATAAAATGAGGGAAATCGAGAATGCTTGGTTTGGAAAACAAAGCAATTGTCCAGATTCCAGCAACTCGGTTACATCTAACAGCCTTAGTCTCAAGAGTTTCTGGGGCTTATTTTTAATTGCTGGAGTAGCATCCCTCTTAGCTCTCATTATATTCATGGTCATGTTTGTCTACAAGGAAAGGAAAGTGTTGAGGCCTCTAAATTCCACAATTTCCATAAGGAGAAAAGTCAGCAATTTCTTCAGGATCTTTATTCAGAGGGACTTAAAATCCCATACTTTCAGAAAAAGTGGGCTGGATGACCGCAATGGCACTAGTCTGCCTACTATGGGTGCGCCGAGCCCATCGGCCTCTTCAGTTCAAACTAGTTATTTCCCTGGAGATGGAGATCAGTCTTCTACAGAGTTTGTTGATTCCAGTCCAGATAGTCAAACATCTCAAGAAGTAGTAATAAATATTGATCAACTTACAAACCCAAATCAAGAAAGACTAGCAGCTTTTGAAGTGGAACATGATCTCAATTGACTTTCATATGATACCATTGACAGTTTGACAGTGGGAAACTTATAGACCTGTAGATGCAGTTGTAGCATTGTAATATAATTGTCCAAAGGAACATGCAGGAGGCAATGCTATAGAACACATATTACTCTGTTTGATTTCCTCGTTTGTGACACTGGAACTTCAAATTCTACTATTGAATTACTATTTATAACATATTTATAGCTAGGTAGGATCAAACTGAGTTTCAGAATTAGTAAATTATTATCACAAATTATAGATTTTCTTCAGCAATTTCCCAAGATACTGTGGAAATGCAAGCAGTTGCATACCTTGTTTGCGGCCAAATAAATTCTACAGACTTTCGAGAGAAATTATATTGTGCAAACGAAAACAAAAGCATTATCCAAAATTAAGTTACCATGTTTTAAAGAAACCCCCCTCATATTTCCAACCATCTTCATGTTTTTGTCAGGATTTTTATTAAATTGTTTGGAAACAAATTAGAGGATGAAGAAAAGGTACCCTTCAAAGCATGTTCTGATGCAATATTTTTAATTAAATAGATTTCATAGCATCGAGGATAGTGGCACAACTGGGTTTTCACGGTTCTGCTGCTAGTAATGGTGTTTGGATTTTGGGAAGCGATCGGATGGTTTGCGGGCTGTCTGTCGGTTTGAAAGGAGGAAGAAGGGGACAGGGCATCTCATATATGTAATTCTAAATTTTTAAGGTTGTCTTATTTGTTAGGTGAAGGGTAAAAGGAATCTGTTGTTTTCATATTTTTATTTTGATGGGACAGTGCAGGTTGATAGCAATTAATATTTTATAAAACATTTTGTAATTTTAGATAATGCTTGAAATTATATTAATTATTATTTTCTCAAATATTTTTTATTTAAAAATATATTAAATAATATTTTTTAAATTTATTTTTTTAATCAATATATTCAAATAATTTAAAAATAAAATTATATGTGAAAATAAACATTAAAGATGTGGTTTAGAAATAGTCTTTTATAGCTGGTTCATGTACTTTTAATAGTGTGTTTGGCTTGAAAGTAGGTGTGGTGATTTTTTTAAAAAGATATAACATCCTTTTAACACAAACTACATTTCAAAAAACTAAAAAACATGATTTTTATTTAAAAAAAATATAACCTATGTTCCATCCAAACACACTTTTAAGTCTTAATTGGCTCTAGTTTGGGAGTGCCCAAACAAACAATATAAAAAAACAATAAAATATTTCCTTCTCAACCATTGGTTTTGCACAACGTAATCTTCCTTAATTCGCCTTATGAATCTCTTCTCCTGTTATGAATCAGTTCTCCAATATACATGTGTTGTGTCTCATATGGTAGAAGCAAAAAATTTCTACCCATCAAATTTCATGTTATTTTTATTTTATTTTTTAATAAAAAATAAAATTAAATAACATAGAAAATAAATAAGTTTGCATATACTTCTTGGTCAAAAAAAGATTGACACTAAGATTTGATATTCAAGATATATCTTCTTATAAATACAAGATCATGTCAATAAAAAATAATTAATAAAATCATGCCATGTAGTATTGAAAAAAGACCTAAGAACCCATATAAACCTCTATAAATAAAAGGTCTCAACCAAGAAAGAGAAGTAAGGAGTTTTTGGAGATATAAATTTTTTTCAAAACAAGCTTTTTAAGCAATAAATCTCTCTCTTCAAGTAAAGAAGTTATCTTGAAAGTTTTCAAACCTCTTTCATCTACACATATCGACTACAAAAAACAAAGCTTTGTTGAATCAAGCCAAAACGCTCTATGGGAGTTCTTCAACAACACTTTGAAGGTAGATCAAAAGTACTCATTCAAAGCGTTAAATCATTAAATCTCGCTTGCCAATACACACCAAAATTTGAGTTCTTGCAAAGCACAAACTTTGGTTTAATTTCACAAAAAAATTAAGTCACCATGTATCAAATCCAAGGGAAGAATTAAAGAATTGTCTTATTCTTTTGAAAAAATATTTTATATAAATATTGATACATGGTCATATATTTAATAAAATTATATATTTGTACACGTGTAAATGAGCTCATTAGAAGGGGGGAGTATGTGGGCTATCAGAGAAGTTCTTTTCTTCTGGAAATGTTGTTATGTAGGCTTGGGATTCGAAGAGTCCAAGCTCATGGGGCATAAATCTTACGAAGAATACGACAACCCTTACTCCAGAGGAAGTGGAAATGGTGGTATTGCTGCTGCTTTCGGCGAATTGCGAATTGCGATATGCGAAAGTGTTTCTGTCAGAGTATTGCACTAAATACACCGCAGTTGCTCCTATATTTCAAACAGGCGGTTTTGGCTTTGTAAGTTCACTTTCCTATTTCTCTGCTCTGCTAATGCTCATTTAAGTGCATACATAGTTCATACTGTTAGAAAAATCATATAAACCATTCTTGGGCCTCAGCGTTGAGACGATTCTTCGTTTTGTGACTTTCAGGTCTTCCCTAAAGGTTCTCTTCTTCTGCCCGATATATGAAGGGCAATACTAAATTTAACTGGATGAGGTAAAATAAAGAAAATCGAGAATGCGTGGTTAGGCAAGCAAAGCAGTTGTCCATTTCATCTACTAGCCATAGTCTCAAGAGTTTCGGGAGATTATTTTTAATTTCAGGAATAGCTGCACTTTCTGCTCTTATTATCTTCGATTCCAGAACTTCCATATGGACTAGAATTCGAAATTTGTTAGGAATCTTCTTTCAAAGGGACTCAGTCTACAGAATTTCTAGACAAATCGAACGGAATGACCACAGTGGAATTAATCTGACCACAGTGGAACTGAACGAAAAATTTGAAGGTACAAAGTTATACAACTTTTTGAACGACCACGATTTTCATTCTTTTAACATATTCTCAGCATTTATCATATATGAGCTAACAATAAACATTTTTATATTTAGAATTTAATGTTCATTTACAACAACTTCTCACTATAAAATTACTGACTTAATTATTGAAGGTTCCAAACTCCCACTAACATGGTCTATTTTGCAGGCATCAAGTCTATTTTGCAGGCATCAAGGCCTCTGTCTCCAATCTTCTGGGCCATCAGTTATGAAGAATAGAAAATTAACATGAATATGTGATCCACGTTCAAACACTCAAACGTTTAAAAACTCAGGTTACTTGGCATGCTAGATTCTAGAGCATCATCACCAACCATTCAATTTTCGCATTATAAGAATTTTTCTTACAGCTTCCTAAATTCACATTCAAAGTGTTAACATGCGAGCACAATGTTCTAAGAAATTTCAGATATTAAATAAGTCATCCGCAATTATATGTATTTACAATTTGATAATATCTTGGGAAATTCAAACCCAAGAAGATAAGGGGCCGGGGAGCGGAGCCCCTTACCAACGACACCTTAAAAATTAGAATCTGATGCTAATGTAAACGCATGTACTTTGATTTAGTCAAGGTAAACGCAATGAAATAAGACAACAAATATCTTTGATTAGTATTAATCCCACTCCATAGAATCATACGCGATAAATCCATTTATCCAAGTGCATCTGCTTTGCCTGTCTCTGGAGGTGAGTGCACGTTTCTATAAACGCCACCAGTGATAATGTTGACCCAGATTTACTACATGACTGGTCTGTTAAAAGAAAGTCTCACGTCTGGCCTCCCGGTGGAGAAAAAAATTATATCTAATTTGCACTTGTTACGTGTTTCCCTTCAACTTTGGCCCTTGTATTAGACAGAGATCTGAAACATCAAAATTCTTCTTTCATCAAATTTTAAAAAAGGTTGCACAAATGTTGCAATTTATCAAAGGAAAAATTGCTAATTCAATCAGTTTTGTTTACAGGCATGGATGAATTTGCATAGCTTATCTAACAAAAATATGAACCATGAAACTCAAGGAAAAGTCTCGAGTTCATGGATTACCGAACGTTTCCCGGGACAGTTCCAGCAGAGAAGACAACTCCAGATCTGCTGCGGACAGCCTCCTTCCAACACGCACAGAAAACCGACCGGACCTGAAACACGGTGATCTTTGTTAGTGTCAGCTACAAAGGGAGAAAAAAGGGAGAAAAAAGTTGTCGAAATCCAAAAAGCAGCAGGCATGTTGGGAATCGAAAATGATGTGCATGGGATTGATCACGGATTTGTGCTTGTTCGAATGAGATCTCTGAAGTAATGGAATGCAAAGAATCAAGTGAAAAACAAAAACTTCCAAATTGTAAGTTTGAAAAATGAGCATAAATTCAGAAAACAAAATCAGCATGCTAAGCAATCCAAGTTCCAAGTGTTTCGCAAACAAAAGAAATCCATCTTTTGAACAAACACATGCAAAAGGAGTAATCTAGTAATATTCCTTCATTAGAGCTTTCCACTACTTGCATTTTCAAAGCATTCCCGTAAGGCTTGACCCAAAAACCTGAAAGCAGCTTGCTTGTGCAGTCGAGTATCTCTGTTATAGGGCCCAGGCTCAAATTTCCAGTTGCGATATTGAAACAAAAATTATAATTAAAGGAAAGAACATTCAACCAGATAAATCTTAAAATTTAAGACTACCATTAATTAAGAATCATTTTTATTGTATTTTGAACTAACAATGCACTAAGCAAGCAAGTAAAATCCTCACGGTTCAAAAATCAGCCTAGACAGATAAAAGGGAATTGGGGAGGGGGATCTTTCTCCGAAATACAGAGCCAGTCAATCCTTAAATGAGACCAACAAAATCAAACCCTAAATGAAACCAGAATCAAGAGAAAGAATGGCACCTGCCACCTTTGACATGCTTTGATGATATCTAAGCAATGAACAAACACACAATCTTTTCTGTCTCCCTCAATTCCTTTTTAGGATTAAATCATCAACCCTTATAAATCCACAGTGTAGATGAGTCTGTATCCGCAGTGCGTGCTACAGTAAAAACGTTTTTTTCGGTAATGTAATTGTAATTTTGTCATGTAATTGTAATTTTATAGTGCCGAGGATAGTGGAACGACTGTGTTTTCACGGTTCTGCTGCTAGTGATGGTGCGGAGATATCAGCTGGAGTTTGGCGTTGGCTTGGTGGCGTGGAGGAAGCGTGTGGCACAGCTGGTGGGTCTGGCGCAACTGGTTCTCTTCTGGTGGAGGGAGAAGTGGGAAGGGGTAGATATGTAATTTTAATTTTTGAGGTTGTCTTATCGGTTAGGTGAGGAGTCTGTTTTCATTTATTTTTTTGAGTTGATAGCTATTAATATTTATTAAAACATTTTGTAATTTTAGATAATGTTTGGAATTACAATAACTTGAAATGGTTTTTATTTAAGAATATATTAAATATATTTTTTTATTTTTTAAAATTTATTTATTATATATATACATTAAAATAATTTAAAAATAAAGTAAAAAAATGAGTTGCAGTAACATTCTCATTCATTGAAAAAACAAATATGGTCTAGAAATAGTTTTTTGTCGCTGGCTCTAGTTTGGGAGTGCTGAAATGATAGATTTGTTAAAATTTATTTTTTAAAATATTTTTTATTATTTTAATATTAAAATTTAATTTTAAAATATATATATATATATATATATATTTTAATACATTTCTAAAAAAAATTTTCAAAAACAAATAACTTAATACTTTTTTAATCATAAATAAATAACACAAATTCTATTATTATTATATTAAAAAAAAAAAACAAGTTTGCTAAACTCTGGGAGATTCGTTTTTATCAATATATGAAATAGTCTCGCCTCAGGTCTAAGTCTTGAACCAATTTATTAAAATGGTTGGCTTTGACTCTTCCAAATCATGAATATCCTAGCTTTATAAATAAGGGATCTTTCCTTCCAAGCTTAAACAAAAATTATTAGCTAAGCTAGAGTCAGCACGACCATAGGTGGACAATAAGACGAAGAAAAACCATTCAAAGGCTGTTCTCTCCTTCCTTTTTACTATCCAAATCTTGGGTTAATAACCGGCAACGCAAGAGCGATATCATCAAAACAACACACCTATGACAAGCTTTAAAACATATATATCATAAAATAAATTATATAAAATACATAACATTTTATAAATTTTCAAAATATATCTTCATCATATAAAAACAAAATAAGGGTTCATAATACTTGTTCCATTATATAACACCCGAACTTTAGATAAAATAGTGTAATGGCGAAGCACTCTAAGACAAATTAAAAGCGGAAACAAGCAAGACATGCCAAACAAAAGTGAAGAAGGAGAAACAAACAACAAGATCAACCTGCTAATATAAACTAAGAACATGAAAATAATACAAAATGAGAGGTGAGTTCAACCAACTCAGTGAGGAAATAACATTTAATATACATCTTAAATATTAATAATTTATAAGACATACATATCTTAATATAAATATACATACTAAGCATATTAACATATGGTAGTGAAATACATGTCATAGATCAGATGACACCCAAAGATGATCCGATGACACCAAAGGTGACCATTTTAGGATAATTGAGTGCGCACATGTTGGTGTCTCTCTCACTAGCTAGGAATACAGATACGATGTGCATAAAACTAACTACACTCCGTTAATATGGAGTTACTGACATGTTCAATATCCAGACATAACAGATATTCATATAATTATCAAAGCAACTGAATGTCATATCAAATATAATTAAAGCAAATACATATTCAAGAAACTAATGAGTACTTGGAAAATAAATCAACATATATATATATATATATATATATATATAGATATTCAAGAATATCATCCATACTCATCATATAATCAACATACATAGTTTATGTATATTACATATATATATATATATATATATATATATATATATATATTAAAGATTATCCTACTCACTCGAAAAAATATAAAAGTAAAAAGAATATTAGATGAACAACCCGAAAATTCTATGGAGATCGTTAGAAGAACCTACAATAAAAATACATAATAAACTAAAAAACAACACAAATAAAAGATTCTAATGCATATAAGAAAATCAAGTTTAGTCTACTAACTTTAGGGATTAAAATGACAAATTTCCAAAAAAACAGGAACCAAAACATGATTTTACCAAGATTGGAGGACCAAACTATAAATACATAATCATACTGAAATTTCATCCATAATCCATCCTCAACTCGGTCTAGAATCTCAATTTACGTTCTAGGGACCAAATTGTAAAATTTTCAAATTTTAGGGACTAAACTGTAAATTTTTCAAAATTGATGGACTAAATAGTAAATTACACATATCAATTATCAAAATGAGATTCATCACCCTTAACCTAATAATAATAATAACTAGAATTCCAAAATACATTTCAAGGGTCAAATTATAATTTTTCAAAATTTAGGGTATAAGAGAAATTTTCATAAATCAAGGACCAAAATTAAATTTTTTATCCTCAATTTCCAGAGCATTATGTCCATATTTTCTACTAAAGTTGAAACAGATTTCTTAAACCATAACATCAAAATCATAACAAAACCCTAATATCTTCTTTAATCCTTCTATAAACAAACCATAATCATGAGTTAGCAAGGATGGGAGTAGGGGTGCTAAACCCCCAGAATTTAGTGGCTGCTTATGGGTTAGCAAGGATGCAAGAAAAAAATATGACAATCATGAGGAAATCATGGAGACCTAGTGCTATAGGGTTTCAAGGCTGAAACCTAACACCAACTCAGTCTAGGGCTGAAAATAAACCAGTTCTGGTACATAGACTCACTCCAGCACAGATGAAGGAAAAAAGAGACAAGGGGCTTTGCTTTAAATGTGACAATAAGTGCAAAAAAGAAACGCAGTTCAAAGAAGGGGAATGGGTTTACCTCCGGCTCCAGGCATACTGACAGTCCAACATTGCAAGAAATAAAAATGGGAAGTTAACATATAAATACTTCGGGTCGTTCAAAATCTTAAAAAAGGTGAGAGAAATGGCTTACTAGCTAGATCTTTCCAAGGAAGCCCGAATCCATAGCACGTTCCACATCTCACTATTGAAGAAATGGGTTGGAAAAGGAACCGTTCCTGAACTGAAGCTACCCATTCTTGAAACCAAGTTGAAATCACAGTCAGAACCAGCATAAATACTTGACCGAAGAAGTCAAGTCTTAAGGAGGAAGACGAGGGAAGAAGTGCTGTTAAGATGGGAAGGACAGCCCAAAGAAGACGCCATTTAGGTCAAAGAAGACGTCGTTTGGGTCGAAGAAGAATGGTTAAAAGGTTCTTACCCTCACCTTGAGGGCAAGGTTTTTTAGGGGGGAGAAAGTTGTAACAGACCGTCAGCGCATAAAGGAGTAAGCTCTTAATAGAAGCCGGGGAAGAAATGAGGGAGGCGTGTTGGAGAAGACTTACCTACATCAATGAGATAAGGTGAGCACGTGTATGGTCAAGATTGGACAAGAATCACTTATATGGAGGCTGAAATCATGAAGCTCCTACAGCTGACAGCTGGCAAGGGAGTAAGTTGAAAGGCAAAACGGCACCATTGAGAGAGGAAAAAGAGTCCAAATACAAAGCAGATGAATAAAAACAGCTGGCAAACCTATCTGTTACTCTTAATTCTCAACTAACCGAGAATTACAATAAAAGGGGGAGGAGGGGCTTAGAGAGGCATAAAATTGCTTTGAAGCAAATCTCATTCACCTAGGAGGCCCGGGCTACCTCGAAGATGCCCAGAAACTTAGTTAGGGTTTATCAAAATTACATTGTTTTTTCAATTCAAGTTCTTTTAAAAAATATATTTTAAAAAACAATTGCCTCAAACTTGATATGAGATGGTGTTGTGTGTTGAAAATAAATTTGTGACATGACCAAGGATGCTTCGTCGAAAGGATGCTATTCATTATCTTAGTAAGTGAAATAGACGACTTAAATATACAAATCTTGATTTAATTAGCCAAAACTTCAAAAAGTCTAACCATACGTACATTGATTTAGTTAGTCAAGGTAACCGGTAGTGAAATCAGAGACAAGGAAGATATTTGATCAGTAACATCAGTCAAGCCAGGGGGAAAAATCATACAATTAACAAGAAAAATAAGCAAAAAACTATGCAAACGAGTAAAAAAAATCAAAGCATGAAATTTCCTTGCAACAAAACTCAGTAAACCTCTCCTGTTTTTCAAAGCTTAAATTAATGGTTGGGCCCTCTCCAACCACTGTTCTGAGATCTTCATCTAGGCTTTAAGGATCCACATGTTTGAAGTACCCTACAGGCCACAGCCTTGTTTAAATAAGAGAGAGTTCTTTCAAGCTTAAACCAACAAACTGGAAATCAGCTCAACCACAAGCAGACAACAATGCCTGCTCTCTCTTTCTTTTCCCTTCTTTTTTTGACGATTTTCTTCTTTGAAATGGGAATGGCCAAGAACTCAACATCTATAATCCCAGTGAAAGTAGGTGTGGTTCTTGACTTGGACAATGACTTGGATGGCAAGATTGGGTTGAGTTGCATCAATATGTCTCTCTCAGACTTCTATGATACTCATGGTGATTACAAAACCAGGCTGGTCCTCATCACCAGGGACTCCAAGGACGATGTTGCTGCTGCAGCTGCTGCAGGTTCCCTCTCTCTCCCTCCTCTTTCTTGATTCTGTAGTCAGCTTGCTTTGGTTATAAATCATTGCTCAAACTATGTTTTATGTATGCAGTAAGGTTAAAACCCTCCTCCCGTTAAATTTTATACGGATGATTCATGAGAAACTTCTATATATATCACAATCTCTCATTAAATCTAAGATGATATCGTGAACCTTAATCGAGCTGTTTTAATAATACATCTCAATTATTATATATATATAAATGATATCGTGGAGAGCAAATCCATCACCTCCTCAGCCAACACCTAAAGATTTAATGCTTGTTATCTAATTAAGCCTTAGTTCACTATATATGATTATGGACCAGGCTAATAAAATTATTATATATCATTAATTATATTTGTCCACATCATTTTATTAATTGATGTATTGTTATTTATTTCATTTCATAATTATTATTATATTATTAAATATGAAAAACATTAAAAATAAAACTAAAAGAGAAAGAGATTTTACTGTACCCTTTCTCGCAAAATATTATTTACTACAATAGTGTTTTTTTTTTAATCTAATCTATTTTTTTTTCAATTTCAATTCCATCATTCAATATTATTTTTATTAGAGATTAAACTTTATAATTTATTTTAATTTACTTTTTATAAGGTTATTTTAATCTCATAATTTGAACCTTGGATTTGACAAGTTATTTCAGTTAACTCAAGTTTTTTTCTCCTTTTTCTAATTGGCTTTTCTCTCTCTCTCTATATTTCATCATTTAATATTGGGTTGATTGAAAATTAAGTTTCATGGTTTACTTTCTATAAGGTTATTCCAGTCTTATGGCTCGAGTCATAGATTTGGTGGGTTAACCTAGTCTGATTCGAGTTGTTTTTTGTGTTTTTTTAATCAATTTTTTAGTTTCAATTTAATTATTTAATATTAGGGTTATTGGGGATTGAGCTTCATACTTTTTTCAATTTATTTGTTATGAGGTTATTCTAGTTTCATGATCCGACCCACAGATTTAACAAGTTAACATGTTTAGAAGAATAGAGACGGACACATAAATAAATATGTTTCTATAATAATTTTTATAATTTTAGAGTAAATTTTAGAGTTTTCAAAACATGAAGGACATGAAAACATATTTTGTGTCACCTATGTCTTTGTTTTTTCTTTCTTAAAACAGTAACTAAAAGCTACCTAGCTATTGAATACTCCGTGTCAAAGAAGTCACTTGTTTAGCTTTTGCTTGGATAATAATTTAGGATTTACTAATTCATCTAATAAATTATTTTGCTAATTGTTGTCAGCAGCAAAACTGTAAGGAAGAAACTCTTAAATTTTTACTATTTATCTCAAATATATTGATGTATGTGGAAGCTAACAAGACAATAATAACACAAAAAATATAAAAGTTTTAATGAGTAAAAATAGTTGAAGATGTGAACCTTTTGTATTGCTGAAAAATAATTATATGGTGACCCTCTTTTAAATAGATCAGAAAATTAATTTATCTTTATTAGAAAACAACTTAAAGTCTAAAGGCATAAAAAGAATTAAAACAAAATAAATAAATAATCCAAAAGCTCATAGGAAAAAGAACAAAATAGTCTAAATAGCAATTTCTAAGCCTAATTATGGGAGATCAAATGATCTGAAAAAAAAAATAGTTTCATGTGGAAAAACTGCTTATTACCTGGAGAAATTTGGGCTTGATCTAACTGCAAGATCTCTCATTATCATAGTTGTAAGCTACTAACCTGGTCTGACATGACTAAACTTTATTTTGAATCTAAATCTATTCTAATATATAGTCTATAAAAGCATCTATTAGACCATCTATATTGGTCTGCTTGGGTTAGATCTTTATTTGGAACCTACAATTTTAAATTTCTATACAAGCTCGGCTGCATCAGATATCCCAGATCGCATCAGTTAAATAAGGTGTCTTATCTTTGTTTAGGACGGGCAGGAGAACCTCAAATGCATAGTATAATCCATTCCTTGATTTGTCTGCATAACCACTATATTAATGATATATCAGAAGTCTAATTTAATATAAAGTGCAATAAAGTCATAATTAAGTCTCTCTGATTGATCTTTACTGATTATTGAAAATAATTGATCTATACGAGTAATTGTTTTCTTAATCCCTTTACAAGTACAGCCCTGGACCTGATAAAAAATGTTGAAGTTCAAGCAATCATAGGCCCAACAACATCAAGGCAAGCCAATTTTGTGATTGAACTTGGAGAAAAAGCTCAGGTGCCCATTATATCATTTTCTGCATCAAGTCCTTCTCTCACTTCCATCAGGAGTCCCTTCTTCTTCCGAGCTACCCAAAATGATTCAACTCAGGTGAATGCCATAAGTGCATTAGTTCAAGCCTTTGGATGGAGAGAAGCAGTACCCATCTACATTGACAATGAGTATGGACAGGGAGTGATACCTTATTTAACTGATGCTCTGCAAGCAGTTGATGCTCGTGTACCGTACCGGAGTGTCATTTCTCCATCAGCCACTGATGATCAAATTGTTTCAGAGCTTTACAAGTTGATGACAATGCAAACTAGAGTTTTCATTGTGCACATGTTTCCATCTCTTGGCGCTCGGGTTTTTGCCAAAGCAAAAGAGATTGGCATGGTGAGTGAAGGCTATGTTTGGATCATGACTGATGGTCTAACAGCTGAATTTTTTAGTTCACCAAATGCTTCTGTCACTAATACAATGCAAGGTGCATTGGGTTTGACACCTTATGTGCCAAGAACAAAAGATCTCGAAACTTTTCGAGTTCGGTGGAAAAGAAAATTCCAACAAGATAATCCAGATATTGTTGATGCTGAGTTGAATATTTTTGGCTTACGAGCATATGATGCAGCAACAGCTTTGGCCTTGGCAGTTGAGAAAGCTGGAACTGCAAATTTAGGCTTCCAAAAGGCAAACGTTTCTAGCAATTCATCCACAGATCTTGCAACTGTTGGGGTGTCTTTAAATGGTCCAAACCTCGTTCAAGCTTTATCAAACATTACTTTCAAAGGTCTTACAGGAGAATATCTTTTCGATAATGGACAGTTACAGTCATCAGCTTTCCAGATAATAAATGTGAATGGCAATGGGGGAAGAGAGATAGGATTCTGGACATCAACCGAAGGGATTGTCAAAACATTGAACTCAACAAATAATATGACTGCGTCCTCAGGTTCTAACTCCGATCTTTCAACTGTCATATGGCCGGGTGATCCAACTTCTGTTCCCAAGGGCTGGGAGATTCCAACGAATGGGAAGAAGTTGAGAATAGGAGTGCCTGTGAAGGATGGTTTCAGGGAGTTTGTGAAAGTAACAAGAGATCCTAGTTCTAACACCACAACCGTCGCTGGATACAGTGTAGATGTTTTTAATGCTGTTGTCAAAGCATTGCCTTATGCTTTGGCTTACGAGTACATCCCCTTTGCCAAGCCTGACGGCGAGCCAGCTGGAACTTACAATGATCTCATATATCAAGTGCACTTGAAGGTAAAACTTTCACCAACCTTTTCCTGTACTCGATCACATTCAGTTTTATATCTGAAACAAGATTTGGGTCAGATTCATGCTTGCAAATCTAATTTTTATTGATATCTTGTTTCTTTTGCTCGCTATCAACAGAATTTTGATGCTGTAGTTGGAGATACAACTATTATTTTCAACAGATCCCAGTATGTTGATTTTACTTTGCCTTACACTGAAAGTGGTGTCTCCATGATCGTCCCTATTGTGGACAACAACAGCAAAAATGCATGGGTTTTCTTGAGGCCTCTGACATGGGATCTCTGGGTGACAAGTTTTTGTTTCTTTATTTTCATTGGATTTGTGATCTGGGTTCTTGAACACAGAATCAATGAAGATTTTAGAGGGCCTGCGTCGCATCAAGCTGGCACTAGCTTCTGGTTTTCTTTCTCAACCATGGTTTTTGCACAAAGTAATTTTCCTTTCCCTTTCCCCTTCCCTTTCCCTTTTGAATTTTTCTTCTTTCGTTTAACATATTTGTTTTAGTGTCTCAAACACCAAATTGACTTCATCTTTATTATTTTCAACTACGATTGCAGGGGAGACAGTTGTTAGCAACTTGTCTAGAGCAGTGGTAA
Organism: Populus tomentosa; assembly: GCA_018804465.1. Classification (NCBI taxonomy): domain Eukaryota; kingdom Viridiplantae; phylum Streptophyta; class Magnoliopsida; order Malpighiales; family Salicaceae; genus Populus; species Populus tomentosa. The sequence continues at coordinate 910,250 of CM032003.1, read as the reverse complement.
TCATATGGTGTTTTGTTGTGCTGATTCTCACACAAAGCTACACTGCCAGTCTAACTAGTTTACTTACAGTCCAGCAGCTGCGGCCTACAGTTACTGATGTACACGAGCTCATTAAGAAGGGGGAGTATGTAGGGTACCAGAAGGGTTCCTTTGTTCAGGGAATCCTATTAGACTTGGGTTTCGACGAGTCCAAGCTCATTATGTATAATTCCACAGAACATTGGGATGACCTTTTATCAAAAGGAAGTGGAAATGGTGGTATTGCTGCTGCTTTTGATGAAGTACCATTTACGAGGCTCTTTCTGTCGAAGTATTGCTCTAAATATGCCGTGATTGATCCTACATTTAAAACAGACGGTTTCGGATTTGTAAGTACATTCACCCCTCTCCATTTATCTCTATGTAGTGTAAGTGCAAAGTTTGTCAACCCTACATTTAAGACTGGCTTGCTGCTTTGTGTTGTGATTTTCAGGCTTTCCCTAAAGGTTCTCCTCTGGTACCAGATGTATCAAGGGCAGTTCTAAACATGACAGAAGGAGATAAAATGAAGGAAATTGAGAATGCTTGGTTTGGAAAACAAAGCAATTGCCCAGATTCCAGCAACTCGGTTACATCTAACAGCCTTAGTCTCAAGAGTTTCTGGGGCTTATTTTTAATTACTGGAGTAGCATCCCTCTTAGCTCTCATTATATTCATGGTCATGTTTGTCTACAAGGAAAGGAAAGTGTTGAGGCCTTTAAATTCCAGAATTTCCATAGGGAGTAAAGTCCGCAATTTCTTCAGGATCTTTATTCAGAGGGACTTAAAATCCCATACTTTCAGAAAAAGTGGGCTGAATGACCGCAATGGCTCTAGTCTGCCTAGTATGGGTGCGCCGAGCCCATCGGCCTCTTGAGTTCAAACTAGTTATTTCCCCGGAGATGGAGATCAGTCTTCTACAGAGTTTGTTGATTCCAGTCCAGATAGTCAAACATCTCAAGAGGTAGTAATAAATATTGATCAACTTACAAACCCAAATCAAGAAAGACTAGCAGCTTTTGAAGTAGAACGTGATCACAATTGACTTCCAGATGATACCATTGACAGTTTGACAGTGGGAAACTTATAGACCTGTTGATGTAGTTGTAACATTGTAATATAATTGTAGTGTTGTGATAAACTCAACCACCCATCAACAATAAGCCACCTACTACTACCTGCAATAACCTAATATCCACCCACCATTATCTGCTACCTCCGTTTATCTATAAATAAGCCGTTAAACTTATGTTATTAGTGTGGGAAAGAAAAGAGAGAAAGAGAGGGTGTGTATTAAGAGTTTGTATTTTGTAAGCTTTTGTTTTTTTTGTAATAAAACTGTGTTTTATCCCCTCTATGTGTTTCAAAGCCACCACTAGTGGTTTCTTCCACCAACAATTGGTATCAAAGCCTTGTTCGTCAGAAAACAGAAGTGTTTTGGGATATACCCGAATTTTCAAAGTTGTCAAAAACAAATGTTGATCATTCCACAGTGTAGAGCTCCTCCATACGAACTCACTGGTGCAAAGAACAACCTAATCGGAGCCCGTGGTGAGCAACACGTGCCGCATGAAGATCTGGTGACTGTAGCCCACGCGCAACCACTCGCGCCAGAGGTAGATGACGAGTGCCGTCCACGCGCGCCATATTTGAGCCGAGCCGAGCCGTTTAAGCCGAGTCCTAGCCGAGCCGTCCTCCACGCCGGGCCGAGTCGCTTTCCAGCCGCAGCCAAGCCGACTGAATATTCCCCAGAATATTCCTGGTTTAACCCTAGCGAACTGCCCGCTATACAGAATTGGTTTTTTGACCGGTTCACCCTATTTTTGACCCGATTTCAACAAAGTCAGACGGGTTCCCTACTATTTGGATCATTCCGGATCGATCTACAGTGTCCGTTTTTCCAAATTCGACTCCTAGAAGGTGATATAGTCATTCAAAGAGCAAAATGACTACAGAAAGTACACAAACACTCATCTCGAAGCTGACTAAGGACAACTATGAAAGTTGGTGCATCAGATTAAAGGCATTCCTTGGTTCACAAGAGTGTTTAGATATTGTACAAAATGGTTATGACGAACCAGAGTCCAAAGAAGAAGAAGATGCTTTACAAGAGGCATAGAAGCAAGCCCTGAAAGTCAACAGAAAGAAAGACAACAAAGCAAAGGCCATCATCTATCAAGGTCTTGATGAAGACACGTTCGAGATCATTGCTTCCGCTGAAACATCAAAAGACATATAGGAGGCTCTCCAACAAAAATACAAAGGTGCTGACAGAATAAAAAAGATTCATTTTCAATCTTTGCGAGGTGAATTTGAATTATTGCAGATGAAGTCCTCGGAGTCTATTTCTGATTATCACACAAGAATTATGGTGATAGTCAATCAGATGAGAAGAAATGGAGAAGCCATCACAGATTCTCGAATTACTGAGAAAATTTTGAGATCCCTAGATCCAAAATTTGATTTTGTTGTTGTCGCCATTGAAGAGTCCAAAGAAGTGGACATGTTGACAGTAGATGAGCTTATGAGTTCTTTGCAAGCTCATGAGTAAAAGATTGTAAAGAGAAATGGAGATAAGGCCATTGAGCATGCCTTACAAGCAAAGCTGTCTCTCAAAGACTTCAAATTGTGGTCTCATCTAGATACTAGAGCCAGCAATCACATGTGCGGCCACCGAGATTTATTTAGTGATCTAGATGAGACCATTCAAGGTCTAGTTACTTTTTGGAGATACCTTAAAAGTTCCATTCAAAGGTAAAGGCAACATCCCAATCAAGTTGAAGAATGGAGATCATAGCTACATCAACGATGTTTATTATGTCCCAGCCATAAAGCAGAACTTGATCAACATAGGTCAACTTATAGAGAGAGGTTATAATCTTTCTACGAAGAATTGTCATTTGACAATTAGAGACTACAATGGGAGATTAATTGCCTATGTGAAAATGTCCAAGAATAGGATGTTTCCTTTGAACATCCAGTATGATGCAGCAAGGTGTTTGAGTGCCATAACCAACAGTGAAGAATGACTTTAGCACCTGAGGCTTGGACATCTGAATTTCATGAGTCTGAAGATGCTAGCAAGCAAGAAGATGGTCAAAGGTATGCCTCACATTGATCATCCAGATGAAGTCTGTGAGAGTTGTGTCCTCAGCAAACATCACAGATCCAGTTTTGCCAAAGAAGTCAACTGGAAAGCAAAGAGGCCACTGGAGTTAGTGCACACAGATGTGTGTGGCCCGATAAAGCCTATGTCAACTAGACAAAATAGGTACTTCCTCACTTTTATTGATGATTTTAGCAGAAAGACATGGATATACTTTTTGAAGAGTTATCGACAATGTACCTGCACACATTTTAAATCACATCTCATCCACAATCACATCCATGTTTAGTACAATCAACTGCATAACTCATTCTAAATTATGCTCAGGACCACAGTCATTCCCAAACTCCATCTTACATCACATACACAAGTTAATAATTAAAAGAGCCAATTTCAACACGAAATTTCATATATATATATATATATACACACACACACACACACAACACAGTTTAATATTCTAACATAGTCTAGTACATTCTAATATCCCAAGCATAGGTTAATACATTTAATATTTCAGAAACAAAATATTACGAATAGAATATTCCATATAGGTTACATGTTTACTGCATGACAAAATTACATCACAAATCCCTAAGTTCCCAACTTATACAAAAAGGGATCAAAGAACTTTAAATCTATTCCTAACGTGAATGGGAGGGACCTGCAAAAATATAAATTTTCCATATAATTAAAAACAAATAATTAAAATACAAGCAATTTACAGAATAAAATTAAACAGCATATATATCTACTTAAATCATATGAGATTCTAAATACAACCATAAACCCCTTTTAATGGTTATATAAGAATTCTTTATTCTTCTTAGTTTTCATTGTTCCATATTACCTTGGGGGGTTCTCAGGTATGCCGATGTCAAAATTCTTGACATCATTAACTTTCACCTCGGAAAGCTAATCAAGTTTATAAATTTTGCCGATATCGACGTCACGTGCCGATATCATTAACTATTCTGAAACCGAATAGTTAATCAAGTTTAAAAATTTTGCCGATATCGACGTCACGTGCCGATATCATTAACTATTCTGAAACCGAATAGTTAATCAAGTTTATAAATTTTGCCGATATCGACATCACGTGCCGATATCATTAACTATTCTGAAACCGAATAGTTAATCAAGTTTATATTTTTCCTCTCACGTACCAGTAATGCCGATGTTATCCAGCTTGGTTAACATCATTAGCCTCCCATATCAGGGACAAATAAATCAAATTCGAGAAACAATCATTACCAAAATTCCTTGTTGCGATCTATTTCCTCCAAAAGAACCCATAAATTAAATCTAGTTCTCCGTTCCATTTTATTTTTTGTCATTTAACCTTTCCTTTCCCCTTTTTTTTTTCCTCATCAATAAGCACCAAATTTTTATAGTTCAAAAGTTAGTTAAAATAATTATTAACTAAAGGAGATATAGGTACCAAGTACCTACCTGTTGTAGACGCTCGACTTGCGTTCCCCTGCGGTTGCTGTACTCCTCCTGCGGTTCCTCCTGAAACCACAAACACCCATAATTATTCCATATTAATCCACATATCACACGCAACATCAACATTGAAAATAATATTCATTTCTCTTTTACCAAATCTTTTCTTTCTCATCACTTACATTCCCCATTATTATCCTTTAACTTTTCAGCTCATTAGTAGTCCAAGTGGACATCATAAATTCAATTTTTGATTACATTTTATTCTTTTTGAAGATCAAGACACACTTTATGAAAGGCAAGAAAACAAATTCTACCCTTGATATGGCTAAATTTCGCCGTTTTATCAACTTGGCCGAATCTGCCAACAGGGGTGGCAGCTCGACCTCTCCTCAGTGTTTTATTTGTATCTGGAGTTCTAGGACTCCAAATTAGGCGAGGTCAGATTTGTTGGAAAGTTAACACTCCTAGCTACACTTCTATGAGGGGACCCTCCCTGAATTTTGTAGTTTTCAGGTCCAAAATCCCCCCAGGAAACAGGGCAACGAACCTGCCCTGTTTTGCTAATGGAGAAGGTATCTCCAATTCATTTTAAATCCCTGCTTCCTCATCAGTCACAGCCATGCCTTCCCTTTATTCATGGAATTCCCGTCTCATTTTATGTCCTCTTAAGGTCACTGGTACCAAATGAATTAATTAAGCACATCACAACTTCTCATTTCCCCTCTGCAGGATCCAGCAGAGAACGTGGCCAAGGGAACCAAGAGTTCCGGATGATGATTTCTGTCAAATGGAGGGTGTTCCTTCCAATCCCTCCGGTCAGTTAGTAGATAAGTGTAATGAGAACAACATATCCAAACCTTAGCATGATCCAACGGTGGAGTCCTGAGATATGGCCGCCGGAGTATTATTGGTTTTACTCCAAAATCTGCAGCTCTCTCTATCCGTTTTTCTCTTCTTCTTTTTTCTTTAAGGCACTTAGATTATTCTAATCCATTTAACCTCACTCATTTCTGCATTTTCCCAACATTTTATGTTAAAGAACCCTAATTCCCAATTCAAGAAAGGCATAAACTTATAATCAAATTGAAGTTGATTTCATAGAAATTGGAATTAGAACTCCTTACTTGGATGGAAATCTAAACTTTACTTCACAAATTTTAGAAGAATCTTAGCCTTCTTCTACTTGTATGTTGTCAGCCACGTTTCCCCCTCTTTTCTTCACCAATTCTTCACTTTTCTTCTTGTTAATTCTTCCACCCGATTGTGCTCCTCCACTTAATAATTCCAAGGCTTATTTGGGTTTACTGATTTTAGGTGTTTACTCCAAGTTTTGATGAAAGAAAAATCTGAAATTCTCCCCCCTCCTTATTCTTATTTTCAGCCGGCCATGGATGAGAGAAGGGATGGGTATTTATAGTCCCATCTCTTCTTAATTCCATTTTGGCCACATCTTTCACCCCTTTTTTTTTCAGAATTATATTTTTTTTTTTATTATTATTTTTCCTTTATTTTATATTTTAACAACATTTGGAATTATTATAAACCTCCCCCTCTTTGTATACTTTATTCTCGTGCTTCACAAGTCTGCTCAAAGCAAAGAAGTTGCCCAAGCAATACTGGGCTGAAGTTGTATCATGTGCAGTATATCTATTGAATCGCTGCCCAACTAGAAGTTTGCAAGGTGTCACTCCGGAAGAAGCATGGAGTGGTCACAAACCAAGTGTTACTCATCTACGAGTCTTTGGTTGTGTGGCATATGCAAAGATTCCAGATGCAAGAAGGACAAAGCTCAATGATAAAAGCGAGAAATGCATCTTTGTCGGATATGGTGAAAGAAGGATGGGATACAAGCTGTATAATCCCATCACAAATAAGGTAATTATGAGTAGAGATGTTATATTTGAAGATGATAAATCTTGGCAATGGAATGATGACCAAGAAGCAGTCAAATGGATCAACACTGATGTGATCCTTGAAGGTGAAGAAGTACCAACAGTACTTATAGAAGAACCGATTGTGCCAACAGCTGAACCACAAAGTCCGGTACACAGATTCCCTGTATTTAACAGGAGAAACACACCATCAACATCAACAGGAGAATCATCATCAACACCATCATCAACATCCTCATCAGAAGGACCAAGAAGGATGAGAAATATAGAAGAGCTATACGATGCCACTCAAGTCATGGAAGTTATAACTTTATTTTGTTTCTTTGCAGATAGTGACCCACTAAGCTTCAATGAAGCTATCACAGAAAAGAAATGGATTAAAGCAATGGATGAGGAAATACATGCCATTGAGAAGAATGATACCTGGAAGCTGACTTATCTACTAGAAAACAAGAAAGCAATAGGTGTCAAATGGGTCTACAAGACGAAGAAGAATGCAAAAGGAGAAGTGCAAAGATACAGAGCTAGATTAGTGGCTAAAGGCTACAAACAGAGAGAAGGCATTGACTATGGAGAAGTATTTGCTCCAGTAGCCCAGCTAGAGACAATCAGACTGATGATCTCACTAGCTGCACAACATAGATGGAAGATCTATCAACTCAATGTGAAGTCAGCCTTTCTGAATGGCTTCCTAGAAGAAGAGATCTATGTTGAACAACCACTTGGATACATTGAAGCTGAAAATGAAGGCAAAGTATACAAGTTGAAGAAAGCTCTCTATGGTTTGAAGCAAGCTCCGTGTGCTTGGAATACCATAATTGATAGGTATTTTCAAGATAATGGATTTGAAAAATGTCCATATGAACACGCAATATATATGAAGAAAGAAGCAGATGGCAGCATATTATTTGCGTGCCTATATGTTGATGACTTGATATTCACCGGCAACAACCCTACCATGTTTGAAGACTTCAAACAAAGCATGGTACAAGAGTTTGAGATGACATACATTGGTCTAATGTCACATTTTCTTGGCTCAGAAGTAACGTAGAAAGAAGAAGGGATTTTTGTATCCCAAAGCGGTTATGCCAAAGATATTCTTGAAAGGTTCAAGATGGAAAGCTGCAATCCGGTATCAACTCCAGTTGAGAATGGAGTAGAATTGAGGAAGAGTAAGGTTGGAAATGTTGATCCAACTTACTTTAAAAGCTTAGTAGGAAGCTTAAGGTACTTGACATGTACCAGACCGGATATACTCTACGGAGTCGGACTCATCAGCAGATACATGGAGACACCAGACCAGTCTCACTTGAATGCAGCCAAGAGAATTCTTCGCTACATCAAAGACACAATGAATGAAGGTATGCTTTATACCTCAAGTAAAGATTTCAATCTTGTAGGCTACTCGGATAGTGATTAGGTTAGTGATTTGGATGAAAGGAAAAGCACAACAGGGTTTGTCTTTTTCATGGGAGACACATCTTTCACATGGTCATCCAAGAAGCAATCGATTGTAACGTTATCAAGCTGTGAAGCTGAGTATGTTGCTGCCAACTCAAATGTATGCCATTCAATATGGTTAAGGAATATGCTGAAGTTTCTGGGATTTCCTCAAGAAAATCCTACAGAGATTTATATTGACAATCGATCAGCGATTGCATTGGCAAAGAACCCGGTGTATCATGAAAGAAGTAAACACATTGATACGCGTCATCATTTTATCCGAGAACATGTGAAGAATAAAGAAGTCGAACTAATATCCTGCAAACACAAATGACCAAGTTGCAGAGATCTTCACAAAGACATTGAAGGGAGAAATATTCATCAGATTGAAGTTCATGCTTGGCATGACATCCCTCGATTGAGTTTAAAAGGGGAATTTGTTGTGATAAACTCAACCACCCACCAACAATAAGCCACCTACTACTACCTGCAACAACCTAATATCCACCCACCACTACCTACTACCTCCGTTTATGTATAAATGAGCTGTTAAGCTTATGTTATTAGTGTGGGAAAGAAAAGAGAAAAAGAGAGGGTGTGTATTAAGAGTTTGTATTTTGTAAGCTTTTGTTTTTTTTTTTTGTAATAAAATTGTGTGTTTTATCCCCTCTATGTGTTTCAAAGCCACCACAAGTGGTTTCTCCCACCAACATGTAGGCCATCAGAGGCCTAGCAATTCATGGGAAAGTCCAAAGGAACATGCAGGAGGCAATGCTATAGAATACATATTACTCTGTTTGATTTCCTCGTTTGTGACACTCGAACTTCAAATTCTAAATATTGAATTACTATATATAACATATTTATAGCTAGGTAGGATCAAACTGAGTTTCAGAATTATTACATTATTATCACAAATTATAGATTTTCTTCAGCAATTTCCCAAGATACTTTGGAAATGCAAGCAGTTGCATACCTTATTTGCGGCCAAATAAATTCTACAGACTTTCCAGAGAAATTATATTGTGAAAACGAAAACAAAAGCATTATCCAAAATTAAGTTACCATGTTTTAAAGAAACCCCCCTCATATTTCCAACCATCTTCATGTTTTTGTCAGGATTTTTATTAAATTGTTTGGAAACAAATTAGAGGATGAAGAAAAGGTACCCTTCAAAGATTTCATAGCATCGAGGATAGTGGCACAACTGTTTTCATGGTTCTGCTGCTAGTAATGGTGTTTGGATTTTGGGAAGCGATCGGATGGTTTGCGGGCTGTCTGTCAGTTTGAAAGGAGGAAGAAAGGGACAGGGCATCCACCACCAGAAATTCGCTAAATACCAACGGACATACTGATGGAATTTTTTTTGTCGGTATTTTTCAGCCGAAATCACCGACGGACAATATTCGTCGGTAATTAGGTTGGTAATTACCGACCGAATTACCGACCGAAAATTCAGAAGTAATGAAAAAAGGGCGGGCAGTGGCGCAGAGGTTTTGGCGGGTGATTTTTCCGACGGAATCACCGACGGAATTAAAAACTGGGGCCCGTACGCGTGATGGGACCTGTTCACCGTTAAAAAATACCGACGGAATCACCGACGGATTTGAAATGCCAGATCCGTACCGGTGACGTGATCGGTGCACCGTTAAAAATACCGATGGAATCACCGAGGGATTTGAATAGCAGGTCCGTGCGGTGACGTGTCGATTGCCCATCAGAATTACCGACGGTTTTGCCGACGGAATCCAAACCGTCGGTAAGTCTGTCGGCAAAAGTGAATATATGGCCACTCTGCCGACACTCTCCTCCCCCATTTCTCCTTCTTCTTCCTAATCGTAACCCTCCCCATCTGCAAAATAACCAGCCCCCCCTCGCCCCAAAACAAAAATCTTCCTCATCTCAGCATAACAAGTTGTATTTCTTGAAGTTTTGTGGTCACAGCATCCGTGTTTTGATTTACCGACGGATTTTATCATTTTTTGTAAGTAATTCTATCTTTTAAAATTTTAACATTTAAATGTCAAATTTTTTTTTTAGTATATGTATTTTTTTTTTAGTAGATGTACATGTTTTATTGTTATTTCTCAAACAAACTTGTAGTATATGAATGTATAATTTTATACTTGTTATGGTTTGTTTTAGATTTTGTAAGATTGTATTTGTTTGAAAATTGTTAAAACTTAATTTGTAGAATTACCGAATTACATGTTATGTTTTGAAATAATTAAGAGCTTGCTTAATTAATGGGTCCTTTTTATAGAGGTTCGATAGAAGTCATGGATGATCGTTCATGGATGTATCTAGATTCACCCCAAGGATTGCGGAGGATGGATTATTGTAACGGGGTTCAGGGTTTTATTAATTTCGCAACATCTATTCCCAGAAATTTTACTGGAGGCGGTATTAGGTGTCCATGCAGGAAGTGTCAAAATAAAAAGTATCTGCATCCAGATGTTGTAATGATGCATCTTCTACACAAAGGGTTTGTGGAGGATTACGAGTGTTGGTATGCACATGGAGAGGTATTTGTTAGTAATAGGAGAATGGGAGAAATGGTGGTTGGGTCAACTTCTAGTGCTAGCAACGTGCATGAAGCGACAAATGACAACACTAATCCTTACAGAAACATGGTTATGGATGCAATGAGAATGAATCAAGATAATGTCAATCAATGTTCAATCGTAGAAGAAGAACCTAATGCAGAGGCAGCTAGGTTTTTTGATTTGTTGAAAGATTCTGACGAACCATTATGGGATGGCTGCACAAACCACAGTAAATTATCGGCTGTGGCACATGTGTTCACCATCAAGTCAGATCACGGGTTGAGTGAGGCCGGGTATGACAAAATTATTGATTGGGCAAGAAGCATTTTACCAGAAGGGAACAGGCTCAAAGAGAACTTCTATGCTGCGAAGTCCATGATGAAACCCCTCGGTTTAGGATACCAGAAAATTGACATGTGCCCTAACTTCTGCATGTTATACTACCTTGAAAATGCTGTGATGACCGAGTGCATGACATGCGGGCATTCCTGTTACAAACCCAGAACTGGCAGGGGGAAGACTCTAGTGGCATATAAAAAACTTAGATATTTCCCGATCACACCTAGACTGCAGAGGTTATTTATGTCACCAAGGACTGCTGAGCACATGACATGGCACCAAACACACGATGTCGTTGATGGTGTGATGGTGCATCCTTCTGACGGCAAAGCGTGGAAACGCTTTAACAGTGTTCATCCTGACTTTTCTGCTGAATCAAGGAATGTTCAACTTGGGTTGTGTATAGACAGGTTCAACCCATTTGGGTCATTTGCTGCTCCCTATTCTTATTGGCCGGTCATTCTCACAGTTTATAACTTGCCACCGGGAATGTGTATGAGGCCGGAGTTCATGTTTCTATCTACTGTCATACCCAGTCCAAGCAGCCCGGGGCGGAATATAGATGTTTGTCTTCGACCGTTGATAGATGAGCTGGCGCAGTTGTGGTCCTCCGGATCTCTGACTTATGATATATCGAGGAAACAAAATTTCCTTATGAGGGCGGCTTTGATGTGGACTATCAGTGATTTTCCAGCTTATGGAATGCTTTCTGGTTGGAGCACGCATGGGAAACTCGCATGTCCATACTGCATGGAAAACAACAAGGCATTCACGCTAGCAAACAGAGGTAAAGCTTCTTTTTTTGACTGTCACCGTCGCTTCTTGCCACTTAATCACAGGTTCAGAAAGAACAAAAAAGATTTCTTTGTTGGTAGAGTTGAAAAAGATGTTGCATCCCCGCGTCTTTCTGGTGAAGAATTGCATCATGTTGTATCAGAGTACGGTGACATTGTGTTTGGCCTTCAATCAGGTAAGCAAAAGTTTCCTGGTTTTGGTTTGACCCATAATTGGGTAAAGCGAAGTATCTTTTGGGAGCTTCCGTATTGGAAGACTAATCTTCTCTGCCATAACCTTGACGTCATGCACATCGAAAAGAATGTGTTTGAGAATATTTTCAACACCGTCATGGATGTGAAGGGGAAGACAAAGGACAACATGAAGGCTAGATTGGATATAGCTTTATACTATAACCGTAAAAATATGGAGTTGGTTTATGACGAGTCACGGGTTGCAAAACCAAGGGCAAGCTTCGTGTTAGAGAAAAACGCATAACTGCTAGTCTACAAATGGCTTAAGAGTCTGCGTTTCCCGGATGGACATGCATCGAACATATCAAGGCTTGTTAACATAGAGGACTGTAGATTGTATGGAATGAAGAGCCATGACTGCCACGTGTTTATGCAAACACTCATCCCATTAGCTTTTCGTGATTTGTTGCCAAAGGGAATATGGGATGCACTAACGGAGATCAGTCATTTCTTCAGAGATATATGCTCCAGCAAGATGAATGTTGAGCACATTGAGATGCTTCAAATGAATATCATTGAGACACTATGCAAACTTGAGATGATATTCCCTCCTTCATTTTTTGACTCAATGGAGCATCTCCCTATACATCTACCGTTCGAGGCAAAAGCTGGAGGACCGGTCCAGTATAGATGGATGTACCCATTCGAACGGTGAGATATTACAGTTGCAATGGAATTCATATCTTAAAGTATTTTCTATGTTTTTCTTATTTGAAAATACTTGAATTGTACTTCAATGCAGGTACTTATTTAATCTAAAAAAAAAGGTTAAGAACAAGGCGCATGTTGAGGCTTCAATATCTGAGGCCTATATTGTTGAAGAGATATCAAATTTATCTCGTACTATTTCGAACCTCATCTGAGAACAAGAATCAATCGCATTCCACAGCATGACGATGGCGGTGAAGTGCCTTCCAGTGGGAACTTGTCAATATTCTCCAATACTGGACGACCCACACCTAAAAATGCCGTAAGAGGAAGATATTTGTCGGAAATAGAATTCAAACAAGCACACAATTATGTTCTATTTAACTGTGATGAGCTGAGACCATTTATTCAGTAAGTCTATATATGTGTAATACTAATTAAACTTTGTCAGTAATATACTGTTAATTTTATATTGTAATATCATACACTCATTATCACTTGCAGGCAACATCGACAATATTTGCTCTCCAATAACTCGCAGCTGACCGAATCCCAGATCTTTCAATTACAAGATGAACAATTTGCCACATGGTTCAGAACACATGTAAGCACTATCACAAACTCATTCTAACGTATGCATGTCATTACGAGATTCTCGTTCATTTACCGTGTATTGATGTACATTTAATTACAAGGTTTATCAAATGAGAAGGAGTGCGTCCAAGTCATTGTCTTCACTAAGCCTCGGCCCTGAAAGAAAAGTTAAGTGCTACAACGGGTATTTTGTCAATGGATATGTTTTCCATACTGAAGAATACGGGCAAGGAAGAAAGACATACAACTGCGGTGTTTGTGTTAAGGGATCCACAAGTAGCCAGTTAGAAGTTGACTACTAAGGTAGATTAGAAGAGGTCGTCGAACTGCAATATCATAACGAGCAGAATAAAGTGTTTTTATTCAAATGCTATTGGTATGACACAACGGATAGAGGAGTCAAAGTTGATCTGCACCATGGTCTGGTCGAAATCAACTCAAAAGCTAGACTCCGCAACATAAACGATGTCTTTGTTTTCGCAAAGCAATGTCAACAAGTTTATTACACATACACCCCTTCATTTAGAAAGGATCGTTCAAGAGTTGATTGGTTGTCCGTTTTAAAAATGAAACCACGGGGTCGTGTCGAGGTTGTTCAGGATGAGAACGAAGACACAAGTGTGCGAGATGAAGTCTTTCAAGTTCGTGAGTTGGTTGAACCATATCGAGTTGCTCCTTCGATTGAATTGGAAGAAAATTCAAATTTTCGAGTTCTCGATGATAGTCTTGTTGATATTGACGGAGAGGAGTTGAATGTTGTTCTCAGCTCTAGCGGACAAGCAAATGTCGATGAAGAAGATGATATCCATATTGAAGATTGCGATGAAGATGATGACAATTCAATTGACGAGGAAGAAGAAGAAAATTCCAACTAATTATGAAAATGAAGCCCTATGTAAAAACATTTGTCTCATGTAATTTAGATTATTGATGATGTATTTTGTAAAACAAAATATTTATTGTTTAAGCAATGTGGTTATTGTTTTATGTGATAGATAGTTTATCAGTTAAATTATTGCAGGAAGGTAAACAGGCAATACAAAGACAACATTTCCTGCAAAATGCCACAATCACCGACGTCCATACCGACGGACAACCATCCGTCGGTATATCACAGAGAGTTCGAAAATATTTACAATAAAATGCCACAATCACCGACGTCAATACTGACGGACAACCATCCGTCGGTATCTCACAGAGAGTTCGAAAATATTTACAACAAAATGCCACAATCACCGACGTCCATACCGACGGACAACCATCCGTCGGTATATCACAGAGAGTTCAAAAATATTTACAACAAAATGCCACAATCACCGACGTCAATACCGACGGACAACCATCCGTCGGTATCTCACAGAGAGTTCGAAAATATTTACAACAAAATGCCACAATCACCGACGACATTACTGACGGAATAGGTCCGTTGGTAATTTGTCGGTCACACATATTACCGACAGAAATACCGACGGACCGCGCGATTTCCAAAGTGTGTGAATTTATGCGCCTCTGAACTTGTCAGATTACCGACGGACTGCGAAAAATATGGAGGGCTTTTAAAAATTCAGGGCGAAATTCAAAAAATACCGAAGGATTTTTGACCTGTTACCGACGGAATTTTTACCTGTTACCGATGGATATTAATTCCGTCGGTGATTCCGTCGGTAAAATTGCCCTATAAGTTCCAGCCCCCGCCGCTTCGCCTTATTTTTTCTTCTTCTCCCCGCCGCTTCGCTTCTCCTCCGTTTTTCACCTCAGATTTTTCATTTTTTTCCCCTCAATCCTTAAACACTTTCACCTTTAATCTCTAGCAAGCTTTGGTGTTGTAAATCTTCATCATATTAAAAGGTATGTGTTTTTTTTCTAATTTATTTTATTTTTAGTTGTTTTTATTTTTGTTGTTTTGGTGTTTTTTGTTGCAATGTAGATAAAGTTTTGAATTTGACACATTATTAAGGTATGTATATTTCGTTCCTTTTCTTGATGTAGGTTTTTTTTTTTGAATTTTTTGAATATTTTTTGTTGTTGTGTTGTTAGAATTGTTATTAGTTAATTTAACTTAGAATTAGTTAAAGTTGAATATTTGAATTTTTTTGAATTTTTTGAATTTGTTGAATATTTGTTAATTTAATTGTTAGTCTATATTTTTTTTTAGTTTATTGAATATTTTTTGTTGTTGTGTTGTTAGAATTGTTATTAGTTAATTTAAGTTAGAATTAGTTAAAGTTGAATATTTGAATTTTTTGAATTTGTTGAATATTTGTTAATTTAATTGTTAGTCTATATTTTTTTTTAGTTTATTGAATTTTTTTGTTGTTGTGTTGTTAGAATTGTTATTAGTTAATTTAACTTAGAATGAGTTAAAGTTGAATATTTGAATTTTTTGAATTTGTTGAATATTTGTTAATTTAATTGTTAGTCTATATTTTTTTTTAGTTTATTGAATATTTTTTGTTGTTGTGTTGTTAGAATTGTTATTAGTTAATTTAAGTTAGAATTAGTTAAAGTTGAATATTTGAATTTTTTGAATTTGTTGAATATTTGTTAATTTAATTGTTAGTCTATATTTTTTTTTAGTTTATTGAATATTTTTTGTTGTTGTGTTGTTAGAATTGTTATTAGTTAATTTAACTTAGAATGAGTTAAAGTTGAATATTTGAATTTTTTGAATTTGTTGAATATTTGTTAATTTAATTGTTAGTCTATATTTTTTTTTAGTTTATTGAATATTTTTTGTTGTTGTGTTGTTAGAATTGTTATTAGTTAATTTAACTTAGAATTAGTTAAAGTTGAATATTTGAATTTTTTTGAATTTTTTGAATTTGTTGAATATTTGTTAATTTAATTGTTAGTCTATATTTTTTTTTAATTTATTGAATATTTTTTGTTGTATTGCCTATATAATTATTGAATAATTTATTGAATTAATATTGTTAATGTTGAATTTACCTTAGAATTAATAATTGCGTTTGTTGGAATAATTATCGATTTCCAATTTAATTTATTTACTTTTAATTTATTTTTAGTTGTTTTTATTTTTGTTATTTTGTTGTTTTGGTGTTTTTTTTGGTAATGTAGATAAAGTTTTGAATTTGTCACATTATTAAGGTATGTATATTTCGTTCCTTTTATTGATGTAGGTTTTTTTTTTGAATTTTTTGAATATTTTTTATTGTTTTGTTGTCATAATTATAATGATTAATTTGTTGAATTATAATTGTTAATGTTGAATTGTAATGATTAATTTGTTGAATTATAATTTGTTGAATTTATTGAATTTATTTTTTGTCATATTTTTTATTGTTTTGAATATAATTATTGATTAATTTGTGAATTGTAATTGTTAACGTTGAATTTATCTTAGGATTAATAGTTGAATATGTTGGAATAATTAGTATAGATTGGTTCAATTGGTTGTGGCTATTGTTAATATTTGTAGGTTTGTGGATTTGGGTAGTATCCAGTATAGGGGAGGTGCTGCCGATTTTTTTTTAACTTTTGAATTTTATTATACAATTATTAATATAAAATTGTTTAGATGCGCAAAATGAAAACTAGAGCTGGTCGTCCAGTCGAATCAAGTTCGTCTAGCAGCGATGATGATGTTTCCTTAGGTGCCTCTCAAGAAGAGGCACCTACACCACCCGCGCCGTCAACCGATGCTGCCTCTTCCAGCGATGTTTCACATCGCAGACGCGGCGTGCCTTTGAAGTGGAATCAATTTACCCGCTAGTTCGAGGCACAGTGGAAGGACGATCTTTCAATGTAAGTTTGTTAAGGTTTTAGTTTTTTTTATATAAAAAAAACAAATTTAAAACATAATTTATGAAGTAATCACAAATTAATTTCATTTCTTTTCAGGTTCACAAACATTGAGGTCGCCCGATTAATATCATCAGTGTTTAAAGCGTCGATGGAGATTCCATTGTTTCAATGGAGTCAGATATCCAGACATCCTGAATGGATGCCTCAAATCAATGCATGGTTTCGTAGATTTGAGGTTCGTGTTAATATATAATTTTCAGCTTATTTCTAATAAATTCAAGTTATAATTGTAAATAAATTATTAACATTTTAAAAAATTATTTTTTTATATACAGCATCGGTTCTGCTGGGACGATGAACATGACACTGTTGTGAGGAGGGTGTGGGAAAATCACGCGGCAATTAGGTAACATCGAAAACAATACGACTTTTTTTTACATAATTATTTATGTTTCGAAATGTAATTTTTTCGTGCGTGAATTAGGTTGCGTGATTTTTGGTATGACGCCCAGAAAAAAAGCAAAAAAAACAGCAAGGGATAAGGGGTTCCAAGGCTGGAACGATGTTGCGGTTTGGAGGGATTTCAAACCAATATACATCCCGGAAGATATATGGCCGCACTATCTTCAGCACGTGACGTCTGAGCGGTTCACTTGACGCTCATAGTCCGGTGCTGGCAACCGGAATAGGCCAATTCATGGCTCGGTGACAACGCACACCGGCAGCTCCGTTCCGTTTTCTGCACATGCGAAACGGATGGTAAGATTAACTTAAATGAAATATATCGTTCAATTAATTTGTTGTTAATACATTTTTTTCATTATAGGCTACGTCTCTTGGACGTGAGCCGAGCCCTATGGAGCTGTTTGTGGAGACGCACGTGCGAAGTCATGACCGCTAAAAGGGGACGCAACAGTTCGTTGACAACCGTGCTCAACATTTTGTGGTATGTTTGTTCAACCATTTTATTTTGTTTTGTAAGTTATTATTATGTTTATTGAATTGAATATGATGATTTTTTTTTTCCAGAAGACCTATAATAATCGGTTGAGGGAGAGATACGAGGACGATCCATCGACCCATCCGGAATTCGATCCGGATTTGTGGATGGAGGCTGGATCGTCAGGTGGACCCGATAAAAATCGGGTTTACGGGCTCTCCAACACTACCGCGGCCAACTTGCGGTCGACCGGTACTGCTTCAACCACTGGGAGCTCCCAATTTGTATCGAGCTCCCAATCTAAGGAGTTCGTGGCCTTGCAGCAAAGGTGCGACCACCTATCAGAAGCATACACACAACTCAAAGAAGAGCAAAGATTGGCGAACGAACAACACAGAGCAGAGTCTGAACAACAAAGAGCGGCCTATGAAGAGCTTCAGCAAATGGTCATGAACATGACATAAGGTGGAACATGGCGCCTAATCCTTTTTTGCCGCCTAACCCCCATCCTCCTCCTCCTCCTCCTCCTCCACCTTTATATTAATTTTTAATTAACATTATTTACATTTAAAAATTTGTTTAATGTTTTTTTGAAACACATTCATTTTGTAATGAATATTATTTCACTTTGAGTTTTTGTTGCTTAATACAAATTTTATTTGCATAATTGGTTTGTATTACCATTAATTTATATCATTTTTTCAAAATAATTAAAAAACAATTAAAAAAAAACAATTACACAGGGATTTACCGACGGAATAACTCCGTCGGCATTGGACAGTGTCCGCCACCGTCACCGACCATCACCGACGGAACAAATCCGTCGGTATAAATTTCCCGACGTATTTACCGACGGAAATATTCGGTCGGTATAAAATATCACCGACACTTTTGCCGACGGATTTATTCCGTCGGTATTTTTATAACACCGACGGAAAATATTCCGTCGGTATATTCCAAGCGGGAAACTTTTTTTTTTTGGGCATCTGTTGTAACCCATTTTCGGGTCCCCATAAAATAAAAAATAAAAAATAAAATAAAATAAATAGCCAAAGGAGGTTAGAAAAATAACGGAAGGTAGAAGCACTCAGAAAATGGTCAAAAATTGATCAAGGAAGTTAAAAATACGAAGATGGATTTTTGACAATATATTCTTGAAGGATGAGAGCCCTATTGAGAAGGAAATTTTGATTTTTCAGGAGAAATGTCCAAATTTAGAGGTTTATGGACTTAATTGGTTTTTTATTTGAATTTATAGAGGATTTGATTGCAAGAAAATTGATTTTTAAGTCAATTTGGGCTTTAATTCGAAGAACTTTCAGTTCTGGGGCCAAATTATATTTTTTAGGAATTTATTAGGTCAAATCAGGGGCTTAATTGCTTAAATATTGAAGTTTAATGGCCAATTAGGGATTTAATTGAGAAAATCTGAAACCAGGGATCAATTTGGAAAAGGCGCGTAAATAGGGGGCTGTTTCGGATTGATCCGGGTCAAATTGAAGAAATTGAAAACTGGAGGACTAATTTAAACATTGGCGCAGTGAAACCGGGCGACACGTCGCCTGTTACTGTTCACTTTCTTCCTCAAAAAGCTGCCTGAGTGGCTGTTTTCCAGGTGCATTTTCCGGCTCGTGAGGCCTCCAAATCCGACAAAACGTGCACCAACATGTCCACATGAAACCCCTTTATCCCGGAGAATGGTCTGGTCGGGTCGGAAAAGTTAGAAATGGCTCCGTTGAGTGGCTCAAAGTGGCCACCTCGGGCAGTTCACAGCCTGGAGCTGCCAAATTTGACAGCTCGAGGTGCACACTTTGAGCCAACGGTTGAGATGCTTCCCAACTGAATGAAGGGTTGAAATTTTTCCCCAATGTAGACAATGTTGCCCTTTTGCACCGTCTATAAATAGAATCTCTGTTGAAGATCTGAACAAGGAGAAATTCAGGTCCAAAGTCAGCCAAAAACCAGCATTTTCGCCCAATTTCTGCAGATTTTTCTTCTTCTTCTTTCTTCCTCTGCAACAGGAAACCGACGCCGTCTTCCTCCAACTCCACCGTCACCACCACCGGGAGACCTCGTCTACTGCCTCTCCACCGCCACCAGCATCACTGGGAGTGTTCGCCATCGTCTTCAACATCGTTTCTGCCACCAGGTTTGCACCCCCTTCGTCGCTGTGCATGCATTTCCTTGCATTTCACTGTTCAAGTGAAATATAATTCACTTGAACAGTAAAATGCTAATTCACTGTTTACATCAAATATAATTCACGTGAACAGTGAAATGCTATTCACTGTTCACATTAGACATATTCCACTGTTCACATGAGGCCTGCTGGGTTCAGCCCAGCCACGTGGGCCCCGCTGGGTCCAGCCCTAAAAAAAATAAAAAAATAAAAATTCTTCAAAAATTATTTCAAAGAATTTGTGATTTTTCTGTAATTTTATTACTATATTTTGGTCAATATCGGTTTGTATTTTTATATTCTAAAGATACAAATCCGGTATTAAAATACCCGGTTTTCGTCAAAAAAAAAATGTTTATTAAAAAAAATTGTTTTGTTTTCATGCATACGGCCAATACTCTAACATGTTTTGAATGTTCTTTTTATATAAAAAAAATATTGGAAGTTTTGAAAATGTGTTTTCGCATAGATTTCTTAAACACAAATTGTTTTCTTGCATTTTCTGGATTTTACAACATGTTTGTAAAACTCCAAAGGGTATTGGCCAATATTCCAAAAACTATAAAAATCTTATTTTGGGAGGGAATTCATCTATTATTCACCGCTAATGTTTGGATAAAGAAATTCTTAAAGGATGAATATCCAAAATATTATTGGGAGTAATAAATCCGCACACTTCCTTGAAAGAAGCCTTGATTATAATCGAGGACATTTCAAAACTTCAAAATTTTTCTACTCCACGGTTTACGAGCCATGAAAGTATGAAATACTAAGGCAAAAGGAGGCTTTTAAAGCGCTTTGAATTTCCTTAGATTTCTAAATTTTTTGTCCCTCCTTCTTGCGATTTACGAGTCGCAAACTCTTGAAATACTAAGGGAAAAATGAGCTTTCAAAGCACATGGAATCTCCTTGGATTTCTATCCAAATAAATTTTATTTGAATCAAACCTAGGAAAATTAACGAGACTAGAAAACACCAACACCATAGCAATTATAGAGCAAACCAAACACCAAGCAGCTTACCTTAGGTAGGGCGTACTAGGGGTGCTAATACCTTCCCTTTACGCAACCAGTCCCTTGCCTTAGAATCTCTGAAAGACCAGTTAGGGTTCCTAGTGATCAAAATACTAGGTGGCGACTCCAAAGAACCAAATCAGCAAAAACAAACAAAAAAATCGCCATCGAACGTCGCATTCGGGATTTTTTGGGGTGCGACAACACCGACGGAATATGTCCGTCGGTAAAACTATGAAATCTTGTAGTGATCTAATATATGT
Source organism: Populus tomentosa (assembly GCA_018804465.1). Taxonomy (NCBI): domain Eukaryota; kingdom Viridiplantae; phylum Streptophyta; class Magnoliopsida; order Malpighiales; family Salicaceae; genus Populus; species Populus tomentosa. Next base: position 889,027 of record CM032003.1, on the reverse strand, counting down.
AATTCTAAATTTTTAAGGTTGTCTTATTTGTTAGGTGAAGGGTAATTTGATGGGACAGTGCAGGTTGATAGCAATTAATATTTTATAAAACATTTTGTAATTTTAGATAATGCTTGAAATTACATTAATTATTGTTTTCTAAAATATTTTTTATTTAAAAATATATTAAATAATATTTTTCAAATTTATTTTTTAAATCAATACATTCAAATAATTTAAAATAAAATTATCTGTGAAAATAAACATTAAAGATGTGGTCTAGGAATAATCTTTTCTCAATGGTCCATGTACTTTTTAGCTTGGAGATAGGTGTTTTTTTTGTTTTTGAGATACAACATTTTTTAACACAAAACAAACCTCAAAAAAATAAAAAAACATGATTTTTATTTTTTAAAAATATAAACTATCTTCCATCCAAACACACTCTTAAGTCTTAATTCTTAGCTGGCTCTAGTTTGGGAGGAGTGCCGAAACAAACAAAAGGACTGATTTTTCCTGCTAGGACCGTCGGTGATGCTGAGCTATGCATACCTACATACGGGGACCATTGAGAATTGGGGAGGTGTTATGGGCTTATAGTACTACATTCCGAATACCAACTCAAGCTACTTCATATTCCTTAATATATGGGGTTGAAGTTGTTCTTCCACTAGAATATCAAATTCCATCTTTATGAATTGCAATCCAAGAAGGACTTTCCAATGAAAACAATGTTTGCTTACGCCTTGAAGAGCTTGAAGCTTTAGATGAAAAACGTCTTGAGACACAACAATGACTAGAGTGTTATCAAGCACGACTCTATACAGCTTTTAACTAGAAGGTGCGACCACGCTCATTTCAAGAAGGGGATCTTGACTTGGCAGTACGACGCCCGATAATCATGTCAAAACGCATGGGCAGCAAGTTCCTCTTCAAATGGGATGACCCTTATGTGGTTCAAGAAGTCTACACTAATGAAGCTTACAAATTTATTGATGAGAATGGATTGAGGATTGGGCCTATCAATGGCAAATTCTTGAAAAGATACTATGCTTGAAATCTGATGTAGCTCCTGGCCCGATAATCATGTCATCTTGATTATCTTGCATTGATGACAAGGATGTTGAATCTCTTGCAGCAACTTCAACCGTAAACATGCCTGATGGACAAGGAAATCATAATTCTAGACCACTGGTTGGAAGATCACGTATACTCACGCATCATGAAGCCTTAGAAACTTTGGAAGTTCTTCCACGGTTGGTTTATTATACAAACAGTTGAAATCCAAGTTGAGATTGCAGTGTTGACAATGGTAAAAAAGGAATAATCATGTGAATCTGCCTCCAGCAGACGTTGCTTCCAATTTCATAGACGTTCGAATCAAGATAATTTGATCATAATAAAGGTTGTTTTACGAGTTTTGGTTCAAAGTTTACAGATTACTTCACCTGCATAAACTCAGAATTGTGTCCTGCATATATACAAAAACAAAAAGAAGGAAACCTGTAATTGTAAAACAAATACTGGAGAGCTATGCATACCTGCTAGGACCGTCGGTGATGCTGAGCTGCTAGGTGGATGCTATACGGTTAATGAAGGAACAGAAGGACTGCTAAGTTGGTGACAAAAAAAAAAAAGACAATGTAGTTGCCTTTTATAGCCACACTTTAGACCATTGCCTGATTACAAAAGAAGAAAAAAAAAACTCGTATTCTGTGATAGAAAGGTCGGCTGTGCAAGTTGCTTTTCCTCTTCCGAAACAAGAGCAACAATTCCTGTTCAGTTCTTCAAATTTTTCCTATTCAAGTCATAGCGAAAAAAGCGATAATTCATGTTCGGTTCTACATGCTACCTAAGACAAAGTTTTCCTATACTGTTGAAATGGCAAACTATCTTTCCTAACTTGAAAAGCATTGGATTAGCCTTTGCTCAATCGGTTAAGAATACAAGGAATTATAAAAGGAAAGAACATTTAGAGCCCGTTTGGCTCTGCGGCTGCGGCTGCGTTTTAAATAAAACGCAGTTTGCAACCGTTTGGTAATGAAAAAACGTTATTTACTGTACATGGGTCCCACGTAAATTTTGCATCCAAACCGCAGGTAATGAAAAGCAATAAAATCATGCTTTTTACGCACTGTGCAGCTAATTACACTGTTCATTGAACAATGCAATTAGCGTGAACAGTGTAATTCACTTAAAAAAATAATGGACAGTGCAAGTGAATTGCACTGTTCATGTGAACAGTGCAATTCAGTTGCATTGTTCGTCTAGTTTTTCTTTTTCTTTTTTATTTTTTTCTTTCCTGTAGTGTGTTGATTTTATTAATTTTTTTTTAAAAAAACTGATTTAGAGTAAATTAAATTCATTCGCACTGATGTGAACAATATTTTTTTCTCAAAAAAGTAGTATAGAGTGAATTAAATTCACTCGCATTATAATATCAATTTTATATCTGATAATATTTTATCTAATTTTATTACACGCTCAAAAAATTAAGAAAATTGTAATTCTTATCGGATGAATTTTGTACATAAATAATAAAAAATATTTTATATAAAGTATTATTTATTCCATGATGTAATAGGAGTAATTAAATCTACAATATTTAAATTTAAAACCATCAATATTAATATATATTTCTTAAAATTATTTTATAACCTCAATTTTAAAAGCATTCTTAACCAAACACATTAAATTACTTTTTCTTTAACCTCAATTTCAACCACAGTTTTAACCAAACACCAATTTTTTCAAACAAATTAACTTCAATTAAAAGTACTTTTTATAAACCAACTTTTTTCAAACCACAACTACAACAGCTACCACAATACCAAACACCCTCTTAAACGGGAATGAAGCAAATAATTCATCAAACAAGGGAGAGCACGCATATCAAGAAAAGAAAGAGAATATGAATCAAAATATTTAATATGTGATAATTCATTAACTGATACTCAGAATCACAAACGGATTGCGTCATTGGATTCAAAACAACGAGATCTTTAAAACAAGATGATACAGTGACCATTTCTAGTGAAAAAAAAAACAAAAAATTCCTGTAGCCCGGTCAAAGTGTTGGTTGCTATTCGGGTATAAAGATAAATTTTGTTTGGTCCTGTATATGCAGCAGTTTCAAATGAGGTATTGGACCTGAATATTCTATCATTTGATTTGATAAATCTCAATCAAGATTGATCCATAAATTTTTAATTTTGATTATTATATTTTATTTTCATAATAAAATTTATCTGCTTGTTGTGAAAATCTAATATGGTCAAATCAAATTTAGTTGAAAATATAAAACCCTCTCAACCATATTTTTCGAGACATGCCCAGTTGTTTCAAAAGTAAGTGAACCTGTCTCGAGGAGCCATCTGTAAAAACACAAATTTTCTACCAATCAAATTTCGCAATGTGTTATTTTATTCTTTAAAAGAAAGGATAAAATAGAATTGAAATAAATGACATGGAAAATAAATAAGCCTTCATATATTTCTTGGCCAATGAAAAGTTGACACTTAGGATGAGATATTCAAAATATCTTGTCATAAATACAAGATCCCGTAAATAAAGACCAGCCAATAAAATTATGTCATGTAGCATTGGAAAAGGACCTGAGAGCCCAGATCTCTATAAATAAAGGGCCTCAACCTAAAGTCAGGAGATTGGAGTCTGGGAGATACAAATTTTCTTCAAGACAAGCTCTTCAAGCAAGGAAGCTCTATCTCTCTCTCTCTCAAAGAGTTCTCAAGCCTCCTTCATCTACGCTTGAAGTCTAAAAAGAACGAAGCTCTATTGGATCAAGCCAAAACGCCCCATAAGAGTTCTTCAACAACACTTTGAAGACAAATTAAGGTACTCTTCAAAGCATCAAATTACAACATCTCGCTTCGCAATACACGCTCAAATTCACGTTCTTGCAAAGCAAAAATCTTGGCTTGATTACTCAAATAAATCAAGTCACCATACATCAAATCCAAGGGAAGAATCAGATGATTGCCATATTCTTTTTGAAAGAATATATTACATAGAGATGGTACCCATTCATATATTTAATAAAATCATATATTTGTACACGTATGCTTGTTTAATTTCAGGTGCACAAAATTGTGTCTACAAAACCATTCTTGGGCCTCAGCGTTAAGACGATTCTTCGTTTTGTGACTTTCAGGTCTTCCCTAAAGGTTCTCTTCTTGTGCCCGATATATCAAGGGCAATACTAAATTTAACTGGATGAGGTAAAATAAAGAAAATCGAGAATGCGTGGTTCGGCAAGCAAAGCAGTTGTCCAGATTCCGGCACCTCCATTTCATCTACTAGCCATAGTCTCAAGAGTTTCGGGGGAGTATTTTTAATTTCAGGAATAGCTGCACTTTCTGCTCTTATTATCTTAGATTCCAGAACTTCCGTATGGACTCGAATTCGGAATTTGTTAGGAATCTTCTTTCAAAGGGACTTAATCTACAGAATTTCTAGACAAATCGAACGGAATGACCACAGTGGAATTAATCTGCCTTAATTTGTCACGCCAAGCCCACCGGGGGATTCAGCTTACACAGAACTTCCTGGAGATCCATCCTTAACTGAGGATGACTCGAGTCCATCTACATTAATATTAGTCAAGCTTAGGCAGGATTCACATCTATTTTCTGAAGTGCGGAACCAAACCCGACTTCTAAATAATAAGCTAACAGTGTAAAAAACTACTTTTTTATTTTATTGAAAAAAAGTGGGGAAAAAACTAACACCAATACCTTTTGTATCTTATTTTCATTTAAAAAAAAACAAAAAACAAAATAAAAAATAACAGGATACCAAACAGCCCCTTACATTATTATAGAATCCAGAGAATTGGGTTGAGGAGGCTGGGATTTGGTGCTTTTAATTTTTCAAATCTTCAAATATTCCACTTATCAATCAACTTATTTTGTATTAAAATGCATTTACTCGAAAGGTACATGAATAGAGAGGTCAAGAAAAAATGACCCGTTTTTAACAAAGGTCAAAGCTCGTGGAAAAAAGGGTTAGCAATTAGATGTTAGACCTAGCTCTTTTAGGCCCCACAATGTACCAGGTCTAAATAATTCCAGACACATTAAGGGGTGCTTGGGCCAGCATCTGAAAATTAGTTGGGTTTAGGCGCTACGTGTGGACCAGAGGTGAGTGCACGTTTCTATAAACGCCACCAGTAATAATGTTGACCCAGATTTACAACATGACTGGTCTGTTAAAAGAAAGTCTCACGTTTGGCCTCCCGGTGGAGAAAATAATTATGTCTAATTTGCACTTACTTGTTAAGTGTTTCCCTTCAAAGCATCAAAATAAATACCAATATCTTCTAAAAGACAATCTTGCTTTCTTAACATTTTTCCTTCAAATTTTCAACGTCTAATATTGATTACTAGATCCGTTGGCCGCGGGGTCAGATACGTTTTGTGCATTGAATCGGCCTTAAACGTTGGCCCTTGTATTAGACTGAGATCTGAAACATCAAAATTCTATTTTCAAAAAATTTTAAAAAAGGTTGCACAAATGTTGCAATTTATCAAAGGAAAATTTGCTAATTCAATCAGTTTTGTTTACAGGCATGGATGAATTTGCATAGCTTATCTAACAAAAATATGAACCATGAAACTCAAAGAAAAGTCTCGAGTTCATGGATTACCGAACGTTTCCTGGGACAGTTCCAGCAGAGAAGACAACTCCAGATCTGCTGAGGACAGCCTCCTTCGAACACGCTCAGAAAACCCTGGCAAACAACTATGACCATTCTAGAGATCGACCGGACCTGAAACACGGTGATCTCTGTTAGTGTCAGCTACAAAGGGAGAAAAAAGTTGTCGAAATCCAAAAAGCAGCAGGCATGTTGGGAATCGGCAATGATGTGCACGGGATTGATCACGGATTTGTGCTTGTTCGAATGAGATCTCTGAAGTAATGGAATGCAAAGAATCAAGTGAAAAACAAAAACTTCCAAATTGTAAGTTTGGAAAATGAGCATAAATTCAGAAAACAAAATCAGCATGCTAAGCAATCCAAGTTCCAAGTGTTTCGCAAACAAAAGAAATCCATTTTGGGGGCTGCAAAAAAGCAATCCAAGAGAAGCTCTGACCTCTCTCTAGAAAGCTAATAAAGAAAAAAATAAAGAGAGACAGAACACCTTCTTCTCCCATTTTGGGGGCTGCAAAAATAATATTTTCAAACACCGTCTTTGGCCTAGGTTTTATAGTGTCGTGGATAGTGGAACGACTGGGTTTTCACGGTACTGCTGCTAGTAATGGTGGGGGGATATCTGGTGTTTGGATTTTGGGAAGAGATCGGATGGTTTGTCGGCTGTCCGTCGGTTTGAAAGGAGGAAGAAGCAGAGTGTAATGGCAGGGCATCTATGGGTTATCTAGGGTAGGGGTGTGCAAAAAAACCGGAAAACCGAATAAACCGAAAAAACCGAAAAAAAATTAACCGAAAAAACCGAACCGAAAAAAAAACCGATTAAACCGATTAGAATAGTTAGGAAAAATTTCGGTTCGGTTCGGTTTTCGGTTTTGTAATGCAGGAACCGGTTAACCCGGACCGGACCGAACCGAACCGGTTCAAAAAAAAGCAATATAAATAGAAAATGTATTCCCTCCTCTCACTCTTTCTCTCCAACCCTAGCCCCCTCTCACTCTTTCTCTCCATCTCCCTCCCAGCAGCCCCCTCCCCCCTCCCCCTCCCCCTCTCGGCCTCTCCCGTCCCCAAGCGCTTTCAACTATTCCGTTAGTGGGTTTTCATTCTAGCTCTTCGTGCTTTGTCTGCTTCCATTTGTTGCTGTTTCCTTTTTGGTCTTAAAACAATGCTCCCTTTCATCGGGTGCAAGCTAGATTGCTGTCTGAAACTGGGCATAAAGGAACATGGATTCCAATCTCTACTAGGTTTGCTGGGACTTGGGGTATATGGACTGTTGATTACTCTAAATTTAGAGAGATGATGAGAGGCGTGTTCAAGAGAATCAAATGTATAGGTTGTCTCGGTTTTTTGAAATAAAAAACCGAACTGGATCGGACCGAAACCTGTCGGTTTGACTCGGTTTCGGTTCGGTTTTGGTTTTTTTTTCAAAAAAAAGAGAACCGGTTTGATTGTTTTTTTCAGTTCAAAACCGAACCGAACCGAAAATGCTCACCCCTAATCTGGGGGGTCTGGCGCAACTGGTTCTCTTCTGGTGGAGGGAGAAGTGGGAAGGGGTAGATATGTAATTTTAATTTTTGAGGTTGTCTTATGGGTTAGGTGAAGAGTCTGTTTTCATTTATGTTTTTGATGAGTCAGTGATTGATAGCTATTAATATTTATTAAAACATTTTGTAATTTTAGATAATATTTGTAATTACATTCACTATTATTTATTAAAATGTTTTTTTATTTAAGAATAAGATATAGTGTGAAAACAAATATTTCTATTCATTGAAAAAAAGATGTGGTCTAGAAATAGTCTTTTATCGTTGGCTCAATTTAGTGCTGAAATGACAGATTTGTTAAAATTTATTTTTTAAAATATTTTTTATATGGTTTTAATTTTAAAAAATAAAAAATATATTATTTTAATACATTTTTAAAAAAATATTTTCAAAATAAAATCACTTAATACTTTTTTAATCTTAAATAAATAACACAAATTCTATTATTATTATAAATAAAAAACAAGTCTGCTAAACTCTGGGAGAATCCTTTTTATCAATATATGAAATAGTCTCGCCTCAGGTCCAAGTCTTGAACCAATTTATTAAAATGGTTTGCTTTGACTCTTCCAAATCATGAATATCCTAGCAGTGAGGAAACTACACTTTTTAAGGTCCACAGCTTTTATAAATAAGGGATCTTTCCTTCAAAGCTTAAACAAAAAATATTAGCTAAGCTAGAGTCAGCACGACCATAGGTGGACAATAAGATGAAGAAAAACCATTCAAAGGCTGTTCTCTCCTTCTTCTTTTTTTGTGTAAAGATTCTGTTCACAGGAATGGGAATGGCTGAAAACACATCTATCCCAGTGAATGTTGGTGTGGTTCTTGATTTGGACAGTGATTTGGATGGCAGAATTGCGTTGAGTTGCATCGAAATGGCCCTCTCTGACTTTTATGCCACTCATGGTGACTACAAAACCAGACTTGTCCTCAACACCAGGGACTCCATGGAAGATGTTGTTGGTGCAGCTGCAGCAGGTCCCCTCTCTCATTTCTCACCCTTTAAAACTTGATGTTATCATTAGTATGCTGCAATTAATCATGAATCACTATACTTGTTCTTACGTAGCAAATAATCAAGATCTTTTCAGCAAATTGTATGGTGTGCTATTGTAAGCAAACTACAAGTTAGTGCAAAGCTAAGTTAGGATTATTCTAGGGAAGTCAGAGAAAGACTTCTAGTCCACAATTCCAAGTACTCTAGAATTGTTCTAGGAAAGGCAAAATTTTCAGCAAATTGTATGGTGTGCTATAGTAAACTTTGTCTAGATTGTTCTATAAACTAAATACTTTTACCAAACATCTTAACTATCAAACTATTTTCATTTCAATCCTAAATCATTAAAACCTTTAAACTACCTCCTAAACTACCATCATCTTCTTCTAACAATTTTCGGTTGTCATGTGTTTTCTTGATTTGTGGTGAGGAAAAGATAAGAGCTTACAAATCCAAAGACATAACTGTAAAACGACTAGACTCAAACCACCATTTTTTATAATTGAAACTGAGTTCTTAAGAAAGTTTGATAATTGCACGGTCTTTCTCTGCGCAAAACTGCCATTTTGTCATTGGTTTTTCCCATTGATCTCCATTGATTGTGAAAGATTATTGCATGTTCTTAATTTTTCGAGCTACACTTAATAGAATTTAATAATACAAATTTGAATAGAGGTTCTTGTGGTAAAGACTATTCAATAGAATTTTGAGCTGTCTGTGATTGTTATCTTTTTTTTTTCTTGATTCAAAATTAAAATAGCTTGTGTAGATGATTATAAGGATGCTACACAAGAAAAGTAATTGAAATTGAACTTTTCTGAAAGTTTCATAATTTGTCATTGTTTTTCCCATTGATCTCATTGATTGTGAAAGAATATTGCATGTTCTTAATTTTTCTCGTGCTCTATCAAAACACAGCCCTGGACTTGATAAAAAATGTGGAAGTCCAAGCAATCTTAGGGCCAACAACATCAATGCAAGCCAACTTTGTTATTGACCTTGGAGAAAAAGCTCGGGTGCCCATACTGTCATTTTCGGCAACAAGTCCTTCTCTTACTTCCATTAGGAGTACCTATTTTTTTCGAGCTACACTTAATGACTCAACTCAAGTGAATGCCATAAGTGCATTGGTTCAAGTCTTCAAATGGAAAGAAGCAGTACCCATCTACGTGGACAACGTATATGCAGAGGGAATCATACCTTATTTAATTGATGCTTTGCAAGCAGTGGATGCTCGTGTTCCCTACCGGAGTGTCATTTCTCCATCAGCCACTGATGAACAAATTGTGGAGGAGCTTTATAAGTTGATGGGAATGCAAACTAGAGTTTTCATTGTGCACATGTATCGCTCTCTTGGCACTCGGTTTTTCGCCAAGGCAAAAGAGATTGGTATGATGAGTGAAGGCTGTGTTTGGATCATGACTGATGGTCTGACAGCTGATTTGTTGAGTTCACCAAATCCTTCTATTACTGGGACAATGCAAGGGGTACTGGGTGTTAAACCTTATGTTCCAAGTACAAACGAGCTCCGAGATTTTCGAGTTCGGTGGAAAAGGAAATTCCAACAAGATAATCCATATATTATTGATGCTGAGTTGAACATTTACGGACTACGGGGCTATGATGCTGCGACGGCTTTGGCCTTGGCAGTTGAGAAGGCTGGGACTACAAATTTTGGCTTCCGCAAGGCAAATGTTTCTAGCAGTTCATCAACGGACCTTGCAACTCTCGGTGTCTCTTTCAATGGTCCAAGCCTTCTTCAAGCTTTATCAAACACTAGTTTCAAAGGCCTTACAGGAGATTACCATTTCGTTTTTTTTTTAAAGAAGCTGTTATTATTAAGTAAGGCAAAATTGTGTAATGCAATCATTACACATAGAAAAGGGTTGCTGAATTAGCTAGCAAACCTACATAACATAAACCCTACATACTTAATAAAAAACGTTCCACCATCTATTCCCTGCATAGGAGCCAAAACAATGCCCTAACCAACATAATCTGCATTGGATTAAACAAAGTACCAATAAATTATCTATGAGGGTCATAGCCAAGCCACAAAATCAGATATTCTGTGCACTCCTTGTTTAGCGAGATGATCTGCCATGTGATTGCTTTCCCGGTAAGAATGAGAGTAGGTGATTGAAGCAAAACATGAAGCTAGCCTCTGAGCTGAAGAGAAGAGTTTATGATGAATCCAAGGCCTATTATAAGAATTATTCATCCAGCTAATGACATTGGCAGAATCAGATTCGATAATAATATGTTTATGATGTAAGAAGCAATTAGAGGCTGACAATTCGATAGCTTTGACTACTGCTCTCAGCTCAGCTACATTAGAGTCCAAGATCCCAATCGGCATAGAAAAAATACCTAAAAGTATTCCATGATGATTCCGCAAAACACCACCTATTCCGGAGAGGCCAGGTTTTCCGATAGAGGATCCATCAACATTCCATTTGAATCTATTCGTCATAGGGGGAGACCACATAATATCAATCCTAAACTTTTGAGAATTAGTCCACCGAACCAGACCTTCAGCAGATCGAAGCAAATCTGAGGAGGAGTAGGGAAAATCCGGTTCTATAGCCTTTAACCATAAGCAAAGCCGAGTAACAATAAGGAAGAACAAAGTATCATAATCTGGGATCTTCTGCTTAAATATTACATCATTGCGAAGAAGCCACATAGACTATGTCGCAGAAAAGAACAACATCACCCATACTTTTTTCTGAAATTTGCCATAAACCAAAGAGTCCCACTAAGAGAAGAGATTTGCCAAGTTCCTTGGACAACACCAAGCTAAGCCCCACCAATGGATGATTTTGGACCAAATGAGCCAGTGCTTGTAGCAATGAATAAAAAGGTGGTCGACCATTTCTTCCTCAGCCAAGCAGATCGGACAGATTGCATCTGAGATATCCAGTATGCCTCTTTTAACTAACATGCTACGGGTGTTGATTTTGTTGATGATGGCCATCCAGCAAAAAACCTCTACTTTAGGTGGGACGAGACCTCTCCAAATCCCCTTAAAGGAGAAGACAGTGTTCAATGGAGAACTAGGAGATAAAAGCCCACATAGAGATTTAACCGAGAATCTTCCTGTGTTATTGGCTTTCCAGACAAGCCTATCCTCTGCTTCTTTGTCCAGTTGCATTCTTGACAGAATAGCGTACATTTGAGTAAGAAGTCCTGTATTCCGGCCTCTTAAATCTCTGATCCAGCACCATGCATGACCATCCCACATTCCCATCTTTTCTAGGCTGGTGTCTTTATCGTTGGACAACTGAAATAGAGTAGGGAACTTCTCTGCCAATCTGCCATTGTCTGTCCAGTCATCAAGCCAAAACTTAATCCTTTTTCCATTGCCAACTAGCATCACAGTGTTATTAGTCACAATATTCTGCAATCTAGAATCTTTTCCACAGTAATTAACAAGCCGAGACCATGTGCTTCCAGCACCTGTGATATGATCCTGCGGTATAAGACTGTGGTATTTAGGATTATAAATGCTTGTAATCACATCCTTCCACATGCTCGACTCCTCAGAGCCATACCTCCATAGCCATTTGAATAGTAGAGCTTTATTTTTGTTTTGCAGAGATCCAATGCCAAGTCCACCAGCACTCTTTGGCATCGACACAGTTGGCCAGCCAACATTGTATATAGACTTGCCTTCCTCTTTTCCGGACCACAAAAAGCATCTAAACTTCTTTTCAATTGCTGTTGATACCGCCACAGGCATAGGGAACAAAGAGAGAAAGTAAATTGGCAAGTTGCTAAGAATCGATTTAATTAAGCATAACCTCCCCCCTATCGATAAGAGCTTCCCTTTCCTTGCAGCCAACCTAGAGCTGATATTTTGAATGATAGGATTCCACATCATAAGTCTGCAGGAATTTGCACCAATGGGGAGGCCAAGATATTTGAAAGGGAGGTGCCCTTGCTTACATCTTAGTGTCTGTGCAGTGTAGTAACACACGTGATCTTCTATACCCACACCAAAGATACTGCTTTTGGAGAAGTTAACTTTCAAGCCTGACATGAGCTCAAAGCACAATAGTATGCGCTTAACATTCTGCATGCTTTCTAAGGAGGCTGAACTAAAAATGAGTGTGTCGTCTGCAAATTGTAGATGAGATAAATGAAAACCAGCCTGCCCGATGCTCACTCCCTCAATCAGCCCCAGATCACACCCTCGTTGTAGCATGCAGCTCAACCCCTGCACCGCAATGTTGAAGAGAAAAGGATAAAGAGGGTCTCCTTGACGTAGCCCTTTTTCTAAACTGAATTCCTTCGTGGGGGAGCCGTTTACCAGCACAGACATCTTGGTTGTTGATATACATTGCATAATCCAGCCTCGCCATCGACTTCCAAAACCCATACTGGCCATGACTTCATTCACATAGTCCCATAACACTGAATCAAATGCTTTGTGGAAGTCTAGTTTAAAGAGATATCCTTTGCCATTTTTCTTCTTCATGAAGTTAATTGCCTCGTTGGCAATCAGCACACTATCCAGAATTTGCCTTCCTTTGATGAAAGCATTTTGATGGTCACTGATGACTTCAGGCAGAACTCGTTTCACTCTGGATGCTAGCAGTTTTGAGATAATTTTGTAGAGGCTGCCTACCAAGCTGATAGGCCTAAAATCCTGCAGCTTATTGGCTCCTTTTACCTTTGGGATAAGGGTGACAAAAGAGTTGTTGATGCCTGGAGGAAGAATATTAGTCCGGTAAAATTCATCCACCATTTGAACAATGTCCCCGCCAATGATGTTCCAAGATTTCTTGATGAAGAAGAAGTTGATACCATCGGGACCTGGTGCTTTGTTTCCTTCACAATCCCACACAGCAGTTTTGACCTCATCGGAAGAGAATGGCAGTTCTAAAGCAGTCGAGGACGAGGGCTGAAGCTTTAGGAAATTCAGATTATTGCAGGAGGCTCTAGGTCTATCTGTAAAAGAGTACAACTTGCTGAAGAAATTGAATACAGCCATCTTCACATCACCGGGTTTCGTCAAAGTCGCTCCTTCAACATCCAGAGAAAAGATCTGATTCTTTTTCTGGCGTGTTGTAGCAGATAAATGGAAGAAGCGGGTGTTCCTATCTCCAAGTTTGCACCACTACACTCTTGACTTTTGATGCCATGCAGACTCTTGCATTCTGTATAACGTTCTAAGACTGGCAGAGATTATGTTGCTTCGGAATAATTCATCAGTTGATAAGTCTCTACTCTCTCTTTGAGAATCAAGGACGTCTGCTTCAATTTCTAGAGTTGAGATCTTGCTGGAAGTGTTGCCCACAACATGTCTGCTCCATTTCTTACATCTATCTTTTAATAACTTTAAGGCTACAGCCATACTTCGTTTGCCAGAGCTTGAATTTGAGGCTGTATTCCAGTAGAGCTGAACCATCTTCACAAATTCAGAGTTTAGCCACCAACAATTCATCATCCGAACAGGCTTTGGTCCCCAGTTTGTAGAGTCTACCAGCATATGTAATGGTCTGTGATCTGAAAAATTCTTCGGGAGTCCATACAGAGTAGATGATGGAAGATGCTGCAGCCAATCGCCCGTCACAAACATTCTATCAATACGACTTGCAGCATTTCCTCTAGACCACGTAAACTTCTTCCCATTTAAGGGGAGTTCAACCAGACCACAACTGTCAACACACATCTTGAAACTTAGTATAGAGGATGAGATTTTAGAGCTACCTTTCCTATCTGATGGGGAGAGAGTTTCATTAAAGTCCCCTGCAAGACACCATGGTTTGCTAATGCTGTTTTTAAAAGACACAAGATAATCCCAGACATCCTTCTTTAATAAACCATCATTTGGGGCGTAAACCAAAGAGACCATACATTCCAAATTATACCGAGACAACACCCCTTCAATATTTAGAATACGACCATTCATAGCCACTGAACAATTAGAAACACAGAAAGATGCTGGATTCCATATGCAGAGAATACCCCCGGAAAGGCCTAGAGAAGGCACTGCAAACCAGTCCCTAGAATGTCTACCCCAGATTGAGTTGATAGTGCAATCATCAATATTTTCAAGTTTTGTCTCCAGAATACCCAAAATATCTAGATTAAATTTTCTAACCAGAGACCTCGCACAACTTTTCTTGTCTCTACCTCCTATACCACAGGAATTCCAAATAATAATACTACTCATCAAAAGGAATAATAACCATACCTTGGACAAGAACTGAATAGTGAGATCACTATTTCTTCCTTCTAATCCACTCCTCCTGCTCTTTTTCAATAAAACCTTGTAGTGCCTGTGTCATGAGATGGTTGTCCTCATGACTTTGCAATATTGCTTTTCCCACCACCCAGCAAGAGTTCGCTTCATCCCTAGGGTCAGGATGCACAGTCTCAGGTGATTGTTTGTTAGTTGATGAGGAAAAAAGAACTTGCACACTGCTTGCATCATCCTCTCTAGCTAGGTCCCTTCCAGATCGAATAATAGCATTTCTATTCATGATTCCATTATCGGATACGGAATACTCAGTGATTCCCATCTCAGCTTGTTTAGAGCTTCGATTTTCCATTTTGCGCGATTTTCTTCTTTTGAAGGATGAAGATTTACGAGATAGCTTTCTTGCCTTATTGCGTTGGGATCTCCTGTTCTGTAATTTCAAATCACACAGTTCGATTGGATCTGCAATGGAAGAAATAAAGTTGGCAAAAGATGGCCCACTGCTTGGGATAACACTTGATATCTGGCCCATATTGGATGGCTTCTGGATTTCGTCTTGGCCCGTCATTGTCAAATCTTCGCTAAAGCAACCGGTTTGCTGGTCCAGCCCATCTTTCTTGAAAAAACATCCTGTTTGTTGCACAGCTGTCTCTATGCACTCAGTTGTAGCCACCCCAACATATTCATAAGGAACCAAAGCCAAACAGTTACTATCATCGTACATACAATCGTTTGATGGAGCTGCATGTCTGCAGACCTCCGTGATTTCTGGATGCAGGTACTCCGATGATATGGCAGATGTGAGAGATGCGCTGTCAACCTGGTTCTGGTTATCCCATGCACATAAGAATTCAAACTCAGCATTTTGTCTTGTAGCCCTGGGAATTGATGCTGCCGGAATAATTTCCACTTCCACTTCCCCTGTTTCATCATCGGATAGCACAGATTCCGTGTAGAGAGAGACATCCATGGAGTGCTTGACTGTTGTGAGTGAAGGGATTAGATCACCCTTAATTTCTTGCAAGCTAACATCGACTTGTGTTCCATCAAGCTCGAGAATCACTTGATTGTGCAAAGGTTCCAACTTTCTAGTATTAATGAGAACTCTGATACCAGAGATGGATCCCTGACTAACACATGTTGTATCATAGCCAATAATGTTTCCCCAACTCTGCAGGAGAATGTCAATGCAATTTTTGTTCCAGCCTTCCATTGGTAGGCCAAAAATTGCTATCCAAGCGAATCGATCATGAGCTCTAGTGCTTCCTTCCCATTGTCTGAGATTAGTAAAAAGTGATTGCAATAAAGACCCCTCCTTTGCTTGTTCTTGTTGTACACTCAACCGGTCCACAAAAGTGATGATCCCCTGGCTGGCACCTAAAAATCTAAAGCTCACTGTGTTATCAACGGTTTGTAATATTTTTGCCTCCATGGTTGCGACATCGACATTGGGCAATATATTCCCTACCAAACTCCTATAAAGCCATTCCTTATCTTCATCTGTGGAGACATACTGCATCATTCTTCTTTCCGTACTGATCGGATGGGGTTTTGTGTTTGTGAGAACCTCAATAAATGATCTGTTGTCTCGCAACGTAGACTTTGTGTTTTGTGTTTTGACAGGCTTTGGGCTGGGTTTTGGCGATGTAGGGGGAGACCTAATGGGGTGGTGTTTAGCTGGATTCACTCTCAGCTTATATGTATCAAACCAGATGGTGTTAGCTTGATCGCATAGATTAGATATCGGTACAGGAGATAAGATGTCCACAAAGCCAAAACGTCTTCCAAGAACGGTCTTTCGTGTAGATATAAAGAGTTTGGTAACTCGACCAAGCTTGCAAAATGCTCTTTTCAGATCTTGGTATTCCACCCACAAGGGAAATCTTTCAAAAAAGAGTTTAACTTGTTCTGGGCCATTAGGAGAGATGATACAGGGTGTAGGGTCAGGTGCTTTGTAGATGGGAGCAGAGGATGTAGTAGGGACAGATGCATGGTTCCTGTATGGGAGTTTTTGGGAGGTTAAGGGTGCTATGTTCAGGTGAGGGATGTGTTTGTTATGGTGATCTGATGGTTTTTTTGCCGTGAGGGCGATGGTGGGTTGAGAGTGAATCATGCTGTTCACACGGTTTCAGTTGCTATCATAGAACTATGTTTCCCAGCAGTAGCTAGATGCAGAGCTGGTTAAAACAGCTTAATATCTCTTCACTGCCTCTCTCCTTCTTAGAAGCAGAAACCCAACTGGACGAAACACCAACACTGGCATCTCCTTCGCCATGTAGTTGCTTCTCTGATCGGCTGTCTCTAGGGGAGGAGAGTGGTGGCTGGCCTGGTAAGCTGATGAACCAGATCCGAAAACGAAACCAGCTGGGAAAGAATTCCTTTATTGCTGATGTGAAGGCAGGCACTGATGGCGATGAAGATAACAAGATCCAATTGAATCAAGCTACGATGCAGGCGGGATTGGACCTGGAGCTTCGATTAGGGTCCGATCCACACGAATCATCTACGAGGTCGAGTCCCAGAGAATTCCTTTGATCATAGTGAGCTGCCAGATGTTCGGGATCTGCAGGGAGGTTTTTTCTTTGAAAAGTTGAAGACTTGCTGAATATAGTCCTGCTTGAGAATGTTTAATGGATGCTCCTTTGCTCAGTGTTTTACGAGCAAAACTCCAGATATTGATGTCACGCAGCGAGAGAAGCTGATCTGCTGCTTTTTCCTTTGGTTTCACCTTCTTCTTCTCCTTTACAAGCGGCTCTGTTGGTTCGAAGATGGAGGTGAGAGTGGCTGGGAGGCTGATTTGGTGGTCGGTGGAGCCCGATCTGTAGGGAGAAGAAAGCAGAACAGATCAAGGGAAGAGAGGTTCAGATTTTATATTTCAGACATCCTCAGAGACGGGGATCTTGATCAGTATGTTGATGGTGCTGCTGCTTCTTTCTTCTCTACTTGTGGATGACTTTCCTTGAAAGTATTGGCAATCACTGCTTCGTGTACACTGAGAGGCTGGTTTGGTGGAGCCTGCAGATGAGATCGGGGGAAGAGAGGTGGAGCTCAGATCTGTAGGGAGAAGAAAACAGAGCAGATCGGGGGAGACAGAGCAGATCCCTTTTGACTTCCCTTCAAAAAAACTAGCGCTCCCTGCGAAGAGGATTGGTGCTGTTAAAACTAACACCTAGAATTTTTTGGTTTTTTGGTGGAGGCCGGTGTGCAGGGAGGCTGAGAGAGGAGAGGGACGATGGAGAGGCCGGTTCTATACGGTCAAGATTGCTAGACCATAAACTACTTAAAACAATTACATTCCCAAATGAATGGTAAAGGAAGATGGAGGGGGTGAGGGCTGTGAGAGAGGAGAGAGGTGGGCAGAGTCAACAAAGTTTAGAGATAGAAAAGGAGATTACCATTTCGTTGATGAGCAGTTGCAATCTCCAGCTTTCCGTATAGTTAATGTGAATGGAAATGGAGGAAGAGAGATTGGATTCTGGACACCAAAAGAAGGACTTGTGAAACAATTCGTTCCTAGTTATGTGTCCGGTATTTCAACTGTAATTTTCCCAGGGGACACAACTGCTGTTCCCAAGGGATGGGGGATTCCCACAAAAGAAAAGAAGTTGAGAATAGGAGTACCAGCGAAGTCTAGCTCAGGACAGTTTGTGGACGTCATAAGATATCCAACAGTCACTGGATTCTGCATAGATGTTTTTGATACTGTCGTCAAAACAATGCCTTATGATTTGCCTTATGAGTATGTCCCCTTTGCCAACCCTGACGGCGAGCCTGCTGGAACTTACAATGATCTGGTCTATCAAGTGTACTTAAAGGTAGAACTTAATTTTATCCTTTGCTGCACTCATTCTATGCTTTTGATATTGCATTGAATACCATACACATTGACGCAAGTCTATTTCTCGGAGATATTCTTTCTTATGCATTTTTGTTTACAACCAACAGAATTTTGATGCTGTGGTTGGAGATGTTGCCATTCTCTACAACAGATCCTTGTACGTCGACTATACTTTGCCTTTCATGGAAAGCGATGTCTCCGTTATTGTTCCTATAGAAGGTCACAATATCGAAAATGCTTGGTTCTTCTTGAAACCCTTGACATGGGACCTTTGGGTGAGCAGTCTTATATTCTTTGTTTTCATTGGATTTGTTGTCTGGGTTCTTGAGCACAGAATAAATGGAGATTTTCGAGGGTCTGCTTCACATCAAGCTGGCACTGTCTTCTGGTTTTCCTTCTCAACAATGGTGTTCGCACAACGTAATTTCTCTTCTCCTGTTGAAACACTTATATATATCTATATATATATATATATATAAACACCGAATTGACTTTAATTTTATCAATTTACAGGGGAGAGAGTGGTTAGCAACTTGTCAAGAGTAGTGGTAATCATATGGTGTTTTGTTGTGCTGATCCTCACACAGAGTTATACCGCCAGTTTATCTAGCCTACTTACAGTCCAGCAGATAAAAGTTACTGATGTAAATGAGCTCGTTAACAAGGGGGAGTACGTGGGCTACCAGAAGGGTTCTTTTGTTCTAGGAATCTTGTTAGGCTTGGGGTTCGACAAGTCCAAGATCTTGGCGTATAGTTCTCCAGAAGAATGCCTCGAACTCTTCTCCAAAGGAAGTGGAAATGGTGGTATTGCTGCTGCTTTCAAAGAAGAGCCATATCTGAAAGTCTTTCTGTCAAAATTTTGCTTCAAATATACCATGATTGATACTGCATTCAAAACCGACGGTTTTGGCTTTGTAAGCTCACTTTCCAATCTTTCTATTTCCATTTCCTCCAAATATTCCAGTCTATAGTTTAATAATACCATTTTTTGTTTTGCGAATTTCAGGTCTTCCCTAAAGGTTCTCCTCTAGTACCTGACATATCGAGGGCAATTTTGAATATGATTGATGGAGATAAGATGAAGGAAATCCAGGATAAATGGTTTGGCAATCAAACTAGTTGTCCAGATTCCGGCACCTCAGTTCCGTCTAATACCCTTAGTATCAAGAGTTTCTGGGGATTATTTTTAATTGCTGGAATAGCTGCACTTTCAGCTCTCATTATCTTCATAGTGATGTTTGTTCATCAGGAGGGGAGAGTAGTCTTGGGACCGTCTGGCTCCACAACTTCAATATGGAGTAAAATTCGACATTTGTTTAGCATTTTCAATCAAAGGGACTTCACATCTCATGTCGAAGTGAATGGGATTCACCTTCCAAGTATGGGCACGGCAAGTCAATCGGGCAATTCATTTCACACTGAAATTCATGGATATCCGTCCTCTGCAGGGTGTCGAAATAGACAAGCCCCTCAAGTAACAAGTGCTGATCAGCTCACCAACCCAAATCAAGAGAGGCCTCCTCGTACTGATCAAAGGTCTAATGCTATTATTCATCAGAGGACTAAATCCTACTAGTACTCCTGCTCCTTGAGATAACAACGGTCCGGCACAGCTACACTCTCGGTTTTTCTCGTTCTTATATGACTTGCTGTCCTACATAACTTCAAATCCAATGAACAAGCCTACAAGAGACCAGAAGGGGCTGCTCACTTGTACGAATTTGGAGAATTCCTTATATATGTACAGATGTTGTTTCCCCCTCCAAGATTTTGATGAATTCCAATGTAAATGTGTTATGGTGGCTGCCATGAATAATTGACATTTGTGATGCACCTTCAAGAAAAAAAAATATTTATAATTATGAAAAGTTGCCCGGTGATCAAAGCACTTAAATGCTGTTTGATTAATAGGAATGAAAGGTGGGAATTGAGATAGAAATGAAAAAAATTAATTAGGATAACATTTTAATTCCAATACCTTGTTTAAAATATTAATAAGAAATCAAAATAAAATTTAAAATTTTTAATATCTCATTTTTCAAATAAAAATGAATAGTGATTAAAAACATAATTTCCATAAATTAGGAGGGTACAAAAAAAAAAGAGTCTTGGTAAATTGTGGGTAACTTGCTCTCAAAGATCATCTCTGTGAGCTGCACTCTTTGGTTTGTGTTTCCTATTGTAGACAGTGGGCCTTAGAATTGCCCCCTCTGTATTTCATATAGAAATCGTTGGACTTCAGAAATAGCAGGAAAAACTTCTGTTGAAAAATTAGCTTCAGAAAGTAGTAAAAATAAATTATTTACAGATTATACATGATGATGCAAAAAAGTTGTCAAAAACTTTTTTTTCCATGACACAAAAAATACATTGTAAACTAGAACTGTAAAATCATAATTAAAATTTTTTAGCTAATTATATATTGATAATTTCAGCCAAGTAGTAAATTAATAACAATATAACACATTTAAAACAAAAGTAAAATAGACAATAGAAAAATTCAAGCACTTTAAAATGCATAAAAAGCTAAAAATAGCAGGGTAACTGGTCGATTAGTTTTGGAAAACCCAGAACTGGTTGTGTCACGACCCGAATCCCGGATCCATGACCGACATATAGGCAAGGTTCTCCTCCAAAGTTCCATACTTATGCGAACCCAAACTTACATACAAACCTATCCTTTAAACAACTCAATCAGAGTTCAACGCAGCATTAACAACAAAACTAACTTTATAACATAATTTGATTGTCTTAATACAAGAGTTCATATAATTTCATAGTTTTGGAGCACCAACTTGACATAAAAGGAATGTACAAATTACAACCAAACAGCAGGTTCAGAAGATTCAACAAAAGTGACCTGCTATCAAGCTATAAGCCTGAAAAGGATAAATAATGAGAGGGTGAGTTCAACAACTCAGTGAGTAGATAACGTTCAATATACACACACGAGGTAATATAATAATGAGAAATATATATACAAGTATGGCTCTAGGTTCTTATAGAAAGGTTTCTCAAATAGCCCATAACAAGAAGATTATATGGTAAAGTTCGTCAGAAAATCAAAATGCAATGAACATGAGGCTCCGTACTGTGGGATGATCAGTCCACACAGGTTGGTGACTCCCCCGACCAACTAGGATTTAGATACGATGTGCACAAAGTCTAACACTACCCTATTAGCATGGGTATTCTGACTGACATACCATAGGTTCATAATCATAATAAAACAAACATATTCATATCTCAAAGCTCAACTCATGACATCAATCAAATGAGGAGCTATCAATTCAAAAGTCAATTCAAAATATATGTTGGTTCATATCAAGAATTCAGATTCAATAATTGATCATGCTTTATCATAACAAGGATAATAATCAACATATATATTATCAAGAAGCATGATCCATTTCATATTAACAAATCAAATATTTATAATATTTCTCATGCATACTGAACATTAACCACTCACCTGACTCAAAAGCAAACATAAGCCAAAAGCAAACATAAGCCAAAAGCAAACACCGAAGAAAATCCTACTAACGTCCTGCTGGTAGAATATCAGGATTATCTGAATACAAAGGAGACATATTCAAGAACGACTCCAAAGAACATTTAATCTATTTAATACACTTAAATAAGTGTGTATACCGTAACCCTATATATTTTTGAACTAACTAGTTAATTTTCTCAAAAACCCAAAATCTAACGGTTTTCCCGAAATCTAATCCATAATAAAAACAACTAATAAAATTGGTAATAATTCACTAAATAACCCTTAATTATTCATTAAACTAATCTGAAAAAAGCTAATATTACAGCTAGGGACTAATCTGGAATTTATCATATTTTTAGGGCCAAATTGTAACTTTTATCAAATGGAGGACCAAACTAAAATATGTCATAAATCCATGAATATACTGAAATTCTGACCTTAATTAATCCTCAATTATGTCCAGGATGTATCATTATGCTCCAGGGACCATTCTGGAATTTTACCAAATTTTTAGGGTCAAATTGTATTTTTTGTCAAATTGGAGGACCAAATTGAAAGTGTTAAATTCTCTTATCTATACAGTAATTCTGCCCATAATTCATATGTTATTCTGTTCAGAATCTCGGAATATGCTCCAGGGACCAATTTGTAATTTTCTAAAGTTCGGGGACTAAACTGTAATTTTCGCAAATTGAGAGACCAAATTGAATTTTCATCATCTTCAACCTCCAATCCAGAATTTTAACAGAAACCCCACTGTTCTCTCCAAAATTTCTAACACAATTTCACCATTCAAACAAAATCACAACTCAAATCATCATCTTTCAATTCAATCTCTTAAAATCAACCAAATAATCAATTACCCACAATAATCAACCTCCATCATTCAATTTAATTCATCAATTTAAACCAAAACATAAATTCTCAAAACCCTAACATTCATCAAAACTGAAATTAAAGCTTAATTAACATATTATACATATTAAACAACCTAAATCTTACCTTTAAACTTATTTCCTCCCAATCTCTTCCTTTTTCCCTTATTTTCCCCTCTTTTCTCTTCTTCTTCTTCTTCCTCCCTTCTCTCTCACGGTTTGTTCTTCAAATTTTCAGATCCCTCTTTCTTTTCTTTTTTTCTATTTATATTTATCAACTATTTATCCAATTACTACTATACCCCTCATTTAATTATACTTACTTCTAAACCACCAAGGGCTTGGTTGCCTTTTCCTACACTTTTAATTCAAAACATTACAGGTTGATCGATTATTCATACAACAAAGCAAGCCACTCATCTTATACTTCTTATAAACTCGTAAACTCAGTTTGATTTTACTGATTTTACCAATTGTGCACGAGTCAAGTCTGATTTTACTGGTTTTTGAGTTTTTGGTTCGATTTTAAACGTTAGATATAGTTGACTTGTAAAATGTTATGATTTTACGAGTCAATTCTTGATAATTTTATGATTTTACAAGTCAAATCATGATTTTGACAACAATGAATACAAATTTATAGGTTAGTGGATGAAATGTTCACAATCAGCTAAAGCTTTCTTCATGCGTGATCACTCGTTTAGGACTCTTACAGCCAACATCTCTGCTTCATGTTCGAATCATGGTAAGTTTGGCATTTCCTTGTCATGTCTTGTGTTGATTTGTGAAGGGGCAGAGGAAAGAGAAAAGATCTGAAATCCAAAGACATGACATGACTGTAGAATTACAGGACTCGGACCCTACTTAATTGGAAATTCATTTTGAAGATTATCCTATAAGAAAGTGTAATCCATTAATTGCATGTTCTATCTCTATTGTCATTTGTTTTCCCATTAATCTTCATTGATTATGCCAATGAATGGAAGTCCTTAATTTTTCTTATGTTCTCTCAAAACACAGCCCTGGACTTTGGACTTGATAAAAAAAAAATGTGGAGGTGCAACCAATCTTATAACCAACAACATAAACGCTAGCCAAGTTTGTTACTGACCTTGGAGAAAAGGTTCAGGTGCCCATCATATCATTTTCTGCTTCAAGTCCTCTTACTTCAATCAGGAATTCATATTTTTTTCGCGCAAAACAAAATGACTCAACTCAAGTGAATGTCATATTTGTTTGTTATTTCAAGCTTTTGGATGGAGAGAAGCAGTACCCATCTACATTGACAACGGATATGGAGAGGGAATCATACCTTATTTGACTGATGCTTTGCAGGCAGTAGGTGCTAGCTCGTATCGCCTACCGGAGTGTCATTTCTCCATCAGCCACAAATGATCAAATTGTTGAGGAGCTATACAAGCTAATGACTATGACAACAAGTTCATTAATTGTCCACATGTATCCTTCTCTTGGTTAATCCAGAAATTCCAACAAGATAATCCAGATAATGTTGATGCTGACAAGAACATTTATGGACTACATTGACAACGGATATGGAGAGGGAATCATACCTTATTTGACTGATGCTTTGCAGGCAGTAGTTCGTATCGCCTACCGCCACAAATGATCAAATTGTTGAGGAGCTATTCAAGCTAATGACTATGCCAACTAGTTCATTGTCCACATGTATCCTTCTCTTGGCACTCGGCTTTTTGCCATACCGACAGAGATTGGAATGGTGAGTGAAGGCTATGTTTGAATCATGGCTGATGGTATGACTGCTGATTGATGGACTTCACCCACACTAATACAATGCAAGGGGTATTGGGTGTTAATAAACCTTATGTACCAAGAGCAAAAAGCTTGAAAATTTTCGAGCTCGAGGAAATGGAAATTCCAACAAGATAATCCAGATAATGTTGATGCTGACATGAACATTTATGGACTACGGGCCTATGATGCTGCCACGGCATTTGCCTTGGCAATTGAGAAAGCTGGAACTACAAATTTTGGCTTCCAGAAAGCAAATGTTTCTAGCAATATATTCATCAACGGATCTTGAAACTCTTGAGGTCTCTTTAAATGGTCCAAACCTTCATATAGCGTTATCAAACACTAGTTTCAAAGGTCTTGCAGGATATTTGATAGGCAGTTCAACCATCGGCTTTCCAGATAGTTAACGTGAATGGAAATGGAGTTAGAGAGATTGGATTTAGGACACCTAGAGGGCTTGTCAACACATTGGACTTAACAACCAACGAAAGCACGTACAGAACTTCTAATTACAATCCATTAACTATTATATGGCCTGGAGATAAAATTTATATTCCTATGTGTGCGGATAGGGGTGCCAGTGAAGGGTGGATTCCAATAAATGGAAGGCGGTTGAGGATAGGGGTGCCAGTGAAGGGTGGATTCAACCAGCTTCTGACAGTGACAATAGATCCCAAATATAACACAACAAAATTTTCAGAAATTGCATAGTTGTTTTAATTCGAAGCTGTAGTGGAAACTTACCTTATGCTTTGCCTTATGAGTACATTCTCTTTGCCAATCCTAATGGTTAATGTCAAAGAAACAATTCAACCCAATAACTTTAGTTGATAGGTAAGATTTCAAGATATGATTTATATTATTTTCTAACATATTTCATTAAATAAAAGTTTTTAAAGCTTGAAACTTGTATAAACTCACACTACCTTGTACTATTAATTATATTTTAATTAGAAGAGAGAATTACTATTAATTATATTTTAATTAGAAGATAGAATGAGGGTGGTGACTCACGCAGCAACAACAACAACATAAATTTTAACAGTGGTAATAGTTCATATCGTGGGAACTGTAAAGATATCAACAGCTCTACGTCTACCAAGTGTCAGAAGATTAGATATTGATATTGTTAGAATGCTATTAGTATTGTTTGTTAGTTAAGAGAGTTTGTTAGCATTATTTCAGTGTAATAGAAAGAACAAATACCATGTATTATCTTTCTAATACAGCACATATAAACTGAGGATTAGTGATGTGAACATTAAGAAAAAGCAAATAATAAAACAATGCTAGAATTTGTCTTCTGCTTCTCTGTGTAACAGATTCATTCTCTGTTCTTCTTCCTTTCTACTCTCTGCTCTTTCTTCATTTCTGTTTCGTTTCTGTATAAATATTATTGTCTATCATGGTATCAAAGCAATAGAATTCTTGATCTTGTGGTCGTTAGCATCTGAATTCTGGCTTTATTCTCATTCTCTTTGTTGTTACTCATTTTTTTTAGCCATACAGGCTAATGGAGATGGTGTATATCCCCTTTAAATTGAAGGCAGGAGTTTTAGTTCAAAGTTGCTAGGAGTTTGACAAAAACAAAGGAGAAGGAAATGTTTTTCGGACCATGTTTCAGCTGGCATCTGCTCTCTTTATCCTTCCTCTTTACTATCGAAATTATCAGGATTCTTAGGCTAATTAGGATTCTTTAAAATTTTAAATTTTTTCCTTTGCTATCTGGTCTCTAAGGTTGGATAAATCCCTCAGAAGTTGCACTAAAAAAACTGGCTCTGCTGTTGTCATAATTCTTTGTTCCAACTTAGGCTTTGATTCTGATCTAGTTCCATGCAATATACGACTATCCCGACTATATTTTGTCACTCATGACATGTTAAAAAATTGACCTACACTTTTATTGGATCCTAGAGCTCGCTATTTTTATGGCAGACTCTCAGTCAAAGTAGGATGCTTGGCATCGCCAGTTTCTTGATTTAGATCAGGAGATCATTTTTGACCAACCAGGTTACAACCAATTTCTGTACTTCAAAATGAATTTTTCTCATTCTTAATCCTTCATGAAAGTTGTAGTCCTATACGTGTAGATGAATTTTGATTTTTGAATCACCTGATTTTGATATCAGAAGCTCAATATATCCCCGTCTGAATATCTCAAAGTGAAAGTAGAGAACTCTGTCGTAAGCAGGATTCTGACCCAAATTTCACACTAAAGGCTTTGCTTCCATC
This sequence comes from Populus tomentosa, assembly GCA_018804465.1. NCBI lineage: Eukaryota > Viridiplantae > Streptophyta > Magnoliopsida > Malpighiales > Salicaceae > Populus > Populus tomentosa. The sequence continues at coordinate 862,415 of CM032003.1, read as the reverse complement.
ATGATTGTGCTGGTATTTATTCTTAGGTTATACTCTTAGTCATATCGGGATGCTCAACATTTGTCAGTTTTTTAATCAGATCAGGAGAGCATTTTTACCAACCAGATTGTGGCCCGATTCTGTTCTGTAAAACGATTTTATCTCACCTCGAATCCTTCATGAAAGTTGTAGTCCTACATGTGTAGATGAATTTGGGTTTGTGGATCACTTGATTTTGATATCAAAAGCTAAAGATATTCACGTTTGAATATCTAATGAGGAAGCAAAAAATTCTGCCGCCAAACTTTTCTGCCGCAGGTACCCCCCCCCCCCAAGTTTGCAGGACTGAGTTGAAAAAAGAAAGACTGAAATAAGGGAGGTAATTGCCGATAAATTGGAAGAAACGTGTCTAGGTTTTGAAGAAATAGAGAAAAAACGGGGATAAGACCAGCAAATTCTATCACAATGGGTCATGTTTTGCCTTATTTTTTCAACAACAAACGACACCGTCATTGTTTTTACTTTCTTTAGCTGAGAAAAGAGGTGACACCATTTTAAAACAACCCCATTATGGTACTGTTTATTTATTTTTTTTCGAACAGTACCTCCCCTTCTGCAACTCTTTCCCTCCTCTGCAGCCGCTCTTGCTGGTTTTTTTCATTCCCTCGTCCTTGCGTCCTCAGGCCAGCTTGGTCTGTACGAGTGCCACCTATTGTACGCCAGGTCTGTAGTTGCAAGTAAAACAATTTTAGCAAGGGAATGGCAGTGTACATTCTGTTGAAAGAAGACAAAGCGAAAGGAGCCTCACACCATCTAAGGGCTAGGATTGTTTTCCTAAACAGACACGGCTAGGATGAGGGGGCTAAAGGTGGTATGGAAGCTTGGTTTGGCTATTAAAAAAAATAGTTGGCTATGCAGTAAAGGAGAAAAAACGGAGAGAGGAGGGGGGAAGAAAGAAAAAGGAGGACGCAGAGAGAAGAAAACAGAACAGAGAGAGCTAGGATAGAAAAAACAAAGAGAACGAGAGGGAAGATTATCTGCAGTCTACCTTATATTGCCGAACAGGAGCTCACAAAATCTAAGGGTTTTTGAAGACTCCTAACGGCAAAAAGAGGGAGGCTTTCTTTGGTTTTTTTAGAGGCATAAAGGTGAGGGCTTTTCCATCTGCCTGTACTTCATCTTCTGCGTTCAAGCAAATAAAATCTGCAGTCTATGATGTACATGATATAAAGGCGTGCCCCCCAACGTTTTCTTTTTGTTTTCATGAAACGAGTGTGGTAGTGCAGAGATCAAGAAAAAGGTGGGCGGACGCAGGGAGAGAGTTAAAAACAGAGAGGGAACGAGTTTAACAGAGAGAGAACAAAGAAGAGAAAGTAAAAAGGAAAAAACCAAGAGAGCCAGGAGGAGGCTTAGAGTAGGAGAAATAGAGAAACAACAAGGAACGAGAAGAAATTGCTTTGAGTCTATCCTACCTTGTCGAACAGGGGTTTACAAGAACTCTAAGAGGTTTTGAAAAACTTCCTAACGGCAAAAAAGAGGAAGGTTTTCTTTGGTAAAAAGGCAAAAGCTTTTCCACCAGTTGCATCTCGTTTCTCTGCATTCAAACGTGCAGGATCAGTAGGTATGAGTCTTGATTTTTTGTTTTCCTGTAACGTATGTAAAGCTGTTTGTTGGTTTCCTTTTCTTTTCAAAATCTGTTTTTTGTTTCTGTTTTGGGACGTTCGTTTTCCATCTTAGCAACAAAGTTGTATGCTTGCCCAGTGTTCCTCCCATACCTTTGAGTTTAAATTATTATTCATGTTAGAGCTGCATTTGTTTTTCCTTCTGCTGGTTGCTCATATGGCGACTCATTTGGAAAGAAAAATGAGGGAAAGTCCTCTTCAAGAGGTGATGTTTCGACTGGGTTTGGCGTGTGTTGTCCTTCCTGTTTTCTTTGAAAGAGAGATAATTCTCTATTGTTCACTGTTAATATTTGGATAAAGAAACCCTAAGTGGTAAATATCAAAAATATTTTTTCTAGGAATAACAAGTCATTATCCCTCAATAATATAAGGGCAAATAAACCTATGAAAGGTAAATGTCCAAAATATTGTTAATAGAAATACAACTTGTTTAGTTTTAACATAAGGGTAGATTTATGCCTGAAATTCTATTTAGAACCATTTAATCGCACCTCCTTGGAAGAAGCCTCAATTATAATTGGGGACATTTAAAATTGTGATTCCAATATTTATGAGCCATGGAAAATCTTAAATACTAAGGCAAAAATGGGCTTTTAAAGCATTTTGAATTTTCTTAGATTTCTAAACTTTTTTTTCTCTTCCTTGCGATTTACAAGTCGCGAACACTTAAAATACTAAGGGAAAAATGAGCTCTTAAGCACATTGAATCTCCTTAGATTTCTATCTTAGTTGTCTCTAAATTCATAAATTCTGAATTTATTTCAAATCAAGCATAGACTTCAAGAGATTTGCACCATTTCTCTTTGGCACTCTATAGGCATACCTAAAGGTATGATCCATATTGGCCAAAGGTTCTTTCCCTTAAACTTTGAACCCAAGTTCATACATCATAGCAGACGTATCCTAGGAAACTGATGAGAACACCAACACCATAGCGATTATAGGCAAACCAAACACCAAACAACTTACCTTAGGTAGGGCGTACTAGGGGTGTTAAAACCTTCCCTTTACGCAACCAGTCCCTTGCCTTAGAATCTCTGAAAGACCCGTTAGGTTTCCTAGTGACCATAATACTAGGTGGCGACTCCCTTTTCACAAAAGAAAGACCCCAACATCAATCCCTGCTACCAGGAAGGGTCGCCTCGATGTCAAGCTCTCTTGAGGGTACGACACTCTTCATGAAATTCCTGTGTATTTGTTGATGTGCCTATCATCTATTTGATATATTGCCTAATTGATTCTCTTCTTCAATACTTCAATTTTCCATTACTTCACTAATCGTTACAATCTTCAATTCTCTGCTTTCACTTCCTGCATTCTAAAATGGTGACTAGTTCTCAACTTCAGATTGTCCAATCTCCTATCACTTCTTTGCTTCCTACAATCTCTACTGCTATAACAATGAAGCTTGATGATACAAATTATCTCATATGGAAATTTCAAATGAAAATTCTTCTTGAGAGTCATGGAATTTTAGGATTTGTTGATGGTTCCAGAAAATGTCCAAGTCGATTTGATACAAATTTCGATCTTGAGGTTGTTGAATCTGATGATCATCAGATTTGGAAAATGCATGACAGAGCATTGATGCAGCTATTTATTTCCACTCTTTCTTCAACTGCCATTTCATATGTCATTGGATGCATTAGTTCTCATGATATATGGATTCAATTGCAGGATAGATTTTCTACAGTGACCAAGGCAAGAATCTTTCAGATGAAGAGTGAACTTCAAACTATTAAGAAAGGTTCGGAACATATGTCTCAGTATCTGCAGAGAATCAAAGATGCACGTGATCATCTCTCTGCAACAGGTGTTTATTTTGAAGATGATGATATTGTGATCTTGGCTCTCAATGGCCTTTCTTCTTACTATTACATGTTCCGATGTATGGTTCGAGGTAGAGACAATGTGTTATCTCTTAAAGATTTTCGGTCTCAATTGCTTGCTGAAGAAGCTACTATTGAGCAAACTCATTCATCATCTCCATTTGTCTCTGCAATGCCGGTTCAAAATCAAGTGTTTCAAGGCAAGGCTCTTGTTCTTGATGAAGGTAATTCTAACTCTCTTTCTTCCAACTCCAAGTCAGCCCCATCTTCTCAATTTTCCTTTAGCTTCCATGGAGGTTTTAATGGCTATTAGAGTATGGTCATAACACTGGTGGTTATTTTGGCCACCGTGGTTCTCAGTTTAAAGGTCGTGGTAGAGGTCACAGTAATTTCCAATCTAGCCTACGACCTTATCATGTTTAGCCAAGCTCTAGTTCTAGAATTGATATTCCTACTTTCCAAATCTGTGGTAAGAGAGGTCATGTAGCTGCCGATTGTTATCAATGCCACAATCAATCTTCAGCCCTTACCTCTTCTATTCAATGTCAAATTTGTTGGAAATATAGGCATTTTGCTATTCAATGTTATCATAGAGGAAACTTCTCATATCGAGGCAACTTCTCCTATCAAGGCAAACCTTCTTCCACCAATCTTAGTGCTATGGCTGCCACCTTTCCTCCACCTCATGAACAATTTTGGGTGGTTGATACCGGAGCCACGGCTCATATGACCTCTGATTTGTCTCAACTTTGCTTGGCTACTCCTTACTCTGGCTCTAATGCTATTACCACTGCAGGAGGTTCAGGTTTGACCATTTCTAGTATTGGCTCATATGTTTTGAATATTCCACAGTGCTCCTTACAATTACACCAAGTGTTGCATGTGCCTAAGTTATCTCAATATTTGCTGTCAGTTTATAGGCTGTGTAAAGATAACCACTGCCGATTTATTTGTGATGACTTTGGTTTTTGGATTCAGGACAAGATCACGGGGAATGTCCTTCCCAAGGGACTGTGTAGTGATGGTTTATATCCTATCCCTTTTCTTCTAGTTCCCAAACACCTTTTCAAATTGCATCTGCTGTCGCACGTGTGCGCGCGGCGTCGTTACGATCGTCCACCCTTAAGGAAAAATGAAAATGTTTATTCCTGACACAAATATGGAGAGACAAGGAATTCTTGTCTCTTATCAATGGAAAATTTAAATGGGAGTCGCCACCTAGTATTCTTGTCACTAGGAACCCTAACTGGTCTCAGAGATCAGGTACGGAGACTAGTTGTGTAAATGGAAGGTATTAGCACCCCAACTACGCCCTACCTAAGGTAAGCTGTGTTATTTTTTCTGATACAATCTAAAGTCTTGTTGTGGTTTCTAATTATCGGTCCGTTTACGGTTTAAGAAAAGTCCTCCTCTATAAGGAGATCCTTATCTTATTGGGTAAAAACCTAACTATTCTAAGTCGTCAAAAGAAAATATCTTTTTAATATCAGGAATACATTTTATGTATAAATTCATAATCCCTTATAGTAAAATCAAACAAAATAAATTTTTTGTTGTTTTTGAAATTTTGGTCAATGTTCTCTTGACTTTAATAAACTGGTTATTAAAGCCAAAATGCATGCTAAAACATTGTTTTTTGGTGTATGAAAAACACAATATGATTTTTAGCTTTGAGACACTTGGTCGTATGCACAAAACCAAGTATTTTAATACTGGATTTTGTATTTTTAATGACATAAAAATATATTTTAATACTAATTAAAAAGGCGTAAAATACATGAGGAAATAGTACAAATCCCAAAAAAATGGGCCAGGCCTAGCCCAAAACAAAATTGGTTACTGTGTTGTGCGCACAATAACTAGTGAATTATAATTAGGTAGTTACTATGCAGAACGTAACTACATAATTATAATTCATTTGCTACAAAACGTGAATTGCTCACGTTCTGCATGCAAATGAAAATGAACATCCAAAAACAGGGACAAAAAAGGAGGAGAAGATTGTCTGGAGTGGAGGAGCTTGTTCGTTGTCGTTTGCAGTGGCCTGCAGTGGCTTGTGGTGGCGCTGGCGGCGAAACGGTAGTGGCTCCAGGCGGTGGTCCTTCTCTCTTCTCTCCGTTTTCCTTCTCTTCTTCTCTGGTTTTTTTTCTTCTTTGTTTTCTTTTCGTTCGGTCTTCCCACTCTCCTTTTATTTTCTCTTCTCTCTTCCCTCTCCCCTCTATAGTTCTCTCTCTTCTCTCACTGTCTCTCTCTTGGTCCCTTTTTTGTGCTCTCCCCTCTGTATTTATAAGTAAAACAGAGGGGAGAGAGGTAGGGGCGGCTCATGTGCAGCCGCCCCAAAACAACCGACAAAGGGGCACGTCCCCTCTGTTTGTTTCTTCAATGCCCCGTGGTAGGCCATGGGTCAGAGTTTATGCAAGTGGTTGTCCTTGGTAGGTGTCTTGTTTAGCTAAAAGGAGGAAGGAATGTCGGTGAAAATATAGGGGAACGCAGCTCTCTTCCCCTGTTTTCTGCACGTCCAAGGGAAGAAGAAAGGCTGCAATGCCATTCAAAACGGCACCGTTTTGGCTTTCTCTTTTTTTTTTTAGTGAACAGTATATGAAACAGCGTCGTTTTCCCCAAAACTCACTGTTTCATTTAAATGGATTTTGGCGCCCAACGCGTCAGATTCAAAATTAGGCCTTCAATCTACGTGCGTTTTGCATTTTGGTCCTTGGTCTCGGATTTCTTCAATTAAGTCCCTAATTGGCCATCAAACTTCAATATTTATGCAATTAAGCCCCTGATTTGACCAAACTAACTTCCAAAAATTATAATTTGACCCCAGAACTTTAATTTCTTCCAATTAAAGCCCAAATCAACTCCAAAATCAATTTTTCTTGCAATCAAACTCTCCATAAATTCAATTAAACCTTCAATAAAATTTAATTGAGTCCATAAATATCTGATTTTGGACTTTCCTTCCTCAAATTAAATTTCCTTTGTCAACAGGGCTCTCATCAGCCAATAAAATATTGCCAAATTTTAATTTTTGTATTTTTGAACCTCCTCAGCCAATTTTTGACTATTTACTCGGCACTTTGGCATCCTTTTTTCACTTGTTCTACTTTTTGATAATATATTTTTTTATTTTTTTGTATTTTTTTTTGTGCGGGGACCAAAAATGGGCTACAACATCTACTTCCCACCGTAATCAGTATTGCTATCTTGCTCAACATGTTAAAACTAGCCTCTGGCATAAGCGGTTTGGTCATCCCTCTAATACAATCACGTCCACTCTTCTCACTCAATCTCAGATTCCCTTTACTTCAGATCCTACCAAGTCTGTTTGTACCACTTGTTTAGAGGGCAAAATTACTAAGCTTCCTTTTCCATATCTAGCAGTTAAATCTATCCACCCTTTAGAGATCATACATAGTTATGTTTGGGGTCCTGCTCCCACAATGTTTGTTGAGCGCTTTCAATATTATGTTAGTTTTGTTGATGAATGTACACGGTACACTTGGATTTTTTCAATAATCAATAAAGGAGAGGTTTATTCTATTTTTGTCCATTTCTATACATTTTTAGTTACTCAATTTCCTGCTACACTTAGGGTCTTTCAAAGTGGTGGAGGTGGTGAGTATATTAGTATCAACTTCAAAAATTATCTTCTTACCGAGGGAATTGTTCATCAAATGTCATGTCCCTATACCCTTGAACAAAAAGGTCTTGCTGAGAGAAAGCATAGACATATTGTGAAAACAGTCGTCACTTTATTACAAACTTCCAATCTCCCTTATAAATTCTAGTTTCATGCTTGTGCTACTTCCATCTATTTGATTAATAGATTTCCTTGTCAAACTTTCCAGCTGAATCTCCTTTTTTTCTTGTTGTATGGTTCTTCCCCTGTCATCCATCACTTACGCATCTTTGGTTGTGCTTGTTTCCCTTTACTTCGACCTTACAACGCACAAACTTCAGCCCAAAACTTCCACTTGCATTTTTTTAGGGTATGCCGGCCAGTATAAGGGGTATATTTGTTCTCTTCACACCAATCGCTTCTTTGTGTCTCGACATGTCCTCTTTGATGAATCGATGCTTCCTTACACTTCTATGCATATGCCTGCAGTCTCTACTTCTCTACATGTGTGTGCTCTCTCTACTTCTTCCCCATCTATCTCTCTTCATAACACTATTTTACCCCTTGTTTCTTCCTTTCCTTTATTTCCTTTTCATGATTCTACATTGTTGCCTTCCTTGTCGCCTGGTTTGTCTTCTCGGCCTTCATCCATTTTGCACTCCCCTACACATTCTCCTCTCGCTGTGGATCTTGATTTCCATCCTGAGCACCTGTGTGTGGTTTTGCCTCTCTCCCCTATGAATCTTCATCCCAAGAAACATGCATATTCTACCTCTATTCAATCTCTTGATCTCTCTCAAGTTGAACCTCGTTCCTTCAAGATTGCTTCTACAATTGTTGAATGGCATTCAACCATGTAGTAGGAAATTGTGGCCCTTCATGCCCAGGGTACTTGGGACCTCGTTGCTTTACCACCTGCTAGGAATCTTGTTGGTTGTAAGTGGATCTACCAACTGAAAAAGCATGTTGATGGTTCTATAGCTCGCTATAAGGCTTGATTGGTGGCTAAGGGGTTTAGTCAAGAGGAGGGTATTGGCTATGGTGAAACCTTCTGTCTTGTGGTGAAATCTACCACTGTTCGTTTAGTTCTTGCCCTTGCAGCTCACTTTAATTGGTCTTTGCGGCAGCTTGATGTTAAGAATGTGTTTTTGCATGACATTCTTCATGAGGAGGTTTATATGACTCAACCTTAAGGCTTTGTTAGCAAGGCTCATCCCTCTGATTTTGTTTGCCGACTGAGGAAGTCTTTGTATGGTCTTAAACAGGCTCCTCATGCCTGGAATGAGCAGTTCACCAGTTTTTTGCCTAACTTGGGGTTTCAAGCCTCTCTTGTTGATTCCTCTTTGTTTGTTCAACACTCTTCTCATGGCACTATGATCTTGCTCCTCTATGTTGATGATATCATTCTTACTGGTAGCCATTCTTCCTTTTTTCCATCAGTTATTGCTGCTTTGTCTCAAGAATTTGATCTCAAGGATTTGGGTCAATTGCATCATTTTTTGGGGTTGCAGATTTCCTATTTGCCTTCTAGTTTACTTGTGTCTCAAACTAGCTATATCACTGAATTACTTGATAGGGTTGATTTGCAGAATTCAAAATCTTGTGCTACTCCTTGTCTTCCTCATCATCACCTACTCAAGGATGATGGCCAGCCATATTCTAATCCGCAACAATACAGGAGCATTGTGGGAGCCTTGCAGTATCTCACTTTCACAAGGCCTGATATTGCCTTTTCAGTGAATAAAGCTTGTCAGTTCATGCATAATCCCATGGTCTCTCATGTTGTAGCATTCAAACGAATTTTGTGATATCTCAAAGGTACCCTATATCTTGGCCTTCATTTTCAGCCTGGTCTTCTTCATTTGCAGGCCTACAGTGATGCCGACTAGGCTGGAGACCCTAATGACTGCCGGTCTGTTCTGGTTCTCTTGTTTATTTTGGTTCCAGTCCTATTTCTTGGGCTTCTAAGAAACAACATACTGTTTCTCATTCTTCTACAGAGGTTGAATATCACGCTCTCGCTATCACTGCTGCAAAGCTTGCCTGGATTCGTCAACTGCTTTGTGATATTCATATTCCTTTACTTCTTCCACCTTTAATTCATTGTGATAATAACTCTGCTATCTCCCTTGCTTCCAATCCAGTGTTCCATTCCAGGATGAAACATCTCCAAATTGATTATCATTTTGTTAGGGAACGGGTTATCACGAGTGATTTATTGGTCCAACATGTCTCCTTTACTGATCAGTTTGCTGATATCCTCACCAAAGGTCTTTCCATTTCTTTGTTTCAACATCATTGTTCCAATCTCATGCTTGGCTCCTCCAAGCATGCGATTGAGGGGGCATGTAAAGATATCAATGGCTCTACGTCTACCAAGTGTTAGAAGATTAGATATTGATATTGTTAGAATGCTATTAGTATTGTTTGTTAGTTAAGAGAGTTTGTTAGCATTATTTCAGTGCAAAAGAAAGAACAAATACCGTGTATTATCTTTCTCATACAGCATATATAAACTGAGGATTAGTGATGTGAACATTAAGAAAAAGCAAATAATAAAACAGTGCTAGAATTCGTCTTCTGCTTCTCTGTGTAACAGATTCATTCTCTGTTCTTCTTCCTTTCTACTCTCTGCTCTTTTTTCATTTCTGTTTCGTTTCTGTATAAATATCACTGTCTATCTGGAACAGTGGTCCTAACAACAATTGGCAGCAAGGCAATCGTTCCTCTTCCTAAAATCAGTGGTCTAATACACGGTCTGTTAGGTTCCTACTTTGTTATGCACCTTGTCACTCAATTCAGCGGTGTTCCCAACTTCATAGTCACAGGTTACAAGCTAAGCCAACCTAGCTCTTAGCTATTAATTAGATTGTACAGATAATTTTGAGGGCAAAAGTGTTGTCAATATATGCAGAGCACAGATTATAGATGGTGTAGCCTAGCTTGATCCTGATTTTTCACGACTGAAAGTCAAGCAATTAGTGAGGGATTCTGATAGTTTATTGCAAGCTTCGTCTTTTTTTCTTTTTAAGGATCAGGGACTAGTATAAATATAATTGTTTGGGCGCTTGTATTTGCAGTAGACTTGGATGAATAGAAATGAAGTATTTTAGGAGTTTCCCCATAGTTAGAGTCATTGAAGGTTTTAACTTACAACAAACCTGGAGAAAGTCAACTTGTCATGCATTACTTCCAAGCAATCAAAAGGATATAAAACAGAAGTCGAAGATATTCTTATAAAAGAGTACTCCTGTTAGGTCAGTTTTCAGATTTCATCATCCCTTCAACCATCAGCATATGTATTAAAGTTGATACGACCTTCAATTCTTAACTAGGCTAGATAAGTTAGAATCTTCATGTTGAACTTGAGAAAACGATGCGGCTTTAAAAAAGACTTTGTGACGTGACAAAGGATGCTTCCTCTAATGGAAGCGATGGTTTTTTCTGATTAAAAAAATGCTGTTTCTGTTTTGGCTGCATTAGAAAGCTAGAGGCCATTGTAACTACAAGCTTGAATATTCTATAATCATTGCAGATATGTATTTGATTTTGTAAAGGTAAACGGTGATGAAGTCAGACCAAGGGATACCTTAGAGTACAAGGACAACTCTTCAATATTTAATAAGTTATTATAGCTAGACGCCCAAGTGCCAGTATTTTACATATTAATACTTGAAATGTGATTCAGTGACTAACAAGAGAATTGTAATACCAATGCAAATCTTCTCAAAATCTTTACAATTTCTTAGAAGTTACATCATTAGGAAGCAAAAAATAAAAATAAAAAAAAATCCTCCAATAGGATATTCTTTCCTTCTTTCTTTTGACCTTAATTATAGACTCATATTCATTGCACAACTTGATTGATGTTAATTTTGCTATATAGTTTTGGAAATTAATTGTTTAATATATATATATATATATGTTTTTTTTGTTGGAGAGAATAAGGGAATTAATGCCATTGAACATTTCTATCTTTCTAAAATACACAGGATGTATTTTTAAAATTATATCTCTATATTATTTTTTTTAATCTTGAAACAGTATTCAAACGCTAACTTAGATCGATAGGAAATTAAATGTTGGACTAAATCAAATAAAAAGAATTTATAAGGGATCGGTGTGTAACGAAATTTTTTTTTTAGAGATTATAATTGAGTTTTCAACCTTGAGAATAATACAGCTGTGCCCTTCACACGCATTGTTGTAAGATGCCCTTCTAGGCTTTACGTGTCCATCTTCCACTCCCAACAAACCTTATAAATAAGAGATGCTGCCATTCAAGCTTCAACCAAACAAACTAGAATCATACAACACAACAAGATGAAGAAAATCCCTTCGAAGCCTTCTCTCTCTTTGGTCTTTTTCTTTCTTTCTTTAAAGATTTGGTTCATAGAAGTGCTGGTAGCCCAGAATACAGCAACAATTCCAGTGAATGTAGGTGTGGTTCTTGACTTGGAATTTTCGGGTGGAAATATTGGTTTGACATGCATCAACATGGCCCTTTCAGACTTCTATGCCACTCATAGTGACTACAAAACTAGATTGGTCCTCACCACCAGGAACTCCGGGAACGATGTTGTTGGTGCAGCTGCAGCAGGTTCTCTCTGATCCCAGCTTTCTCTCATACTGTTGATTTGATCTAATATTGAACATTTACTCTCTTGTTTTAAACTGATGATTAACATACTTATGCATACAATTCAATAGTAAAAATGTGTACACTCCGTGATGTGATTAACATACTTATGAATTATAGCAGTGGGGAAAAATTAATGAAATTAAGGATTTCTCATGAATACTTACCGCATTATAGTATTATAAGGAGAGTCGAAAGTCATCCAAAAATTGTGGACTTGTGGCTAGCTTCCTTCTAAAAGTCATATATGTGACCTGTACTCTATGGAACATGGTTTGTTAATTTTTTTTTTACCTAGTGGGATGGTTATACGTATGCAAAAACGGTCAGATGTGAATTTTAAATTTACATTTTTATTCTCTGAAAAATAATTATATTGTCGTGACCCAAATTCCAAGTATATCATAATATATATATATATATATATATATATATATATAGAATTCACATAATATTTCGTAATCTTTCAAATATTCTTCAAAACTAATAAAATAATTCATAATTCAAAATACTTATTACATTAAATAAAATCCAATCATTGAAGAAAAATTTAAACTTGAATGAAAACAACGTAATAGTTGAGCATCTAAGACATCGAATCTCAAAAAATAAAAATAAAAATAAAAACCTCACATAAGTAAGGCATACCACCAAACATAGTAACAGAAACTCTCAATTAAAGGTCAACCTGCTAACAGAATCTAAAAACTTAAAATAATATTAAAATGGAAGGGAGAATTCAACCAATTCATTGAGAGATTAACAATATATATATATATATATATATATATATATATATATATTAGTTTTATAAATATAAGGACTGAAATAGATAAACATACACGCACGCACGTATATTAAGCATGATAGCATATGGTAAAGGAATATATGTCAGAGATGAGACAAAGTTATTGGCTCAAATAATAAACAAAACCTTAAGGTTTCGATAATAGACAAGGTTTTGCGGCCCTGATCACTTTGGAAGAATCATTCGCCACATATTAGTGCCTCTCTCACTAGCTAGGTATACAAAATATTATATGCATATAGACTAACTACACTCTATTAACATAAAGTTACTGACAAGTATACTGATATTAAGACATAATAGATACTCAGATAATTATCAATGTAAATAAATATCATATCGAATATAATTTAATTCTACATAATATGAGTGATAATTCAAGAATAGATGAGTACTCAAATAATAAAGTAATATATAAATATTCAAGAATTAATCAATTGCACTCATTGTATAATCAACATACATATATTATTTATATTACATGTATATTAGAGATTATCTCACTCACTTGGAAAACAAAAGCAAAAGACCAATGGATGAAGCCGAAGACTATGTACTAATGATTGTTACGAGGAACGTCAACAGAACCTATAACAGATATAGAAAACGCTCAGAAACAACTCAGAGAAAAATAACATAAAAGATTAAAACTCTAATCTTAGACACTAAAATGTAACTCTAGAGCCGAACTGATTCACACAATTGATCTTGAACATAACCCAAACTTATTGAACCTAATAGACTTGATTAACCCCTATTATTGGGTCAATTGGTTGACCAAAAAGACCAACCGATCGACTGCCACCACAAGCAATCGATTGGCAGGTTCATACCAATCGGACAATCAGTTGATTGGGATTTCTAGAATCCCGATCTAATAGTCATCAATTCTACAGATCCCTATAAACAAGACCCATAATTTCAGTCATCTAATAAGTTTGTTTAAGCCAACTAACACCCTAAAACATTAATTAAATCCTTTAAATTGTTCAATCATCAAATTATAATAAAAACCCTAAACTTTTCTTTAATCCTTATACCAACAATTTCCTAATTGAAAACAATAAGGAAGGAGATACTTACTTGTTTCTTCCACCCTTCTTGAAACCAAAACTTAAGTTCATAACTTATTTCCTTGGTGTTTTCTAAGAGAAAATTCACTATAAAGGAGAAGATAAAAACAAATTCTTTGGTAACTTTCTCTTTAAATACCTATGTTAGTTTGAGTTTTGTTTGGGTTGAACTTTGGGCTTAGGTCTAATAGGCTAAGAATATGGGTCTTACATATATGGTGAGCCTCCTTGAGATTTTCAAGACCTTTAAATAGGCAAGAAAACCTATATCTACTATAAAATAACTTAAATTTCAAAGGCATAAAAGGAAATTAAAACAAAAAATCCAAAAATATCATATGAAAAGTAATAAAATTGATCCAAATAGCAATTTAGAGGGCTAATTTTGGGATCTCCAATGATTTTATAAGTGAAAAAATAGTTTCACATAGAAAAATTGCTTGTAGAATCTCTTAAAAAAATTTAAACTCGATCCCACGGTCAGGTCTTCTATTATCATAGTTTTAAGTTACTAATCTAGTTTGACATAATTATATTTTCTTTTAAATCTAAATCTATTTTACTGGTCTATATATACTTAAAGCATCTGTTAAACCATAAACATAGGTTTGATCCCTACATGAATGCTCGTAACCTCCACTTTTTACAAGCTTGACTTCATCAAATATCCCACGACACATCAATGAAAGAAGATGAGTTGTACTGATTTTTAGGTTGCTGTTTCTTCTCGTTGTTTGGGAGGGGCAGGAGAACCCCAAATGCCAAGTACAACCTTTTACAAGTATATTCATCATTTATCAGAAGTCTAATTTAATATAAAGTACAATATAATCATAATTAAGTCTCTATGATTAATCTTTTCTGATTATTGAAAATAATTGATCTATACGGTAATTGTTTTCTTAATCCTTTTACAAGTACAGCCCTGGACCTGATAAAAAATTTTGAAGTGCAAGCAATCATAGGCCCAACAACATCAACGCAAGCCAATTTTGTCATTGAACTTGGAGAAAAAGCTCAGGTGCCCGTCATATCATTTTCTGCATCAAGTCCTTCTCTCACTTCCATCAGGAGTCCCTTCTTCTTCCGAGCAACCCAAAATGACTCAACTCAGGTGAATGCTATAAGTGCATTAGTTCAAGCCTTTGGATGGAGAGAAGCAGTACCCATCTACATTGACAATGAGTATGGAGAGGGAGTGATACCTTATTTAACTGATGCTCTGCAAGCAGTTGATGCTCGTGTACCGTACCGGAGTGTCATTTCTCCATCAGCCACTGATGATCAAATTGTTTCAGAGCTTTACAAGTTGATGACAATGCAAACTAGAGTTTTCATTGTGCACATGTTTCCATCTCTTGGCGCTCGGGTTTTTGCCAAAGCAAAAGAGATTGGCATGGTGAGTGAAGGCTATGTTTGGATCATGACTGATGGTCTAACAGCTGAACTTTTGAGTTCACCAAATGCTTCTATCACTAATACAATGCAAGGTGCATTGGGTGTGACACCTTATGTGCCAAGAACAAAAGATCTCGAAACTTTTCGAATTCGGTGGAAAAGAAAATTCCAACAAGATAATCCAGATATTATTGATGCTGAGTTGAATATTTTTGGCTTATGGGCATATGATGCAGCAACAGCTTTGGCCTTGGCAGTTGAGAAAGCTGGAACTGAAAATTTAGGCTTCCAAAAGGCAAACGTTTCTAGCAATTCATCCACAGATCTTGCAACTCTTGGGGTGTCTTTAAATGGTCCAAACCTCGTTCAAGCTTTATCAAACATTACTTTCAAAGGTCTTACAGGAGAATATCTTTTCGATAATGGACAGTTACAGTCATCAGCTTTCCAGATAATAAATGTGAATGGCAATGGGGGAAGAGAGATAGGATTCTGGACATCAACCAAAGGGATTGTCAAAACATTGAACTCAACAAATACTATGACTGCGTACTCAGGTTCTAACTCCGATCTTTCAACTGTCATATGGCCGGGTGATACAACTTCTGTTACCAAGGGCTGGGAGATTCCAACGAATGGGAAGAAGTTGAGAATAGGAGTGCCTGTGAAGGATGGTTTCAGTGAGTTTGTGAAAGTAACAAGAGATCCTAGTTCTAACACCACAACCGTCACTGGATACTGCATAGATATTTTTTATTCTGTTGTCAAAGCATTGCCTTATGCTTTGCCTTACGAGTACATCCCCTTTGCCAAGCCTGACGGCGAGACAGCTGGAACTTACAATGATCTGGTATATCAAGTGTACTTGAAGGTAAAACTTTCACCAACCTTTTCCTGTCCTTGATCACATTCAGTTTTATATCTGAAACAAGATTTGAGACAGATTCATGCATGCAAATCTATTTTTTATTGATATCTTGTTTCTTTTGCTTGCTATCAACAGAATTTTGATGCTGTAGTTGGAGATACCACTATTGTTTTCAACAGATCCCAGTATGTTGATTTTACTTTGCCTTACACTGAAAGTGGTGTCTCCATGATCGTCCCTATTGTGGACAACAACAGCAAAAATGCATGGGTTTTCTTGAGGCCTCTGACATGGGATCTCTGGGTGACAAGTTTTTGTTTCTTTATTTTCATTGGATTTGTGATCTGGGTTCTTGAACACAGAATCAATGAAGATTTTAGAGGGCCTGCTTCGCATCAAGCTGGCACTAGCTTCTGGTTTTCTTTCTCAACCATGGTTTTTGCACAAAGTAATTTTCCTTTCCCTTTCCCTTTCCCTTTTGAATTTTTCTTCTTTCGTTTAACATATTTGTTTTAGTGTCTCAAACACCAAATTGACTTCATCTTTATTTTTTTCAACTATGATTGCAGGGGAGACAGTTGTTAGCAACTTGTCTAGAGCAGTGGTAATCATATGGTGTTTTGTTGTGCTGATTCTCACACAAAGCTACACTGCCAGTCTAACTAGTTTACTTACAGTCCAGCAGCTGCGGCCTACAGTTACTGATGTACACGAGCTCATTAAGAAGGGGGAGTATGTAGGGTACCAGGAGGGTTCCTTTGTTAAGGGAATCCTATTAGACTTGGGTTTCGCCGAGTCCAAGCTCATTGTGTATAATTCCACAGAACAATGGGATGACCTTTTATCAAAAGGAAGTGGAAATGGTGGTATTGCTGCTGCTTTTGATGAAGTACCATATACGAGGCTCTTTCTGTCGAAGTATTGCTCTAAATATGCCATGATTGATCCTACATTTAAAACAGACGGTTTCGGATTTGTAAGTACATTCACCCCTCTCCATTTCTCTGTATGTAATGTAAGTGCAATGTTTGTCAACCCTGATAAAGACTGGCTTGCTGCTTTGTGTTGTGATTTTCAGGCCTTCCCTAAAGGTTCTCCTCTGGTACCAGATGTATCTGAAGAGATACAGTCTGTCATCGATATTCTATTCCCATGACTGTCTCTATTTTATTCCTTACCTTGTTTAGCATACGTGATTTCCTTCCATGCACATCAATAAGCAGTGATTACGTTTCCATGTATAGCACAATAGACAGCCATCATATTCCATGTATAGCACAATAGACAGCCATGATATTAGCTATGTAATCGTTACTCATGCTCCTGTAATCTCTATTTAAAGATGAATAATATCAAAGGAACATAAGTTAGTTTTCCTACATGGTATCAGAGCTTCCAGAGGTATTATCAACGATGGAGTCTTCTACCTCTTTGATCCAACCTGTGTCAAATTCTCATTCTTCTGAATTCTCATCTGTTGTTCCTCACTTGCCTGACATTTCCATTAAGCTAGCTTCTACTAATTATCTTTTGTGGAAAGCACAAGTCATTCCCATTCTGCGTGGCAATGGTCTTCTCAGTTATGTGCAAAATCAGATTTCCTGCCCATCACAAACCATCACTGGTGAAGATGGTGTGTCTCGAATCAATCCAGCAGCAGCTATGTGGCTGCGCACTGATCAATTGATCCTTGGGTGGATCAATAGCTCCTTGTCCGATGGTCCCCTGTCCCAAGTCATCAGTAGTGAAACCTCTCATGATGCTTGGCATGTTTTGCAGACTCTTTATGGTAGTCATACTCGGGATCGTCTTCAACAGATGAAGGGTGAGTTGCAGTCACTCAACAAAGGTTCTTCTTCTTTAGAAGATTATCTACACAAGGCCAAATCTTTAGCCTTGTCCCTGCGAGGTGCAGGCAAGCCAATGGATGACGATGAGTTCATCATATGTATTCTTCGGGGCTTAGGATCTGAGTTTGATCCTATAGTGGCAGCCTTAAATGCTAGAGATGTTTTTCCATCTCTTGAAGGAGTCATCGGAAAACTTCGTGACTTTGAAATACGTCTTCAAGCAACACGGGTGACTTCTCCAAATGTTGCATTCTTCACAAACCGTGGCAGAACCAATACAAAGTTTCGTGGAACTCATGGTTCTCGTGGTCGTAATATTTCACACCACCAGACTACTCAATCTCACCAGAGAGATGCTCGTTTCTCACACTTCACTAAAGGTAATCCTGGAACTCGTACTCAAACATTTACAAATCATGGTGGACGCAGCACTGGTCGCGGACGTGGCGGCATAACCTGTTTCAGATGTGGAGGTCCAAATCATAAAGCTGATGGCTGCTTTGCACCTGATGAAGAAGCAGAACAATTCAAAGCTTTCGCTGCACTTCAGGTTACAGAACCCACAGAGGAAACTTGGTACCCCGACACAGGAGCAAATAACCATATGACAGCTGATACAAGTGAGGTGCAAGGTATTCATTCTTATCCTGGCAATGATTCTGTTATGGTTGGAAATGGAAATGGATTACCAATATCTGGTATTGGGCAAGTCTCTTTACCCGCTACTGATATTAAACTCAATAATGTCCTTGTTGTCCCTGACATTAAAAAGAAATTGCTATCTGTCTCTCAACTTACAAAGGAGCATAACTGTTACTTCATTTTTTATTCTTGGGGCTTTCTTCTTAAGGACATGAGGACGAAGCAGGTGCTACTTAAGGGCTACATGGTTGATGGTTTGTATCCAATCCAGCTACGACATCCTACAAAATCTCCAGTTGGCCTGTTATCTACAAAAGTATCTAGCAGCTTGTGGCATGCTCGGCTGGGACATCCTCAATCTCGAATTCTTCAGCTTTTATGTTTATCATCTTTGAATAACACTGTTGATTTTTGTGAAAGTTGTGTTTTGGGTAAATCAACAAAGTTACCATTTTGCTCTCGAAAGACATATGCTACTACTTTTTTACACACTCTTCATACTGATGTGTGGGGACCTGCCTCAATCTCATCCTATGATGGATTTCGATTTTATTTAGTCATCGTCGATGAATATTCTCGATACATATGGCACTTTCCTATGGCTCGTAAGTCTGATGTTATTACTATATTTCCAGTATTTCTGCAGCAAATGGCTAACCAGTTCAATACTACTGTAAAAATAATTCAAAGTGATGGTGGAGGAGAATTTGTAAACCAAAGTTTACAAGACTATTTTGTATCCAATGGTATTATTCACAGATTATCATGTCCTGGCACACCAGAGCAAAATGGCTTGGCTGAACGTCGGCATCGGCATATTGTGGACACTGGTTTAACATTAATGGCTCATGCATCCCTCCCACCAAGATTCTGGACCGCTGCATTCACAACTGCAGTATTCCTTATCAACCGGCTTCCAACTTCTATTCTTGGAAATAAGTCCCCTTGTGAGCTTGTATTTGGATCCCCACCATCTTATACTCTTCTACGAGTTTTCGGGTGTGCATGTTATCCATTACTTAACCCTTTTGGGCGATCCAAATTGGACTACAAATCTGTCCGATGTGTGTTCCTGGGCTATTCTACACATCACAAAGGATATCAATGTTTAAACATGCAAACAGGTCGCATATATATTTCTCGGCATGTTAAGTTTGATGAATTAACCTTTCCCTTCAGGTTCACACAAAGATGCACCAAATCTGACTTTCATGCGTTCAAAGTTCGTGCTCTTCCAAGGACCCTTCAAATTGCTCCTGTGCAATCTATACCAACGGATTCTTTACCTGCCGTTGTCAATTCTTGTGACCGTGAGCTGTCTTCCTCTCCTGCTGTTCAAGATTCTGCATTAATACCTCAATCTACTCTATGCCAGGAGCCCCCTCCTGCCACTGTCCATCAGGATGCACCAGCCTTATCTTCTCTGCCAACTGAGATCATCTCACATTCTGCTCCACGTCGCCATCATTCTATGATCACACGAGCTCAAACAGGTTCATTAAAGCCTAAGACTTTCTTTTCTTCCAGACATCCACTACCTGCATGCTTTCTAGCAGATTTTGCAAATCACCCACGAGAGCCACAAACGTATAAGCAAGCTCTCACTGATCCAAAGTGGCAACAAGCCATGCAAGCCGAAATTACTGCCCTCGCCAGCAACAACACCTGGACCTTGGTGCCTCGCCGTTCAGACATGAACCTAGTCAGCAGCAAATGGGTGTTTAAAATTAAAACACGATCTGATGGCTCCATTGAACGCTATAAAGCCCGCCTGGTTGCTCGTGGCTTCACACAACTCCCTGGTTTGGATTTTGATGAAACCTTTAGTCCGGTGGTTAAACATGGTACCATCAGATTAATTCTCACACTTGGTTTGTCTCACGGCTGGTCAATTAAACAACTTGATGTCAGTAATGCTTTCCTCCATGGTGATCTACAAGAGCGGGTATATTTATCTCAACCACCTGGCTTTGCAGACTCGTCTCACCCGCATCATGTTTGCCAATTACATAAAGCTCTTTACGGTTTAAAACAGGCTCCAAGAGCGTGGTACATGAAGTTTAGTGCTTATATTCAGCAAATGGGGTTTCATCGGTGTGCCTATGATCAATCTTTGTTTTCTCATCGTCAAGGTTCAGATATCATTATGCTTTTAATTTATGTCGATGATATTCTTATAACCGGGAGCTCCCCTTCCAGCATTAAGCGGTTTATTTCTCATCTATCTGCTGCCTTTCACATGAAGGATCTTGGAGATGCTCATTACTTTTTAGGACTCCAAATCACACGGGAAGAGACGACCATCACTGTCACTCAGACTCGCTATCTTCTTTCTCTGCTTCAGAAGTTTGGCCTGGATGGTGCAAAACCAGTCTCCACCCCTATGGCTTCGGGTACATCATTAACTGCTGATGCAGGCACCCTCCTATCTGATGCAACTTATTATCGTCGCCTTGTTGGATCACTTCAATATCTCACCTTGACACGCCCCGATATCTCCTATGCCGTCCATACCGTCTGCCAATTCATGCATCATCCTCGTGACCTTCATCTCATTGCTGTTAAGCGTGTATTTCGGTACCTCAAAGGTACTCTTAATATTGGTCTTAACTTTGTTAAAACTCCTCCCATTGCACTTCGTGGTTTTTGTGATGCGGATTGGGCCGGCTCCAGGGATGATCGTCGTTCTACGACTGGCTTTGCTATCTATATGGGTGATAACCTGTTGTCTTGGGGAGCTAAAAAGCAAGCTACAGTGTCTCGCTCCACAGCAGAGGCTGAATATCATGCTTTAGCATCCACCACTGCTGAGCTTATGTGGTTTATACATCTTCTGAAAAGCCTTGGCTATTTACTTCCTGCTCCCACATTATATTGTGACAACCTCAGTGCCATCAGTATGGCTAAGAATCCTGTCTTCCATCATCGCACAAAACATATTGAGATTGATGTTCATTTTGTTCGGGAACAAGTTGCTCGTGGTAGTCTTTCTCTGCAACATATCTCTGGTCCAGCTCAGGTCGCTGACATCTTTACAAAACCATTATGTGCTGCCAAATTTCTCCCAAATAGAACCAAGCTCTTCATCAGTCCCATACCGCCTTGAGCTTGAGGGGGGATGAAGAGATACAGTCTGTCATCGATATTCTATTCCCATGACTGTCTCTATTTTATTCCTTACCTTGTTTAGCATACGTGATTTCCTTCCATGCACATCAATAAGCAGTGATTACGTTTCCATGTATAGCACAATAGACAGCCATCATATTTCATGTATAGCACAATAGACAGCCATGATATTAGCTATGTAATCGTTACTCATGCTCCTGTAATCTCTATTTAAAGATGAATAATATCAAAGGAACATAAGTTAGTTTTCCTACAGTATCAAGGGCAGTTCTAAACATGACAGAAGGAGATCAAATGAAGAAAATTGAGAATTCTTGGTTTGGAAAACAAAGCAATTGCCCAGATTCCAGCACCTCGGTTACATCTAACAGCCTTAGTCTCAAGAGTTTCTGGGGCTTATTTTTAATTGCTGGAGTAGCATCCCTCTTAGCTCTCATTATATTTATGGTCATGTTTGTCTACAAGGAAAGGAAAGTGTTGAGGCCTCTAAATTCCACAATTTCCATAAGGAGTAAAGTCCGCAATTTCTTCAGGATCTTTATTCAGAGGGACTTAAAATCCCATACTTTCAGAAAAAGTGGGCTGAATGACCGCAATGGCACTAGTCTGCCTAGTATGGGTGCGCCGAGCCCATCGGTCTCTTCAGTTCAAACTAGTTATTTCCCCGGAGATGGAGATCAGTCTTCTACAGAGTTTGTTGATTCCAGTCCAGATAGTCAAACATCTCAAGAGGTAGTAATAAATATTGATCAACTTACAAACCCAAATCAAGAAAGACTAGCAGCTTTTGAAGTAGAACATGATCACAATTGACTTCCAGATGATACCATTGACAGTTTGACAGTGGGAAACTTATAGACCTGTAGATGGAGTTGTAACATTGTAATATAATTGTAGGCCATCAGAGGCCTGGCAATTCATGGGAAAGTCCAAAGGAACATGCAGGAGGCAATGCTATAGAATACATATTACTCTGTTTGATTTCCTCGTTTGTGACACTCGAACTTCAACTTGTAAATATTGAATTACTATATATAACATATTTATAGCTAGGTACGATTAAACTGAGTTTCAGAATTAGTAAATTATTATCACAAATTATAGATTTCTTCAGCAATTTCCCAAGATATTGTGGGAATGCAAGCAGTGGCATACCTTGTTTGCGGCCGCATTATAAATTCTACAGACTTTCCAGAGAAATTATGTTGTGAAAACGAAAACAAAAGCATTATCCAAAATTAAGTTACCATGTTTTAAAGAAACCCCCCTCATATTTCCAACAATCTTCAAGTTTTTGTCAGGATTTTTATCAAATTGTTTGGAAACAAATTAGAGGATGAAGAAAAGGTACCCTTCAAAGCATGTTCTTTCTTGTTGTTCCTTTATTTAAGGATATTGTTCATAGAAATGAGGTTGGCCCAAAACTCAACAGCATATGTTGGAGTGAACGTTGGTGTGGTTCTAGACTTGGAATGTTTTGATGTCAATATTGCATTATAATGTCCCTCTCAGACTTGGTGACTACAAAACCAGGCTGATCCCCACCACTAGGGACTCCAAGAGTTTTCATCGTGCATATGTATCGTTCTCTTGGCACTCGTGGATATTTGAGTTTTCATCGTGCATATGTACCCCAAAGCAAAAGAGATTGGGATGATGAATGAAGGCTTTGTTTGGATCATGACTGATTGTTTGACAGCTGATTTGTTGAGTACACCCGATCCTTCTGTCACTGATGCAATGCAAGGGGTATTGGGCGTTAAGCCTGCTGTTCCAAATACAAGAGAGCTCAAATATTTCGAGTTTCGTGGAAGCGGAAATTCGAAGACAACCTGATGTTTTTGATTCGGACTTTAACATTTTTGGATTATGGGCCTATGGTGCTGCAACGGCGTTGGCCTTGGCGGTAGAGAAAGCTGGAACTGCAAATTTAGGGTTTAAAAAGGCAAATGTTTCTAGCAATTCATCAACAGATCTTGCAACTCTTGCGGTGTCTTTAAATGGTCTAAACCTTCTTCAAGCATTATCGAACACTAGTTTCAAAGTCCTTACAGGAGATTACTTCTTTGTTGATAGGAGTTGGGTGGCTCCGCACCATGACAATGGGACCGCCACACACCACACACCTCATATAAATTGGAAATTTCACTATTGTGGCAGAATGGCCTTGCAAGAGAAAAAGAGAGCACATACGGGAGAAAGAAACCAAAGGAGACAACTTGAGCGGTCTGTCTTTATTCTCTTATTTCTAGTTCGTTTATTGTTGGACAAGGCCGAGATTTGAACAACAGCTTCTAAACACATTGCTTTTTATTTTAGATGGTTGGATTGACGATTGGTGGTGTCTAAGTTTGTTATTTTTATAGAAAATAAGGTTGTCAGTGTTGTGAGACTTTCTCAAGCCTTTCTATTTTTAATCTTGGTGTATTCCAAGAATAAATTATTCTTCATGATATATATATTGTAGCTCTTATTTATAACTAGGAAAGAACACTTGTGAACCCATTATTTGTTGATAGTGGAAGTTTTTAGGTAGACTACGGTCCTGTGGTTTTTTTTGAATCTAGATTTCCACGTAAAAAAATCTTGGTGTTGAATTGTGTGCTTGATTGAATAATTTTGTTGATTGGTTGATTCTAATTTTAATTGCACAGAGAGAAAAAAGAATTGAGACTTGTGAATTATGCATTAGTTAGATTGGTGTCCGGTTTTCCCAATAGAGTGGTATCAGAGTACTGGTTGTGTAGATTGAATTTCTTGTGCAATTAAAATGGAAAAGGAAGATTTGGGCATGATAAAACGCACTTCCTCTAATTATTTTTTATGAAAAACAATTATAAAAGATCACTTATATTACAAAAATTTGGCTTTGCCTTTTGAGCGCAAAAAATAAAGTCTATGATATGGATGAGGAAAAATGGAATGGGCTTAACCGAAAGGCGAATGTTAATGTTAAAAAATAGATATCTTCTAAGTCCATTAATCATATTTGTTAAGAACATGACTGTTAATCCATTAATCATATTTGTTAAGAATAGTGCACAAAACAAGGTTTTTGTAATTAGAGACCTTGCGAATTTGAAGTACAAAGATGGTGAAGATGTTTTAGTGCACATAAATGAATTTCAAGGGTTCCTTAATCAATTGTCATTCATGAATCTTGAGTTAGCTAATGAGATGCAGGCACTCATCCTATTGAGTTCATTGTTGGATAGTTAGGAGATTTTGATGGTGTCACTTAGCAATTATATTATGAATGGAAAAATCACTTTGAAGAAAGTGAAGGATAATAATTTCAATTAAAAAAAGAGAAGGAAATGGACAAGCACTTCTAATTCTCATGCACTTGTTACAGAAAAGACAAATAGAAGCCTAGAAGGAGATTTCACCAAAAAAAGGAATTAAGTGTAATTATTGTGAGAAGCCCGGGGCTTCTTTCTTCTTCTCTTACACATATGTCTATGTATTTCTATTCTCTTCTGTTCTATTTTCTCTCTCCTTCAAGCTCGAGATCAAGCATTCTCTTTTCTTCTCATCTTATGATATGTTGTTTTTTTTTTTTCATTTTTCTTCTCACTTTTCCTTTTTTGGGTTTATTAACTATGTTTTCTTTTTCTTCTTCTTTTTTAATTCAGAACCGAATCAAACATATCATTAATATAAGTATTTTTCATTCCTTTTTCTTCCTTTTTTTTGTATTTATTTTGCCTTTTTTGTTTTTTTTTCATTATTTTTGTTCAATTTTGTGTTCTTAATAATTTTATGAATTAATAAATATGGTGAAATTTTAGTTGTTATTGAAATGATTTTTGCATTATTTTGTTGAATTTTAGTTATCTTTTGTTTCAAATTTTTTGTTCACTTTCAATTAAATGCGTGGGATTAATTTTAATTATTATTTTGCATTTATTCCATTTAGAATAAATTTTGAAAATTAAGGATTAAAAATATTATCATTTAGAAATAATCATTTATTGCATTTATTAGTTTTAGTTGTTATTGTAATAAGTTTTGCATTATTTTATAGAATTTTAGTTGTTGTTTTTTTCAATTTTATTGTTCAATTTCAATTAAATTTGTAGGATTAATTTTAATTATTATTTTGGATTTTTAAAAAATTTATAATAAGTTTTTGTAAATTTATGTTTAAAAATATTATCATGTATAAATAAAAAATTTCTATGATATTGAATTATGTTAAATAGTTAGCAGAAATGGAATAAAATCAACTGGATTGTGACATATATATCAACAAAAAATAAAAATATTGCTAACTATTTTTTACTGATTATAATGATAATTAATTTACCTGCTTGATTATGCAGCATTTAATGGTAGAAATTCTTTATATTTACTAGCAAAGCAAAATGTAATCAATGCATATATATATATATATATATAAAAAAAAAAAACGAATGCATTATTGTCGTATACCTGTTATCAAAGTAGTATTTTTGTCAGAGACATTTCATTTTTTACATCATAATCATGAATAAATTCTTAATATGAGAAGTTTAATTTCAAAAAGTTGCTTTACTTTTTAGGTTTGTCTAACTCAAGACCCGAATTATAAATTTTAAAAATTAATTCAAGTTGATTTTAGTTTTTTTTTTAAATAATACATATAATTTTTTTCTATTTCATTTTACTATAAAGTTATTCTATCTTACCGGTGTAGTGAAAACTTGTTTTGAGATTTAGGATAATTTTTTTAATTCCAAATATTAAGATTTTATTTTTTCAAACAGATAATTTATTTGTACCATATATTGTTGTATGATTTTTGATACAAGGTACAAAAAAAAGCCAAAAATATGTGAAAGAAAGAGAGTTTCCATATTGGAATGATGTGGCCATTATGAAACAGGTTGTCATACGTCTCAGAGGTTGTATGGGTGGAATACATTCAGCACGTGACATTTGTGCGTTTCACTCAACAATCACAGTCCGCTAAGGATAAGTAGAATCAGTATGTTCACTATTTCGTTACCATACACACCGGCAGCTCCATTCCATTCTTTTCACATGTGAAGCGAATGGTAGGATTTTTTTATTACATCCATTTTTTTATTATTAGGTGTTTTTTATAAATATATTTAACTAACAATATTTTTATTGCAGGCAACGGTTCATGGATGCGAGCCAAAAAATGGTTGAAATACATGTGTAGAGTGATGACCACCAAAAAATGGTTCAGTGGTTCATTAATAGCCAACCTCAGCACTTTGTGGTATGTTGGTTTTCAATCATTTATTTTTTAAGTTATTATTTCCTTGAATTTGATGAATTTATTTTTTTTCTTTCTAGGATATATATAACAATTAGTTGAAGGAGAGATAGAGACGATCCTTCAACCCATTCAGATATCGATTTGAATTTGTGGTTGGAGGCAGGATTGTCTGCTGGGCCCGATAAAAATCGAGTGTACGAACTCTTTAACACTACAGCTAAAAGCTTGCGATCGACCTGTAGTGCTTCGACAATTGGATGCTTGTAATCGACTCTGAGCGTTCAAACTCGGGAGTTCACGGTGATGTTAAGGCCCCGTTTATTTGCTGGAAAGTAGTTTCCTTTTGAAAAGTGAATTCCGGGAAAGTGAATTATTTTTCGATGTTTGGTAGTGTAATGGAAAATAAGTTGAAAAACACTTTCTAGTGTTTGGTTATGTAATGAAAAATGAGCTAGAAAATAACTTATTCATGTTTTATTTTTTTCAAGTTTATTAAAATAATAAGGAACAAATCTTACAAATTAAAAAGTTGAATGAGAATGAAATTGAAAAAAAATATAATTTCATAAATTAACTCAAATAAAATAAATAATAATCAAAATAATAGAGATCAAATCTAAAAAATAAAAAATTTGAAAGATGAAGATATTAAAATAATAATAATTAACATTTCATAAGTTATTTTAAATAAAATAAGTAACAGTCAAAAAATGATGACCAAATTTGATAGATAAAAAATTTCAATTAAAAAATGATAAGGGAAAAGCAAAACAACAATTATAAAAATAAGGACCAAAATTAATATAAAAATTAAATTCTAAGGGATGAAATTGAAAAAAAAATCAAAATAAAATATATATAGAAATCAAAAGTTTGAGGATCAAATTTGATATAATCAGCAAATAATATGACATTTCTAAATTTTTAACAACTTTCAGAAAGTGTTTTCCGCCCAAAATAAAAAGGAAAACACTTTCCTGAAAACCAAGTCAAATTTTCCTTTGACTGGAAAGTGTTTTTCGTTGACCAACTTTTTTAATAGCAAAGAAATACAGAAAAGTTTGGAAAGTGGTTTTTCAGAAACCATTTTCTAGAAAACAAACGCATCCTAGACCAACAGGTACAAGATTAGACAACACGTCTTAATGATAAATATGAACACCTCACTATTGGTTATAAAGAACTCCGTCGATTGGTAATTAATGGAAATGAGGTCACAAATGGGTGGTTTATATGCACCCCTTAATTGGCCCCCCAATCCCGACAACTACCAGCCTCCTCCCCCAGCACCGTCTCTATTTTAGATTTATGTTTAAATTTGTAATAAATATTTGATTTTTATACTAATTTATTTTAAATTATAAAATAAATTTATTTTAATTATTTTTCTACTTATGTTCAAAATATTTTAAATATATATATATATATATATATATATATATATATATATTAAAATATTATTGACGGGCTTACTAATGGAACTACAGTTGATATATTTTAGAAAGTTGGAAAAGAATAACTGCAAATGCCACTATTACTGATGGGGTTATCGACAGAACTATTTTGTCGGTATATTTCAAAGAGTTGGAAAAAAATTATTGCAAATACCATTGTTATTTTTAACACACCGATAAAATTACAGATGGTGTTCTTTTAGTGATATGTTATATTTACAGATGGATTCACCGACAGTCTGTAAATTACCGACAAGAATTTTTCTAACAAACTATTTTTATCCTTGATTCCATAAGTAACATACATACCAACAGACTACTAGTGTAAATATTGACAAAATTTTTCGTCGGCAAAATTATTAAATCTGGTACATATCATGTCTAGCTTAGGCATGATTCACGCCTATTTTCTGAATTGCGGAACCAAACCTGACTTCTAAATAATATGCTAATAGTGTGAAAAACTACTTTTTTATTTTATTGGAAAAAAATAAAACTAACATCAATTTCTGTATCTTATTTTCATTTTTTAAGAAGCAAAAAAATAAAATTAAAAATTAAAGGATGCCAAACAGCCCCTTAAATTATTATAGAATCTAGGGAATTGGGTTGACAAGGCTGGGATTTGGTCCTTTTTAATTTTCAAATCTTCGAATATCCAACCATCCAATTTTCGCATCGTAAACGACAATGTTTTTCAATCAGGTCGTATTTATAATTTGTTTTCTTTTTACAGCTTCCTAAATTCACATTCAAAGTGATAATTACATGCGAGCACAATGTTCTAAGAAATTTCAGATATTAAATAAGTCATCCGCAATTATATGTATTTACAATTTGATAATGTCTTTAAAAAATTCAAACCCAAGAAGATCGATGAAGGGGGAGCGTAACCCCTTACCAACGACGCCTTAAAAATTAGAATATGATGCTAATGCAACAACCATTGACCACATGTAGTTTGATTTAGTCAATGTAAACGCTATGAAATAAGACAAGGAATATCTTTGATTAGTATGAATCCCACTCCAGCAAACCCGAGGCAACTACTCCATAGAATCATACGCGATCTATCCATACATCCAAGTGCATCTGCTTGGCCTGTCTTGTTGACATTAGATGTCAATATGAGAAATTTCCAAGTAAATGCAAATGGGTCGGAATCCTCCTATTCCAAATTTTTATTTTCACATTTGATGATATGGGTATGAATCAGCTGATCCCAAAAAATTATATCTCAAATTTTGGACCACTCTTATTCATAATTACTTGAACTCTTACCAAGCATCATTGACATTTTATCTCCTATCTCTTCGAATTTTTAACTCTATTACTAAACACAATCTAAGTATCATTATAAGTGGATGAATGGATGGGTGGCAATCTCTAATAATGATTACGCATAGGAGAAAGTTGATAAAACCAAAAGGCTTGAGAATTGATAATGATGGTTCATATTAGGAGAGATAAATTGAGGTTTTTTTTTTTGTTATTATTATTAATATGGTGTCCGGACCAGCTTGCACGCACCTTAACTAATCTCAAGGGCCCTAAAGTAAACGATCATGCAAACTTTTAATGGCCTTTAGATTTATGATACTTGAACTAGTGAATTTTAAAAAACAAATTCAGAATCTGACTGCTTGAACTACACCCCTCGTAGTAAAACTCTTGGAAATACCTTTTTACCAATATGTCAATAATATTGACTCGCCTGATCAGGTCCAAGTCTTATGTAGCGAACCAATTTATTACTATGGTTTACTTGACTCTTCCAAATCATGAATTTCCTAGCAATAACATGGAGTAAATTGCTCTTTTCTTTGTTAAAACCAGTACAGTTTGGCCCACCCCGCGTATTGCTCTAAAACTCTTCTTGGCTGCACATGTCTACCCTTTTCAAGATCCACAGCTTTATACATGAGGGATCTTTCCTTCCAAGCGTAAACAAAAAATATTAACTAAGCTAGAATCAGCACCACCATGAGTGGACAATAAGATGAAGAAAAACAATTCAAAGGCTGTTCTCTCCTTCTTTTTTTGTGTGAAGATTCTGTTCACAGGAATGGGAATGGCTGAAAACACATGTATCCCAGTGAATGTTGGTGTGGTTCTTGATCTGGACAGTGATTTGGATGGCAGAATTGCGTTGAGTTGCATCGAAATGGCCCTCTCTGACTTTTATGCCACTCATGGTGACTACAAAACCAGACTAGTCCTCAACACCAGGGACTCCATGAAAGATGTTGTTGGAGCAGCTGCAGCAGGTCCCCTCTCTCACTCTCACCTTTTAAAACTTGACGTTATCATCAGTATGCTCCAATCATGAATCACTATACTTGTTATTACGTAGCAAATAATCAAGATCTTTTCAGGAAATTGTATGGTGTGCTATTGTAAGCAAACTACAAGTTAGTGCAAAGCTAAGTTAGGATTATTCCAGGAAAGTCAGAGAAAGACTTCTAGTCCACAATTCCAAGTACTCTAGAATTGTTATAGGAAAGGCAAAATTTTCAGCAAATTGTATGGTGTGCTATAGTAAACTTTGTCCAGATTGTTCTATAAACTACATACTTTTACCAAACCATTACAACTAAACATCTTAACTATCAAACTATTTTCATTTCAATCCTAAATCATTAAAACCTTTAAACTACCTCCTAAACTACCATCATCTTCTTCTAACAATTTTCGGTTGTCATGTGTTTTCTTGATTTGTGGTGAGGAAAAGATAAGAGCTTACAAATCCAAAGACATAACTGTAAAACGACTAGACTCAAACCACCATTTTTTATAATTGAAACTGAGTTCTTAAGAAAGTTTGATAATTGCACGGTCTTTCTCTGCTGCAAAACTGCCATTTTGTCATTGGTTTTTCCCATTGATTTCCATTGATTGTGAAAGATTATTGCATGTTTTTAATTTTTCTTATGCTCTATCAAAACACAGCCCTGGACTTGATAAAAAATGTGCAAGTCCAAGCAATCTTAGGGCCAACAACATCAATGCAAGCCAACTTTGTTATTGACCTTGGAGAAAAAGCTCGGGTGCCCATACTGTCATTTTCGGCAACAAGTCCTTCTCTTACTTCCATTAGGAGTACGTATTTTTTTCGAGCTACACTTAATGACTCAACTCAAGTGAATGCCATAAGTGCATTGGTTCAATACTTCAAATGGAGAGAAGCAGTACCCATCTACGTGGACAACGTATATGGAGAGGGAATCATACCTTATTTAATTGATGCTTTGCAAGCAGTGGATGCTCGTGTCTCCTACCGGAGTGTCATTTCTCCATCAGCCACTGATGAACAAATTGTGGAGGAGCTTTATAAGTTGATGGGAATGCAAACTAGAGTTTTCATTGTGCACATGTATGGCTCTCTTGGCACTCGCCTTTTTTCCAAGGCAAAAGAGATTGGTATGATGAGTGAAGGCTGTGTTTGGATTATGACTGATGGTCTGACAGCTGATTTGTTGAGTTCACCAAATCCTTCTGTTACTGGGACAATGCAAGGGGTATTGGGTGTTAAGCCTTATGTTCCAAGTACAAAGGAGATCCAAGATTTTCGAGTTCGGTGGAAAAGGAAATTCCAACAAGATAATCCATATATTATTGATGCTGAGTTGAACATTTACGGACTACGGGGCTATGATGTTGCCACGGCTTTGGCCTTGGCAGTTGAGAAAGCTGGAACTAAAAATTTTGGCTTCCGAAAGGAAAATGTTTCTAGCAGTTCATCAACGGATCTTGCAACTCTTGGCGTCTCTTTAAATGGTCCAAACCTTCTTCAAGCTTTATCAAACACTAGTTTCAAAGGCCTTACAGGAGATTACCATTTTGCTGATGGGCAGTTGCATCCAGCTTTCCAGATAGTTAATGTGAATGGAAATGGAGGAAGAGAGATTGGGCTTTGGACACCAACAAAAGGACTTGTGAAACAATTGGTTCCTAGTAATGGTACAAATTCAACTTCTCTGTCCGGTATTTCAACCGTGATTTTCCCAGGTGACACAACTGTTGCTCCAAAGGGATTTAGGATTCCCACAAAAGAAAACAAGTTGAGAATATGTTAGACAATTGACATTTTTTATCTCTAGTGTTTCATGTTGTTTAATTGTTATTTAATCAAGCATTGTCTGTTTTCTTTTCTTTCATTTCTGTTTTGATTTTGTAAAAGTAAATCCCTTGTTTTTCTGAAGTTGTTGCTGAGATTAGTGGCAGCATATTGTCCACTATAGTTAGTGACTAGTGACAGCACATTGTCCACTACAGTTAGTGGCTGATAACTAGGGAGGTTTGTTAAGTTTTCTCATGTATTTAAAGACATGCAGTTAATGAAATACTCACTGAGACATTTCATCAAACACCTTGTGTGTAATTCATGTTCTTCAATATCCAGCATTGTTGTTCTTGATTGTGCATCCCTTCACCTGCACAAAACACAGCAACACAATTCTTAACAGTGGTATCAGAGCATCTCAGATCTTACAGGACCAAAACACTTTTTTTTCAAAATCTCAAAAATGACATCCAACAACTTACTTTTAAACTCCCCCATTATATTCACTGGCGAAAACTACCATATTTGGTCAGTGAAGATGCAAGCTTTTCTTGAAGCTTATGATCTTTGGGAAATTGTTTCCGAAGACAAACCAGTAGCTCCCTTACCAACAAATCCCACTATGGCTCAAATCAAGTTCAACAGTGAGGAAAAGGCAAAGAAATCCAAGGCAAAAGCAATCATCCAGAATTCTGTGGCAGAAAGCATTTTCTACAGAATTATGGCATGCAATTCAGCTAAAGAGGCTTGGAACAAACTAAAAGAAGAATACCAAGGCAGTGACAGAACAAGGCAAATGCAAGTGCTGAATTTGAAGAGAGATTTTGAGGCACTTAACATGCAAGAAGATGAAACAATCTCCAAGTATTCTGATCGAATTTCACTAATTATCAACAACATCAGATTACTTGGAGAAGACTTTCCTGACAGTAGGATTGTGGAGAAGGTTCTTGTGACTCTTCCTGAGAGGTTTGAATCCAAAATCTCCTCTCTGGAAGAATCAAAGGACCTCAGTAAAATCTCATTAGGTGAACTAATGAGTGCTCTTCAAGCACAGGAGCAACGAAGAACAATCAGGCAAGACAGATTGACTGAAGGAGCCTTTTATGTGCAAAAACAACAAGCTGGAAAAGGAAAGAAGTTGCCTAATCTGAGATTCAAAGGCAGAAATGAAAGGGGCAGCACTAGTGAAGCTTCAAAACAAAAGAAGTTTCCTCCTTGCACTCACTGCAAAAGAAACACACATTCAGAAAAATATTGCTGGTGGAGGCCAGATGCAATTTGTGGAAATTGCAAGCAATCAGGGCACATCACAAAGGTCTGCAAGTTTAAAAACTCAGATCCAAAACCTCAACAAGCTCACCTAGCAGATGAAGTTGATACACAGGAGGAGCAATTCTTTGCTGTCACTTGTTTCTCAACAAATGATCCAGCTGATACTTGGCTTATTGACAGTGGATGCACACATCATTTGTGCAATGATGCTGGAATGTTCAAAACCCTTGATGAATCTTACAAATCCAGAGTAAAGGTTGGCAATGGAGAATTTCTGGAGGTCAAAGGCAGAGGGTCAGTAAATGTTCAAACAAGTTCAGGTATCAAAATCATTCCTGATGTGTTATTTATACCTGAAATCAGTCAAAATTTGTTGAGTGTTGGACAAATGATGGAGAAAAACTATTCTCTTCAGTTTAAGGATCATAAATGCATTATCTTTGATCCTTCTGGAGAACAAGTGTTCTGTGTAAAGATGAAAAACAGAAGCTTTGTTGTTGACTGGTATAAAGTATCCAATCATGCATATGTGAGTGCTGCTCAGGATGCTTCAAATCTTTGGCATAAAAGATTTGGACATTTCAATCAAAAAGGCTTGTCAATTCTGAAACAAAAGGAAATGGTTGAAGCATTGCCCACATTGAATGGTGAGATTCAATTGTGTGAAACATGTCAACTTGGCAAGCAATCAAGGCCACCATTTCCTAAAAGGCAAGCATGGAGAGCCAGCCAAAAACTTCAGCTCATCCACACTGACGTGTGTGGACCTATGAAGACAGCCTCATTATGTGGTAACAAGTATTTCATTCTCTTTATTGATGATTATACTAGGATGTGTTGGGTGTATTTCATCAAATTTAAGAGTGAAGTATTTACAATCTTTCAAACATTCAAAGCTTTAGTTGAGAATCAAAGTGACATGCTAATTAAATGCTTAAGATCTGACAATGGTACTGAATATACCTCAAATCAGTTTCTTGAGTATTGCAACAGCAGAGGCATTGTGCACCAGTACACCACACCATACACACCACAACAAAATGGTGTATGTGAGAGGAAGAACAGGACAGTAATGGAGATGGCTAGATGTCTCTTACTTGAAAGGAAAATGCCAAACAAATTATGGGCAGAGGCAGTCAATACCTCTGTTTACTTGCTGAACCGACTTCCAACCAAAGCACTGGAGGACAAGACACCATACGAAGGCTGGAATGGTGTTAAACCTGCTGTAGATCATCTTTGAATCTTTGGCAGCATATGCTATTATCATATAGCTGAGCCAAAGAGGAGCAAACTTGACAACAAAGCTCAGAAGGGAGTTCTTGTGGGTTATGGAATAACAACCAAAGGATACAGAATTCTTTGCTTACAAACAGAGAAGGTAATTCTCAGCAGAGATGTGAAGGTTGATGAAGCAATCACATGGGATTGGGAACATCAGAAAAATATTATTTCTGATCAACCATTCACCATTCAGCCTCAGCTGGTAGCTGATGAATCAGTGGATGATTTTCCAGTTAGAGGCACAAGATCATTGGAAGATATTCACCTAAGATGCAACATGGCAATTCTAGAACCAACCAGCTATACTGAAGCTCAAGAATTTCCAGCATGGAGGAGAGCAATGGAGGCAGAAATGGAAATGATCAACAAAAATGCAACATGGCAGCTGATTGAAAGGCCTAAGCATCGCAAGGTGATAGGTGTAAGATGGGTTTTCAAAACAAAACTCAATTCAGATGGGTCAATATGCAAACACAAGGCTAGATTGGTGGTAAAAGGCTATGCTCAACAATATGGTGTGGACTACCTAGAGACCTTTGCTCCAGTAGCAAGGTATGATACTATTAGACTTCTTATTACACTTGCAGCACATAACTCTTGGCAGATTCACCAACTTGATGTCAAGTCTGCCTTCTTGAATGGATTTCTTGCTGAAGAAATCTTTGTAGAGCAACCCGATGGGTATGCTGTTAAAGATAAAGAAGAGCATGTGTATCTACTTAAAAAGGCCTTGTATGGGTTGAAACAAGCTCCCCGAGCTTGGTATGACAGAATGGACACACATCTGCTTCAACTTGGGTTCAGCAGAAGCCAAAATGAAGCAACTTTGTATGTGAAATCCTGTGGTAACCATTTTCTAATTGTATCTATTTACGTAGATGATATGCTCATCACAGGAAGTGAACTTGGAATGATCCAAGAGTTCAAAGATGAAATGAAGAAGATGTTTGAGATTTCTGACCTTGGAATGATGAATTACTTCCTTGGAATGGAAGTGATGCAATCCAGCAATGGCATTTTTACATGCCAAAAGAAGTATGCTTCAGACATCCTAAAAAGATTCAAAATGGAGGATTGTAAACCAGTAGGGACTCCTATGACAACAAGTATCAAGCTTAGCAAGGATGATGAATCTGAAAAAGTGGATGAAAGTTTGTATAGAGGCTTAATTGGGAGCCTTCAATATCTCACAGCAAGTAGACCTGACATATTGTTTGCTGTGAGTATTCTTTCAAGGTTCATGCATTCTCCAAGGGAGACTCATTTTATTGCAGCAAAAAGGATACTTAGATACATCAAAGGTACTATTGATCTTGGTATTTTCTGTCCAAGATCATCAGAAGGGGCTGTGGAACTAAAAGGCTATACTGACAGTGACTGGGGAGGCTGTGTTGATGATTCAAGAAGCACTTCAGGGTATTTATTCTCACTCAATTCAGGTGTCTTCACATGGAGTTCAAAGAAGCAAGAGACAACAGCTCAATCCACTGCAGAAGCAGAGTACATTGTTGTTGCCGCTGCTGTCAACCAAGCAATTTGGTTGAGGAAAATGTTAAAGGATTTGGGACATGAACAGGTTGAAGCTACTAAAATTATGTGTGATAACAGTTCTGCAGTATCAATTTCAAAGAATCCAGTCTTTCATGGACGTACAAAGCATATCAAAATCAAGTTTCATTTTATTAGAGAAGTTCAACAATCTAATGAAGTGATGCTGATTCATTGTTCTTCCGAAGAACAACTTGCAGATATATTTACCAAACCATTACCTAAAGAGAGATTTCAGACATTAAGACAAATGATTGGAATTTGTCGTCAAAATGTCAAGGAGGAGTGTTAGACAATTGACATTTTTTATCTCTAGTGTTTCATGTTGTTTAATTGTTATTTAATCAAGCATTGTCTGTTTTCTTTTCTTTCATTTCTGTTTTGATTTTGTAAAAGTAAATCCCTTGTTTTTCTGAAGTTGTTGCTGAGATTAGTGGCAGCATATTGTCCACTATAGTTAGTGACTAGTGACAGCACATTGTCCACTACAGTTAGTGGCTGATAACTAGGGAGGTTTGTTAAGTTTTCTCATGTATTTAAAGACATGCAGTTAATGAAATACTCACTGAGACATTTCATCAAACACCTTGTATGTAATTCGTGTTCTTCAATATCCAGCATTGTTGTTCTTGATTGTGCATCCCTTCACCTGCACAAAACACAGCAACACAATTCTTAACAGAATAGGAGTGCCGGTGAAGTCCAGCTTCAGACAGTTTGTGGACGTCAGAAAATATCCTGGTTCTAACACCACAGAAATCACAGGATTCTGCATAGATGTTTTTGATACTGTTGTCAAAACATTGCCTTATGATTTGCCTTATGAATATGTCCCCTTTGCCAAGCCTGACGGCGAGCCTGCTGGAACTTACAATGATCTGGTCTATCAAGTGTACTTAAAGGTAGAACTTAATTTTATCTTCTGCTGCACTTATGCTATGCTTTTGAAATTGCATTGAATATCATACACATTGACGCAAGTCTATTTCTCGGAGATATTCTTTCTTATGCATTTTTGTTTACAACCAACAGAATTTTGATGCTGTGGTTGGAGATATTACCATTGTCTACAGCAGATCCTTGTACGTCGACTATACTTTGCCTTTCATAGAAAGCGGTGTCTCCGTTTTTGTTCCTATAGAAGGTCACTCTACCGAAAATGCTTGGTTCTTCCTGAAACCTTTGACATGGGACCTTTGGGTGAGCAGTCTTATATTCTTTGTTTTCATTGGATTTGTTGTCTGGGTTCTTGAGCACAGAATAAATGGAGATTTTCGAGGACCTGCTTCTCATCAAGCTGGCACTATCTTCTGGTTTTCCTTCTCAACAATGGTGTTCGCACAACGTAATTTCTCTTCTCCTGTTGAAACACTTACATATATATAAACACCGGATTGACTTTATTTTTTTCAATTCACAGGGGAGAGAGTGGTTAGCAACTTGTCTAGAGTAGTGGTAATCATATGGTGTTTTGTTGTGCTGATCCTCACACAGAGCTATACCGCCAGTTTATCTAGCCTACTTACAGTCCAGCAGATAAAAGTTACTGATGTAAATGAGCTCGTTAACAAGGGGGAGTACGTGGGCTACCAGAAGGGTTCTTTTGTTCTAGAAATCTTGTTAGGCTTGGGGTTCGACAAGTCCAAGATCTTGGCGTATAATTCTCCAGAAGAATGCCACGAACTCTTCTCCAAAGGAAGTGGAAATGGTGGTATTGCTGCTGCATTCGATGAAATTCCATATATTAGGCTCTTAATGCCAGAATATCGCTCCAAATATACAGTGATTGATCTTTCATTTAAAATGGGAGGTTTTGGCTTTGTAAGTTCACTTTCCTATCTTTTTTTTCCATTTCTCTCTATAGCTCATTAGTGTATAGTTTTATACTACCATTTTTTGTTTTGTGAATTTCAGGTCTTCCCTAAAGGTTCTCCTCTTGTACCTGACATATCAAGGGCGATTTTGAATATGGTCGAGGGAGATAAAATGAAGGGCATCCAGGATAAATGGTTTGGCGATCAAACTAGTTATCCAGATTCCGGCACCTCAGTTCCGTCTAATAGCCTTAGTATCAAGACTTTCTGGGGATTATTTTTAATTGCTGGAATAGCTGCACTTTCAGCTCTCATTATCTTCATAGTGATGTTTGTTCATCAGGAGGGGAGAGTAGTCTTGGGACCCTCTGACTCCACA
Organism: Populus tomentosa; assembly: GCA_018804465.1. Taxonomy (NCBI): domain Eukaryota; kingdom Viridiplantae; phylum Streptophyta; class Magnoliopsida; order Malpighiales; family Salicaceae; genus Populus; species Populus tomentosa. The sequence goes on along the minus strand of CM032003.1, from coordinate 823,849 downwards.
ACTTCAATATGGAGTAAAATTCGACATTTGTTTAGCATTTTCAATCAAAGGGACTTCACATCCCATATCGAAGTGAATGACAGGATTGGGATTCATTTTCCGAGTGTGGGCAGGGCAAGTCCGTCGGGCTTTTCAGCTCACACTGAATTTCATGGATATCCATCCTCTGCAGGTCGTGATTCGAGTCCAAATAGCCAAGCATCTCATGAAGTAGTGATAATAAGTGCTGATAAGCTCTCCAACCCAAATCAAGAGAGGCCTGTTAAGGGAAATCAGAAGTCTAATGTTAATCATCAGACGCGGACCCGTACTGATCAGAGGTCTAATGCTATTATTCATCGGAGGTCTAAATCCTGTTAGTACTCCTACTCCTTGAGACCACAAAAAGGGTCCAGCACAGCTACACTCTCGGTTCTTCTCATTCTTATATGACTTTCTGTCCTATAATATTGATGAAAACTCAAGAAAAGAAGAGAAACATTGATAGGCAAAACTCAGAAAGAGAAGAGAAAGATTGATAGGTTTAGAAATTCCTGAAAGGTTTTTGATGATTTCTTATTGCTTGAATAAATATTCATTATATCCTAGTCTAATAATGACTCTACTTGTTGGGAAATAGGCATTAATAATCATAATAGTTATTTAAGCTGCAACAAATTAGAAATCAGAACTTAAGTCAGAACTACTCAACTCAGAGAACTAAGAATAACTGACTGAGTGGCTGACTTTAGGGGTGTTTCTTCAGCATAAGATGCCTCTTATTCCTGTATTTCTCTTCCCCTATTTCTTTTAGAATTGTTCCTCTTTCTTTCAGTCCAATTCCCGCTGGAAAACTCCTCCTGGTTGCTGACTTATAGGAGCTGGAGAGCCCAATCCTGCCGGGACTCCACCAACTTTACCAGCACTTTCTGCCCTGTTTCCAGCAGCCCCTTCTGCCCTGTTTCTGGTGCTTTTTCCTTGGCCTTCCAGAGGCTTTTTTTAGAAGCTACCTTGATCCTCGTCAAAAACACTATACTCTTGCTACTAATATATGTTGTTCTATTTTAACCTTCTATTTTGATCACATTTAAAAAAATTACAAAAATTCTATAAAAAAAAAATGCAATTCAGCTAATTTTCAACCATTTTTCTTATTATTTTCATGTTGAGGGATTAAAAAAATATTAAAAAATAAAGGAAATGGAAAAAAAATAGTAAGTGAAATGAAAATCAAATAAGAAAAAAGGGATCAAAATAAACACAAAGTCCCCCCATCCAAGCAACAAATAAATAAGAGGAATCATGAGGCGTGTAACTCAATTGATTATATTTTAGATTTGTTTTTTAAAGGTTATCCGTTTGAATATTATAAATTTTAAGGTCATTAAAAATTTATATTGTTATTAATTTTAATGTCTTGAAAAATTAGTCAAGATCCGTATAAATTAATTGACTGGATACCCATAAATAACCACAAAATTAAACAAGGAGATAATATTTAAAAATAAATTGAGAGAGAGGGGTTTATAAAAGGTGAGTGGAGAAAAGGTGATAAGAAGACTAAAAAAAAAAAAAGGGACAGCGTTGGATGAACAGTATGAAAGGGTAGTAAAATTTTGAGGAAAAAAAGGAAAAAGGTGTGCAGAGAAATTCAAAAGTCCACAGTCGTAATAACAACCACCTCAAGAAAAAACAGCAGGGAGAAAGAGAGGAAGATGGGAGAGAAAACGAAGACCAAATCTTCAAGTGACAGATATCCCTCCACAAGTGGTAGTGAGACTCACCGCCGACATGGGAAGAAACAAAGGAGGAGCAGGACATTCACCCTTTGTCGGCACTTGTAACCACGTGCCATAGTCCCATCAATGTCTGCAGGACGTGAACCCTACACTCCTACACTGCCATCCTTGATTCAATGTGCTTCTGGTCAACTGCAGCCACTTCAAAGGTCTATTTAAACCCTATTTAATATTATGATAGAATATCTGTTGTTTTTTAATAATTTTTAATGCATAGTTAATTTGTTATGAATGATTGTTATAAATATTAAAACAATGTATATAATATTAAATAGAATTTAATTTAATATAATACGAGTAGAATTTTAAGAACTTGAAACAACATATATATTTATTTATATTATATACATATTAAATATTATCTCAATTATCTGGGAAATAAAAGCAAAAGACAAATAAGAATCAAAGACTAATGAAGATTGTTAGGGGAAATATCAGTAGAATCTATAACAAATACAAAAAACACTCAAAGAAAAGTATCATAAAAGATTAAAAACTCTAAATTTAAAGACTAAAATATAAATATAAAACCTAATTATTTCATCCTATTTATCTTGAACATAACACAAACTAATCAAATATAATAGACTTGATAAAACTTTACTGTTGTGTCAACCGGTCAACTAAAATGACTAACCAACAATCAGCATCTTAAATAACACAATCAACTAATTTAGAACAACCAGTTAACCACCAACAATTAATCAATCAGTCAATTGATTTAGCTAACCAATCAATCAGGATTTTTAGAATCTTTATATGTCAGTCTCCAAAAATGTAACTTGTTCTTCTAAAACCTATAATTAGGCTGATATTTGTACGCTATGAAGATAAAAGGGCTCGACGAGTTTGTTTTCAAATAGATTTTCATAAAGCTTTTGATTCCATTTCTTATGAATATTTGGATCGCATAATAGAAATGGATCTATGAATGCAAATTGACTTCTCGTTTGTCAGTGTTGATTAATGGCTTTCCATCTTCTAGTTTGACTCCTCGTGGAAAGTTTACGATCTTACCTTGAGACTAGACGGTATATTGCAATGAATATACTTCCACAAATATTTCCACATGTTGTATAGTGACTGTTTTTTTTTTTTTTTTTAATATAAATGTCCAGATCAGCTTGCACGTATCTCGATTAATTTTATGGGTCCTGAAATTAATGACTATGTAAGCTTTATTGACATTGAGATTTGTAAGACTTGAACTGATGACCTTTAAAAAGCAAATCTAGAACTTAACTAGTGGGTTACACCCCTAAAAATAGATTATATAATAACTGTTATTGTTTGGATACGTGGTTGTTTTCATCTTTCAAGAGATTTGAAGGCTGTTAGTACAGATGACTGCCTTTCCACATATCCTAAACCATGGCAAGTTTTCCTGTAATTTACAAGCCATGGTAATTAAATCAAGGATTTTATCGGTGTGAATTCATGGATAACCTATTCTATATAGTATGTGTCTGCAAATAAAAATACTTCTCGCGCGGATCTGATTACAGTGAGACAAACCCCCCAACTATATTTGCCTGTTGCTATCCTTGCAGCATGATGAGTAGTGGTACAAAGAAGCTCGAAAGCTAAATGTGGAAATCTAAGAATTTTGAGTAATTAATTTTTAAGAGCTTAAGAGACAAACGCAAGAACACTTGAATTCCATGGTTTCAACGCTTTCATGTTCATAAGGGCTTTGAGAAAGACCACTGTTTGAATGTTCTATTCAATGCTTGGCACAAGCTGTGGCAGGCTGTGTATTTTTAAGAAAATTACTTTTTTTAATTTAAAATTTTTATATATATATTTTTAAATTGTTTTAATGTGCTAATGTTAAAAGTATTTTTTTTATTTTTTAAAAATATTATTTTAATATATTTCTAAAAAAAATTTAAAAGATAACCTTCGATCACTAAAAATAAAAAAAATAAAAAAGTGTTGTATATATATAAACCTTGAAAGGATTTGAACTCATGACTATTAAAAAGCAAACTCAAAACCTGACTTGAGCTACTTTTTAGGGTTTCTATTATTTAGAACTCTTGCTTGCTAGCTAGTTGATCTACTTTTTTACCTTTTTTGGGCTTCAATTTTATTTTATATTTTATGATTGTTTATTTGTTGATATATACTATACTTTCTAATTGAGTCACCGACAAACTATAACCAAACTATCGTATCATAATTTCTAGTGCTATTAAACCTAGTCAGATGGATAAACTACATGATTGTGGATTCAAAACATGACCCCAGTCGAGTTTTATGTTGAGACCCCGTTTATTTGCTGGAAAGTAATTTTTTTTTGGAAAGTGAATTACAGGGAAAGTGAATTTTGAGAAATTATTTTTCGATATTTGGTAGTGTAATGGAAAATAAGTTAGAAAATATTTTTCAGTGTTTGGTTATGTCATGAAAAATGAGCTGGAAAATAACTTATTAATATTTTATTTTTCTCAAATTTATTAAAATAACGAAGAACAAATCTTATAAATTAAAAAGTTGAATGAGAATAAAATTGAAAAAAATATAACTTCATAAATTATCTCAAATAAAATAAATAATAATCAAAATAATAGAGATCAAATCTAAAAAATAAAAAATTGGAAGATGAAGAAATTAAAATAATAATAATAAACATTTTATAAATTATTTCAAATAAAATAAGTAACAATCAAAAGAATGAGGACCAAATTTGATAGATAAAAAAGTTTAATTAAAAAATGATAAGGAAAAATCAAATAGCAATTATAAAAATGAGGACCAAAGTTAATATAAAAATTAAATTCTAACGGATGAAATTCAAAAACAAATATTCAAAACAAAATATATATATATATATATATATATAGCAATCAAAAGTTTGAGGACCAAATTTAATATAATCAGCAAATAATATGATATTTCTAAATTTTTCACAACTTCCGGTAAGTGTTTTCCGCTCAAAATAAAAGGAAAACACTTTCTTGGAAACAAAGGCAAATTTTTCTTTGACTGGAAAGTGTTTTCCGTTGATCAACTTTTCTAATGACAAACAAACACAGGAAAGTTTGGAAAGTGATTTTCCAGAAACCACTTTCCAGAAAACAAACACAACCTGAATGAAGTTGAAAGTTGATTTAATAAATTAACCTATAATTTAATCAAAACTAAGATAAAACTCGATTTAACTTTTTAAATAAAAACTCTAAAAGAAATATCATTTAACTACCCAACATGTGATCTGAACCCTGATCTAACACCGGTAATTTCTAGCCTTCAAGTAGTTGCCACCGTTTGGTTAAGGCTTATTCCCAAGAGTTTGTAACATTAATTTCTATGGTGGATGCAGGTGATAAGAGATAGAGACGTCTAGAACTCATATTTTGTGTTTTGTTATTAATTGGGAAAGGGACGGATATTAAAAGGTAGCAAACAAGAAGTAACTATAGGCAATTACAAATAATGGCTTGTCTTAATTGAACAACATGCTGTTAATTTATTAATTTCCTTTGGAACAGTCAACGAGTGGGATTATAAGTTATATCAATGAACAATAAAACTGAATTGATAGGCTTATCATAAATATTTAATTATTTTAATAAACTAGTTAAATTAACTTAGTAACAAGGACCAAGACCAAGACCAAGACCATAGAGTATATATGATTCATTATTACTTTCAAGCCCCCCCCCCCCTCCCGGGGATACAAACAAGCAATTTCAAACTGATATTTTTATATGTATTTTTTTTTTTTCAACTACATTATTGACTCCTTTATTTTCCCAGGAACTACAAAAAAAAAATTAATAATAATAATAATGGTCTTCTGGTGATAGGCATTCATTATGAAAGCAAAATCTAACCCTTAATTAAAAATGAAAGAATCAATTAAAAAACAGGTGATGCTTTTCATGATATTTCACAGTCATTTGGCTGTTTTTACTTGGAATTCACCAATGATCCACTAGGTTAGAAACACCCTAGAATAATAATATATCTACTATTATTCTCAAATTCAAGATTTTTAAAATTTAAATTTAAAATAAAATATTAATATTCAAGTCGTGATCATTTAATCAACAAAACTTTAATATTATATTGAATAATCATCTCAACTAAAAATCTAAACAATTAATAATATTCTAAAATATAATTTATATTAATCTTTTATATGGATTACCTCGTGTCTTGAGATATTATAGAATGTGTGGTTATTACAAAAAAAAAAAAAAAAAAAAAAAAAAAAAAAACAAAAACCTTAAACAAATCATTGTTTTACTATGAATTATGCACAATGCAATCCATAATAAAATTATTATTTTGCCCTTGGTTGGCAAACCTGGGTTTAGAGGTATATGAGTCTTTTCTACGATCGAGGCTTATTGGTGATTACATTAAAAAAAAATGTTAATCATTAATTTTATATTTGTTTTCTATAGTATAATTATCAAATGACCCATAAAAAAAATTTTGATTTAGGGACTTTTCTAGTTTTTTATATTTTTTGGTGCATGTCAATTGATTGAATGTCTATAAAAATTAAACTCTCTTTACTATGAATGCAAGGTGATTCCACCTTATAACAAGTGATACAACGAGTCAAATGAGAAATGTCAAAGAAAATGCAAATCTTCTTGCATCGTATTCCTCCAATTTTGGACAACTTGATTAAATATCTCCTGGCAAGAAGAGTCAATGAACCTCTCCTCTCTTCAAACTTACACATTCGGGTCGTCCCCGCTTGCAGTTTCAAACTCTCTTGTGCTAAACCCGTGAGTGGCACCACCTTATAAACAGGACATTTTTCCTATCATAGCTTAAACCAGGAAATCTAGCTAGAATCAGCAAGATGAGGAAAACCCCCTTAAAGCCTGTTATCTCCTTCTTACTGTTTCTTTGTTTGAAGATTTTGTTCATGGAAATGGGGGTGGCACAAAACACAACTGGTTCTATCCCTGTGAACGTAGGTGTGACTCTTGACTTGGATTCTTTGGAGGCCAATATTTCTTTGAGCTGCATCAACATGGCCCTTTCAGACTTCTACGCCACTCGTGGTGACTACAGAACCAGACTGGTCCTCGCCATCAGAGACTCCAAGAAAGATGTTGTTGGTGCAGCTGCTGCAGGTTCGCTCTCTGCCTCCCCTCTTCATTTCTTGATGTTATCTCCTCTTTTCTCCAATTATGAATCGTTTTTTTATCAAAATGTTTTAAGAAAGCCAGCATTTTAACGGTAGGTACTTACACATTCTGTGTTCATTATCCGAGGTTCTCAATCTTGAACTTCTTTTAGTTTGATCATAGAAATCCCTGTGTATAATTGTGGCTGTACAGGGATGTGATGATAAGGAAAATACTTCTTTATTTTACTAGGGTCTATCAATGATAAGGTGGGTCAGAACATATAAAAGTCATCATAAATTGTGGCTATCTTGCTTCAAAGGTCATCCTTTGTGAGCTGTATTTCTTGTTCGTATATGATATTGTAGGCTAGACATTTTGCACTCCACACAATAGAATTGTCTCCTTTGTACTTCCAACGTGGCTATCTGCATATGGAGATCATCTGACTTTAGAACTGTATCAAAATACAAGGAAAAAACCTTCTAGAGAAGCCTCTGTTCTAATGTTAATTCAGAACAGATTTTTGACAAAGGCAATATTCTTTTCATAGAGGGAATATATTGCGATCTGCACATTTGTAGGCCAATTTCAACTGCCAGTACTCGGTAGATGGATATGTCATAAGAAGCTTATTCACTTTTGGATTAACTCATTGTCTAATCTTTTGGATTAGCTTATTGCCTTATCGGCCATCTTCTGATGAAATCTACAGCCTTAGATATACCTATCATTCATGCATAAACTATATAGAAACAGTGGTTCTTGCATATGTATGATCATCAATGAATAGACCAGTCTTTACTCAAGTTGGAACAGGACTTTTAATTGACATTAAAATCTTTTGCCTCCTCGAGTTACGAAAGATAAAAGGTTAATTAGGTTCATATTCTGCCCAAAAATCTGGTTTGATAGTGAGAGATACACATGGCTAGAGCAGCAAGAATGGCAAGGCCAGAGAAGTAGAGGTTAGATTTTTTTGCTGTGGGGGCAGAGGAGAGGAGCTCACAAATCATAAAACATGTATTCAGAATGGTAATCCTATAAGAAAGTGGAATTTGATTTCTTTAGAATGTCATCCTATAAGAAAGGGTGGTCCTTTGCTTGCTCTCTCTGCTGCACAAATTTGGTTCACGTAATGTCTTTGATTTTTCTTCTCTCCTTTGCGAAACTCAGCCCTCGACTTGATAAAAAACGTGGAAGTGCAAGCAATCTTAGGGCCATCAACATCAACGCAAGCCAATTTTGTTATTGACCTTGGAGAAAAAGCTCGGGTGCCCATACTGTCATTTTCGGCAACAAGTCCTTCTCTTACTTCCATTAGGAGTTCCTATTTTTTTCGAGCAACACATAGCGACTCAGCTCAAGTGAACGCCATAAGTGCATTATTTCAAGCCTTTGGATGGATAGAAGCAGTACCCATCTACATTGAAAATGAATATGGAGAGGGAATTATACCTTATTTAGTTGATTCTCTGCAAGCACATGATGTTCGTGTCCCCTACCGGAGCGTCATTTCTCCATCACCCACTGATGATCAAATTATCAAGGAGCTCTATAAGTTGATGACAATGCAAACTAGAGTTTTCATTGTGCACATGTATGGATATCTAGGCACTCGGCTTTTTTCCAAAGCTAAAGAGATTGGAATGATGAGTGAAGGCTATGTTTGGATCATGACTGATGGTCTGACTACTGATTTCTTGAGTTCACCAAGTCCTTCCGTCACTGATACAATACAAGGGGTGCTGGGTATTAAACCTTACGTTCCAAGAACAAAAGAGCTTGAAAATTTTCGAGTTCGGTGGAAAAGGAAATTCTTGCAAGATAATCCAAATAACTTTGACGCTGAGTTGAGCATTTATGGACTATGGGCCTATGATGCTACGAAAGCATTGGCCAGGGCAGTAGAGAAAGCTGGAGCTACAAATTTTGGCTCCCAGAAGGCAAATGTTTCTAGCAGTTCATCAACGGATCTCGCAACTCTTGGCGTCTCCTTAAATGGTCCGAACCTTCTTCGAGCTTTATCAAACACTAGTTTCAAAGGCCTTACAGGAGATTACCATTTTGTTGATGGGCAGTTGCAATCTCCAGCTTTCCAGATAGTTAATGTGAATGGAAATCGAGGAAGAGAGATTGGGCTTTGGACACCAACACAAGGACTCGTGAAACAATTGGAACCTACAAATTCAGCTTCTATGTCCGGCATTTCAGCTGCAATTTTTCCTGGGGATACAACTGTCGCTCCCAAGGGTTGGGAGATTCCCACAAATGAGAAGAAGTTGAAAATAGGAGTACCAGTGAAGGATGGCTTCGGTGAGTTTGTGGCTGTGACAAAGGATCCTAGTTCCAACACCACAAAAATCACCGGATACTGCATAGATGTTTTTGATGCTGTAGTGAAAGCATTGCCTTATGCTTTGCCTTATGAGTACATTCCCCATCCCATGCCTGCTGGAATTACTTACGATGATCTGACCTATCAAGTGTATTTAAAGGTAAAATATAATTATATATTTTTTCTGTACTTATTCTATGTTTGTGATATTGCATTGATATCATCCACGTTGATGCAAGTAAATTTCTTTCTTTTGCATTTTTGTTTACTGCGAACAGAATTATGATGCTGTGGTTGGAGACGTGTCCATTGTCTTCAACAGGTCCTTGTACATCGATTACACCTTGCCTTTCACAGAAAGTGGTGTCTCCATGATTGTTCCTATAGCAGACAACAATAGTAAAAATGCATGGGTCTTCATGAAACCTTTGACATGGGACCTTTGGGTGAGCAGTTTTTTTTTCTTTCTTTTCATTGGATTTGTTGTCTGGGTTCTTGAGCACAGAATAAATGAAGATTTTCGAGGGTCTGCTTCAGATCAAGCAGGAACTAGCTTCTGGTTTTCCTTCTCAACAATGGTTTTTGCACAGCGTAATCTCCCTTCCCCTTATGAATTTCCCTTCTTCTGTAGTACTAGCACTCACCAATACATATATAAACACCAAATTGACTTTATGTTTATATTTGCAGGGGAGAAATTGGTTAGCAACTTGGCTCGGGCAGTGGTAATTATATGGTTTTTTGTTGTGTTGGTCCTCACACAGAGCTACACCGCCAGTTTAACGAGCTTACTTACAGTCCAGCAGCTGCAGCCTACAGTTACTGATGTACATGATCTCATTATGAAGGGGGGGTATGTGGGCTACCTGAAGGGTTCTTTTGTTCGAGGAATCCTGTTAGGCTTGGGTTTCGACAACTCCAAGCTCGTCATGTATAATTCTCTAGAAGAATGCCACGAACTCTTTTCCAGAGGAAGTGGAAATGGTGGTATTGCTGCTGCTTTCGACGAAGTGCCATATATGAAACTCTTTCTGTCAAAATATTGCTCGAAATATACCATGATTGATCCTACATTCAAAACCGGCGGTTTTGGCTTTGTAAGTTCACTTTTCCATCTTTCTATTTCCATTTCCTATATGGCTAGTAAGTGCATTGTTTCTCATCTATGCTTTGTTTTCGTGACTTCAGGTCTTCCCTAAAGGTTCTCCTCTAGTGCCTGATATATCAAGGGCAATTTTAAATGTGACAGAGGGGGATAAAATGAAGCAAATAGAGGATGCATGGTTTGGCAAAAAAGGCAGCTGTCCAGATTCCAGCACCTCAGTTTCATCTAATATCCTTAGTCTCAAGAGTTTCTGGGGATTATTTTTAATTGCCGGACTAGCTGCATTTTTAGCTCTCGTCATCTTCATTGCCATGTTTGTCTACCGAGAAAGGAGAGACTTGAGGCCCTCTGATCCCACAGCTTCAACATGGGATAGAACTAAAAATTTCTTCAGAATCTTCATTCAAAGGGACTCGACGTCCCAAACATCCAGACAAATGGAACTGACTGGTAGAAATGGAATCAATCTGCCTTCTATGGGCGTGCCAAGTCCGGCAGCCTTCTCAGTTCACAGACAATTTCCTGAAGATCCTTCTTCTACAGATTATGATTCTAGTCCAAATAGGCAAGCACCTCAAGAGGTAGTAATAAATATTGATCAGCTTACCAACCAAAATCAAGAGAGACCAACAGCTTTGGAAATTGACCCAAGAGAGACCAACAGCTTTGGAAATTGACCCTGAAAATAATTGACTTGTACATTATCATTTGACAATTAGAACCCCAGTAGCCATAAGTAAGGACATTGAATTACTGTATTGCTGGGTGGCCTGTTTGTTTTTGCGTTTTAAAAACCTTTTTGAAAAAATTTAAAATTTTTTTATTTTTTTATTAACTTTAAATTAATATGTTTTTAGTGTTTTCAAATTATTTTGATGTACTGATGTCAAAAATAATTTTTAAAAAATAAAAAAAATCGTTGACATGTATTTTGGTATGAAAAATTATTTGAAAAGCAACCGCAACCATACTGAATTTAAAATTTTAGTAAATTATCACAAGTATATCTCTTGCCCTTTGTCTCTTCCAGTGAAAATTCTGTTTTGTGTTAGTGTTGCTGAAGGGAATCCTGCATTAACTTCTGTGCCTTCATGTCTGCTGTAGGCTTCTCTGCCTTTTCTTTCAAGTCCTAACTTGACTAGAAACCAGAGATTTCCTAATCTTTGAAGGAACAATGTTAAAATAATCTTGAAGAAGGGAAAGAATATTGACATGGATCTATACAACTTCTATTGAGATACTAATGGCTGCAAAGAGCATATTACATTGGTCACAAAACTTTCCTAGCATTTTTTGTACACGAATTTACATCGGACATCATGGTAAATATTGTTCTAGGCACTCTTTTAGTTTTTGAAAAGTCACAGGCTTTGAAACAAATGAGTCCATACCATTTGCATAACATTCCTCTGCACTCTCTGATAATGCATTCGCTGTCATCTGCATTCACCAACTGAACTGTTAGTATATGCAGACGGATTTATGGCTTAGAGGGTGATGAAATAAGGACATGTTTCAGTGCTTCAGTGTAGCTCGGCTACTATAGAAAGCAAGACACAATGCTTTGTGTTGTTTGATAATAACAAGCATCTAACTAAAAACACTCAGGGTGGTAAGATTTCTAGTGAGTCAGGAGATAGAATGGGGTCTCAGAGTTGGCTATTAAAAGTGAAGTGCTCACCGCAATTATAGGCATCCTCTTGTCATAATGGATAGAACTCTGACCATCTTGTAATGAAGCTGAAGGCTCTATTCCAGCCTTAGCAGCAGCATCCCAATTGCCAGTTTCTTCAAAAGAACGAATCATTTGTGTAGCTTGGAGGCCATTCATTACCGGCATGCAGACGTCCTGCAAATTTAATGTGATACATGGTTACTGAAACTTAAGAATCCAAGTGTTCAGCTTAATCAAAATCCCATCAGAAGAACCATGAATAAAGAAAAGGGGGTGGTAGAAATGATTTGAATCTAGAAATTACCATCAAAACTAGATCATAACAACAGGACTGAACTGCACGCACAGCTTCCACTCCATTATTCACAACATCAATGGTATGGCCTAACTGCTTCATCATTGATTTCGCCACCATTACATTGATCTTGTTATCTTCTACAAGAAGAATCTTTGGCTTTGGTTTTGATTCTGGTTTTTGTGGGATGCTGGTAGAAGTGCACTGAGAATCAATGACAGATTTTTCTTCTTCCTGACACGATCCTGGTGGTTCGGCTGTATTTGCCCTTAAGCCCACTTCTCTGCTTGATTCTGTGTGATTATTGCAATTTGTAGTGCCATTCGGGATTTTACAGTTTGTGTCGTCTTGACTTTGTTGACTTCTACAAACTACATTCTCGTAGTCACGTTCAGGGCTGTGACTAAATGAGCTTTCAGGTTCAGATAAGGTCTCAGCGACTTCAACCACAGAACAGGCATCCTCAGCACAAGTCGTCTCTTTCAGTCTAACGTTACCAGAAGGAAATGAGCAAGAATCATCTGAGATTCCATTAAGTTTAGGGGATTTAGCAAAACCGATACTATGTGGCAATAATTTTTGGGTCCTGGTGGATCCATTAGAAGAGAATAGAGAGCCCAAAGTACGTGGTTGGAACTGAAAGAAGCCGGCAGTTTCATCCTCTAGTGGAGCATCATGATCAACCATCTCTGATAGATCATCAGGATCATCAGAAGAATCACAGGTTGATGATACCTTGTACGGTAGCACAAAGGTAAACGTAGATCCACATTTCACTTTGCTAGAGACAGTGAGACGACCTCCCATCAGCTCAACCTATTCCAAACGAATAGAATTGTAAGAAGGCAGTGTGAAAATCCGTAAGCACATAATTTTCTGTTTTAGTTTTTTAAGTTATGAACGCATGTTTATACCAAAATGTTCCTGAGCACTTTGTTACAGTCGAATTGCAAATCAAAAATAGCTTTGGTGGAAAGAAAATTTACCAGCTGTTTGCATATAGCAAGGCCAAGCCCTGTCCCACCATATTTTCGAGCATGATCTGCGCTAACTTGCATGTATTTTCTGAATAGAGTAGGCAGAGCATTTTCTGTTGCATGAATGAGAAATGTACTTAATAGTGCTTTCACAATAGACACTAACTTGAGATGTAATAGACAGCCGCAGTATTAATAGCCAAAGAAAAGAAGCTGAAGGTATTCTCAATTCTTCTTCAACTTGGTGTATAGTTTTCGAATAGAGTCAAGGTATCGATACTGTACCTGGGATTCCAATTCCCGTATCATAAACATCACAGCAAAGCCACACTGTTGTTCCAGGTACTTGAGGTTCCTCCCCTTCATCCCCATCCGTTGTGTTTCCATTCTTAACTGGGGTTTGAGGTGCATCACTAGGCAAATGATTTGGATATGGACCTTCACTGTATTTTTTACTGTGGAAACCTTTTCTGTCACTGCAATTTTGAGATGACAGCTTAGGCTTGTCTTCTTTTATCTCTGTCGTGGTTGACTGGTCTCCAGATGACTTCTGATGGTTTCCTTCGGCTTTTCCATAACATGGATCCGATACGACATAAAGGTTTATCCCTACTTTCCCTTCATGAGTAAACTTGATTGCATTGGTGATCAGGTTGGTGAGGATTTGCCGGATCCTGAGAACATCTCCAATGACCTGAAATCGAAGCAGGTTGTCTTTAATAAGAAACTTGAAAAGCTAAATAAATACTGCACAAGTATCACTGAGTTTAAAATGATGAGTTTGGCACATTGTTGCAACCCCTTACTAACACAAACAGATTTTGCCTTCAGAGAGAGCTAAACGGTACAGAAGGATTTATGTTGCAGATTCAATTAGTAGAAACGCAGTACTCAAGGAAAATGCTGCCTCAAAAAAGACAGCTAAACATTGTGTTGAGAAACTTTGACCTCAATGGGAACATCATCTGCTACACGTCCTTCCAAGGTCAAAATCTTTTGCAATGACGCTGCAGAAGTCTGCAATACATGTTTTACTACCTCTCTTGGTCGGAACTTTGTTGCTTCCAACTTCATAACACCTGACTCAACCTTGGAAAGGTCGAGTATATCATTTATAAGTTGAAGAACCAAGTCTCCTGAAGATATCATCACATTCAATAATTGTCTTTGCTCGCGATCAAGGTTTGTAGTGGAAAGAATCTCAGCCATGCTGACAACTCCAGAAAGTGGAGATCTTATTTCATGAGACATGGTCGCTAGCATTTGTTTCGCACGCATTGTTTCCTCTGAAAAGGTGCAGAGAGACAAGGTCAGATTGAGATTCTCTTCCACAGAAGTCACCACTGCACAATTTTCCGACGAAAAACTAACCTGTTATATGGATTGTTTTGTTAAGTTCTGTTTCCTTGGCTTTCTGGACTGCTATCTGCTCTCGAAGCTGTGCCATTTTCTCTCTTTTCCTCACCTGTTGTGCAATCAGGAACATAAATGTCCACACTTCTCCAAGATAATGAAGATTCTAAATAACCATGAAAAAGATTTATTTACCTGATCAGTTACATCCATTCCCATATAGTTTATACCGATCGTCTCCCCGGACTTGCTAAACACTGGCTCTACATAAATCAAAAATGTCTTTGAACCAAATAATTCTGTCTCAAATGTGATTTCCCTCTTTGCAGGCAATCCTTTATCCAAAACTTCTTTCTTAAAATCTTGAGATTCCTTCACTCCTGCGCCTGAAAAAATTTCGACATCTGTTTTTCCTAAAATTTCCTGAAAAATGTGAAATGCACAATATAGATAGGTAACTCAGAGCGACTCCAGCTAGCTAACAAAATTCTTTGAAGAAGAATAACGAAAACCCTGCCTCGATTACAATTTCTTACCTCCTCTTGCAAACGCGGAAACTGATTATA
Organism: Populus tomentosa; assembly: GCA_018804465.1. Taxonomy (NCBI): domain Eukaryota; kingdom Viridiplantae; phylum Streptophyta; class Magnoliopsida; order Malpighiales; family Salicaceae; genus Populus; species Populus tomentosa. The sequence goes on along the minus strand of CM032003.1, from coordinate 808,666 downwards.
GATAAAGCGATATCTTAAATCCTTATCCTGAAAGAAGAAATTGCCAGCAAATCAGACCTTTTATCTAGAAATTGGCCATATGGCATAAAGAATAGGTAGGTTTTCATCATTTTTACTCCTAATACCTGATGGCCCATGACAACAGGAGCATTTTGAAGCACAAAATGTAAGAAATTATCAGCCCTTTTCAGAATCTGTGTCAACTCCTCAACTGGTGAGGATTCCTTTTCCAAGTTCTGTACGCTTTCCTGTAACTTCTCCATCAGTAACTGCTCTCTGTGGACGCTGGCCTCCAACAATTTCTCTAAATCCTTTGCTCGTTGTTTCCAGTATGCAACAGTGTCGAATTCTGCATCTATGTTTACCGTCTTGCTTTTAACAATGATTTCACGTTTTCTCCGAGGAATATCTTGATATAAATCAATTATTTCATCCAGTATAGAAATCGGTCGTTTATCGCCACTGTATCTTGCTTCCTCAAACCGAAAATCCTCCAATATCTCCAATTTCTTGAGCTCCACTTCCTCCCTTTGTTTGCTTAAGATGTCAAGCTCTTCTCTGAGAAGGCGGACTGCATTTGCATGCTTGTACTCCCAATGTTGAACAAGATGTGTCAACTGAGAAGAGCCTCTATCAGTGTAATTGGTCAGCTCGACGAGATGGTGGAAATCAACTATAGTTGGCTCCTCAACTATTGTAACCTCCTCTAACATATCTTGATCCCCTGCCGGCTTCTCTACATATGGTTTTGAACTATCAATATCTTCAGGCCACATTGAAGGGAGGGCTTCAATGTCCATATCCTCCATTTGTTCGTTCTCCATTTCGATGACCATTAAATTACTTGCATCAAATCCTTGCTTCTGTCCAGAAAAGGCTACTGAATCAAAAACTTCAACCTTTTTAAATCCTTTGCTCGCATTAGAAAAGCTTCCAAAACCATGAAATGGAAGCACTTTATTTTGACTAGAAAATTATGAATTCCTATTGGAACCTACAGAACAAAATGAATTACCAAAGGAAATCACATCCAACACTTCAGAAATAGGAAATCAAATAAGCATCTGCAAACAATCATGCAGCAAGACCATGAATTTAAAGGAGGAGCAGCAGAAGCAGCAACTGCAAAATTGGATGGCTATACAAATTACAGCGAAGTTGATTGGCTATAGTAATTTAACCAAATATCAAAAAACAATCAAACTTGTTATAGAGAAAGGAGGATTCATTGATTTAAAACAGCCAACCAAACAAAAGAATTCGCTCTCCATTAATTCTGTCAACCAAACAAAGGAATCCTTGCATTACGTCATTAATCTATCCAAACTTGATCAACTTTAGAAGACAGCAAGTGCAAACACATGTCATTGTCAAAAACATTCCACGTACAAAGCAAAAGATCCATCAAAGAAAACAACTCAAGAAACAAAGGAGCCAACTAACCTTGGCGAATCAATGGTGATGGAATCAAAGTTCATGCAACCAAGAAGCAAAGAAGATCAAGAAATTAGAACACATAGGCAGACAAGAAAATGAAAGTTTAAGGGGCAAAAACTTTTTCACTGTAGATCTGATGAAGAGTCTGGATACTGGTCTTAACTACTGAGTCGTTAGTTGTCAATGAATAATTCGCCACTAACAGAGAGAGAAAGAGAGAGAGAGGAGAGCATGTGAGGGGAAAAAAAAGATAACCAAAAAAAATGTGGAGAGAAGAGAAGGTATAATACTAATACTATAGTTTAGCTAGTACAAGCATCAAGAAGCCATGTGCATTTGGAGGTCAAAAATATTAGAGAATTCTTTAAATTTGGACCTTTTTATTCAATCTTTAATTTGTGTAATAATCTATAAAATAAAGTTTCTGTTCTCTTTCTTCGTTTTTAAGGTCACATTCATGGCTAGAACTTAAAAAAAAAAAAATAGGAAATCACCAGCTTGCTCTCTCTGTTTTCTTGCTTCTGTTTCTCTGAGAGAGATATTTTATTTTTCATTATTTTTTTTGGAAAGCTTTTGATCAAGTAATTTTTAAAATGGGAAGGAAGTTCTCCTTGTTCCCCGCCTTTTACTATTCCTAGGATACGTGTTGGGGTGGCGCGTGGGTACTGCGCCTGGAAATGGGAGCTTCTATGCTGAGGATACACTGCATTTATAGGGAAGCAGCTGGCAAGTTGATGTTAAATGCATCTACCATTATTAGAAGGTTAATAATTAATTTAGTCCACTAATTAAAACTCAAACGAGAGATCTAGTTTGATTAAAAAAAAAATAAACAATATTATTTTAAATTAACCCATTTAATTTTTTAACCAAAATTTAGGCCGGTCCATTTTTTGCTTTAAACATGGATTAGTCTACCTAATCCATTGAAATTTGGGTTTTGCTTGAGGTTGTATTCTTTTGGCATTGAAATTTGGGGGTCTTTGATGTGAAGATATCATCTAATAAAATAATATATTTTTTTTATTTTTAAAAAAATTATTTTTAATACTAGGATATTAAAATAATTTTAAAATATTAATTTAATATAAAAAATTAAAAAATTTAATTTTTTTCAAAAATATTTTTAAAATACAAAAATAAACAGTTATTCAAAAAAAAAAAAAGAGGGATTAGGAGTCTAGGTGTTTAGGAAAATCCCTTGTCACAATCATTCCATGCAATATCTATTTATATATTTGTATTAAAATAATTTTTTTTATTTTTTTATATAAATGTATTAAAATCATTAAAAAAATATGAATTTAATATTTTTTAAAAAAAAATTAAATATTCTATTGAAATACAGCTGGACAAAGTTCTAAACGCAAAAGCAAAACGGTGCCTTTTACACAGCTGATTTATATATAAGCAATGGAGTAATTAAGTTGGGCATTTAAGTAACCTTTGTGAGAGAAACACTAAAATATACATAAACTAAAAAGCTTAAATAATTTATATTAGTTCGAAGGCCATGGTGTGATCAGTTGGTTTAATCTATAATTAAAAAAAATAAAAAATAAAAAATAAAAAAGGCAATGCCTATAGTTTATGCTGCCATAACAACTAAGCCATTTCCTTCTCACCTTTTCTCTGGCATTTGGGCTTTGCCTGTATAGCAATTCCCTATTTATTAATACTCATTATCAATAAAGGCCAAAATATTTAAAGGAAAAAATACGTACCGTCAAAAAATAAAAGCATCATACTATTAATTAATTATAACTAAAAAAAATCAACCCCTTTCATTGTAGATTTTACTATTCAAACACGTAGTAAAAGATGGATGCCATTTACTTATAGGTTTTTTTTTCAATTAATTTTATTTTGTTTAATTTAGTTTTTTAATGTTATATTTTTTTTTATTTAGTTATCATACTTTCATGATACGAATTTCAGATTTGACAGGTTAACCTAATTTGACGAGTTAACCCAACTAACTCAGATTTTTTTTTCTTAATTAGTTTTTTTCTTTTAATTTCATCTTTTAATATCAATTTGATTGAGAATTAAACTTTATGATTTGTATTGTTTATTTTTTATTAGATGATCTTGATCTCATGAGGGGGTTTTGTTGTACCCCTCCTCCCAAAGCAATATTCATAGTACTTTGATTTATTTATTTGTTTTTTTTCTTTTCAATTAATTTTTTTTAATTTCATTCTTTAATATTAAATTTTTTTTTATTTAGTTATCACACTTTTATGATACGGCTTTGTAATCAGACCACATGCAAGGCTTTTAGGTTTGGCATTACAACTAAACCCACTTAAATCTGGATCATGCAAGTTTAATATTAATATTAATATTAAAAATATTATTATTTGTATTATAAATATTACTATTGGTATTATAATTAATATTATAAATATTACTTTTAAGTCAAGCGTTGCAGTTAGATTTAAGGCTTTTGAATCTAGCTTTGTAGATAAATTCAACGCTCTTCGATTTTAGCTTTTTTTTATATTTTTCATGCCAAAAAATTAACCTGCGGTATAACGTGGAATACCTAATTAATATAACTACATGGAATACATTTAATGAAACATGTGACTTAGGTAATCTTAAGGGAGTGGCATGATTGATTCTTGATAGTATTGGGTTTATGTTAAATTATAGGTTCAAGTAAAAAAACAATTATCAATATACTTAGTTCATTAAAAAAAAATTAAAACTCTCATATTTTAGCATAGGGTTCGTTGATAATTACTTTTATTATCTACACTTTGATGACGGTAAAAGAGTAATTTTATGTGATAAATTATAATTTTTTATTTTTTATAATGAATTTATCATGTGGTCTTATTTGTGGAGTACATCTAAGTTATTGAACCATGTAAATTTTAAATATATTCTTATATAATTGATTATACTTATTTTTTTCTACTTGTTGATTAATTTGAGATTTCATAGTTGTTTTCACTACAAATATTATATGTTTTTTTTATTAAATCAATACTAATATTTAAAATTGTGTTATAAAAACTAAAAGTCTCATAATTTTTTTTTTGTAATGTAGAAGTTGTATTAATAATATGGTGGAGAAAAAGGTTTAGTCATAATACATTGTATATAGCTAAAAGGCATCAGTGTTTTACTGTGGACTGCACAGTCCACAGTAAAACACTGATGCATGCTGTTTTCCGGGTTTTTTTTTTTTTTTTTTTTTTTTTTTTTTTTTTTAACTTTTTGCTTTTTGCTTTTTTTAAAAAAAAAGTTTTTTTTTCTTCATTTTTTCTTTGTTTTTTTTTTTATGGATTTTTTTTTTAAAATTTTTTGTTAATGTTAAATTTTTTTGTATCTCAAACTTTTATAACACGTATTCCGGGTTTAATGGATTAACCCAGATTTTTTTTTTATGATTTTTCTTTTCAATTAATTTTTTTGTTTAATTAATTATGGGTTAACCTGGGTTTCATAGGTTAACCAAATTAATTATGGGTTAATCTGTCAATTTTTTTTCTATGCAGTTATCAAACTTTCATAACGTGAATACCAGGTTTGACGGATTAACTTGTTTGAGAGTTAACCCAATTAATTCAGATTTTCTTTTTTGCTTTTCTTTTTCTTCATTTTTTTTTGTTTTTTTTAATGGATATTTTTTTAAATTTTTTTTTTGTTGATGTTAAATTTTTTTTATCTCAAACTTTTATAACATGCATTCTAGGTTTAACGAGTTAACTCAATTTTTTTTTCTGATTTTTCTTTTTAATTAATTTTTTTATTTTCACAGTAAAACACTGACTTTTTAGGTATTTTTTTTTTAAAGTTGTCTTAGTTTTTTTAGCTGTTTTTTTTTTATGTTTTTTGGGAATTTTTTTTGCTTCTTCCTTTGTTTTTTTTTTTAACAAAATTTTTTTGTTTAATTTAGTTTATTAATGTTTAGTTTTTTTATTTAGTTGTCAGATTTTTATGACATATTTACCGGATTTAACGGGTTAACTTGGTTTAACAAGTTAAAATAAAATTTTTTTTTTGCTTTTTATTCTTTTAATTTAATTTTTTTCGTTTAGTTTAGTTTGTTAATGTTAAATTTCTTTCTATTTAGTTATTAGACTTTCATGACACATATCCCGAGTTTCACGGGTGAACCCAGTTAATTCCGGGTTGACCCGTTAATTTTTATTACTATTATTTTCATAAATATTTTTGTTTAATTTAGTTTGTTAATGTTAATTTTTTTTTATTTAGTTATCAGACTTTCATGACACAGATCCTGGGTTTAACGGATTAGCATGGTTTGACGAGGTAACCCGGATTTTTTTTCTTTTTAATTAATAATTTTTGTTTAGTTTAGTTTGTTAATGTTCACTTTTTTTTTAATTTAGTTACCAGACATTTATAACACAGATCCCGGGTTAACTTGGTTTGACAAGTTAACCTGAAATTTTTTTTCCTTTTTTTTTTTTTTCTTTTTTAACTATTTTTTTCGTTTAGTTTAGTTTGTTAATGTTAAATTTCTTTATATTTAGTTTTTTTTTCTTGGAGGTTTTTTTCTTTTCTTTTTTATTTTTAATTAATTTTATTTAATTAATTTAGTTTATTAATATTAAATTTTTTTTCTAAGTAGTTTTCAGCTGATGCCTTTAGTTTTTTTTTGTTTTTTTGTTATTTTTATACCTTTGGCTGTGGACTGCACAGTGCAGTTCACAGTGAAAAGGCTGATGCCTTTTGTTTTTTAATTAATTTTTTTAATTTAATTTAAATTATTAATGTTAATTTTTTTTTATATATAGTTATCAAACTTTCATTACACGGATTCTGGGTTTGACATGTTAACCTGAAATTTTTTTTCCTTTTTTTTTTTAATTATTTTTTTCGTTTAGTTTAGTTTGTTAATGTTAAATTTCTTTATATTTAGTTTTTTTTTCTTGGAGGTTTTTTTCTTTTCTTTTTTATTTTTAATTAATTTTATTTAATTAATTTAGTTTATTAATATTAAATTTTTTTTCTAAGTAGTTTTCGACTGATGCCTTTAGTTTTTTTTTGTTTTTTTGTTATTTTTATACCTTTGGTTGTGGACTGCACAGTGCAGTTCACAGTGAAAAGGTTGATGCCTTTTGTTTTTTTAATTAATTTTTTTAATTTAATTTAAATTGTTAATGTTAAATTTTTTTATATATAGTTATCAAACTTTCATTACACGGATTCCGGGTTTGACATGTGAACCTGGTTTGACGAGTTAGCCCAGTTAATTCTGGGTTAACCCATTAATTTGTTTTTTTTTTTTAATTATCAAACTTTCATGATGTGAATTCAAGGTATGACGGGTTAACCTGATTTGAAGGGTTAACCCAATTAATTCATATTATTTTTTTCTCATTAGTTTTTTTATTCCTGTTGGTTTTTTTTAACTAATCTATTTAATTATCACACTTTTATGACACGATCTTGCAGCCAGACCCACGTCCAATGTTATTGGATCTGGTATTGTAGTCCAGACACTTTTATGCTAATGGTTAACCCAAGTTTAAAGTTATTATTAATATTATAAACATTACTCTTGAATCAGGCGATGTAACCAAAACTGAGACTCTTGGGTATAACTTTATAAAAAAATCTAATACTTTTTGATCTTGACTATTTTTGAAATGCAAAAAATAATTGACCCGCGGCATCGCGCGGGGCATATAACTAGTAAAAGCTAAAACGAGAATATCTCAACTCTATCTTACCTTATCGTTAAGAAAAAAGTTTAGTCATAATATGTAAGAGTGTCTAATAAGAAAAATGGAGACTCTTTTTTCTGAATAAATAAAAAGATTGATAAAAACACACAGAAGAAAGGAAAATTTGAAGTGGTCGTAGAGGAAAATTAATCCTCTCGTGTGTGCAGTGCTCCATGTCGATTGAGTATAGATTGTGATAATGATGGTTGTTTAAAATATTTTTTTTATTTAAAAAAATATTTTTAATATTAGTATATTAAAATGATTTAAAAATAATAAAATAATTATTTTAAATAAAAAAATTCAAATATTTTAAAAATATAATTTTAACCACGTTTTCAAATACACTTAGAGTCTCTTGTGAAATAATTCCATTGATTTTTTTATTATGATTTATTTTGATATTCCATTAATTAAACGGTTTTCTTCTTGTTATTATTATTACTTCGAACGTTTCCAAATTATATGGCACTCTAAATCATAGTCCAAATATAGAAAAAAAAATAAATAAAACATGGAATGATGATCGGAAGAACACAGCAAGGGATCAGCTTTTTGGTCTTCAAAAGACAATATTTTAATTTATAGCCATCTGTGTTCTATTATTTGAACTCTAAAATACGCAATTGACACAGAACAATCTGTTGCCATCCAGCATGGAATCATGCGTACGTTAAGTATTCATTTGAAATTAGAATTTCCGTCAGAGAAAATTATAGTAACATGATGTTGATTTTTACTCCGGAAGAATATGTATTTATTTATGAATATAAAATCTTAATTCACCATTTGAATTGGCTATTTATTCATGAAAAATTACTTTCTTTGTGATAAAATTTAAATCCAAGATAATTAATAATATTTGATAAAAAATAATATAAATTATATTTTGAGACTTACCTAACAGTTTAAATTTTTAGGTTAAAATAATTTTTTAACATGGTATTAGAGTCTTCATAATCAAACAGTCATGAGTTCAAATCTCATCATCTCTATTTATTTGATAAAAATTAAGCACAAAATAATATGGATTTATGCAAATTTCAAACTTAAAATGTTTTTATTTAAAGGGGTGTGTTAGAGAATAATATAAACTATATTTTGAAATATCATCTAGCAGTTTAAATTTTTAAATTTTTAGGTTAAAATGATTTTTTGATAATATATATATATATATATATATATATATATATATATATATATATATATATATATAAGACTCACATTCCTATGGCATCTCAAGAGTAATTTTATATTAAAAAATAGCATTTTCTAATTTGAACACAAAAGGAATTTTTAATCGAGTTAAATTACCAATGAATGTCAACTACTTTCGTTTACCCTATGGTTAATTTAATGGTTAATTTAAAATCTCAAATAAAATAGAATTAATTCAGAGAAACCACTTTGCTTAAGAATATTATAATCGAGTTGCCACCTAAATATTAAATAATTGAATCCCCTTTTTATGGAATAAATAATTAATTAAACCCCTTGAATGATCATAAAGAAAGGATGGTGAAAGTGAGATTAGAGACACTGATACGTTAATTAATCAGCCTTAAAAAGAAATTAAGATGATTGGTTAAGACAGCATCCTCAATACATGGATTAGTTAACTATAAATAAATTTTGGTAAACGTGATACAGTCCCCTTCCCTGTGTTCAGATATGCTAATAATTATTTAATTTTTAGAGCTGCTGATAATTAAATCATAATATATAATTAACTACAGAAATTAACACCAATGTGATTATTTGGCTCTCATACCTGCCGACCTTGAAGAATTACATGTGTCCCTCTCATGCATTTGAGGATTTGTTTGTGAAGTTTTTCCACAAGTTCACATTGGCATTTCATAAATTCTTACCTGATGTTGATGTGATGTGGAGACTTCGAGTGTGTTTGTTTCCGTGGTTGCTTCTGCGTTTGAAGCGAACCACGGAAACAAATCGTTTGGTAAAATCAAAAACGTTATTTACTGTGCGTAGGACCCACCACAATTAACGTTTGAAACGCCGGTTTGCCGAAAGCAACATTTATCTGCTTTTTCCTTAACGTAGGTGCAGAGTGAATTAATTCACCCCACCTGTTCACTTCAAAAAAAGTGATGCAGCCGCTGCATTAGTTGCCTGGACTATTAGTGATGCTTCTTCTAAAGAATATTCCCAACTTTCAGTGGTAAAAAAAAGATTTGAAACATGGAAGAACAAATATTGAAGTTAACAGTGCCAGTGAATTAATTTTTTGGTGCTGTTCACGTGAACAATGTTTTTATTGTGTATTAAACCGTCCGGTCCAGTAAAAAAAAATTATTTTTTTAATATTATGTTTTACTTGAAAAAATATTGTTTAATATTATTCAATAACACTACATAAATTTAAAATAGATCGTATAATGACATAATATTTGTAAAATTTGATCGCAATTTCAATTTTATTTCTAATAATATTTTACCTGATTTTGTTGGATGCTCAAAAAGTCATAAAAATTGTAGTTTTTATTGGATGAATTTCATACGTGATAAAATTATAAATAAGTTAATGGAACAATAAAAAATATTTGATATAAAATATTATTTATTTTATGATGTAATAGGAGTAATTAATTCTACAATATTTAAATTTAAAATCATTAATATTAATATATATATTTTAAAATTATTTTATAACTTCAATTTCAAAAGCATTCTTAACCAAACACATTAAACTACTTTTTCTCCAACCTCAATTTCAACCATAATTTTAACCAAACACCTATTTTTTCAAACCAACCTCAACTAAAAGTACTTTTTATAAAACAACTTTTTTCAAACCACAACCACAACAGCTACCGCAATACCAAACACACTCTTCGTGGGGAAAAAAATAGTGATTAAATCATATGACCTAGTACATTCAAGTTTAAATTATAGTTATTAAATTTAGTTTGGGGATTGAACCTAAAAAAACAAATCTAAATTACTAAGTTATTAAATCAAATATTATTAATTATTTTTATTAAAATAATATTACTTTATTTAAAAAAAATAAAAATTAAGTTTTTAGATTTAATTTGATCAACTCAACCAAATTATTAAAATATAAAAACAAGTCAATTGACTTTTACCAAATCAATATCATTTTTTAATTTAACTTAAAACTTGACTCAAGTTAAGTTCTAAGTTGCATGTTTTTATATTAATTTGTTATATCAGATCGAGTTTAATAAATATATTTTGAGTTATAAATTTAAATAATGAGTATAATTTTAATTTAATGAATAAATCTTTTATTCAATAATTTAGTATACAAACCCCACACACACATATGAAATGAGGTTAATTTTTATCATTATATTTCCATAATTCTTTTTAGGGTTGGAGGAATAAGGTACCTGTCCTCTTGATTTTTCTTTTCATGGTTAGCGTCTTGTTACTTTTTAATTATCTGTTTAAGATATGATTTTGTAAATTAAATATGAATGTAGTGTTTTTATTTGAAAATATATCAAAATAATATTTATATATATTTTTTAAAAAATTATTTTTGTTATCCGCACATCAAAATAATTCAAAAATATAAAAATATAATTTAAAAAAATTGCATCTTTAAAAAACATTATTCCATACTCCTTTCCAAATAGCTTGGAAGATCCCAGCACACAACATTAAACTATAGGATATATAGTTCCCTATTCCACTCTCAAAAACCCTAGTTTCATTTGGGAAACAAATTTTGTATACCAAATCTTCATGATCAATATTATACCCAATTCATATATATATGTATATATGTATGTATATGTATATATATATATATATGTATGTATATGTATATGAATTGGGTTCGAAAGTATAATATTGATGCTACCATCCACTTGAGAAATTAATAGTCTATGCAGCTAGCTACTAGCTAAATGCAGTGCTCAACAAAAGATGCGAGGAACAAGGAGTGCAAAGTGGATTAACAATCACTAATCATTAATTATCAAAAAGAAATCTGAGAAAACTCAAGGAGTAATTGCATGGATCATCATGGGTTTTGTGAGTCCTGACAAGATTCATGCTGGGTCTCATGATTTTGTGTGCCTTGTTTGGCAAATGTCCACTGGGTGTCCTAAAATTAACCACAGCAGACGCATCTGCCTTGGCTAGTGTGCAAGTCCAAACAAATACTATACTTTTGCTCGCGTTCATCTTTTGGGATTGGAGCCTTTAATCAATTTGCAGGTGCAGTGAATAAAAAGATAAAAATATTAATTAAGACTAAAATTAAAGAAATATTCATCACGAGGAGGCAGTACAGAATCTACAGATGTGTTTGAGTTGGGATGCTGACACACATGCTTCCTTTTAGTAAGTATTTATTTTTTTTTTTTTTATTATTATTGCTATTATGGACAGCCGACCCACTACCATTATCTCTCAATCATGATATACAAATTGCTTGCTGATGCAAGAATTCCATACATTTGTTTCTTTTTCTTTTTTTGTTTATCAATACTAAAATGCGAGAATTCATTGGATTTGAAAAGCTATAGTTTATCTCCTAGAGACTCGGCAGTATTCTGCTTTGGTCCTTGTAGTTTAGCTTTTTTAATATTGATATTGTAGTCTCAAAAAGTTCTGATTATACCTACTGTTTAGAAATGTGATTACGGTTATTTTTTAAAATATTTTTCATACCGAAATGTATTAAAATAATATTTATTTTTATTTTTTAAAAAAATATTTTGGAGATCAGTGAATCAAAAAGATCATGAAAAAAAATAATTTTTAATAAAAACAAATTAAATTTTAGTGGAATGCAATGCAAGGTTAAGAAAATCAAGGTACAAGGTCACTTTTTTATTATTATGTTTTTTGGGGAGGGGGGCTTAAGAATTGTTGCGACATAATATGATGTATATAGAAGCTTGGAAAAAAAATAAAAGAGAAAGCATGAAAAAAACCCAAAGAAAGAAAGAAAACAAAGGAAATGATTATCCGGCTTTTGTTAGCTATTTAACAGTAGTTACAATATACTATGGTAGAGATTATATTTTAAAATAATTTTTACTTAAAAATATATTAATTTTTTTATTTTTTAATATAATATTATAGATATTACATCAAAATAATTCAAAACCATAAAAAAAAATTATTATTATTTTTTAAAAAATAATTTGACCGGACTTCCACACAAAAGAGAAAGCCTTGGAAACGAGATTTGAAGCTTTTTTCTAAACATGAAATCATAATTGAAAAACCTAAACTATATAGGGATTGAATTGTAGGATCTAAAAGGTGTTTTACCCCTAAAAGGTTTAGGTGGGCCCCTGTATAGAAAGGCGTGGGCCTTAATTAAAGAAAGAATAGAGTGGGTTTAGATTCATTGGAGGGTCAACGTCCGAAGGATCCACGTAAGAGAGGAAAAGTAAGACTGCTGTGTTCATGTTACCATGAGGGCAGTTCCACCTTTATAATCGAATACATCCATCACACACCATGTGATGCATCATTATTATGCAAATGAAACCAAACTTTACAACATTGCAAAAAGAGGATGCCCTTTATTCAAGTTAATAGTAATAAGATCTTAATTTGATGTTGATGATTGATCTCAATTTTAACGATCAAAAATTTTATTTTACCATTTTTGTTATGTTGAATATAATTCGGATTACGAGATTAATCTAAAATAACATTATTTAAAATTCTTTTAAGAAAAAAGTTAAAAATAAAATGGTTTTAAAAAAATTAAAAATTTAAACAAAGTCTTGATTGGGTCATGAATTAACCCAACAAGTTAATTTCCATCTAATTTAAAGAGTGTTTAATAATGTGATAGCGGTTGATTTTCAAACTAGTATTTTTTACTCGGAAATGCATCAAAATAATATTTTTTATTTTTAAAAGTTATTTTTGACATCAACATATCAAAACAATTTGAAAATATAAAAAAAATAATTTTTTTAAAATATTTTTAAAATATAAAAACAAACAAGGTTTTAATTTATTATTAAAATGGTTTATAATGCTAATTTAGTTAGAGAACAGCCAAATCATAGAGTGAAAAAATATGTAAATCCAAAGAGTATGGGAATAAAAGAAGTAGAATAAAGTACATTTATCAATCATGCATGGATGTTCCTGCGTCATTTACCACTTATATACATTGTTTTGCAAATTGTTTGCATTGTTGCCAAAAACATAATTCAATATAAATTAGTGTGTAAAAATCCCTCGAACCCCGGAAGCGCCATACCATGAAAGATTGTGATCTTGTCATCTTGACAACTCCATGACAAAAGAAATGCCCGCCCCATGAACCCTACATTTCCATTCCTTGTAGGACATATATGTTGATTTGATATGACATATATTTATACTTTGAGTCAATATATGATCTCCCAAGCCCACCAAGTGTAAATAAATAGTTTTTTATTAGATAATATATATAAAAGATTATTAAATCAATAGCCAAAGAAAAATATAGGGATAAAAATAGACAAACTTAAAAAAAAAATAAAAATTAAAACTGATCTGCTATAATAAAAAATAAAAAGATCATCTAAGATTTCTTATTACATCACAATTTGATATAATTAAAAAATTTTAAAAAATTATTTTCTATATAAATATCGATGATTAATAAATCATGGAAAATACTAGCTAATTTTATGCCAGAAAGAACATTACATCTATGTCGAAGAGTTTTCGTCGCCATCCGAAGATATGCTTGAGGACCCATTAAAACATTAGGGGGCTAGAAGGGTTCTTGATCGAGGAAGATGTTCAGCATTTTAGGGCACATAATATATATGGGTAGTGGACAGCACCACTCCGGGATTTCTTGCCTAGCTTTCACATAGCTAGGGTTCCTTTAATTTCTAGCTAGCATGATAATTAAGTAATTGCATGTCACTTTCGTTTGTAGATAGTATAATATTGTACTTGATTTTGTTCTTACTAGGTAAAACCAGGAGCTTAGAACAAAAGGATTGCTTGCTGATAAAAACAGTTTCATATCTCTGTGCATCTCACGATCCTAAAATCTATGTAGCTAATAGCCTTTGCTGTTCCTTTTTCTCCATCTTTCTGCACCGACTCACGATCAGACAAAATTAATATTGCTCGATCATAAAATCATCACATCCTTTTTTTTTTTTTTTAATAACTCAGGTTGTGCAGACCGACTTACATACTTCATGACTATTTCTAAATTCATTGAATATCATGTAAGTCTAATAAAAAAAATAAAACATTATAAAAATAACAGATATGTACAGAGAGGATCGAGAGGATCGAGAGGATCAAATCTGAATACTAAAAAAAAAAAAAATCTCTTCTCTGCTAGACCAAGAACTCAAGTGATATTTTAAACTTTTTTCTCCATCCTCAGCCTGCTCAAACCAACAGTCCAATTCTTCGCAGTAAAAACCATGAACTTATCGAAGTGTTGAATAAATTCCCCGTCCTAAAATGAAGAACCAATAAAAAACTAAACGATTTCGACAAGATTTGTTTAAATTTCTCCTCTTGATTCACAAACAAGTCTGCGCTAGGCTGTTTTACATGATTCATTAACAGAGTATTCAAAACTATTTAACTTTTTCACTCGGTTACGATAGCTATTTGCATGTTTTGAGTTGGGATGTAATTACGAAAGCATGCATGTTCTTCTTTCATTATTGGATATAGCTAAACTAGTCATGGCTCCATGGCTAAGCCCATGTTGTGTCTCTTCCAAAATCTTCTTGGTCTGATACCTTTCTAAGCCTATCAACTACTGCTTTCAAAAAAACCAAAGCCCAGCAACTAGTTTTTAGCTTTGCCCAATATGATATTATTTGTCTTTTCTCGATTTCTTTCCTCAAAATTAACTCTTCGATTTCTTCTCTTTTTTCGTGGCCATGGATATCTATTACTGTATATTGACAAAACAAAAAAAAAACATTTTCCTATAATGACATATTGACAATAATTTGAAAAGGTTAATGGGTTTGTCCTAGATTTAATCACTTCAACAGATTATTACCTAACCAAGCAAAGATTATTTCCATGCAAGCCCCTCACCTCAAGACGTAAGCAGTCTTTCTCCCTAGTCACTTCTCTCATGTAGCGCCAGACCTCGCACTTCCTAGCTGAAGACAATCGACTTGAGCAAAGCCCAGAAGGGAAGAAAGGGAATGGAAAATATTCAGTATTTTCTTCCTTTTCTTTTCAGCTAAGAAACACATATTTGTCAGGTTCAAAAACAAAAATGAAATGAAGATTAAAAAAAAAAAAGTCAACGCTTTTGTTTTAGAAAAGAAAATCTATTTAAGTCATTAAAAAAAACAAGAACAACTACTAATTTATCGGCTAAAATATTTTAAAGAAAAAAAACGAATACTAAATGGTAAAAATCTTGACTACTAATATATTAATGCATGCAAAAAACAACAAGAATAAAAAGGAAAGTGTAGATGCATGTCGGTGGAATAACAATGGATCTGAATTGGTTACTGCAATTTATTTTCACTGTCTTTGTAATAGGTTTAGGTTTGTTACACCTCGTCAAGAACACGGCGTCGAAGTATTTCGAAGCGGCTGAGAGTAACCACACTGTTATTGATCCATGTATTGTTTGTCGTTGTGTTAATTGTGGCAGTTTTGGGACTAAAAGGTGTTCTCGTTGCAAATCGGTGATATATTGGCAAGTATTTCCATTTTGGGTGGTTCTTGATTGTTGGGTTTTCTGTTTTCGATTCTTTTGATGTTGGAAAATAATGGATTTTTGTTGTTTTTTGGTAATCTTGTATGGTTTTGTAGCTAAATTAGTGATTTGTAGGGTAATTAATTGTGCGGTACAATCTGTTTCTTTATGTTTTCATGGCTACTTTTTTAGGGTGTTTGAGGTTTCTTGTTTCCTGGGTTTTGGTCAAATTGCAATCTGGTTTTGGTTCTTATGATTTTGGGAATTAACGGGTTCATGTTGTTTTCTGGGTTGCGTAGCTAGAATAGTGATTTGAAGGGTAAGTAATTGCATGGTATGATTTGTTTCTTTATGATTTCTTGTTGCTGAATTAGCCTGCAATCTTAAAGTTAATTTAATATGTGGGTTTTAGGTGCAGATTTTCTTTCTTTTCTTTTCTTTTTTCCAGCAGCATAAAGTATATGGTTGTTCTTGTCTTCTTTTCCCCAGCTCACTGGGATGCCAAATAAAACACTGGAAGGCAGGCCATAGGTTAAAATGCAAGGATTTCGGAGGAAGCTCATCACGAACAGCAAAATCAAACTCTAAGCCTCTTATAGAGAAGCCTGGAGTAACCAATCCAAACTTCTGGGAAGATCCTGTGCGTGGTACTGATAGCCACAACGGATGGGGCGCAGCTGTTGCATCCACGCATTCAGCAGCAGGCGGCGGTGGATGGATGGATGAGGGCCCAAGAGAAGACTACAACGGATGGGGCGCAGCTGTTGCATCCACGCATTCAGCAGCAGGCGGCGGTGGATGGATGGATGAGGCACCAAGAGAAGACTACAACGGATGGGGCGCAGCTGTTGCATCCACGCATTCAGCAGCAGGCGGCGGTGGATGGATGGATGAGGCACCAAGAGAAGACTACAACGGATGGGGTGGGCCTAATATGGGGCCAAGTGGCAGTCAAGGTCATGTTTTTGAAGCAAGTAGTGGAAATACTTCATCAGCTCCATCAGCTCCGCCAATTCCTGACGGGGCATTCGATGACGAACCTATCCATCATCCATCAATTGATTTTAGTCCACTGGACTTGTCTGTTCCAGCTATAGAGCATGGAGCTTCTGTAACAAGTGATCATGTGAACGAAGGAGGTGCTTCTTCATGTATAATATGCTGGGAGGCTCCTGTTGAAGGTGCATGCAACCCTTGTGGTCACATGGCTGGTTGTATGGCTTGTTTGAGTGAGATCAAAGCGAAGAAAGGTGTTTGCCCAGTTTGCCGATCCAATATAAACCAAGTTTTAAGGCTTTATGCTGTCTGAAAAGCGGACATGACCCACCTGAGTAAAACGGATCTGGCATTGATTTGTAAGAATATTTGGTTAATTTGATCTTTACATCTTTGATTTGTGATCTTTTTCCAAGTATAAATTCCGTTGAGACTAAAGGTGCACCAATGCTAGCTATCTGTGGCATCAAGGAATGAATCCCTACTTAATTCACAGGTTGGTTTTCTTGCGTACTTTTATTTACTTGCTTGATAACTGTACATTCCTTGTAAGAAAGAAACGTGTAGTAAATGTTCAACGAAAAGTATAGCAAATGACGGATCCATATTTTGTTTCTTCCAGTTTTCCTGCACCATGTTTGGGTGGAAGGACGTAATATAGGTAGGGTGACTTTTGAAGAATTGAAAGATATTGTATCTAAATTTAACGGTACAAAAACCTTATGAATTTTTTTAAAAAAACAACCCCTTGAAAATCTAAAAAAACATTTGTTTTGAACTCAAGTTATCAAGATACATGAACTCGAGCATGATGGCCCGAGCTCATATTATCACACCCAATAAAAAATAGAGGTGTTTGGCATGCTAGTACTACTTACTATGTTTAAGCATAACATCTATACGAGTCACTTAGGATGTTAGGTGCACCAATACCTTTTACTGGATTTGATTATTACACCTGAACCCAATTAATTTTTTTGCTCATATACATGTTCCAATACCAATTTGCACGAGTCAAACTCTCCTTTACAATTTTTTTCAAGACTCCACACAGGTTACTTAATATTTTATATTGATGTGATATATATTATTTTGAGTATAAAAAAACTAAAAATATCATAAATATAAAATTACATTTCAATCCCTTCTCTCCATAAAAAGACAAGATTATTGAGTTATAAATACACTATAAATCATTCAAACCAAATGTTCACAATCTCTTCATTCTTAGCACTTTTGGCATACATATTTTCACAATTTATCTTTTCAAAATATCATTACACTTTCTCTCTCTATAAAATTATTAACTGAAGCATTGGAGAGTCCTCACATCCATCAAATGAGATCTTTTGTAGGTACTAATTACTAGTCACTTTGACTTATTAGGCACCACTTGCTAAGAGCTACAAACCACTTGGGTTTTTCATATCAAGCCACCATACACCTTAGCTAGGGAAAATGGATCAAATTGAACTAAAAAATTAACCGATTGTCTAATATATCATTCTTATTCCTAAGCATCTTGAATTTTAAGACTCGTCAATTGGCGTTGTCTATGAAAAACTAACCAAAAAACCATCGGTTTCTAAAACTTGTTTTTAACATTTTCATGTCATTAATTTCATGATACACAACTGAAATACACTTGGGTTAGAATGCAGGACAAATCTATATGTTACCACGAACACTTCTACTCGATCAAATCTTCAACAACTTACAATTTGGGTGGAACTCATCACTTAGACCATTTTGGAAATCCAATGACAAAATTAGACCCTGCCACACCTAATAAGTCTTGACTTTCTCAGTAACACATAACACCCCAAACTAGTCATGACTCACGTGACTAAGCTCATATCATGTCTATTTAGCCTGCTAAGATTTTCTTGATCTCACACCTATTTAAACCTATCAACTAGTATTTAGCTTTGCCTAATATGATTGTATTTGTCATTTCTCAATTTCTTTTCTCAAAATTCTTCATTGTCTTCTTATCTTTTTTGTGACAATTGACATCTATTATTGTATATTGACAATTTTATTTCTTATAATGACATATTGATAATAATTTGAAAAGGATAATAGGAATATTTAAACAATCATCCTTTTAGAAGACAAAGAAGTCTTTAATATTGCCCTACTTAACATGTTTTAATAAAGAAAAATAAAATTGCCTTTGATTATTTTTATGAGTTTTAAAAAAAACATTAATGAAATATGCACAAGCATACATGAAAATTCCTATACCAATAAGTAAATCTATTAATTGTGTTGCCCTACCTTAGCTAAAATCAATAGTGGAAGAAAATTATTATAATTTATCTTTTCAATTACATTACTATAAATCAAACCTGGTTATACCACCTAAACTCGGTCTAATCAATATCAAAAATAAAAAACACTTCGTGATTTTAATAAAAATGATTGATTTGAGATGACACAATAGATCAAATTTTTTTTAGGTCAGTTTCTGAATAAAATGTGACAACTATAATTAAAACACATTCTTGTATAAAAACATGATTTTACAAGTCATTCCCTTTAATGCATATCATAGTTAGCATAATTAAAATTAAAAAAAAAAACTCATTAAATCCCATCTAATTCAATTGTAATTGGCCCATTTGATTCTTACGAGCCTAATAGTCCAAAACACTTGAATCTTTGAAACATGTGTTCTTGCATAAAAACATGATTTTACGGGTCATTCCCTTTAATATATATCATAGTTAGCACAATTAAAAAAACTCATAAAATCACATCTAATTGAACTGTAACTAACCTATCAAATTCAATTATAATTGATTTATGTTTTAGTAGTTTTTAAGATGATGATTTTTAACATAGAAAGGGAGAAGTATGCTCATCCTATCGTCTTTAAGGTTCGTATTTTCATAGAAATATTTACAATTTGGTGGCTTTTAGTCCAAAAGCACCTTAAATTACCACATTAAAAAATAACCAAGTTGTGTGGTGATTTTATGGTTAAAGTTGCATTATGCACTTTCTCATAAATCACTATGAATTGAAATATTAAACTTTTTCTGAGTTTTCAATTTGATCTTTGTATATTTTTTTTCACAATTGGACCATTTTAAGCTCAAATTAATAGCTAATCACATCTTTTTTTTTTAAAAGAGAGGGTGAAATTGAAACACAGAGGACAAAGTAAAAAACATGAAGAAAATACGTGGCAACTTTGAATTTCATCCAAAAAATTTAGTCTCCCCCCTATCTTTTTCAGTTAATAAATGGTTGATCTTTTTAGTTGTCAAAAATTCTATTTTGATACGAAATATCATTTTCAAGTCCCTTTTTCTGAGAGGAAAGAGAGACACTCGCTTAAATCTATAATAGAGAGAGAAAGTCTTTGTTAACATTTATTTTGACCACCAAAATAGTTGAAATTAATGTAAACAGGATCCATTTGATGAGGAGAGTCTTATAGTAATTGTTTTGAGTCTCAATATTTCCTAAAAAACCAAATCCAAATCCAGAAAGAAAAATTTTATTCAAGTTGATTTTTGATTTGGACTTTTATTTATTTATTTATTAGGTTGATATGTTAGTTTGTTGATGTTTTAAGAGTGATTTTGGATTAAAATGAGGTTTTTTATTTTTTATAAAAAATATAAAGAGTTAATTTTCTGGTCACTATAGTAATGGCTGAAATCTAAACTTGCACACGAAATGTCATCTGCCATAGCGATGATGAGTTGTTTGCTTTATATATATATATATATATATATATATATATATATATATATATATATATAAGGATGAATAACATATTGTCCACCCTTTTAAATGAGAGAAAAAAATATAGGCCTAGGTAGATGGGCCTGGACTTGAGTGCCCATGTGCCCAGACTCTTTCTTTTCACAAGCTTAGGGTGCAAGCCTAGGAACCCACACTACTGGTCTATTTTTTTATCCTTAATTTTTTTTAAAAAAAGTATATTTAGGTTAATTATAGAATTATAAAAAAATATATTGAATCTAGTTGAATCTATAACCTGAATTACAAAGTTTAAAAGGTTAAGCCACAACATCTAGTCTATTTTTTTTGTTTAATTCATTTTTTGTTTCTCAATTCAAAACCCTTTGTTATTGAAGATATATTTTTAATTTAACTTACAATGAAAAAATGCAATTTGACCCAATATTATCAACAATCTATTTTTGCTATCTTAATCCCACATGTTGGTCATGATTTTTTCAAAAAAATAATAATATTACATCCAACTTTTTTTTCATATGTTTTATTGATTGTCATATAAATCTATTAAGTGAAAAATAATCTATGAGATAAAAAAAAAGTTATTAAATCCAATGAGATGCATGATTTACGTCTCAAGATTGATTAATTGACTTAAGTTTGCATAGTTTTTTCTTTTAATTTAGTTTTTTTTAATAATTTTGTCATTAAGCATTGAATTACTTGGAGTTTTAGCTTTCCAGTTTGTTTTTCTCAAGATTATATCTACAAGTTTTACTTGTCAACTCAAATTGATCTAGATAGATCTAATGTGTTTTTATCTTAATATTAGATAAAAATAATCATTTAATATGCAACTAATTTTAAATTTATGGTTAAAATCAATTTTTTTAGAAGACATGTTAGCAACATCTAGAATTTTTTTTAAGTTTGAAAAAAATTTATCCTGATTCGCAGTGTAATGCAGGTCAATAGACCCCCCCTCTCTCTCACACACACAACTACAAATTATTGATATTTTTCATCGAGTGGTTAAACTATAACATCAAAAACTCATCATCATTTCTCTCGTACACAATTAGCAATTTCAGCTAATCAACATTTCTGCCATACACAATTAGCAATTTCAGGCAAACATGGAAGAGAAATAAAGAAGCATCACTTGTAAAAGGGCTAGCTAGCGTGGATTGATTCCCAAACCTAACCAAGCGGAAGAGTTGATTTATCCATATTTATCAAATCGAATCTGGAATCTATCAATTAGATTGATTAATCTAGACCCTTTTAGATTAATTCATTTAAAAAATATAAAATATTAAACAAAAAACAAAATAAGAGGTTTTAACTTGATTACGCACCATTATAAAAAAAAAAAAAATGATGACACTGGGTCAACTTCCCATTGTTTTATGTGAAATCCTCCTCTCAATTTGCAGTCTTTTATATATATATATGCAGTCTTTCTCACTTGTCACTTCTTTCATGTAGCACTTCCAAGTTGAAGACATTCGACTAAAGGCATAGCTTAGAAGGGAAGAAAGGGGGAAAAAAACACCAGTACTTTCTTTCTTTTCTTTTCAGCTAAGTAACCTATCTTTGTCAAGTTCAAAAATTCTCAACAAATACATTTTCATCGTTTTTGAATTTAGAATTATTTATTATTATGCTATTGTTTTAATTGTAATTATAAAGATTATCACAATATTAATTATACGCTAATAACCCATTTGACACCGCAACGATTAGCCGCGATAACGCTAATTATTAACAAATAAGGCTAATTATTAGCAGATAAGGCGATAACGGACGGACCCTGAGGCTAATTACTAGCAAATAATTAACTACCCTGCTAATCAACCTACCTTATTTCCATGCAAAAGAAAAAAAATCCCCAAATCCCTCACACCAAAAGGGAATTAAAAAAACCCTAATAAAACAACGAAACTCCAAATACAAAAGGAAACACACCCTTTCTCTCCTCTCAAAATACCCATTTTCCGTGTAAACAATAAAAAAAAAAGAAAAAAAAAGCATCGATTAATGCATGCAAAAAAGAATAAGAATAAAAAGGAAAGTGTAGATGCATGTCGGTGGAATAACAGTGGATCTGAATTGGTTACTACAATTTATTTTCACTGTCTTTGTAATAGGTTTAGGTTTGTTACACCTCGTTAAGAATACGGCGTCGAAGTATTTCGAGGTCGACGCCAATTTCGAAGCGGCTGAGAGTAACCACACTGCTATTGATCCAAGTATTGGTAACCAGGCAATGGAAGCTGAAGATGATTCTTTTCGTTGTGTTAATTGTGGCAATTCGGGGTCTAAAATGTGTTCTCGTTGCAAATCTGTGAGATATTGGTAAGTATTTGCTATTTTTTTGGGCTCTTGATTGTTGGGTTTTCTGTTTTGGATTCTTTTGATATTGGAAAATAATGGGTTTTTGTTGTTATTTTGGTGATTTTATATGGTTTTACTGGTTTTGTAGCTAAATTACTGATTTGTAGGGTAATTAATTGTGTGGTACACAATTAGTTTCTTTATGTTTTCTTGTTGTTTAATTGAAGTTATGGTTCCTTTTTTAAGGTTTTTTAGGGTTTTTGAGGTTTCTTGTTTCTGGGTCTTGGTCAAATAGCAATCTTGTTTTGTTTCTTATGATTTTGGGAATTAATGGGTTTATGTTGTTTTTTGGGTTTTGAAGCTAAAACTGTGATTTGAAGGGTAAATAACTGCATGGCTCGATTTGTTTCTTATTGTTTTGTTGTTGCTTAATTGTAGTTATGGTTCTTTTTTGGTGGTTTTTGAGGGTTCTTGTTTTCGGGGTAAAAATGCTATCCTTTTTTGTTTTTGTTGGTTAATTGTATATGTTTTATTGTTTTGGTGGCCAAATTAGTGATGCGAGGGAGGGGCATTTGGAATTGATTAAGTTTTTATAGTGGTGAAGGTGGTCTTTTACATCTGGAAATTACCAGGGTTTTTCTTGTTCTGCTGGTTTTTGTAGGTTATTTATGTATGGTTTAAATGGATGTGTGCTTAAATTAGTAATTGTAGGGTAATTTAACTGTATTAGAATGAATTGAGTCTTTGTTAATATTGGTTACTAAAGCTTATAGGTGATTTTTTTTGGGTTTGATAAAACTGTAATTTTTGTGTGCTGAATAGGTTTAGCTTAATTAGTGATCAGTAGGGCAAGTAGTGAACTTGATTGTGCTAGACGGTTTGGCTTAATTATGCATGTTTTAGCTTAATCAGTTATTAGAGAGTAATGATCTAGCTTGTGCTAGATGGTTTGTTGGTAGAAATGCAATCTTTTTGTTTTGAAGATGGTTTTTGAATTTGGGAATTTTGCGTTTGTGTAGTTCTTTTGGTTTTGTGTGCTTATTCATTTATGGTTTTTGGTTTAACAGCTTAATTGGTGATTTGTAAGTAATTAATTGTATTATGAGTGTTGTTGTTGGTGTTATTTATTTATTTTTTATCTGTGGGGAGAGGGTGGGGGGGGGGGGGGGGGTTGTTTTTATGGTTTGGTTAAAAATGTGTTATTTTGTGTTTAAGGTGGTTTCTTATGCTTAGAAACTGCTGTGCTCATCCTGTTCTTTGGTTTTGTGCCTTAATTGGTTTGCAATCGTTATTAGCGATTTTAGGGTAATTGATGGACTGCTAGCTACTCATGGATGATTTATTTCAAGAAGATAATATTTCTAGCGATTGGAGACAACATTGAAAGTATAAATAGTAGGCTATGATATAATATGCTATTACTTTTTAATGATTTGATGATGAAGGTTTAATTACCTGTTTTGTGTTTTTATCTTTCCTCATAATTGGTCGTGTGTTTTTGTACTGCCTTCTACATCTAGGATTTTTAGGTCTATTTTTAAGTTTATATTTTTGATGCCTTAATTTTTTTTGGTTTGCCTATCCTTTTCAGTGAGATTTAAGTTTAATATGTGGGTTTTAGGTGCATATTTCTTTCTTTTTCAGCATCATAAATTATACAACTGTTCCTTTTGCTTTTGCCCCAGCTCACAGGGATGCCAAGAAGCACACTGGAAAGCAGGCCATAAGTTAAAATGCAAGGATTTCAAAGCAAACTCATCACAAACAGCAAAATCAAACTTTGGTTTTAAACCTTCAGGTGGTGGGAGCAAAAGGTTTTCTAGCATTGCACTTGTTCCTGCCAGTGGAGGATCGAACTCTAAGCCTATAAAGAAGCCAGGAAAGGTATATGTTTTAACCTTTTTTCATTTAGTTGTTTATTTAGATTATTTAGTGAATTTTTGTTCTGCAATGTGAAAACATTAACATGCATTTCTATTCAAGGTTCTTTTCCCGTATGATGAATTCATCAAACTTTACAACTCAGACAAACCCAGATTCCCTCCCTGTGGGCTCTTAAATTGTGGAAACAGGTATGTGTTTGTGATCCTCACACCCCTTTATTTGTTCATTCGAGCAAAAACTATGCATGAGCACAGACATAAACATCTGTTAGTTGTGTTATATTTTTCACCTGGGCACATATTCTTTTTTTATTCAATTTTCCTTTTCTTTTGCTGCACAGTTGCTTTGCCAATGTGGTTCTGCAATGTCTCACTTACACTAGGCCACTTGTTGCCTACTTGTTGGAGAAAGGTCATCAAAGAGAATGTAAGTTCAGAAATTGTAATTATATATGGCCCCTTTGTCCTCCTTTCTGGGGCTGGTTTGGACAGTTCTTCCCTCACAATCTTTCATCTTTGCTTTGCAGGTAGACATAATGATTGGTGTTTTCTTTGTGAATTTCAATCCCATGTTGAAAGAGCAAGCCAAAGTGCACTTCCTTTTTCACCGATGAATATTCTGTCTCGGTTACGCAATATTGGTGGTAATCTTGGCTATGGAAGACAGGAGGATGCTCATGAGTTCATGAGGTTCTTATTACTGGCCTACCAACTCGCTTACATATTTTCTACCCATGTTTCATCTTGTTTACATAATTTCTACCCATGTTCTTTTCTTATATAAACATCCCCTACCCATGTTCTTTTCTTATATAAACATCCCCCACCCCAAAACACAGACACACTCCAAATATAATAACAGGGAAGGATAAATTGAAGAAAGTGATTGACTGGAGAATAAGTTGTGGTTGTGTTTGATGCTATGCCCAGTTCAATATTGTAAGCTTTTTCTGTCTTTTCTGCAGGTTTGCTATTGATACAATGCAATCAGTTTGCCTTGATGAATTTGGTGGAGAAAAAGCTGTTGAACCTGCCTCCCAAGAGACTACAATAATTCAACACATATTTGGGGGTCGCCTCCAATCTCAGGTCATGCATCCTGTTATACTGAAGCTGTTTGATTTTGTTCTTGTTTGTGAAAACTCCTTTTCCTCAGCTTGCATATACTGTATTGAATTCCACTGTCATGACATTATCCAGAGCTTGTCATCCTTTTCTGTCATTAGTCATTACAGATAGTAAAAAACATAAAAAAAAAAAAAAAATAGAAGTTGATGGACACTTGAACTGAGCTGTTCTCTAGAAGTCTGATATCTGGTGCTGGTTGACATGAAACAAAAAATGGCATTCACTTTTCTGCCCCTGTTTTATACAGGAATCACATGCAAGGACAAAAGCTAAATGCCAATTTAGAAGTGGCTTAGAAATGTTTGCCTATCTTGATCACACCTTCTTCTACATATTTAAAATGAAGAAAATAAAAGAAGTTTCCCATGTACAGTAGATAGAAATAAATCCAGAGGATGTGGGAAAACTATCAGGCACTTTGATCCTTTTCTTTGTTCGAAATGTCTTTAGAAAACTTTTGGCACTATTCTAGTAAATGCATATACTGTTTTTCTTCTTGTTAGCAGGCTTCTCACTTAGAATTGTCTAGCATGAGAAAGATTGTTTAGCAATGTGATAAATCTTTCCTTGTTGTTTTGGCATATATGGAAATATGGCTTTCTTTTATTGAAACTTTCTAAAATGATTGGACTAGTTCTATCTTTAGATTGGGATGCTGTCCTAACATGCTTCATCTTCTTTAGGTGATATGTACAAAGTGCAATAAGATTTCAAATCAGTTTGAGAACATGATGGATTTAACTGTTGAGATTCATGGTGATGCTGAATCATTGGAGGAATGCCTCAATCAATTCACAGACAAAGAATGGCTCCATGGAGAAAATATGTACAAATGTGATGGGTATGGCTGCTTAATCCTGTGATTTCTGAATCCCAAAAGCTTAAATCATTTACTTTATTGTTTGCATTTCTTCACCATATTTGTTTCATTCTGCACACAATCTCTATTTATTTATTTTATATTTTTTATTTGCCATCTTTCTTTTAAGTGACTGACTAGGAGTTCTGTCCTCTTGGATTCTTCCACCCTTGTTATAACTCTGCTAGTAATTTTAAATTGTGATGAAATTTGATGGAGGTGGCTGCAATTGAAATATGAATTTTGGTATGGCTTAGACTGCATGGAAGAAGCATGCGCATCTATCTTGCTCCAGCCAGTTTGGGATGTGAGTCTTGAGGAGCTGTTTTTTCCCTGGATGGTGATGGGGTTTGAGAAAAGATAGGCAGCTAGATGGTAGATGCTCAGTTCAGTCAAGTAGTGTGTTATTTTTCTTCCTAGTCATTCTTTGGTTTGGTATTATAAATATTCTCTTAAAAACGGGAAAAAATGTGCTTATTGGTTAATTGATCTTCATTTCTGCTCTGGCACAATTAACATGGACATTACCATTGCCTCACTAAATGTTTATTGTAATCCACTCACCGTGGCCAAATATGGCTTCTGTAGATGTGTAGAATGAAAATGACTTCTTAGTTGTAGGACGTGGTCTCTAAATATGCTCAAATATGGCCCTAGATCAGACAAAATGAAAGGATGATTTGTTAAGGTTTAATAATCCAACTCCAGATAGTTTGGCATGAAGTATTGATGGTTTAATAATTGAAAGTGAAATATGTCTTGTCATGGAATCTATCCTTTTTTCATGCAAATTTTCCAATATAGTTGGAGCCCAGCAGAATTTAATAGAACAAGGATAGCAGTGAAATGGATCACAAGTCTGCACTTAATATCTTTTGATGTGTGCATCTGCTTTGATTAAGGTACAATTTTATACTGTTAATAGGTGCAATGACTACGTCAAGGCATGGAAGCGTCTTACCATTCAACGAGCTCCGAATGTTCTTACAATCGCGTTAAAGAGATTCCAGGTCAGATTTGTATACATTCTATGGTTACAGATATCTCCACCTCGTTATTACCTTTCTGAATCTAAACTACCTTTTCTAAGAAAATTCATCAAGTTTGTGATATTCTAGTTCTGGAGTTTTTTTATATCTTCTGAAATTGTATGTGGACATACCTTTGCAGAGTGGGAGGTTTGGTAAACTTAACAAAAGGGTAACGTTTCCTGAGACTTTAGATCTGAGCCCCTACATGAGTGAAAAAGGAGATGGCGCAGATGTGTACAAGCTTTATGCAGTTGTTGTCCATGTTGACATGCTAAATGCATCATTTTTTGGTCATTACATCTGCTACACCAAGGATTTCCGTGGAAACTGGCACAGAATTGATGACTCTAAGGTATAAACTCACTCGCTGTGTGTGTGTGAGTGTGCATGCACATGCACATCTAAATTGATCTATTAACTGTAACTTGTGAGGATTGGTAGCCTAATCTTTTTAAAATCACAATGTGAAACTTTCTTGCTTGTTTATTTATGTCTAGTGTAAGAAATGATTTCCTGCTTTATAATATTGCTATGCCATCATTATTACAGCAAAGCAAGACAGCTAAGATGTTGCAATCTACTTGGACTTGTTTTCCTCTAACTGTGGATTTGGCTTTTCTCAGGTTTCTAGTGTTGAATTGGATGAGGTGCTTTCTCAGGGAGCCTATATGCTTTTATACAGCAGGTATACAGTTTAATGCCTGATGGTTTATTATGACTGCTGCAACATTTGCTTTGCTTATATATAGTATTTAGCTTGCTATAACCCAGTTGTTGGCGAAGTAGATAATTCAGAGTTCATAGCCTTGCGTACATTTTAAAACCATGGCATCAAAACTTGATGGTATTAGAACTTCAGGAAAATACAAGCATAAAAGGCGGATTCTAATTCTTAATTTATGTTAAAGGAATGTTGAAATTTTTGGTTTCCTTGTTGGAAACATTTATTTAAGCTTCATGACATTTGTGACGGAAGAATTGTACAGCAGAATGATACTGCGATTTGTTGATCTGAATTGGGGCATACAAGCATCTTATGTTCAAATGCAGTACTGTTTTATTCCTTAGATGCTTTCTGGTTGTGCTCTAAAGACTATATTTGCTTGATGTTGGGCAGGGTTTCTGTTCGACCATCATGTCTCAGAACCATTGAGCCCTCAAAGGAGCAACAATCAATCGTGAAAGTAGAATTAGACTCCTGCACAGAGAAACCAGCTGGACACCTTTCACCAATGGAGTCAACGGATGCCACAAGTTCTGGGTTCCTAGCACCCGCACCTGAAAGTAGAAATTCTGAATTTGGAAGTGCTTGTCATGAGGATGCTGTGGTAAATTTTGAGTCAAGCACAGCAGTTTCAAAGGGTGTTTCATCCTGTGAAAACGAGTCACCATCTAAAGCTGACATGAAAGACGCAGAAGATTCAGGGGTTAATCATAATTCTGAGTTATCTTCATCTGCTATGGAGGAGGATCCTAGGGACATACCAGATGAAGTTCCAGAGGATATGAATGGAATTGATTCCAGCTCCAGTTCCTTGATTCCAGTGGAGGTTTCTGACTTAAAGAAGGATTCCTCAACTGCACTTGATTCAGAAGCTGTTGTGATAGAGCACTCCTTGGACCATTCAGATACAGTTATGTACGAATCAGATTCTGCTGTTGCAAAGGATATCAAAGTAAATGGCAGTGTTCATTCATTCTCGAGCGAAGAGATTTCAACAAAACCTAATGGTCTGAAACGTCAGCCACCTTTCCATGATTCGGATGGCGAGGACACAAATGGAGCTAAAAGAGCAGAAACAGTAGATAGTTGTTGATGACAATGAAGCATCATCAAAATCCCTAATCAATTGTTTATATTTTTTGAACGATCCCAATCATAGAAGGAAAATTTGTGTTGGGCATTTTTCATCTGGGTTTTCATTATTTGCAGAAATCTCGGATTCCATTTGTAACAGTTCTAGATGGGGGGCTTTGCCTTCATCCCAGAGACAGAATAGGAGGATGCCATTACATCATGAGCAGGAACTTGTTTATAGTCTACCATGTAAGTTGCTAAGAAAGTCTGGTCCAAGGTAAGCAAATGACAGGTTGATTAATGAAGAATTTACTGTTTGACTTTCTGCTCCAGGAATCCTGTTTATTTATTTATTTTTTTTGTGTGTCAAGAACAAGTTAAAAGGGCCTTCCTGATTGAATGATTACTGATATGCATAATTGAACGGGAACTGCCTAGGATGATAGGGCTGGTTTGAGTTACCTGTGGCTATAGTAACCGTTGGCCAAAATGAGGGCCTAAGCTCAGGCCAACATTCACCCATTTTACCGCCAAAAATTGTAATTTCGAAATTTTTAACATCAAGCCTCTGATTTAATTTGATTTAGAGATTTTATTAAAATTTTATATTAGAAATTATTTTAAATGTTAAGAATTAAATTTTATTACATAAATAAAAATTAATGTTAAAACAACTATTTTTAAAATATTTATTTACATATTTTCTGTATCACTCTTCTCCCTTTGTTCTTTCTTTTGTCACCAGACATATAGAAAATAAAATAAATTTAATAATATAATATAATATTTTTTTAAAATTCATGAATTTAATTTATTTATTTATTGAATTCAAAATAAAAAAAACTATAATTAATATTTTAATCATGTTTTTAAACATTGAGACTAAACTAATTTTTCCATCCATTTTAAACACATCATCTATATTCAAAGTTGTCATGTTTTTATAAGAAATCATTTTAGTTAGTAATTTTGCTAGCATCTCCCGCTTCGTTGGATTAGACAGAACTTCCAACTGTAACTTCTGAACTATATTGTTTGGGTAGCGGTACAATTAAAGTTTTATAAAATTTTAAAATTTTTTATTTTAAATTAAATTTTAGTATTTTTAAATCATTTTAATCTTTTAATATTAAGAGCATCTTCAATGCAAAAAGCCAAATTAAAAAGCTAAATTGATAAAATAGCTTTTTAAATAGTAGAAATATAGCTTTTTTTGATTATGTGCATTCCAATAGTAAAAAGCTATTTATATTTTAATATATTTCATGTTAAATTCATTTTTATATAATTATGTAACTAATTTAGATATTTATATATAATATAACTATGATGTTATTAATTATATAATTAATATTAGTAATTTATAAAAATAATATAAAATTTAATGAAATAATATGAAAGTTAAAAGATATAATTTAAAATTAAACTTAAAATTTATTTATATGAATATTTTTAATTTTCAGTTTTATATGTTACCGTTAAAAATTTAATTTTTTAAAAGTAAATTTAAATTCATGCTTTGAAAAAATAACAGCCACCATTTAAAATTTTAAAATTTCAAATTTTAAAAAAATAACCGCCATCATTTTAAATTTTAAAATTTCAAATTTCAAAATTCATAAAAATGACCGCCACAATTTTAAATTTTAAAATTTCAAATTTTGAAAAAATGACCGCCAACATTCTAAGATTTCAAAATTTAAAAAAATAATCCATCTATAAATATTCTCATATACCTTAACATTTTTTTATCATCATTCCATTGTTTTCTCTCCAATCAAAAATATATTTCATTAAAATTCATCATGAATCATTCTAATTTTAATTTTTATGATGCTTTTGATTTTAATGATGACACTCCTGTGATCACTTTTCAAGTTGCTGTTGTTGTGGTTGCTGAAGAAGAATCGAATAATCAAGGGCGGAGAACAGGGTATCGTGGCTCTATTCATGGCCACAATATTGTCAATCGTAATAGAAAGGAAGGTGAGTCGTCGTCTTTTTCTTCGGATTGCAAATGCAGTGGAAGCTCATAATCCATATTTTAAACAAAGAACAGATGCTCTCGGTGTTCTTGGTTTATCTTGTCTTCAAAAGGTAATTGCCGCTCACAGAATACTTGCATATGGTATTCCTGCAGATCTTACTGATGAATATCTTCAAATTGGAGAAAGCACTGCGATAGAAAGTCTTAGAGTTTTCGTCAAAGCAATCGTAGAAGTTTTTGGTGATTGGTATCTAAGGGCACCAAACGAGGCCGATGTTTGTCGATTATTATCAATTGGAGAGCAGCGTGGATTTCCAGGGATGTTAGGGAGCATTGATTGTATGCATTGGAAATGGGAGAAATGCCCAATTGCATGGCATGAGATGTATACTGGTCATTGTAGTGAACCAACTATAATTCTAGAGGCGGTGGCTTCACAAGATCTTTGGATATGGCATGCCTTTTTTGGAATGCCTGGATCATTAAATGATATTAATGTTCTTGATCAGTCACCTATCTTCGCTGTATTTGCTGAAGGTCGTACTGCTCTTGTCAATTATACAATTAATGGGCATGAATATACAATGGGATACTATTTAGCAGATGAGATTTATCCTAATTGGTCAACTTTTGTTAAGACAATCCCAAGGCCATTAGGAGCAAAGAGAAAATATTTTGCAAGTAAGCAAGAGTATGCAAGAAAGGATGTAGAGCGGGCACTTGGAGTGCTCCAATCTCGTTTTGCAATTGTACGTGGACCTATTCGATACTGGGATGAAGAAACACTTGCAAATATTATGAAAGCTTGCATAATAATGCATAATATGATTATTGAAGATGAAGGAGCAATGAACCTTGGATTTGACCATGAACGTGAAGTTAATTCATTTATATCAGTGTCACATGGTGAAATACCAGAACTACATGATTTTCTTCAAACTCATAATCGAATCAGGGATAGAGCAACTAGCTCTCAACTACAAGAAGATTTGGTTGAACATTTATGGGAACAATATGGTAACGAGTAAAATCATTAGCTTTGAACTTCTTATGTCATCAGAATTTTCAAGTTTTTTATATTTTTTTTCATTATGGTTGTTATCTTTTAAGTTAATTAATCCTACTTATTGTTGTTTTTCATTATGGTTGTTATCTTTTAGGTTAATTAATCCTACTTATTATTGTTAAGTGTTAGAAGAACTTGAAAAAAGTATTATGAATTGATACCACTTTTATAACAATATATTTAGAATAACCAATAAATTTCTAAATATTTAATTAAAAATACATTACATTAAACAATAAATAAATCTAGTTCATTAAAAATACATTACATTACAATAAATCAATCAAAGTTAATTAAAAATGAAAACCCCTTTTTTGCATAATTTTTAACTTTCTATTTTGAAAATACGTTGCAGAAATTGGATCCAGATTAGAAATATCCATTTTCATAATTTCTTCTTCTTTCTCAATCCTGTTCAATTCTTGTTTCTCTTGACTTTGTTGAATCAGCATGGCTTGTTGCTCTAACATAATTTTCCTGTCTTGTTTCTTCTGATCCTCAATTTCAACTAGAGTATCCCTGAATTGTTGTAACAGATTCGTTACAGTTACATCCCCAACTTTATCTTTTTCTTGTCTATGTTTAAGTCGTTCCTTTGCAGCCTTCTGACCGATTGGTCTATCTTGATAAATCAATGGTTCACTATCTTCTCCTAAACTAAAAGAATTAGGGGTAGATGGAGTTGATGAAGCCAGACTTGCATTGGCATGACCTTTTTTTTTCTTGTTTGACCTTTGATGTTGACTTGCACGCTCAAATTGTCATTTGGGTTCTTTTCTTAAGATAACCCAACAATGTTCTAGTTGAAATCGTTTGCCAACACAAAAAGCATATATTTGCCGAGCATCATTAATCTGGTAAAAAAAAAATTAATTAAATAATGTTAAAATATATGTTAAACAATTCAACATAGAAATGAATATTAGCATTACCCTTGATTCTTCGGTCATTCCACTTTGCTGATGATTTTCAATTTGAGTAACAAATCCAACAAATTTACCGACTTCTCTATTTATTTCTTGCCATCTACTTGAGATACTTATTTGTGAATGATTATTCAAGTTTCCTCCATTCTCTACAAAGTAAGCATGTACGCGAGCCAGAACTGTTTTGTTTGTTGATCAACTCCTGTAATTGGATCCTTGCTTGTATTTAGCCATGCAGAGACAAGTAAACAATCCTCCTCTGGTGAGAAATTTTTATTTCTTTGTGATTTTTTTGCCGGATGGACATTTAAATTCGAGCATGTTAAGTCATCAATTAATTGATTATAATCACTTGGTTGAGAGAGAATATCTTCTGACTCACTCATAAGAAAGTTGGTAAAAGAGCTTGGAAAATTTGAATCCATCTACATTAAAAAAAAAAAACTCAAGTTAAAACCTTATAAGAGAGTGTAAAAGAAGCTCACATTCAATGTCTAGCAATTTTGTAGTTTTCATACATGCGAATTAATAATAAGCATTGCCTTCTACTAATTCTAACATAACAATTTGACCATTTTTTGGAACTAAAAGAGAATCGATATACTGGTTTAATTGCATTTTCATGAAGACAAAATATAATTGACCTCAAATTAAAACAGACAATCAAAAATAAATTTTAAATATGCAACTCTATCTTTTTATCAATATCAACTACCATTATTAATTTCTCTCAATTTTATAAAAAATAACAACATAAATAAAAATTGTCTTCCTTAACCCATATTAAAAACATAAAATAATAAAGAAATAAAACTCATCACAAATATTAAATTAACAGCAAAAGGTCTAAAAAATCAAGAGATATTAAAACGAAAATAGAAAAATCTTTTAAACAAGCATACCTTTTAATTTTAACTAATTAACACAACCGATGTTAATAATTAACCGGAGAATAATTAATTCTTGTTTTTTAAAATTTGAGAGAAGGGTGAGGCACAATACAAAAATTTAAAACTACAAATTTTTTCTTCATGTATTTATAGACAAAATTTTCTATGTTTTTTTTTTTTTTAAAAAAAAAGAGCTGTTGGCCAACGGCTATAAAAATAGTTGTTGGCCAACGGCTATAAAAATAGCCGTTGGCCATTTTGGCCATTTCTACAGTTAAATGTAGAAATGGCTGTTAAGAAAGTAAAAAGCCATTTTGGCTATTGATTTACCTCTTCCGTTGGAATACAAAAAGTAAAAAAATAAAAGGCAAAGTACAATTGTCTCTTCATTTGCTTGCTTCGTTGGAGCTGCCCTAAAAATATTTTTTTAATATATTTTTAAATGAAAACATATTGTCACTACCATCCCAAACACCTCTTAAATTACTAAGTAAGAGAAGTAGTTGTGAAAACTGTTCTTCACATACTAAGTTTCTGTTTAATATTATAATATGGTGTGATTAAAAATGCTTTTAAGTTGGCTATAATTTTAAAAGTTATTTGATTTTTATTACTTAAATCTGCTTTTTATTTTAAATTATGGTAAAAACTTTGGTTTGAAAAAAAATTATAATTTATATATTTTTTATTTTTAAAAATTATAATCATAAAAGCTATCGCAATACCAAACACACATGGTAGTTCATGTTTTTTATCCAATCACAAAAAAAAAAATTTATTTGCTTATCAATTAATTTTTGTTTTTTCTACTAGATCTCATATATAATTGTGTTTCAAATATTGGTTTTGTAAAAACTAAAAAAAAAAAAAATTTATTAATAAAAACCTAATTTTCATATAATAATTTTAATTATATATGTTTTTTTTAACCATAAATAAAAATATTTTTTTAAAATTTATTTTTTAAAATTACAATCACAAAAACTATCGATATATAATCTTATTTTATAGTGACAAAATATTTTTTAAAAATACTTTTTACTTAAAAATTTATTAAAATTATTTATCTTATTTTTTATTTTTTATTTTTTATTTTTAACATTATATATTAGAATCATAAAAAAAATTAGCATACTTTAAACACAATACAAAACAAACATTACATAATAATTATAATTATAGTAATGGTGGGCTATTTGTTAGGGTGGATCCAATAATGATGTGATTAGGTAGTGGTTGACATTTTAGACCGTTTATCTTGAAAATGATAAGAATCATAAGAGTGGAAGAAGGGTTGGAACCAGCAACAAAGCAAAACCATGCCTCATCTGATGGCGATTTCTCTCGTGGCCAGCTGTTTGGGCATATTATTTTATCAACAAATCCCTCACTTCGCATCCCTCTCTTTCCAAACCCTTCATTATTTTTTTACGGCTTTTCCACCCCAGCAAACCACTCACTCAAACCTCTTTCACTTGATCCAAGAAAAAAGATTCTTTTTTTTCTGTTACTATGATGTAACAAAAAATTGTTTTTACCAAGGTGGTTGCTTTTTAATGATGTCCCAGATTCCTTTTATGTTTTCTTTTTATATGTGCTTCTCTAATTTGATGCTTTTTGTTTGATTATTTTGCAGGCTTTTGTTTTCTTTGTTATTTTTTTATAAAATTTTGGGATTTGTTTGGTTCAATTGACAGCAATGGAGAATCGCAGTGAAGCAGAAGCAAGTCCTTATAAGAGGTTTTTTTTATTATTGTATTATTGAGTTCTTAATTCGAAGCCCATTAATTAATGCATGTAATCCTTAATCACATTTTGTTATCTGATTGATTTGTTTGAATGCATGTTAGTGATGATTGTGTGTGAATGAATGGATGTAGTTTGGTTGCGGCTGTATCATATGGGATTGCTTCAATGGCTATGGTTTTTATCAATAAGGCCATTTTGATGCAATATGGTCACTCAATGACCCTTCTCACTCTGCAGGTATTGAACTTTTCAAAAATGTAATAAACCCTTTTGTTTATTGTATTGTTATTTGGAAAAAAAAAATCAGTTCTAATGTTGTATCGTGGATATTTTTGGGATCCACATGATGATGAGTACTGAAGATTTTTAGGCTTTTTGTTGTTGTTGTTGTTGTTGTTGTTGTTGTAATGTCTGTTTTCGGTGATTATGATTACTGATAATGGATGCTGCAATTGGTTGGTTGGTTGGATTAGCAATTGGCGACAGCATTGCTTATACATTTTGGTAGGCAAATGGGGTATACGAGAGCAAGGGGAGTAGATATGGAAACAGCTAAAAAACTTCTCCCGGTTTCGCTATTCTACAATGCTAATGTGGCATTTGCTTTGGCTAGCTTGAAAGGAGTTAATATTCCTATGTATATTGCAATAAAGAGACTCACACCACTGGCGGTACTTATAGCTGGATTTTCTTCAGGAAAGGGAAAGCCTACAACACAGGTTTGCGCTGCTGCTTATTAAACCACTTTGCACTTATATAGTTACTGTGTTCTTTTGTAATGTATTTAGATATACATGGGACTCTGTTTTGCCAATTGTTTTATTTATATGCTGTTGTTTTAATTTGTTCTTAGTCGAATGATTATATTTAATGATATTGATGGAATGATCCATAATTCACATTTCTGGCTCCGATTCAGACAGTATCACGTGTGTTGATTTTTTAATTTTATAAATGAAAAAGAAGCTTGCTGTTCAACTAGCAGATATCTGTTGCTGAAAGACCAATTGTTATGTTATATACACGCAATTTAGTTATCAACCCACTGAATCCTTGACAAGGCATCTTTGTGACGAGTGATCTTGAATATGGGAAGTTCCTTCAAATTGTTGACACATTTACATGTTTCAGGTTACTCTTTCTGTGCTATCAATTGCTGCTGGAGTTATTATAGCAGCACTTGGAGATTTTTCTTTTGACCTTTGGGATTACGGCTTGGCCCTTACTTCTGTTTTCTTTCAGGTTTGCTATTAATTCCTTAATTGCTCAGGGATGTGAATAATGAAGCACGATGGTTCCTTCTCATTGTTAACTAACAGCAGTTGTGCTTTGGAACTGCAGACAATGTACCTTGTGTTAGTTGAAAGATCTGGTGCAGAGGATGGCCTCTCTTCTATTGAGATAATGTTCTATAACAGTTTTCTTTCTCTTCCATTCTTGATATTTCTCATCATAACAACAGGAGAATTTCCAAACTCACTAGCATTATTGTTTGCAAAGGTTAGAATCTTAACCCCTCTTATTTAGACTCGGTTGTTGATTGTGCTAGGAAAATATGGCATGCTGATGTTCTGAAGCCTATTCTCAGCATGATAGCATGCTATTCTTGTGTAATTGCATATGCTCTTCTCCTGATTGTTTACAATTGGAACCTTGATCTAATAATTGATGCTCAAAACCTTTAATATTGCGAAGTTTTATATGAGAGTTTGGGTTTTTCTGTCAGGGAGTTAACATCATCGAATTCCAGTCTAATAAATTTTGCATAGGGGATTATACATTACCTGGAAAATTCTGTGTTCCACTTAACACATCAGTTTTTCATGTCAATTGTACAACATCATTGGTCAAACATGTTTCAGAGAGCAGTCAGTTATGTAAGTTTCAATTATTTTCCTTCCAGTTGGTATCCCCACTGAAAAGGATAAAATAGTTTTAAGTCACATTCAATTAGAGTCCTGTATTTCATATTTTTCAATTTGGGATTGTTGATTGATGCCTTCAGGGTTAGCCTGGTTACTGAAATCAGGACAGCATAAAACTTGGTCATTTCAGAATGATCTGGATAACATTTTTAATATCTAAGAACTCATTTTCTTACGAGGGCAGTGCAAGGGTAAGGGTATTCATCATGTCTTGTGCTAAATTTAAGTGCCAAAGTTATTATTCATCATATTCCATTTATATTCCCATATCAGTTTAAGCCCTTTGAAAGTTATAGCATTATTATCTGGTGCATCATGCCCTATTCAATCATTAGATTTTTATCGTGCTTCAAGGTTCCATCATCTAGTGTTTCCATGAAACTCTAGGCTTCCCCATGCATTGCCTTTTCTTAAGTCTGAAATATTGTTTTGCCTCTTGATATGGTATGTGTCTTGGTAAATCTTTCTTACCTGATCATCTAATTTGCTGTGAAACAAATTGAATGGCAATCAAAACATCTATAAAGTGCAGTGACAGTTCAAATTTCCTTTTTCCTCTACGATGTGCAGCATTTTGTGCTCATGTGCAGTTTATTTAGAATTGGTTTCTAACTTGAAATCTGTTTTTTATTGCAGAGTAATTCTTTATCATTTTTGGTGATCCTTGTTATTTCTTTAGTAATGGGCATAGTTCTCAACTTCACCATGTTCCTATGTACCATAGTCAACTCAGCTCTAACAACCACCATCGTGGGAGTTCTCAAAGGTGTTGGGTCCACGGTATGTGCATATAACCCTTATTGCTTTTGTCTTTTGTAGAGAACCTACAAGAAGAAATGAAAAAACTTGAAATTTTAACAATTAAACCAATTTGTTTTGGTTTTTTCCATTACCCTTTTCTTCTCCTATCTTCTCAATAATTGAACTGAACCTGCATCATTAGTTACATTTTAATAAAATGTAAAAGTGCATAAAGTTTCCTTTTCCTTTGCTGCTCAGACCCTTGGTTTTGTCGTACTGGGTGGCGTGGAAGTCCATGCTTTGAATGTGACTGGATTGGTTATCAACACAGCTGGTGGGGTGTGGTACTCATATGCCAAATACCAGCAGAAGATGAGCAAACCTCCAAAGCAAGTATCAGATGTAGAGGCACATCGGTGATGAATTGCTGCTTCAGGCAGTTCCTTGCCTGATTTTTGTCAATTTCCCTACACTGTAATCAGTCACAATGATCTCATAGTAACAACCAAAACGGTTGAAAAAAGAAGTATAGCAATATTTTTATGTTGTTAAAGAATATTCAATTCTATAGCATATCCCTGCTACAGGCTCTTGATTTTAGTCAGAAAATGTCATGATCAAAATGGTTGATGCTGTCGGCTGATTTAGATTCGATTTTTGTGCTTGAAATTGATATTCTAGCCACAGCATGTTGTTCAAAGCATTTTAATTCTGTGAAATGAAAAGCCTCTCTTAGCTCATTTACTTTCTACTCTGTGATGGCATTATGTCTCTGATTCTCAGTTGCCATGGATGGTTCTTGTCCGGAGTTGGCGAAAATGATATGACCTAATCTACTTCAGTGATTGTCTGGAGACAATTCGTTATGATAATGCAAATCCTGGAGTTAAAATGAGACTCCTGAGTTCCTCAACGCTCATCCCATACTAAGATCTGTCCACTCAGCTGGAATGGTCTCCACTCAAACCCCCTTAGAATGGCACACAATAAATGGTAAATTCAGGTGAATAAAGTGAGAGACTTTATTTGCTGCCAGAGGCAAAAGGAATCCACCCAGGTTTAAGAAAACATCTTCTCATCAGTCCAATCAAGTGTAAATCATTGTTCATTCCAATTTTCTCCGACTTGATCCATTGCTCCTTGTCTCAGCTCTCTCAATTGTCTCTTTCATGGATTATTAATTTTGAAGTCTCAGCGTGTTTTCATTTCTTTCCCTAGCATCTGGACGGCACTCAACTAGTTGAGCTAGTGTATCCTTGTGATTGGTTGCACTAAAAGCATCTTGTAAGAACATCTAAAAAAGGGTCCAGCTGTTGTGGTCAATCGTATGACTTGTTCCGTCCCCGTTCCGGGTTCGACCCTTTATATATACGCCTGTCACCCCCACGGTGCCTTACCTTGCTCCTGGGCTTGCAGGATGTCCAATGAGCCGTGGGGATTAGTCGTGGTGCGCGCAAGCTGACCTGGACACCCCAAGCTAAAAAAAAAAAAAAAAAAAAATACTTCCAAAAATATACAATACCAAACAGACTCTCAATTTATATCCTTAATCTAATCAAAATAATGCCATTCACATCTGCTTTGGAGATTCATGAAGAACCGTTGCATTATAGCATGACCCTGGGAGTCTTGTAGAGCTTGAGCAGTCATTTCAAAGTTCGAAAAAGTCGTTCGTTCTTTTCCTTTTTTCTGTAGATTAGATATTCATCACCGTTTCGTGATGCGTATAAAAATATAGCAATGGAATGTGGGTGGGACATACAATGCCCATAGACGGCCCAGGGACAAATATGGTTTTGCCATAACTCTTCCGCCTAATGAAAGTTGGCCATAGCTTGATGATAACTGGTGGTATCCATGGATGGTTCAGCAAGAAGTGGACCTTGTGTTGTTGGAGGTTACTCAACATTGAATAGCAACCGAACATGATTTCAAGAATCATACTTGAAAAACATCTAGGTGGTGGTCCAGTAATAAAAGCTTAGGATCAAGAGGTTTACTTTCTCTGTGGTCTCATGTTCGAGTCCTGGATTGCTCATATGATGATCACTGGAGGCTTACATGGTTGTTAACTTCAGAGCCCGTGGGATTAGTTGAGATACGCGCAAGCTGGTCCGAACACCCACGTTAAACTAAAAAAATAAAAAAGAATCATACTTGAAAATGTTCTGCTATTACTACACATTTTCCATCGTTTCTTTATGAGTCCCTCTTCCACTTCTTTTTCAACTTCAAAAACGAATTCCTCTGACAACATTTTAGGGATTTACGGTTCATTAGCTCAAGCTTAAAATCCACCATCCCCAAACTATTGAAAGAAAGAAGAAGAAGAGAGGATTCCATCCTTTATCTCCATACTTTCCCTCTACCTTTAGCTTCCATCCTAACCTAAGTTTTAACCCTAACAGACAATCATAGAGCACATCATATGAGGACAACCCCCCCATACCCCTCCAACGTCATGTTCATAATAAAATCCAAGCACATGGTATTGTTTTTTTCTTTTTTGTCTTTTGATCAAACCAATATGACCTCGTCCATGTTCATAATTAAATCTAACCTGCTTTTTTATACCAATTTAGGCCGACGGGGAAGAAAACAATTGGCCTCGGGGGGCAAATTGTGGCGGGCAAGTGGGGCATTTCCTGTGGGTTGTTGTCCCTTCGCTTGTAGGATTTTTAAATCTCCATCTTCCCATTATTTACGGCTTCCAAAATTGTGCTTTAGGGATGGCTTCTGGTAGTGCCAAATGCCAAAACCAAATCTCTATAATCAGATTTATTTGATATTATTATTAAATTTAGCGTAATAAATAAATTTTAAAACTTATTAATTTAATTTTTTGATTTAGTTTAGATTAAAATTAAACTGTGTATTTTAACATTTAAAAAAATACCCCCACCCCACCAGCTAAGTCCACTTTCTCCTTTAGCTTTGTCACAACAATGGGGGCTGCATTTTACGGGTGTAATTAATGTGATATAATGCCATATTATCCACTACAAAAAGTTCATAAGGTAATTACCTCAACCATAGACTGGTAGGGATTTAAGTAACATGTCATTGGTATCATAGTTAAAAATTTATTATACAAAACTCTAAACAGTGTGCTCTCAAGATATTGTTGTTCATCCCTTATATTTTATTGTGAATTTATGTTTATAATTTTGTTTTTTCTTCAATTTAATCTTTAATTATTTTTTTTACACAGTTATATTTGTTTCAGTCAAATTTAAAAACAATTGAATCCAATTTATTGACTAAAAAAAATTTAAAGGATAAAGGATCAAAGTAGAAAAGATATCATAAATATATAATAATTTCAAAGTTCACACATATAGTTTAATTTAGTCCTTAAACTTTACAAATTATACCTATTCAGTCCCTTAATATTTTTTCAATTCAAATCTGATACAATTTTTTTTTTTAGTCACTGATTTGAGAGATGAAAGAAACATCAGATTTAGATGATAGAGAGAGAAAATCAGTAGTGACACCAATTTCAACAACCAAAATAATCGATTTAGTGTTAAAGGGTTTCATTTGGTAAAGAAAGTTCAACTTAGATGTTTTACCTTAAAATTGACCAAAAAACTAAATTTAAGCTCAAGAGATTTTTGGTTTTGAATTGATTTTTTTTTTTTAAGATTATTTATGAGTTTGTCAAAGTGTTTACGCTTTTTTCTAGATGTTTGAGGTCAAAAATAGGTTCTTATATATATATATATATATATATATATATATATATATATATATATATATATATATATATATCTTATTTTTTCAATCACTATAGT
This sequence comes from Populus tomentosa, assembly GCA_018804465.1. NCBI lineage: Eukaryota > Viridiplantae > Streptophyta > Magnoliopsida > Malpighiales > Salicaceae > Populus > Populus tomentosa. The sequence continues at coordinate 766,029 of CM032003.1, read as the reverse complement.
GGTCAAAATCTAGAGAATACCAAATAATGTGTCATCTAAATTTTTTTTTCTTTTTAAAAAATATTAAGATAGATAACATATCATTCACCTTAAATATATATATATATTTTTAAAATAAGACCCGCGTACATACACTTACTAAATAAGCTAGGTGCTAATCTGACTTGTTAAGCATATTGATGTCTGACTTTTATTTTTAATTTTATTTTTTAAAAATAAAAATCATGTTTTTATATGTTTTTCTTTAAATAATTTTTTAATTCATATTTAAATTAATACACCTTCTCTCTAAATTATATTTTTTAAATTTAGTTTTTTTTAAATTATGGTTGTTTTTTAATTATTTTATATGTATTTAATTTATGAAAAGGTTATTCTAATTCATCTATATTTTTATATATTTTATATAATTAAAATTTAATTTTAGAAAAACATTTCTCTATATAAATTTTTAGAAAAATCTAATTTAATTTATATATTAAAATCAATTAAATTCTAAATTCATCTATCGATTTGTTTAAGTTTAATGTATATTTATTTGGTTAAAAAATATCCAAATGCCTTGTTAAAATCATGTTACGATGTCGATGCATAAACATTGATCTAAAACACAACTACATTTACAGCAACAACAACAAAAATCTATCAATTTCTTCACTAACTACAATCACAAAGTAAAAAAGAGGAGAAGTCGTCTTTGAGAGTGATATCACAATTAATAGCAATGGCTTCAAATCTCCATCCTTGTAGTTGTCACATCTCAATGGTTGTACGTATTGTGTCATGTTACCCTCGTGATGTTACCGTCGTCGTTACATTTTCTTTTTCATGGTTAAGATTTGAGATGTTGGATTCCAGAAATAAAAAATAATTTATCACTCCCTTGTTCTTCTTCATTAATTACACACACACAAAAAAAAAAAAGGGGGGGGGGGGGGGGGGGTTCTTCGTGTATGTATATTTTGGGTGAAGGAGTGAACACTTTGCTTTATTTTCATAATTCAAGAAATTGGGCAGTTTTAGTGAGTATTTGTTTGTGTATTATAACATGTTTTTCAGATTATTTTTTGTACGAAGTTGACAATATTTAGATATTTTTTAATGATTTTGATATACTTGTATTAAAAATAAAAAAATAAAAAATATATTATTTTAATATATTTTTAATTAAATAATATTTTTAAAAGCACTTAATCCATGTAATTCTACATTTAAATAGGATGTACTCATAAGTGAGATTATGTTATTTTAATTTTTTTTTAGTTTAATATAGGTGTTTGGATCAATTTACGTGCACCTTGACTAATCTCACGAGTCTTGAAGTTAATGACTATGTAAAACTCTAATGACTCTGAGATTTATAAGACTCGAATTAGTAACCTTTAGGAAGTAAACCGAGTACCTGATTAGTTGAGTTACACTTCTCATGATTATTATCTGCAAAAGAATTAGGTAATAATTAAAAAATAAGTAAATTTTCAATTTTTCAATATATTTATATATTATAATATTCAATTATTAAAAACTTAAATATTATTTAAATATATTCTTAATTAAAAAAAAACACAGTAATTGAATTATCAAATACACAAATACATAGTTTTCTATGCATTTTCAATCCAATATCTTAATTCTGTGATCCAAATCCAACGCTGATCCTGCCTTGACTACATTAATTTCCCTAATAATAATTAATGAAAACCAATGCATGGGGATAAGCCCAGATGCAATCAGATATTGCTTGGTTCAAGATATTTATTGTACTGTATATTCTTTTTTTTTTTTTTTTTTCCTTCTGAATTCCTAATATTTTTCTACTTCTGCTTTTAGTATCCCATTGGTGTGTGTGTAGAATTTGGAAGGCTTACAGCAGAGTGAGTCTGTGAGAGGATCCTCCTTGCTTCTCCAGCTCACTGGCCTGAGTTTCTCCAGCTCACATGCATGCTGCTGCATAGACAGATCCACAAATAATTGATAAGTTCCAACCAAGCAAACAGAAAATAAACCAAAATGGGATGCTTTTATTTTTTTCCTTATTATACTCTCAAATGACTTGTCATTTGAGCATTTATATTATGAAAAATGAAGAGATGGGTTGAGTTCTATTTCATTTGGAATTCTAACTCTTAAATAATTTGTCAAGAAATATTTTTTATATATATAAATAACATGTTTAAAATCCAATCAAATTCATGGAATGTTACAATCCTCACCGCGAAATAATGCATCAACATTTATTCACCGATGTTTTTTGACTGGAAGACCCAGAGTTAATTATCGAGACTTTTAAGCTATCCGGACACATACTTCGTGCAAAGATTGAATTCTCCCTTGATAACATTTTCATCTTCTTAGTATAGGGTTTCTATTTTTAACCATATGTATTTTTTCAGGAGTAGTCTGGGCTAATGAAGCATGGAGATCATATTGAAATTGGGACCCAAAAAAAACTTGAGCATTTATTACTTAAATCATATTCATGATAATTTATTCACCATATTACACCCACAATCAAGGGGAAAAAAAATATCAATTTTACTAAATTTCAACAAGAACAACATTAGATATATCCGTGTTTGGTTACTATTGTATGATAAAAAGATATAAACAATGATGATAGAAATATATTTGGTTAGAAAAATAAATATGAAATAATTTAGTTATTTATGCTATCTATATTTTTTCATCCCAAGATAATATTTAAAGGTTAATTTGTGATTGTTTAACAATGCGCCAAAAAATTATTGCATAATGTTGATGGCATTTTGGATCAAGCACTAACACTAAAGACTAAGAAATCTACTAAGAGAGTTTATTTATCAGCAGAGAAGCCAAAAAGGAAAAGGGGCAGGATAAGTTGCTGGCATTATTGAATCTTCCAAAGGCCAAGGTTCTTAAAAAAAAAAAACGAGAAGAAGAAGAAGAATTGTGAAGAAAAGAGAAAAGAAGTGTTAAATTATAATAAGACAAACAACAAGAGAAAATAAATTAATAGCTAAAATAGGATACAACACAAGAATTCTAATTCATAGTTTTATTGTTAAAAAAAAAAACTCTATCATAATATGTCTTTTTAAAAGGTTTACAATACCTTAACTAAATTAAAAAATCAACCTACACAAACTAGAAAACTCACAAAATAAAGGAAAACTAATAAAAACTCTAAACAAACTAGAAAACAAAAAAATTACCAATCTCAACGCTTGATTTCCTAAACTAAATAGGAATAAGTAAAATTACCATAAAATAAAATATTTTTTCTAAACTAAACATAAAGTAATAATAACTAAGAAAAACAAATTTTTCTTAAAAATACTCTTGCATTAGTCTTTCCAGGCTGGAGAGAACTCGTTCTCGAGTTCTGGTCATCACACTACCATTGTTGTCAATTACTTAAAACGATGTTGGTGCCTTTGAGCTTCCTTGGCTCTTTCCACACCAACTTAGATTAGGTAGGCCAAGAATCAATCTCCAAAACAACTTTAATCTGGACAGAACCATTACTAATCATCAATGATGTGTTCCACATTGTACCATTACTCACATTATTCAAACTCTCCACCACCTTTTTTTTTTTTTCATTTTTTTCATTTTCCTTCTCTATAATTTTGGATTAAAACAACTTAATTTTGCCTTTGCTTTCAACAATCGCCTCCTCTATTATGAGTGTCAATGCTATATGCTTTCTTTTTTATATCGAGGGTATATATATCATATCATCCATCATGTACAAAATCTCTATCATATTGTCATGGCATACCCGATTGTATATAACACGCATTTATAAATACCACATCACACTAAACACTATCAAAATATCTCTTGTATATAGAAAATAAAACAAAACAACATTTATCTACAATTACCTCTGTGTTTTTATTAAGCTAAGTCAACTTATAAGGCTTAGGGCGAATCTCGGTTTTTAGTTAAAGCTTTTTTATTGCCTCTATGGACACCATATTATAATAGCTACCATTGTCTATTATTAAGTTACAAACCTTATCTTTTATAGTGTACATCGAGTAGAAGATGCTAGTATGACGTCAATCTTTATTTAAATCACTTTTAGGAGTTAGCAAATTCCTTCAAATGACTAGATTAGCACCATCGTCTTAACATAGAATCTTCCAACTTTTATTCGAGTTATCATAAACAGGATCAACCATATTATCTACATGCTCCTTTATCAACATATTATCACCCGGGCAACTTTCTGGTTTGCTGCACACATTATCCTAATGCCTCAATTCTCTATATTTGTAACAACAAATTAAGAATGTCGAACTAAAACCCTAACCTGTTATCTGCTGAGTTTTTTTGAGTAGGTCTAACTTGGGGGTGGGTGGCTTTTGATTATTGTTGGGTCCTCATTTACTATATGGACAAGCCCAAAAACTTTTATTAACTAACCTAACAACATGTTATTTCTCAAATGTCAAAGCCCTCTGATATGCCTTCAAAACTATTCACAAAGATGATAAGCATTACACGTCCTAGATCTACTGCAATAAACTGCTCTAATATCTTGCAATTAAATGCTATTCCATTTATGCAAAGTCATTAGTATGATTGTTAACAAATTTACCTCATTGTCTCAATACATGGAGCCATTGGTATAGGGTTTGCATATAGATAAAAGGGAAAAAAAATGCTCCTTCATCTTATCCTAGTCACTGATTCTCGACTTCCCTTACCTCTTTCACGACCTCTTTAACTACTCCCACCAGGCAGAAGATTGAGCCTTGAATATGATTGTAATCAATTTAAACCTCATTTGTTCTAGAACTTTCTTATAGTAAAAAACTTGTTTAACCAATTGATGAAATCTCCTTCCCGTATAGTTCCTGCAAATTCAGGGATTTTGATATTAAATTTAAAATCTCAAGCTGTGTTTTTCTCTCGATAAAGAAGTTTTCTACTCTATTTTTTTTTCTCTGGAATGTACTCATTGTACTCCCCAAGGATCCATGGTCACTTTCCTCCTGACTTTAGTCCTATAGATCTCTATATTTCAACAAATGAGTCAACTTTGTCATCTGCCTCTATACATCCTCTATCACAAGCTCCTATATATTTCTCTACTAGGGGACAACCCTCATCCTTGCATTAACCATACCTTACTCTACAACCTTTTTTCTACCATAAACAATAGGACACACATAGCAAGCAATAACCCTAAATTATTAGACTTTGATACCAACTAACATAGATAAAAACATAAACAATAGGACAATAGCAAGAGACAACAGAGTAATTGATCAAATAAGGTAGAACACAAGAATCTTAATTCATAGTTTTATTGCTTAAGAGAAAACTCTATTATGGTCTACCTTTTAAGAGGTTTACAATACCCTGAATAAATCTAAAAATCAACCTAAACAAACTAAAAAACCTAAAAATAAAGGAAAAGTAATAAAAATCCTAAACAAACTTAGAAAACTAAAATTATCAATCTTAACACTTGATTTCCTAAACTAAATAGAAAAAAAAATAAAAGCACTATAAAAAATATGTTCCTACTAAATAAGAAATACTAATAACTAAGAAAAATAATTTTCTTCTATAAATCCTTGTGCATCACCTTGTAAGTTGTAAGTATGTATTTAATAAAACAACAAAATATTATAAAAAAAAAATACTTCAAAAAACCCTTCATTAAATGTTTTACATATAAAATCACTTAAAATATATTTTAAAAGATAGTCAAATCATAGTTTTAAAATTTGATTTGAAAATCGATTTGGAACAAGGCTCAAGTTACATATAAGAAAGATCAATCCAAGTTGACCTAACTTTATTTTTAAATAAGAATAAAATGACCGTTGTTTTGAAATAAAATGATGTTCTTTGACCTGATTAAAAAAAAAATCAATAAATTATTTTACCAAATTCCACCTGAATCAATCATATTACACATCAACATTTGTTTTTTACTAGGTTAAGTCATGCCAATTCCTTTATTCTTTTTCCAACGTGAACCTATTCAAACTCCAAGTTACTCAAGTCTGGTCCAAGTTTTATAACACCTACTAAAACCAAAAACATCAAACATTATGTACATTATTTGAAAAAACATTTTTAAAAAACTCTCAAATCATAGTAATTAATAATAAACGCAACCTAAATCATAACAAAGATCTAATGGCAACTTCTTCCAGCTTCAAAGATGCAATGCTTGGCCCAGCGATGAAAGGGGCTTGTTTCCTTTCTCTGCATCAGGGTTCAAATTTCATTGTGCACGTTTGTCACCCCCGCGGTGCCTTACATGCTCACTGGGTTTGCAGGATATTCAGTAGATCATGAGATTAGTCGTGGTACGTATAAGCTGGCCCGAACACCCATATAAATAAAAAAATAAAAAAAACACCTGCCAGACACCTAGAAAGGCACTTCATCATTACATTGGCTACTTAGGAAAGTGATTTCATAAATTCTTACTGACAGTAAAAAGAACCATGATTATTATTATTATTATTATTATTATTATTATTAATTAATAAAATAAATGCAAATCGTGGCTCTGCAGAGAGAGAGAGAGAGAGAGAGAGAGAGAAATAAAAAATTAATCTTCCAAGATTCCTCCATTTGATTGCTTTCTTTTCTATTATTCCTACAACTCTATTATTCCTACGGCTTTATCGCATTATTTAATCTCAACTAAGACCCCACAAACCATAATAATACAAAAATAATCCATAAAACCTACCCTTTAATTAGCATCCTACTAGTTTACATCTCTACGCCGCTGCTTCTAACATTAAAAAAATGTTTAAGCAACATGATTTTTTTAAAAAAAAATTATTATTACATTTAATTTAATAGATTAATCTTAAAATTTTTAATTTAATTTTTTTACCTAACCTAAATTTAAAATTAATCATGTAAAAATTATCTTAATATGATTTAATTAATTTGAAGAATCTAAAGATAAATCAAATAATTAATAAAGCATAGTTTGACTTAAAAATAAAAATTTAAGATGATATATATTTTTTATATAAAACAATAATATATTAAAGGATAGAATAATAATAATAAAAAAAAAACAAATGAAAGAAGAAAGAAAAGAAGGATGAAAAACATTAAAAAAAAAAAAAAACCCCACTTCCCTCACTATTACAAGGAGGTGCGTTGCCCCCAAGATTTTTAATATATAAATTATAATAAGCTTTCTGTACTTTATTATCGTCTAAAATAAAAAGAATTCTAAAAAATAAATATGGACAAAAGGGGATGATGAGCTCATTTCTTGGATTCCTTTCCTCGGAAAGTGGATTTGGTAAGGAGAAGACATTCCTATCCTTAAGGAAGCAACTTGTAGAGAGGTTTTCAGACTTGGTTCGATATATAATCCGGGTTCAGACCAACTGAGTTACCAGATTTTAATTAGGTTATTGGATTGTTCGGGTTAATTTTTTTAAATTAAAACAATGTAGTTTTATTAAAAAAATAAAAATTAACGGGTTACAACCATATTTTTTACTGGATCTTTTCGAGTCAACCCATAAATCAACTTGGTTACATTAAGTTTTTTATTTATTTAATTTTTTTTAACCTGACCCGGTTTCAATTCCAGGTCGTCCAGGTCCCAAAACTATGACTTGGAGGCTATTAATGAAGGGTGAGATGGGCAATTTGCTGGTGTCCCAATCCACTTGTGTTTCTCTTTTGATTTTATTAACTGGAATTACTTGTGTTCTTTTATACAAAATAGTGAGGGACCAAACAAAATGTTAGAAGAGAAGAAGAATATTCTCCTCTCTCATTTGTTTTCTTCTTCTCATAACCGACATGTTCTTACCATCATTTTTCTTTTATTATGATTAATTTAAGTTAGTTTGTTGAGAATTTGGGGTAATTTAATTTCCCTTTTCTTTCATTTTTCCCATACCAATTTCTACTCATCAAAATTAATTTGTTTTCCAATTATATCTTTTAATCATCGTTGAATTAAAAAAAATGTATTGGTTAGTTGATTTAAATGTTTGGAAATACCTTTTGTTACTCAAGAAATTTAAGTTTCCTTGTTTGGTTAATTTATTTGAGACTAAATATCTTTTTTTCTAAATTATATTTTAAAAATCTAATTCTTGAGTTAGAAAAGCAAACACATTTTCTATATTATATTTAATTAATCCAATTTTATTTACTTTCATTACAGATTTTATAACATGTAACCCGATTATTTAGAGTGGTAGTAATTAACATTTATGTATGCATTGGCATAGAATAAAATAAAATAAAATAGAAAGAATCTTCATGTCTAAACAAATTTCTATAATAAGTGAACATGCTTAATTAGGCATGGAAATTTCCATGTTCTTACCTAATAATTTAGTCAACACAGGGTCACACCCTGAAACCTTTCATCTAGATTTTCACAAGTTTACTTCCTAGTCAACCGATGTTTACTTTCTAGTCCAAGCTGCTGTGTCTTTATTCTTTAATGTACTAATGATTTATGCAGATCCCATAAAAAAAGATTGGATAAATAAATGGTGGTGGTAAAAAATTTTGAACAGTTAAAGGCTAAGGTTGTATGGTTTATCATGGGCTTTGGTTTTAGAATATTCGACAAATTCACATGGTGTAAGGGTTCTTACAGCTGCAATAGCAGATACCTTTCCTCGTAATATTTCTTTGCCATGCTGGATCTCTTGGTAGTATGCGTCTTTAAGTGAAGAGGATACAAGGAACATCTCTTTCACTCCTTTCCTTTTGCCTTTTCTTGCCACATTGTACTTAGCATGACTGGCTAGCTTTAAAGTTGAGTTCTTTTTGTGTTCTTTGATCGGGGAAGGGTAGGGATCTAGTTTTCTAGGTTTAATATGGCTGGTTCTGAAATGGGGGTCTCTTGTTTCTTGGTTTTGGGATCTGAGTGTTGAATTTTTGTTAAAAAGATTGGAGCTTTTGAGGATTTTGGTTTCTTGGGAATTTTTTTTTTTTTTTTTGGTTTTTTGTTGTCTGTGAATTTGTGTTGTAGATAGAGAAGAAAAATGGCTCCAAGATTGGATTTTTCAGATTGGTGGGGAAAAGACAGAAAGAAGGGAACACCTGTGGTAGTGAAAATGGAGAATCCTAACTATTCTGTTGTGGAAATCAATGGTCCAGATTCTGCATTTAGGCCAGTTGAGAAGAGCAGAGGCAAGAATGCTAAGCAAGTCACATGGGTTTTGCTCCTCAAGGCTCATAGAGCTGTTGGTTGTGTTGCTTGGTTAGCTACTGTCTTTTGGGCCTTGCTAGGGACTATCAAGAAGAGGTTGATCTTTAGACAAGGTGTTGCAGTGGCCACTGAGAAGTTAGGCAAAGGGAAATTGGTACTTAAAATCATTAGAGTGTTTTTAGTGACCTCTTTGGCAATTTTGGCTTTTGAAGTGCTTGCTTATTTGAAAGGTTGGCGTTATTTTGAGAGTGCTAATTTGCATATCCCAAGTACCTTGGATTTGCAAGGCTTGCTTCACATGGTTTATGTTGCTTGGTTAACATTCAGGGCTGATTACATTGCGCCAGTAATTCAAGCTCTCTCTCAATTCTGTGTTGTTTTATTCCTTATTCAATCTGTAGATCGTTTGGTACTTTGTTTGGGTTGCTTTTGGATTAAATACAAGAAGATTAAGCCAAGGATTGATGGGGATCCATTCAAGTCAGATGATGTTGAGGCACCAGGCTATGAGTATCCCATGGTTCTTGTACAAATCCCAATGTGTAACGAAAGAGAGGTAATGCACTAAACTTTGTCTCCTCTTTGTTTTGCTTTCTTGTGCTTGCCTTCCATCTGTGACTGGGACTTATTTTCTGCATTCAAAGATTTAGGGGACATGTTAATTAATTTAAGCAGTTGAAATGACAAAAATATAGCAAAATTTTCAGAGATTCGAAAAATGATAATTGTGAAGTAGAAGAATTTATCTTTGAATGATTAGATGTTCCAATAGCTGATTTTTTTTTTTTTATTTCTAGTCGTCAAATAGTTTCGTGATTTATTTGTAATTTGAAGAATTCTATGACTAAGTTAGGTGTCATTTAAATAATAATTTTGGATTGTATCTAGCAATCGAAAAAATAATAGAAAATTTATGTCATGATGATTGGATCTGTTATTTTAGATCAATATCAAACTAGGAAGTATCAAACTTTAGATGATTATTAATAGGGACATCTAGGATTCGCATACGATATAAATGGTGGAAAATGTCAAAATCCCTACAGAGTCCTTGATGTTGATATGCTTTCTGTATGCAGGTATATGAGCAGTCTATCTCTGCAGTTTGCCAAATGGATTGGCCAAAGGATCGCATACTGATTCAAGTTCTTGATGATTCTAATGATGAGAGCATCCAATGGTTAATTAAGGCAGAGGTTACTAAGTGGAACCAAAAGGGTGTCAATATAATCTATAGGCATCGCTTGATTAGAACAGGTTACAAAGCTGGAAATCTCAAGTCTGCAATGAGCTGTGATTATGTAAAGGATTATGAGTTTGTTGCGATTTTTGATGCTGATTTCCAGCCCAATCCAGACTTCCTTAAGCTGACGGTGCCGCATTTCAAGGTAGATAAAGACAAAAGAATCTCATTTCAATGAACTGTTTGCTGTCCAAAATGTTTTTGTGATTTAATCCACTTGTCTGTCTTACCTTGTGTTGCAGAACAATCCTGAACTAGGGTTGGTTCAAGCCAGATGGGCATTTGTGAACAAGGATGAGAATTTATTGACTCGTCTCCAAAACATCAATTTGTGTTTTCACTTTGAGGTTGAACAGCAAGTTAATGGAGCATTCCTAAATTTCTTTGGTTTCAATGGAACTGCTGGTGTTTGGAGAATCAAAGCCCTTGAAGAGTCTGGCGGATGGCTTGAAAGGACAACTGTAGAGGACATGGACATAGCTGTCCGTGCACATCTTAATGGTTGGAAATTCATCTTCCTTAATGACGTGAAGGTACTCTTGTGCTACTATCAACTTATATCCATCGCTTCCATTGCATCAGTAAATGTAGTTTGGTAGGATCAAGATGAACAAATACAGAGCTTCTTTCAGGATCATTCCATTTCATTTTAAAGCAATCTAAAATTTTAGTATGTAAGATTGATGACAAGAAAACAGGTGCATACTTTCCTTCCTCATAAATTTTGGACAAGTCCTCACAACATGAATTATATGTGTAACCTTTCAGGTCCTCTGTGAAGTTCCCGAGTCCTATGAAGCTTACAGGAAGCAGCAACATCGTTGGCATTCCGGTCCTATGCAACTTTTCCGCTTGTGTCTTCCAGCAATTATAACCTCTAAGGTGCCTTTGATCCCATTTGTGCTTCCTGTAATATAAATTCCACACTGATTTAACTTTACTAGGGGTTTTCCATGTTTTCAATCTTGCAGATAGCATTATGGAAGAAAGCAAACTTAATATTCCTATTTTTTCTATTGAGAAAACTCATCCTTCCTTTCTATTCCTTCACACTGTTCTGCATAATTCTTCCTTTAACAATGTTTGTCCCCGAGGCTGAGCTTCCTATGTGGGTTATTTGCTATGTGCCTGTCTTGATGTCATTCCTGAACATTCTTCCCGCCCCAAAATCCTTCCCTTTCATTGTTCCTTACCTGCTCTTTGAAAACACCATGTCAGTTACCAAATTCAATGCCATGGTTTCTGGTTTATTCCAGTTGGGTAGCTCTTATGAGTGGGTTGTCACCAAGAAGGCTGGTAGGTCATCAGAATCTGACTTGCTGGCTGCTGCTGAGAGGGACTCAAAGACAATGAACCAACCACAGATATGCAGAGGAGCTTCGGAGACCGAGCTTGAACTGTTAAACCAATTGAAGGAACAAAAAGAAGCAGCTCCTAAATCCGTAAAGAAAGTGAACAAGATTTACAGGAAAGAGCTTTCTCTAGCTTTCCTCCTGCTCACAGCTTCTGTCAGGAGCTTGTTATCAGCCCAGGGAGTCCACTTTTACTTCCTTCTCTTCCAAGGTGTGACCTTCCTTGTTGTTGGTCTTGATCTGATTGGAGAGCAAATAAGCTAAGCGTGAATGAAAGCAAGATAGAGTGTAATACATATCCGCTCGGGTTCAGATAATCTATCAATAGCCTGCTGGGATCGACCATGCAAATGATGGTGAAGGGTAACCTTCAATTCAATAAAATGGAAGTCATTTTCTACGTGATTTGAAAGCCTATAGGATTCTCTCTTCAGAAATCACTCTCCATACTGTGGTCATATTTCCTTTTATTTTTATTTTTTTTCACATAGGATATTGGTCATTGTTAGTTTTCCTCAGGCATCGAATTGTTGTTGGTTGTTATAGGTAGGATATTAGGTTTCATTTTTTCTTTTACAGTTGACTTATATTCTTGCTTGGGTGTGATTTAGCAGCATTTAAGGTTCAAGCCATATTTGCTCTTGTAAAGTCTAAAAGTTTGAGTGAGATCAAAGCATTACCTTGCCTGATGCTTCTGGTTTTCAGATTTTATCTTTATAGTGTGTGACATGTAAAAGAATTACTATATGTACATTTTCACATATCCCTCTCCTCGTATTCCTTTTGTTCCCTGTTCCTCTGAATGTGCAATGCATGTGCACATGTATGCCTGGATTTCTTATTTTAACAGGAGGTCAAAAGAAAGTGTCGGCAGCGAAAATGACTAAGCAAGTTGAGCCTTTGTAGCTAATATCAGATGGCCAAGGTGATGAGGTTATGGTTCACATACACATCACTCTTCAAATTATGGTGTCCAAAAGGTTGGGGGGGCCAAGTGATCTTTCCTGGGCATATAGTGATTATGGATTCTGTATATCGTGCTGTTGTTGGGAAGTATAGTTAGGACAAACTCACTACTTTCTCTGGTCCACGCCATTAAAATATTTGTCTCGAGAAGACGATCAGAAAAATCTTTTGATTTGACCACCCACCCGTTTCATGGCCTTTCACTTTCATTTTTTGGCATCGCATCTGTAGCTGGCACTGTGCTGGGTTACTAGTGGGATTAGCTTGGTAATACGTAGGCAAGTCCAAGTTTTTCTGCCTGTCCAAACATGTTTTGAATATGACCAAGTCCATTTTACCAGGTCTTGCATGGAGGATTATGGAAGTGTGGTTGATATGTCATTGTTCTCCTCTTCAATTACAAGAGTCAAGTCTGTCAGCAATTGAAAGAGGCCAGGACTTCAGAACTGAACTCACTGTTTAATGGGCCTTTTTTGAGTTTGAAAATGCTTCTGCTTATGCACAAATGTTGAAGATTCTACCCAGTCCTGCAGTAAGAATCTTGCTAGTCTCAACTCCAGCAAAGGCCATTCATCCTCTTGATATAAGATTATCCTGATAAATGTTTATGGTGGAGCTTAATACCATTTCAGCAAGAAAATCCAAGGCAATAATGTGTTAATCTTTACCTAAGTGGCAATAACAAAACTCTGCGTTAATCAAGACCTGCTACATGTGTTCCTATAGACTAAAGGATGTCAGAGAAATGACATGCAACCTGCACCTTTTACATCCACTTGGCTTCCAGCTACCTAAAAATCAATGCAGTCATCCCTGAGTGCTTAAGAACTTATGATGTGCATCATTTAAATTAATATCTCTTCGGGATTAATCTTTTGGCTTCCGTAAGAGCTTTTACCCATGGATAGTTTTGGCTGTTGGATGAGAACTGGGGTCGAACTAGTCATCGTCTGGTTCTGTTGAAAAATCTGGCTCTTCGGGTTTTTGCAACTTGGGCATGTCAACTTTCTTGACTTTCTGAGCCCCTCTTCTTGTGTTTGCTGCAAATCTTGAAGCAAGTATTGTGACACCAAGGTGCTGTTTTGCTTGAGAAGAAGTTGAAGATGCAAAACTAGGTTCAGCCTCCTCTGGTGTTGTTTCGTCATCAGCTGTTTGCCCATCAACAGAAAGTGAGAAGGATTCTGACATGCTCAAGCTCTTTGCCATCATTCTCTTCTTGTGCCGACGCCAAGCAGCCTGAATGAAGCAGGTAGCCCATGTTCTCCAATGGTAAGAGTAGAAACGGAAGGTATGTTGTAGCTTCTTGCTATGGAGACGTCTAAACTGGTTTGCAACGAACTTGAGGTCTCCTGCTTGCAATGCAAATGCTTCCACTTCTTCTAGAGCTCTCACTGTCCTTGTGGAAGATGGCAAGTTGAGAGTAGATTTTGGGAGCAATGCCCAGGCAAGCAGCTCCTCACCGCAAAAGTCGCCAGGTCTCAAAATAATTGAATTGAAGAAACCAGTTCGTCCTCCATTTGTAGTTGAGCTCTCTAGCTTTCCCCTGATAATAAAAAGCATCTCTGTGACTGGATCACCTTCTCGAACTATATTGGTTCCTTGAGTACTCAAGGAGGACACTAAGCGCTCACATATTGCATCAAGTAGCTGACCATCCATCTGTGAGAAAAAAGGAACCTGCAAATAGGAAAAACATTAGCTAGAGCACGAAACGAGCAGATAGATTTTAAAATGCCTGATGGGGGAGCTACTTACTCGTCTAACAAGGTCCAGGCATAGGTGGCGCTGGATGTCTCGACGAAGATCTGTAGGTAATGCACGCAAGATTGATTCTCCATCAACCCCTCTAGTTGCAAGCCACTTGTATTGAACAAACCGTCTGACACGTTCTCGTAGACTTTGAGGGAGTTGACGATGTCTCATCCACTCCTCTGTGTCTCGTCGCTTGAGCCTCCACTCCTCAAGCCTCACAGTGATAGATTGCAAGTACGTCTGTGCAAGAGAGAGCATGTCAAAAGAGCAATGCAAAGATTATTCTGGCCATCATTAAACATTATCTTGCTTTTATACTTCAGAGGAAATTCATCATAAAATTTCCAAGGAAAATAGTTTCTTGAGAATGAGGACATGTCCAAGTCTTCTTCAACTAAACAGATCTCCAATGGTTTTTTTTTTTTTTTTTTTTGTATCTGAGAAACATTTCTAATATAAACACACAGTCCAACAGAGGCCAAAAGATAGGCAACGGGGTGCCTCAAGTGTCTACATTTACCTGCATATTTCCGATCAAATGGGCAAACAAAACCAGGCCCAAGATGGCAATGAGTATGGCAAATGCAGTTTCCCCAATAAATGTGCTTGTTGACAAACTCTGGCCATAGGAACTGAAAAATGGAACAAACAGAAAAGATATGTAAGAAAGTCCCTACAAAAATGTACTTCAGTTATGAAAACAATAGATGGAATCTATGTATCTGCAGATGTTAATTTCTAGCAATAGCATACCGAAGAAAGAAAATTTTCGCTTCAATATCATGCATCGATTCAAAGAGCCAATGAAAATGATAAAATGCAATCAGATGCTATCATTATCTTGAATGAACATTTGTACCTCAAGTTCTGCAAGCCCCACCAAAGACAGTAGAAATACTTTTCAAGAAAATCAGAGGAAAGTACATTCTGCTCCAATGCATTTGCGAATATGCCGTAATCGAAAAAGGTTTTGTCGGATGGATTACATCTTGAAAATAAAACAGTAGTGTTTTCCCATGACTTGCGATCCGCTAAGTTCAAAGTACCACAATCCAAGTAACGAGGCTTGCATGGTATAGGGCTCAATTCATGTTTGCAAGCAGATTTCCAGCATGTTGCATGGCGCTCAATCGACAA
Source organism: Populus tomentosa (assembly GCA_018804465.1). NCBI lineage: Eukaryota > Viridiplantae > Streptophyta > Magnoliopsida > Malpighiales > Salicaceae > Populus > Populus tomentosa. Next base: position 750,416 of record CM032003.1, on the reverse strand, counting down.
CAAATACCAGGATGCCCCCAAGACCTACAAGATCAGAGGCCTAATCAGTATAAAGCACCACCAGATGACCAAAAACAACAACAGGAGCATTTCGAGAGAGAAGCAAGGAGCCTCAAGAGCCATGTACGCTCTGATTCAAGGAGGCATTACATACATGACTAGCCAACATGTATAGCAGGAGATTATATGCAGCCCCAGCCCAGGCAGTCTTTGTGACTACTCCAGTAGCTTTAATGATCTCAGAACTCAATGGAAAAATCAGATATAATCTGGGAATATACTGGAGCAGAACAATCAGTACTATGGCATTGTTGGTATGGTCAGCATGGGAGCTTCTAATTGCTGGTATTATAAACCATATCACAATCTGCCAAAAAAAGAACAATTTAATGCCATTTCCTCTTTAGCTTCAAAGGATAGACTTCAATAATGAAAAGATACTAAAAATCAAAGCAAGAAGAACTGTCATTTGCAAGTAATGGATGCTTTAAAAAAAAAATCAAACACCCTGCCATATGTATTGCTGCCATATCTAATCTGCATCTAAACCTTTTCCTTTCCTTTCCTTTATTTATTTTATTCTTGTTATTTTCTTGGTTCTTAGGTGACAGTTAGAGCTCAAACTCGAGAACTCATCGCCCTCTTTGCAGAGGTAAAAGCCACTGGGCGAAACACCAATTTGTAACAGCAGCTCAACCTCAAGAAGTGAAAGAGATGCCGGGAAAATTGAGGCAAAAGGGCAGCTGAAAATACAAAAGCAACTCCAACCTCAACAACCAAATGAAAATTTCAAGTTCATTCTCACAAGTATCTGTGATTTCTAGGCAGAAGAGAAGAAAGAAATCACAGGCTAAGTTCTACATTCTAATCCAATAAATAAAAGCAGAAAACAAAGTTAGGAATGCAAGTACCTGAGGAAGAGGTAATGCTGCAATAAGATCTATGAAGAAATCTGATCTCAAATATCTCCTTGCAATCAACTCAGGATCCATAACAAGTTCACCTCTCCCAAAAATTCTTGAACTAGGTGAGACATAAGCTGTCCTAAACTTTATTACAATATGAATTATGTAAAATACATCAGCAAATGTTCTAAAACATGTCACTGTGATTCCTAAATTCAAATCAGTATCCATACAAGTTGACTTTCCATTGCTGAGTACTGATGGAAGGTAAAAAAACAACGGATCAACAAAGAGTGCTGTTAAGCATGAGAAGAGGAAAACCCTGTTCCATTTCAAGATAACATCACTTCCTGGATCAAGAATCTTTTCTCTCCAATATGGTTCATTGTTATTCTCTGGAAATACCTTAAACCCTCCAAACTTAGGAACCTTGTCACTTGTGTTTCTGTCATTAATAATACCACCTTCAGTTTTGAAGAATGGAGCTGATGTCTTATGAACAGGCAATGTCTTGTCCAGGTTCTGACCATCATTAAACCTGTAAATTTTGAGAACACCCTTCAATCAAATCATCAAAGAAAGCAGATGAGAGCCATAGAAGAGAGAATATGTAAGTTAAGAGAGTAACCTCACAAGCTTCTCTTTCTTGAACTCCATGATTGCAAGTGCTAATCTTATAACATACTATACATTCAAGAAAGGCAAAGAAAAGAGGATTCTGCATCGCAAAATATTCCCTGAATTTTCCATTTCTGAACTGAAAGCAAGTCTTTCAAGAAATGAAGGTTGAACTCCAAGCTGCAAAAGATGAAAGGAAATATTTTGCAGGAAGAGGAGAAGATAGACTTTAACTGGTGAAATGGCAAAGTGGGTGTTCAATGTGGTTAGCTTCCATTAAAAGCCTGACAGAAAACTAACAGTAAGAGAAAAGAAACACAGCTTAGATACTCAGTTACTCTCTCTCTATTTCTTTTTCATGTTTTTTTAATGATCTAATAATATTTTCGAACCATCTTTCACGTATCAAAACTAATTTCTCTCTAATCACCTCTTAGATGTTCTCATACTGGAATCCTTGATGATACATAGAGAGCATAGTTGCAAGACTCAACATGGGTTGAGAGTTGAGAGTTGGTGAGGTTAGCTTGTGCGGATCCATATGTAAATTAACTATTTTTTTTTTTTTAATCAAAACAACATTATTCTTGTTTTAAAATAATGTCGATTTAGATAAAAAAAGAAAGAAAGAATCGGAATTAAAAATAAAACTCAATTCAGGCAAAGCTTTAAATCTGCAAATGATCATATTAACCTGTGGCGGCCAGATCAAGTATTACAAATATGGTGGAAAGAAAACCCACTTCCCATCCAAACCATGTATCCAAAAACACAGTTATTTTATGTGCTTTGTTTTTCAACTTGTAAGAAAGTGGACTTGAACTCTACAGAGACAGCGGACGTGGAGGCATGACCAAATTAAAAAAAAAAAAAAAATTGTATAAACATTACCTGTATACCAGACACCAAGAACGCAATAATTTTTTTTATTGGCAGATTTCTCGGCCAAATATCTTCTATTTTATTAAAAATTTGTGTGGTTTAGGAGGTTTTCTCGGGTGTAGATTTCATTTCTGTTCTCTTTTTCCTTTTCTTTTTTTGGTGAGTTTTGTAACTTACAAGGAGAAATAATTAAGGATATCCCAATTTAAAGCTCTGGTCATGGTCAAGTAAATTGTTGTTTTAGAAGAATTGTATTTCAAATAATATTTTATAAAAATTATTTTTTTATTTAAAATTATATTTTAAAATTTAATAGTAAAAATAATATTATTCAAAGGGGCACCTCCTTGCAAACGTGTGGAGCCATTGCCTCTTGACAGACAAACCACAGCTTCCTAGTCTGCACCCCTTTGAATTTTCCTCCTTGGAGAGCCATTGATTTAATTTTCTTTTTGGATGCTAACCCAACCCTCTTCAAGTTGTGATTCATATTCAGCCACAATTGACTCTCTTTCTTTTTCCTTTTTTTTTCCTTAATTTTGTTTTCCTTTTTTGTTGAAGACCAAGAATCATACTTGTTTTCTCTGTTGGAAAAACAAAAACGGTGCATCCCTTTGACGGGGCAAAGACTAGAAATTTCAATTCTTATATTTTATTTTACATGAGTGCCAATAGCATAAACACTAAGATAAACATATTTAATGGATGGCTTGATTGTATTTCTTCTGTCTAATTATTGTGTAGGGTTTGCAAATCCCAAATGGTATCAATTTCTTCCACCCATAAAGAGGAGACACTTAGAGGCTAATTCGTTGATCTGTCAATAAGTGACTTAGTTGGGTTTTAAAATAATATTATTTTATTTCTTTTTAAAATCTTAAACTCACGACTTAAATGTTAGAGCAGATCATGGGTTGAGTTGTGTTTAATAGTTTATCCAACAAGACTTGCGTACAAGAAATTGCAAAAATAAAATATCATGGATTTTAAAAACAAAATTAGTCTTGATGAACAAGAAAGAAAAAACTAGTTATTAAAACTAAAAAAAAATCTAATAAATAGGAGGCAGGATTTACAAGAAATGAAGTGCAAGAAAAACTAGTCAAGAAACATAGTATTAACCTGTTTTTCTTGCCGGCCATGGAAACTGAAAACTAATGTATAGTGTAGTTATTAAGAGTATATTTGGTAATGTAATGGCGGTTATTTTTAAAATAATTTTTTATTTTGAAATATATGTCAATGATGTTTTTTTATTTTTTAAAAATTATTTTTGATATCAGCAAAACGATTAAATACATATAAACCATATTAAATTTTAACAAAAAAAAAATTAAATTTTTTGAGATTTCCCAAACGGTTTCTACTATTATCAAATTAGCATTCATGAACTGAAGATGTCAGAGGCCGGAGGCCGGCTACCATTTTTTAAGGTTAAACATAATCAACTGGGGACTAGGACAAAACAGACTACAACATGAAGCTTTCACTAATAAAGTTTAATCCTATTGACTTGTGCTCAAATTTATATGTAGCTTTCACTGTGGAATTATCAGATTTATTTACTACAAACGTAGCCTCCACTTTTCAATTAGATCAAATCAATTTAATAGAATTTATTTGATTTTCTAAAAGATATGGATCTTGAGTTTCTCGTCATCAAAGAAAAGGAAATCAAATCAATTTGAACCCTTTTAAGTACCGTTTATATATATGATTCACGCATTCATGAAATATTATATTCCTTTAAGCATTTAATAGAATTTATTCCTCTAAATGATGCATTCTTAAAATTATTTTAATAAAAAAGATTAGCTTCAATTAACGTTAAAACTGGGGAATATTATTACTTTCAACTCGTTGGCACACCAGATTTTGTGGTGATCTTGAGGCAATAATAATATTTTTAGTATGAAAAATTCGAATTTCGGGGATAGATACGAAGCCCAGAGACACGACATTGATGAATTGGGACTCACAGACAAAGCACATGCGGCCAATCACGGTTAAAAGAGTGCCAAATTTATGCTCAGAGGGTCCTACATTCGCGATCCCTGCGGTGACTGGAACGTGCTTCTCGTTTTGCTGAGTTTCTGGAAGGTGGGCTGCTTAATGCATAATGCACCCATGTCTGGTCTCTCATCTCATCACCCAGAAAAGACATCAAGAACAGTGAAACCATGATTTCAATTTCCATTTTAGCATACCCTCTTGACTTGAATGTAGATAGATTCGAATTCGATGAGAAATCACGATAAATGAGTCTTTTTTCTGAATATTTTAGTTCGAGCTCGTAAGAAATCCAAACAAGAAAAGATTTGGTTTCGATGTAATTTAGTGTTTTCGTCGCAAGAAATAGACTGTAGGCTGCTGAGTTTTTTGAAATCTGCAGTGAAAAGCACCTATTTGTTTGATATTTGTTAGAGCTAGTGTTGGGGTTGATGTGTTGCTTTTTGAAGCAGGTTGAGTGGTAGTGATTGGCTCCCGAGAGAAAATGCGGTGATGTTATCACCATGGCTTGGAATTTCCAACAGGCGTCCTGTACTCAACTTCGATTGAAAGTGCATAGAAACAATCGCTCGATACTTAGAGTTGACATTATTGAAATAGATGGCAATGCTCCTGTCAAGGCTCGAATCCCGGGTTTATAATTGGCAATACAAGAACAGTGTAATGAGAACACATAATTTATGCTATATATATATATATATATAGTATTTTTTTAATCTTTCAAATATTCCTCGAAAACAATAAAACAATTCATAATTTAAAATACTTATAATATTAAATAAAATTCAATCTTTAAAATAAAAATCAAAACTTGAATAAAAACAATATAATAGTAGAATATCTAAAATACTAAATCATAAAAAATAAGAAAGGCTTTGTAAAAGCAAGTAAGGTATGCCAACAAACAAAATACTAGAAACTTTCAATCAAAGGTTAATTTGCTAAAAAAAATTGAGAACCTAAAATAGTATTAAAATGAAGGGGTAAATCTAACCAACTCAATAAAAAAATAATATTTAATATATATTTTAGCTATTTATAAGTATAATGACTGAATATATATAGGCGGCAAGGCAAGTTTATATACCACTACCCTTACTCTTTCTAAAATGTCAAAGGATTCTATACACTTGGAGGCTTAATTTTCCATTCTTCCCAAATCTAAATAATATCTTAGTTCGAAACTTTAAAAGAATACATTATCACTCATTAAAAACTCTAAATCATGTTTATCTTATTCATATAATTCTTTTACCTATTCTGAGCTATTTGAAGCTTATCTTGGATCACTTTAATCTTATATGAAGTAACATATCCTAACCTGAGACCCATCAATGCTCATACCAATATACATGTGATCTATATTTTTGGGCATACACAACCGCATATGAAGTTATATCAATGCTCCTCTGATAACTATTGTCACATGAAAACTCCACCAAAGACAAATACTTGCTATATCTAACCTCTAAATCAACCATACAAGCTCTCAACATTTCTTTTAAAATCTAAATAATCCTCTCAGACTATCTATCGGTTTGATAATGAAAAGCAGTTCTTAACTGAACATTAATCCTCAAAGCTTCATGAAACTTCACCCAAATCCAAGAAGTGAATTGTCAAACTTTATTAGAGACAATTGAAATTAGCACACCATGCAACCTCATAATCTAATTAACATAGGTTTTTACTAGTTTTGCAAACCTATAAGACACCTTTACTTGCAAGAAATGAGTTAACTTGGTCAAACGGTCAACCACCACCCAAACCAAGTCATAACTCTCCTGACTCCAAGATAAACTTAACACAAAATCCATAGTGATTTTCTCTCATTTCCATTCAAGAATCAACAATGATTGCAGAAGCCCTAGTGGCTTTTAATGCTCACCTTTAACCGCTTGACAGGTCAAGCATCGAGACACAAATTCGATAATATCTTTCTTCATGTCATTCCACTAGTAACACTCTCTTAACTCCTTATATATCTTGTTAGAACCATGATGTATGATATAGACAATTTGATGTACTTCCACCAGTATCACTTCTCTTTTCAAATCATCCACCTCAGACATATATAACCTAGAACCAAATCTCAACACGCCATCTTCATTGACAACAAAATGTAGAGCCTTTTTTAACTCTAACTTATTTTGAATCTTACATATCTGCTCATCTTGTATTTGAACTATTTTAATTTGATCTACTATGTTTGGTCTAGCCTGAAAGTGAGTTAACAATATTCTTAATTCATTAATTTCAAAACTAACCTTCTCATCCAACAACACGTGTAAATATAATAAAATATCTCTTCACCTCATGAATATTAGCCAAACTATTGATAGACTCCATGCTCAAGGCATCGACAATAACAACCACCTTGCCTAGAAAATACTGAATTATGGAATCATAATCACTTAATAGTTATATCCACCTTCTCTATTTCAAATTTAGATCCTTCTATATATTGAAGACTTTTTTGATTTAAAATATCTCACATCTCCCTATATAAATACCTCCAAATCTTAAAAGCAAACACTACCACAATATTTTCAAATTATATATGGAATAATTTTGCTCATGCTTCTTCTACTTCCTCGAGCTATAAAAGGAGAAAAGAGAAAATGCAAATTATTTAGTAACTTTCTCCTTATACCTATGTTAAATTGGGTTGGATTTAAACTAAACTTTAAGCTTAGGTCTGATGAATCAAAAATATAAATCTTACAATCACCATTTAACCCATAAAAAAAAACATTTAAGTCAAAAATATAGCAAATACTTGTTGTATCTAACCTCTAAATCAATCACACAAGCTCTCAACATTTCCTTTAAAATCTAAATAATTGTCTCAGACTGTCCATCTGTCTGATGATGAAAAGCAGTTCTTAACTGAACATTAGTCCTTAAAGCTTCATAAAACTTCACCCAAAATCAAGAAGTGAATTGTCAAACATTATTAAAGACAATTGAAATTAGTACACCATACAACCTCATAATCTAGTTAACATAGGTTTCTGCTAGTTTTGCAAACCTATAAAACACCTTTACTTGCAAGAAATAAGCTAACTTAGTCAAGCGGTCAGTTACCACCCAAACCGAGTCATAACCCTCCTAACTCCGAGGTAAACTCAACACAAAATCAATAGTGATTCTCTCTCATTTCCATTCAAGAATCAACAATGACTATAAAAGCCCTAGTGGCTTTTAATGCTCACCTTTAACCGCTTGACAAGTCAAGCATCAAGACACAAATTTGATAATGTCTTTCTTCATGTCATTCCACCAGTAACACTCTCTCAAGTCTCTATATATCTTGTTAAAACCATAATGTATGATATAGGCAATTTGAAGTACTTCCACCAGTATCACATCTTTTTTCAAATCATCCACCCCAGACATATATAATTTAAAACCAAATCTCAATACACCATCCTCATTGACAACAAAATGTAGAGCGTTTTCTAACTCTAACTTATTTTGAATCTTACATAGATACTCATCTTGTATCTAAACTATTTTAATTTGATCAATAATGTTTGGCCTAGCCTGAAAGTGAGCTAACAATATTCTTGATTAATTAATCTTAAAACTAACCTTCTCATCCTACAACACGTGTAACTATAGTAAAATATCTCTTCATCTCATGAATATTAGCCAAACTATCCATAGACTTCATGCTTAAGGCATTAACAATAACAACCACCTTGCTTAGGAGATACCAAATTGTGGAATTATAATCACTTAATAATTCCATTTACCTTCTCTATTTTACATTTAGATCCTTTTATAAGAAGATATACTAAAAACTTTTATAATTTGAAAATATCTCATATCTTCCCATATAAATACCTCCAAATCTTAAAAGCAAACATTACCATAATTATTTTCAAATTATATATGAAATAATTTTACTCATACTTCTTCTACTGGAGGAGAAAAAAAAAGGCAAATTATTTAATAATTTTCTCCTTAAATGCATATCTTAAATTGGGTTGGATTTAAGTCAAATTTTAAGCTTAAATCAAACTTTAAACTTAAATCTGATGGAACAAGAATATAAATCTTACAATCACCATTTAACCCATAAAAAAAAATATTTAACTTCCCATCAAAAAAATTGATTGTGTTGATGGCTAAAACCAATAACAATAATATATATTTTTTTATCTTTTTATCTTCACTACTCCTAAACCATAGAACTAAAATACAACAAAAATAAACTTCATACCAAATTGAAAATACATGGAAGGACAAAATAGATATAACTTATAAAATTTAATGACAACTAAACTTTTTGTTCCATCACTCATCACCCATTTACAGCTTTTTCACTTTGATCATTTCTTCAATAAATTTGATTTAATTAATTTTTAACTTGGTCCAAAAAGAGATGTAATCATTAAAAAAAAATATTTGAAGATCAAATTGAAAAAAAAATTAAATAATAAATTTACAATAAAATATAAATAGATGATGATCCGTACATTGTTTTGAAAACACCATTTAATGTTTTCCATAATATTCCAAAAAATAAAACAAATACAAGAAGAAAAACATATTTAGTTATAAAGACAATTAATGTTCCAAAACAGAGAAAAAACATTCAGAAAAAGAACCAGAAAAAAAAAAAAACCTTTATTAACGTGTTCATGACATTTCAAATGATCACAATTCAGTTGTGACAGTAAAATTAAATGATACTGCATAAGCTACATGAAAATAAAAAATGGAATGAAGTAATCATCAATCATTCACAAGATATATTTAAACAGACAAACCATTCAATAGAACCACTTCAGCCAAATTAAAATATGGGACTATACAACCGATAAGAAATTGAACGAAGTAACTGTCCCAGGAAACTCCATTAAGGAATGGCACTGCTCATCATTGCACTTTTAGGACAAGTGTCATGCGAATTAAGGATTAGGTTTCCAGGCGTGGAAACATGGACTACTACTGAAAAGCAAATAAATCCAGGCCTCGATGAGGGTTTAAGATCTTCCTATGCAACAGCAACAGATGAAGAAATGGATCATTCTCGAGGCCATCAATAATGTTAGAAATCCTCCAGCTGAGATGGTTCAAAAAGATATGTTGCAGCTTAATCATCCAAACAGAGACAGGCAGCTTACACAATAGTCGAGTTACCTCTCAGAGCTTGTTGGGAGAAGTGGTCAGTACTCACAAGGCAAAGTTCACTGCTATGAGATTGTATATCCTGGCATCTTAACAGTGCTCTTCCAGCAGCTCAAAAAGACATCCGCTTTGTAAAAGACCAGATGGGCAGGAGATTAACAGACCAAAACTCATACTATAGGAGAAGGGGTAGAAATATCGAGAAGAAAGAAAATAAGGATGGACCAATGCAAGCAAGGGAAAACAGAAGCTTTTTATAATGTCAGAAATTTTGAAACTTAAGCAACAGCCAACCCAATCAAGGAAGAAAAAAACATTTCATTCCTGTTCCATTTGAAAGCTGATGACATGAAAGAATAAAAACAGAAGGATGACAAAAGTTATTTAAAAAAATTTTCCTGCACCAGAAACAATTAGATAAACCAATTCATTTTTCTTCAGGTTAGTTCATTGGTCCAATAGAGTAGTACACAAGAAGAAAAACCATTTACGCATCAACTGAAAGGTAAGAGAAAGTACCTTGTGTGACCGTGAGTACCCAAAACTCAACCAATTTTGAAATTTTAATTTTTAAGAATAGGGCAACCACGCGAGATTCCTAAGAAAATCCCAACTTCTGTGGAACAGATATAGGTACCTGCCAGAAGTGTTTGAAGCAGCTCTATCCTTCTAAGCTAACTAAATGAGATGCCATTAGAGTTTGAGGAAGGAGCATCACAGCTGGAGTGCAATCAAACAGAAGCACGTAGGCATTCAGTTTAGCAGGGAGCCCAAACATTCATTACTGAAGATTTGAAGCAGCTGTCTATCCTTCTAAGTTAACTAAAACAAATGCCACAAGAGTTTGTGGGAGGCGCATCACAGCCGAGGTGCAATCACACAGAAGAATGTAGACATGCAGTTTAGCAGGGATCCCCAAACATTCAAAATAGAAGACCCCAATGCAGGGCAGCCAACAATGAAACCTCAAGTGTAGAGAAGCACAAAACCAATGAAGCAGACCCAGAAGAGACCTCAACACAAAAAAGAAAAGCATAAAGTTTTAGCACCACTCAGAAGCAACCTGTCTCAATAAATTCGTAATAACTACCTACAAAGCCTTCTGCTAGAAAAGCCTACAACTATCCTGCATAGCTTAAAGAAAAATAACATAGTAATAAGTATGAAGAAACTTAACCAAATCCACGAGGCTGAGGGCGTTGCCCGTTTAAAACATAGTGGTACTGAAGTCCAAACATAATAAACACACTCTAATTGCAGTATTTTCCAAGCAAAGCCAAGTCGCCTAGGCTGCAACTCTTAACTCCTGCTTCGGCGACGATCCCTGGTGCCATTTCTGTCCAAAACACAGAAACACCAACCATTAATAAATCTACAGAGATAAGCAACAGGGTTAAGGCCAAGGTCCTAACGATATAAACTGGGAATAATAGTTAAAAATTCACCCATTGGCATATGGGAGCTCTTCACGTCCACGGTACTGTGGTGACCTGCTATAGCTGCGCCCACGAGGTGATAGACTGCGGCGCTTGGGGGATCGTCCTTGAGGGCTGTGGCTCCTGCTCCTGGGTAATTTGCCCAAAGAAGAATTTAAAAAGCACCAAATATAAGTCCACTTTATCAAAAGAAAAGGAATTTGCAAACCACACCATGCACATATAACATACATACATCATAGATACATATGTATTGAAGGCACTATCAGTTTCAAGAATTCACCTTCGACCATAGCTTGGGCTCCTGCGATATCTAGGGCTGCGACTACGACGTCTTCCTGCACCTCCACCTCCACCTCCACCTCCTGAACCAACACGCAAGCGGCACTCACGAGCGAAATGACCAGCCTCACCACACTCATAACACTTCAAGTCAGAACCACCAGAACGACCACGACCCCCTCCACGGCCACCGCCACCCCCACCCCCACCCCCACCTCTGGAGTTGTGAGAAAGCTCAACTCTCCAGCCATTTTTTCCTGCTCCAGAAATAATTGATTAACTAAAATGATTCAACAGAAAAAAAAAAAAAAAAACTGCTTATAAAATAACATCTGTGCAGCAAGTATCAAGATTTATTGGTGCATATAAAGAAGAAATAACCCTATCAATTATTACTAGCAACACTTAAAAAAAAAATATTGTTTTTGAAATAGTGTAAGGCAATTGAAACAATTAAATCATGGCATCATAAAAAGAAGTTCGCAAAATTTGAGGAGAATTAAACAGAAAGAATTTTAAATTTTTAACTAAGCAACAAAACCATCATGTTTGAAAAAGATAATGCATTAATTTCAACATAAATTGAGCCAAGATCATGGGGTCTTATCTTCTTGACAAAAAAATCAGGTGATGAAACTAGCTATAGTAAAGTGATAGCTTCTCAACACCTCGAATTCCATGACATAAGGCATGCAATTAACACATCTACCAATCATCCATCTATCTATTATCAAGGGGGAGAGAAATGAGACAAATAAGATTGAAACACAATGTAGGCATTAATTAAGAACTACTCTGATAAAAGATAATTAGAATCCACCAGCGTGTTTTTTAGCAGGCCTCTACCAAGCCATACAGTTAAATAACCAAAAGTTCAAGCAATAAACTTAAAATCAGAAAACTAAACTCCAGTAAACAAAAATGCGTACCATCCAACTCATGAATAGCATCCTGAGCATCCCTTTTATCATCGAAATCAATAAAAGCATAACCTGGCGGCCTCCTTGCAACCCACACACTACACACAGCCCATTAACCAAATCATCATCAACACAATAACCCATACTCGAGATTCCATAAAACAACAAAAAAAAACATTACGCAATCAACCTTCTTATAACACCGAATCGTCGAAACTCATCTTCAAGTTCACGTTCAGAGACTCTTGGGTCCAAGTTACCGACATAAACCCGAGACATTGTTTCTTTGACTAATTATATCTGTCAAAACTAACAAACCCGTTTCAAAAAATCTAATCTTTTTCTCTCTTTAAGCCTCGAACAGCATAAAAAAACACACTTTGAACACTTTCAAGAATCAATAACAGCAAAAAAAAAAAAAAGTTAAATGCAAAATTCTTGAAAAATAGTAAAAGAAAGACTTCATGTGCTGTAGATTATAAGATATTTTCGTTAAAAATTACACAAATATGAAAGGGAAGAAGAGAGATCTGAGACTGTACCGGTTGAACTTTGTAGGGAGAAACCCTAGTCGCTCTGTTTTCTCCTTAAGTGTTTTTTGGATATTTTAAGGGCTTTGAAAGATATTATTATAGAGTGGCAAGTTAGTGAATTTAAAAGTCCTTCAGGTTTGGGAAGTTTATAGGTTAGTCCCTAAGGTTAGGAATTTTATGTTTGAGGATGACTTTGCACTTTGGGCCTGAAATAGGAAAAGTGAGGACGGGCTAATTTTAGATTTTAGAATTTATGCCTCGTTTTATAGAAGCAGCATGCTTTCTGGTGAGCTGGATTTAAGAAAAGTCAATAATTCATATTATAGTTATTAAAAGTTGGGTTGGGCTTATTAGTTCTGATTTATTTTTATTTTTTAAAAAAGAAAAAGTCAATAAATCTTTTGTTCGGCTTCAAGAATCAATTTAATATTTTAATCAGTCATATAAGCTAAATTCTTCTTCTTCTTTTTTTATTGTTAAACTTAACCTTGACCAGCTCCTAGGTGACCTGCTAGGGAAAGTCCAGTTAAAAATCCTAATAAAACACTTTTCAAATGATTAAATTAATATTTAATAGTACAATTAATGTTTAATATATTTTAAGGTTACTCATAAAATTTCAGTTAAATCTGATAATTGGATTAAAAACTATGTTTAATAACTAGTTAAATTTTAATTTTTTATTAAATTTCTGAATTTTTTTAAATATTTTAAAATTGTAATCCATGATATTATTATATTAAAAAATTTTATATAAATTTTCAGAATTTTCTAATAAGTCATTGTGAGACAAATTTTTTTTATATGAAACTAATAAATTTATAATTTTTTGCGAGAGATTTTACGCATTAGAACTGATAAACCAGACTGAATCTCTAGATTATGCTTTCAGAATCTCTAATGTCTGTCTGGACAACATATTCATCTGTTCTCATCTTTTGAATCCATTTTGGCACTGAGACCCATTAAGGTCTGTGCTAAAGCCCATTCAAATCCTCTGTCTTGAACCCACTTGTGTGTGTGTTTGTATATTATCCCAGGACAGTAAATAAATATCAATTTACTTGCAAAACGTTCAAGAACACTTGAAATGGTTTATTATAATGTGAATGATGTCCTCTTCGTTTATGAAGTAAAAAAATGAAATAACTTTTTACGTTATAATTGCTATTGGTCATTTGTAATTTCCATTCTTATTAAATGATTAGTTATATTAAAAGAGAAATTAAATAATTGAATAGTGTAATGATGATTTCATTATTCTAGAAACAATAATTGTATTGATTATTGAGAGTAATATAATTTTTTTTGAAAAGTTTATTATTCATTATTAGATTATTGGATCATTTTAGTTTTTTTTATATTTTCAAAGTATTCTAACATAACTAAATCTCTTAAAAGCAAAGTATATTTAACTAGCATCCAGGGGACTTTTTATTTTATTTTTTATTTTTTAAAATATAATAAAATGACTAAATTATCCTTAAAAGAAAAATCTCTTTAATTAGCTTCTAGAGGTTTTTTTTGTATTTTTATCCTTATTTGTTTTTGTTATAATTAAGTTGATTTAGAAGTAATATGGTATTTTAATAAATATAAAATACTATTTAGAAATCAAAATTATTTGGCACGTATATTGCATTCGACAACACATCTATTGCTATTGCACGTTCAGAAAGCGTGTGCGATGTATTTCGATGCTAAAGTCAGCTTCCCTTAGTATCATTGGAAACGTCTTGGTGGAAACTTCATCCCTAGACATCGTGTTTAACTTATTGACTTTCGGTCTGGTGCCATCAACCTTTGTTTTTTTTTTGTTTTTGCTTCTTTTCTTTTTTTTCTTTGACTTTTGCGCCTGACCATTCAAATTCTTAAAACAACCCTTTAATTTATTTTTTCTTCAAATTGGTCCCTATTCTTTTTATTACTATTTATTTATTTGAAATAATTCATATAACAATAGTGTTTTTCAATTTCATCCTCCAGTTTCTCATCTATCAAATTTGGTCCTTATTCTTTTGATTGCTATTTATTTTATTTCAAATAATTTTAAAATTTATTTTTTTTTACAATTTTATCCTTCATCAACTTTTTTTCTATCATGCTTAATCTTCATTCTTCTTATTGCTATTTTCTTTTACTTTGACAAAGTTTTTAAATTGATATTTTTTTAATTCTATCCCTTAACATTTAATTGGTTGGGAATTAAACTTTTTGATTGAGCTAAGTTTAGGATTTCATGGGTTGTGATTTTAGGAGATCAACTCAGGTTTAAAAGATTTGTTTGGGTTTGCTTTTAAAAAAAAAAAAAACTCATATTTCTATAGTTTCATCCTTCAACATTTATCTAACTGAAAATTGGACTCAATTATTCTTTATCTATATAATTTTTTACTAGTTCTGAAAATGAATCGAGTTATCTCAGATCTTTTATTAGTTATTATTTGTTAGATTTAGCTATTTTATCATATTATTAAATTAAATAAGCTAATTTGATCTAGTTGAGTTAATGACCCCAGTTTTGGATTTTTCTTACTTCTTTAAAAACAATACCATTGCCTAAGCATTCTTCTTTTATGTTAAAAAAAACTTTGGTGTTGCTCAGGCCATCAATCCAGTAGTTAATTATATTGCATTTGAGTAATTATAATAAGTAAAGTTACAAGACCTTACTTAACACATAACCTGGTCCAAAACCCAAGTCAGAGATTAATTTAGGTTGACTTGAATCATTTAAAATAATATCAGTTTTAATTTTTTTAAAAAAAATTAAATAACATCATTTAAAAAAAAAAACTAAGTAAAAAAAATTAAATAACATCATTTAAAAAAAAAAAACTAAGTTTTGATTGGATCGAACAGGTTGTAAGTTTTCTTTTTGGATTTGATCAAATCACCTCTTACCTAATTATAAATTTACCCCGCATGAGTTTAATTGACAAAACTTAGTTTGATCACACACACATGTGTGTGTGAGAGTGAGAGTGAGAGTGAGAGAGAGAGAGAAATTAACATATATGTGCTAGGTTGACCTCAATTATTGTTATTTGCTTGCCATAACTCCTGAGAACGAAAAGAAGTAACAAATGAAGATAACAAGCAAATTTCTGCCTCCATTAATTAGCATATTAGAAATATACTAAAGTTGCTCAGTTTTTCATTGTAGCAATCCACAGTTAAAGATTGAGTTGTTTTTCTCTTGTTTTTTTTCTTGTCTTTTTCTTCAAAAAATTATTTTTTTTTGTTTTTTTTGTTTTATATGCCTTTCAATTTTTTTTCTTCTTTCTTTGTTTTTTTTTCTTTTAATAATTTTTTTTAATTTAGTTTGTTAATGTTAATTTTTTTATTTAGTTATCAAACTTTCATGACATTGATCCTAGGTTTAACAAGTTAACTTGGTTTCACGAGTTAACCTGGATTTTTATTTTTTTGCTTTTTTTCTTTCTAATTAATTTTTTTTGTTTATTTTAGTTTGTTAATGTTAAATTTCTTTATATTTAGTTATCAGATTTTCATGACACATATCTCAGGTTTCACGGGTTAACCCAGTTAATTCTAGGTTAACCCGTCTATTTTTTTTGTTTTTTTGTTAATGTTAAATATTTTTTTTTATTTAGTTATCATATTTTTATTATACGGATCCCGGGTTTAAAGGGTTAACCTGGTTTGACGAGTTAACCTGGAGTTTTTTTTTTTGCTTTCTTTTTCTTTTTAGTTAATTTTTTTCGTTTAGTTTAGTTTGTTAATATTAAATTTCTTTCTATTTAGTTCTTAAACTTTCATGACACATATCTCAGGTTTTACGGGTTAATCTAGTTAATTCAGGGTTAACCCATCCATTTTGTTTTGTTTTTCTTCTTTTGTTAATACAATTTTTTTTTATTTAGTTATTGGACTCTCATAACACGAATCTCGGGTTTAACGAATTAACTTGGTTTGACAAGGTAACCCGAAGTTTTTTTTTTTGCTTTTTTTTCTTTTTAATTAATTTTTTTTGTTTAGTTTAGTTTGTTAATGTTAAATTTCTTTCTATTTAGTTATCAGACTTTCATGACACATATCCCGAGTTTTAGGGGTTAACCTGGTTTCACATGTTAACCGAGTTAATTCTGGGTTAACCCGTCAATTTTTTTTTTTTCTATTTAGTAATCAAACTTTCATGAAGTAAATCCTATATTTGATGGATTAACCTGGTTTGAAGGGTTAAACCAGTTAATTTAGATTTTTTTTTCATTAGTTTTTTTTTCTTATAACTTTTTTTCTTTTCTTTTTCTTTTTAATTAATATTTTTTTATTTAATTTAGTTCATTAATATTAATTTTTTTCTATTTAGTTATCGACTGATGCCTTTAGTTTATTTTTATTTTTTTTTTGCCGTTTTCATGTTTTTGACTTTGGACTGCACAATGCAGTCTACAGTGAAAAGACTAATGTGTTTTTTTTTTTTTACTTTTTAATTTTTTTAAAAAATTTTGGTTTGTTTATGTTAATTTTTTTTTTTATTTAGTTATAAGACTTTCATGACATGGATCTCATGTTTGACAGTTTAGCCCAGTTAATTCAAATTTTTTTTTCTTTTTTTTCATTTGGTTTTTTCTCCGTATAGGTTTTTTCTTCTTTGTTTTTCCCTTTCTAACTATTTTTTTTAAAATTTAGTTTGTTGATATTAAAATTCTTTCTATTTAGTTATCAGACTTTTATGACACAGTTCTCATGTTTGACGAGTTACCTAGTTTATTTACTTTTTTTTTTTGTTTTTCTTCATTTGTTTTTTTCTTCCTATAGGTTTTTTTTCTTTTAACCCAGTTAGTTTTTTTTCTATTTGCTTTGTTGCCTTTTTTATGCCATTGATTGTGGACTGTAGAGTGCAGTCCATAGTGAAAATCAATACCTTTTGTTTGTTTTTATTTTTTTTTCTTTTTAATTAATTTTTTTTTATTTTAGTTTGTTAATGTTAAATTTTTTTCTATTTAGTTATCAAACTTTCATGACACGGATCCCGGGTTTAACAGGTTAGCCCCGTTAATTCTGGGTTAACCTGTTAATTTTTTTTTCTATTTAGTTATCAAACTTTCACGACACGAATTCAATGTTTGACGGGTTAACCTGGTTTAAAGGGTTAACCCAGTTAATTTAGATTTTTTTTCTTTTTTTTCATTAGTTATTTTCTTCATGTTTGTTTTTTTTCTATGTTTTTATTTCTTTACTTAATCTATTTAATTATCATACTTTTATGATACAACATTGCAGTCAGACCCACATCCAAGGTTATTGGGTTTGCTATTGCAGCCAAACCCACTTAAACTTGGATCATGCAAGTTTAATATTATTATTAATATTATAAGTATTACTCTTAAGTCAGGTGTTATAACCAAACCCAAGATTCTTTGGTATAGTTTTGTAGAAAGACCTAATACTTTTAGATCTTAGCTTTTTTGATATTTTTTATACAAAAAAAAATTGACCGGTGGCATCGCGCGAGTCATTTAACTAGCATATACTAAAAGGGATCAGTGTTTTACTATGGATTGCACAATGCAGTCCACAGTAAAATATTGATGCCTTAGGTTTTTTTTTTCCTTTCAAGTTGTCTTATTTTTTTTAGCTGTTTTTTTATGCATTTCGAGATTATTATTTTTTTTTGCTTCTTTCTTTGTTTTTTTTCTTTTAACAAAATTTTTTTTGTTTAATTTAGTTTATTAATGTTTAATTTTTT
Source organism: Populus tomentosa (assembly GCA_018804465.1). Classification (NCBI taxonomy): domain Eukaryota; kingdom Viridiplantae; phylum Streptophyta; class Magnoliopsida; order Malpighiales; family Salicaceae; genus Populus; species Populus tomentosa. The sequence goes on along the minus strand of CM032003.1, from coordinate 731,975 downwards.
TTATTTAGTTATCAAACTTTCATGAAACGTTTTCTTAGTTTAACAGGTCAACCTGCTTTGACAAGTTAACCCAATTTTTTTTTTTACTTTTTCTATTTTTAATTACTTTTTTTATTTAGTTCAGTTTGTTAATATTAAATTTCTTTTTATTTAGTTATCAGACTTTCATGACACATATCCCGAGTTTCACGGGTTAACCTGATTTCACGGGTGAACCCAGTTAATTCGAGGTTGACCCGTTAAATTTTTTTTTTTGTTTTTTTATTTTCATAATTTTTTTTGTTTAATTTAGTTTTTTAATGTTAGTTTTTTTAATTTAGTTATTAGACTTTCATGACACAGATCTTGAGTTTAACGGGTTAACATGATTTGACGAGTTAACCCAGATTTTTTTTCTTTGTAATTAATTTTTTTTGTTTAGTTCAATTTGATAACGTTCACTTTTTTTTATTTAGTTATCAGACATTCATGACACGGACCCCGGGTTTAACGGGTTAACCTGAAATTATTGTTTTTTCTTTTTTTTTTCTTTTTAATTATTTTTTTCATATAGTTTAGTTTGTTAATGTTAAATTTCTTTCTATTTAGTTTTTTTTTTACTTCTTAGAGTTTTTTTATTTTTAATTAATTTAGTTTATTAATATTAAATTTTGTTCTATGTAGTTCTCGGCTGATGCCTTCAGTTTTTTTGTGTGTTTTTTATGTTTTTAATTATGGACTACACAGTGCAGTCCACAGTAAAAAGGCCGATGTCTTTTTTTTCTTTCTTTTTAATTAATTTTTTTTGTTTAATTTAAATTGTTAATGTTAAATTTTTTTATATTTAGTTATCAAACTTTCATGACATGGATTCCGGGTTAACCTGATTTGACAAGTTAGCCCGATTAATTCTGGGTTAACCCATTAATTTGTTTTTTCTTATTTAGTTATCAAACTCTTACAACGCGAATCTAAGGTTTAACAGGTTAACCTGGTTTGAAGGGTTAACCCAGTTAATTCATATATATTTTTTCTTTTCTTCATTAGTTTATTTTTTCTTTCTGTCGGTTTTTTTCTTTGTTTTTTTTAATTAATCTATTTAATTATCACACTTTTATGATACTATCTTACAACCAGATCCACATCCAATACTATTGGGTCTGGTATTGCAGCCAAACTCACTTAAATTTGGGTCATGCAAGTTTAATGTTATTATTAATATTATAGATATTACTCTTAGATTAGGTGTTGCAACCAAATATAAAATTTTTGGGTATAATTTTATAAAAAAACCTAACACTTTTAAATTTTAATTATTTTTAAAATATAAAAAATAATTTTCTCATGACATCACGCGGGTCATGTTGGTAGTGCTCTTCTAATTAACATCGACGAAGTTGGTCAATGAGCTTGCATAGGGTATCATAAGACGACCCACCTTTTTGCACCGCCCTCCTAGCCACCCGGCCCAAGGCTTCTGCTCTCTCCCTTGCATTCCTTCCCTTTTGTCCTCCCATTAATTCCTTCACTCCTTCACTTATTGCTTGCCTTGAAACAAGAACTTGATACCCTTGATTTTGCACCTTTTTGACACTAGTCCCGGCTCCAAGCCTATCCACTATAAGCTTTGCATTCAAATATTGCTCAGCCATCATGGGCCAAGCCAGAACCGGCACACCAGCTACTACACTCTCTAGGACCGAATTCCAACCACAATGACTCAAGAACCCGCCTGTTGCACGATGAGATAGTATTTGGCGTTGATCAACCCATTCTCTTACGATCAAACCTCTACCTTTTATTTTCTCTGCCACGCCACCAGGTAAAGACCATGACTTTGAACGTACAACCCATAAGAATGGAAAGCCCGACTCCTCCAAGCCAAAGGCTACCTCGTCAAGCTGAGAATCTGATACAGCAGCTTGAGTACCAAATGAAACATAGATCACAGAATCTGGTGTGATTTGCTCATCGAGCCACTGTGTTGACATGGAGGAAATTTGACTTTGGTTAATGGATTTCTCAAGACCCTCCATTTCGTCATACAAAAATAAAGGGCCTAGACACCAAGCCTTAGCCCCATTCATGTAAAAAGACTCAAAAGATGGGATATGATTCTCTTCCAACTCTTTAAAGCTATTAACAATGATTCCCCAACTCTTTGCATCATCCTCACCCGCCTCTCCCATGAATTTAGACATGGGATCATCATGGTTTGATGAGTTCACGGTTTCTGCAGGCAAGTCTGCTTTAGTCAAAGTGAAGGGAAGTCTCATACCAGGCAGGTCAACAAGATCAAACATAGATAATGAATCTATTTGTGGTGCGTGTAACCAAGATGATTTGCTGATGGCCATTGATAGAACACCCATGCCGTGAAAGGCTAACCTAGGGACACCTAATGCTTGACATGAAGCAAGTGACCAGCCTAGAAAGAAATCCGAAATAACACATAAAGGAGGGGTGTTGGATTTTATCATTGTTTCAAGTACCTGTTCAAAGGGCTTTTGTAGTTCTTTGGTGGCCCGAAGAAAAGGAAGGAGAAATTCCATTGAAGGAAGTTGAGATGTGTTCTCACAACCTTTTGGGAGGCCATCAATGGTGGGGAATGGGATTTCATGGAGATTGATATCAGGGTGATTAGTAACATACTTGGCTATTGAGTTAGCATTTGACGGGGTGGTGATGATCGTCACTTTGATTTGTTGATGTGAAAGAGCTTTTGATAGGTCTAGTAATGGAAGAGTATGGCCTTGAGCCATGAAAGGAAAGATAACAACATGGGATGACGAAGGAGAAGGCATGGTATTGCTCATGCTCTTGCTTTCTCAATTTGTGCATGGCCCTCGTTGATGCAAACTAGGGGTGCTTATAAAGGAGAAAATTTGTTTTAATATATATATATATATATATATATATATATATATATATATTGAATTCAAATTAGTATTTAATCTATCTTAATTAATTGAGTCATAATTATATTGGTTAGGTAGTATTTATTGTCATGAGACTCATGACCGTTACTAGTCCCTACTCCCTAGCTATATGACAGATATTAACCATTAATTATAAGTTTATAATCAAATTTAATTATTTTCTTATATTTAATGATCAGAGCATCTTTCATGGATTAGTAAAAGAGACTGGGATTTTCTCATATTTTTGAAACATTATCTATTATATTTGTTAAATCCTAGCCTTAAATGGAGAAAGATTTTGTATTGATAGAGATATCATTCAAATGGAGCATGAGAGCGGTCTTTTTATTATTAATTTTTATATAAAACTTGTCCATCTTGTATAAGAGAAAATCATTTGATTTTTTAATTTCGTTGAAAGTTTAAGGGTGTTGACTTTATTTATAAAATAAATAAATTAAGATTGCTTTAATTTAGAAGGAGAGAGAGTGTTGAGTAAAATCTCGTTAATTTGGCATGGCAAATATATACATTTCCTTTAATTTCAATACGTATACTCACTTATAAATAAATATACAAGTCAAGTTCTACTTTAAAATGAAATATAATTACAAAACACAGTCGTAATCTATTATTTGAATTCAAAGACTAGGAGTTGACCAATGTAATAAATCATGTTTCAAGAAATAATTAAAAAACAGCTTTTAATCATTTATTATCTTGGAAAACAATGCATATTAGCTAATATCTATTCAAAGCCATTTAATTAAGATTAAATCAACTAAAATGAACTTTTCTATTTTTAAAACGTTACTCTAAGGATTCACACTTTTAATTTTTAATTTTTTTATGTTTCTAAAACAGTACTCCAATATATTAATATTTGTATTTCTTCTCTTATCTAGTTTCATGATAAGAAAATTGATGCAAGCATGAAGAAAAATAAGTTTTTTATAAGTTAAAATCATCAAAGATCATAAATATAAAAAGACTTTCAAAATACTTAATTTTATTTCTTTATGTTTCACTTGCTAAAAAAGTATTACAATTATTTATATAGAATAAACTAGAAAACTCTAATAATACTAAATAAAAAAAATAAGCTAGAAAAAATATTCTCTTCAAATAAAAAAAACTAGAAAAACATCATAATTTTTAAACTATATATAATACCAATTGACGCAAGTTAAAGCAAATAATAAGAGATTTGTTACAAGTAAAAACTCTCAAAAACTAAAAATATTGAAAAAACTTTTAAAATATTTAATTTTATTTTTAACGTCTGCACTTTTCAAAAAAAACTATTCCACCCTTCTGTATAGGAAAAACTATAAAACCATTATAATAGTAAATGGAAAAAACAAACTAGGAAGAATATTCCTTTCAAATATAAATAAACTCTTAAAAATGATTACTTTTCTTGTTTATTTTTCAATAATTTGTATATGCACACGATCAATTAGAACAGAACATTAATTTTACTGGCTGATTTTTAGTTTTTAGGGGTTTTTTTTTGCAGTTTATAATTAATTAAAATAGAAGGTGGTAATAATCTCTTCATCTTGCATAACAACTTCATCATTAACTCTGAATTAAACGTCATTAATTTATAATTAATTAAAATAGAAGGTGGACATTCAATTAGTGGTCATGATCACAACCTGCATTAATCACTACTAATTAAAAACAAAATAAGGGTCTTGTGAATATAAGCTAAGAATGATTTTTTTCTGCTTCATCAACTAATGTTGCTGACTCATTTGTTTGGATTTATAGCCAAGTGTAAAGACTAGGTTGAACAAGGTGAATTGGATGGATGGATGATGAAATTGGGGACCACAGGCTGACTTTCAATGCACAACAATCTCCTAACTAATCTTGTAATTGGTTTACACTAATTAATCTTCTAGCTAATTGTCTGAATCATCATTAATATGGATTGAAATTAATGGATTTTTCTAGATTTTTTTACAAGACTTCTCACATGTGATCACTAGATCAGCATTCCACAACTTATTAATCCATGCTGATTAATTATTTCATTTCTCCTCCTCTCTTTTTTTTCAAAATCTTTCTAGTCCAAAATGAAGAGAGCTAATCTTTTTCAATTTTCTAGTAATCGTTTTTGTTTTTATTTTATTAATCCATTCATCCAACATTTGAGATACCAGAATTTTATAATATATTAAGATATCCAAAATTTATATCTCTAGAAAATCATGGTAAGAAACTAACGAAACTCTCCTTTTTTACTGGCATATCAAGAAAAGAAAAATTGTAGTCATCTATAACTTCATTATTAATGTTGAATTGAATAACATTTATTATCAGATTCACTACACTATTAAACAGTTTTATTGATAGATTCAGTCCGTCAGTGTGAGGCATGAAAATAGTCGGTAATATTTTTATCAACGGGCTCATCAAAAGAATCCGTCCGGTGAAATTTTAATCGTCGGTAATTTCTCATTCCGTCACCAATTCTGTCGATAATTAAAAAAAACCAAACACCGACAGAAAATTGATGGTATTACAGATGACGAAGCGCACCAAAAACAAATTCCCACAAGAATTTTACCAACAGAATAATTATGTCTGTATGTTTATCGGTAATTACCGAGACTCTCCTTTCTGACTGGCATATCAAGAAAATAAAAATTGTGATCATATGTAACTTCATTATTAATGTTGAATTGAACAACCTTTATTGTCATATTATTTAATAGTTTTATAGGTAGAATTCTTTATTAATATTTATACTAATAATTTATCTTTAATTATTTTCTTGATAGAATCATGAATGAATAAAAAATATTCATCAGTAATTTCTAGTCCTTCAGTAAATTCATCACTAATAACTTTAATAATAGCTTTACAAATAGAACATATAAAAATGGTGGTCTTAAAGGACAAGTAAATGGTTACAAATTTAGAAGGGACTTACAGGACATTAACCTTGATGATCTCGCTCATTAACATAGTAACTGGGTTTAATTCGTCATCCGATGTAAGAGTTGTAAACTGTGAAGAGCAGCTTTACCAACAAGATGTTGGCACGAGAGGAACATCGATTATTCTGTGTTAGAGACAAGGATGAATTAAGCACGTATGATGAAATTGAGGAACATCGATCATGGTAACATGCAATGAACAAAATAAAAGAATCATCCCGTTCGATGATGGTTAATTGATACTCAAAAATATATAATAGAATATCCAATGCGCATCAATTCAATTGAAATCATTTTTTTATTAAAATATTTCTTCAATTACTCAAGTATATATAATTGTTTCGTTTTTCTTTTTTGAAAAGCTTTTTTTTTTTTATAATTGACACCACCAAGCAGGGACGGAAGGAGGAATTTAAGATTGAAGGAGGCTAAAAGAAAAGAACTGATTTTTTCAAAGTGCAAAACACGTAAAATTGAAGAGAATAATAGAGAATGTATTTTTAAAAAAATGTAAGATTTTCACCATCCAACGTAATTCCACCCACAAAATAGAGAAGCATATGATTTCAATTATTTCAAAACTTTTTTTTTTTTGTTTATTGATGAAAGAGTCTTTTAGCCAAGTGTACAAAAGATTCATTAATCTCCTCTTCTTCTTCTTTGTTGTATATAGATTTACAAATATACTTGTTATTCGTATAAAATTATTTTTTTATTGTCAAAAAATTTTATTTGAAATATGGGTACTTGATACATTTGATGTCAAATTAAAAGACAAATTCACTCAACTTTAGAGTTAAATTTTTATTGAAATTTATTTCCTAGCATAAATTCTTTATAAATACACCAAGAATTATTCAAATTTCAAGTTCATAATATTTTTTATTTTTAATATTTTTAGTATATATAAAAAATTAATATGATTAAAACCAATTATGATTAATCTAAACAAAGTAATTCTTTTGAAAACAAGGTTTATTGTAAATATTTTTTTTGCATCAAATGAGAATAAATAAAAATGTTTAAGGACAAAGAATTAAACCTTTAATTACAACAATAAAATCTAAACTTAATCAAATTCTAAGAAATTCAATAAATACATACTTTGTATGTTTTTAGTTTAAGTTTTATACATTATAACTTTAGTATGCTAAGATTTTTGTTTATATCTCTTTTGCAAATTTGGATATATGCCTTGTATTCGTACTAATATCTAATTTAATATTTATTGTAAATTTACTTTGAATAATATAAAAATTACATGGTTATAAATTAAATATTCTAATTAGTCTAAAATCTTGGACAACACTTACAAGATATCTTAATTTAGATTTGAGCCCAAGACAATGATTTTGAGAATGAATCTACTTGCTCATCGACTATTGTGTGATCAGTTATCATTTACATTTCCAATAAAAGCCGTGTAAAGAGTTTGGGAATGGAGAATTTGTTCAAGAAATCAACAATTCAATCCGACGTGACAAAGAAATCACATGACCAAATTAATCTAATAATATAAACACCCTCGTAATTTGGGGATGGAAGGATTTGGTGATGAACTAATTAATTAATACTCATTCGATGCACCAAATGTTGGCTCATATCTCCTAGTGGCAACAAGGAGGAGACTGGTGTGCCAGGCAAGTCTTCTCTTGTCAGTCACTGTTTGAAAATACAGTGTGCAAACTGTATTTTTTTAAAAAATTATTTTTTAATTAAAATTTAATATAATTTATATATTTTGAATCGTTTTGATGTGCTGATATCAAAAATAATTTTTAAAAAATAAAAAAAATATCATTATTATGTATTTCAATATAAAAAATTATTTAAAAAATAATCATTATCATTGTATCAAACATAAATACACAATTTTAATTGTGGTGAATGAACCCAAGCGGATCTTTCAAAGGCCATGGATAAAACACCTATGCCATGAAAGACTAGCACCGAATGCCTGACACGAAGCAAGGGTCCAGCCAAGAAAGAAATCCGAAAACACACAAAGGATATATAGGGGTTTGGGACATTTAATCATGGTTTCTAGTGCTTGCTCAAAGGCCTTTTGCAGCTGTTTGGAGGCATGTACAGAGGTGTTTTCCATTGAAGGAAGTTGAGAGGAGTTTTCACAACCTTTAGGGACGCCTTCATATTCCCCTAAGATACGAAATATTCTTTTAAATAAAAAAATTTTAGATTTAAAATCTGCTCAGTTTTATATTATTTTATATTTGATTTTTATCAAATAAATAAAAATGATAAGATTCAAACTCGTGACCGCTTGGTTATAAAATTCTGATATCATATTAAAGAATCATCTCAATCTAATAATTTACACTATTAAATAAAATTTAAAAATATAATTTATATTATTACGTGAAAACATTTATTTTTTCATTCATTTGCTATTCTTTCCAGGTACAAGAAGCAAAGGCACTCGACATCATAGGAGGACTAGCCATCCATCCGAGGATACGCACTACCGCTAGGGATTTCTTGTCCTTTTTGGCGGTTCTTGTGCACGTCCTCACTCTCATCGCTTACCATATAAGAATTGTATCAGTGTTAGTTTTCAGGAGCTCCTTTTCTTTTTATGTCTTGGAATGCTTATAGCCAACCTTCTACATGTACATTCGGTTCACTTGCCTCGAGTCATTTCTCCCTTTGCAACCTATGGATTATTCTCCCCTGTTCTTTCTCCTCTTCCACTCCAAAGTGTCCTAGATGGACAGGGCATAGCTTGGATTAAATATTAGGCATTCAACATTTTCCTAGCTAGTCCTTATGATTTTGTTTTCCCTTTGATATGTGCATATAGTGTGGATAGTCTTACTTCGTTTTAATCGTTTGTCTTCAATCCTCTTGGTTTTTTTTCTGGGATATTGCTATATATGTATGTATGATAATATTCATTTATCAATATTGATATATATTAATTGAGGATCACTTGATCAATTAACCTTCTAATCAATATGTAGGAAGTTTGGTCATGCTTTTTTCATTAACTTCACTCGATTTCCCTTACAATAAACTAGAAAATTATGTCAATTTGAAGTACGAGGAGATGATTAGACAAACATCTCGCATATATATGATAACATTATGTATATATATACTACATAGAAACACGAAGTTGACCAATGAGCTTGTTCAGGGTGTCATGAGACGACCCACCTTTTTGCACTGCCCTTCTTGCCACCCTGCCCAAGGCTTGCGCTCTCTCCTTTGCAATCCTTCCCTTTGATCCTCCCATCAACTCCTCCACACCTTCACATATAGCTTGCCTTGAAACAGGAATTTTAGAGACTTGATTTTGCACCCCTTCGACACTAAGCCCGGCTCCAAGACCATCCACTATAAATTTAGCATTCAGTGATTGTTCAGCTATCATTGGCCAAGCAAGAATTGGCACACCAGCTGATACACTCTCTAGCACTGAATTCCAACCACAGTGACTCAAGAACCCACCTATTGCCCGATGAGATAGTATTTGTCGTTGATTGACCCATTCTCTTACAATCAAACCCCTACCTTTTATTTTCTCTTCCAAGCCAGCAGGTAAAGACCATGTCTTTGATCTTACCACCCATAAGAAAGGAGATCCTGACTCCTCCAAGGCAAGAGCCACTTCATCAAGCTGGGAATCTGATACGTCAGCTTGTGTACCAAATGAAACATAAATCACAGAATCTGGTGTGACTTGCTCAGTCAGCCATTGTGTTAAAGTACAGGAATGGTCTTGGTTGGTGGAGTTATCGCTTCCTATTTTTTCATACAAACATAGAGGGCCTAAACACCAAGCCTTAGCCCCATTGATGTAGAAAGATTCAAAAGCTGGGATGTGACTCTTCTCTAGCTCTTCAAAGCTATTAGCAATAACTCCCCAACTCCTTGCATCAGCCTCTCCTACTTCTTGTATGAACTGGTAAAATTTGTCATCATGGTCTGGTAAGTTGATCGACCCTGGCAAGTCTGCTCTAGTCAAGGTGAAGGGGAGTTTCATGCCAGGGAGGTCTAAAGGATCAAACATTGACACTGATTCCAGTTGTGGTGCATGAAACCAAGTAGATTTGGTGATCGCCATTGATAGAATACCCATGCCATGGAAGACTAGCCTAGGGACACCAAGTGCTTGGCATGAAGCAAGTGTCCAGCCAAGAAAAAAATCTGAAATGACACATGTAGGAGGGTTTTTGGATTCCAACATGGTTTTTAGGACTTCCTCGAAGGGCTTTTGGAGTTGTTTGGTGGCAAGGAGAAAAGGAAGGAGAAATTCCATTGAAGGAAGTTGAGATGTGTTCTCACAACCTTTTGGGAGGCCATCAATGGTGGGGAATGGGATTTCATGGAGATTGATATCAGGGTGATTAGTAACATACTTGGCTATTGAGTTAGCATTTGACGGGGTGGTGATGATCGTCACTTTGATCTGTTGATGTGAAAGACAAAGAGCTTTTGAAAGGTCGAGTAATGGAAGAGTATGGCCTTGAGCCATGAAAGGAAAGATGACAACATGGGATGACGAAGGAGAAGGCATTGTAGGACGCTTACTCTCTCGCTGCAAACTATTCCCGTTTGTGTTTGTGTTCCTCGGTGTAGAATCGGCATTTATATAGACAAAATTCTATTTTACTTGTATTTGCTGTCCTTATGTTTTTTTTTTTTTTTAATCTACGTCAAGTGTGTGTTTTGTACAACTTCTTGTATCGAATTAATTGCCTTAATCAAAGGGTTATTTATCAATTTAATTGTTTGCGATGCAACAACCGAATAAATCAATTCAATGGTGTTTACAAGACAAAATTAAGGTCTTACAAGACATTTAGGAATTTATAATTATTCTCCCTTAATATTCCTGCTGCCCAGTACATGATAACATGGGTAGCTAACTAAGAAAATCCTTGTTTTTATCAATCCTAAAACAATTTTCGAGGTTTTAGTGTAAGAAGTGAATTGTAAAGACAAAGTTGACCAAGATGCAACCTCCACACATTTTAATTAGAAGCTTTAAATGAATGCATGCATGGATAATGTAATTTGGGAAAGCACATGGCAAATGGAATCCACAGAATAAAACAACCGGCACCTTCTTCCACGATCTTGTTGCCGGAAGGTGTTTGAAAATATAATAATAAATTTTTAAAAAATATTTTTTATTTAAAAATAAATTAAAATAATATTTTTTTTAATTTTTAAAAAATTATTTTTGATATCAACACATCAAAATGATCTAAAAATATTAAAAATTAATTAATTTAAAGTAAATAAAAAAATCAATTTTTTATCAAAAACAATTTTGAAACTTAAAAATAAACAGGGGCTCTTGGACAATTTCTAGGTAAAGATCTAATTATGTCTACGAGAAGCATGGTCGAATTTTGATTTTATTCAGGCATTCCACCATCTAAAAATTAGGATACTTTTAATTGGATTTCCCCCAAAAAAAAAATTAGAAGAAATCAAATTTAAAACATCAACTCTATTAGATGGATTATATTTTCAAAAAATCATATAACTAAACCGATACATTATACTTATTTATTTATTTTAATTAACTAAAGAAAACCAAAATTTATTTAACAAAATACTTCCAAGGATGGATAGAAATTGATAATAGAGAAATAGAATTCTACTTTTTCATTGGCATGAGTCAAGAAAGGCTAAAATCGGCACCAATGTCGTCTCATTTTCTAAAATTTTTAAATATTTCATTTTGGTTTATTTATTTTTTTAATTTTTCAAAAAAAAAATCCCTTTCCAAAATGGAATATCCGCCCTCCTCTCTACCCATTCAGTTCAGGCACAATGGGCACAGGGCACAGAAACAATATGGGCCCTGACGTTTGTCTATTCCATCCGAGAGAACAAACTCATTTGGGCCCTGAAATTGGTTTTTTTTCAAGGCTTTGTAACTGTTATCTCGATCCAACTTAAATTAATTATACTTTTTTTAATCCAAATAAAAATAAATCATTTCTATAATAATTAGAAAATTCATGAGCCTTGAACCTTGCGAATGGAAATATGAAAAAAGGAAAAAAGACACTGAATTATTTTATCGATATCTGTCCAATCCTCAACTGGATGAACACCAAAACAAAATTGGAGCCACCCCCTTCAAGAACTTCCTGAAGCATACCTAGCACGGGTGTGTCTGGTAGTTTAGTTCAACTCATTTTTTAAAATATTTTAAAAAAAAATTAAATTGATATATTTTTAGATATTTATCAATAATTTTGATATATTAATATATAAAATTAAAAAATATATATTTTAATATATTTTTAATTAAAAAAAATAAAATCCACGTTACATCACGTTATCAAACAAGACTTTAACTACGATGTTAGACCCTGAAATGTCGTAAGAAAAAAAACCATGTTTTCAATGCTGCTGACCGGAAGGCCTAACGTTGATTGGTGCGAATCGCACAAGGTCGAAAGAGCTAGCTAGGACTGATGTGATAGGTGCATTGAATTTAGCAGATGTTTGCAAGCAGCATAATCTCTTGGTGATGAATTTTGCATCTTAATTTGAGTACGATCAAGATCATCAAGAAGGATCAGGAACTGGGTTCATAGAGGAGGATAAACCAATCTTCACAGGCCCTTTCTTCTCCAAATCCAAGGCCCTTTTAGTGTCTTCCATGCCAGCTAAAATTTTAGGTCAAGCACTACTTTGAAACGATAAGTAATGCAATGTTCAATCTGCAGGCGGAGGAACTTCTGAAAGAATTTGAGAATCTCTGCACACTGCGAGTTCGGATGCCAATATCGTCCGATCTCAGCAATCCTAGAAATTTCATAGCGAAAATATTCTCCCTGTACAACAAAGTGGTAAACATACGACGGTGCTAGATGAGCTCCTGCCAATCTCAGCTGAGATGGCAAAAAGAAATTGTAAAGGAGTATGGAACTTCACCGATCCAGGAGTCATAAGTCACAGTACTGAGATGTTAGAAATGTATAGAGACGGCGTCGACGCCGAATTCAAATGGAACAATTCTGATGTAGAAGAACAGGCCAAGGTGATAGTAACAATGAGTTGATGAATGCTACAAAGCTGAAGAATGAGTTCCCTGAAATGTTATCAATTCATGACTCAATAATTGAGTATGCATTCAAGCCTTAAAATATTAAAGCAGTTGCAGTTAGAGAAGAAGTTGTCATCAAAAATATAAATAGTATCATATCTTGGAACCTCATCTAATAATTTAAGCTATTAAATTAAGATAATTCTTTAATATAGTAGCAGAACCTTAATAACTAAGTGGTCAGGAGTTCGAATCTTAACATTCTTATTTATTTGATAAAAATTAAACACAAGATAAACTAAATATATACAAGTTTAAAGTCCAAAGACTTTTACTTCAAGGATGTGTTAAAAAATAATATAAATTATATCTTGGAACCTCACCTAACAATTTAAATTATTAAATTAATATGATTTTTTAACATACATTGCGGCTTTCAGATTCTTTTCTATTTCTGTAATTCTTGTGTTCCATACATATTTTTTCTTTTTTTATATATACCATTTAGCATGTTGTATCCATAATTGTTAAACTTGATTATAGATTTGATCTGGAAAAGTTTCAGATTGTTGGGTCAATCTACACAACACATCACAAATAAATTATTATTTTATTATTAAAGTAACATCATTTTATTAAATCATTTATGTAGGTGTCAAGTGAGGAGTGAAGGACTTTCAGTACATGTATTTTTAATTTTTAATAATTAATAGCATGATTAGCTATCATTGATCAATCAAATTTAATCAGTCAATATATTTTTCAATTCAATTAACGAATTAATTAGCTGGCTAGGACTTACTAACTGTGATAGTAACCTGCAATGCTTCCCTGTTGACTTTGTGATTTTTCTTGAACAATTGATTCATTGAAAACTTGGGTTTGCTAGCTACATCATCATTCTCTGAGCATAACTTGCTGTGGTAGTTGTTACTATTCTGATGTCCATTAACTTTCCTCGAGTTCAAAATTTTAAAATATTTTATGAACATAAACATGAACATGGTAAAATGTGCTATTGCACGAACTAGATTCATATTTACTTGAATTATGATTAATAAGGGGCTGGTGGTGTAAGATTGAGTAATAAATGTTGTTTTTTAAAATATTTTTATATTTTAAAATATATATATATATATATATATATATATATCAAAATAATTTTTTTTTAATTTTTAAAAAATTATTTTTAACAAAGAATTTCATAAAAATCTATAAATACAAAAAAAATATTATTCCCTCCCCACAAGTATTTAATCTTCTAAGCTCTCGTTTAGTATTGTGTTACAAACAAAGATTGAGTAAATTCTAATATGTTTTTTAGATTATTTGGATATAATGATATGAATTCATATCAATATTTGAATTCTTTGATAAATTTATCACCAACACTCTCAATTTGTGGATGTCATAATTCTTTGATGGATTTGTCACCAACACTTTCAATTTGTGGATGTAATCGTATCTTCCACCAAGGAATATATATATATATATATATATATATATATATATATATATATAGAGAGAGAGAGAGAGAGAGAGGGAGGGAGGGAGGGAGGGAGTGGGAAAAGAAAAACCAAAATGTTTATTTTTTTCTTATTTATCTTGTGTTTCTTAAGAAATATTGATTCCTATCGCAGATTGTTGTCCAGAATCTTTCTACTTCCATATTCACAGAGGAAATTAAGTCTTTGAAGTCTCAGCCAATTTTGGAACCAATAGGCTACTTGGTGAATATGCAAGGCAGAAACTGCATGATTCATGTGAGAACGACAACGATCAAACAAAAAATGACTCATCTTCCATCAATATATATATATATATATATATATATATATATATATATATATAAGAATTAAGATGAAAAGGGTCAATATATTCTTCTCCAAACATTATATAATGTTTTGATAGATATAGTACTGATCGAGTCCTTTTCATCACCTTGAAGATTGTATGAATCTTCTTGGCCTTCGTAACGTAGCGCATGAAATTAATGGCGAGGCTGCAATTTAACATTTTCTTTGTCTAATTTGAGAGAAAGATTAGGGACGGGTCTATAAATATATTTAAATATGTCAAGATGCATCTTCTTAAGCACAATAAAATAAATATTTCAATATATATTATTTTATTATCCTTGGGACCCTTGGAGTCGTGAAATCACTTGTAAAACGTGCTCTCTTGGGTGATTCGATCCATAAGCCATTATCAAGATAATGCATGGTGCTAATTGATGGTGACAAAATCGTGTCGTCATTGTTGTGTTGTCAAGCTTTTAAATTGTTTTTTTATTTAATATAAGTATTTGAATTAACTTAGGCTTATTATAATTAATTTTATAAATTTAATTTAAAATTAACTAAAAAACTTGAATTTATAATTATTTTCGTACTCTTAATTATTCTTGTGCTGATGCATGCATCATATCCTTTTTATTTAATTAATGGCTGAGTGCATGATGACAACTAAAACACATGGTAATTGCTCATAAAGAACAACTTCCACATGGAAAACAATGGATGGATATTAAACCCGACCTTTCCTAATGCATAGTATAAAAAGTGGAAATTTCTTTGGATTTTGTTAGCTATTTAAGATGGGTTGGTTAAAATCTTTTGAGTAAATTATGTATGATGCTGAAAAATCTTGAGTTATAAGCACCGAAGAGAAATATGTTTTTAAACGCTGAAGAACTAAAATCAAATAGTTTTAATTAAGAAAATTTAGAGAAATATTTAATATCTCACAGTTGATCCGGTTAAATTTAGATCAAGCGATCAATTGTTTTAATTGGATTATTTTCAAGTCAACTAGGTCTGATAGAGTATAGTTCTTAATTGGTTTGATGTTAGATATCTCCCAAGTTAAGAGTCATTGAGTTTCTAGATCAATCCATCATATTGGAAAACTTGAGGGACTTAAATTGAGTTATCCTCTCTTAACCAATCACATTTCAAAACGTAGCAGATATGCATCCACACATGGCAAATTCCTTGGAAAATTCCTTGAGCACAAAAGGCCAAATAGTAAAAGATTTGTTCTTTAGACGGAATCTAAAACCCCCCAATGTATCAAGGATGTCGGATTAGTACAAATTGACCATGAAAAAGGAGCGAGGACTTGCGAGATTATTATATTTTTTTAGTTAATTACAATTTAGTCCCTATAATTTATCAAAACAGATTAATTAGTCCCCGTGGTCTCATAAACTACATATTTCGTCCTTACATTTCTAAATCCATCTATAACTTAATCAATTCCATCTATAATAATTGTAAACAAAACAAATTATTTTTAGTCGCAAAGCATTTTGACCGCAATACCAAGCAATACCAAACACCGTTTTAAATTGGTGAATATAAAATAAAATGCAGGGGGGAGTCTTTAATCAAAGACTTGGATTATATGGTAATTGTCTTGAAAACTAAGAGAGGGTTTGTTGTCATTCCAGAATTAGATAAGGCCGCGAGATTAATCAAAGACTTGGAATATTGGTAATGGCCTTGAAAACTTCCTTGATTTTTCAGCTATAACATTTCAAATTGATCTCTATGATTAAGCCTCGCCTCCAAGAAAGTCATGGGGCCATGATCTCATCATGATATTATCCGTCTAATTAATCCACAATCCACAGTATTTTAAAAAATAAACACATCCATGACGACCCAAATCATATGCATATAACCAAATTAAGATCCCAATTTCCCAATCAAACAATGTTTTTTTATATCTTGGAATGCGAGCCAAACCCTACCTTGATTTGATTTTGGTTTGGTGGGTTTGGTTATCTTTATAATTTATATATCAAATAATTATACATGCATGCAAGGTCTAGGTGTTAAAGAGTCCATAAGAGCATGGCGACAACACCATCCATCATGTGAATTCAACTAGCAAGTGGCAGACCCCATCCATTGAATATTATTAAGACATCACAGGGTACTTTTATGGGAATATTCTCACCTTAAAAACCATCTCTTACTTCCTCCTCAGATCCAACTGAACCAGAGAAAACCTAAACCTCTCCACTGGATATCTTGTCTCTTGTCCTAGAGATGGAATGTTCCAGCCACCACTTTGATGTTATCGTTGTCGGTGCCGGCATTATGGGCAGCTCCACTGCATATCAACTAGCAAAAAGAGGTCAGAGAACGCTCTTGCTGGAGCAATTTGATTTCTTGCACCACCGTGGATCCTCACATGGGGAGTCACGTACTATACGGGCAACTTACCCGGAAGACTACTACTGTGACATGGTCATGGAATCCTCGCAAAGTTGGGAGCAGGCCCAGTCAGAAATTGGCTACAAGGTTTATTTCAAAGCCCAGCAATTTGATATGGGCCCCTCCGATAACAAGAGTCTCCTATCGGTTATCTCTAACTGTGAGAGAAAGTCCCTCCCTCATCAGGTCCTGGACGGACAACAAGTGGCTGACCGATTCTCCGGCAGGATTAACATACCGGAGAGTTGGGTTGGGGTGTTAACTGAAGTCGGTGGGGTTATAAAGCCCACCAAGGCAGTGTCCATGTTTCAAGCATTGGCATTTCAGAAGGGTGCAGTTTTGAGGGACAACATGGAGGTGAAAAACATTGTTAAAGACGAGGCAAGAGGAGGGGTAAATGTGGTGGTTGCCAATGGTGAAGAGTATTGGGGTAAGAAATGCGTCGTTACTGCCGGGGCTTGGATGGGCAAGTTGGTTAAAACGGTTAGCGGGCTTGAATTGCCTATACAAGCCTTGGAGACTTCAGTGTGTTATTGGAGGATCAAGGAGGGGCACGAGGCAAAGTTCGCCATTGGAAGTGATTTCCCTACGTTTGCAAGCTATGGTGAGCCTTACATTTACGGCACGCCGTCGTTGGAGTTTCCGGGACTGATCAAGATCGCTGTGCATGGAGGGTACACTTGTGACCCTGACAAGAGGCCGTGGGGTCCTGGGATTCCATCGGATTCCATGAAGGAATGGATCGAGGGGAGGTTCTCAGGCTTGGTTGACTACGGCGGGCCTGTTGCTACTCAATTGTGCATGTACTCAATGACCCCAGATGGGGATTTTGTGATTGATTTTCTTGGTGGGGAGTTTGGGAAGGATGTGGTGGTGGGTGGTGGGTTTTCAGGTCATGGGTTCAAGATGGCTCCAGTCGTGGGAAGGATTTTGGCTGACCTTGCGCTTAGCGGGGAGGCGAAGGGTGTGGACCTGAAACACTTCAGGATACAGAGGTTTCAAGAGAATCCTAAAGGTAACGTGAAGGACTATGAAGATCAAGTCACTCTCATCCAAATCACCAGTAGATGAGCAGCCCATTTGCTTGTCCATGTTGCAAGACCAGACCTTTTAGTGGCCATTTGTATCTTATCTTTAGTGGTTTATCTTTAGTAGTTTAGCTCTCTCTCTCTCTCTCTCTCCCCCCGCCACACACATTCCACAGAGGCTTGCTCTGGGATATTTGTCAACCATCCTTGCCAATCAAATTAGTGATTCTCAGGTGAATTTGGGCTTAGAACAACGATAAAAATCACAGAATTGATGCAGAAATAAAAAAAAAAAACATTGCTTGTGGAGAAACTGGCTCAAGAAATAATATGATGTATGCTTCATTTGCTAAAAAAAATGGAGTCCAGAGACCCAATATGTACAAACTACAATCCCATACAAAGCATTGGTGCTTTTGTATAATTTTCAAAAAGAGGAACCCAGAAACTGACGGATGACGGCAGCGCGATTCACCTCTTGATTGATGGGTTCAGGTAAGGCAAGATCTAAAACTATATCCTGTGTAATGGCAATTTCTCCTTATTGGATGCAACAGTGCAATCTGCGATTTGTAAAAATAAAACGGCAATCACAGCTGCCTGATTGAGCTAAATAATGAATCAATCTGACCAAATATCGTGGGTTTCAATCTACTCTACACACAGGCTGAAAGACCCAGCAGAGATACAATCCTGAAAGGAGCCTCCATCCATGTAGCCTTTAAACCAAATAGAGAACCTGCACATCAGGGAAATAATGGCATCAGCGGCGCACTCCAAGTTTCAAAAAAGAATTGTCAACTTCGTCTGATCAATGAAGAAACTAATTCTGATAGATTTGGTTTCTTTAAGAAGATAGGGGCAAAGCTATTCCAATCTGAAAGCATGCTTGTCTACACACAATTGCTTCACCAGCATAGGTAATAACATCAACCAGTTGACCACCATTCACAAACAGGGGAAAAAAAAAATGAAAGAGAGCAAGAGAATGCATGCAAGTCCAGAGTTTGAACCCATAATGGTAAAACCATGCATGCAATTTCCAAACAGTATAATCAAGTGTATAGATAGATTGATTCATTAAGTTCAGATACAAAGAACACACAGTTACTAGGAGAGAGCCACTTTAATGACCAGCTGAACCAAATCCTTACATTAAATAGTTTGGCAATTATAGACACCACCTGTGTTGCTCGCTAAACCGCAAAAGTTGCAAGAAGTGTATGCAAGATAGCCCAGTAGATAATTATACAAAGACGTAGCGCAGGCCGACGCATTAATGCCCGGTCACAAGAAACCCTGAAACATTGCATATATAAGATTTTTCAGACCATTATGAAAGCGATGTAAGTATTGCATTAAAACAGGGAAGAAAACAGATAATCCTACCATAGACCATCTATCATGTCAGACACAGGTCTTGTAAACTTCGGTACAATTCTCGATGTAGTAAGCGACTTGAAACCATGAACTGAGGAGGAAGAGGAAAACGAAATAAGAATCAAACCGCGTTAGAACAAACACCATCAAAGAGCAACAAAACATCTTGTTGGACTACCTTTATCATCATCTTCATCCTCTAAACTATTCTTGCCAACAGGATCCTCATCTATAGCAATAGCAACTTGATCATTGTTGACTTTGCGCAAATTGCGAACTTGCGATGAACTGGAGGGCACAGGGGCTACCCATTTGTTGATCTGCATGGAAATTACACCAAAACTGAGATTGTTCTCAAGCACTCAAAATCTAGCATTAGAAGTTTTCTCATCTAGAATTGCAACAAGCATATAAAAATAATTGGATGTGTCAAAACTCAAAAATTTCAACAAGCTTACCCTAACCCTACTAATCAACACAGAGAGAACTTCTAAGATTGTGTTACTTGTTTAACTACTTGACAATTTGATTGCACAGTAGAGAAAAAGAAAAGGGGGTAAAAATGATATCACTGTTTTAATGGTGCATCACTAGAAAACTAATTTTCATATGTGGAAGGATAGATTAAGAGACTCACCACCGGTTCAACTTCCACAATTTCTGAGACTGAGTTGGTTGTCTGTCCCAAACCTTCAACCCCTTCAAGCATATTTAATTGGGATTCTTTCTCACGTAAAGAGCTCTCAAGAGTTTCTATTCGACGTGTTAACTCATCTACTTTATTCCTTTCTGTTTGCACTAATGTGTCCCTGCTTTGAGCCACCACCTGTAGATCCTCCAATTTAGACACAATGCTTGTAATCTTCTTCTGGAGCAATTCCTTGTGCTCAGGTGCCGTACTGCTATCATAAAGATTAACATCTTGCATCCCGGCTTGAGAAACCAATGTGTCTAACCACATCAACAATTCATGGATGTCATCTGAATTTCTCTTGCTGCTCATCTGGGATGCAACCAGAACTTCATTGGTGCACCTAGTGACCTCTTGCCTTAAGAAAGATATTTCAGCATCACGCTCTTGCAATTGTGATTGAAGTTTTTCAACCTCAGCAAGGAGACTTTCAGAAAAATGGTGGAGCTCATCAAACTTGTTCACAGTGATGGAAAGCTTTTTCAGAGCCTTTCCACGAGAAGC
Organism: Populus tomentosa; assembly: GCA_018804465.1. Classification (NCBI taxonomy): domain Eukaryota; kingdom Viridiplantae; phylum Streptophyta; class Magnoliopsida; order Malpighiales; family Salicaceae; genus Populus; species Populus tomentosa. The sequence continues at coordinate 711,265 of CM032003.1, read as the reverse complement.
TTCAAGGTTCTCAATGTCCAAATTCTTTTGCTGCAAAATCTTTTCCAGTTCTTTTGTTTTGCTAGTTAAATCTTCCATCTGGACCTCTTCCTCATCAAGAGCTTGCATCAGGGTTTCAATTTCTGTAATCAACAAGTAGCATCCATTATTATGGATTATCTAAATGAAAAATTAGAAAATATAGCAATTAAAACTACTCATTTCAAAGTCATCTAAACTGACCTTGCTCTTTTGCAGCAAGCACATCGGTCAGCAATCTGACCCTCTCCTGTAAATCTGCTGATATGGCTTGCCCATCTTGAAGTTCCTTTACTCTCTGGTTCAATAATTCCCGCTCCTCTTCCATCACATCTACCTGTTTCTCCAAATCATAGATGCGAGTTCTTGAAGATTGCAGATCTAGCGAGTAGCTTGTTACAGCTGATTCTGCTTCCTTAATTTGACTAACTAGCTCCATGCAAATCCTCTCTCTTTGAATGTCCTTCTCCTGAAGCTCTTTCTGCAAATTTGATATCATTACTTTCATTTCTTTCTTTTCACCCTCTGTGATGTCACCTTTTATACTTAAAAAATCCTTTACTGCCACGGACAATCTTTCTGCCATGGTCTTGAAATGCTCCTCAGATGGAAAATTATGCCCACCACCATCAGCGAATCTTGCAGGTTTCCAGTTCACTGCCATGTCACCAGTAGCCAAAGCATTTCCTGATACTTCAGCTTTTCTATTTTCTATTTCCATGATAGAACTGGTGCATGCATCATAAAGCAAACTAATGTTTCTGAGCAATACAACAATTTCCCTTTCCTTTTCCTTTTCTGCTGATTTTACATGTTTATTTTCTCTTTCCAGGGCCTCAATTGACTCTTTTTGGGAAATCATTTCTCCGTGAAGGATCCCAATCAATTTTGATAGATTTCTGGCTTGGTTATGTAATGCACCAGAATGTTCGCCTAATATTACTTTAACTGCACCAATTTCTTTCATTAATTCTTGCACAGTATTACAAACTTCAATAATAAAATTATCATCAAAATCATCTGGCATGCCGGATTGCGATGAAAACTCCACAGATAAGTTGTCCTGAAAAGAGAGCTTGGGTTAGAAACACAACCATAAATAGTAGGTCCAATCTAACTAAAATTTTCAAAACTAACAAGCTTGAAAAACAAGATTTCTTGAGAGAATCAAGTAATATAGATAATACCATGTTTTCTGAAATGTTGAAAGTAATGCCATCAGCCCTGCTAAAAGGAGGAACACGAACTGCAAGATTAGTTTCTGTTCTTTTAACACATGATGCCATACCAGCCTCTACATTTTGCAGAAATTCCAGTTCCAAGGTGAAAACACCACCCAGTAGACCATTGATATCAGAGAAGCTTTTCCTGAGTTTGTCTGCCATAGATTTTAACACTGCAAGCTCTGAATATTGTTTCCTTTTCTCCTGTGCATGAACTGTGAACGACCTTTCCAGACGTGAAAGAGCTTCCAGTTTTGCAGCCTCCGCAGTATCCCTTTCCTTGGAGATCTCTGAAATTTCAATACTGGCTTTAGCCAGCTCCTCTTGTAGACTATCATTCCTGTCTTGGACTTCATTTAATTCAGCAAGCAGCAGTTCTGCCGCTCTTCCAGATTTTTTAGATTCTTGTTCGGCTGAAGCCACAGCAGCATGCAAATCACGGCATAGTTTCCCCATGTATTCCAACTTTTCAATTGGATCATTGCTGTAAATTTCAGCACCAACATCGACATCTCCGAGAACATTCAACATCATGGTTAAATTATGCCCTTTCTCCTGCAGAAGGTGCTCAGTTTCAGCCAAATGATTTCTCAAGAGTGAACTGTCAGCTTCAAGGGCTTCCACCCTTTCAGGGTAAGTGGCCAAGTCTCTCATCTTCTGTTCATTGTCTGCAAGAGCATTTTCCCTGTCCTTAATCTGAGATTTCAAGAGCACCAACTCCGCATTCATCTCTTCAATGGTTTGTTTCAGACTATCACGCTGTTGTACCAATAACTTCCCTTTTCTAACAGCAACGTTCAGCTTCTCTCTCACAGAAGTAGACTTCTGTTCCTCCTGATGCAGTAGCTCTTGTAACTCCAAAATCTTTTTCTCCTTTGCTTCAACTTCACAAATCAAAGACTGCTGCTTCTCTCTGTCTCTGTCTCTTTCCTCCTTCACACATGCCAGTTCACTCAAAGTCTCTTCCAGTGCTTTTTTCAGAGAATCCCCATTTTCTTCCTTATTACCCCATGCATCTCTCCTCAGAAGAGCTGCATCAGATTTCTCAGAGTCCAATATATCTCTAGTTTGACCTTCAATAAAATTGGCATCAGTTCCTTTAGCATGGTGATCTACAACTGCCTCGACTGGCACAGATTTTGCAGAAGAAAGTGTTGCGTAGTTCTCTAAAAGCTTCCTCAGTAATCTTTCCAGACACTCTGTACTGCTGCCATCAGATATAAAATCTTTTGCACCAGGATCCTGCAATGCATCACAAACCAAATCCTGCATCCTTCTTATCTCATCATTAATGCTCTGAATACACTCCTCAATCCCAAGCTTGTCAACCAATTTCTCCTGCAAAGCAGATGCTTCATTCTGCAGTTTTTCATTGTCGAGTTCAAATTGGACTGTCCTTAATGAAAGTTTCTCAACATCAGAAGTCAGAATCTCCAATCTTTCAAAAAGGTTCTCTCTCTCAAGGATAACTGCTTGAAGGTCTCTCTCAAGGTCAGATACTCTCTTTGATGACTCCTGCAACTCAGCAATTAGGTGAGATACTCTGTCTTGTGACTCTTCCAAATCTGCAGTAACTGATCTGCAATAATGTTCAAGTTCATCAACCTTCTGCAGCAGAGAATTTCTATCATGGCTAGCCTCTGAAAGTGCATTTTCTAACCACTCAATCCGATCCTCTGGCTCGGCCAACCGCAAGTGGGAAGGCAAATTGATCCTAGCTAAACGTTCTTCCCATCTCTGAACCAAGTTGTTCCTTTCCATCAAGGATTGTTCCAGCATTTCATTTTGTTCAGCCAGGCCATAAAACTTACTTTGAAGCTCCTCATATTTTCTTCTCAAATCATCCCCTGAATTTGAGCCAGACTGTACATCCTCTTTCCAGGTATCTGTGACAACAAAACCAGTATCAGAATGTGAACCCCCAACTGAGCTTTTTTGGTCCCAATCTGTAGGCAGTAAAGTGTTTGCAGTTGTTGATCTTGCTAACCAATCAACCTTTTCGATTATATCTCTTGAATGGAAATGCTCTGGCAGATCCAGATCTTCTAAAATCTCCTCTATCCTCTGGAGTACCGAGTCTTTTAGAAGAAAAGATTCTCTCAGTGCAGTAGCTGAGTTGCGGATGTATGAAAGTTCAGATTCCAGAGCTTCCACACGCCCACCAGCCTCTGAATAGGTCTTCAGTTTTGCTTCAATTTCATGCAGCCTGGAATCTTTCAGCTGTAACTCCTGTGAGCATCTGTCCAATTCACCAGATGTCTCTGCCAGGGACTGCTTGAGACTGTCACGCTGCACAACCAGCCCCTTCCCCTTGGCAACAGCTATGCTAAGCTTCTCTCTAATGGATGATACCCTCTGCTCTGACTGTTGGAGTTCACTTACTTTCTCCTGCCATTCAGATCGCATAGCAACAAGAGCTTCCTCAGCCTGGGTCAAATGCTCCTTAAGTACAAGGATTTCATTCTCATGCTGAAGCGTCAACCCAGTTAACTGATGTATCTCCTTCTGCAGTTCTGTCATTTCCAGTACCTTAGAACCAAACTCTTCTCTAGATGAGTTAACCTGCTCCTTAGCCTCCTTGTATTTGTGCACAAGGAAAGACACCAATGACTCCAGATGGGAAACAGGTGTCGTCTCTGAGTCTGCCCCACCATCTTCAAGTTTCACCTCACCCTCAACATCTTCAATTAGCCTTTGAATGGAACTAAAATCATGGCACCTTCTGTTCAGTTCCTCAATATCTTTTATTTGACTCATCAACTCAGAGTTAAGTTTCTTGTTTGCATACTGAAGTTGTAGCCTCTCAGCCAAAGCATTCTCCAATTTCTCCAAAAGGGCTTTGAATCTAATATAATCTACAGTGTCAGGCAATTCCTCATCTTGTAAATTACTTTCTTCCACATAACCACATGAATCAATCACAATTTTTCTAAGCTCAGAGTACAGCTTATGCAAAGTGGCATTAGCCAACTCACTTTTTCCAAGCAACTCATTGCACTTCTCACTCACTCCATTGAATAAGTCAGAGGCAGTTTCATGGTCTATGGAAGAAGCTTCAAGTTTCTCCTTCAGATCCTGTATCATATTTGTAGCAGCATTAACAGAGGCAGTAACATGACTACTTACATCCAAGGAACCATGACTGGGCATTGAGGTGGTGGAGGTGAGCGAAAATCCAGTAGAGACATCTAGCCTATCAACTGCTTCTATAATCTGGGCAATGGTTGAATTCCATTCCTGCTCAACTGCCAATGCCCTCTCAGCTGCTTCCATTTGGGATTTTGCTAGTTCATCATGAAATACGGAAGCCTTCTCATCTGAACTTTTCTGTAAGCCATGCAACTGACTCTGCAAATCTTCAATTTTCAATTCGCAGTCACTCAGTTTTCTGCCAAACTCAGAATTTTCTGCTTTAAGACTGAATTCTTGTTGTCTCAGGGAATCACAAAGAACTTCAAGCTTGTTGTTTTTTTCATTAAAATCAGACAAATGTTGCTTTGCAGCTTCATAAAGAACACCAAGTTGGATGTTGGTTGCTTCCAAATTATCATTGTGTTCCTTCAGGGCTTCAGCCTGAAACTTGAGCTCCCTGATAGTGCAATTAGCAATGCTTATATCATCTCTCTCCGTCTTGAACATTAAACTGGCATTCTCAGCATCTAGAGTTAATCGCTTAAGGATTGCCTTCAAATTTCCTGTGTGTTCTTTCATTGAAGCAAAAGGATCTGTTGCTGGTGATTGATCCTCTTTCATGGAACCATCCTCTGCCTCATTCTCATCGTGTTGCCCCTTTGACTCAAAAGCTTGAATTAGTTTTGACACTGCAGGAGATGCACTTTTACCACCAGCTCTAGTTAGTGATACAGAATGAGAGTGCACCACTTCAATTTCCTTTTCAAGACCTTGCAAAACTTTTCCTGCCTCCTCAAGGTGTCCCTTCAAGGCTACAAAACCCAAGGAATCATCAAAGACTTCCTGCCCCAACAGTGCTAGTGGCGGACCTACTTCAAAGCTACCAGACATGGATTTCTCAGACATTGAAAAGGTAGCTTCACCATCATGCTCAACATCAGATGCATTCTCCCAAACCTTGCTCTGTGTTTCCAAACTTCCAACTGGATTCGCAGCTTTGCCAACCGGGGATGACTTTTGGGCTTGCAAGTCTTCAATTTCTTGTAGCTTAACTTTATGTATATCCAGATTGCTGCTAAGAAATATATTTTCCTCCGTCAGTTGTTCAAGACGCGTTGTCATCTCTTTTAGCTCAGATTCAAACTGCAAGCATTCTGCATGATCTTTAGATAACTCATCATGAAGGACAAGAAGCTCAGATGAAAGTCTATCTCTCTCCTGGGCTGAATAACTCACGTCCTCTTCAAGTTTCTTTCTCTCTTCTGTAGCCTTAGCAAGGCTCCCACTTAATTTCAGATTTTCCACTTGTAGAGCTTCCACCAAACCCTTACAATCAGATAACTCCAGGCAAATCTTATCATGACAATCAGCGAGGTACTCCTTTTCCCCATTGAGCTTGGTTTTCTCATCTGTCATTGAAGCAACAGTTCCCCTCAAGTTGGAACTTTCCGTCTGCAAAGCTGCCATCAAACTCTTGCAGTCAGCTAATTCATTCAACAGCTTCTCATTCTCATGGAGACAAGAATTTTTTCCCTCCTCAACTATCTTTCTCTCCTCGGTCAAGGAAACAAGACTGCCATTTAAGTTTTCAACTTCCACCTGCAAGGCTGCAACAAAATCCTGGCTGTTGTCCAATTCCTTGGATAGTCTCAATAATTCTGATTGAGACATCTCCAGACTATTCTGCAACTTGTATGCTCTAGCAGAAACTTCCTCGACTTCCACCTTTGCTTCGTGAAATTGCTGCTCAAGCTCCTCCCTCCCACTAAAACTAGCCTGAAGTTCAGATCTGCATTCTGCAAGCTCTTCAGCAAGGGAGTTACCCCTCTCATGAGCTTCTTTGAGTGATGCATGAAGCACAGATATTTCATCATCCAATTGATGCAAATGGTGATCATTCTCTATTTGTAGATTAGACTGTTCAGAAAGTTGCAATTGAAGGATATCTTTCGTGCACTTTGTGAGGAACAATTCTTCTCTAAGTCTCTCCAACAAACCTGGAAAGCCATTTTGTGATGAGAACGAACTGGGAGTCCCCAACTCAACATTAGAAACTGATCCCCGAGACTCAAGCAGTAACCTATACTCGTCTTCATTAAGTCCCTTTATCACCTCTATCAGCTGCAAGAAAGTGATTTGGCCCAAATCACCAAGAGGAGACATAGCATATCCATCAGATGTACTAGCTAGTTTATTTAAAAGAGGCCTTTTGTCACTTTCAGCAACAAACACAAAAGAATCCTCGGGAAAATATTGTGGACTAGATGCTTCTGTAACCAACCTATCAGATTGAACACTTTCCCCATCATTTCCACAATATCCATACCCAGACAGAATTTCCACATTTTCTACAGTAGATGGACCTATATCAACAACTTTCCCATGTTGATTCGTGGCTTCATGGATAACACCTGCACTTCCATCAGCCTCCGAAATAGCCAAAGTAGATGCCACTAGCCCATCTGACATGTCAGTTGCACTTGCAGAAACAGAAGCATCATCTACCCCATCACTTTGCTTTGATTGAGAAGCTGCTGCTTCCTCCACGTGGATCTGTTCTGAAGCTGTCTCTCCAGCACATTTGGCAATTTCACCACGCCCAGAGAAAGAACGCCTCCTGTCTCCTTCAAGCTCTAAATCACTGCTTCCACCAAAATGCTTTGAGTCCAAACCATCAGCTTCCTGCATTGCCCCCACCCAGCAACAAATGAGAATTTAATTATACATCAAATCCACACATTACTTTGTCCTAATCTGCCAAACAGACTTCCCTAATAAAAGGAAAAGGGAAATATAGATTGACAATTAGTATTAAGAGATTAAGAGCCCAACCTACATCCGTTACCTGATTTCCCCTTGCTTGTATTGAGGATGTATCAGGGGTATCTTCTTGTGGTGGCAATGGCCACATGCCGTTTTCCCCATCTTGGCTCTCTGCTTCACCTGTAACGGTTGTGCCATCCATAGTATCAATTAATTTATGAGGGGCTGACACGTCCACGCTCACAAATGCATCATCATGTTTGGTTTTTGCTTCAGAATCTGGAGTATCTGAGCTTCCTAAAGGAATAACTCTTGCAGCCTTATCATCAATAGACTGGCGACTTTCCCCTTCATCAGGTTTTGAGGAATCAATATGATTCTCATCAGCCCTGCCTTCCTCTGCAGCACTGCCAGCATCATGATCCAAAGCTGTTTCGGCTACTCTTGTTTCAGGTGTCAGAGGAATTGAAGGCAGATCAACAGCCACAACATCAAGATCAAGATCGAGATCAGGACCCCCAGAAGATGGAGACAACAAAGAATCTACCCTTCCCGAATCAGGATCACTCAGAGATTTAACTTCCCATTCATGAACCTGTTTCAATCCTGCTGCTTTTCCAGTACTCGACGCTTCATCAGTGTCAGATTCATGCTTCTCCGTCGTGCTAGACTTTTTCGAGGATCTTCCATGGCTGCTACTACTGCCTTTACTGTCCTTCTTCTGGCGAAATTGCTGAAGCTGATAATTCAAAACAAAGACTCAGATTCCAACCAACTGCATTCAATCTTTACCTCCTTTCTAACCCAAAGAAAGAGAAAAGAAAAACAAAAGGTTTAAACTTCAAAGACACTACACATCACACAATGTCGAATCTCCTGCAGTTACAGCTAATCATATCCGATTCTAATTTTTATTCTTTACAAAACCACAACAGTGGATTTTTATTTTTCCCTTCGGATTTAGCTTCCCCAGCGTTCCTAAGATTAAAACCAAAAGCAAAATTCACAACATTCTGTTATACATTTTCTCCTACTCTATATATTAAAAAAATAAAAATAAAATCCACTTCCCTCTAATTCAGCGCCAACCAATCAAATTGTAAAAAACACCGAATCAATCAATCAATGATAAAAATAAATGAATGAATGGCAATAACAAATAATGCTAACAATAAGAAGAAGAAGAAGAAGAAGTACCTTTTTACGACCGGCGGCGAGCAGATCGGTACGGCTCTTGTTCTTGTCCATCCTCCGATTCGCTCCGTTTTTACTCCCCACCGCTACTTGTCACTAAACACCTCCTCCTCCTACTCCAATTCTCGCGCCCACCATCAGATTCTTCTTCAATTCATTTAAGAACATAAACAAACTAAATCAAAATCACCCTCATTAAGAGCATTATTCACGCTTATACCACGCTGGTATTTCCTTTTCCAAAAAAGGACAGGTTGATTCGAGAGAGAGAGAGAAGGAAATACCTATGATTTCGGTTCGGATTGGTATTCCGTTCTGGAGGAGTTAGTTGCGAATTTACTAGGAAAGGACGTGATTTTGCTGCGAGTGTTCGTTTGCTTGCTAGGTTTTGAATCTCGTAGATCTAACGCAAAGCTTTTTCCTCTGTTGCTTGCTGCAGGTGAGATGTCGAGGGAGCAGCAGGAGCCATATTTTGATTTGGTTTTGCTCCTTGGGCTGTAACGGCGTCGCGTTGGTGAACGAACCGAGACGACAAGGCGGACGGAGTTGGAGGTTGGATGGAACGGCTTCGTTTTGGGGAACTAACTAAGACGACAAGGCAGCCAGGCAGAGTTGGGGAATGGACCCTGGGCCTGGAGGGCCGAGATGGATGGACGGGTCTCTGGACTGGCTAGCTTTGGGCTTGTCATGGGATTTACTCCTAATCTTCGAAATATTTTCAACTCCTATCAAACACCTATGAACCTTCATCTTTTAAAAATAATAGTTTATTCCCTTTAAATTGTGTTTGGTTTAAAATTAAAAAAATTTAATAAATCCCAATATTTCCCCCAGCCTATTTTTTCCCGCCCTCGACTAGTTAACACTTAATCCTTGTTTGGAGGTCGAGTGTTTATCCCCTAATCCTTTTCCCCTCTCTAACAAAACTAGGAAACAAGGTTAAAGGGGTTAAGTATTTATCCCTTAATATAACCTTACATTTCACTATTAAATTTTATTCTCATAACACTTCTCATATCTCTTTTTTAAATTTAAATTTAAATTTTTTTTTAAATAATTTTAATATATTAATGTTAAAAATATTTTTTTTTGACTGCGAAATAAATTGCGTGGACTATTTAAGATATATGAAATTTTACCAAAACATCCTTAGAAAAATTTCTTCTTGATTTATGAGCCTGTAAGGATCCTTTACATATCTATTATAGGTTTGAATTTACCAATTCAGCATGGTGTGAGAGCCCATATTAATATGTGGAGGTAAAGCTTCCACGCAAAAGGGAGAGGCCAAGAGAGATGGAGATAATTCAGTTTAATACCATTATGTAATAAAAAAAATATAGAGTAGGAAGTTTTACAAAATGCTTTCTTTGTGTCTCATTTGAACATTTTATCAAAACCTGCTCAATCAAAGCTTTTTTTAGTTGATTTGCCCTTTGATTTTGTTAATTGAAAAGGTCATTGGTTGGGACCCATAGGAGGAAAATCTATTTGAGTTTGAATAAATAGATTTTGTATGCATTCTTCCAAATGTATTGTCAATGAAAAGTGGCTACGAAAAGTTGAAATATTGATCTAGTTTTACATATATACCCCCCAAATTTTTATTTAGTTTTAAATTATTAATCTGTTTCGTCCATCAACTTAGATTAAATTAATTTCAAGTTTAAATAAATAGATTTTCTATACATTCTTCCAAATATATTGTAAATGAAGAGTGGTTATGATAGATTGGAATTTTAATCTAATTTTAAATTTATATAACCTAGATTTTTATCCAGTTTTAAAATGACATGCTATGTTGATTAACTTAAACCATATTAACCTCTACTCAGTTTAACATGAAATCAAATATGAGTTGATAAGTTACTAGATTGATCTATCAAGCTAACACAAGTTTAATAGCATTAGTGATATATATATATATATATATATATATATATATATATATATAATCATGAGAATATGATTTTGTAAGTTGTTATAAGGAATTTAAAAATATAATTTTTCAAAAATGTTTTTGAAAAATCCCCTTCACCTGGGAGGTCATTCACTACACATGCATCAATAAGTTCAACGCATTAAATTAAGATTAAAATTAGGACAGCCACCCTATTTTATTACATTCAAAGTCACAAGAGCAAAAGATAACTAGATCGCCTCGAGAGTTTTGGTGGACAGATACAATGTCCTGTCTGATGATTTGTTGATATCTATCAAGATCACAAAGTGATTTCACTCGAGAATTCACGGGTTAAGTCAACTCAATCTTGCTGTAAATCAATGCTAGCAAACAAGTCTCCTCCCTCCGCCATGAACTTTCTTGCGCAGCGGGTGTATATGATCACAGATTTTTGCCTGTTAAACAATGGGATTAGACAGCTAACATCGTGCCCATGGAGGGCACCACCTCAAGAAAAAACACAAAAAAAGTGGAAGGGTGTGGCATTTTTTAAAACCAAATGACATTTCTAGATGAATAAGATATTGTCACCATGGAATCGAATCAGCAATCAGATCTCCTCCATGTTGTTTTAATGGGAAAAAAAAAATCTTAGATAGGTCAAAACTTGTTTGGTCAATTCTTATAAAAGGCTTATCAAATCATCCTTTAGATGCTAGTGATGATATACGTTATATACAGGGTTGGTGGACTTGACAATTTCTTAAGAAATATAAATGGAAGAAAGAAAAATACAAATATTCTTAGCATATTCTCTCTCTCTCTCAATTCTAGCATGTTAGAAAATATAGTTATGTTTACTTTTCAAAATATTTATCATGTCAAAATATATCAAAATAATATTTTTTTATTTTTTTAAAATTAATACATCAAAAATTTCTTTTCATGTACATGCTGACCCTCAAATCCTTGTATGAAAAACAATGGCAAGTTGATAGCTTTTGAAACTAGAAAGCTTTAGCCATAGTTTTGAAATCCGGCCTTACCTAGCAGGTCGAGCCGGCTTACCCGAGGCTGGAACCGGACCGGATCAAAAAAGAACAAGAAAAAAAAAACTCGGCATGACCTAACTGATCTAATGACCTGATCAAGACCTGGTTATAAATTTATTAAATTTTATTTTTATTTTGTTTTCTTCATGTTCATGCCGAACTATTAAATCCTTGTATGAAAAATAATGACAAGTTGATAGCTTTTCAAACCAGAAAGCTTTAGCATTCGCATGCTATTAATTAAAAATTAATGGCGATGGGTGAATTTTATAGTTAAAGGAGCTTGGTGAGGTTGCCATTTTGAATATCTTCATTATTTTGGCCTTTGTGTAGTCCACACATGCAAGTGAGGAGTCACATTCAACCTAGTGAATGTTCATGCCATCTTTGTAGACAGATAAAATTGATGCAAAAAAAGAGTAGATAGGCCTCATAAAAACAAAATTAAGAGCATAGGAAACCCCACTAGCATTAACCCAAAGAATAAAATACTAATTACACTCTTAGAGATAGCTAATGATTATCATTTCTTAAAACAAAAAAAAAAAAGATAAAAATATATTTGATTAAAGAAAAAAAACAAGAATGTAAAATAAACATATCTCTAAAATAATTTTAAAATAAGTTTATATAGAGAAATTCATCATTTTCATCTCTAATGTCTTTATTTTTTGAAAAAACAATATTAATCAAAATCTCTTTTGAAGATTAAAATGAAAGAAATATGTTATTTTTATCTTTAATATCTCGGTTTTTTTCCAAAATTTAACGAGAGACTCCCTTATAAATTAAATTGAAAGTTCTTAAAAAAAATGATGAATCTAATCCTGCCGAATGATTTTGTTCCATGTCGATATTTCAAATACTAGAGTCCTAATCAAAGCGTGGGTCGACCACCAATCACCTCACCTAGTTAGATAATTAGGTAAACTCCACGTTGATAGATTTTTTATTTTATTTTTAATATGATGAGTTGACAATCAATCATACTCCATTTATTTTGCGTTATTTACCTGTAATTATGCCGAAACTGTTGCGCAGATCTTTTATTTTTTCAAGAATAAGATGAAAATTGCAAGTCTCCCAGATAAATTATTTTATTCAATGGCTCAAGGTTTATTAGCCCTCGACTTGTCCTGTTTAGAGTGTGATTATCAACTTTTTTTTTTTTTTTTTAATATCTCATATTAATGAACGAGAATTTGAGGGAGGGTGTTCATAAGCATATTTACATTGATTAGTAACATGTATTTTGAAGTCATATGTGACTATTAAAAACAAATTTATGAAGCCTGTGAGTTAAAACGGACAATATCTTGTTAGTAAGGTGAGGTGTTATATTTGCTATCAGAGCCCGGCTCATTGGCTACCAGATGGTGCCGACAGGGTTATCGGGTTCTTTAAGGGGGTGGATTGTAATATTCCACATTAGCAGGTGAGGACTTGAGAAGGGTCTTATATGAGCATGCTCATCTTGACTAATAAGACGTGTTTTGAAGTCATGTGTGGTTATCAAGAACAAATCTGTAAGGCCTGTGTGCTAAAGCGAACAATATCTTACTAGTGAGGTGGGATGTTACACTTTTCAAAGTGTTTTTCACTCAGAAAATATATTAAAATAATGTATTTTTATTTTTAACAAATTATTTGTAATATCAGCGCATTAAAATAATCTAAAAACACTCAGAAATATTAATTTAAAGTAAATAAAAAATAAAAAATTTAAATTTTTTAAAAAACACTTTTAAAATATAAAAAAAATAAAATAAGGTAGGCTGCTTCGATGGCAAGAGTTGGATTGGAATAAAATTTATCAATGAAAACCTTGTATGATTTATTTTAGTTTACTTAGTGTAATTTCTATATATAAAAAAAATAATTTTACTGTATTTCAAAAAATCATTTACAATACAATTTCACTAAATTTTCTCTTGCGTTTCACCCTCATTAGTTGTCCTCCATTTCTTTCTTTTTTTATTTTCTTAGTGATATCATCCATTATATATATATATATATATATATATATATATATATATATATATATATATAACTCAAGAAATACATTTGACTTTGCATTTTTAATATCAAAATAATAATCTAGATAACCTTAAACACATCTTTTTTCCGGGGGGAAAAAATGGTAATAATATATGCTTAAAATGTTGGCACCAGCTAATATCAGATTTTCAATATCTCGGTATGAATTCCAACCCCACGTGGCAGCATTGGAATGGTTCTTCCACTTCGGGGTTCTTGATGGTGAAAATAAGTCAACTATCTCTATTTTCGTCAACGGTTGGATTAACTAAGTCGAGATCGAACGGACCGTAAAGTTTTATGTTTTCTTGTTAAAAAACAGGCATGGTTGAGGTGATCCCCGCTTGTAGCCAGCTTTCTTGAAAGATATGTAGCATTCTCGTGGTGGTTTTTTTAATATATTTTTTATATATATAAATGCATTGAATTTTTTTAAAAAAAAAATATTTTTAATATTAGTATATTAAAATAATTTAAAATCACTTAAAAAATAATTTAAATCGTGATTTTTTTTGTTTTTTGCAAAAATATTTTCAAAAATAAATGGGGTTAGCATGTAAATTAAAAATATATTACAATAATATTTTTTAGATTATTTTTATTTGTAATATCAACATATTAAAATTATCAATAATTATTTAAAAATATTAATTTAATAAATTTTTAGATGAAAAATATTTTAAAAAATAAATTTAATAATAAAAACGAACACTCCAAATCTCTCACAATTTCACTCTCTTGTATTGTTCCATATATTTATCAAAATATTTCACTTGGATGATGGTTTTAATTAAAGTATAAAATCAATTAAATTGTTAAGGATCACATAGAGAAACATCTTTTGTTACTATATCAGCTCTTTAAAATTAATCACATGTGTTTAATTAAGGATGATTATTTTTGGTTCGGTTTGATTTTCATAAAAAAAAACAACTAAATTAAAATTAAAAAAAAACAACCGAAACTAGTTCAAATGACCAGTTTTGGTTCGATTCGATTCCTTTTTTAGAAAAAATCAGTTTGGCTCATTTTTTTCGATTTGGCTCGGTTTTTTTTATACTGGCTTGGTTTTTTCTGATTTGGATTAGATTCGGTTCAGTTTGGTTTTTTTAGTTTTAGATTTATAAAATCGAATTGGTTAGTTTTTTTAAAATTCTAGTTGGTTTAATTGATTTTTTTTTATGATTTAGTTTTTTTAATTTTTTCAATTTAATTTATTTTTTTTTATTATTTTTTTCTCATCCCTAACCCTGACACATGGCTCTCTGGTTAAGCCTAGTTCATTAGTCACTAATCAATTAGATGGGCATGCAGGGGAGACTAGTTTTCCTCGAGACTGGGTTAAAATCTTGTTTTATAATATGATAATAGTTATTTTTTAAAATATTTTTATTTAAAAATATATTAAATTAATATAGTTTTTTTAATTTTATTTTTAATATTAATACATTAAATTTTTTTTAAAATATATAAAAATATTTTTTAAAAAATATTTTTTTATTAATATCAACGCGGCTTTTGTCTGCAAAGAGTTCGTAAATGCATTCAATACTTTACCTTGACCCGGAAACTCCCGCATAAATATAAGATTATATAAACAAACTAATATAACTAATATAAGAGCATCTTACTCCTCTTGCCTAGTCTTAAATATTGTTTTGCAAATTAAACACGCACGTAGTTTTATAAGATTTTTATATTCGATCTAAGCTGATGAAGATATTAGAAGGTCCCAAATCCACAAATGGAGAGTCAATGTTGTCATATACTCACTTCATTATTCACTATAGTAGTTTATTGACGTTCATGGTTTTAGCAAAAAATAAAAAATAAAAAATAAAAATGCTTGCCTTTAATTAGGGAGTATTTTGATTTTTTTATATGGGTCATTCATCATTATTAATTTGTGCTGATGTATTTTTGTCTATACAATATGTTTATGAACATTAAAATAAGAAAATACTCTAAAAGGTCAAAAAGTCAATTGCTCTGGGTAGGGGTATAAAAGTATTTTTTGTTCTTTTATATACAGTTGAGTTGTAAATGTAGCACTAAATCCAAGGAATTTAATGCATTGGGGTCAAGGTTATTGGAATCTTTTGATTGTATTTTTTTGAAAAATTGGTTTGCATAGGGATAGTGTTGTAATTTATCATTAAATAATATTTTTAATCATAAAATATTAATGGCACAGATTATACACATGCCCGCAAGTAGGGGACGTTGTGTTTTTTAGGTGGCGTGTGCAGTGTCTTCTAGTGATTAAAACAAGACCTCGTTGTATAAATCGTTTTCTCATTGTCTTTTCTTCTATCCTGGACGGCGTGTGTAAAATAAATATTCTTGATTTATTGTCAATGATCCCCTTTCTTCTCTTCCATTTATTTCTCTCTTCTATCCTAATAAATACATTATGGTACTTTGTGTTTATGAAAATAAAAATAGTAATGAAAATAATAATACTAATGACAACGATGATAATAGTATATATTTAAAAAATTGTTATTATGATAATAATAATAATAATAATAATAATAATGAGTGATAATGATATTATCAATGATAGTGGCATTAATATAATAGTACTAGTAGTTGTGACAATAACAATGATAGTGATAATGAAACTAAAAATAGCAATGAAGATAATAATATTATTTATGATAATAATAATAATTAAATTAGTAATGATGATAATGATGGTAGTAAAAACACTAATCATAACAATGTTAGTTATAATAATAAAAATAGCAATGAATATATTATTATTATTGATGATAATAATGATAACAACAACAATAATAATAACAATTAAATATTTTTTATCATGTGTTAATGTAATCCTAATTAGTATTTTTATACATTTGTTATTGTCAATTTTTATATTATTTTTTTTAATTTTATTTTAATACCTAAACGTTATATCTTATATCGCACAAAACAATAGCTCGCCCCGTGCGGAGGCTAGTTCTATTCTAGAAGACAATTCTTACATATTATATCCTGAGTTAGCACATTGACCGGTGTTTGTTAATCTACCACGTAACTAGCGATAAAACAAAGGAGAAGACATGAATAAGAAATTGGGAAATACGTGCAAAGGCGGGGTTAGTTTATTCACATCTTCCAAGCTTTGAAAAGTCAGTCAAAATTAATAAAGGGATTCAAACATCCACACAGAACCAACAGCTCAATAATGCATCCATGGTAAAAAGAAAAGGAAAGGTAGAATAAATAATAATAAATTAACTTGACAAAATTAAGGAGAAAATCGCTTCATCGATCATTCATGAATCTTGGTCATGAGTTTTCTTGACTTTTCCATCATATCTTGTCTTAAAAAAAATAGTTAATCCTCGACTAGCTTCGCAAGAAAGCAATGCCCTTGAAGTGGACTGCAACTATCTATTCTTGAATAATTCATGTATATTATATGTGGGGTGTTATATATATATATATATATATATATATATATTCTTGAAATGAAAACCTTGACTTTATATATGAGGGAGAATCACTATTTATCATTCAATTTACTTGAAAACTTGTGACACGAGGTAAAAGACAATAACTAAAAGTTTGCAAATATAAATACAAGTAATTATTTTTTTATTTAATTTAATTTTTATAAAAAAATATTTAAATAATTTTTTTTAAAATTAACTGGTTTTGATTCGGATTTTTTAGGATAAACCGGTTCAAACTAGACTAGCTCGGTTTTTTTGGTTTTGTCTTAGTTTTTTTCAGTTTGGATTCGGTTTAATTTGGTTCTTTTGATTTCTGCCTTATAAAACCGAATTCAAATCAAACTAGTAGTTTTTTTTTAAATTTTAATCGATTTTTTTTATGGTTTGGTTTTTTCAGTTATTTTTTTTTATTTTTTTGATTTAATAAGATTTTTAATTTTTTTTGCTCACTCTCCTTGATATATTATATTCAATAATTGACAGTAAAATTAACGAGTTGAGGTTTGTTTGGATGGTATTAGTTGAACCTGATTTTTTTGATAAAGTTAAATATTTTTTTAATTATTATTTTCCACTCAGATTAATCCAAGCTCGGAATTAACGGGGTATCGGATCCATCTATACGGCCAGTACAGTTTTTATAACCATGGTTATATTTTGGTCTCCTCTGCAGAATATTTTTTCCCCATCTTTCTATAATTTCTCCTTCTAGTCTTGTCAAAACCCACATTTCCCCCTCCATAATGCATTTAACAATTAGCAACAGTAATTCAGTCTCCCGTATCGTTTTTCAAACTTAACCCTCTTTCGTATTTTAGTTTGGTCTCTCGTTTCTTTATTGCTCCCCGCTACCCCACATTGAACTCTTCAAACTCATCTCAGCCATTAGATCACAACTAATCTTTGACTCTCTCCTCTATATCAACCCCTTCAAGTTCCGTTCTTTCCCTCACTTCCCCCCCTCTCTCTCTGAACAGCCCGGAGACCTCCCTCATGCCCCGTTGAGCTCTCTCTGAAAAAGCCCTGAAAGAACCTGTCCAAACATGGCGGTAGAGCTGATGAGTTTTAACACAAAGATGGATGATCAGACGGCAATACAAGAGGCTGCGTCACAAGGAATTAAGAGCATGGAGCACTTGATCCGAATCATGTCTCACCAAAATAATCATCACGTGGCCGATTGCACTGACCTTACTGATTTAACCGTTTCCAAGTTCAAGAAAGTCATTTCCATCTTAAACCGAAAAGGTCACGCCCGGTTCCGTCGTGGCCCGATTCAACCCAACCAGCCGGCCAAGTCTTCGTTTTCCCTCTCTTCACCCTCCACATCGACACAATCACCGCAATCACAGTCTCAGTCCCCCTCCTTCTCTCGCTTCCAAAACCTAACCCTAACTCCACAGCAAATCACACCTCCGGTCACCGCACCGGGGGCGCCGACGAGCCTGACGCTTGACTTCACGAAAGCGAATATATTTAGCTCCAAGAGTGCAGAGATTGAGTTCTCGAAGGATAGTTTCAGTGTTTCTTCGAACTCGACGTCGTTTATGTCGTCGGGGATAACCGGAGACGGCAGCGTTTCTAATGGAAAGCAAGGATCGTCGATTTTCTTAGGATCCGCTGGCAAGCCGCCGCTCTCGACGGTGCCTTACAGCAACAAGAAGCGGTGCCATGAGCATCATCATGATGACAGTGTCTCTGGCTCCTCTAGTGGCAAGTGCCATTGCTCTTCCAAGAGAAGGTACGAATTCGCGCACTTTAACACCCCGTGCTTTTTAGCAGAGTCCGCGCATTTTAACAGTCTTGAATCTTTCTTTTTTAAGGATTTGACTAGTGTTTGTTTCAATGCCCTTGCATGCATGCTTGCCTGTTAAAAAATATGGTAGTTGGTTTGACTCGAGAGAGTTGACGCGGTGAGTTGCTGTCGATTGCCTGGATTTGCTTAGAACAGGGAAAGTTTAACGAAGGCTGGAGTTAAAATAAAGGGAATCCCGTCCCTAACTTACATCGAAATTTTAATTTCATCCCAATTTAATCATTATTTTTTACCAGATTCATCCCTTTGACTTATTAGCAAAAACATTGCAATTGCACCCTTTCTGTTCAGAACAATCACAATTGTTTTTTAATAGAAAACGTCAAATTTCTTAAAAATGGTCTTGTTTATCATGCTGTGCATGGATGGAAGTTCTCTATCGAGAATAAATTAATATTTTGATTACCAAATGGAAAGATTTTTAGATCATTGACCTAATTTGGTATTAATTGATAGGTTAGACCCTAATTTGAGAGTTTGTTTCTGGGATAGAGCTAGTAAAAAAACATCGGTAAATTTATTTACTTGGAACCGACGGTGAGTTATGGCGAGCTATAGGGAGCCGACTTGGAGTATGGTGTTGGTCAACGAGTGGGTGTAGCTGACCGGTTTATTGAAGTGGTAATTAATGATTCAAGGAGCACGCGTGCCGGGCAGGGGTGTATAATTACGAAAAAGACCGCAAAGCGATAACTTTTGAGCTCGCTGGTGAAGACATTTTTGTCTTTATACATAGTTTGCTTTGTCGACCTGGTCTCTTTCTTGTCCCAATGTTGACCACTAATAGCTTGTTAGGTTGAATATTAATTGGACACGTTAATCACGGTCCCTGTTAGTGGACTAGATTGTGTCGGGTAGCTGATAGTCCCTTTCGGGAGGAGTCGGGCATGGAGGATATAGAGGATCGGGAAGTGTTCCGTACAGTGATGGCGGCCATAGAATTATCTCGTGGAAGAAAGTAGAAAGGATGCTTATTACACATGTAATGAGAAAATAACAAGATACAGAAATCACGGGGAGAAATCTAAAAACAAAATAAAAACTAATATGGTCAAATTAAATATTTCAGGGCATTAACACAATGAAATGAAGCTTAAATTAATAACAGTTTGTTAAATGGATTCATGTGAATGGTTTGATTGATCTTTGTTTATAATTACTTAATGCAGGAAGAATCGGGTGAAGAAAACAATCAGGGTTCCAGCAATAAGTTCAAAAATAGCTGATATTCCACCAGATGAGTATTCTTGGAGAAAATATGGTCAAAAACCAATCAAGGGCTCACCATACCCAAGGTAATTAATTGATTATAACCCTTGATTAATTCACGCATCAAGATCAAATCAGACAACAAAGTCTTAATAGCTTGTGCTCTGGTTGATATGTTGCAGGGGATATTACAAGTGCAGTACAATGAGAGGGTGCCCGGCAAGGAAACATGTGGAGAGAGCAACAGATGATCCATCCATGTTGATTGTAACCTACGAGGGAGAGCACTGCCATACTCAAGGTGCAATGGAGGGTAACATGGCTGCCGGAACTGTTAACTTGGTGTTCGAGTCAACCATGATGGTAGAGGAATAAAGGAGGAGAGAGATTTAGGTTTAGGAAAAGAGACAAGTTAGACTTTTGTAATATCAAGATGGTTGAATTTGGTGTCTGATTTTGTATATTAAATTTTTATTGATAGCGGTGGGGGGGGGAATCTTAATTTCCCAAGGTGATCTTCAAAGTAAATCAAAGTGTTTTTAAATTATTTGTTTTTTGTTCTCGGTTATTGGATCTCTCTCTCTCTCTCTCTCTCTCTCTCTCTGTGGGTCTTTTTTTTTTTTTTTTAAATGATTCTTGATTAAAACAAGGGGGCATCTTGGAGAGAGTGGTGACAAAAGAATTGGTGATCGACTGGCTGATAGTGGGCTCCGACTAACTTTGGATGTTATTTCTGGAATGTGATTATATTCCTTGAAAAGGGAAATAAAAGAGCTTAAACTATCAAATTCAAGAACCTGCAATCTTTATTTGAAAGTCTCCGCTTTAGGAATCAAATTTCACTTACTGTACCGAAAGAAGATAAAAGTATATTTATTTTTAATTTTTTAATAAAAAACCCGAAACGAATTTGATTCTTTTACAATAAAAGGACATGGAAAAAAAAATAAAATTTGTTGTTAAGTAACAAATGGGTGGTAGAAAAAGAAGTTCAATTGAGTGTCTTTGTTTTTGAGTTGGTTTTTGTGTTCGTGATTTAAAAAAAATAAGTTTTAAAAAGTATGGTTAGTTAAATTTAAATATATTTGGTAAAAATTATAATTGAGATTCTAAAAAAACATGTTTAAAATATTTGGTTAAAGAAATTTATTTAAAAAAATATAAAAAATTATTTTATAAAAATTACATTTTAAATTTAATTTTTTAATAAGTCCCATGATATAAAACATAATTTAATATATTATTAAATATCTTATGTTATTTTTTACACCACAGACTTAAAAGTTAAAGGTAAATATTAGATGACCAAGACAATTCATAAACCACCTTTTGACTTTGAGATTCAAATTCTTTGATTAATTAAAAAAGCCAGAAAAAAAGGGAGATCACCAATAACTAGGACTTTTAGGCAATAAGAGATGGCAAGGATGGTAAATACAACATGCTATGGCTTGCTGAGGTGGACCTAAATCATGCAAGGTTCAGTCTTTTATGCTTAGCCAATTCAAATGGTTGCTTAGCAGGGAAGGACTCCAGCTTTTGCCGTCTAGATAGATCTTTTACCTAATAGTATTTTTTTTTTAAGTCTAATATGGATGTTCGAGTCCTTTTATATATATTTTAATTAATTTTATGAATTTTAAAATTAATAATTATATAAAATCTAAAAATATTTTTATTAGTACAGTCAGGTGTATATAATTTATACGTGTTTAAAAATTTATTTTTTCACATCTATACTTGTACAGATCCGGTCTCTGCACAGGGTAAGGAGTAACTGAAGAAATTAGTATTTATTAAATTATATATATATATATATATATATTTTGTTGTTGAAAAAGAAAAAATAATGCTTTTTTTTTTATATATATATAAACTATTAGAGCATGTCTTTAATACTCCAAATTGATCATTCTAGCAAATTTTTCTCTCACTATCCCTATTAAAATCCAAGTTCCAAATGACAATAATGTGGAAGATAAATACATCTACTATTACAACCACTTTTCCAACATTAGTTCAAGAATATTTGAATGCAATGCAAAGAAACACATAATTCTTGGAAAGTGTGACGAGTTAGAAATTGGAATTAAGAGTCAAGCATTATGTTCCCATGATCTTATTAACTTTCCATGTCATTTATTACCTATTTAGCAATGTAGTTATGATTATTTTTTAAAATATTTTTTATACTAAAATATATTTAAATAATTTTTTTTTTATTTTTTAAAAATTATTTTTAAGATCAGCACATCAAAACAATCCAAAATATATATAAAAAAATATTTTTAGCAATTTTTTTTTTGAATTTTTAAGAAAAATAATTTGCACCGCGTTCCCAAACTCTCTTTAACCATTTCTATAACTGCAGTGTAATAATTAATTTTTAAAGTATTTTTTTATTCGAAAATATATCAAAATAATATATTTTTTATTTGTTTAAAATAATTTTGATATCAGCATATTAAAATAATATGAAAATATTTTAAAAAATATTAATTTAAAATAAAAAAAATATATTTATTTTTTAAATTTTTTTAAAATATAAAAATAATCAAAATAAAAATCATAATGATTATTTAAGTCGATGAGCTAATTTTAAGAAAGAAATTCATGCACCGCCATTAGCATGTGAAGATGGGGTCAAATCATGCTAGCAATAAGAATCATATAGTCTTATAATGTGGATGGAATTGACCATTGAAAATCATGCTTCATTGCTCTTTTTTTTTGAATTGAAAGTGGGTGATTATAGGTCCCAAGAAGAAAATTGATCTTATCCAAAGCTACATATGTGTTCTGCTACGTAATTAAATGTGTTTGGTTTAGAGATATAGTGATTTTTTTTCAAAAATACAACACCTTTTAAAAACAAACTACATTTTCAAAAACTAAAAAAATATAATTTCCCATCCAAACACACTTTAATTATATATATTATTGACAAGATTATAGTAGTAAAGAAACTATATTATTGACAGGATAGTTATATAAGATTATAGTCATAAAGAAACTATATAAAATTTATTCCTCCTATCATAAATTTAAGTTTTAATTTTTTCAGAAAATCGTAAAAACTAATCTCAACATAAATATAATACTTTGATACGAAGGATTCAATGTTATATAATAAATAACTTAATTAAAATTCGAATGAAGAAAAACATAGTACTGGTGTGCCAGAATTTTTTTTGTAATGGTGACCTTTACATGATGCAACCGACAGGTCGTTTTGACAGAGAATAAAACTACAGGAATTGGGATAGCGACCAGCGAGTTAAGCGAAAGTACAGAGAAGCCTTTTGCCTTGCTGTCTTCTCTCCACCGTGGCATTAGTCATTACTAGACCTTGCAAAAGAGAGATCTGTAAAGATCCCCCCCCACTCCCTTAAGATTCAGGGTTTTCTTTAAAATCTCTCTTGCTCCTCAGATTCTCTGACTCACAGGGTCAACTCGCTCTATCAAGCTTGCCAAAGCTTAAAAAACCGAGGAAATGTCATCAAGCGAGTTTCTTGCACTCTTACACTCTGTTGTCTACCTTAAAAGACCAAACTTCCCTAAGGTTTGTTAGTTACTTGTGATGTTAGCTTTGTTAGTCTTTAGTTTCGTCTGAAACTGGTGAACTTTGGTTAAAGATTGTAGACATGAAGATTTGTTGTTACATGAATCCCTGGTTAATAATAATTAATTACCTAAAGAACCCAAAATCATTAGATAAAAAACGATCAAATCTTGATTGCTAATTTTAGCTTTTTCCAGCAAAAGTTCAGAACTTTGATTTAATATAAGGCCTTTTCATCTTAATTTGTGTGGAACCCAGAAGTTAAGATCTTTGATTTTTTAGGGGTTTGCTGTGTAATTAGAGAGTTTAGGACTGTAATGGCTGAACTAGGGAGGCGTGATGTTAATGGTAATGATATGATTGAGAATTTGATAGCTGCAAGGAAGTCATTGAAGCTAAGTTTAGAGAAGTCGAAAGCTTTAGGGTTTTCTCTTGAAAAGGCTGGGCCGAGATTAGATGAGATTAACCGAAGACTGCCTTCTCTAGAGGCAGCAGTGCGCCCCATTCGTGCGGACAAGGAAGCACTTATTGCTGCCGGGGGTCATATTAACCGTGCTATTGGCCCTGCGGCCGCGGTTCTTAAGGTTTTTGATGCAGTTCATGGACTGGAGAAGTCATTATCGGATCCAAGGAACAATCTTCCTGGGTATTTGTCAGTGTTAAAGCGACTTGAGGAGGCTTTGAGGTTTCTGGGGGATAATTGTGGATTAGCAATCCAGTGGTTGGATGATATATTGGAGTATTTGGAGGATAATGTTATGGCAGATGAGCAGCATCTTTTGAATTTGAAGAAGTCATTGAAGGGTCTTAGGGAATCGCAAAGTGATGATGAACGAGCTCGTCTTGATGGCGGGCTTTTAAATGCTGCGTTGGATAAATTGGAAGGTGAGTTTCGGCGGCTTTTGACAGAACATAGTGTGCCACTGCCAATGTCATCATCTCCGGATCTTGGTGAACAGGCAGTCATTGCACCGTCACTATTACCTGTGTCTGTTATACACAAGTTGCAAGCCATTCTTGGGAGGTTGAGAACTAATAATAGACTTGAAAAGTGCATATCAATATATGTTGAAGTTCGTAGTTTGAATGTTAGAGCTAGTCTGCAGGCGCTGGATTTGGATTACCTTGAGATCTCAATAGCTGAATTCAATGATGTGCAGAGCATAGAAGGGTATATAGCTCAGTGGGGCAAGCATTTGGAGTTTGCAGTGAAGCACCTGTTTGAAGCGGAGTACAAGCTTTGCAACGATGTTTTTGAGAGGATTGGCTTGGATGTTTGGATGGGATGCTTTTCCAAAATAGCTGCCCAGACTGGCATTCTTGCGTTTCTTCAATTTGGGAAGACTGTTACAGAAAGTAAGAAAGATCCAATCAAGCTTCTGAAATTGTTGGATATATTTGCGTCACTGAACAAATTAAGGCTGGATTTTAACAGGCTTTTTGGCGGAGCAGCCTGTATTGAAATCCAAAATCTCACACGGGATCTCATTAAGAGGGTGATTGATGGGGCAGCTGAGATATTCTGGGAACTTCTTGTTCAGGTGGAGTTGCAGAGGCAGATTCCACCTCCTCCAGATGGGAACGTCCCTATACTGGTGAGCATCATTACTGATTACTGTAATAAGCTGCTTGGGGATAATTATAAACCTATCCTGAACCAGGTTCTGCTCATTCATCGAAGTTGGAAGCACGAGAAGTTTCAGGAGAGGATTCTTGTTAGTGAGGTTTTGAACATAGTTAAAGCCATTGAGCTCAATCTGGAGACATGGACAAAGGCTTATGAAGATTCTATCCTATCTAACCTTTTTGCCATGAACAATCACTATCATTTATACAAGCATTTGAAGGGAACAAAGGTTGGGGATCTCTTAGGGGATTCTTGGTTTAGAGAACATGAACAGTACAAAGACTATTACGCTGCAATATTCTTGCGAGATAGTTGGGGGAAGCTTCCAGGTCATTTAAGTCGTGAAGGCCTGATTCTGTTCTCAGGTGGGCGTGCCACTGCCCGAGATCTTGTCAAGAAAAGGCTGAAAAATTTCAATGAAGCTTTCGATGAAATGTATAAGAGGCAGTCCAGCTGGGTTGTGCCAGATAGAGATCTCAGGGATAAGATATGCCAGCAGATTGTGCAGGCAGTTGTACCAGTTTATCGGAGCTATATGCAGAGCTATGGGCCCTTGGTTGAGCTAGATGGAAGTTCCAGTAAATATGCAAAATACTCGGTGCAGACTTTGGAGCAAATGTTGAGCTCACTATTTCTGCCAAAGCCAGGAAGATATGCAAGTTTCAAGGGCAGACAACTTAGTGCCAAATTCAACAATGGTGTTGCAGATCTTCACCGTACAACCTCTGCGGTGGTGTGATTTTCCTGCTATTATTGCTTTATGTTGGTTAAGCTGAAAGGTACCCGATCCAAACATCATCCCTCCTTTGATCAGCAGTCAGCTCTTGAACTGTACATATCTGTATGTTTGGTGGCTTGGAACTATTTTGGAAAATTTAATTTTAGTAGAGCAACCTCTTTTATCAGACCATTGTCTGAATTTTCCCAGTGAGATCGAAATTGAGAAGCTGTTTAAATGCAAAGCAAACGGAGTGCTATATCTAGTGCCTGGTAGGTTCTGCAATCTCGAGCAAGTCCTGGACACTAGGATGAAAGCGAAGATGGGCCTTTTTGAAAGCGTAGATAATACTTTGAGGTATAGATTGTCATTTTACTTTCATTTTCACTCTCATTTATTCAAATAGTGGGCGGCTGTAGAAACCTTGTATTTGCTAGATTTGATTGAAGAGCAATTAGAGGTCTAGCAGGAATTAAATTGTTTACTTGTATTCTGCGAAGGGCATAAATGTTTGTTTGGAGAATTTATGGATGATAATTCTACGCAATTGCTGGTGTTAGAAGTTAACTGACAGCCTTGAGTTCACAGCAATAAGATGATTCACGCTTGTAAGAGAATTCTTTATTGTTTAAAGAATAATAAAGAATTCTTTATTGTTTAAAGCCTTATTAGTATATGATTCACGCTTTCATCGATCAATTACTGTGTATTTTGTTTTCCATCTCAATTGGTTGCCTTGGATGTGCACTGGTTGAGAGGGCATGCCTTCTAGTGCTCTTTCTTCTTAGATATTCCTGATCTAGCTGCCTGGCCATAGATCCCTGCAGATTCTGTCTCCTCACTGGCCATGCTCTTCTAGATTTTCTACGAAGTCATGTTTCCTTCTCTTCTTATCCTCATGGCAGAACCAGTTACCTTCCCGAATAAAAAATCTCATTAAAATCTCATCAAAATAATAAAAAAATATAAAAATATCTAGTGAACTGTTTGTCAACAACAATAAGCGAGACAAGGTAAGGAGATGTCTTGACCAAGTCTGAGGGGAGAGTCCCTTCAGGTTGGTTTTGTGGGAGGAAAAATAAAAACACTCATAAAGGAAACTCTTTTCTTTTTGTCATCCGGCTTCAAATTTCTCAATAGTGAATGCCATATACACATCTAATATTCAATTATTTACTTTTAGAGTTTATTAAACCATTATTCTCTCTATAATTTTAGGATTTCTTCTCTCTCGTTATATGGGAGATTATTGAGGTGATAAGGTACCTCGTATTACCATTTTATTCGTCAAAATATCGATTTTTTAAACCTCAATTGGTAAAAGATTATTGAAAGACAACAAATTATGTCTCGACACTTGGTATGTCCTGTGTTTTCGCAGGCCGAGTGGAGATTTTCTGGAGAAGGAGAGGCTGTGATGACAGAAAAACGCCTGTTACTTTGATATCAAGTCATAGAAGGATTCAACTTTCAAGTTTAATCAACACGTTAACATGACCTTGACCCCTTTTTTAATCCTCATTTTCAAGCCTCCATGGCTCCTCGAAATGCTCTGATCCGGGAACCCTTTTTTTTTTTTGTTTTGTTTTGGTCAAACATAGGAACAGAGTGATGTGTGCACTTTCTTTAGTTATTCTAACACTGAAACTGATGTCAACTGGTCTTATCCACAGTATCAGCAGATCATATCTACCAAGTACTCCAGCAGCAGTATCGATAATTCCACTCTTCACCATTTCTTTCCTCACACAGCTGCCAAAGAGAGAACAGGACTAATTCAATTGGATGAAAGTTCATAAGAAACATAATAGCATGTCATATGGTTCCAAAGAAGAACTCCCCTGAATAGGATTTTTTTCATCATTGAGAGTTCCTATTGGCACCGTATTTCTAGGAAGGATTCCTCTGAATATGAATAGCTCCGTCCAACTTTCATTCTTCTTTGTCCACATCTCAAACATCAAAATTCGACTCTTTATTCCACTCAAGCTCATTGCAAGTAATTCTTTGTAGATCACAAGGTATGTTCAATATTCCAATGACCTTTTGAATAAAACTGAGCAAATTGCTTATAAAAAGTACTATTCTGCAGTTCACTGGTTTTAAGGCTGACATTAAGAGGGGGACATATAAAGCAATTAGTTGAATCCAAGAGCCACCACCTTCCTTGAAGCCTGGGGGGTCCTGACATCCATCAATCAAATTATTTCATCAAGTCCAGGCTGTATCTACTATAAGACAGGGAGATGAAAGATCCCGCAGTGCATTGCTGATATATATCAATAGTCTATCAAAATCTTATACTCAAACTTCCACATGTTGACAAGCTTGTAGCAAAGATTCCAGGCACTAATACAATGACAAGATCTCAGCATTAGGTGATTTTCCGCTAACCTGATTCCTACTTTCTCTTATTGTAAGTGCTTTTCTGTTTAGCTTTTTGGCCTTGGTTAGTAACTCTCTACATTTTATTGCAAGTGTCGTACAGTTATTTCTACAAAATAATGGTGCTTTTGGGATGTATTCAGGTTTGAGAAATCCACTTAAACTGATCAGCGATGTGACTCCAGTGATGGCAATTGCAACTGCTGTTGTTTTTCATTCTTGTTTGGCCGAGTTAAATTAAATAGAATCCAAGGACTTGGGCTTAGAACTACGGAAATCAACAATGGCATTCTTAAGAAGGGCATCATTAGCGGTGCCTTAAGCTGTGAGTGTCAGAGATCTGTCCTCAATAATTTCATTAACTCTTTGGTGTTCAACGAGGCTGATTCCGATGCCGCACAGGTGTGATAATTCTTGTCACCACCGGTATCCTTGTATTGGAATTAAGTATCAACATCTTCAAGCATTTGTAACTCTGGTGTATATACAATGTTGATTGAAAGGCCCAAAACATGTTTATGTTTTAAGAGATGGGGATGGAGGAAATCTAAAAGACTCTGATGGCAGGCTCTTACGCCTCTTTTGCTGTCCAATAGGCTTAATGCAATCACACGATGGTAGAAAATAGAACTCTTACGGAGTCTGATCCTCTTAATGTCAACAATTGGCTCTTAAGAAGCAGCATCTGCTTCTTAAGGGTAAGGGTGTTTTTGTTTTCTGTAGGTTTTTTATTTTTGTTTGATATTAGAAAAATTGATCAATAAAAAACACTTTGCAGTCAATAAAAAATACTTTTCAATCAAAAAAAAATTTGTCAGGTTTTCAAGAAAGTGTTTTCCTTTTATTTTGGACGGAAAACATTTTTTGAAAGTTGTGAAAAATTTAGAAATGTCATATTATTTGTTGATTATATTAAATTTGGTCCTCAAACTTTTGATTGCTATATATATTTTGTTTTGAATATTTATTTTTTAATTTCATCCCTTAAAATTTAATTTTTATATTAACTTTGGTCATGAATTTTATTTTACTTTTTTCCTTATCATTTTTTAATTGAAATTTTTTATCTATAAAATTTGGTCTCCATTCTTTTTATTGTTACTTATTTTATTTGAAATAATTTATAAAATTTTAATTATTATTATTTTAATTATTTTATCTTTTTTTTTTTAGATTTAATCTCTGTTATTTTAATTATTATTTATTTTATTTAATAAGTTATTTTCTAGTTTAATAAAGTTTTTATTGCAGAGAAAGCAGGGGAAAAAACAAAAATAGCATAACAGGAGACAAGGGAAAGGAGACAATAATTTTACGTGGAAAACCCTCTCAAAATGAGGGGAAAAACCACGGGAGAATCACGGAAACACTATTATTAATTTAAATGCTAAGGTAACAATTTATTTTTAATGTACAGATAATATTCAGACTATTATAAGAAACAATAAGTAAAATAAAAAGAAGCAAAGTCAGAAACAATATAATTAATTAATTAAAGGATATATACACATCTCCTCCTCCTCCGATGGATTTGAGCGCTGTGATTATTTCTTTTCCCCATGTTGCCGGGCGCCCGCACTAGGAAATTGTACTCTTAATTCATCGATCAAAGCTATTGTTCTTTTATTAAAATTAATTATACAGTTCCACCACATGTTCTTATTAGATGAAGATACTGTCTACTTAATGGATATATACTAATATAGGCAATTAATCCAATAGGAACACCCAAAACAAACAAACAAATAAATTAATAAAAGAGGAAGTTAGTTCCTAATTACATATATAGAAGTTACCTGCAGCCAATTATCTATTGTTGTTGTTCTCGTATTAAACCTTGCCAATAATTAGAAAGACTGCCAATTAAGAGGAGAAATTAAGTTGAAGATCAGTTTCCTAAAATTATACATAAAAGTGCAACCCTTTTCTATTAATAAATAAATAGATAAAAAAGAATGTGATGTCCGATTTATTTATAAAAGAACACTTTACCTCATATGCTGTATGTTGTGATGACTGGGGTATGAGAGGCGTTGGGCCAGACCTCTCTTCCTGCTTTCAAATATTGTTCTTCTAGAATTGAGCTGCCGTCAATTTCCAGTTTCTCTAGAGTTGTTGACTGGAGCACGTAATCTGGAAGTGCTTTCAGTTTTCGGCACCCCATAATTCTCAAGGAACGAAGAGATGGCATTATGGTTGAAATGGAGATGTTTGTTTTATCTTCATTTCCTCCTTCCCACTCTTCCCACTTGGACATACCCCAAAAGGTAAGACTTTTCAACTTGGGGAATGCAATAATAGTATTTGATGATGATGATGTCATTTCTCCAATACTAATGTCACTATCCTCACCTTCCTCACTATCAACTCCCAATCCCAAGAATTCACGCCCCACCCTCCCCACGCATTCCATCCAACCTACAATTAATTCTTCAAGACATGGCAACTTCCCCAAAGGAGGCAGATTCTCAATCTTCCCCCACCCATAGAGTTTAACAACCCTTAGTTTATTAATCCATCCAGGAAACACCCGAAAGAGGATGACTCCTTGGTAATCTTCTATTCTCAATGAATAAATGTTTGGAGGTGGTTCTAAGGCTTCAAGGACTTTATCATCGCAAATTATCCTCCTATCTGTCCTAGAATCAAACCATAAATGTAAACAAGTGAGGTGTTTCTTGTTATGAAGTTCTGCTTTCTTAACCTCATCTGGATCTTTCACATCTCCCAACCATCTTATCGTAAGAGATCCTTGAAGGTGGTTCAAGTTTCTCAAATCCCCAATATTAGACTCTTCACCACTACCACTCACATGGAACTCATCTAATTCCCGAAGAGAACTTAACCCCTCAACTCCTCTCATCTTTACAAACTGCGAGTTAGAGAAATAATTAGCAACTCTGAGATGTCTTAATTTGACTAGTCTTCCTATGTTGTCAGGCAGCCTTTCAAGTTTCTCACAATACGAGACATCTAAAGTTAGCAAATTATACAATTCACACATCTCTTCAGGTAACTCCCTGATCTCATTCCTAGACAAGTCAACATGCCTCAGGTGTATCAACTTTCCTATGTTGGATGGGACTTCTTCTATTCCACATCCTGACAACCTCAATGTTCTTAGACAACTCAAATTAGCGATTAATTTAGGTAAGGCTGCATTCATCAATGAAGGATGAAGACCATCAACAATCAGGCTGCGAAGCTTTTTGAAACTATGAATGGTCGCAGGTAATGGGTTGGTATCATAATTTCTAAACACTACCATGGAGTGTCGGGCACCTCTAGAAAAAGAGTCTATCTTGGACTCTGACACACCATCGATATCTACACTAAAACATTCATTTTTTGTCAACCTTTGTGCAAAATCATGCACCATGTCATGCATCTTACATGCATAAATGCTGCCATCACCCTCGACGTCTTTCTTAAAATCTTGAAAGAAAGAGCGAGCAGCTAAAGCTTCGAAGCACTCACCACCCATTACTTCCATCTCTTTATTCTGTGCTTCCCGAAGGAAACCTTGTGCCATCCACAGTTTGATCAAAGTATCCCTCTCAAAATCGAAGTCTTTTGGAAAGACTGCACAATATGAGAAACACCGTTTCATTTCAGAGGGCAAGTCATGGTAGCTCAACCATAAAGGAGCCAAAAGATTGCTTTCAGCCTCTTTTAACTCCCAAATGTTGTTGTTCAAGACACTTTCCCACTCTGCTCTGCTTCTTTTAAAGCGCAAAAGACTTCCTAGACTCTTTGCAGCAAGAGGCAAGCCTTTACACTTTGCTGCAATTTGTCTACCAATATCTTCTAAATCTCCTCTCTCTCTACTGTTTTTTTCAAAATATGCAAGCTGACTGAACAGTGACCAGCACTCATCAATAGAGAGAAGTCCTAGTTCTAAAATGTCAGTGGGTGAGGAGCCCATGCTACTCGCGACATTCTTCTTTCGTGTGGTCACCAAAATCCTACTTTCAGGCAAACCACACTTGAGGGAGTCTTTCAGTTGCTCCCACTTTGTGGAATCTTCATTCCACACATCATCTAGGACAAGCAAGAATTTCTTTCCCCTAATTGATTCTTGGACATGTTTCACTAAAGTCTGCAATTTGTTTAGATTTTGGGTAGACTCCTTGAGATCTTCAAGGATTGCCTTGGCAATCGTTATCTCATCAAAAGGATCTGATACACAAACCCATATTCTCTTCTCAAAATGGGTCTCCACCTTAATATCATTATAAACTAGCTTAGCAAGGGTTGTCTTTCCTATCCCTCCCATCCCTACTAGAGAGATTGTACGGAGGGCTGGTCCTTGACTACTCTCAGTACTGAACAACATTTTCATAACCCTGTCTTTATCATTTTCTCTACCCTCAACGTCTTTTACATCTATAACAGAAGTGGTTTCATGATGTTCATGCTGTTTAATTTCCACTTCCAATGACTTGAAGTCGAACTTATTTTTCTCAACCACAATGCCATCTATTCTTTCATTCAGTTCTTTTATCTTATAAGCAACACGACAACGCAAACCAACTTCTCTAAAACGAAAGCAAGAGAAGATCATGAAAGAGCATACCTTCCTTGTATTCTTGCGGGGATGCTCTTTTACCTTGCTTTGCAATTTTGCAATTGCAGTGCCCCACTCATCCAGAACATCATCCATGTCGTAAGATACGTCTTTGAGCTGATCTAACCAATGTTTGACCAACTGATCCTTCAACTGTCTTTCCTCTGCATTGGTAAGCACAGCTTGGATGGCCTGGAAATTGCTGGTAAGCTTTTTAACCTCGTTCTTGACACCAACGACGAGCCTCACTTCTTGTTTTACTTCCTGAATAATGATTGAGCTCAGCTGCTCCAAGACTACGGAAACAAGAGCATCAGCCATATTGTTCAGAAATAAGGAGTGGTTGAGAGAGGATAGAATTGAAATAAAAGGATAATAAATTTGGGAATGTGCAATATAGGCAGGAATTGATTGGTTGAGAAAAGAGGAGAAATAAAAAAGGGGAGCTTATGATTTGATGGTGCTTCATATGATCTATTACTTGATGTATATATAGTGCATTGGAAAAGGCCATGGAATCTTAATTTCATGTACTGAAGCAAGAGCTTTGCTTTCATGATGGTTTTTGGGATAATTGTCTTCCCCAAGAAATGCCCTTTATTCTTTCCTTTCGAGTTCCCAGAAGAAATATTCCAGTATTTACAAGAGCAAGCTAATCATGTTACTCCGTAAATCATTCTTTTTTTACTTTGGATGGGAATTCTTTTCCCCCTTATAGTCATTAAGATTGCTTAATGCTTATGGCCAATGGCCACCTTGATCCATTCAATTCATACATTATTTCGGGACATAGAGTAGTTTAAGAAAGAATCTTGTGCAAGTGCAACAACCAAGTAAACTAAGAGAAGGGGAACACGGATGGAATCTGATGCAAATACAAACATCTCCAGCCTCCAGTTTGTTCTAAGCTTTCTGAAACAACGTATCATTTACTAGAATTTCTTTCTTTGAATGTGAACTTGTTCCGCCAACTTTTTGTAAAAGCCTTGGTGTTGATCAAATTCACTACCATTTTATTATCATTACTTCTATTTGATCTGATTGATCTCTTGCATGACAAAGATGGCATATTCTCTTATATTATTGTTGGTCTGTCTATGCACGGTTAAGATTAAGGGTTAAGATTTTTAAGTCCTACAGTGCTTTTTACCTCATTATGCCAACTAGTACTAACTAACCATATTTCTCTAATGCCAGCACCTTCCTTGAAGCTGCAGGTAAGGTGTGCCGGAAATGGTAGCCATCCTTGGATATAGAAAATCGTGTGCCGGGAAAAAAAAATTGTAGTAGTGACCTTTACAACATGCAACCGACAGGTCGTTTTGACAGAGAATAAAACTACAGGAATTGGGATAGCGACCAGCGAGTTAAGCGAAAGTACAGAGAAGCCTTTTGCCTTTCTGTCTTCTCTCCACCGTGGCATTAGTCATTACTAGACCTTGCAAAAGAGAGACCTGTAAAGATCCCCCCCCCCCCCCCCCCACTCCCTTAAGATTCAGGGTTTTCTTTAAAATCTCTCCTGCTCATCAGATTCTCTGACTCACCGGGTCCACTCTATCAAGCTTGCCAAAGCTTTAAAAAACCAAGCAAATCTCATCAAGCGAGTTTCTTGCACTCTTACATTCTGTTGTCTACCTTAAAAGACCAAACTTCCCTAAGGTTTGTTAGTTACTTGTGATGTTAGCTTTGTTAGTCTTTAGTTTCGTCTGAAACTGGTGAACTTTGGTTAAAGATTGTAGACATGAAGATTTGTTGTTACATGAATCCTGGTTAATAATAATCAATTACCTAAAGAACCCAAAATCATTAGATCAAAAACGATCAAATCTTGATTGCTAATTTTAGCTTTTTCCAGCAAAAGTTCAGAACTTTGATTTAATATAAGGCCTTTTCAGCTTAGTTTGTGTGGAACCCAGAAGTTAAGATGTTTGATTTTTTAGGGTTTGGATGATATATTGGAGTATTTGGAGGATATGTTATGGCAGATGAACAGCATCTTTTGAATTTGAAGAAGTCATTGAAGGGTCTTAGGGAATCGCAAAGTGATGATGAACGAGCTCGTCTTGGTGGCGGGCTTTTGACAGAACATAGCGTGCCACAGCCAATGTCATCATCTCCGGATCTTGGTGAACAGGCAGTCATTGCACCTTCACTATTACCTGTGTCTGTTATACACAAGTTGCAAGCCATTCTTGGGAGGTTGAGAACTAATAATAGACTTGAAAAGTGCGTATCAATATATGTTGAAGTTTGTAGTTCGAATGTTAGAGCTAGTTGCAAGCCATTCTTGGGAGTTAGTATTTGCTAGATTTGTGTACAATTCTTTGATTGAAGAGCAATTAGAGGTCTAGCAGGAATTAAATTGTTTACTTGTATTCTGAGAAGGGCATAAATGTTTGTGTGGAGAATTTATGGATGATAGTTCTATGCAATTGCTGGTGTTAGAAGTTAACTTACAGCCTTGAGTTCACAGCAATAAGATGTTGGCTCATTTAGCTTGTCCTATTTTGAATTGTAAGAGAATTCTTTATTGTTTAAAGCCTTATTAGTATGATTCACGCTTTCATCCATCAATTACTCTATTAAACTGGAGAAGATGCCTTAGTTTTGGGTACTATTACTGTATATTTTGTTTTCCATCTCAGTTGGTTGACTTGGATGTGCACTGGTTGAGAGGGCATGCCTTTTAGGCTGATGTGTGAATTTTCATGAATGTCTCTCTGAAAGCTTTCATAGCATAGTACTTCTAGTGCTCTTTCTTCTTAGATATTCCTGATTCGTGACCTTATGATCCTCCTATCAAGTTGCTCCTACAAAGCTAGCCGCTTGTCCACAGATCCCTGCAGACTCTGTCTCCTCACTGGCCATGCTCTTCTAGATTTTCTACGAAGTCATGTTTCCTTCTCTTCTTATCCTCATGACAGAACCAGTTACCTTCCCGAATAAAAATCTCATTAAAATGTCTTGAATGATGGACATGAAAACATAAGCTTCCTAAATCAGGGAAAGAATGAAAGCCAAGTTATGGTGGCCAGAAGACGGAATTTAACAATATTCCATGAATGATGCATCATGCTGATTTTCTTTTCTCTTTCTTTTTCAAAAGGTACAAAGAAATCCAAGTTCATGGATTCCATTTGAAAATAATGAGGGAATAAGATCTGTAACTTGCATTTTGGACTGTACTTACATCAGTACATCACCAAGGATGATTCTCAAAAAGCGCGATGATTCCCCTTCTCAGAAAGTGCTTCTGGCCAGATGGAATATTTTTTGCAATTCGTTTTCCATGTATTGGTTGGGTGCTGCTGATACTGTGCCCCCCACCTTTGCTAACTTTGCCTGTCAAAATCGTTTTTTACTTTTATTTATTTATATATTTTTTTACCAATATATTACTTTTCATTTAAAAATATATCAAAAATATTTTTTTTAATATTAGTATATCAAAATAATAAAAAAATATAAAAATATCTAGTAAACTGTTTGTCAACAACAATAAGCTAGACAGGGTAAGGAGATGTCTTGACCAAGTCTGAGGGGAGAGTCCCTTCAGGTTGGTTTTGTGGGAAGAAAAATAAAAACACTCATAAGGGAAACTCTTTTCTTTTTGTCATCTGGCTTCAAATTTCTAAATAGTGAATGCCATATACACATCTAATATTCAATTATTTACTTTTAGAGTTTATTAAACCATTATTCTCTCTATAATTTTAGGATTTCTTCTCTCTCGTTATATGGGAGATTATTGAGGTGATAAGGTACCTCGTATTACCATTTTATTCGTCAAAATATCGATTTTTTAAACATCAATCGGTAAGAGATTATTGAAAGACAACAAATTATGTCTCGACACTTGGTACGTCCTGTGTTTTCGCAGGCCGAGTGGAGATTTTCTGGAGAAGGAGAGGCTGTGATGACAAAAAAAGGCCTGTTACTTTGATATCAAGTCATAGAAGGATTCAAGTTTAATCAACACGTTAACATGACCTTGACCCCTTTTTTAATCCTCATTTTCAAGCCTCCATGGCTCCTCGAAATGCTCTGATCTGGGAGCCCTTTTTATGTTTTGTTTTGGTCAAACATAGGAACAGAGTGATGTGTGCACTTTCTTTATTCTGACACTGAAACTTGATGTCAACTGGTCTTATCCACAGTATCAGCAGATAAGAATTAGTCGAGGGTCAGGCCAAGAATGTAACTGGTCCGTAACCTGGAACATCCAATCAGATCAACCTTAAGTAACAGCGTGTTGTTCCTTGGTTTGCTGCAAGGTTGTAAGATTCCGGACCTTCTTGCAGCTGTCGTGTTGTTCGTCCATGTCTTTTCTTTTGTTGACAAATTCTGCTACACATTTTGGATCCAATTAAAACTAATCAACCGGTTTGATTGACTACAAATATCACAGAACCGTGTCTTACTTGTCTAAGTTTTACCTCTGCTAGGATTCTTACTCCTTGCTTAAATTGCCCGTGCCTGTTATAGACTTTTCACAGTTTCCCTCTGTGACCCCCCCCCTCTCTCTATATATATATAGACATGGAGATTAAGAAGCTGAGATAAATACTTCTTTTAAGAAATACTCCTTATCATTACAAATTTCAAAACAGAAAAGAAGTAGTAGTACAGAAAAGAAAGTTTTCGAACAAAATGTATGTGACTCGGCCTCTTTCGATGTACAAAAGAAATCCCTCAGCTCTTTCGTCCGCTCCTCCTGAAGGTTCAAATTCTGGTATATTGATAATACAAGATGAAGAAGTTGATCTTACTTGTTGTTTTTGCTTCTCCAAGATCGATTTTGTCAAAGACCTGCCTTTCCCGCAGAACAAGAATCTAACAGTTAGCTACACCACAAGCACAGCTAATAATGGACAGACGACAGGCACAGGTAATAATGGACAGACTATTAACAGTACTAACCAAGTTATCTTCATCCCTGTGCTAAATCAGCCACTGTCTTCCAACCGATACTACGTGATCGAGCGTCAAGGGAAGCATAAAGGGTATGTTTAATAATCACAAGTCGCAGTTTCCATTTATTTGTTTTTCATATTATGTGATCGTGAAGCTTTAGAAAATCAAAATCCTTTATGTTCGACTTCTTTACATAATCAACATGATTTTCCTAACTACATCTGTGCATTAAACTTGGCCTTAATTCAGGGAAGCACACACAAATGCTAAAGAGGAAGACGAAACAACGTGCTGTTTTGGCTTCTGTAGACATAATCCGGATAAGGAACCGCAGTCTTTCGACCCCAAGGACGTGTACGAGCAATTTGAGATTTGCAAGAGTAAGAGGTTTGGTTACGTTTCAAAATCGGTGGCTCCAGATGGCATCCCTCCATATTTCTTAAGGAGAAAAGGTTGGACAGTGTCAACCTCAACTGCACGTGATTTTGAATTGAAGGAAGCAGCAGGCCTTGACAGAAATCTCCGAGCCCGCCTTCCAGATTTCCACTTGCCATTATCACAAAGAAGTTCTGCCCCTGTTGTTGTAGGAAACTGGTATTGTCCTTTCATGTTTATCAAAGAAGGAAAACTGAAGGACCAGATGAGTATTTCAAGGTACTATGAAATGACACTAGAACAAAGATGGGAACAAATTTTCGCAAGTGAATATAATTCTAGTGAGGGCAACTCTGTCGTTGTGGATGCTGTTGTTCAGAGAGAAACGGTTGCTGTTGCAGGTAGAGAAGTTGCACCTGACAAAAGGAATGCAGTTGATGGGGTGATGTGGTTTAGGAGCTCCGGCGATGTTGGAGGAGAAGCAAGTGTGGGCTTGAGTTTAGAAATTGTGGGGGGGATGAAGTGGGAGCAAGAAAGAGCTGGATGGCTTGGTGGCGGCGGGAGTGATCTTACGGTGAAGAGAGTGGAGGAGTTCGGAGGGGTTGGTGGCTGGAAGAAATTTGGATGTTATGTGTTGGTTGAGAGGTTTGTGTTGAGGAGAATGGATGGAAGCTTGGTGCTGACTTACGACTTCAAGCACACTCATCAAGTTAGGAGCAAATGGGAATGAGATTAATACTCTTTGATTCTTTTTAATATTTAAATGTAATAGATATTCATAAGAAAGAGAGGAAACATATATTTTCTCCTTGAAATTGTCTTCTTTTTTTTTTTACAATAAAATTATTTCTTTATTAGTATCATGATTCATGGAATAAAAAGTAAAAAGAAAAAAAAATATTCGCAGAAACTATAATGACTTGAATAAAAAAGTATGTCTATATATATATATAAGAAATAAAAAGATCTAAATTTTATATTTACATATTTCTTTTTTATTTTGACAAAAACATGTTTTTTTTTATGAGAAACATTGTTTTTTTAAGTAAAATTTTATTATGATTTTAATTAAAAAATTTAAAAGAATAAACCGATCATTTTTATTAGGCTAACAATAAATTAAAAAGAATATATAAAAAAACTAACAATGAAAAAAAATAAAAAAGATATTTTTATTCTCATTCAATATCAATAAACATTCTTTTTTAATTTCACATATCAGACTACCATGTAATTATCTATAAAGCAATAGCTAATATTATCACAAAAGTCATATTCTTCTTTAAAATAGTAATATAATTGAATAATGGATTAAATATTATTAAAAAAATAATAATATCTAACAAAAAAAAAAGCTGGACGTGCATGCGCCTCGCAAACCAGGTCCATGCGCTTTTTTTAATCCATAGGTGAACTAAAAGTTTTTTTTTTATATATATATATATATATATATATATATATATATATATATATATTTTCTAGTTAATTTTTCGGTAAATTTTGATATAATGAATAGCAAATCCAGATCGAAAGCACCCTTAGCAAAACATGATTGACGATACATTCAATTCTATAATAATAATAATAATAATAATAATATATTTTTTATTTTTTTAAAATTATTTTTAACATCAACGCATCAAAATAATTTAAAAACACAAAAAAATATTAATTTTAAGTAAAGAAAAATATAAAATATTTTTAATTTTCTAAAAAACACTTTTAAAATCTAAAAATAAATAAAATAAATCCCATGTCGAATAATCCAAAAATAAGGCCTTAATTGCTAATGCATGCATCCAAATCGGAATATGATATTTCGAAGAACAAACTTTCGAGTTGAGTGACAAAGTGGGTTCTATATCATGGCCAAAGCTAAGTGATTTCATGTATACTAAAACGCCAATCAGGAAATTAGTGATAAACTATTATGATTATCTAAAATTTTTATTTGCCGGGATAACAAATAAGATATAAATTTAATGAAATCCAATCAAAATATATATAAATACATGTTATTTTATATTTAATTTTTATTAATTAAAATGAAATCAATGAAATTTGAACTATTTAACAAATAAAATTCTCATGTTTAAAAATCTATTCAATCTAATTACTTAACTTGTCAGATGATATTCTAAGAATAATTTCATATTATTTTCTATTATAAATCATACATACTTATTGCTATCTTTAAAAACGATTATATGAGAAAAAAAGATTCTTTATGGAATCTAATATTACTTAATAAATATGAAAATAATAATATGGAAAAGAAAATGAATATCAATTACTTCAAAAAAAAAAACTGTATACTTAACTTTACATCGCTTGTTCGGATTGTGAATTGGACGAGTCGGCCTCCTTCATTCTTGTCACAAATCCAAAAGAAGCAAGCAGAAGCCCAAATCACACTCCATCATTCAGCTTCTGCTCTGCCCTTGATCGAGGCCCATGCCAGGTATACAGTTTCCTTGTGCTCGTCGAACCTCCATCTATTGAATTGAAACAACAAATCCGGTAGCCATGGGAGTCTCGATTCGACCTTCCAGCTTTGCTCTGTGTATGGCTTCACTTTCTACACTATCATCAAAAGATTTAAACAC
Source organism: Populus tomentosa (assembly GCA_018804465.1). Classification (NCBI taxonomy): domain Eukaryota; kingdom Viridiplantae; phylum Streptophyta; class Magnoliopsida; order Malpighiales; family Salicaceae; genus Populus; species Populus tomentosa. The sequence continues at coordinate 670,700 of CM032003.1, read as the reverse complement.
TTTCTCCTTTCTTTTATAAACACGCAGATTGATGCAAAGATGACAGATCTAAGATCTCATCGAAAAGGGATCTAGATTTGGTGTGCGAGAATCTGTGGCTCGTTGTAGGAAATTGCTTCTGTTCGTAGTTGGATTACAAATTGCTGTGACATCAGCAAGTATTTTCATAAACAGAGAGAGGCACAGAGGTTGACTTGTGTGGGTGCTGGGTTTCCACACTAATCAAAAGTCAATAGAGAAGCCAATTTGGACTTTCTATCGACTAAAACAAATCAATTCTCGTCAAGTTCATACTATAACTTAGCATTTGGATGGTGTTTTTCTTGTAGAAAGTGCTGCACTTCCTTGGGGCAGAAAAACCTGGGCTCCTAGCTGTTTACAAGTTTTTTCCATGTACTCGCCAAAAGTCAAGCATGCACCTTAAAATGTCAAAACCAAGACAATTTTGAGTTCCCAATTTTGTCTCTTTATTGTTTCTTGCAAGGTTGAGATTTGTGTGGAGAACAATGATGATCATCACGATAATGTCAATGGTAATGGAACGTGTCGCCTGCTTTGCCGTGAGCAGACATGGCTGCGTTTTGGTTTTTGTCAAGGGAAAAATGGGGTTGGCGTTAGATTTGTAATCATAACCTTTGACATTAGTCCACCCTAAATCTTACAATAGATTGATTGGAATTGCTGACCAGAATTTAATTGGGGATGGACATTGTTTTTCAAGAACTGTGGCATAAATCACGAGAAAGTTAGAAAAGATCCAAAACTTACCGTTGGAGCTAGTTTCGACACAACAAAATTAGCTTTTTATGGCATTTGTCTAAAAAGCTTATTGAAATAAATGCTATCTAATACATATAATTATAATGACATTTTATGACTTTCATTATTGTATATCTTTTTAAATTTTAGTATTTTCTTATTAATATATTGATATTCGGATTAACTTGTGTATATCTCAATTAATTAAACAAATCTTGAAATTAATAACTATGTAAATATTTAATAACCTTAAGAGAACTCAAACTCGTGATCATTAAAGAATAAATTTAAAACCTGATTAATTGAGTTATTTATTAAGGTTGATATAATATATTTGTCTAAGATATTGATGTGTTTAGATCTAATTAGTTCTATCATGATTTATTAATAAAACTTATATATATTTTCTTAAAAAAAGTTAAATAAATACCATTAAATAAGTATAATAAAAGCAATTGTAGCAATGTGTGAATGCCCTCAAATCTAAATAGAGAGCGAGAATATAAAATTTGGATAATTTTTCTCACATCTAGCACACTTTTTATGTGTTTGGCTATAACGGGTGTAAAAAGCAAATATATATATATATATATATATATATATATATATATATATGGTAATTCAATCTTTATTGATACGGTAATTCAAATATATGTGTGTATATATGATAATTCAAAAATCATCACATTAAAATGTTAGGATATATAGTCCCTCAACTTTATAATAGCAGGTAATTCAATCTTTATTATGATACAGTCTTTCTAATGCCACACCAACCCGTTACTTGTTTAATTATGGATTGCAAGGTTCAATTTACTATTATAAAAAACCTGCAACAATTATTAGAAAAAACAAAAGATTTAACATCATTCGACAATCTGTTTATATCTAGATAAACAAGAAGCTTTTATTATTTACTATATCAAAATAAAGTTACCTGGTACATATATAGTATACACTTTACTATCCAAGAAATATTAATAATTTTTCCTAACATCCCTTTACCATATTGCGGGGCGTTGCCTCTACATGCCCAACCTAGTAATCGACCATGACAACAAAACAAGAAGTAATCAACCCTCTCTCTGGCATCTAATTATGAGTCATAAACTATAACAATATCCATCTATTTAAATATACTGAACCTAACATGAGATACTGCATTTTATATTATGCTTTTCATGAGCTGATTACTTGAATTAAGTATCTATAGAATATAAATATAAGTTAAATAATAATTTACAAAAACCACATTTTATTTTATTATTTGTAAAAAAGATATGAACCACCACCATGAATCATGTTATAAATTGATGAGTGGCTTAATTGACCTATAACGTTAGTTAATGGATGTGGACAGAAATCTTGACGCAACTTGATGAATTGATTTCAAATTGGAGATGGCCATGAACATTCTCCTCAAACTCCACCTTGAGATTTGATGGCCTTACCATTGTCAAATTTACACCGGTTCATTTTTCTTTGCACTTTGAATCATCACTGTAGGTCTGTCATAGAAACATTTTAAATCTATAATTTAAGTTGTTAGGTAAGATTTTATGATATGATTTATATTATTTTCTAACATATTTTTTAAATAAAAATCTTTTAGACTTAAACTTGCACAAGCTCATATTATCTTATACTTAACATTTATCAAATTAATAAAGATAGTGAGATTCGAACTCGAAACCATTTGATCATTAAAATTCTGATATCATATCAGAGAACCATTTTAATCTAATAACTTAAACTGTTAGGTAACATTCTAGGACATGATTTATATTATTCTTTAATAATATTTATTTATTTATTTATTTTGGGTTAAAAAAGAGAGGAAACAAAGGATCATTACGTAATCAAACTCAAAGTTATTACAACAAAAGGAATCAGAAAATCTGCTCATAGTATATATATAAAAACAAGGGACATGGATTAGTGGTCTAGTTGTCCGGTCCCACCTTGGATTATTGTTCTTTTAAGCAAATGATCCCTCTTCGTTTTCGAGCACCCAAGATAAAGCCTGGTTTTCATTAATTAATTAATTAGATTATCTAAAGAGATAAGGTAAGTCTGCAAAGCAGCAAATGGGCTATGAGTAAGACTCTAGCCACCATTGGTCATTCCTGGCATTGACCTTGTTTCCTCCCATAAGAGTTCATTAAATTATTCATCCTCCTCCTTTTAATTATACCTTTACTATCATTATATAATTCAAATTTATTTTCACTGAGTTCCATGCAGATTCTTCGAGCCTTAATTATATATTCATAATTAAGAGATTGTTCCCATCATCTCTTTTTAAAACGGGAATCCTTTTTTTTTTATTATTGAATCTGATCTGGCTAAATCCCTAGTTTAAGTTAAATTTCAAATTAAATTAAATAAGAATTGATTAGTTTGACACAGTTAACCCATCAAGTTAAAATAATATGTTTTAACTTCTTTTTAAAATGAAATCTTGAAAAGATAATATTTTAAATTAATTTAGATTAACTCGTAAAATAATTAACATGGTCAAAATCTAAATAATCAGGTTTTATATTAATTTAGATAAATTCTTTTAATTTATAAATTGAGTCTCGACAGTTTCAAGGGACTAGATGAGTTTAAAACTTTGAAACAAAACCCTTATTACTTTAGCCAATTCATCAAAAGCATGGAAAATGTATACTTTTTATTTATTTATGAGTAATAGATTAGAATATTTGTCGGCCAATGAAGAAAAGTCGAGCAAAAAGCAAAAAGCAAAAATCTCATTGGCATTACTACTTGTCAAATGGTGCTCATTGGCATGTGTGGATCCTAAAGCTCAAACAAATACAGCAATCTAATAATTAATATGCCTTTAAGCTCTCTTAGCATGCAAATTGGGATTAATTTGCATCAACAACTGGATTATCCATGAAGAATATTCGACCCGTACAAATTATGGGTGCAACCCACGCATCAATGATTCCATTCAAGGGGGATTAGACAATTTGTTAGTTGGCTAATCCATTGTTTAATATTTCTATTATTGGCTTTATTATTTTAACAGTGGCTTAATTAGATTTCTTTTTAGGTTAGATGTTCTTGGGAGTTTAAAATATATATCAACCAATTTGATTATTATAATTTAATTAATTTATTTATTTTTATACTAAAAAGTATCTTCGAGTTAATTAAAATTACAAATAATTAGTTTCACTTAAAAATAAATATTCTGATAATTTATTTATGTAGGTTATCAATATATTTGACTGATGAAGTGTTAGTCTAGCAGTTAAAGTATTGTTACATCTTTGCAAGGATAAAAATACAAGCTCGATCCCCATAAATAAATGAAACTAATTATTTATAATCTTAATTGACTCGAAGGTACTTTTTATTATAAAAATAAATAAATTAATATTCTAATAATTTATTTATGTGGGCAATCAGTATATTTAACTGATAAAGTGTTGGTCTAGTAGTTATACTACTGTTATATTCCTGTAAGGATAAGAATATAAATTCGATCTTAATGAAGTGTACTTATTGAGAGGGGCAGCCACAGACCCTGAATGAGATTAGTTTCACCTTTTAAAAAGATACGAAAATATAGGTAAAACAAAAAAAGAGAAGAAGAAAAGAGTATATTTGACTGCTAATTTAAAAGAAATATCCTGAACATTTATTTATGTGAATATAGCATATACTCGAATCATTTTTTCCAGATTTATCTCGATAAAAGGAATTCACTAGAGTTATCATCAAAGTACATAAAAATTCCAACCATCTACTAATATTGATTTCTTTTCTTCTCTCTGGAAATTGTCAAGCTGATGAGTATTTGGAACTGCCAGCTAACCCTAGATGGAAAATGTTTGAAATTTCCTTATATTTTCAACTTTCTAATTGATGAGTCCTAGAATTCTATATCAGTAGCATGATTCTTCGTTGAAACTTCCCCAGCTCCTTTCGCTGTTTGTTAATTCTAAAAGAAGAAGAAGAACGAAACTATAAATAATAGTGATTGTTACTAAATAATATCATATTTCATAATAGATAAGCAAAATTATAAATAAGATGATTGTTAATATAATAGTGATTATTTCTTGAAGTATGTTTTTTAAAAAAATATATTAAAAAAAATATTTTTTATTTTTTAAAATTTATTTAGAAAATATCAAAAAATTAATTAGAAAAAATAAGAAAGCTTTTAATTTTTTTCTTAAATGTTTTTTTTTTAAAAAAAAAAAATCGGAGAGAGAGGATGGAAGGGCTCTCGTCTGTGTCTATGCTACGTCATCAAGTACGTGTCAAACCTTCGCCTTTGCCGGCAGACATTAGCACTTCTCTCTCTTAGCATATACCATTACTTATCCCATGTACGTACATATAATTCTCCATACTAGCAGTCCCGTTTGGTCCATCTATTCTTGATTTTGTCTCACTTTGGTCTTATTCTTCTTCTTATTTTGATTTTAATACCATCCTTTTAAGATTCTAAGCACAATTTTTATGTGATTATTCTATTAATTGCTGTAAAAAATCATCATTATTGGCTTTAGATTATAACATTATTATTCACTTGACAGTAAGATATATCTTCAATCTTATTTGTATTCTAGTATTGTCCCCTTCTTTTGTAAACAATAATTCGATATAAATTTAGCTTTGCTTCTTAAAGATTATCAGTTTGAGTCTTACAAACCTCAAGATTACTAGAGACTTATATGGTCGTTAAATCTAGGGTCCGTGGAATTTGTCGAGGTGAACGCAAGCTGGCTCGAACACTCACATTAATAATAATAAAAAAAATCAATATAAAGCATTTTTTTTCCTGCTGTTAGTAATGATGTTTCAAAATAGTTAGCAAAAAGATCAATTAATTTTCAATCACTACCATTGTAATCTTCAAATTTAAAATATATATTTTTATTTTATCTTGTAACCATCCCTAATTTCTTGTTAGATATTAACTAGATAGATAGCTTGTGCTATATCACAGGCTGGACCAAATAATTTTTCAACGTGAAAAAAAAATACTTAGGTGACGATAATGTATATAAAGAAATAAGGGAAATTCAAGAGTCATGTTATTGTATTTATTGGATTAAATTACCTTGGTAAATTTAATAATATGATTAAAAGTCAATAACAAATAAATTGAAAAATAATTGAACTTCAGTCAACCAGGGTTAGCTCGCGAAACTCATGACATGTTATGTGAGATTGAAATAACTCCATAAAATGATGAGATCATAAAAAATCAATTGTAAAAAAAGGACCTAAAAAATACTTAAACTAGCCCAGATCGATCTTTTAAACCTATGACTCGGGTCCTGAGATCAAAATTATCTCATAGAAGATAAACTCGAAAAAATCATGAAGTCAAATTCTAGATTAACAAAATCTTAATCACTAAAATGTTGAGGGATAAACTTGAAAAAAAAGTTCCAATAAAAAAGGATTAAAAACAAAATAATTAGTAATTAAAAGAATAATGACCAAATATGGCATAAAATAAAATGAAATAAAATATCAAGGGGTGCAATTGAAAAGATAATTCAATTAAGAGAATGATTGAAAACAAAAAATCTCAATCAAAAAAATAAAAAACAAATTTAAAAGATAATAAAATAAAATAAAAATAAAATTTTTAAAAAATATATATTAATTATTTTAACCGATGAATAACAAATATGATATGGTTATAATAAAACTAAATATGTGGATACAAATTGAGAATTTTACAATTTTAAAGTTTCTAGATACTAATGGCAATTGCGATTCAACAATATTCTAGATATTTGGGAAGTAGTAGTTGAGGATGGAGTTAAAGTGAAAATTATAAAGAGTTTATATTTATCAACAATTGACATAAGACTACAACGGTAAAAACAAGAGTATTAGGATCAAAGTAAACAAAAAACAAAGAGGGAGGGACCAAATAAATCTCCATGATAAACTTATACGTAAATCTAAAGACACTTGTGTGCATATATATCCACTCGCCCTTACCTCCCCCCCTCTCTCTCCATACTCCAAAAAACATAAAGAAGTCTTGATTTTTATAAAATTTGTGATCTTCCTTTTCTCTCTCCTTAACCTTCACCCTCCCCCACCTTATCCTGCACGCCGTTCTTACCCCTTAACCTTTACCTATTCTTACATGACAACAAACCCCGTCTGGAAACCAAAGAAGAGAAGGCGAAGACGACGGAGGGGTGAAGGCTAAAGCGGTCAAAACCTTATCGTTTTTCCGTTTGTCTTACCATCAATTGATCTTTGCAGTTTGTGATTTGCTGTAACCACAAAATCATGGAGGTTTTGGTGGGACCCACTTTTAGCATCGGTGGAGACGTTTCCTCAACTGGGTCGACGTACGTTGTTGCTCCACCGCCGCAAGAGAAGCACAAGGTGGGGGTGGCGCCGCCGTTCTTGTTCTTGAAAGATGGTGACGGTGATGAGAGTCCGATCTCGAGCCGGGCCGACTCCGGTGCTCACCCGGATGATTTATCTGATAGTTCGTCGTCAATCGGAGCTCCTGATGATAGTGATGAAGATGACGAAGACGGTGTTGTTTCGTCGAATAACGGTTTGGGTTCCTTGAATTCTATGGAAGATGCCCTTCCCATTAAGTAATTAATAACTCTTCGTTTTTATTTGTTTTCAAGAAAACTTGATTTATTTTTAACTTTTAATTATTATTTTTTTAGTTGATTTTCTCTCTCCCTAATAAGGGATTATTTCTTTTTTTTTTGTTTGTGTTTAGGAGGGGATTATCAAATCATTTTACGGGGAAATCAAAGTCATTTACAAATTTAGCAGAAGTGAATACAGTAAATACAGTGAAGGAACTGGAGAAGCCAGAGAATCCATTTAACAAGAGGAGGAGGATTTTAATGGCAAATAAATGGTCAAGGAGATCTTTTTACAGTTGGTCAAATCCAAAATCCATGCCACTCCTCACTATGCATGAAGAAGAAGATGATGATGATGAAGATCCGAACAAGGGATTCGGAGGAGCACGGGATGAAGATAGCGAAGAAAACCCATCATTGACGCAAGGCATCATAGCAAGAAAATTGCAAGAGAAGAGGCTTACTAAGTTTGGTTTGAAGTCTCAAAGTTGCTTCTCTCTTTCAGATCTACAAGAAGAAGAAGAAGATAATGATGATGAAAATGATGAATAATAACGTTACTTTTTTACCTTAAATTTAGTCTAGGGTTTCATTTTGTTTTTGTTCTCCACTTTATCAAAGTTTTTAAATAAAAAAGAAAAACTTTATCTTTAATGCAATTCTTCTTATTATTGTCACCATTATTATTATTATTTTATTTTTTTTCGAAAGAGAAGATAATGCAAGAAGATGGATGTGTTTGCCATGGACACCATGGATTTTCCTTCGAAGAAAAGTAGGACTGCCGAATTTTAAAGACGAATCTAACCTTGTTCTGATTTGTCTTGGAGTTATTTAGTTAAGGATAACATTGACTTTTTAGTCATTGCACGAGCTGGACCTAGTAGCTAATCTATCTTTATCTTTATCCATCTAGCTTTAACTCTCTTCTTTCTTTATTCAAAGCTCTTTCAAGTAATGGTGGGGCGATGGGACATGGAAGGGGAGGAGGGCACTATACCAAATTGTTTTATTATTATTTATTATTAAACGGGATTTCAATGTTTTTATTTGTTGAATGAAAAACTAGATGCTAATTTCTTTGAATATAAGATATCATAGTTGATATGTCTCTGTCCTAACCAAAAATTGGAACCTTCTTGTAATAAAAGAAACGTGAATAAATAAGGTTTTAGACAGGTTCCATGAATTATCATGGCCTAGAGATTTTGGCAAGCCAATTTGGAATAGTCGTTCTTGATTGACGCCCTAGATTTGTTGAAACTTCGAGTGGGAAAGCATCATGGAAATGTTTTGAGATTAAGGGCATGTTTGGGAGTGTTTTTTAAAAGTATTTTTAATTTTTTTAAAATTTTTTTTATTTTAAATTAATATGTTTTTGATATTTTTAAATTATTTTGATGTGCTGATTTTAAAAATAATTTTTTAAAAATAAAAAATATTATTGGCATGCTTTTCTAAGTGAAAAACACTTTGAAAAGCAACAGCAACCATACTTCTAAACACTCTCTAAGTGTTGGAGCCAAGAAAAATTGTCCTGAGATGCTCGATGGATTTCATGATTTAAAATGAAGAGGTTTTGCTAAAAAAATAAAATAAAAAATAATATCCACAAATAGAGGTCATGGGTTAAAATCTTTATCATTTTTTTTTATTTACCTTCGAAATTGTAATTTAAATGTTGTTATTAGTAAAAATTATCCTTACTATTCTATAGTTTAATCATTTTTATGCTCATAGTATTATTGATGAATGTGAAATGGACAAACTATAAGATTATCTAAATGTAAATTTTTACGCGGGGAATAAAGTTTAGAAAACAAACAGACGAAGGATTAGTTTAAAAATAATTAAATTGTAATTTTTATACTCGTTTTATAGTTAGTTAATTTGTCAATTTAAAATGATTTTTTTATCAGTGATTTTAAAATACATTTCAATATACTTAAAGAATAAATTTTTATAATCAGGGTTCGTAATTTGAACTTAAAAATGTAAAAGAAAAAGGTTTTATCTTATACACTTGAAGATTTATTAGTTATAAATAAAAATCAACCGAAATTCTAGTTGTGACAAGATTTACATATTTTTTTCTAATCATTTCAGAAGAATCGTTGAGAATTTTATGTATTTGGTAAATGCAAAGTTTGGAAATAAATAATATATTTAAAACATGCAGGATAGCTACAAAAATCCAAATAACAAAGCTTCTGATCTCAAGTATTACAAGCTTGCAAGTACTGGAAATATAAATTATGATTGAGCATCAGAGGCAGACAAATTGTTCAAATATTCTGTTCCTTGCTATCTCTCTCCTTCTAGAACACACAGCACAGCACTTTTACAGAATCAAAGCTCTTATCCTGTCTGGGAAGAAGAAGAAAAAGAGAGGATTGGTTTTGAAAAAGAAAACTCTGTTCTTATCAAGGAGTGGTGGGTCTAGACTGGAATCGCATGATGGTCAAGATAAAAATTCAGGCTGGTGTCGCTGTGTTTATCATTCAACATGCCCAAGTCTTATCCCGAATCATACTCCATATATTCTTTTCTGGTCCAAAAATAGACGTTTCACCTAAGATTAGCAAGACCCATTAGCCCATAATCATGGATGTTTAATCCAGTTTAGGGTTTGATAAAAAGAGAAGAAGAAAAAGCAAGGGTTATTTATTGTCATCATGGAGTCAACTTGAATCAATTATTTCTATTAAAATGTCACCAATCACATCTCTTAAGGAGATGAAGGTCTTAATTGCTTGTAAGTATAAAAAAATCTTTTTTTTAAAAAAAAACCTACAATGTGTTTTAAGTGAGGGTATTTTAAAAGCCTACCATATATGGGTATGAACACATATTAATATTATTATTGATGCTTATTATAAAAACGTCATCCATATATACGATTATAAAGCCTCTCTCTTAAAGGGCTAGGGCTATGATGATGACACGAATTTTATATTGACAAGAAAATGAGAGTGTGTTTGTAAGTTTACAGTACATCTCTCTCCTTAAAAAATGTCTTTTAAAAGAATAAAATTCATCATGTGATTCTAGTGGGATAATATCTTTTAGAGGACCCATCATATGTGTATGTGAGTATATATTATTAAAAATAATATTATTTTATTTTTTTAACTTCTTGATATTGATGTAATTAGATTTGAGTTGAGCTATAGAGGGTCAACTATATAATTAAAAATCTAACCATAATAATTAAATTTTACGGAGTTAATTTTTTTTAATTTCACTTAAAACCTGTCATAAATAAGTTTTGAATTATAAGTTTATCAAATCAACCATATGATAGATTTAAGGACTATACCTTCAATCATGTAGTGTTTTATACCAACAACAATGCATTTAAGATTGCATGTTCCTCAACCTCAAGGGATATAGTTTAACTGGTTAAACTTTGAATTTGCTTTTTAGAGATCATTAATTCGAGTTTCATAAATTTTAAGATTAATGGAGGTTTGCATGGTCGTTAACTTCAAAGCCTGTGAGATTAGTCGAGGTGCATGCAAGCTGGTCCGGACACTTATATTAATAAAAAAAAAAAAGAAAAAAAAAAAGAAAAGAGAAAAAGACTGCATGTTCCTCTCTGGACTGCAACTTCAAAGCTTATATTGCAGGTTTTTTCTACCTGATTCTTTCTTTTTTAAGACCTCGTGGAATCTGTCAATGGATCACGTGTTGTGTGGATAATGCTTCTCATGTTTTCTAGCTTCTAACAAAACATTTTCTTTCAAGGATAATAATGTTAAAGAAGAGGAGTCGTGCCCATTAAGCATTTGTTTAATTAGTGCATTAATTGTGCTTTAAAAACAATAATATTTGGATTAGTTATAAGAAATAATTAGCTGTGTTCTTAAAATGCATTGAAAAAAAGAAACACCACTCCTCCTTTACTTCTGTTTTCGATTTCATGACTAATGATATTTTTAATTTAGTTCTTAAATATTAAGAGTAAGTATATTTTAAAACCTCACATAATAACTTAGACTTTTGAGTTGAGATAATTCTTTAATATAGTATCAGAGTTTTAATAACCAAGCGGTTACAAGTTTAAATTTTATCATTTTTATTTATTTGATAAAATTTAAGTATAAGGTAATGTGAACTTGTACAAATTTTAAATTTAAAGGACTTTCACTTAAGAAAATGTAATAAAAAATAATATAAATTATATTATAAAGCTTAAGCTTTTAAATTAAAATTTTAAAATATAATTTATATTATTTTATGATACATTGCATCTTTTAATTCCTAGTTTCACTGGAATCGGAATTGTTAGCACTGTGATCAACATTTAAGCTTTGGCAGAATAAAATCTCAACCAGTTCTGTGAGTATTCTGATCCATCTGCTGTGATATATCAACTTCTTGTGTTGCAAAAGCAATGTAATATTCTGTTTTGCTTGTACTGTTTTCCATATTGTCAGGCTGTGGAAATTAATATCCAAAACTATTTTCATTTAGTTAGTGTCCCGTAAATTATTATGGGTTTTTTTAGAAAGAATTTGTCTTTTCAAAAAAGAAAAGACAGGGGACATGTTCTTTCTATGTTCATTATCTTCGTCTCTTCTAATCTCGAGACAACAACCAAATGCCAACACTTGGTACCAAAACCCTTCGGATAAAATGGAATTCGGTAGATACTACTGTATAGATTGGTGCACATAAGATTCGATAAGAACATCATGTCCCTCTGTGTTTTTTGAATTAGAATATGTTATCTGGTTTCCTTTGTTAGTTATAGTAATCAAGCTTTCTTATGTGTTCAATTCTTACAGTTTAGATCTCATACTAGACTGGAGAATGTGGAATATGAGATCCTTTTCATCTTGGATGAAATTCGGGACCAAAGGCATTCCATTTGGGGACGATGATGGTAAAAAAGATCATAAAATAAAAAATACTTTATATTAAATAATAATGAAAAATTAAGTATGTATACAATTATCTAAGTTTGTAGTCCACAGAGATTTTGGACTGCTAATTAGATGGTACAGATATAAAATCTTGAGCATTTAATAGCATGATATAAGTATCAGCTTGCCGCTTCTGACCTCATATCATATAATAAACGAACTACATCCTCACAAAATACTAATGAACTAGCTGGCTGATACCAAACGGATAAGCATCAGAAGGGTCAGGAGCATGGAACGCCCTTGCTGCTGTAAGTTTATTCAAAGCCTCTGTAGGATGGAAACCATCCCAGAATATGAACTCGTTTCTATTAGGACATGCAGTTGAGCTTGGACTACAGAGACCAACATTGTTAACTTGACAGCAGCTAGATTTGAAGACCTTGAAACCTGCGAGTCACACAGAGCAGAGGAATCAATGGCTAACAGTAAGAGAAGCAACAAGATTGGAGATTCTCGACCACGTACCAAGCTTAGTAGGATCTCTTCCTAACGTTCCAGTTGAATTGATATAAATAACTTTCGAATCGGTTAATTCTTTATTGAGTTGATCAACAAGAGATTTTAGCCTGACATTAAAAAGCTGAACTGCACCAGTAATGCTCTCTGAACATGTACCATTCTTGCCAAATAAAACAATTGAATTTGGAGTGCAGCTGATTGCTCCTAAACCAAACAAGGCAATCTTTCTTGCTCCAGCATCGTGCAACGTCTAGAGAAACAGTAAAGATACGGGTGTCAAATTTGACGATGCATCAGAATGTTGTCAAAAAAGAAATAAATATAATGCTGAAAACTTAGGAAAGCTCACCCTGATTTGCTTAGAATATTGATCGATAAGAACACCTGCAAACTGATCAGGAGTATACCGAGTGCTCGTTGCGGAGCCAGGCAGAAAGTAGTCGTTTATATAATCATTGCTGCCCATTCCAACAGTATATAGGCATTGATTAAGGTGAGCTGGAGTTGAATCTTTTAGAGTTTTAGTCAAGCTTGATATTGTAATCTGGTGGTTTTTTAGTTGCTGATTGAAGCCAACATGAGCACCCTGCAAAGATAATGTATCATATGTTCATCGATTAGTACATATATATAACCCTTCTCCAATAAGAGAAAAATGTTTATTACCAAATTACGTCCAGCCTCATCACGAATTCCTGAGGAGCCAGATGCATAATTCACACCATTGATTATTTCTGATGCTGTAGCTGTGGCAAATGGTTGAATATAATCTTTCAAACCCAAAAGCTCGGCTGTACATTATTTACAGGAAAAAAACATAGAAAAATATTAGCGCCATATACCTATAAACCATATATATATATATATATATATATATATATATATGCAAAATGGCAACAGAAACAGGCAAAGCATACTGATTATATCTGCTACGGTTTTTCCATTAGTGAACCTTCCTGTTGGGCCAGCAGGAAAATCAATCCCGTAAGGTGGATAATTGACTTTTGCACTTGTAGACAGTCCATTATTATTGCCACTATCAACCAAGGAATCCCCAAATATGAAATAACAAGGAACTGATGCAGCTACGAGGATATAAGGTTGCATGCTTGATGCTACAGTTAGTAAAATAAAGATCAAACATGATGGTTTTAGCAAAAGAGCAGGCGCCATTGATACAGAAATGAAACAAAATCTCCAAAAAAGTTGACAGAGAAGGATGGTAATTATTTCTAGATGAGAAGAGAGGAAGGATTTACGGGTTATATAGAGAGAGCAGGAAGAATTAAATTAGGAAATAAGAAAAATTTAATAATTTAGTCTTTCTATTGTAATAGCAATGCATGTAATTCTGCGAATCTCTCTCCCTAGATTGCTCCAGCTTATCTTTCGGGTTTTTCGTATTGTGTGGATGATGATGCTTCTCATGTTTTCTTCTAGCTTCTAACAAAACATTTTCTTTCTGAAAACTCAGATTAGGATAATAATGCTAAAGAAGAGGAGTTTTGCCCATTAAGCATTTGCTTAATTAGTGCCTTAACTGTGCTCCCTATTAAAAAAAAAATTATACTCCAACGTCTTCGGAGCCAGATGTAATCACAAGGCCATAAGCCCATAGGCCCATATTCATACTCCCAACGTCTTCGGAGCCAGATGTAATCACAAGGCCAGAAGCCCATAAGCCCATAGGCCCATATTCATACTCCAACGTTTTCCGAGCCAGAAGTAATCACAAGGCCAGAAGCCCATAGGCCCATAGTCATACTCCAACGTCTTCGGAGCCAGATGTAATCATAAGCCCATAAGCCCATAATCATACTCCAACGTCTTCGGAGCCAGATGTAATCATAAGCCCATAAGCCCATAATCATACTCCAACGTCTTCGGAGCCAGATGTAATCATAAGCCCATAAGCCCATAATCATACTCCAACGTCTTCAGAGCCAGATGTAATAATCTCTCACAAAGCATCACAGCGATTTGGTACTACCTGCTGTCAAATATCACCCAATGGCCACACTTCTTTCACCACGTCGTTTCACCCCCTCCCTCCGTCACCTCACACCTTCAAGATCCAAAATTAGGGCTCGTGACCTCTCCTTCCCCTTCCGCGTCACGACTCGGTCACTAACCCAACTCGCGTCGAGCTCCATGAGTCAGTCCACCACAGATTTAGAACCCAATCCACAAAACGAAGAAAAGAAAGCAGGGAACTCAGATGAGGTGTTGGTGCAGTATGTGGTGTTAAGGAGAGACCTAATAGACACGTGGCCGATGGGGAGTGTGGTGACACAGGGATGCCATGCCTCTGTTTCGGCCATTTGGTCACACAAGGAGGATCCTCATACTCTTCAGTATTGTTGCCCTGAAAATATCGATTCTATGCATAAGGTAATTTCTTTTTCAATTTTCCTTCATGGGGTTTTTTTTCCTTTTAGATTTTTCATAAATTTCTCAACTTGGAAATGGTAGAAAAAGATGAATGCCATGATGGGTTATTGGTGTATTATTCAGTCTTAGTAGATAAATTGGATATTTTGGTGACAGCATTATCAAATTAGAGGTTAGAGGAGATTTATGGTTTATGTAGTGGAAATATCCAGCAAGGAAGGTGGTCAAAATGTTCGGATTAAGATAAAATGTAAGGTATAAAAGTTATTGAATCGTACACGAGTAGACACATGAAATAAATGATTTAGAATTCCTCCTCTTGCCATTGAGGCTGTTCGTGTAAAATTCTTTGTTTTATTTATGAAGCATTATTCGAAGTGTTTTTGTTGATTCTTGTATTTAGCATTTGATATTGTTGTCTCATGTCCTGGTTTGCATCAACAAGGCCTATGTCTTAGGTTGGCTGCCTCCTAATAACTTGCATTGCATTTGAGTATGTGTTTTAGCTGGATATGTATGCCTTGATTTGTATTGCTGGAGATTGTATGATGCCAGTTTGCATTGTGCCTTGGATTTGTTCTCATTGAGAAATGGAGATTAATGTTTAAAGGGTAGCAATGAGAAATGGTGACATCAATAATTGATACATAAACCTCTCAACTTTGAAAGTTTATGAGGATTATCAGTTATGGACCTAGGATCTGCCCTGCTTTTTTTATGCCAGGTTACTCTGGAGGTGAAAGGAGAAACTCAAATCTTGAACTTGTCAGAGAAGCTCAAAGCTGGAGGTATTGCTCATAAACTCTGGATTGAACAGCCAGAAAACATTCCTACTTGTCTTGCCACGAAGCCTTATCCTAAATCTGTGGTAGCTTTGTTTTTTAAAAAGTTAAAACTTTGCAAGTGATGTATTTTGGATATTACTGATTCATAAACAATTTTGCATTTTCTTTCCTGCTTGCTACCAATTATGAATTAGCTGCAAAAGCGTGAAGGGTCTATGATGTATTATGTTTTAAGATTTGGGATGTGTTTCATGACTGGCTCGGATGAGTGATGGCTGGACTTGACAATATGGCCGATGGTGTGGATTCCCATCCGACCTCCTGAAGCAGGTGTCTAGTTGTGATCTACACCATGACAGCGAGTCAAGTCCAACATCCGAGACAGTCCCGAAATAGTGGGTGATATGCTATTTTGCAAGGGAATGGCTGGTGGTAGAAGTCTCTACAGCATGCGGAGTTCCGGTTCAGGATCATCCACCAAAAAATCGTTACTTAAAGAAAATTTCAGTTACCCTGATTGTCATACCACTTAATAAATCCCCTCTTCAGTTCGTCCTCATGTAAAAAATGTAAGTACAGAATTTAATTTTCTAACATTTCCATTAATTATTGGAAAAAGTTATATAATTACTTGTTTACTAAGTGACGGATAGGCATTATATTTTTCCGTCGGCGTAAGACACATATTCCGTCGGTAATTAATTTATCAACAAAAATGCCCTGTCGGTGAATTTTTTATCAGTAATTTTTTATTCATCGGTAAATCTGCTATTAATAAAAAATATTATTATTGATGGATTTTCTGATGAAATAGACACGTAAAAAAAAAAACTAACCGCTTCATTCCATCGGTATATCCCTTGAAAAATACCATCGGTAATTATTTAAAAATATATTTTTTTAAAAATTCATTTTATTAAATTATAAAATAATTAAATTAACATAAATCAACACTCTATAATATATGTTCAAAATGCTTGGAAAAAAGAATAAGAAAATGAACTCCAACAAATTTGCAACAAATAAAAAAAACAAAAAAATAAATTCAACTAAAAAAATTCATATAAAAAAAATAAAGTTGCAATTGCTAAAAATTTAAAAATCCTATAAATAAATCAACTAAAAATTGATCTCATATGAAAAAAAAAAATCTCATAACAACATTTATACATTTAATAGGAAAAGAAACAATTAAAAATAAAATAAAAAACAGATATAGTGAAAAAAATCATGAAAAAAGAAGAGAAAAAAAAAATATTACCTTAATGTAGTTGCAAGTGAAGCTTAGAAGAGAGAATTTTTTTTGTAAAGCATATTAATTAAAAAAAACTAGGAGGATAAAAGAAGAAGAAGACATGCTCGAGTATGGAGGAGAAGAAAAGGAGATGAGGATAGAAGCGAAGAGAAAGAAATAGATATTGATGTTTTTTATATATAGTGAAGAAGAAGAAGAAGAAGAATAAGAAATGAGTCAGTTTCTTGTGAAATAAGAGGATTCAGACTTTTTATTGGGGTGTATTAGTGATGGAATTACTGACAGATAATAAAATATTGATATTTTTTAATTATTCCGTTGGTAATTCTGTTTGTAATATTTAATTTAAATTTTCAATTTCATAAAAAGTTTTCAGAAACTGACACCAATCACCGATAATTTTTCAATTCGTCGATGATTCCGTCGGTAATATTTTAATAAAAATTTTAAATTAATTGAATTCTTTCAGAAAACTATTAAATAACACCGACAACTTTTCAATTTGTCGGTGATTTTGTCCGTAAAGAACAATAATTAATAGTGCAATTGGAAAGTGAACAGTTCTGGAGCTTTCTGGAAAATACTGACGGAAAATTCCATCGATGATTCCTTTTGTAATTGACATGATGAATAGTGTTCACAGTTTACCAACGAATTTACTGATGAAATAAATTCTATCGGTAAAAATAACACGTCATCATTTTTTTTGCTTTGTTTTAATTTTTTTTCCCATTGTAATTCCCTTGGTATAAACCGAGGAAATATTTATGTTGGTAAAATCTCTCGAAAATTTACAGAAGAAAATATTCCCTTGGTATTTTCGTTTATATTTATCGATTTTTTGGTAGTAAGGGAACGTTGTTGAAATTGTGTTTTTTAAAAGAAAATTTATTTTTATTTTTTGTTTGTTTTTGAGTCGTTTTGATACGTTGATGTTAAAAATAATTGTTTTAAAATAAAAAAAAAATATTTTAATATATTTTCAAGTAAAAAACACTTTAAAAAACAACCATTACTATATTTTTCGAACACCCTCTCAAAATAAAATAAAAGCAGCCCTGGTGATGAAGCTCCAATGCTTGCAATGGAGCTCATGGTATACAAAGGAGTGCTTTTTATGATATGATATTCAAGGACAAGAACCCATTTTCGATCTTGAGCTATGGACAATGAAGAATGAGAGTTGGACAAAGCTATTCATATATCGATCCCTTCCCAGAACTGGGATTTACCCTTGGGAATTTAACCAAACGCAATTTTGCATATCAAAAGCCAATTTCCCTTTCTTTTTTTTTTCTTTTTTTTACTTTAACAAGTATTTGTTTTTTTATGAAGGCTACATGCTCATAATTCTGTTATATATTTAATTACATTGTGGTAATAATATGAAGGATATTCTTTTTTTTTGGTCAAATACAAACTTTATAATAGCATAATAATATTACGTTCAACCTATATCGATTTGTATCATATTGAGATACCTTAATTTGATAGCTAGGTGAATGAGTTTATTTTAAAATAATTTTCCTTTTTTAATTTAACACGGAGAATATTTATTTTCCTCGATTCTCAGTAAATAAAAAGAGAAAGAAAAAACCCTAAAAACAGCCTTAACACAAAATAGCAGCTGCATAGTTTCCTTCTTCAAGAGACTCTTCTCTCTTTCTTTAATCTGTTTTCCATAACATAAAGAGAAATCAGGAGTTAGCCTACACCAGCAAGCATGGCTTCCGGATCCTGTCTACCTGAAGATATGATTAGAGAAACTCTGTTAAGATTGCCAGTGCAATCCTTGCTTCGATTCCAGGTTGTATGTAAACGCTGGCTGGCTCTGATTACAAGCTCCGACTTTATTCTCACACACTGCAAACACCGTCCAAAACACTCAATCATGCTTACAAACACTTGGTTTGGAGAAAATTATGGCATATCAGTGCTTGAAGCTGATGCAAAAGGTAAAACTGAGCATCGAAACCTACCATCGTCGCTGATGAATAATGTTGTCAAGTGTCGCAGCATTGGTTCTAGTAATGGTTTATTATGTGTTTATGTCAAAAACACACATAATGTTGATTATTTTTTATGGAATCCAGCAACAAGAAAACATCGGCTTCTGCTCTTTCCCCCAACACTAGGTCATTACACTCCTCGTACTTTTGGGTTTGGTTTTGTTCCTGAAACAAGTGATTACAAATTGCTTATAGTTGATGATGCATCGTTCGAGGGTAATCTCATTCTCAAAGCTTTGGTTTACACATTGAGCACAGATTCTTGGAAAGAAGTCGAGGGAGTTACTGCCAGCCGAAGTTATCTCAGTCCTAAGATTTCTGTGGTGGTTCAGGGAATGTGGTATGATTTGATTTTCCGAGAGGAGGAGAACATTGTTCAAGGCACATTAAGGGAACCTCGGAAGGTACCATCTATTATCAAATTCAATATGGCTAATGATGTCTTCTCAAAGATTGAAGATGGTCTACCTTATGATAATGCTTGTGGCAGAAACATGAACCTTATGGAGTACAAAGAATTACTTGCTATGGGCATTTACAGGGATGAAGAAACAACTTTCGAGCTTGAGATATGGACATTGATGAAGAATGAGTACTGCTGGACAAAACTATTCGTGTGTAGACCTTTGCCCAAAATTATGACTATGATACCTCTGGGGTTTCGGAATGATAAAGAAATCATATTAAGTGATTATTCTACCGAATTATTTTATGACATTTTGCAATTGTACGATCCCTCGACCCAAGAATCAAGTGTGGTTTCGACATATGAAGATTTTATATACTTCGACGCTCATAATTACGTGGAAAGCCTAGTTTCAGTGGATGCCTGGTCATCAAGTTGTGTGCAGATGTTTTCTTAACATGGAAAGGACCAAGCCATCGATCAGCAGGGGGCAACAGAAAGCGGAAGAGAACAGGTTGGAATTGATGCATTCAAGTAGGTTATACTTGTAAGAGGTTTATGTGCTTTTGATTAATTAAATGGTACGGAATGATTCTCTTGTTTGAAATTTTTGTTATTTAACAATTAGCTTCTGATGACTATATCAATCCAAAATCTTAATAAAGATTTAGATGAAAGAACGTGTTTTTCTTTTTCCTTTCTTTCATAATTCTTTACAAAACATACAGCAATACATGCAGGTTTATTAGGACTAATTTAGGGTCTAGATCCTTAACTTTTAGCTAACATAATATTCATACTAATTACAAAGTCAACACCAGTAATTAAGGAGATTGTTTTCTATTTGTAGAATTCTTGTCAACACCAGAAATTACAGAGATTGTTTCCTATTTGTAGGATTCTGGTCAACACCAGTATTCCAAGATCCAGGGATTATGTTTTCCAACCTTCAAACTATCAAAAAATACTTCAAAACTTTGATTATCCTATTCATAAACTCAAAAGCGTGAGTTTAGAGGTAATTCTAATGTCTTTGTTAATAATTCATGAATTTGATTCAATCCACTCAAAACAAGTTCAAAACTTGAAGAGAAAAGTTTGTTCGAGATTTAGTAAGAAAGAGATGGATTGTATTGTTTTGTTGTATACGGAGTTCTTAACACGAGACAGCTTCACAATAAGAATTCAAAGAGAGCACTGTGACTAAATCTCCATGTTGATTCAGAGAGAGATAACAAGAAAAGTTAACGTCCGATTTTATTATGAAGAGGACATGCACATGGGGTGGAGATACATATTAAAAGGTTAATGAGCGGAGTCAAATGCATATATTACTGACAGCATGCATGATAGATCGTGTTCTTCTCGATCCAGACGCATTAGGACTTTGTCAATTACTTGATTACATGTTGTCATCCCTCCCACCATGGCACCTATAAGTTGTTTCGCAACCTCTACGGTACCCATTTGCAGGTGCCTTCACACATGGATGTCTTGGGCCACAGAAGGGTTCGTGATCACCTTTAACGACAGTTCCATAATTAACAGATCTAGTCGCCTCTGCATTTCCTGCAAAAAGAGAGCATGCCATCAGCAAGCAAAGCCCCAAAGCCATCAACTTGTTTGAGGGAGACATTGTTAACAAGGGCAATGGTCTTGTATGCTAATGTGTTGAAGGAAGGAAGGAAGGGAGGGATGGAAGCAGAGAGCCGAGGAGGCTATTAATTTGAATGCTAGTTGAAACCCATGGGAGATTTATACATGCATGGATTTGCCTATTATAAGGCATATTAATGATAAAAATACTTGTGGTCTGCGTCATTTGGCAAGGGAATTAACAAGAAAACAAGTGAAGAAATTATGAGGGAAAGAGAGGGAGAGGACCGTCTAGATGCAAGAGGGGAGGAGTTAAAAATCTCAACTTTAGAATTGAAATCTAAATTTCCTCCGGGGAAGGAAATTTAAAACTAATTGTGAAAAGAAATTTAAATTCGATTTGCATCAATTTTGAAATTCGAAAGATAGGGTTCTTAAGTAAAATTTAAAAGAATTGTAGAAATTGTTGTAATTGAGTTAATTGAAGTAATAAGTTAACTTAAACATGAAATCATGTTAATATTGCTTTTATTTTAACTATTTTCAAATATTATGTTATTGCAAGTCTATCATATTCTTGACATGAGTAATATTCTAGATTCCTTATCTTTTGTATTATTTAGAAGTAATAAATGTTTATGTATTTTGTATATAAGAAAACTATTACGACTTAAATTGTAATTATAATAGCATCTTTTAAATCAAATATTTAAACATAAACCTATAGTATCATGTACTTGTAATCTTCAGGTGTGTTTGTTTATTTTGTTTAAGTACTAAAGCATGTATGTCTTTAAAATATAGATATTTGAGAAATTATGGTTGTACCAATAAATATTAATAAAGATTGAAATTTAAGATGTTTGGGTTGTGATTTGTGATTGAATAATGATTAATAAAAGTATACATGTTGTTTGCTGATAACTTAGGATCTCCTAATAAGACTGTAAAATTTGAGGGAATCTTGTATGGGTCCGGTTTTTTTAAAAAAAAATTACCATGTTTTGCCCATTATATGATTAATGTGTGGTCCTGAAAGTTGGGATGTTATACCATACCTAAGGTTTATCCTCAACTCTTGGCCCTTGAATCTTGTAGGCAGACACCTCTTGGGAGGCAATCAAAGCAGATTTTTCAACAGGTGCAGATTCGTCGTCCTTTTTTCTCAACATAACTAATCTTCTTCTTTCTTCCCTTCGTACTTCCGCGAAGACTTCATTCAGAGGAGGTAGTGGCTGTCTACTAATAACTAGACCCTTCAACTCATCAAAGTCAATATTTAAACCTGGCTTGCTCTATGATTCTGGAAGCTCCGTAGCTAGATCTATATTGCAATATTGGAGAAATAAGGCCATGCATTTTTTTTAGAGTGGAGGACGTTAATGGAACATCGTGGTTGCGATTTCTAGGAAGTAATCAAACCTAGTGTTGTGTAGCATATCGATCCAGTGATGACCCTCTAAGAGCTGTAGTTAGTAGACATGAGCAAATTCAAGGTTTATGGGCTTGGCCTCTTATGTCTCCTCATGGCGATGCTAATTTCTCTGCTCACTCGAAGAGAAAAGGTTGTTCGAGATTTAGCAAGAAAGAGATGGATTGTTTTGCTGTATATGGAGTTCTTAACACGAGACAGCTTCACAATAAGAATTCAAAGAGAGCACTGTGACTAAATCTCCATGTTGATTCAGAGAGAGATAACAAGAACAATTAACGTCCGATTTTATTATGAAGAGGACATGCACATGGGGTGGAGATACATATTAAAAGGTTAATGAGCGGAGTCAAATGCATATTTTACTGACAGCATGCATGATAGATCGTGTTCTTCTCGATCCAGACGCAGTAGGACTTTGTCAATTACTTGATTATATGTTGTCATCCCTCCCACCACGGCACTTATTAATTGTTTCGCAACCTCTATGGTACCCAATTGAGGGTGTGTTCACACATGGATGTCTTGGGCCACACAGGGGTTCGTGATCACCTTTAACGATAGCTCCATAATTAATATTTGTCGCCTCTGCATTTCCTGCAAACAGAGTGCATACCATCAGCAAGCAAAGCCCCAAAGCCATCAACTTGTTTGAGGGAGACATTGTTAACAAGGGCAATGGTCTTGTATGCTAAAGTGCTGAAGGAAGGAAGGAAGGGATGGAAGCAGAGAGCTGAGGAGGTTATTAATTTGAATGCTAGTTGAAACCGATTGGATTTATACATGCATGGATTTCCTATATTAAGGCATATTAGTTGGCCTTTACAACTTATCCTGTTACCTCCATCCTACGCAGTGGATGATAAAAATACTTCTGCTCTGCGTCATTCCAAACTGCTATGGAGCTGGTCTAGTTTTCTGTTACAAAAAACTGTGTAATTATCAGCTGGATAAGACACCGAGAATCAAACATTTTGTAGATTGCTAAGTAGCCAACCGAATGAACATCCCTGAATTGTTAGAGGATGAATGCAGATGCTATTTCTGGCAATTAAGGCCAGCTTGAGGCTCAAGGGCTAGTTAACTTCTGGAAGATGCAGAAGAGAAGGAAGGAAGTTAAGTATGAAAGAAACAAGAAGATTCAAACGATGATGAGACGAGGATATAGACAACTGGCACATAATATTTGGCCAGGTATTACTTTCCAAGAGGCCCTGAGTGTTTGAAAATCTTGCTGGTGAGTTTTTTTTTTTGGGTACTAAATAGACTCTAAGATCTAATAAAGAAACTTGACACACCAAATGCTTGACTAGAAATCATATTCAGAACTCGAAGTATCCACACCACACTATATCAAGCACACCGTAGCTGCAGAATGAACAAGGCAGATAGCATTCTGCAGTGTTTCCATTTCTGGTGTCAAATTCTCATCATGTCACCCTGATAATCTGAACTAAAATCCACAGGTCTCTTGCAGCCACTATTTCCATTTTTCTTCAACTCCATCAAGCGAAAAAGTTGCCGGAGACCATTTTTTGAAATTCTAGAATTGGGAATCCTGCAGACAGAATTGCTTGACAAATGAAGGGAAGGGAGAAGCTTCTTTTTATTTGGATATTTGAGTGTTATCGATTGGTAGGAAAACTGTTTAAAGATAACTGAAAACGTACGAAAGATGGATATGACTGCTCCTGAATCTTGCTTTGCTTTGTTGCCTTGAATGCTCTTACTGCTTCAGCACAAGATGGGCAACAGACCAACAGTCATCAACAGATATATGTGTGTGTCTATATATATATACACACACACAACAGAATAGTAGCAGAGCATCCTGAGCTTTCAATTGGAAGAATTTAATGCGTGCTAGGAGAGTCTTGGGCAAATCACTAATGGTTGACAAAATGAAGCCTGACAAAAACCATAGGAAAAATTATGTGAACCGAAAGAAATTATCTGGCCAAGAACATGAACATTGCTTGGGATTTTTAACATCGTTTCTGGTTGACACGAAAGATAGAACATTAGTTCACAATACCAATAGCTTGATTGCCATAGAAAATGAGGAACATGTCAATAGTTAGCGGGTTCATGAAGATTCTCTGAGAAAAAGATTCGAAAGATCATATAAAAATGAAATGCTGTCAACAATCTAATAAGACAGTGCATTCCAAAAGTTCGGATCATTGAACTTTTGACAATCTAAGCAAACATCGAAGAGCTGCATTGTTAAGACTCAGATATATATTCCAGCATGTCTTAAATTTCATCAGGTTGCTTTGTAGTGAGAATTCATTTACTGTGCTGTATATCAGACCACCATCATCGGTGATTTGATTGATTCCCTGAAATTCCCATGTGGATGCATGGAAGAGATGGGGAGGGAGCAGGGAGGAAATTACTTGATTTTCTACACGGGAAGTTTCCAGATATTGGCAACCATGAGCATCCCTCTTTTCCTGTTGCTTTCTCTTGCACACATTCAAAAGACGAATAACAACTCCTGCTATCGGATAAGGTGATGGACATAATAAATCTCTTTAGATTTCTCAAATAATAATAGCAAAACAAAAAAAATCTCCCCGGAATGGGCATTATGTACCCTCTCATCACATAGTTCCACCAAATCCATGATTACAATACCAATTTCTTGAAGGAAGAAAAAAATACATAACCAAAACAAAAAAGTTGACCAGTATTTGAGTGTTGCTGCTCCTCTACAACTCAAATATAAAATGCGCCAAGTGAAATATGGCTTTTTTAAAAAAAAATGGCTACAGGTCTGAACAGAAACAGAGTGCCCGTGCTCTGCATCAACTGCCTCCCTTCTGCTTGAGAGTGATCTTATCCCCTAAGCTGAGGGCTATTCCCTGGGTCTTGCTCCTTATACGGATGTACCCACTAAGCTTCCCATCCAATTGCTTCTCGATGCTCACGTTAACAAGAGCGTCCTCACCAAAAACACTCTTGGCGTACAGATTTGCAGCCAGGAAACCGCAGTCACCATCCAGTGCGGACCTGAAATTCAACCACCCAAAAGAGCGCTTCGTCAGATACCAGCAGAAGGATATCAGATCGGTCAAAGAGTCTGTTATCTATATATGGAACACATAGACCGAAATAACTTACGGTGCGGTGAGACACTTCATATTGGTTGACTTGATTATGTGGTCCAGAAAATCCTTCTCGCTTTGGATTATTGTGTTCACAGCGACCTGGAACAAGTTATAAGCAAAAACATGATTAGAAATTATTATATATCAAGCACTGGTCCTAATGGATGTAGAAGAAAAGATTGCAGAGATCAATGTCAGAATAAGAAGACAATTTAACATCGGAGTACAAGGAGGAAATGGAGATCAAATCAAGAAACAACCAGTATAAAGACAAGCACATAACCAGAATTCAGGCAAATAACAATATCAAAGACAACATCGAATAAAAGGATACTTCCACCAACAGAAATTGCAAAAGAGGATAGTTTAGATTGAAGCAAGCCAAGAAACAATTTTCTCGACTGAAAAACAGAGGAAAAAAGGAGGAAAATTATACACCAAAATAGCTAAGCCTTTGCATTGCTGCAAACAATGACGGCTTCACATCAAGCCACAGTTCAAGTGGCATTCACTATATAAACTGAATGATACAGTTCAGAAATTGAAATTTTCACTCCAGTCGTGTCCCAGTAACTAAAACAAGTTAGGCTTATATCCTTGCACAATGATGCCAGTGAAATTTGAAAAGTCTTGTATCATTGCAGGTGGCATGTACACAAATCAGTGTAATAAATTTGTAAAAGAGAATGCCAGGGGTACCTTGTTTTCCCATTCAAACTCCGCCCACATTGACCTGAAAGCTGCATCTGTGCAAACCGCAGGAGAGATGTAATCCATAATATCAATATGGATGTCATTAAGTACAACAACTGTCCGCTCAAGTACGTTGGATGCCTCATACACAATATTGCCAAAAATCACTCCTGTCTCTGTTGAGGACACCTTGATGTTGGCCTTTATCTGCCTACTAGACTCGGGAGCTAGGGTGTAGTTCTGGGGCCGCTCCACCAGTTTCAGATCACCCATTGTGGCAAGTTCCAAGCACAAATTCTGGAGAGTTTCTGTTGTCCTGTTGATCACTGTGACATCAAGCACAATGTCATAGTGATGAACTGTCACATAAGCTTCAGCATAAACAGGGTCACTAAATCCTGTGAGCTGAAGGATGCGATTAAGCTTATTCGCATCATCCCCATCATTGATGAACTCCCCAGTTGCTCGCTTCAAATCATCTTGAACTTCATCTTCCAACTCCAGCTGACTCATACCCTGAAATTTTGATGATATCACGAACACTTATTGTGAATATTTTACTACAAAACTGAAACTGCTGTGATATCAATTAACAGCATCTGATATCAAGCAATGTTTAGACAATCAACTAATGAACTTAAGAGACCTGACCATTGAAACATGAGGAAAATATCAACTTGACATGGAAAACATCATAGCCAGAAATATTCACCAGCATCGAATCTTTACTAGAAAAAAAAAATTGTAAAGCCTAAAACTGAATCAATCTAAAACCAAATGACCCTTTCAGATTATATCAAGCAGATGCAACTCTCAAGGAATGAAACGAGTAAACAAGTAACTTTTAAAACGACAGTTCACAAAATCAGAAAAGTTATGTAAGATATGCAGATGCTGAGTTACAGGGGGGGGGGATGCAGCATAGCTCAAAAACAAATATTAAAGTCATCTTTTCATAAGTAACTATCAGTGAATGTATCAATGATAGTGACAAATACTAATAACCAAAATTAGCAGTGGGTCCTAGCAAACTCCTAGTCAAAAACTAAAAATTTCAAATCTTTCTTACCTTTCTGCTCTTCAAATGGTAGAAATCAATGAGGTCATCTGGTTGTGCATAAGAAACCTGAGCCTTTGCCTTTAGTTCCTCAGTTTCCCTCAACTGTTTCTCTGAAAGCATTTTGACAAAACTCTGACGGCAAGACTGCAGCCATATCTTCCTGACCTCGTCACCTGTACTGCATAGTAATCTTATGCAAAGGACAATCCTATCATAAGAGTCACAGTCAATTGGGTGTGACAGGACTGGTGATTGCCCAAGTTGTATCATAGAGACCATGATCAACAATGCCTGTGTGGATACTTTGTTTACTTCAACCCTAGAAGGCTGCACCTCTTCCAATCTCAGAACAAGCTTTGTCAAAGTGCATGCCACAACTGCTCCGAGGAAAAAATCACCAGTCAGAAGAAGGGATCTCAAGTTCCCAGCAGCCAATGAACCCTGAACAATGCTTGGAGGCGAAAAGGCAGTTTCAGAAGCAGCACTCTGTGTTGCATAAGTTCCATCAGAAAGAATGGCAGGTCTTCTAGAAGAAACGGTAACAGAACTTGGTTGTTGAGAGTTCTTAGAAGCATCAGTGGGTGCTTCCCCTTCTTCTGAAACTGAATAAAATGGTAATTCTCCCAGGCATTGCTTGATGGTTGCAATACCACTTTCAACTTCAGAAAGGGACAGGCAATACTCGCCAATAATCCAGAGAGCACAGCAGCAAACCCTTGCAGCTCGTATCTGGTAGAAAGTGTCCAACAGTCTTGTTATAATTGAAACCCTCAGTTTTGGATTGGTCTCAATTATCTCCCGGACAAATATTGCCACATCAATAGCGGAAGCAACATTATTGTCACCCAGGAAATCCATCAACAGGTGAACCACTGTGCTTGCCACCTCTGGGAACTTGATGGCACAAGAATGGATGGCTTGGATGAGCATCTGCCTGTACTCGCCATTCTTCTCAAGCTCTCCATTTTGAGTCTTCATAACTTCCTTCTTCAACATGAGAACAACCTCGTTGATGTTCCTCGGGGTGATCAACTCAAGGACAATATCTAGAGTCTTTCTCTGAATGTCAAGATTTGGGCTGGATAGTACCCTAAGCACATCCATTATCCTGTCAACCATGATCTCTCTATGAGAAGACTTGAGCTCATTCAGACGATCAAGAACAATAAGCTTCACGTTGTTGTCACTCTGAGAAAGAAGAAGCTGGCAATAGGTGTTGGCAGCAGCTCTAATAGCAGTAGGTGCAGATGACAGAGAAACAAGTGTCCCAGCACACTCGTAAATAACTGCATTAGAAGGGGCATTCAGCAATGAAATAATGATCTTAATGTATTTTCCCTTCTCTCCCCGATTAGATCTGCACACCTTCCGAATCAACTCCAGGACAACCATCTGCAGCAGTTCACCCCATTCAGAGACCTTATCAACATTGGTCAAGAGGTAATTAATGGCCCGATCTTGATCACAAGTAAATAGCATGAGAAAAGCATTCCTCTTTGCTGATTGATCCTGCTCTGTTGACAGAACCTTCTCAATCATTTCAGGAGCATCAACCAAAAGCTGCTCACCCTGAGGAAGCTTATAAATGGACATCACAGCTAAGATAGCATTCCTCCTAATGAACGGATGCCGGTGTTCAAGATTCTGGAGGACTGAGGGGATAAGCGGTTCAATTATTTCTGTCTCATTCAATCGACAGAGAAACCTCAGTGTCACTCCTCGAATGTATTCATTGGGGTGCTGCAGATTGTTCCTCAGGTTTTGGCAAATGAGAATCATCTCTGGTAACACCCTACCCTTCTGGTCCTTCTTGTCAATAATCTCCAGATACAAAAGCAAAAGTTTCTGGACCGTGTGGTCTTCTGATGGCAGGACATATCTGACTATGGTGATAAAAAGCTGTGGTAAGGTTTCCCCATTCAATAGAAGACTAATTGCCTTCTTCATGGCATCAATCTTCGCTGACGCATCACTGCCTTCAAGTGCTTCTTTGATCTCCGTAGCTATAGCTGGGGTTCCTTTATCAAAATGCACAAGAAGAGTGCAAGACTTCTCCATCTCTTTTTTATTTCCTGGTAATACACCAAAATCATTTTAATTGAATTCAATATAAGATAAACAGGCAAGAAAAAGAAAAGGAAAAAGAGAGAGAGAATACGGACTGTGAAAAACAAAACGGTGCACAGGCAGTGAAAAATAAAATGCAAGGAGCTTCACTGTTCCCTGTGACTGGCTTTGTCTATTTAGAAAAATGCAAAATACCATAAAAATCATGATACATGCATTTAGTTTCTCTATTTCATATTCTTAAGCCAGCAGACCACCAATTCTTAACAACATCCTACCATTTCCACCTACTCTATAGATCATGACCAACACTTTCTGATAGCAATAACACACTGACCAAATTTTTCTACCTACATCACAGATCCCACAATAATTTATAGTTTTCATTAACACAGTAATTTCAATCAGCAGGAAACCTAATTTGTAATTAGCAGGAAAATCAAATCATAACTAAGCATTAAAATTTAACAACATTCTCATTGTAACTTCTTCGAATCTCAAACACTACACAATGAGATCACTAATTGAACAAAACAAAATTTCTAAGACAGAATTCTTAATTGCTCCCTACTATTTTCACTAGTGGTCCCAAATCACCAAATTTACCTCCATTATAGATCTGGCACGATTAAAACGAAATTATAACTAAATCTCTGATTAGCATAAAAATCATTTTGTTCAACTAACTAACTACATTACTCAAAAATCAAAATTAGATCTAATAATTAATTAAAAAAACACATTGCAGATCTGCTTAGTCTGAATTCAGATCAGAAACCTATATGCAAAACCATAATCAGACGATACGTCGTCGTGTTCTATTGTAAGCCAATGAATAATCTATTCAGATCAGAAACCTAAATGCAAAGTCAGAATCAGACGATACATCGTTGTATTCAATAGTCTATTCAGATCAGGAAAAAAAATAGAAACCTAAAGATGAACCAATTCGAAGAGGCATAAACGATAGTAGTAATCATTAAAAAAGGCAATCTGTTTGGGCTCTGACAATTTCATTTTCTCGATAGAGGATTGGAGAGTAAGAGAGAACGAACCGTGTGACTATGAGATCCAACGAAGTGATAGATTTGCGTGAAATTGAAACAGCAAACCGAGTCGAAACTAGCTAGGAGGGGAGAGAGATCATTTGAAACTGAGTCGGATCAGATCCAGCCCATGTGTTCTTTATTCATAATAAGCCAAGGAAGGGAAGTGCAGGACTTGGAGTGTAATTTTTTAAGTTTGTTATGGTTTTCTTGGTAACTGCGTCTGTGTTTTTTTTTTCTTTTTATATTATGTATATTAATTATAATTATTTGTGAAAAATTTGTTAATCCTTAGGTTTAAATTCATTTAATCATTTAATTCCTTATATTAATTATACTTGTTTTTGATAAATAAATGGAATAAACGAGGGCTTGGTAAGGTATGAAGATCTAGTTAGCAAAGGAAGGTATTTTAAGAAAAAAATTATTAAATTGAGAATAGTTGGTGTTATTTTATAAATTATCTGATTATTTTTACAATTTATTATATAGTTTTAATAAATTATAGAGACTAAGTTATAATTAATTTTATCATTTAATGATTGTATATATTAGTATGTATGTTCAATTATTTTATTGGATTGGTTAGACATAACTCGAAAAATAATAAATTTAAATGAATTATCCATTATTAAATTTAAAATTACTTGATTATTAATAAATTGTTAAATTAATCACCAAAGTTTATAATTATTTTTTAGCATGATTTAAATTAATAGCTTTAACTTGGTAATGAATTTTGATAAGATGATGCTCGTAGTTATTTTTTTTATTTTAATTTATATGGGTGTTCAGGTTAGCTTGCGTATACCATGACTAATCACACAGCCCACTGAATATCTTGCAAACTCAGTAAACATGTAAATCACTGAATATCTTGCAAACTCAGTAAACATGTAAAACACCACAGAGTGACAGGTGTACATGGTAAAGTTTAAACCCTGATGGGAAGAAACCCTGATGGGAAGAAAAGGAACAAATCTCTTCCACCACTAGACCAATACCTCAAGTGCAATTCGTAGTTACTTTTTAAATTAATAGCATTATAATTTAAATAATATATTGTTTATTTTTTAAAAAATATTTTTAATATTAAAACATTAAAATAATCTAAATATATAGAAAAAATATTAATTTAAAAATACAAAAACATACATCTCATTCCAACGGTGAGAGGATCCTCACACCTCAAATTAGGAAGACTTAAAAACAACGGATTTCGATTTCCTTGTTCTACAAATTGATTGAATATCTTTCAAGGTCTAATCCAGTATGTTATCAAGCTCTAATACGAACCTCAAAATCATGGCTACATACATCTTTTCTTGAACAAAACCATGGCCGCATGCATCAATTATCTGAGAACTCGTGTCTCAGCTGCCAAGCTTGTAATCACAGAACAAAAACTATTGAAAAAACTTACAAGTATTATGTACATCATTATAAGAACAAAAGGTAGCAGCTACATCTGTGTCTATGTTTGATCAAGAAGATCATTATTTGGGTAATTACAAGCTCTTAAGTTTTACTACTGGACAGCTAATTTTCTAGCACACATAGAGCAATAATATCTCTTCTTGGTCTTGAAATATAGAGGCAAGAAGCAAAACCTCCACTGGGTCTCTACATCCATGGCTTGAACCATCCCTCCACAGTATGGACATGCCCCGGGTGCTGGTTGCCTTGCTACCACCCTCTCATCCTCATCACACACAAATACCAAGCACATCTTTCCCTTTCTTGATTCGAACTTCCTTCTTAATTTCCTCTTCTTGATCGATGATTCCTGTCAGAGTACTGTAGATTTTCTTGACAGGGTTTAGGGTATTTTATAGAGACAACTTGGAGCAAGATGCTTGAGATGTCTGGAAAGATGTAGAAGGCATAGACAGGAAGGGAAGGGAAGGGGAAGGAGGAGGAGGAGAGAAGTTTTGTGCTAACCGTGTGAGTCTAGAAGATTCTGACCGACTCAGTTGATTTCCTGTTTATTCCTCAAGATAAGAATCTTTATGTCATGTCGCGTAAACTCGTTCAATAATTCATTAGAGCAGGAAAACGCGTTTAGCAGGATATTTTTAAAAATATATTTTTATTTAAAAATATATTAAAATAATATTTTTTTTATTTTTTAAAATTTAATTTTGATAAATATTAAAATTATACATGTAAAAAAATAAAAAAATAAAAAATTTTAATTTTTTTTAAAAATACTTATACATATAATAATAGATTAACTTGACTTTTATTGATATAGGTAATGTTTAAGATTATAGTATATGATATTTTTCAAATATTTTTGGTTTGTTAAAATAATATTTTTTTTATTTTTAATATTAATATATTAAAAAAATAAAAAATATTAAAAAAATATTAATTTAAAAAAAAAAGATTTTTTCATTGACTCAACTTTGACCAATACTGAGTTGATATATTTAGACATTTCTTATAATATGTTTTTTTATGCTAGCTTATTGGGCTGTTTTAAAGTCCAGTGATTTTTTATCTTGTGCTAAGCCCATTTAGACTGAGATCATGAATGAATTCTTTTATTAAAATAAATATATAAAAAGAAGAATGTTATATTTCAACATCAGAATTAGGGACCTGCCTCAAATATATAACCTCGATCAGATATAGCCTTCCAAGAATATTATGCTTCTGCTTATAAGCTCTTGGAATTTGCATTATATTTCTTTTTTATTTTAGCGGTGTTCCTAGCTTGAAGGTTTTTCACTATATATGGTGCAAGCAGAAGACAGCTAAGCTATATTTTCACTTGCCTGGCAGAACATGTTCCCAAGCAGAAGGTTTTTTGACAGCCAAGACCGAGGTGGATAGTGTTTGCGTGTTGAAAACAGAACGTTTTCATTTCTTTCTTTGTTTTTTAAGAAAAATAAAATATAATATCTGGAATGGTTCTGCTAGACGATCTGGAATATAATATCTGGTATAAAAGCCAATTCAGAATTCAGAATAACCTGTCACAGGAATAATCTAAAGTTTATTCTAAAAAGTCCAGTAAAATATTGGAGTTCGAAAAAAGAAAAAAGAAAAAAAAGCATATTATGATGTTCTAACTTTATCGTGATTTGAAGTGGTTACCTTCTCGAGATAAAAAAAGAGGAAGATATTAGAGATGGAGAGGACATGTTCCCTGTCTTTTTTGTTTTGAAATGACAGAAAATTTTATTTTATTTATTTTATGTTTTTCCCTCTATTCTTTTTCAATGAAACTCGTTTATATGCTTTATGTAAATGTATTTTCTGCTACGAAACACTAACCAAATGCAACATAAAATTAGTCCAAAGTTGGAATCGGTTCTTCTCCTCCTCCTCTTGTGCTTGTTCTTCGATACGGACAAATCCCTCTTTGAAAACTTGAAGTTCGAAGATGTTGCTGGGATATGGAGGAGGCTACGCCTCAAAGTTCTCTAGACTGGATTCTCTTGGACTATGGTTATTTCTGTAACATGCTGCAGTTCATCTTTTGCTGGCCCTTATGAACACCGGGGCTTTGGTTATTTCTGTGAGCAATGAAGATGCTTTTTCAGAAGTAACATGCTGATGTTCATTTTTGGACATCAGAGGAAACATTTTCATTGATGAAAAAGGAAGGACAAACCTGCTTAACCAAATAAGTAAAATTGACAGCAGAAACGCACTAGAAATTGCATGACTGTATAATACAAATTGAATGTCCTAATTTCCACAGCCTCATTACCAAGGAGCAGCTGATGGATCCCTACAATGTTGTTCGAAATTTCAGTAGAAGCGCAGGATAACCGTATAATCTGGAACTCTAGCGTGT
Source organism: Populus tomentosa (assembly GCA_018804465.1). Classification (NCBI taxonomy): domain Eukaryota; kingdom Viridiplantae; phylum Streptophyta; class Magnoliopsida; order Malpighiales; family Salicaceae; genus Populus; species Populus tomentosa. The sequence goes on along the minus strand of CM032003.1, from coordinate 636,279 downwards.
TTTGAGGCTAAACTACAGTAGACAGGCTACTTTCTTGTCATCAATGCTACAGCCACCTAAGTAATTAAAAGAGGACTCAATTTCACTTGAGGTATTGATGTGGTGGGGCTTGTTTTTTTTCTCTATATTTGAGTTTAAATTTTATTATATGCACATATCATCTTCACGGTGCTTTAAATATTTATTGGTTTTGCAAGATGTTTAATAGACCGTGGAATTAGTCGTGGTACGTGCAAACTGGCCCGAACGCCCATATAAATAAAAAAAAAAAGCAAATTGGCCCGAACACCCACATAAATAAAAAAAAACGCAAACTGGCCCGAACACCCACATAAATCATAAAAAAAAAAAAAAAGGGCTCAACTTCAGCAGCCAAGGGATGTCATTAAAAATCATTTCCCTTCTGGTTTCCTGTCAGAAATCTTTGATGGTCATATTTTAGTATGCAATGCAGATGTAGCAAGAACTTTCAAACTCTGTCACAAAACCGAAAACCGAAATCTGAACAGAAGATCTGTTCTAGACAGGGGTTAGCGGAGATGTTTAAAATTTATGTATAATTTGATGTTTAGTACCACAAGAATTGAAACTGATGAGATGTAGCCTTCCAGAGAAATTATGTTTTGGTTTACTGGCTCTTCTAAGTCCTAAATCGTCTAATCGTTGCCTGTTGTGCAGGGATAACGAAGCTTTCTAATGCAGATCTCTTGAATTTTGCATTTGGTTGTGGTCAAGATGCATGTTGTCTTTGATTTCAGTTCAGTTCCTAAGTTGAAGAGATTTGTCATTGGTGCAAGCGAAAGACAGCTGCACTATGTTTTCACTCGGTTGTCAAGACATGTTCCCAGGATGAGGAGTTTGACTGTCAAGACCAGGTATGCAACAACTAGTTAGTGATCGGTTACTCTCTTAAGATTGAAGAAAATGAGACAGTGAAGATAGAGATGGGGTATCATATTTTGAAATTACAGAAATTCAATCCAAAATTATCATAAAAACAAATTTATTTTATGTTTTTATCTCTGTCCCTCGAACTAGATATGTTTTTGTTCCTTCTAACCCGGAACTAACCAAACCCAACCTAGGAAAATGATGTTTTTATTTATTTCTCCTTTTTTTCTCAAGAGAATTATTAATTACTAACAACTGGTGATTTCTTGCAGGTTATATGCATACCAGAAAGAATCACCATCTTCAAAGATGTTGCGGAGTTAAATCTACTTTTCAATAGCAACACAGAATTTGATATCTTGAAGATGATTGCTATTCTTAGAGCCTCTCCCTCCCTGCAAAAGCTATATTTAGAGGTGACTGATGCGTGGTGCAATTATCCTCAAAAGGATCCCTTTTTTTGGTTTGAGTCTAGTGCCGAGTTCACTTTTAGAGGCTCAGTTCAGATTAGAAATTTAAGGACGAAGAGGAAGAAGAAGAGAGGAGGGAGAAGAGCATATATTTGTGAAGAAGCTTATCGAAAACTGCATGAACCCGACTATCCACTGAATGTATCTGAATCTTTATGGGATTCGACAATCAAGTTTAAGCTGTTTAATGTATTAGGATGTGCACTTCCTTTTGCCCTTTTGTGTCTGAAGCTCTCTGTTCTTGCTTGCTTTCTAAGCCCTTGTTGAGAATCAACTCTCTTCAATGGTAGTTAAAGGTTCTTTAGAATAGAGTGCATGAATGATTGGGAGATTCAAGCTATTAGAAAATAATATAAATTATGTTATGAAATTTTATCTAATAATTTAAATTATTGGATTAAATTGATTTTTTGATATGATATCAGAGCTTTAATGATTTAATGGTCACGAATTTGAATCTCACCATTTCTATTTATTTGATAAAATTAAACATTAAATAATATGATATGTGCAAGTGAAAGCTCGTTTCAAGTCTAAAAAACTTTCACTTGAAAAAATATATTAAAAAATAATAAATTATATTTTAAAATTTTACTTAACAATTTAAATTATTAAATTAAATCTGGTCGACACAGATTCATCGCCTCCTGTGCTGGGATACAGAAAATTGAGCTGTTTCAAATTAATTCTGTATAACACATCTAATCAGAGCTAATCCAATCAATCGTGTAATGTAAAACTAGATTAAGGACAAGCTAATTAATACCGCCCATGAGAATCACGTAACAATACTGTGTAAAAAAAAGATTTCAACAAGAAAAATCTTTTAGATTTTGCACAAAGTCTCCCTTTTCTAGCATGTTTGTCGCGTTTATCCATGTAATCAATCGCCCTTCAAATTACGGCAGGGAAAACGTAAAAAAAATAATGATAATGTTTTATAGCTGGGCCGTGCTGGCGAAACCATACAGTTCTTTACCATTCTTTTAGCTTTGGGACTGTAATAGCAATTAATTTTTAAAATATTTATTATTATTAAAAATTTATTTTTGATATTTTAAGTATATAAAAGAATAAAAAAAATTAATTGAAAGCAGATAAAAAATAATATTTTTTTCCAAAAAGCCTCTCAAGTACATATCTTCATGCTTTTGAACGCATGGTTTTCTCTTTTCAACCATATCTGTACGCTTTTACACAACTTTTTCCATCTGTTCTTGAGTCTCTGGGTCAGCATTCCATTCCCAGGAAAAGCATGCGAGGCTCCACTTTGAAGATAGCATCAAAGTGTGGGGCAAAGCTGCTCTGGCAGCGTCCATGAACGTCTTTTCGGAGAAGAATAGGTTCCCTCTTCTTACACACACGTGTCGATCAATCCAAAGAAGCTGCTAAAAGCATAAAAAGACCACTCTGGTTCCTTCCACACTCTCGCAAGTCCACATCGTACGGCAATACGAGATTATTTTAGAAATTGTTTTATAATGCATTTTTTTATTAAAAATATATTTTAAATCCTAACCCACCAAAACAATTTAAAAATATAAAAATTTATAATTTTAAACTAAAAATCTAAAAAAACACGATTGAATATTTAATTTTTTCTAAAAAACAATTTATTGATTTGATTTGAGAGAGTGTATTTTAAGATTATTTGAATAAAAACATTTAGTTTCATACAAGCTTATTTATTTTTTTAAAAAAAATTAATGGTAAAATTAAAGTGGGATTTTGAGGATAATTTTGTATATTTTTTTACTCCTGGTAATAATTCTTTTTTATTAACTATATTTCTCATGGCTAGTTAACATCTCTATCTCTATCAACAGTCAAATCAAAAAAATATGGGATGGTTTTCGGCGCCGTGTGAAGGAGATTTACCTCAGCAGAAGCATTACTGTCTTGAGAATTGAGATGAATGCCCAAGCTTCACCTAATATATAATATATGATCAAGTGTTGTTATTATATTAATAATGTCCTTGTTAATTCGATGTTTTTATTGCTTTAGTTAATTATGCATGACGCAAATGCATGATTAAGGCAATGTATTTTCTTTTTCAACTATAGTTTAAATATACACTCCTAGTCATTCTTAGTACATGTATTTAATTTTAAAATTATGTATCCAATAATTTTTTTTAATTAATTAATATTTAAATATTAAAAAAAAACATTTTTATGATGTGTACTCGCACTCGTATGATAGTAGGATGGACACCTTAATGTTCATTTATATTTGGGAATAATTTTAAAAATTCTTGCAGAATTATCAATTATTTTAAATATATTGTTGTTTTGGACCTCTGATTCAATAATTAACAAGAAATAATTGAGTATAATGCAGGTCAAATAATTACAAGATCCTATTGTTTTGTAAGATTATTCAATAATTACAAGAAGAATTTGAGAAATTTTGTTTAGAGATAATGGCACTCTAGTCTAGATCTTTCTACTAATAAAAGAAAAGGGGAATTACAACTTCTACATCTCAAGTTAATCCAATAATACATTAATATTTGTAATTAATTAGCATGATCAATATGCTATAGAAAAGTGAAATTAAATTTCAACGAAGTTGTTGAACCTAACTTTAACTGTAGCAATAGTCATAAAATCTAATATTTAGATTATCCCAAGACAACTTTAAAGAACATATTTAAATAAAAAATAGTAAATTGATAATTAGATTTAGATTGAGTTTCGCTAGATTTGAATCAATTTTTTACTTGGTCAGTAGAGTATTTTATTTTTAACCCAAATTGATTTAGATCTTAAATAAATTTGTCAAGTTGGTTTGAGTTTTACAATTATATTTATAGCTCGAGTTGAATTGAACAAATTAACTAGATCAATTAAAATAATGTTATTTCAATCTTAAAAAAATAAAAGAAAGAGAGTTAAAACAACATTATTTTAAAAGAAAAAAGATTCAAATTAGGATTTGATCAAATTACGGGTTGATCTGCTAAGTCATTTAAGTTTACTCGAGTCAACAATAATCTAACTTTTTTAAACCTAACCTAGGCCGGTTCCGAGTCTACCACCAATTCGGACTAGATTTAGATAATGTTTGAGAGTATAATAATAATTATTTTTCAAAGTGTTTTTTATCTAGAAATGAATCAAAATAATATTTTTTTATTATTTAAAAATTATTTTTAATATTAATATATTAAAATGATCTGAAAATATAAAAAATTAAATTTAAATTTTAAAAAATTAAAATTATATAAAATACAATTTCTATCGCGTTTTCAAAATGTGCTAACACACTATTTGTATCATTTTTGTTTTGGAGAGATGGTTGCATCATTTTTGCTTTGGCTTGAAGAAAGAAGATGAGCTGTTGTCTACAAGTCATACCTAACAAATCAAGCAACCATGAATGTGTGGATGGTCTACGTAGCCCGCTTCACAAATCATTATCCAACTTTGATAGAGACGTACTTCAATTTTGAAGTGTTCATCACAGTTTCGACTCTGATCATTTCAGCCAGAAAAATAAAATAAAATCACACCCACTATTGTTTCAATTATTCTAATAGAATAGAATCCAATGCCCTCGTTCGTTGATTATAATTCAAACCAAACGTTGAGGGAAAAAGGAGGAAAAGGACCGGTGGGTGGCCTCTTTTATGACAAAAAAGCAGGTACCTTGCATAATAATTGTTCGTTAAAAACTTCAAGAAAAATCTATGAAATTGTATCAAACCAAATTCTCTTCACACTTAAAATGGGAACAAATTAACTTCATAGAAGGTGGAGAGAAAAAACGTGTGCTCCCTTTGGAACAGGGCACAAGGAGAATTTTCATGCTACTTATAGTAAGATTTTTTTAGTGAAAAAAAAAAAAAAAAACTTCAAAGGGTTGAAGGCAACATGTAGAGAATATTATTTAAAAAAATTTAATGTAATACAGAGAAAGGATGTGCTTGAGATTTAGTGTGTTTGTTTTTGCAGTAATTGTTGTGGTTGTGGTTAAAATAAAATTATTTTTAAAAAAATTATTTTTTCTATAGTTTGTGCATATATAATACGTATTTTGTTAAAATTATGATTTTATTTTATTTTGATAAAAATTATGATATAATATGTTTGGTTAAAATCATGATTGCATTTGATGTTATATATAAAATTACTAAAAAGAATATAAATGAATTCATTCCTTGTTCTATGAGGAAACAAAACATTTAGTTCAAATAAAAACTGGTAAAAAAATAAAATTACTTTTTGATATTAAAAAATAAATATTATTATCTTATTAAATTATTTACAATTTTATCATAAATATAATCTATACACGAAGTTTCTTGGTGCTCATGTAATTGCGACTGTAGAGAATATTATTAAAAAGATATTATTGTAATATAGAGAAAGAATGCGCTCGAGATTTAATCTGGATTGATATTTAAGTCAATTCAATAATAATTCTTTATTGTTAAAAAAATAATTAAATTTTTCTATCAAATTTAAAATTCAAAATTAGATTAATCTCAAATAAATTTACTTGATGCATGAAAGAAGATTAGTTTAGTAATTCCTTATTGATTACATAAATCTTTTTGGAGTAATTTCGTTGTCACCTACTACCGATTAGCATGTCTATACATGAAAGAGAGAGGGAAGAGGAAACCTCAAATTATCACGTAACCTTTTACCCGATCCTCAATTTTGTTCCAAGACCAAAAGTTTAGTGGTTAGGTCTCTATCGTCTTAAATTATTATTAATTTTTTAATTGAGTCCTACCATGCTTATCCATACTAATACTAGTATATATTTTTCTTCCCTTTTCTCCAATTTTCTTAAAGAAAAAAGTCATTCTGTTACATAAATAATTATAAAAAACAAGGGCTGAGAAAGCTTTTTATGATATTCAAACTGTAATTAGTGCTATTTTATAAAGTAATGTTTAAGGTATTAATTAATATTTGTTGACATCGGCTATAACTTGAATACCATAAAATTTATCGGGAATAGGAATCCAGACAAGAAATGTTTGAAACATCAGTGACCCAATCGATGAAATAACTTGTTTTGGGCTGAAACTTGAGAAATGATAATATATTAGGGACAAAATTTGAGATTTTCTCAAAATAAAGATAGAGAAATCCAAGTGGGTAGTCACATATCATATCAAGCCAATAAATGAGATCTCATCCAAAACAGCGCCATGAGAGCTGGGCCACCCACACTAATTATTAAAGCTAAAAAAAAAAAAAACAACCCCACTCTCGGTGGTTGCATCTCATAGTTGGCCAGAGCAAAGCAAACCATTAATCCCACAAAAATCTTCTCCTGTCCAAATTTCCCATCTCCCTAACCTTGCTAGCTAGAAAGCTATCTAGCCATGCTTAGCCACAGCAGCAAGATTATCAAAAGAATTAGACTTCCTCTCCCCACCGAGAAGGCTTCCAATTACATCACCGCCACATGATTTCGGTGAATTCTTGGAATTTCTTCAGGTTTTATGGTAAAGTGATTTCATGATTTGCAGGAATTATGGTACGTCACTGGATAGCTTCTGTTTTGTAAGTTACTACAAATTCCTTCCCCTTATTCCGGTTTCTAGAAAAACAAAAACACCGTCCTAAAAATAACATTAAACTACTCAAGAATTATTCACTTTTTTGACAAGCCAACTATCTTGCCCTGTAAAGTACCCATCTTACCTTGTCATCATACACCACCTCCCCTTTTTCCATCCCTTCTTCTTCAATCTCTCCTATGCTATAAATTTGGTGGCACCCCATTTCGTTCCGGTGCCAAGAAATGGCGGATTTGAGTGAAAATCAAGAAAAAACCGAAGAGAAACACGTTGAGCCTTTGATTCCAGGGTTGCCCGATGAGGTAGCAGAGTTATGTCTTCTCTACCTTCCATATCCTTACCAAGCTTTGGTACGTTCAGTCTCTTCATCATGGAACAGGGCAATAACAGACCCTGCTTTTCTTGTCTCCAGGAAATCTCTGTCCCTTTCCTTGCCGCATGTCTTCGTGCTTGCATTTCATAAATCAACGGCCAGGATCCAGTGGCAAGCTTTGGACCCTCGATCTGGCCGTTGGTTTGTCCTACCCCCCATGCCTTGCCCGAAGACTGTTTGCCCACCAGCGTTTGCATGCACCTCATTGCCACGTCAAGGGAAACTATTGGTTTTGGGTGGGATGCGGTCGGATACAGAGACTTCAATGGACAGCACCTTTATCTACCGTTCATCTACGAATCAATGGTCCATAGGGTCCCCGATGTTGACCCCGCGATCGTTCTTCGCCACCGGGAATGTTAAAGGCAAGATCATAGCCGTTGGTGGTAGCGCGTCCGGGATAAGCGACTCAATCACAGCAGTTGAGTGTTACAACTCAGAGAATGGGAAGTGGGGCCCAGCTGCTAAAATGCGCATGGGGCTAGCTAGGTACGATTCAGCTGTGGTAGGCAACAGAATGTACGTGACGGAAGGGTGGACGTGGCCCTTCATGTTCTCACCAAGAGCAGGGATCTACGACGCCGACAAGGACACGTGGCAAGAGATGAGTAATGGGATGAGGGAGGGGTGGACGGGACTGAGCGTGGTGCTCGGCGATAGGTTGTTTGTGATATCAGAGCACGGTGACTGCCCGATGAAGGTGTACGTCCCTGATCTCGACACGTGGCAGTACGTAGGCGGGGACAGGTTCCCCAGAGAGGCAATGCAGAGGCCCTTCGCCGTGAACGGAGTGGAAGGGAAAGTGTATGTGGTGTCCTGTGGGCTGAACGTGGCAGTAGGAAGTGTGTACGAGGCAGACAAAGGAGAGTTTTGTGTGAAATGGCAAGTTTTGGTCGCCCCAAGAGCTTTTCACGACTTTGCTCCTTCGAATTGTCAGGTGCTTTATGCCTAAAATCTTTGATTATTAGGATTTAATTGTTAGCTAGTGATCTATTATTGTATGGCCAAGGTGGAGATCTCTTGTTCTTTCCTTCATGTGGTTAAGTTTTGTTTTGTTAGGCAATTTTATATGCCATTATACTAGTAGTTTGGTAGTGCTTTTTGGGAGTTGTTTCTTCTTGCTAATATAAAATTTAGGCATGTTCCCCTGTATTTGATCATTGATTGCATACATTTCTTGAGGTGTTTTGAAATTCCTATTTTTAACCATATAAAAAACATCATATCATAACGATTTAAAAATATAAAAATATTAAATTTCTAGCAAATATAGATTTAACTGGATTCCAAAAGTATTTTGAAATGAAAAATATAGCTTTAACTGGATTCTCAAACATAATGGTTTTATCTTTGCTTTGGCATGGATGTTAAGGGTGAGCATTTTTTATTCATTTGAATTTTACTTAAAAAAACAACCAACTTGAATTTCTATTTTTCTAAGATCTAAAACTGAAATCAAACAAAAAAATAGTTTAATATGGATATTTAAGGCTCAAAACTACAAAAAATCGATAAATAAAGGTTCTTCTATATATAAATAAAAAAGACAAAGGGGTTCAACAATGAGGATAACTTTACCGGCCTTTATTTCTCTTCCATATAATATAGCAAAACAAATAAAAAAAAAAAGAAGTCAATTAGGAAGAAGCACAGGGGGTTTAATGGGAAAAAAACAATGGTCACTCAACTATTCAAGTTTTTATGATGAAGAATGGTAACTCATGCCACTTAAGCACTCCCTGCATAAACTTGAGACCGAGAGACTGAGAGATTGAGAGAACTAGAAAGCTTTTCAATTCATTCTAAGACTCTATCTATCTAAACTTATCCTGTATGTTTTAATTCAATATGTATATTATTTTATATTAAATCATAAATATTACTCGGATAATGATATAGAATATGGGTACAATACAAGAAATAACTTGGTAAGAATATGGTCCGTGAGTCACCATTACCATCCACACATAAATATATACTCAAATATTGCTTGATGACATCTTAAACTGCTCATGAAAAGCATGTGTGAATTCCACCTTTACGTGAAAAAGAAGCATAATTTCATTTATGTATTGAGTAATTGCACCTTATAAATGGATGGTCATAATTTATTGAGTTATTGGGCTGCTTCGTTGAGAAAATAGAATAACAAAGACTATATTAAAAATAAATACAATTTAATCTTTAAATAATATATTTATCTGGTCGCAATTTAAGTTAAAATAATATCTCGATTAATTAATAAAATTTTCGAGACATTTTAAGCAGAAAGGGTCAAAAGAATTAACCATGTCTCACAATGCTACTTGTATTTTATGAATTATGAAAACGGCCCCTGATAAACCAATAATATTTTCCCAATAATATTTTATTAATTAATACTGGTGATTTTGACTTCCAACGAGCTGTCTGTTGGTAATCACAAGCATATGCATGGCTGTTAGACTGTTTTAATAAAAGAAAAAACTCGAATTAACCCCTAAAGTATTGCCGAATTCTTAATTTTATCACAAAGAAAGATATTCTTCTCAATTGGATCCCTAGTTCTTCAAATGTTGTTTAACTAGGCTCTTGTGTCCCTGCATGTCTGTATGTTTCATTTACATTCATTCAAAATGGTATAATGCTCTTGTGTCCCTGCCTGTCTGTATGTTTCATTTACATTCATTCAAAATGGTATAATTTTATTTCATAAAATATGTACATTAAATGAAAAATACAATCACACAAGGAAAAATAGGACCCAAAAAACATTAGGGACCTAATTTATAAACTCCTTTTGGGACTAAATTGACGATTGTGTTCAAGATTAGGGACAAAACTCAGGGTTCCCCTTTAATTAACTAGCTGCTGACAGAATGCTTCAGTTCTGATGAAGTGAAATGCTTGCCTTCTGACAGAGGAAATTATGAGCAAACTTATCTGATTCAGAAGGGCTTTTGGCCTATGACATTGCCATGAGGATCATAGTTACATGTGATGAATGTATCTCCACTTCTGCAAGCAACTCTTGCACAACCAACCTTCAAGCTTTGCCTCCAAACTATCTGGGTATAATGGAGGCAATCCTTGTTGTGAGCACATGTATTTGTCTTGTAGCTGTAGTCACCCTTCTCTTCAGCCCAAGTAGCAACAGCATCCCCAGGTTTCCAGTCCTTGCCACTGCCCCAAAACAAATTCTCGCCGTAATCGCTATTCGAATGAATCAACGCACAATCTTCTCGTCGCCGATGAGCCCAGGATGAAGCAAAATTTGCAAGCTTCTTGCTCCATCTAAGAGGAGGGAGTCCTAGCTTTGCTCTCTCAAGGTTGTGCGGTACTAGATATTGTTTCACTATGTTACGAGGCGTTGTAGTTAATAAACGTCTTGAAAGAAGTTTAGGGGAGTTTTCATGAGTTGAGTCTGACACAGAGAGCAAAGGGAAAGAACAGAAGAAGAGGAGGAAGGTTCCTAATGCCCTACATGAAAACAAGGCTCTAACTTCCATTTGTTAGAGTTTAGAGGTTGAGTGTGAGGAAATTCTATTGGTGATTCGTAGCTGATGTATGGCATCTGTATATATATGTGTGTGTGTGAGAAAGAGAGAGAGAGTGTGATTTTGTGCACAAACAAGTTGCAATTTCCATGTTGAAAAAGAATCATTTCATGTGCGCAGGCTGATTTGAAGGAGATTTGAGGTGGAAAACACGTTAGAGAATGTGAAGCATATGGTCTCTACAGTTGATCTTTAACTAACAAAACTGCCTCCAATCATTGACCAACCTCAAGTGTTCTTATTTTATTTGCCATTTTCAGAATCAAGATAGACTCATGGAGAATAAGCTTTAGATTGTGCCTGTGACAGGTTAATCATACTAAATCCTGAATTGGTTTTTATTCCATAAAATTTCATGTCAGGTCATCTTGCAAAACCATTCCATCGTCGTCAGCTCCATCGTCAACAGGGAGAAGGATTAGCTCATTAAATATCTCGATTCGCGGTGTTGAGTCAGCAACTGCATAATAAACAGGAACTTGTTTTCTGAAATTGAATGCAATAAGAATTAGTGCCCAAATGATTATCTATTCAACTTCTGCTCTTTGTTGGATTGACGATTTATGAATTCTATATCCTATGACCAAATCACATGAGTCCATGTGAAATTATGAATCCCAACTTGGCAATTAAGAATAGCAGCCAGGACTGAAACAACCATAGATTCCCAGCGACATGGTACAGCCTAGCCTAGTCACAGTTAACCCAGAATAGAGTCGTGGAATAGTCTCAAACAACCCTCTCAATTCAAACGGATAAGTTATTAAGTGAGATTTCAAGATATAATTAAAATTTTAATCAAATTGAAAGTTCTTTGAACTAGATGCTTATATACTGCTCCAACATACTTGTCTATTTACTCTCTACAATGACTTTCACAAGTTTCACAAAAATCAGAATTTACAGCATCCTGAAGCATGTTGAACCAATCAAATTTGAGGGCTTTCAGGTAACAGCAGACATCCTTTTATCTGTCACAAAAACGATGATCTTCACTGTGATGCTGCAGCAGGTATATGTCAATGGTCCTTTATCCCTGTTCTTAAGATGGCAAGAACATAACTCAAACTTGAAATATGGTCTCTTGTCTTGTCACTATTGTTCTTTCTTTCTTTCTTTTGGTAAATGGCCATCCTAGTTAAGGTTGCAAAAACATGTTTGCGCTGGCGATATCAACATCCGGCGCAGCCTGGTAGCTTCTCATCCTCTTTGTTGAAGAGGTCTCGGATCTCTAATGACAAATTATTCTTCTTTATCCCTTTTCTATCCACCATTTCCACAGTTTGAATATTATTTCACACTGCTGCTACCACCACAGCTTCACTTTCTAAAATCATATCATAATTGTCATATCCGCCCCAACTCAGCGAGTTAAACTGAAAAATTCAGAGGAATTTGTTTCGAGTTGGGTTTTGTGATGAGGGACAAAAAATTAAAGATAAATAAAGTTAAGAATAAGAAGAAAATGAGCTAGAGAAGAGAAAAAAAGGAGTTAGAAAAACAGGAAGATTGGAGATTGAAAAAAGCAAAAGTCTCAAACTTTTATCCAATCACCATAATCTTTCTAATATTTTAAAAAATAACATAGATTTTAAAATCTAACTATAACAAACACAATTATGTTGATAACTCATTAAATAGAATATTAAACACTAACTTAAATCAAGCTCAATTAATAAATCCAAATAAAATTTGAACCGTTGATGATTAGATATGTAAATCTTTAGTGTTCCATCAATTTAATTTAAATAAAAAAATATTAATTAGGTTAAACTCGTGTAAACACTAAAAAATATCAATCAAACAATAAAAAATATTATACAAATAACAGTTTATTACAGAAAATAAATATTTTAAAAAAATTATTTCCATGATTTTTTTTCATAATTTTTTTTCCAAATAAATCTATTTTCTTGCAAATAATTGCAGCCTTAACAGATAGTAATAAAAAATACATTATTAAAAAATACAATATAGGAAATAAGCATACTAATTTTACCAAAATATTTTCCCATCGGTGCAGCATGCTATTCAACTGATGAAACTCTTTAAAATTCTGACTTTGGAAAGAATTTTCATTAAAATTATTTGGGAAAAAAAACAAATGAAACCTTAAATTAATTTTAACTAATCAAGCACAATTAACCTTCCCTAAGAAAATCACAAGCCCAGGCCCACAACCAGTCAAACGGGTAGGGTCATCTAACGGGTCTCTAGCACACTGCAAGTCGTTTTCACTTTTCTGCCATCCATTTCTCAATCCAAAAACCCTCTGATTTTCGAAAAACCCTAAATCGAGTTTGATAATGGCTTTTAGAGGGAAGGAAATGATGAAGAAAATAATGTCAAAAATAGGAGGAGAGAAGAACTTGGCTCCTGGCGTTAAACAAGCTCTCAAAAAAGCAATTCCTAATAGCAAAGTTGTCATGAATCGAGCCAAACGTGGCCTTTTTGCTGGCCGTCATATCCAGTTCGGTAATCAAATTAGTGAAGATGGAGGTAACAAGTAAGCTCCTCTTCACTCTCAATCTCTTCTAATGGCTAATGGGTTTCTGATTTCTTCTGGGTTTTGACTGATATTTGGTTCGATGCTTGTTTTTGTTGTTGATATGATGCTTTGGGCTGAGGAATGTTGTGGGGTTGTTGGTAGTGTGTTGTTCTGTGTGTAACGAGGAAAAAGGTGTGAGTTTGTTTTGGAAAATGGGCATTGATTTTAGACGAAATTTGATAGTTTTTGAACTGTGGATTTTGTTGCTGTTGTGGTAAATTTAGATTTGTAGAAATAATCGGGTTGTTGATGTGTGATTGTTGAAGATGGAAGCTAAATTGCTGCATTTATGAGTCAAGAAGCTAATATGGCGACTGAGATGTTGATTGGAAATGTTAATGTATCATTGCCAGAGAAGGGGAAGAACTTCTGTGATTGAATAGTTTTAAGTAGTTTACTTGTAGGTAAGGAGTGTTTGACCATTAAGGTGTTGATTTCGTTTATCTTGATTCATTATTGATTTTTGAATGTGCCGACTTCGTATATTTTTTAGATTCAGTGAGGAGCTTCTGTTCCCAAAGAAGTAGTCTTTTGGGCAATTTGATACTGGTCAGAGCTTGCTCAGTTGTGAGGAATGTTTTTATGTCGTCTGATTAGTATGAAGGTGTCTGATGAGGATTGTGCCTGTTTGATTGTTGTACCTTTTTATTTTTTCTGCTGCGTGAAAGACTTGGAGCTTTCCTGTTTTTGGGGTAATGAATGTGTATTATGTGCTATACATTGGGAAGGAAGAGTGATTTATTTTGTTGAAGTGCTTGTTTGTTGGTGATTATAGGAGTAGGAGAAGTTGGAAGCCAAATGTTCAGGATAAGAGACTGTTTAGTTACATCCTAGACCGCCATGTTCGAGTCAAAGTCACAACTCATGCTATCCGTTGCATAGACAAGGCAGGAGGGATTGATGAGTACCTGCTCAAGACTCCTTATCACAAAATGGACACGGAAATGGGCATCTTGTGGAAAGCCAAGATTGAGAAGCTATATGAAGAGCTTGGGAACATGGAGGTGGTTTTCTTTACACCTGAAGCTGAAGCCGAGTTGGATCAGGACTTCAAAGATATGAGGCTAGAGCAGCGGGAGGCTCGCAAGCAATTAAGAAGGCAGATATATGGTTGGTCAGACAAACGGAAGCAGATTGAAGAACAACAGAAAGAAGATCTGGACAAACAGAAGCAGATTGAAGAGCAACAGGAAGATCTGAACCCTAACAGTTGGGGAGGAAATTCACATGATATTTTCAACAGTCGGGGATCTAGTTATTATTAATCTGGGTTGCTGTTCACGTTTTTTGTTAGCTACTTTTGTTATGTTATATTGTTAGACTCAATTGGTTGCTGGCCTAAAGGCCAAAAAACTTTTGTATGCTGTAGTCTGATAACAGAAGAAATTTCTCTGCAATTTATTTGGTTATATACACAACTTGGCATCAAATAAACATTTAATTTTCCTGTCTACATTGGCCAATGAGGTCCTGTAATCTGGTCGAGAGCTGTCATCTAGTTGGAGGTTATGAACATGATTCAGGTTTTAACAGGCAGTGAAAGCTCTAGATTGGAGGGCTTGAAGGAGGGGGACAATTTGTGTGTGAAATTGGGAAAGTCCCTGTGACCATGTCAAATTTCTTTCCATTTCCTACAGCAAACAAGAGGAAGGATGTTTGCAGTCAACTACTCTTATGTTATACTATCAATTCTGTTAGGTGATGATGATGGAAGTATAATTGAACATGATTCTCATTCTCTTCAATGTATTAGTTCTGTCTTTTCCTTCGTATTTCCTTTTAGCTTGCGACCAAAAAAGGTCAGCTTCCTCTCCTTGAACAGGTCTATTATATTCTATATAGAGAAATCATTATACTACTGATGTACTGGGTAACCTTTCCTTTTAAAAGTTTAAACTGAGCTAGACTTTATAGTAAGATGCTCCAGCACTTTACTTGTTATTTCTAGCTTGTTTAGAATTTTGATAGGTTTTTATTTAAAAATATATTAAAATGATTTTAAAAAAAATTATTATCTAAAATCATAAAAAAATTTAATTTAAAATAAAAAAATAAAAAAATAAATTTTTAAAATGTAAAAATAAACCGGACTTTTCAAGTTTACTAAAACTCATTGATTTTTAAAGTTTTTTAAAGTTTATTTAGTATTGTAGTAGTAATTGTTTTTCAAAGTATTTTTTTTTTTATTATTTAGAATTGTATTGAAATAATTTTTTTAATATTTTTTAAATTTATTTTTGATATCAGAATATTAAAACGATTTGGAAACATAAAATAATTAATTTGAAACAAATAAAAAAAATAAAAAAATATTTAATTTTTTTTTATAAACGCTTTTAAAATATAAAAACAAACAAAGATTTTCTTTTTATATCTTCATTGTACTAATGTAGATCCCTTACTTTCAAAATCGTTCTTTTAGTCCTTATTTATCTAAAATTCAGGTTATTCTTAAATCAAATTACATCCTATTATATCACAACACATATCCGATATGTTGCAGTGAAATGTTATCTGATATGATCTAGTGAAATGCAATTTGATGCTTTAAGAATAACCCGAGCTTCTGATAAGATAAAATCTAAACAAAAAATATCTTGAAAGTAGAAGGTTGATAGTAGTACAAATAAAAATAGATGGGATAAATTAGTATAAAATTAAAAGTAAAAGGACTAATATAAACTCTTAACACATAACTTAGTCAGCAAGAATAAGATAACAGATGCCATCAAAGAATAAAAGTAACTGACCGTTAGGCACGCGGTTGCAGCCCATCTTAACAGCACTGTCACGGTCCAAAATGACAATCCAATGAGAAAAAGAACATGACCTGGTCAAAGTCAAACGGCGCAAATAGTAAATCTGTGATTTATCAAAATCTAACCGCACTGTCACCCAAGTCATCAAGTCGACATCTGTACACCTTAAACAAAAGCCATGATGATATCCGACGTCCACGCTTCCTTGTAAGAACAGAGAATCTTACTTCACAATCTTCTTCTCCCTCCTATAAATATTCCCTCACCTCGTAAACTCTCAGCAGCAAGAAAACAGAACTCAAAATGGGGAAGCAGAGGTGGTCAGTTCTAGGCCCTTTGAAGAGGACTGTCAAGAAAATAAACTTTCTACTTAACTTCAGAAAATGGAGATTGGCTTCATCAATTCTTTGGAATGCTTCTTCTTCTTCTTCTTCCTCTGGAACGATGAGAAGGTTGAGCTTTAATGATCGAAGTGGCTTACATGGGGTAATCGAAGATGTTGAATCGGATCATCAAAGCAAGTCGGTTCGAGCTCTTGAAAGGGCAAGAAGCCATGGATCATCATCAGATGACGATGTTGACAAGAGGGCTGAGATTTTTATTACTAATTTTCGACGGCAGCTGTTGATGGAAAGGCAGGTTTCTTTGCAGCTGAGGTACTACAGAGGGAATAGTTTTGGAAGGGATTATTGAATAGAATAGAATAGAATGTGATCACTGAATGTCAATAAATTAATAATAAAAAAAAATTGTTGTGAGAATAAGGTTGTTTCTTGCTTCCATTTGTTGGGAAAACTTGAATTGTAATTTTTTTCAATGATATAAAAATTCAAGTGTTTGTATTGTTTGTTTGTTTTATCATTAAAATTTATATTGCATGTTGAAGTAAAATATTGCAGTTTTATTCAGGGAAATATTAACCAGATTTACAGTCCATGGCAAGCCTCAAATGCCGGCCCCCCAGTGCCTTCACCTTGTTCCTTCTCTCGCCAAGCAGAAATGAAACATAATCTGGATTATAAATTATTCAGACTAAACTACGTCTAAAATTAGAGAGAAACAAATATCTGAAGAAATTTCTGGTGAGACTACAAGAAAAGGAAAATAACTGGCAACTATATTCATCATACAATGAGTCTTAGAAACTATTCTAGTCTAGTGAAATTCATGATCACTATGTTAATTAGAGAATAATACAAATCATATCTTGAAACATTATCTAATAGCTTAAGTTATTAGTTGAAATGATTCTTTGACATGATATCAGAACCTTAATGACCAAGCAGTCACGAGTTCAAATCTCATCATTTTCTATTTATTTAATAAAAATTAAATACATTTCCAAAGAATTTTCATTTAAAAAAATATGTTAGAGAATAATATAAATTATATCTTGAAATCTTGTCTAACAACTTAAGTTATTGGTTAAGATGATTCTTTGACACACCATAGCCATCATACAATGAGTTGCGTGAGCCTTTATGGCCCAGGTGACGTTTCTGCACATCCATAGACATCAACATGCTGCATTATTCTGAGGTTCATCAATACAGAACTGTCAGTATTTGTCTTCAATTGATCTAATAGACTTCTCGGAATAGACAATGGAGTGCATATAAATGAAGGAATTATGCTATCGTCTCCACGAGAAGTTTCAGCTGGGAATGTTCATCCCTTTTCCTTGTCCCCGGCTAAGATGACACTGATTAAGAAAAAAACAATAATAACATATCATTTGGAATTTTGTTAACAACACATCGACATGTCACGAGATTCTATGTATAATTTAGCAACACACATTAATGTTCTTGCACTTTGATGTTGTTGAGATTCAGACAGAAGGAACAGAGAAGAATCAGCAACAGCATTCATCACAAAATGAGCTGCCAAACTAATTCTAGCCTGGGTAGCATTCCCAATACCATGAACCTCTTCAGGTTGCTTGGTAGTGAAACTCATCAATTGTAGAGTATATCAGACCTTCATCTTCAAGTGATCTAATAGATTCCCTGGCGAACACAAAAAAAACGTCAAGAAAAGGAATTGCTTTACTTGATACTGTAGGGTGAGGAAGAGGAGATATAGAGAGATTACTTGATCTTCTACATGGTAAGTTTCAGCTGTTGGCAAAGTTCATCCATCTGCATCCCCTTTTCCTGTCCACTGCGGTAAAGAACCAGTTCTCAAAATTCATAAAGATGGCACCAACAAAATGGTCAAGAATGGCTGGACAAGATGAAAAGGAAATCACTAGACTATTAATTAAACTCAAGTTCGATAAAAGTAGCAGATTAAAATTTAATAGCGGACAGAATAATGTTTGCAAAACATGGATAGTCTACAGTTGGGGTAACAGAGAGCGAAAACCGTACACAACTTGCTATGTTAAATAAAAAACAAACTGTCGAAGTTCAGTGAGAAGGCATTGATTGAGCAGTCAGGACAACCGGACAAGCGTATGCAAAAAACGAAAAAATTAATGGACTGCTCAGGAAGCATTAAGGCTGTAAATAAACGAAAGTTCAATAGCAACAAATTAAACAGAAAGAATTGCAACTCTCCACGGCATGGGGCAGACTGGTGTTTTGAAGAAAAAGAACTCGTACGGATCAAGGAACACTTCCAGATTAGCAGTCTATAACTGTGGAAGAAAAAAGAGAGAAAACTATATGGAACTTGCTAAATTAAACTCAATCACAAAGTACTAGGGTAGCAGTTCTACTCAATGCTGCTTCCTAAGAAAAGTTAAGGCAACAATAGACAACATGAAATTTCGAGGAGAAAGAAGCTGCATGGAGTAAAGATTTTAGTTGTTCAACTCACGTGCTTGAAGACTGTTGCAGACAGTCAAGGACCACTTGATCAAAATCCTTAGGCCCGTCAACATTAAATTGCTTTACATGTGGGGAAAAGAAACTATAATGTTATGACAAAGGACTTTGAATAAAAATTTACTTGAAGCAGTCCCATACGAGGTTTGACATGGATGTCTGATATCCATTTGATCCACTCCACAGAGGAGTGTTCATTGATGATTCTACCATCTGAGGCTGAGTTGAAGTGCCACCGTGCAGCTCCAGTTGAAACTTGTTAGCAGAGTCAGCCAACAGCAAACTCAAAATATGCGTGCAAATCATGTCAGAAACTTCAATTATAGTGCATACTTCATCTGCTCTAAGATCAATTACCTGCAATTTTAATGCATTTCTAAGATAAAAAATACTTTAAACTGCATCTCTCAACAAATCTACTTACGTTTCACTCTAATTTATTGGCTAAAATTAGCCTCTAATATTTCATATCTCCTAATTTCATCTTAGACAAAATATGTTATCATTTTAACCCTTGATATTTCAAACACTTATCGAATTGGATCCCCGTATCAATGTCCATTAATTTGTCTCATTTAATTTTCATATTAAGGAAAGGCAATGTTAGAAGGGCATATACTTGACAAAAAAACTTAATAAACATGGATAGATGATAGTTTCGTTTAATTAATTAGTATCACATTATTGATGAAATATTTTTGTTTTGGAATGAAAATAACATACTAGGGACCAATTTGAGGTTTCCGAAAAATCTATCTCAAAATCTACCTTCTCTTTCAACTCAAAATCCCATCTCCTACTCTCCAATCTCACTCCAAGTAAGCAACTCCCGATCATCTCCGCTTCGTGCTGCTGCTTCTTCTTCCACTGTCGTCGACAGCACCACTAACGCCCCCGTATCATCAACAAACAGCAACGTAAACAGCTAACAAAGCAGCAAATCAAGCAGCAGCAGCAGCATGAGAAGCGCCATGGACAACTTGACATTGAACGCGGCGTGAATGTTTTGATAGGTTTCTTTCAATGTTATAGAAGAGGAGTTGAGGCAATCACTTGAAGCTGTATTCAGTAAAATCTGGTCTCAGACAATAGCAGCTGCGAGTTTGGGATAAGTTTACCGAGCTACCTTGAGGGCAGCTGGGGAGGATGCTGCGATTAAGGTTGTGTGTGGCTCATGCATCTAGTAGCATATTTCACTTGTGTATTTATTGCAAACAATGAAAAGTCGTTTATTTTCAGGTGCAAAGACCTGAAATAGAGCCTACAATTATCTATCGGGATCTCTTTCTCTTCAGAACTCTTGCCTCATTCCTAAATGGAATCAGTTTACAGAAATTGGGATGCTTCTGAGTTGATGGTAGATGGATTTGGTGAGAAGCTTGATTACACCTTGCTTCTTATCTTTCAAAACACTCTTCTGTTTTGCATAACAGTCTTGTTGCATGCTCTTAAAGATAGACAAGAAGGTATCTCGGTCTATGTCGTCTGCCGGCCTGTCAGCTGAGTGATATCCCTGTCCATGCCAACCAAATCGATAGAATTTGCCCCAGAAATACTTGTTTCTGACAGATTACGTTTTATATGTGTACTGATTTTTTTAACGGTGAAAGAAATAATTAATGTACAGAGATAAATATGTTTGAGAAATAATTTTGTAATAATTTTTTATTTTTTCAAAATAGAAAGAACAAGGGATATGTCTTCTTTATCTCAGTTATCTTCATCTTTTTTATCTCAAGATATATTCTATTGAATTGGCTGGGAAGGGGATGCTTCACAAAGCATATTTATACAGATTAGTCTAGTAGATAGAGTGCAAAACTGTAATATGGTTAATTTGATCTGCACAGTGTGCCTTCATTTTGTTACCTTGCCTGATAATTTGTGCTCAATATTTCAGCGAATTAAGCAGATATTGATCGATGCTGCTGTACATGCTGTGAACGAGGACTGTTCTAAGATGGCAAATGACTTCACCAGACTTGGATTCCTAGCTAGCGGCACTGATGTTGCTCCTATCATTCCAGCTTTGGAAGATACTTGGCAGAATTCATTTGGGAACGAACTTTCTGGTTTTAATTTCAGAACTGTTACAGTTAAATTGTATGCCCCACTATCCATGTTCCTTGTTTTTCTCTAGTTCAATTTCTTGAATATTTAAGCACATTGCTTAAACTAAAACTTATTCGTTTGGTTTTCATTTGCGTGGTTTAATTTGCAATGCCAACCTTGCTGTCAGCAAGGTCAGGGTCACTTTGTTGACAGCATTGTCATTGTGGGTTTGTGGGGCAGATGCAGGGGAAACAATTTATATAGTGGGTTTGATTTTATTTGTCAATTCCTAGGTTCACTGGTGTGTTGCAAATGATTGTCTCATTGTATTCTTGAATATTTGGATATGTCCAAGTTGCGTCAACTATATAGTTTCTCAGAATACAATCCCTCGTGAAGGATCTGCTTCTCTGTGTTTGGTTCCGTTTAAAGATGGTGTTTTCTGGTGGTAACCGCTCGAAAACTTCATTGTTCTTGCATATAGTGGGTTTGATTTTATTTGTTAATTCCCAGGTTCACTGGTATGTTACAGAAGATTTTCTCATTGTGTTCTTGAATATTTGGCCATGTCCAAGTTGCATCAACTATATAATTTCTCAGAATACAATTCCTCGTCAAGGATCTGCTTTACTGTGTCAGGTTCCGTTTAACGATGGTATTTTCCGGTGGTAACCACTCGAAAACCTCATTGTTCTTGCATAGGAAAATATAGCCGAGATGAGCAGCAACCCTGCCTTGCAAGTAAAAGAAATGTCTGTATCTTTATAATTTATGTGTGAGAAGAACTCAAACATTTCTTCAATTTTCGAAAGTAGTAATACATGGGAAATTATTTATGTTAGTTCTTTCTTCCTTTGATTTGCTAGGGGAAAAAAAATAAGAACTCAATGAGGTTTTTGTACATTGAATTTGGATTTTATTTTTTTCAGTAAAAAGAACTTGGATATTCAATAAGGATTTTTTAATTTTCCATCATATTATATATATCATAAAATGTTTATGTTACCTATTTTATTAGAAAAATTAAAATTATTTTAAAAGAAATTAAAGGATTAAAAAAATTAAAAATACAAAATGAATGTTTATTTTAAGTAGTTTTGATATTATAGAGTAATTATGTATAAAGTGTTTTTTATTTAAAAATATATTAATTTTTTTTTATTTTTAATATTTTAAAAATACTACAACAACACAAAAATAAATATTATCTTACTTTGTGAGTTTTTATATTTAAAAAAAAATCACAATTAGTTTATTAAATAATTTTGTTATATCAGTTTTATTTTTAAATTTTTAAGTAAGATTTTTGTATATTTTAATAAATTATATATTTAAAAAAATGTTATAAAAAGTTTTAATGTTTTTTATTAAATAATCCTAACATAAATTATAATTGAAAAAATAAAATAGTTTGAAAATAAAATTAATTTAAATGTAAAATTAGTTCCTTCTTAACAGTGTGGGGCCTGCTTGCTTTACCACTGCGATTTAACACTAGTGACAGTCCAGTGACCCTAAAAAATCTCCCACTGCAATTCTCTTCATCCCAAAATCTTAGGTGACCTCATTACTTTTCTTCTTTAGATCGAAATCAAAGCTCGCTTGGAATACTGAGTTAAAATTACTATCCTTACGATTAAAACCAGTTCAAGGTAATTTTAATTAAATTTCTTAAAATGCCTCGTAAGGTGAATTACGGAGTAGATTGTGACGATGGAGATTATGATGATTACGACGATGATTATGATGCAGAAGATGATGGTTAGTAGAAATAATTACTTCTTATATACATATAATGCGACAAATTTGCTTTATTTGATGTGGTAATTACTTATTAATTGCGTACCAGTGGAAGCAGCTGAGCCTAAGCACGAAACGGCCAAGTACAATGATAAGGTTAGACTATGGCGTTGCGCAATTTGCAATTATGATAATGATGAGAGCATGACTGCTTGTGATATTTGCGAGGTTATTCGGAATCCTGTCCCTGGCAGTATCAAGAGAGCTGGAGGAGGAGGTATGGAGAAGTTTCTGTTTTCAATTTGAACAACTTAGCAACTGTATGTATGCTTGATCGTTTTTCTTCTTTGTAGTTAGGAAAATATTTTGTTCTTTTCATATTATGTTTTGCTTCTTCAACAACTTGGTTGTGAATTATGTAGTGTTATTTTTTTAGCTCATTGTGTTTTGTCTTCGTTTACTTCCTGGATGATGTAAGCCACTAACATAGGAGGCATCATTTTGGTGGCGGCGCTGCTTTGGTTTGATATGACAATGCAGACAGCTTGTTTCTTTGCTGTTGTTATTGAGGTTTCATTTCAAGTTGGTTCTCCCTTTATAGAATAGATTTCTATGATGTAGCGGGTAGTATGTGCACAGAGTCTGGAGCATCCATGATGAACAAGTCTCTTTTCTGTATTATTGCCACATTGGACTCCACAGATGGCTGTAGTAGGTCAACAGTGGAATGATGATTTTGTGACAGAAGAGGGCAATAACTTCCACAAGTGTGGAAGTTTCCAAGGAAACTCTGATGATATTAGTTCCTGTATTGATGTAGGTCTGAGCATGTTCTAGAACAGGATGAATTGATGAAAAACAGTAGATATTAAAGACCCGTTTTCTTTAACTTGAGAATCCTTTGGATGAAGCTGGTGTATATATTCTCCAGCTGACGGCTGTTTTTTGGAGTCATTTTGCAATCTTGCTTCTCAAAACTGTCGTTAGATCTGTGGCTTCTGTGTATGTGCTAACATTCCATATATTACTTATACAGCTCCTTTTAAGCTTAATATTCCATCTCCAGATGATTTGGTTTCTGATGGATTACTTCCCTCCCATATTGGTTCTAAAGGTATCCTTTTATAGTTTCAAATTTGAGAGGTCACTTTGTGTATGGTGCCAAAAACTTTATTTGCTTGATTTTTATGACAGTTAACCTTAGGAGGATTGAGAAAAGTATCAGCTTGTTTGTATAGCAGCCATTGATTCGTACAATGGTATAAGCGTCTCCAAATTCTCCCTTCCAGGAATCTAGTTTGGAGTACAGCAGTTGAGTACTGGTATTCATTCGAAGTATCCTACCCTGTAAGGCTGTGCTCCACAGGAAATAACTTACACTATTATAGCTCAACTGTCTATTTTAATCTGCCCCTATCAGGATGATATAGTCTGCCATGTAAACTTAATCAAGTGGAGGTTGAGTCTGAATAAAAAAATATTGTGCCGCAAGTTGCAAAATTAAGGCTTTAAGTTTGTTATATAATGGAACAATGTCCTGCTACAACATGAAATGATACAATATGCTACCTGCCTTTTAATTGCTCACAGTGTACAACTTAGTGACATTGTATTCACTTATGTTGGTTTGCATCCACAAACAAGCTATATTTTTCTTAAATGCATGTCTGTGTTATATATTTATACAAATCATATTATCCATTGTTAGCTGAAACAACAACGTAGTTAAAATAGCTTAATTTCAAGAGTTCTCTCAGTTCCTTTTTGAATATAATTTTGCTTCATCTTGTTTCTGTACTGCCTTTTCTTGCAGCCGAACTTTTCAACTCCAGATATCCAAACGTAACTGCTGGCGTTACTGAGATTGTTAAAAGTTCAGATAAATCATCTGCATCGATGCCAAAAGGCAAACAAGGACAACAAATTTCTGATGGCTCTTCTGCTTCTATTTCAAAAGGCAGGCCTGGAGTGGATGATGGCAATCAAAAGAAGAATGGTATAGTTGGCACTCAATCAAGTGATGAAACTTCAGATAGCACTTCATCAGCGCCAAAAGGCAAAGATAAACGGGTTGATTATAGCAGTTCTTCAACAAACAGGGGCGAGTCTCTTGGTCTTACAGGTAATTTGAATGAAATGTCCCTGTCTGATAAATCTGGAAAGTCGTACAAGGCTAGTGCTAAGAGGCACAAGTCATCTGCACAGTATCAACCAGATAAATGGATGCTTCCTGGCAAATCAGAAAATGCATTGACACAACTGAATCTTGCAATTGTAAGTGGGACCTTGGATTTTAGTCATATACTCTAGGAATTGGATGCTAATATCTTCAATAAGGATATGTTAATAATTGTTTTATTGATAAACTTCATCTATAAACGATTATAGGTTGGCCATGTTGATTCTGGGAAATCAACACTCTCAGGTAGACTACTACATCTTTTGGGGCGAATAACCCAAAAGGAAATGCTCAAATATGAAAAGGAGGCCAAGTTACAGGTGATGTCAATAAGGTTTTGCTTGTTTGCATGCATTTGCTGTTTAAGAAAACAACAATACTTGATTTTGGTTTTTTAATAATTCAAACAGGGCAAGGGGTCATTTGCTTATGCTTGGGCATTGGATGAGAGTCCTGAGGAGAGGGAAAGGGGAATAACTATGACAGTTGCTGTTGCTTATTTTGATTCCAAAAAATATCACGTTGTTGTGATTGATTCCCCAGGCCATAAAGACTTTGTCCCAAACATGATATCTGGGTCAACACAAGCTGATGCTGCCATCCTTGTAATAGATGCCTCCGTTGGGGGTTTTGAAGCTGGGATGGACAACAAGGGGCAAACTAGGGAACATGCACTTCTTATTAGAAGTTTTGGTGTTGACCAGATTATAGTCGCAGTCAACAAAATGGACTCAGTGGAGTACTCCAAGGATCGATTTGATTTGATTAGAACACAACTTGGAACATTCCTTCGTTCTTGTGGATTCAAGGATTCCTTGGTGTCATGGATTCCATTGAGTGCAGTGGAAAATCAAAATTTAGTTGCAGCTCCTTCTGATATTCGTTTGTCATCATGGTGAGTTCACTTTCAATTTATTTACAAGAAATATTTTCCATTTCAGGAGCTATAAAAGAGGTCTCAGTGGAATCTTATAATTATCTCTAGGGAGTTGAAAATCAAGCAAAGTAACTGAATTGCAGGTACCGTGGACCTTATCTGTTGGATGCAATTGATTCTCTTCAGCCACCAACAAGAGATTTCTCAAAACCTCTTCTCATGCCCATATGTGATGTAGTGATATCATCTTCACAAGGGCAGGTGTCAGCCTGTGGTAAATTGGAGGCTGGTGCTCTTCAAAGTGGATTGAAGGTACTGCATTAAGGTTGCCACTTGCTATTGTAAAACTAACTTTAGACTTTCTGAAAAACAAGTGATATGGCTCATCATTGAGAAATCCATTGGATGGATGATTTGCATTTTCTCAAATGCAACCCATCTTATCAGTGCTTCTTAGCATGAGCTGGTGAATTTTCCTTGCATGGATCTTAGGCTTCATTAATGCAATAATAAATATTCATTTATAGAAGCAAAATGTCATGGTGGTCTTCACTTGAATGTTTCTGACCTCTCTCCATTTCCCTGGAAGGACTTGATTAAGGTTGAAGACATTTGTAGATATGCTACAAATTTTCTCCTTGAGAGTTGAGAGTGGTCATGCTTCTACTAAGATAGAATTCTTCGTTAGTGTGTGTACACGTGTGTTTGTATATGTTCAGCTTTGCATAATAAGGGATGAATTTCTTGAGACATTCATGTGCCAATCATAGGCTGCCTTCAGGTAATTAATGACCCAAAATTTGACCAACTTTGCACATTGACTGTTCTTACCCATGTGTTTTTGAGTGCTGCTGTAACTTGCCAATGATTCTTTGTCTCTTCAACTGCTCTTGGACAAGAGTAGTGCACTGGTGTGATAATAGAGTTTTTGGGTTTTTGAAAGTAAATGATAAAGTGCATATATTGATTGTGCTTTAAATTTATACCGTTGGTTGAATTTGTGCTGCTGATAATACCTATCCGGTTGAGGTAAGGAAATGTATATTTTGTTGCAGCCAATATCACTCTGTGCTCTTACTTTAACCATGTATGTAATTCGTGGAATGTAGGTTTTAGTTATGCCATCAGGAGATGTGGGGACAGTCCGCTCCCTAGAAAGAGACTCTAAGGCTTGTGATGTCGCCAGAGCAGGAGATAATGTGACTGTCAGTCTCCTAGGCATTGATGGAAGTAATGTGATGACTGGAGGTGTTCTATGTCATCCTGACTTTCCTGTTGCAGTAGCACGACATTTTGAGCTGAAGGTGCTTGTGTTAGATTTGGAAATTCCACTTGTGATTGGTTCTCAAGTAAGCTCTCCTCTACAAATTTCATTTTGTTCCATATTGTTCTCTATTAGTTTGCAGTTGGAATCTGATCATTCGAGTCGAATTTGCAGTTGGAATTCCACGGACACCACGCAAAGGAGGCTGCAAGAGTTGTTAAAATAATATCAGTACTTGATCCAAAGACGGGCAAGGTGACAAAGAAGGCACCTCGCCGTCTTACCTCAAAGCAGAGTGCAGTGATTGAGGTGAATTAAAACGAAAGATCATTTCTTCCATCGACATTTACACTGAAACAGCGGTGAACTCGATCTCACATTTCTTTGCCCTCTCTCTCACTTCAGGTGTTTTTGGACGGACCGGTTTGCATGGAAGAGTTCACAAATTGCAGAGCTCTTGGAAGAGTGTTTCTGAGAACATCAGGGAAAACCATTGCCCTAGGAATCATAACCCGGATAATAGAGGATCAGGAATAGTTAACATGAGAGGTAGATGCCTAAGCATTTGAGATGTAAACGGGTCCCATCGCTACAATTTGCCAAATTTATGTTGTTAACAACAGAGAGGAGGGGCATATCCTTTCTGAGTTTTGATGGACCATTTTGCATGGGTTGCATCAATTTACACATCAGAAAAATCGGCAGCCCCCTATGTTGCCATGTAATTTTTTTTTAATTCTTTACTATGCATCTTTCATCCATAGTTGTGACGTAGCCGATCCGAGTTGAAGGGGAAAAAAAAGAAGCTGTTCCAGTTAAAATTTAGGTTGATCTGTTTATATGTTCATGCTCGGAACTTTTAGTTGAATTTTTTTTATTTTTTTTGTCAAAATAATATTATTTTATTTTTTTTTTATAAAAAAAATAGATTCATCTTCCTTACTTGTAACTTAAGATGCTGTCTTGGTTTTCTAGCGGGTTTTATAATTATGCTATAATCAATATAGATTAAAATTAATCACCTTCTCTGTTTTTTTTTTTTTTTTATATATATTTAAGTTGTTATTAAATCTGGTCAAAGTTATAATTATAGATTGTATGAGTTAATATAAGTTGATTGAGATTAATCTAAAAACTTTTAATAATTAATTGTAATCTTTTTATTTTCTTCAAACAAAAACAAACAAGTTATCATTTATTTTGTGATTTTGCAAACAGAATTAAAAGAAAAAAAATGATGTCAAAACGATGTTTAAGTAGACAAACAATTCACTCTCATTTATATCCCACAATTACCTCTATCTCATTGCAAAGTATTAAATAATAACTTGTCATTAAGGAAATCTCATGACAATTAAGAATGTGTTTACGAATGATTTTGCTTCTAAGATAAAAGAATAAAAAAGATGATGCATTACTTATGCAAGAGCAAGGTCACTGCATGGAAAAGGGTAATTACGTAAATGGATTTTCTTGACCTTCTAAGCAATTTCTTTTTAGTTTAAAAACAGAAAGACTGGAAATAAAAAATAAAAAAGGCAAGTACATGAATTGAAAAAAAAATTAAAAAAAAGGGCTTTCCCCTTCATTCACACGGAGAGGCAGACACAAGTGAAGAAAGAAGAGGAGAGAGGACCTACGTACTTCGAAAACTGACTTCTCTAATCTCTTTGGTCTTTCTCGCATCTGGGTTTTTCATTTCAGTCCCAAAGTTTCTGTCTTTAAGGTCTGAATACTTCAAATTTTCTTTTTCTTTTTGATCACTTATTGTCCTGTCTTTTTCTTTTTTTTGGTTTTAGTGGTTTTAAGTTTTGGTTGAGCAGCTGGGTTTTTTATATATTTTAAAGGGAGGTTGGGGGGGGGGGGGGTGCATGGTTCTGGATTTTGTGGGTTTTTTTTTTTGCTTTATTATTGATGATTTTGATGAATATTAGTTGAATGTTTTTTTTGCTATTATTATTCTGTTGACCCTTGATTTTGAATTGATTAATTTGCTTCTCTATTTGTTAATATTCATTTTTTGTTGAGCAAAATTAGGGTGAATGATCTGATTGATTTTGGGGGTTTTGATTGCTAGTTGAATAGCAAGGATTGTTTGATTGATTGATCAGCTTTGATGGTTATTTAAGTTAGATTCTAGTACATGCTCTTGCTACTAAGTATTAATTGTTTGATTCAATGGAATTTTCCTGAGAGTTTTGAGACATTTACTGCGAAGGAAGATTCCGATCGTTTCTCATGTGTGATAGATAGATCAATTTTTTGTAACGATAACAATAGAGGTGTATTAAATTTCTTGAATTTTAGTTTCTTGTCTAAAGGGTATACTACAGGATGGAATTAAGTTGACTTGGTTCAATTGGTACTTATAAAATATTTAGAAAATATAAGGCTGAAGTGGGAATCTGTTGCTGGAAACGGAAGGGTAAGTGATGGAGTGATGGAGGTGACAACTCATTTGCCTAATTTGCATACAATAATATTGTCATCAAAGGATCAAAGCAACTTGTGACTTTCAGGTTTTCCTTGATATGTCTCTGCTTAACTCCATCGACTGTTTATTCTTCAATTTGCAGCTTTTTGCATTTTCATGCTGTACTAGATTAGGGTTTTTCCATCTGTTTTTTTCTGTTGGAGCTTAGCTAGCTCTATACTTGGTAGTTGCTATATTCGCCTTTTTTCAGTTTGTTTGCTGTCTATGTTTCTGAGTTTTCTTAATGTCCTTGTAGATTTTCGTTTGGAGGTGTTGATCATGGCCTTTAAGCCTTATTTTCAAAGAGGTCACCGTGCCAATTGTATCAACATCGAAGATATTCAGTTGAATACAAATTGGGAAGATGTGATTTGTCCAATATGCTTGGATTTCCCTCACAATTGTGTTCTCCTCCAATGCTCATCTTATCATAAAGGGTGCCGACCATTTGTGTGTGATACTGACCACTTGCATTCAAATTGTCTGGATCGTTTTAAAAATGCCAGTGGTATGCCATCCCTTTCAACATCTGATTCAACTCCTTTGACAAATACTCAGCCAACAGTAGCGGATAACAATTGCAAACTAGCTTGTCCGTTGTGTAGAGGTGAAGTTACCGGGTGGGTTGTTGTTGATAGGGCTCGTTTAGATTTGGATGAGAAAAAGCGATGTTGTGCAGAAGAACAATGTACATTCACAGGAACATATTTTGAACTACATGAACATGCTCAAGTAGAACACCCGCACGCTCGCCCATCAAAAATTGATCCTGCTCGGCAGCTTGATTGGGAAAATTTTCAGCAGTCATCTGAGATAATAGATGTTTTGAGCACCATACATTCAGAAGTGCCACGTGGAGTTGTTCTAGGAGACTATGTGATTGAGTATGGGGATGATGATACTGGAGATGAGTTTGAGGACTTCCCTAGGGTCAAGGGCAACTGGTGGACTTCTTGTATCTTGTATAAGGTTTTTGATAACTTCAGAAACTCGAGAAATAGAAGAAGGGCAAGAGTAGATGATACAAGGAGAGGAAGTCGCCGCTCAAGTTATGACACTTCGAATTCTGATGAGGGCTCTGTGGCATCTGTCGACTTTGCAGAATACAGATTAGATGAGACTGATGATGAGTTTGCAAGTTCAAGCATCCCCTCTAGGGGTAGTTCTGGTCATCGCAGGTCAATAAAGCTACCTTTTCTCTTACATTTTGGCACCTTTTTTATGTTTGATTGAACTTGGAGTAAAAGTTTTTACTTTATAATTATCTGCACTGTTTTCTTGGTGGGCATTGGGCACCGAAAATTTTTGCATAATTGTTACCAATCAGGGACTGGCATACAAATGCACAAGCAACAGATAAGTGGAAATTCTGGTTACCTTTCATTTTTCAGGATGTGCATTTACTGATCTGCATGCACATCTGACGGTCACCGAGTACAAATAATTTGAGAGCAGAATAAATGCACTCTTCAACCATTTTTGATACGTTAATCCACCTTTTTTTAATATGATAGAACTGGTTTCTGCTGTCATGGGTAGTTCTCTTCCTGTGTGCACCAGAAGATTTTGAACAAGGTTATGATAGGTTTGAGGTGTATCTGTGTTAGATGCCATGCATGTAAAACTAGCTTATATAAATTGGGCTGTTAGAAATTGCTGGTTCTGTTAACTTTACATCCTTCGCATAATTTATGCTTGCTGTTCCTATATCTCACAGATTTCGAAGACACCACTCCCGCTTCTTTGACAGTTAGGTATGGACTTGCTCATGGATCAAGCTTTGACAATCAAGTAGGTTTATTTTGCTGTAGAAAGGTCCAGCTTTTCCAATTTAATAGTGCACAATTATATTTATAGTGTTATATCCCCGGTCTCATCTCATTGGTATATTTAGTAATATGCTTACTAGTTCCCTTGTATTGTGGGTAGCAGTGGCCTTAGTGCAAGTGAAGCAAAGGATCGAAAGCAAAATGCTAGTGATTCTGCAGATAATTTTGGTTTCATCCGAAGCTCATCTTGTTGTATATGTAATTAGATTTGCTCGATGGACATGAATTTTTGTATTTGCCATTTCCAGGTATGGTGACTCCATTTTTCTTTTTAATTTGAGATTGATTATTAATTTGCTTTAATAGGACTTTGGGTGTCTTAACTGTATATTATTTTCTGATATTGCTACCTTACAAACGCTTTGATCGTCTCAACTTCTGACCAACATAAATACGAAGCATATTTTCTGGCAGTTTATCTTGGCTGTATTTATTAGAGATCCATAAGTTATCTGTGCATCTCAAATGCATTTATGTTATTAGTTATATGCATGGAATCGTGAGCTGGTTACATGGATATTTTTATTTTGTTGGTTTGATGGTGAGTTTATGTGTCAACTAAACTAAAAGCTCGTTTGACATTGCTGTTTGTATCAAAAAGCATCATTTTTATTTTTTTTTATGTTTTTCATACAAAAAGCAGTTTGAAACGCCACTGAAACGGGCACACACTACAGATCATCTACAAGCAATCTTAACAGTGCTCTCTTCACATCAGCTTTAGGGTACTCTGGTACTGGAATTATCTCGGGTTCTGGCTTGGCTCAATGTTCGAACTTAGAAAGTTAAAGGATCAGACCTTCTTGACCACTATGTCTGTCCTTTGGTTAAATAAATGTGTTCATATATCAGAATTTAACTCGATTAAGGTGGATTTGGATATTTAACCTTTTTCAATGAGTAATTGACGATTCAACTAATTAGATTATTGTTAAACCTGATCTAGTTATATACACCTGAAATATCTTTATTATTTTTATATTTTATGTTAAATAATAAGTAAATAATGGATATCTAAAATCCAATACATATGACAAGATATCTAAATTCCTTGCCTAATATAAATATAATAAAATCTCATTCCATAAATGATCATTGCCATCCTTACTTTGCAAGCTCTAAAACGATGCTCCATTCCTCCAGCTTTCATGTCAAATGCAGCTTATATTGTGAACTGGAGAACTATCCACGTAGCTAACACTTAAACCAGTGGGTAGCAAATTCCCAACATTTGCTACAACAAGAAGAAGATGAGGACATGCCATGAACTAATACAGGACGTTCTTGGGCAAGTTCCAAATAACGTTGTTCTTCATGCTAATCTTGGTGCGCATGGTCTCAGCTGATCGATTCACTTGCTTCATGACTTTCATCCTCACCATTTGCTCTCTTGACTGCACAGTTGCCAGCCCCATGCTCCGGTATCTGAAAATGACAAAATACCACCGCTTCTCAATTTATTTGATTCCTAGAATTGCTTGGGTAAAAGGGGAAGAGAGCAATTTCATTTCATTCCAAACTGTCTCCTCTTATTATCTCAAATCATATATTCTGAAAAACATGGATTGAAAGAATACCTAGAGGCAAGTGCAGCAGTTATGGCCGTATCATTTGCCGGTGATGGACGTGGCTTCTGGCGGTAGTAGCGCAAATATTCTCGAGAACCAAGAGTTTTGGATGATACTTTATTAGCAGATCTTGTGGTTATAATCAGCTCTGAATCACCACTACCAAGTGCTGCGATGTTGGTGGTGTCGCCCAAAGCAACAAGTTGTTTACCGTCCTCATCCACGTAGCTGCAACCGGGGAAACAACATCAAAGGGGCGAATTGAACGGATAAACAATATGGAACATGATTAAAGATGGCAAATTAAAAGAAATAGCTAGAAGTCAAGTATTGAAGGAGATAACTCTCCTGTGATTGGAGCATCATAAAAGAAGAGATTTCATAAGAAATTAGCTGGCATTCCATAATGAGCATTTTACAAACCTGCTGCTATAGTCATAGAAGTCTTCTAATTCAGCTTCCTCATCCTCATCGCCGTCACCGTAATGTACTTTGCAGTGACTTTTAGCTTCCATATGCTTCCTAACAGCTTCCAAGCTGTTGAAAGATTGACGCTTGTCATTGCAGTACATACACATGAAATCCCTCTTCACCTGGAGAGGAAAAAAGAACATAAAAGTAAGTAAATACAGACTTCAAGTATAAAATAACATAAAAATACATTACAGTATTACACAAATAGAGAACATGGTACGTAATCCAGTACCTTGAGGCCAAGATAAGTAAGAAGACCCTTTGGATCCTTCAAATACTCGACATCAGGAATAAAGAACCCATGCTGCTTATGCATGTGAAACATGCAACTCTCTATGTTATCATGCTCTCGATCGCACATGAAGCAACAGGATGGATCCAACAACTCATCATCTTCTTCATCCTCAACTATATCAACAAGAGAGGCCATCTCATTTACATTCAAACCAGTCAAAGACTTAGTGGCCTCAGCAACCAGCTCTTCATCTGAACCAACTTCTTCCCACTCATCCTCACTCTCTCCAGCATCTGTCTCCCATGGCACAGCACGCTTATTCACCTCACGACGAGGAAGCTGTTTAATCACAGTATTCTCCTCTTCTCGGTTTGTTCCTTGAGAAGCTCGCAGTATATGGCTCCTTGATTTAAGGTGCTGATCATGAGCTTTGGAACTTTGATATCCCTTGTTGCATAGAACACAACTATAAAGCATAGGGATTTCATTCTTCTCTTTCTCTTTAGCAATTGCAGACTGTCTAGCCACAAACAATGCTTCAGTCACTCCCGGAACACCAGCAACCTGAATTTTAACAACAGACCCAGAAACATTAAAAAGTTGAGAACTTGTCGTGAATTATTGAGGCTAAACAACACAACTTTGGCTCATATTGATATGCTGAGCACTTGCAGAACACCAACAACCTAAATTTCAACAAAATTCCAAAAAATAGTAAAACGTTAAGACCCTGTAATGAATTTTAAAACCAAACCTCCTCTTACTGATATCATCAAAGGACAATAGCTAAAATCCGTAATTTGATATCCAACTGCGCAATAAATGTTGATTCTTTTGCCACAGCAATTTATGGCGGCTTTCATATGTATTGTTATTCCTAAACAAAGCCCACTTTCTACACTTCCAAATTATTTGTTAATATCAAAACTTGGCTAGTTTAATCTCAATTAACCCACAAAATCATGCCACTATAGAGCTAAAAGTCATCATCATTGTCAATAGTAATAATGAACACAAAACCAAATCATTCACTCAATTACAATTAACTGAAAAAACACAGCACAGCAATTGTCATTACAGAAAACCTCAAATTCTCCAACTTTAAAAACATTGTCTCCTAAAAAAAAAAACAGTGATGCAATACTCTCCAGCTAGCCTCTTAACCAAGCAAAGAAAACAACAAAAAGAACACACCTTGCGTTTAAGATTGTAACGGTGCCATTCGGACTTGTAATGGAGTTTTTGTTCAGCGTCATCATTGAATTCTTTATTACAAGCGTTACAAGTTAGTCCTGGCATTTTCCTTCCTGTTTTCTACGATATATCTGGTTCGATTCTTTGTTTCGCTCTCCTTTTTTATAATAGAAAGTTTGAGTCAGCGAGGCGGTGGGGTTCTTGCACGACACGAGTCGTTAATTGCGTAAGCGCCTGCGTCTTTGGAAGGTTATTGGAATTTCATATGGGTCGGCGACCCAACCCGTTTAGTTGCATGGTTTCTTGACCATGTGCTTCCGACATATTTTTTTTTTATTATTATTATACTCTATACTATCGCATGGTGAATGTCTTGATTTTACCTTTGGAGGCCAGACTTGGGTTTAGGGGTGGAAGGTTTTTTTAATGGGAATTATTAATAATTGCATTAAAGAAGAGGGTAAATTGGTATTCTTACATTTTTGTCTACAACATAATTACTAAATGACCATTAGAAGAAGAAAAAATATTCTTAAAAAAATAGAAAATCTTAAAACTAAAAAGGAATAGTTCATGAAAAAAAATTATAAGTTCTCATTATACAAACTATGCAAAACCTTGTTCTTTTAAATGATAGACGCATAGTTCATTAATATTTACACATAAATATACCTATGGTGTTTTTAAATTTTAAAAATTAATTCAGTAATAAAAAAGTTATTTTATTTTTTTAATTTTCCAAGTTGAAACTCGTCCAAATCAATGATAATACTTCTTATATAAAATCACAAAAAAATCATTTTCTAATTTTATTTACTTGACACAATTATTTATTAAACTTATAAAATCACTACTTAATCTAGAAGAATACAAAAAAAAAATAAAAACAAAAACAAAAATTCATTTTCCAATCAATTATAGAATTTTTATTATATTTATGTTTTCTTAAAAATACCATTTAGATTTCGTAAAAAAAAAAAAAAAACCCTTAACCAATCCACTTCTTACACTTGTAATTCACCCCACCAACAACATTCCCTCCCCCCTTCTCTCCCTTCCTCTCCTTTCTCTCTTTTACGAGAGATCCATCCCAAGTAGCATCTCCCTCCCTCTCTCCCTGTCTCAGTTTTTATTTTTTCATTTTCAAATACCGAGTCACGATGTCCGCCGTTTCCCGGCCTCCGAACCGACTCACCGAGTTCAAATCGGGCGGAAAAATTGTTCGACCCAGGCGAGCCACTGCTCCTCGTCCCACTCCATACGACCGCCCAACCCCTCGCCTTTCCCCTAATTCCACCCCTCAAAACCCTAATTGGCTTTCTCGTCTCATTTTTTCTCCTTCTCGCTTGCTCGCCAACGGTGCCGGTAAAGTTT
This sequence comes from Populus tomentosa, assembly GCA_018804465.1. Classification (NCBI taxonomy): domain Eukaryota; kingdom Viridiplantae; phylum Streptophyta; class Magnoliopsida; order Malpighiales; family Salicaceae; genus Populus; species Populus tomentosa. The sequence continues at coordinate 600,067 of CM032003.1, read as the reverse complement.
TCTCCTCCGTCTTCGGCTCCGAATCCTCCGATTCCTCCTCCGGCGACGAAGACGACGACGAAGACAGCGATACCGTTTCCACTTCTGGTATTGCAAATTTGATTCGATTTTCAATGAATTAGGTTAAAATTACTATTTTAAAATCATGAAAATACTGGTTCGTGCTCTTTTTTTAGAGGGTGAAATGGAAGATACCATTGAAGATGGCGATGAAGGCAGTGCTTCTTCTCTAAGCGGTGAAAAGGTGGTTTTGAACCGCCGCCTTTTATCTTGAATGTGGGAATTTGGATACATTTTAGATTTTTATTATTTGATTTACGAGTGCTTTTTTATTTTAATATAAGTGCATTTTTTGGGGGGCAATTTGAGTGCTTAATAATGGTCCCGTTAGGTTTTTATGGCGTGATTGATTAAGATATGTTGATTGCTTGTGATTGCCGTTTGATTTTGTTTTATTCTTTTTTGGTGGGGAAATTAGAAGAATCAAACAACTGAAATTGTTCATTACTCAAAAAAAGATCTCCCGGCTGTAGAGTGGAGGACTGGAACAATGCGTTTAATTGCACAGCTTCTAACGCAGGAAACGTTCACGAGGTAATTGGGAATTACTTGCTTTCTTTCTTTAGAAATTTATTTTGTATGCATATTTACGTTGTTTTGTGAGTTCTCGTTATCAGGAGGCGAAGCTAGGATTTCAGGTATCGGGATGCCAGTATAAAACTCAGCAGGGTACATTGGTAAATAAAATAAACAAATGATAGTTATAGAACACTAATGTTTTTTTATCCAGGGGGATGGGCAATGTATGTTTTCTGGGAAAGAAAACTTAAATTCAAGGGTAGATTCTTTTTTTAAAAAAAATTATGACTAAAGTGAATTTTGTCAAACTCTAGGGAGTCCCGTGGGCCCTCAGCTATGCTGTAGTTCTGCCTTGGTTGCTTGTCATTCAATGCATTGGAAACTTCGTAATTGTGTACTTTTATATAATCATTACTACTTTTGTTGTGTTTGTGTTAATCCCTTTGGTTCTTAAACTATACTGTTAAAACACAGCAGGGTACATTAGTAAATAAAATAAACAAATGATAGTTATAGAACACTAATGTTTTTTTATCCAGGGGGAGGGGCAATGTATATTTTCTGGGAAAGAAAACTTAAATTCAAGGGTAGATTTAAAAAAAATAAAATTTTATGACTAAAGTGAATTTTGTCAAACTCTAGGGAGTCCCGTGGGCCCTCAGCTATGCTATAGTTCTGCCTTGGTTGCTTGTCATTCAATGCATAGGAAACTTCGTAATTGTGTACTTTTATATAATCATTACTACTTTTGTTGTGTTTGTGTTAATTCCCTTTGGTTCTTAAACTATACTGTTAACTTCAAGCTTTTAACATAACTAGTGAGCTACATGGTTCGAGTTCTAAATTCAAATCTAAAAATATATTGGTGATAACCTTGATGGCTTGACTTCAAATTCTGAATTATTTGCTATTCACTATGACCAGGGAAGAATGCGACAGACTAACACATATAATTAAATCAAGAGTTGTAGATTCTCCCATCATTAGAGGAACAGAAGATGGGAGACTGGGTGAGGTTCTGGACAAGACAGCTGGCAATGGTATTGTTAATTTGGATTTTCCAATTTCAAAGAACTTAGAAATTCACATGCCAAGAGGTGTATCTCGCTGATTGTTTTAGTGATGATCCAGATGTTGACACACCTGATCTCCGCAATACAGCTGTTAAAGAGGCTAAAAAATGGTTTGAGGGGAAGAAATTGGGGGCAAATTCAAAGCCAGTGGAGTGTGGAATCTGCACTCTCAACACTGCTCCACATGTTAGTAATCCTGGTATAAGGAATTTGTGAAAAATACAATATATTTTTTGGCTTTAGATTATAATGATGTAGCTCGTATATAATCCTATCTCACTATGGGTCAGGATGTTGTTGGATTGTTACATATCAGGGCAGGTCCTTTGTCTTTGTAAATTTTGTTTTCTGTGAAATGTGTCCATTATTGCTCGATGAAATGTATAGGCTCCCAGAATACTTTGATTTGCTATTATCCATTAACCAATTATTGTCATAGTCATCGAACTTCCTATTATGAACCAGGTGCATTGATTTTTTTTAATCTTCTTGTTTGTAGATTCTGATTTCAACAGTCCAAGGAACTGAAAAAAACTGTGCAAATACCTTAATATGCTTGTTTTATTCTGCAGCTGCTGTGAACTAATTGGTGCACACCACCTTATGACTATCTATTTTTATTGAACAGGTTACTGAAGAAGAAGCAGGTTCACCAGTGGATTTGGCCAAATCTTACATGCAAGATCACCCACTATGGGCTTCTCCTTCCACAAACCATATCCAGTTGGAATCCCCATCATCAATGGGAAAAGAGCTTTTTAAGGAAGCAACATCATTTTCAGTTGGTAGCAAGTCACTGTCACCATCAAAGGTGCTGTTTGGAAGTCTCTTTCTCTCTTCTCCATTTACTTGGTATAGTTATAAGCCTTTTATTGCTTTTGTTATGGTGTGAGGGTCTTGGAGTTTGACAGTAAGATCTGATCTTTATGAACTTTCAAAGCATATTTTCTTACCAGTTAGACTTAGAAATGCAATTTAGTGATTCGGTCATGGTTTTATTAGACAATCATATTCTTTCCTGGTGATAAAATATACGCCCACTAGTAATTAAGGTAGGGATCAGGAAAGAAACGAGACTTTCTGGAGAATCAAGTAATTTTTACGGCTACAAGGTAAACCTGACCTTGACAAATGCTAGTTCTGTTTCAATTCAAACAGATTGATTTTTTTTTTTTTTGAATTTATTGGAAAGAAATTGAGCAAGGAACTCATAAGGATTATTATTATATTTTAATTTGTGGATGTAGAAAGGACAAAACTAGGGACAAAATTGAAGGCAGTTACTCAGTTATGACCCTATTGAGGCCATGATGGGGCACTGGAGGGAAGAATATAAAGATCCTACCCTCATGCATTCCAACTCCTTTACCTTCAGAACCATGTTATGGCCTCTGAGGGCAATGAGGAAGACATAGGAAAAAAGTGTGGTTTTGTGCAATGGTTGCTTATTCTCAAGGTTATTGCTATGTGCAGCTTAATTTATTGTGATATGATGTAACTTGAAAGCAGTTGAACTGGGATTCCCCTGTCACTGGTTCGTGGAATATTCAGGAAGAACTACGTAAAGTGAGATCCAGGGCAACTGAAGAGATGCTAAGGACTCGACCGTCTTCCAAAATTGAGTGGTCTGCATTAGCTTCAGCTTATAAAGGAGGTCCTAGTTTATTGTATACTGGAGAAGTTGGTGGTGCTAAAGATAAATTTTCCAACTTTACACAATTAGTAGATGTACCTTTGACGTGGGGCAGTGCAGCAACTAATTCTGGCTTGACAGGTGTGTTTTAAACTTGTCGGAGGGAAACTATTTTAACTGTAGCTGTGATCAATAGTGCTATAACATGTGGATTTTTTGTGAAATAAAACTTTCTTGGCTAAAGTCTTTTTATCCAAGAATGGGGGGAAATGAAAACTCCTTTTCTGCATTTTCAGATTCTCAGATGGCACAAGATAAGTTGCAGAATGAAGCTTTTCCACCTAATGCAGCTACTTCTGTTCCTGAAAAAAGTCAGGTACTTTGGAAGTGGGATGGGGAATTCAGTAAAAAAATCTACTTGATCTTTTGTTATATCTATTGATTTTATTGTGATTTGCTCATAGGAATCACAAATGTTGTTTTACAATTCCCTATAGCTAAAGCAATAGGGTTATGGAATGCGTGCTTCTTCTTCTTCTTTCTCTATCTGTTTGATATCCTTCCTGTTTAATTTATAAGAAAACAAAATGAAATATCAATTACTAAAACTAAACCAATCTCATCTCTGACATTTTTATGAATATGTTTTTGAAGGATCTGGGATCGACACCTACCATTGAGTGTAGGGCAGGTGCTTTTTCCATAACATATGAGAGTTTTTTCCCCTCCTTTTGCTCTCTAGAAATTACTCTTTCCTGACTAAGTGAAGCCATTTAATTTAGGCTTGCCAGATGGCTCTGAAGCGATAGCAAGCCATGGACAGCAACAACAGCTTTCAGAAGAAGTGATAGTAAAACAAAGGTTAGCTTCCCCTTTTCCCAGATTTTCTGTATTTCTATGGGCTATGAAGAGGTCTATTGTCATTTCTCATGATTTCCACTTCTCTCTATATGTCACAGTGCTGATGCCTCCATTGCTGCTCCTGCTCCTGATCCCGCTCCTGCTACTGCTCATGGCCTTAGATACATCGAGGAGACTAGCCACCCTTCAAGCTTCACAGCAGAAACTGTTCAAGGCAAGAGTTTTAAATCTGGTAGCGTACTAGTAGAACCTTTTTACTGACAATGTGCAGCTTCATACTTGACAATGTACGGAGGATTTTAGTCTATCCGTTCCTTGATTGTCAGGTTAAAAGCTGCTTCTGTTTGATTTGATTGATTCAGAATTTGCACTGTACGTTTCTGATTTTTGAGTGATTAGGATGTATAATATGAGAGTTGTGCATCGATTCTGTTTTATCTATATCCACAAATCAGAATTTGGAGTGTTCTGGAAGCTGAATAAATACTAGGATTTCAGGGTATACTGGAAGCTGAATAAATTTGGAAACATGGTCTTACATAATGTCCTGTTCAAAAGCTCTTTCTGTTAAACTATGTTCCTAACTTTCTATGGCGTGATTTGTTTTTGTGTAGACTGTTGTCTATCAATAAGTAGTACCTTTTCTCTAGCTGATCCTCTCTAGATACAATCCCAGATTCAATGTTACTTGAAGTAAACTATATAGCATCCAAGGAAGTTTCTGGAAGAGATGATGCAGTTGCTACCAACGGCTGCCCTTCTTCAGCATACAGGTGAAAATCATGGCGGGACTTCCTTTTCCACTGCTAATTGCTTACTGTGATTTTTACTAAATTCATTTCCCTCTCTTTCAGTTTGCCTGCAGTACACTACGGAGAACAGAAGTCTATGCTGTCTGGCAAAGAACACAGTTTAGTTGGTCCAGATCATGACAAGGTGACAAGAACTGCTCCTGGAGAGGAAACCTGCGAGCTTCTGAGTGAGGCTTCCATGGAGGTGCCAAACGATAATGAAATTGTTGGATTTGCTAATGACTCTGAAGACAGCTCCAGCATGTACCAGGGAGGGTTAGTGCAGGCTGTGGCTCGACCAAATTCAAAACGCCGCTCGGTGTCCAGGACAACTGGTGGCAAGCAGCAAGGAAGAAACGTTAGCAGCAGAGACAAAAGGAGAGGCAGAGGACGGGGTAAATAATGCTAAATCATGTCCTTGTACTCTAGTGTAAAATTAGCTGTAAACTAGACTAGAAAGGGCGGAGGATAGTGCCATGACAGGGAAACAATAAAGTTTAGCGAGGCTCATATAGCTCTCTTCGTTTAATGCTAACTACGCTGGTTTCCCCCCTTGATTCGGGTGTTCAGTAGCTGTTAAATTTAGGTATTGATTTGCCAGTCCAGACATTGATTCATGGTATCATGTCTGAAGATTTGCAAGGTGTAGTCAGGAATTGGTATTTATTTTGGTAGAAGATTTGCAAGCTGTATGAAAGTTGATATGCTTTGGCCTCTTTGGCTGTTCCTTCTCTTTCCTGGGTCATCTTTGGCATCAGTTGAATTCACTTGATTCGCAAGTTTCTTAACTATTAATCAAAGGTTTGATGAAATCAACGTGTACATTTTCAATTGTCGAAGAGTTTTTAACAAATTCCGGATTAAAAATGAGTATTTTATGATATTTCTACTATGTAAGATTTTACTGTATTCATGCTATAATTAGTGGTATTTTATTATCAATTTACTTTGAAAAAATAGATATATAAAATAAAATAAAATAAATTCCTTACCTTATCATAAGTTATAATCTAGGATTTCTCTGGTATTTTTAGGATTATCTTCCTTCCTAATCACTTACACTAACCCTATGATTGTCGAGGCATCAATTATGAACTTTAGGATCCTATCTATGATAAAAAGAAAAAAGAAAAATAAAAAGAAGTGAATACCAATGCTTTATGTGCATGATTGTAAACAAAATAAATGTACCTTAAATAAACTCAATTACCCAAATATATTTATTAAATCTAGCATGAATTGATCTAAAAACTTGATGTATAAAGATCTAATTAAACTATATTTGAAATTAAACCAATTAAATAGTTCATCTAATAAATTATTTCAATACTTAATAGTGGATCAACTCTTACACACACACACACACACACAAGTTAAAGGAGGGTGACAGGTCATGAAACTGGAAGAAAAAGTAATTCTGGCTCTCCTTAAAAAACTTAAAATTTTAAAATAAAAACTAATAAAATTTAAGTTTTTACCCTCGAAAGTATTTTTTTTTTTTTACCTTGACCTCCCCTAAAAGAAATTTTCTCAGCTTTAGAGGAAAGAGAGAAAAAAGTTATTCTAATACGATAACAAACCCAACTTACATAAACCTTCAACCCGACCGGTCTACCGCTGACTAGTACTATCGACACTCTATGCCATCTCTTACATAAACTCTCCTCCCTCTAAAAAAGAAAAAATCCTCAAAATAGCAGAAAAGACACCACCATGGATCCCTACCCTTCTTCTTCTTCCTCGATAGCCCAAAAAACCTGGGAGCTCGAGAACAACATTAAAGCTATCGACACACCAACCCCAACAACAGCTACAGACACTTCTTTTTTATCGGACGCGATTTTTCACTACGATGATGCAGCACAAGCGAAGTTCCAGCAAGAAAAACCGTGGTCGAACGATCCGAATTATTTTAGACGAGTGAGGATCTCTGCTCTTGCTTTGTTAAAGATGGTTGTCCATGCTCGATCAGGCGGGACTATTGAAGTTATGGGGCTAATGCAAGGGAAAACTGATGGGGATTCTATTATTGTTATGGATGCTTTTGCTCTTCCCGTAGAAGGGACGGAGACGAGGGTTAATGCTCAGGCTGATGCTTATGAGTATATGGTCGATTATTCTCAGACTAATAAACAGGTTTGCTTGCTAGCTTATTGCTTTTGATTTTATTCTTGGGTTTTCAATTTATAGATCGTTGCTTCTTCTTTTTTGGGAGGGGGTATTTTGGATTATAAGGGTTTTGAAATTATTATTTTTTTGGGTGATTAGGGTTTTGGGGTTTGTATTGTTGTGGTGGTTATGTGTGCAGAGAGTGGTGCATTGTTGGAAATTTGTGATTTGGCAGGAGGAGTGGAACCTTGAATTTATAATTTGAGTTAGGAAAGTGAGTGTCTTGAACCCTGATTTGGAGCTTAATTGAATTGAGGATCAGTCTCAGAATATAAAATTATTACCTTTTGTGTTATTAGAGGATTTTTTTAGGGTATTGGCGTTTGTATTGCTGTGGTTATTTAGAGCAAAGAATGGTTGCATTGGTGAAATTTTGTGATTTTGAGGAAAATATAGAGACTAGGTTTTAGAGTGTTTGTGGAATTGCTAATTTGATTTCATGAAGTAGTCTAAAACCCTAATTGGCGTTTGTATTGCTGTGGTTATTTAGAGCAAAGAATGGTTGCATTGGTGAAATTTTGTGATTTTGAGGAAAATATAGAAACTAGGTTTTAGAGTGCTTGTGGAATTGCTAATTTGATTTCATGAAGTAGTCTAAAACCCTAATTGGACCTTTAGTGAACTAAGTCTTGGTTTAAAAATAGCTGCATCCCTAACGTGGTTGTAAGATTTGGGCATGGTTTGATTTAATGAAGTTGTGTGTATATTTTACATGATTCTTTTGGCTGATTAGGGTTTAGGGCTTTACTGGTTATGTGTAGGGAATGGCTGCTTTGTCAAATTTTTATATGTTTGGAAAAGGAAAATTCTAGATTTATACCTGTGAGGTGTGTGGAATCCCTAATGAAAAACCATAACTTGAAGCTAAATCCTGTGAAGGCTTGGTTCAAAATAGTTGGTAGCCCAAATTTAATTGTTAGCCAAATGCGTGTGTGCACACATTGCAGCTTTATGTCTGAAACCTTGATATCTGATAGTTGATGAGTTGATTTTCAGGGAAATTCATGTGGTCTTAGTAGCTTGGCTTTTCTGTATCTTTTAGATTCAAGGGAACACTAAACATGGATAGATTTGCTGTTATGCTTTAGTCACCACTAGCTGAATCTAAAATGTTAATCTTATTACATGTTATTACTTGAAAGCGTAGGAATTAATTATTGAACAGTGGTGCACAAGGTTCCACATTTTGTATTGGCATTTAAATGGACTCCTTTTAATAGTTTTTAAAGTTGCATAGAGGCATTATTTTTACTCTGCCTTTTTTGTAATCCATTTATTTCCATTACTTCCAATCTACTTGGGCCTTTTTTTGACAAAAAAGTGGTGTTTATGCAGGCTGGACGTTTGGAGAATGTTGTTGGGTGGTATCACTCACATCCTGGCTATGGATGCTGGCTTTCAGGTATTGATGTTTCAACCCAAATGCTTAACCAGCAATTTCAGGAGCCCTTTTTGGCAGTTGTTATTGATCCAACAAGGACTGTCTCAGCGGGGAAAGTTGAGATTGGGGCATTCAGGACATATCCAGAAGGATACAAGCCTCCAGATGATCCTGTTTCTGAATACCAAACTATTCCTCTTAATAAGATTGAGGACTTTGGAGTTCATTGCAAACAGGTTGTTATATTTGCCTTGACTGCTTGGCCTTATGGTTTCATAGTATTCCATTGTTGGCTAATGCTACATTGTTTTGCAGTATTATGCTTTGGATATAACTTATTTCAAGTCTTCTCTTGATTGCCACCTCTTGGATCTTTTGTGGAACAAATACTGGGTGAATACACTTTCATCTTCACCTCTCTTGGGCAATGGAGACTATGTTGCGGGGCAAATTTCTGATCTAGGTAATTTCGAAGTTTTTGGTTTATATTTATTTTGCACAATTTTCTTCTACTTCATGTCATGACTAGGGAAAAGTATAGCTGTAAATAGTTGAAAGACCAGGCACTCAAAGTCCACGAGTATCAGTAGCTTATATGTGAGATGAAAAGACTGGATATTCTAATTGCCTATCAAGATGAAATAATCATCCATTTGCCATGCAGCTGAGAAGCTGGAGCATGCAGAGAATCAATTGTCACATTCTCGATTGGGACCATTAATGGCTCCTCAAAGAAAGAAAGATGTGAGTATACTTTTCATTGATATCGTTATATCTATGTTAATTCAGAAGTATGATTGTTAACTCTGCTGATGTAGGCTCTTTAATCTAATTGCACCAAAAAAAATCACGTCTTTATGTGAAACATAAATTGTTTCCAAGTGACTATTATGCATTATATTTGGTATTTCTTTTTTTTATATGGCATGCAAAACTAAATAGTGCTTTTCTGATGGGATGTCTCTAAAGATTATTGACCCTTATCTCAACAAGAGGAACAGTACATAAGGCTTGCTCTGTGTGTGTTCTGCTGAATGTTTTGTCTTTTGCATAGATAATTATGTGTGAGAAGTGACATACTATGTGCCCAAAAATGTATATTTGATGCATTCAACCGAGAGGGTCGCTTCAGTTTTCTTGCATTGATCAGTAGAAACTGATGCAAACAGTGTTGGCAAAAATATCCATTGAACTGTAAGACAGCCTCTAAACGTGTCACCATCATTGCAACGTGTAGATGTTTTGTACCTGCTTTAAACTGTACGCATGTGGGTATACAACTATGCACTGCATTTACCTTAAGACGTGCTACCGCACATTGCGTTGGTCATGAAACTTTTTTATTTTCTTTTCTGCTCAGCGAAAACGCTTAACCCTCAATAAGAGGACATTGGCCTGCATAAGTTATGTTTAATGTTAACATGTCATGTATGTGAAAAAAAACAAATAAAATTCCACATAGAGTAACATTATGGAAATTTCTTTGGCCAAAGATTCCATCCACCTCTTTCTCTTGTTGGAATTACTTGTTGGGGAAAAGGCAGGGCACAGAAGACTGACTTTGTTTTATATGAATTACAACTTGAAGATAAATTATTACTTAGATTTGCCGTCTTCAATTATCATCTTAGGATCCATGTCCTTAATGGGTGCTAGCTGTGTCCCATGCATCCTTACATTTTCTTCTTCTTAATTCTACATTTCTTTTGTTCTATTCAGTTACTTTTGCATCTTAAACATCTGTTCTTTTTATCATTTATGGTCCTGTCTCTCTCCGATTTCGACTTTATTTTGGATTTTTATAATTTTCTTAATTGCAGGAAGAATCTCAACTTGCAAAAATTACTCGTGATAGTGCTAAGATAACTGTGGAGCAGGTCCATGGTCTCATGTCACAGGTAACTGGCCGGTCCAATTTTTAGATGCCTACCTAACTTTGAACAGTTTTATTATTAGGCTAATTTTATTTTTCTTTCTTACCTTTTTATGCCTAGGTTATCAAGGACATCCTTTTCAACTCTGTTCGTCAATCAAATAGATCTCGTGCAGAGACATCCGGCCCTGAGCCAATGGTTGAAACATGATTGATGTTAATTCTTTGAAGAATGGTTGTTTGGGATTACTATCTCTTTTGAACATTTATTAAATTGGGTTTGCATTAACCATTTGGATTCCTGTTCTGGCTTGGTCCCTGCTATGTAGCTCAAGGAAAAAAAAAATTATCGCCCTTCATTTATTGGATCACTATCTTGCCTGCTGAGTCAGCTACAGCGGCATATGGCCAGTAGGGGAGAAAAGGAACACAAAAAGATAACCAGTACTGCACATCTGCTGTTCATAGCATATGAGACTGTATTATGCAGTGCTGCAACACTTACACCACCAGAAAATGGGGAAATTAAATGTAGAAAAGGACATCCATCTGTCATGGATTTTCAAGAAGAGTTGAAGAAATGGACGGTAGAAAAAGTGAAGGAAAAAGATTTTAGTGAATCATATGGAAGAATAGTGACAGCATCCGAATCCAATTAGACTCTGAGAACAAAAATGGAGAACCTTTTGTTTTGCTATACAAGTGCTGTTAACATGCAGAGCTCGCAAGCAAGCTCTTTGTTAATTTTCTAATTGTATTCATTTGGCCTTTGGGTGCTATAGTGTAAGGAAGACCCTATAAAGTCCTATCTTTATAGGGTCTGTCCACTCCTTGCCACCATCACCATCATTATCCACTAGAGAAGGAAATGGCCGATAGCAAAAAGCCATACCAAATCATCCACTTTAAATCCCTAGTGGGTCTTCCATGGACACTATTAGAAATCATACCTTCCATGACTTCCCTCCCTCCCTCCCTCCCTCCCTCACGCACGCAGGGAGACAGACACGGCCCTTTGTTTTTTAGCTCAGATTCTCGTAAGATAATGAAAAGAGATCTCTAATTTCACAAGGACTGATCCTCGACATGGATTTTGGTTCCTGGGGGTGTTTAATACATGTGGATATGAAGCATTAATGCTCGTGACAGTGTCACATGGAAGCAGCTCCACACCACAACTAGCTAGCCCCTCCCTTTGCAAGTCATTTTGCTCGTCACTTCTCTGCTCGTGATGGACGCAATTTAATTTGTAGCTTTGAATCCATGGAGGAAGGGAGAAAAACATGTGAAGGCATGCATCTATAGAGTCTTGAGCACGAGTCTTGTAGCTCTACCTGGCATGCTCTGAGTGGTGGTTAATATTTAGAACAAGATTTATTATGTATTAATCTCTTTTTTTTAATCTATTTAGTTTTTGTCTCATGAACATTCACGTGTCTTCTCCAATCAATTCTATAGAGAAAAAGGCTTCTCATTAACCTTTGATTTTCATGCTCGGTCCTTTCCCGTGAGCAATCAAGGGATCCTTTCACGGTTTCAGAAATACTTCAGCTAATCATTTATATCTTGAAGATCATCCATGTTGATTCATAATCTATTGCAAGAAATGGAAAATCTCCACAGCTAATTAATACTCGTAATATCACACCCCTAGTTAAATATAGTTTAGTTGGAGGGGTTTTTTTTCTCTTTTATATATATATAAAAGAAAATCGAATACAAACCTTTGAAGAAAACAAAAAACAAGCTTAACCTCATTTGTTTTTACCATCATTGTTAAACCCAATTTTAGAGTGGACTCGGAATAAAGCTTGATTTATAGATTTCATAAGTTGACTACTTGAATTAATTCAAATTTTTTAAAAAAAAAATCTAAAACAATTTTGTTTTTTTAAAAAAAAAAATTAGCTAAAGATTAACCTTAGACTTTAACTAAATGAACTTCTTTTTTTTGTTTTAGATAAACTCAGACCAATTCAAGTCTTGATCACTAGATTTTGAATTGGTTGGTCCAGTACAGGTTTAGTGACAAAGGTTTATTTAAAAATATGGTTGTGGTTTTTTTTAAAAGTATTTTTTACTCGAAAATGTATTAAAATAATATTTTTATTTATTTTTAAAAAATTATTTTTGAAATAAAAATTCAAATTTTTTTAAAAATATTTTTGAAATTTAAAAATAAACAGGTTAAATTTTTACAATTACGTAGTTGACCCGAAATGTGTCTGATAGTAAATTGATTATTAAAGCTATCTTTAGAAAATTAAAAAGTCATGTGAATTAGTTTTAATAAAAAGAGAGAAGTATTGCAAGGTCGAATATGAGGATAGTGGGACTCTGTATTGGATATCTGGTCCAATATCCGACTCCTTTTTCTTGCCCTAATCTTGATGTCTTGTCTTAATACAGAGGTACATGCATGGTCCCAACTCCCACCTGCCTGCTACCATGAAGAAATATGACAATCAACAAAGGATTAGGCATTAGCTCGAAGCCAACCCTAATTGTGTCTCCTCTTTATATTTTATTTTATTTTATTTTATTGTGAAGGAGATTTTAGTCCCTTCGAGTTAGGGTGGGGGGAGATACGTATATGTGCTCTAGCCACTTTCGAAAGTGGGTGTCTGCTATCCCTTGCATCAATTCCATATCCTGCTGGAGCTTGGAATCTAAGTAGGGTCATGCCCAAGAGGAGAAAAAAGTAGATAAATCACTCTATTATTCTGACTTTTCTTTGAAAAAAGCTACTCAGCACCGCGGTTGCGCCTGCGTTTTAGCAACAAAAACATCAAAAAAGATGTTTCTGTTATGGTGCAACCTGCGGTGTGCCTAGAAATCCAGGGTAATTCAATGAATGCATGCAAAAAGAGTCGACCTCTCTAGTCTTTGGAAAATTATATATAGTCCTGGCTTCCAAAAAAAACTACGTGAGCCAGCTCTCAAGAATCTCTCTGATGAGGTGTACATAATTGAAAGAAGAACAATACGCATCTTTCATACTTTCCTCACCACCTCCATTAATCTCTGTCTGCTCACTTTAAGCTTCCATATCAACCCGTGTCCATCTCTTATTTGTTCAAATGGTCAAAAGGCTCTTTTCAAAACCCTAAAAGTAGAAGGGTGGACCCTAACGGAGAACCAAAATCATGGACCATAACCTTCTCCTGCGTGCATTAATGAAAACAGTCCTCGCCATTTAGGATGGTTCTGATTGCTGATGAGGGAATATAACCCATTTGTAATGCTCTGTGAGCTTGCTGTTGTGTATAAAATGATTCTCTCCTTCTCTTTCTTTCTTTCAACTATGCCCACTACTTGCTTGTCTCCTACATGAGATGATAATTTCATAGAAAATTCACATGGAAAACAAAGCTGGGTTTTTGTTTTCTTCTTAAAATAGCATGGGAAGTATATAAAATCTTTTGCAAATTAGCATATATATAAATGGAGAAGAATAATTGGGATTGATTTATCATATTTTTATTAGCTAATTAGCTACTCCCAACAGCTAAGTTTTTTTGGTTTCCATAGGGAATACTTTCAGATGCTGCATGGATTTATTATCAAATCATGATTTAGGTCTTGTCATCCTCCACTTGCAAGAAGCACAATCTATGAAAATCTTGTTGGTGCCTTACTTTTTAAGAGGATTATTTTATTCTTGCTTGATCTAATTTTTTTTTAATGTTTTTGTATTTAATATAAATTAAAATTAAGTTTTAAAAATTTAAAAATATATTTTAATATATTAAAAAAAACATCTTGGAATTTTCAACCAGCAGTTCAACCTCTACCTAGAATTTTAAATTTTTATTATTTAAAAAACAATAAAAAATTGACAGGAGGAGGTATCAATTCTCCGACCGACCATTTCTAGAGGGTCAAGCGAAAGAGACATGTTAGTCAAATCTACAGAGCTCCACATTCAAAAGATAAAATATGCTGCAAATATTCTTAATAATAACAATTAATTTGGTAATATTTGTCAAACTTTTTAAGCCAAAATAAAACAAGGAAGTACCTCTTGTACGGCTCCTTTTGACTGTGCACTCAATTATCAAGTGGCATTTCCGTGATCGTGACTAGGCCTAACCCTAACCCTAACCTAACCTTATATATATATATATATATATATATATATATATATATATATATATATATATGCCTTGCAATGACCGCAACAATCTAGCCTAAAATCCAGAGTCATCGAAGCTTGGAAGGGCTCGTAAAGTTGAAGATAATTGGGAACAACATGTGGTGATTGATTGATTGATTGATACCTGCGCTTACAAGGCATGCATCGGATACTCTTATTTTATAGATTAATATTCATCCAAAAAAGCTAGATAAGTTCTTATACTATAAGACAAAGGATAAAATTCTGTTCCAAAAAAATAAAATAATTAATTTGGTTTTATTGAAATTTACATAAATTTTAGAATATATAGAATTAATTAAGATATATGTAAATTAATCTAAATATCACGTGAATAAAAAAAATATTAGTGAGAAATGAATATTGCAATAATTACATAATTTAACTCTCATAATCTTCAGCTAATCATCGTTAATATTAACCACTCGTGAATTGATGATTATCTTTTTTAATTTTTTTTTATATTTGAGTAAAACCACAAGAAGTAAACTCGCTCAAAAACTCACGAGAAATTGAAGTTCGAGAGACCAGACAAAACACGGAGAAGAAAGAAGGGCGGGGGGCATGCATTTTCAAAGTTAAAAGTCGAATCCCTTTCACGTGTGAAATGGAATCAAATGGCATGAATTTTCAAAGTTAAATTTATTTTCCATAAATTTACAGTGAGGTATAAGCCAAAGTGGCCCCCACCATCTTTTTGAAGCACAATTTCAATTTGGATCCGTATTCAAGGCCGTCCGTTAGGCCATTCTCTGGCATCCTGATCTAGACAATCAGGGATCTGATCGGAAAGATGAGTCAGCTCTTTGGGAATTACTTGGTTTCCCATTTCCGGGTTCGGGTCCCACCCACCCACGTGGTGCTTTCCATTGAAATCTCTCGGGTCGTTTGAAAAACTTGTTTGAATTATTTTTTAAAAAAAATTAAATTATTTTTTTAATATTTTTAAATTGTTTTAATATAATGATATTAAAAAATCAAAAAAATATTTTTTTAAAAAAATATTTTTCAAATATATTTTTAAATAAAAAATACATGACTAAATATAAGATTAGGGTCAGATTACATAAGAGTCTTTGAAATTTGAAAAGTACCCAGAAACCTTCGATCCAAGGAAACAAACGTACGGTAATGACATAACATTGTACTTGAATCAAATCAAAACCTCACAAAATCCTTAAAAAAAAAAAAAAACTTATCTCTAAAATCATCCAATAACAACGCAAGGTGTTGGAAACTTATGGTGGTTATGGGGACAGAAGAAGACAACCAACCTATGAAGTAAATTTGGGTCCTCAAGGAAACAGAGGTTCCCTACCTCGAGCCACCATAGTTTGAAACGTAATCATCTCAAAGACGACCGAGGGGAAAAGAAGAGATTGCGCACTGATTTACTGCTAGGAATTTTGAGGCTTGCTTTATTTGTTTCAGTCCACGTGCGCGGTACCGACGATTGAATTACACGCTCCTCATATGGCAAGTTAAGAGACGACGGTGTTTTAGGATAATAATTGTAGGGATCAGCGGAAAAAATTCAAAAACCAATTAAATTAAAAAAATTAAAAAAACTGATTAAATAAATTAAATTTTAAAAAAAATTGACCAGTTCGATTCAGTTTTATAAGCCTAAAACCGAAAAAACCGAACCGAACAGAACCTAAATAAAAAAAAACTGAGCCAAACCGAAAAACAAAAAAAACCAAGCCAAACCGATTTGAATCAGTTTTTATCCTAAGCAATTGATTCGGTCTCGATTCGGTTTTTTTTTAAAATTCAATTTTATTGCTTTTTTTAAAAAAAAAACCAAACCGGACAAAAAATAATCACTCCTAAATAATTATGTATAATTATGTGTTTGGAAAGAAGGTAGCTTTAGGTTTTTTTTTAGACCAATATCTTAATTTTTTTTTAGCTTTTAAATGTTTTGTTTTATGTTTAAAGAATATTTTACTTTAAAAAAAACTACTACACCTTCAAACCAAACACACTAGAGTTTTTTTTGTCACTCTAGTGCCAAGGAGTAATTAATTTAATAATTTTTTTCGTTTGACATGGTGAGTGAGAAAAAAGTAATTGGAAAAAAAAGTAAACATTAGGCTAAATTTTTATATTTTATTGCTAGCAAAATCACTTAGATATACAAACATTGAAGGGGGGATTTTTATCCTTGAAAAAGCTAATTAGTTTTGAGATATAAGGCTACAATTGAATACCTTAAGAATAACAAGGATTTCAATATCTATACTGTACAAACAAATTTTATTTATTAAAAATACACTAAAATTAATTAATAAAATTATAGCAATAAATTTAGATATAAAATATATAGATGAAAACTCTTCGTATCTCTTTCACGTGCACAAATTCTATTAACATTTTAAATTTAGATTATGAGATCTTAGTAGATTTTATTATAATATTTGCTTTGAATATAAATTTACAAGCTTGAAAGCTTTTAATTTGATTTGTGAAGAAAAAGATTTTGAGACGGATTCCAAATATTTCTGATTTCTATGGATTCTTTGACTATTTAAGTATTTATAGCCATACCACTTATATTTTTTTCTCTCTCAAATATCATTCATTTAAAGGGTATTTAAAGAAAAATGATCAAATAAAAAATTTAAAATATTAAAATAAAACCACAAAATTAGTTGAAGTAGACTTCTAATTTATACTATGCTCAAATCCAACATAATAAATCATAAAAATATTTTAATTTTAAATTTAGCTCGAAAATCTTGAGATTTTTTTTTTCAATGGAGACTGGAGACTGATGTCTTCCCAAACCTCTTGGAGGATTCACCATTGTTAATGAAGTAAGTGAGGGTCTAACTTTTCTCTTATTTTATTTTTTTTAGAGATGAATAGTTATTTTTCTTAACAATATTAATAATTAATCTAATTTGAATTTATTAATGAACTTTATAATTATCTCGAATTCATCAAATCTTACTTATCTATATTTAATAGCATTTTTTTAAAACCTCTATAATGAACAAGACCTAATTTTGTTAAGATTAAAACAATATTGTTATGAGATTTTTTTTTTAAATCAACATGTTAAAGATTGAGGTCAATAGAAACTCTTAACAAGATCAACTGATTTTTTTAAAAAAATCTAAACTGATCCAAATCCGGGTTGGTTAAGTTGCTGGTTGATTAGCATGACCGGTACCAGTTTCAAAATAACGCGAGAGAGAGAGAGAGATTCTCTCAAATCTAACAACCACTCGTCATAAAAACCCGCGCGTGGTATCTCTATTTTGACAAAACCAACAACCCCCCTGCCACGTAGGCCGCACCCTCCATTCTCGGTATAAATTCCAACTCGTCCACCTCTCCTACTCCTCGCCTTCTTCATCATTTCTTCTTCAAAAAAAAAGAGAACACTGAGTTCTTTCGCTACTGTCATTTTCGATAGCAAATAATATTATTACGAGTCTGTAATTGTCTCTTGAATTTTTTTTTATTAATATATATTTTTGGAAATTAAGGCGAGGAGGAGGGATGTCTAGTAAGGGCGGGATCAGCCTAGAAGAGATAAAAAATGAGTCTGTTGATCTGGTATTTCCTTTTCTCCTTTTCATTTGCATGTGTGTTCGGTTACTGAGAAAGCGATGGAAAATGTAATGATACTGTTTACCTTCTGTGTTCCTCTTCCTTTCATCTCTACATGTGCATGTGTTTGGTTTCCGAGAAAATGAAAGAATTTCAACTATGTTTGTTTGTTCATGGTGATTTCTTTTCTAGATTTTTTTTAACAATATAGAATCAGTTCATTTCCTCAGTAGTTCATACTTAAATAATGCTTCTTTTTTCTTACAATTTTTGTTAATCTCTATAAATTGTTATCAATTTTTTTCTTAAAATTTTAATTTATTTTACACAAATTAATCCTAATCTCCACCTTCGAAGATTTTTTAAATTTATAATAAGTATTTTCAAGGAGAATAAAAAATTAATTTTTCGGTTCCTTTAAGTAAAACAAAAGATCTTATCAAATCGGCAGCGTCACTTATTTTGCATGTCATCACGGCGATTATTTTGGCGCTTATATATATATATATATATATATATATATATATATATATATATTGTTAGAGTCACTATTATTAAAAATCTGATCTTACATTTCCCAAAAAAACGAGGAAAGTTGACTCTCGTAGAAACAATATTTTATAATTTTTTTTGGTTAAATGGTGTCAACTCATGTTAAAGTACTTAAAGGTATGTTTACTATTATGGTATAAATTGTGTTTTTTTTTTTTTAATATTATTTGGCAATATTTTAATTTTTTTTATTTTTATATAGCATATCATAAATATCTTGGCGCGTGTGGTGTAATGATTACCCTTAGTGTTACTAAACCTGTCTGCTCTATAGTCAAACACATAATTTATGTGTTTTTTGGTATGATCATCCTGTGTTATTGTTACACACACACACACATATAGGTTGAACGTTTTTTTCCTTATATTTTGGCAATTGAAATATGATTTTATCTCCATTTTTTTTTTTGCATCATTTGAGCAGTCGTGAATTTGTATCTTTTGGTACTTTACAGCTGTTCTACATTTTGGTGTTTGCACAGCAAGTTGGTTGATAAATGAGTTTTTTAATGCTGGAGACTTTGGAGACAAAATGTATGTCGTTTGGTGTGTTGGATTGATTGCCCAGTATCAGCTCATGCTTACATCTGAGGAACCTAGAGGAGTGCTTAGCTCAAACTGATACATAGTGATTTGGCTGTTAGCTTTTGAAAAATGAAGGGCTTCTTCCCATTTTGATTTTTTAACTCTAGAAATTGCTGTGCATGATGTAGCTGGACAGAGCTTAATACTAATTGTCAATACAAGTTTCCATATTCAAAAGATATTGGATTGCTTAATAGAAAGAAAAAAAAAGTTTTAATTCTATTGATGGCATTAAAAAATAAACAATAGTTGCAGACTTTTGCTATGAAATGTTATATGTACTCTTGTCAGTTAGATTTTTGGATGGAATGATGTACGAAGGAGTGATGATATTGTAGTAAAATACTGTAGAAAGGTACATGGTGTCTCATTATGCAAAGATTTTCTTGGTTAATTTTAGTTAATGTTAATATTTTGCTCGCAGGAGAGGATTCCTATCGAGGAAGTGTTTGAGCAGCTCAAATGTTCAAGGGAAGGTCTTACTTCAGACGAAGGAGCCAACAGGCTTCAAGTTTTTGGACCAAACAAACTAGAAGAGAAAAAGGTTAATTTCTGTAATCTTCAATTCATTAGTGAATCAAAAAATGGAAGAAAAATGTATTGATAGTAGTCTGATTCAGTTCTATGGAGGTCGTGTTAAATTTGAGCTTTCATGGTTTCAAAACAGGAAAGCAAGATTCTCAAGTTTCTGGGATTTATGTGGAATCCGTTGTCATGGGTCATGGAAGCTGCTGCGTTGATGGCCATAGTCTTGGCAAATGGTGATGGAAGACCTCCAGATTGGCAGGACTTTGTCGGGATCGTTGTCTTGCTGGTTATTAACTCCACTATTAGTTTCATCGAGGAAAACAATGCTGGTAATGCGGCAGCAGCCCTCATGGCTGGTCTTGCTCCTAAAACAAAGGTGATAACTGCACTTCACTGGCTCTGCTTGCATGCTTTAGCTTTTACCTACTATTAGTTATTTTATTTGATTTTTATGTCTGAAAATAATTCAGGTTCTGAGAGATGGCCGATGGAGCGAGCAAGACGCTGCAATCTTGGTTCCAGGAGACATTATCAGCATTAAATTGGGAGACATAGTTCCTGCAGATGCCCGTCTTCTTGAGGGTGATCCTTTGAAGATTGATCAATCTGCCCTTACAGGGGAGTCACTTCCTGTCACCAAGAACCCCTCTGATGAAGTGTTTTCTGGCTCAACATGTAAACAAGGTGAAATTGAAGCAGTTGTGATTGCCACCGGTGTGCACACCTTCTTCGGAAAGGCTGCCCATCTCGTGGACAGCACCAATCAAGTTGGACATTTCCAGAAAGTTCTTACTGCCATTGGTAATTTCTGTATTTGCTCAATCGCTATTGGAATAATCATTGAGATTGTAGTCATGTACCCTATACAAAAGCGCAAGTACAGAGATGGAATTGACAACTTGCTGGTTCTCTTGATTGGAGGAATTCCTATTGCTATGCCAACTGTTTTATCTGTCACCATGGCTATTGGTTCCCATAGACTTTCTCAACAGGGTGCCATTACCAAGAGAATGACTGCCATCGAGGAAATGGCAGGAATGGATGTTCTCTGCAGTGACAAGACTGGGACTCTCACTCTGAACAAGCTTTCTGTTGACAGGAGCTTGATTGAAGTGTTTGCAAAGGGTGTGGAGAAGGAGCATGTTATGCTTCTTGCAGCGAGAGCTTCCAGGACGGAAAATCAGGATGCCATTGATGCTGCAATTGTTGGGATGCTTGCTGACCCAAAGGAGGTATAGCTGCTTTAATGCAGTTTTCTCCGAGATCTCTGAATCTGAGGTTGCACAAAAAATCAGAACT
The DNA here is from genome assembly GCA_018804465.1 of Populus tomentosa. Taxonomy (NCBI): domain Eukaryota; kingdom Viridiplantae; phylum Streptophyta; class Magnoliopsida; order Malpighiales; family Salicaceae; genus Populus; species Populus tomentosa. Next base: position 579,026 of record CM032003.1, on the reverse strand, counting down.
TAAAGTAATAGTCCTTTTCATTATTGTTTGGCAGGCACGAGCTGGGATCAGAGAAGTTCATTTCCTTCCTTTCAACCCTGTGGACAAGAGGACTGCTCTGACTTACATTGATAATAATGGAAACTGGCACCGGGCTAGCAAGGGTGCCCCTGAGCAGGTATGATGCTTTTGCCTTTACCAACTCGGTGATCAGCACTCAAAGTAATAACTAGTAACTCATTCCCTATTTTTACTTCTATGCAGATCTTAACTCTATGCAATTGCAAGGAAGATGTTAAGAGGAAGGTTCATTCTGTGATTGACAAGTTTGCTGAACGTGGACTTCGATCTTTAGCTGTTGCAAAACAGGTCTGCAGTTTAGTGTTTATCTACATCTTGTCACCATGCTACTCAAACAAGCCTGATCTTATTGTTTCGTTCCTTCAATGAAATGGATGCAGGAAGTACCTGAGAAATCAAAAGATGCTCCAGGAGCACCATGGCAGCTTGCTGGTTTGCTGCCCTTGTTCGATCCTCCCAGGCACGACAGTGCTGAAACCATTAGAAGAGCTCTCCACCTTGGTGTTAATGTTAAGATGATTACTGGTAAGTCTTGTTTCATTCTCATTTTGAAATTTGTTCTTATGCCATTGCTTAGGCTTTGTTTGCTGTTTCCTCAATGTCCAGGGGATCAGCTCGCAATTGCTAAGGAAACTGGCAGGAGGCTTGGAATGGGAACAAACATGTACCCCTCTTCTTCATTGCTCGGCCAAGATAAGGATGCTGCCATTGCAGCCCTCCCTGTGGATGAGTTGATTGAAAAGGCTGATGGATTTGCTGGAGTTTTTCCAGGTGAAGTCAGCTGCCTAATACTGATGCTTTTTTTTTCCTTTTCTTTTTCCAAAATGCACTTGCACTCGTTTTCTTTTCCATATCATGGTAATTTGCATATTTTTATTTTGTTAATTTTTCCAAATGATAAAATTCACCGTCGCAATTAATTTTGTCAGCATGTACAAGATTGTGATCTTTCTTCAGCCCCCTTCTCCCCTCACTGTTTGAGCATGATTTTTATTGACATCCATTATTTTCTTACATGATTATCTTCCAAATTTTTGTTACTTTTTATCATGTTTCCTAGTCTTGACTTAACACCTTTTTATTCATTTTTACAGAACATAAATATGAAATTGTTAAGAGGCTACAGGAGAGGAAGCACATATGTGGAATGACTGGAGATGGTGTTAATGACGCCCCTGCCCTGAAGAAAGCAGATATTGGAATTGCTGTTGCTGATGCTACTGATGCTGCCAGAGGCGCTTCCGACATTGTCCTCACTGAACCAGGACTTAGTGTTATTATAAGTGCAGTGCTGACCAGCAGGGCTATATTCCAAAGGATGAAGAACTACACTGTTAGTTACATCTTCTGCTTGTTTTATTGCTGTGTTCACTGTTGTTGAATTCGCAAGTGTCTAACTCACTCTGGTCTGACCGTTCTCTTTTGCAGATATATGCAGTTTCAATTACCATTCGTATTGTGGTAAGTACCAACAGTCCATGAATGTATCTTTCCATCACTAATCTGCTCGAGACATCTGTTTTGATCATGCCCTTCTATCTGTTCTTTCTATGGCAGTTTGGCTTCATGTTTATTGCCCTGATATGGAAATTTGACTTCGCTCCATTCATGGTTTTGATCATTGCCATCCTAAATGACGGTGAGATCTCTAGCAAACCTCCTCGTAAATTTACATCATTCTCTTTTCACAAATTACCATGAACTGAATTAGCATTATCAAACCTCCAGGAACAATAATGACAATATCAAAGGATCGAGTGAAGCCATCTCCACTGCCAGACAGTTGGAAACTTAAAGAGATATTTAGCACTGGTGTTGTGCTTGGAGGTTACTTGGCCCTAATGACAGTATTATTCTTCTGGATTATGAAAGACACAGACTTCTTTTCAGTAAGAATATCTACAATATCATTGTCAGCTTGTGTTTCCCTTTATTCAGATTTTATATATTTATATGATTTTCGTAACACAGGATAAGTTTGGCGTAAGATCACTGAGAGATAGCAAATATGAAATGATGGCGGCCTTGTACTTGCAAGTGAGTATTGTGAGCCAGGCCCTCATTTTCGTCACACGATCCCGCAGCTGGTCTTTCGTTGAACGTCCTGGACTTCTTCTTGTCAGTGCGTTTGTAGTCGCTCAGCTGGTAAGGATTCATCCTATCCGCCAATCGCTACTTAAAACAACCCTCCCTACCATGCTCTTGATTATTAGTGAAACCTAATACATTGCCACTCTATGGATGACAGATTGCGACATTGATAGCAGTCTACGCAAACTGGGGTTTTGCACACATCAAGGGGTGCGGCTGGGGATGGGCTGGAGTAATCTGGCTATTTAGCTTGGTGACATATCTGCCCCTTGATCTTCTCAAATTTGCAATCCGCTATATCTTGAGTGGGAAGGCTTGGGATAATTTCTTGGAGAACAAGGTATATATATATAATTTCATAAACAAAATCCCGAGTCCGAGTCTGATTTTCGGCTCCTTTTCTTTGCTCATTTGCTACCTTCTTTGTAACAGACTGCCTTTACTACAAAGAAAGACTACGGGAAAGAAGAGAGAGAAGCTCAGTGGGCCACAGCTCAGAGGACCCTCCATGGCCTCCAACCCGCTCAGACCAACACTATCTTTTCCGACAAGAGTAGTTACAGGGAGCTTTCCGAGATCGCAGAGCAAGCCAAGCGTAGGGCTGAGATGGCAAGGTAAGCAAGCCATATTCCACAAAGAATCAGGGAGCTAAAAAGCTGTGACCTTTTGCGCACTCTTAAATAATGTTTCTTCGCAGGCTGAGGGAGCTGAACACCCTCAAGGGGCATGTGGAATCAGTGGTGAAGCTGAAGGGACTAGACATCGATACAATTCAACAACATTACACACTTTAAGGAGTTTACAAGTCTCGAAGAGAACAAACTCCTCCGAGAAAAGCCGGAAGCAGCTATATGACGACGAAGAAGGCCTCGAGAGAAAATCTTTTTAATCAGACTAGAATGGCATTCCTCTTGCTATAACTTAGGTACTATTTTGTTGCTTGTTATCTACCATTCAAGCCCAGAGGACATGGTTTCTCCTTTAGGAGCTAAGTATAATCAGCCATCCATTTCCTCCTCTGTACCAATTTTCTATCACGTTTAATTTTACATGCCCTGCATCAATTTACGTTGCTAATAGAGTTATGCAATCCGAGGCTACTGTTTAAAGTGATACTTCAGAGCTTTCTCTCTGTTTAGACCATCTAACTGTTGCTATTAGCTATGGATGGAATCACTTTTCCCATTAACTAAGTTTCCAAGCTTGGCTTCTAGAGAGAAACTGAGGCGATGAGAATACGAGGGAAGCTTCTGCATCACTCATCAGCATGCGAAAAACGGTATGGGTTGGGCTGATGCTTATACCAAAGTTATTAAACCCGGCTTGGTTCACAGTCCAATATAAGGCTCGGGTTACAAGACTCGGAATGATGCTGTTTCAATTTTTGTTTCATAAAATTAAAATAAAAAATCAAACTAGGTTAACTTCAACCTAGTTTAATTGCTCAAACTATGTTTCAAGTTGACTTTCAAGTTCACGGATCACCGGGTTGGAAGGGCTTCTATAAGCAATTGAAAACTCACAAAACAGATCTCCAGTGAGTTCTACTGGCAATTGAACTGTAATGGTAAACGGGCTTTTGTAGGGCGGCATGGCTACAGAGTTTGTAGAGGGGAAAACAATTCTAGCTCTTCCTTAGCTTTCAACAAGGGCCAAGAGGTAGCAACTTAGCAACTCGAGAAGATGGAAATGTTTTATGCACTTGCTAGCAACGTGAAGCTGCTGCTGCTGCTGCCGCCTCACCACAGTTACAAACAAAGAAAAAAAAAATATGGTGGACACGTCACCCATGTCACGAGTCATTAATCGAACCATGAGAGTTCTTTTTGATGGGCTGGTAACTCGAAATCAACTGAACTCTTTCTCGGAGTCGATTTTTGATGGACGTGCAAGAACAAATTGATGTGTATTTGTTTCTGACTTGAAATCCAGGTGCCTCATAAAATATATTAGCGGAAGATTATATTCAATGCATCGTTAAAATTTCATACAAGTATACACATTCAAGATCATTCAGTATGATTCAAATAATTTGATTTATATTAAAAACAAATTCAATTGAATAAGTTGTTAACTTTAAACAGAACTGAATTGAATGAAAGAACCTATCGATTTGACTCAATTCAATTCCAAAATTCAAAAATCCAAACAAATCCATTTTAAAACAATAGACATTTAATTAAATTATTTTCAACGGAATTTAATAATCTGTTAATATAATAGGCCTTCGGTCTATTATGGGGTTTTTTAAGTTTCATTCAATTTGATTCCGGTCATTTTTTTGGATTCTAATATTTGAAACCAAATCCGAATCATTTTTTTTTTTCAAATTTTCTGACTGAAATGATCTAATAAACTCAGAAAACCATTCAGTTTGGTTAATTTTAGGTCCAGATAATTCGGTTAATTTGTTCGCCCCTAAGATCATATTTTATATTCTTGTAAATACTTATGACAATCTTTTCTTCCTGAAAGGGGGGGCGGGGGGGTTCATATTTCACATTGAGTACTAATCATCTCAAGAAACAGTTTAAGAGTTGCTCCGGCACCATTATGATACGGTTGTACAGATCAGAAGTTTTCTGCCAAAAAACTGAAACACTAACTCGGATTCCTCTCCTCGAAAATTTCCTGAGTGACTTGTCGCAGCCTCAATACGATCTCTGCATATGCTGCAATGGATAATAAGCAAGAACAAATCAGAACAAACAGAAAACCGACAGGAGACACCGACAAAATGAAACACAGTGATAAAGGAACATCAACACAGGAAATGCACGAGTTCTTTGAAGGCAACACGATAAAGTAAGGAACAGCACCGCAGGAAATGCACAAGAGTTCTTTGAAGGCAACATGAACCTAAAACAATCAAAAACCTGATGGCAGAAAATGCGTCAAAGAGACCCAAGATTATATCGGTGGTAAAAAGATTAGGTAAGCATATAAACCAGCACCAACCAGACTACAATGTATTCCCCATATACCTAGTTCATATTCAAACAGCATAGATCATCCCATCTCTGACTTATGAAAGCTGAAAGCAGGAAGTCCAGGGAAGTTCTTAAAACGAATCACCGTTAAACAAACACACATTTGTTGGCAAACAAACTCTCAAAGAGCCAACGGAATTAAAGTCAGAGGAAATAAATTAGGTAAGCATTTAAACTGGCATCAGCCTGACCAAATATCCAGTTTTAGCAAGAAACAGCATTTATCACAATCTCATTCCCCATAAGCTAGCAGGGATGATTTGTCAAATGAAAAACTAATAATCAGGAAAAAATATGTCAACTATCAAGACAAGCAAGTCAAGCTCATTCACAAAATCACGCAATTAACCAGTCAAAAGAAAGAAAGAAAACACAGAGTAGAGAAAGCATGAACCATGTATTTGCTTCTGTTTATGGATGTTCTTCTTGGTCAATTCAGAAGACTAAGAGGATAAAAAACGACAGAAAAAATAAGCACAAGTCTTGAGTTTCAATTTTAAAATAGAAAGCCCAACATTTTAGGGTAAAAATCACCTTCGGGCAAGCTCATACTTTTCAAGGCATCCTCTGCATAAGATAGGCGACTTGGACTCAGGTGAGCTCCCATTACTTCACTTTTCTTAAACTGATCAATTGGCCATGCAATGACTCTGACCCGAGTTGGAAGTACAGAGACAAGGTCTGCATATCTAAGACTGACAATTACCTTGCTGCACAATAAAAGGCATAGTAAAACATCAGACTATGCAGATGCATATGCAATATGTGCAGTACAGGATTCATCCTTGATGCTATAGAGACTGAAAAAACCAATCATGCAATGATTATGCTACAGTTCCCTTTTAGCAACAAAGGGATTGCAAAATATCTCCAAGGTTAGTGAAGTTAAAGTTCACCACACGAGAGGAAGAGTCGATGAACCTTGGGTAAGTATAATGTAGATTAATTTGGTAAAAAGAAAGATGAGGAATGTGACAATCTCAAGAAATTACGTAAACAAACCACCATAGACAAAGTACAAAAAGCATTCTATAGCATGCAGCAGTAAAAAAGTACTCACCAAGGAAAATCATCAAGTACAAATTCTATTATGTGGTAGGGTAGGCTATGATACAGCTCTCCTATTTGATTTCCATACAACTCCTTAATAAGTCGAACCTGCACCACAATAGGAAAGAAAGTGAGTTAGAGTAATTAGATCATCTTGTTCGATCAAAAGTATGTATGATATAAAGATTAGCTGCAACTTGTCAATGTGATACACTTGATAAATTGAAGAACCAGGAGAAGAATACATTACATCAAGAAACAAAAATTTACCAGGAACTATATGTTCAAGAGAGAAAAAAAAGGAATGTATATGCCATGTTGTCATCTCAGATAAAAAACTAGAGACCAAATCCCACCAAAAGGGTGTCGAAGGGGACAGTTGAAAAAATAGTATGCCCACTTGTTGTGGAGATTGAGAAATTAAGAGGGCAAAGACCAAGAAAATAATATCTCCACATGAGTGTTGTAAGATGTTCAATCTGTTATTTCACCCTTAATACCTGACAAACATCTGCAAACACCCACACATATACACACAATAGGTAGAAAATTACTCACAAACATCCAGCACAAATAAATTCCTAACAAAGAAGATGGAGATAGATCTAAGAGCAAAACTGGAAATAAGAAGCTGCATGTAATGACTGAAAAATATCAGCCTTTGATAATAAGATTTCATCTAATAAAAGAGTCCAACGGGGTTACACTTCAGATACAAGCTTAAGCATGAAAATTGCTTCGTAGGGAACTCCAGCAAATAAGATCTTGTGTGGTCCCCCTTTATCTTAACTATAACAAAGTTCATAAATTTCTCCTAAAGTATTCACCAGAATAGTTGAGTCAACGATAGTTCCCCCAGAAACCAGGCAAAAAGGGTGAAACTGACTTAAGCTGATCTGTGCAAATTGAACATTGAAAATTCACTAGATGCAGCAGGACAATCTCTTGTAGGTAAACAAGGATTAGTGTCTCAGCGAAGCTAGCTCAAACAAAAACACATAAATACTAAGATCATGTAAACTGGACTATACCTGTTCCTTTCTATCCACATAAGCTTGCAGAAGTTCTCCAATGTAATCTATAAATCTCTGAAAGCAAGAGAAGAGAAGCAATGTTAATGCGTAATATCCAAGGAATATCAAACCCAAAAAGATGTCTCTGGCAACTAACCTTACCATCGCATTAGATGAAAGAAGATCATTTTCTGCTTCACGTAGCGGCAGGAAGAAAGGGATTGTGTGTTCAAGGACGGTCATCTTTTCAAGAAATGACTTGCTCTCAAGCACCAAATGATACAGCTCACAAGGGTCTCCTGGAAGAAAGAAGGGAAAAGGAAGAAACAAATGAACCAGCTTTTAAGTTGCATCAACTGACATGCAATCTCCTCCGAGAGAATTGAACAGTCCAAGAAGATCACAGTAATTTTTCAATATAAAATAAAACAACCACCAGCCTCACAAGTGCAGTCATGGAAAAAGCACTGGAGCAATTGTTGTTGGATGCAAAATGAGATGATAACATAACTAGAGTGATCATATTAGAATAAAGTACAAGAAAATTTGCACCAGACCTGCAAAAGTTGTCTCATATTGAATGCCAATTCTTGCCCCCTCCAGACAACAAATAACCTGTTTGTATTAAGAAAAAAACTACTGATTGATAAATGACTGACCAATGCAATAAATTTCATCAAAACCTACACCCGAAGCACATTCCATGCATCGTATCCTTGTTAGTAGAAAATGTTACCTTATTCCCAACTCTGTATGTAATTTTTTCCTCAACATGATGATTTGGTATCATATCCGTCTCTGCTAGCATTGCCTTTCTATCAACCTCCATGTGAACCTGATGAAAAGGGCATACTTAAAACATTAACAATTTGATCACGCCCATCTGCAAACATATAACTGTACAATGATACAAACCACACAAACAAATCCATCGAGATGGAGTACTAACAAACAAGTATTCCTCACGGAATTATCCATTATATAGAGCATAAAGACCCAAGCTTTAAGATGTAGATTGTTCTAGCCATCTATTTTAACAATGACTTGTGCTCAGAACCACAGAATTCAACCACCTCCAACAAAGTACTGAAAATACAGTGTTTACCCTCTCTCTTATCGTAGCTAACAGTCCGTCATTCCATTCTTCACCATCTAAATAAACCTCTGCAATAATTCAAAAGAAAAGCACATTTTTTCCAATCAAATCACTCACAAATAAACTGTTAATCACTGCATTATCTCAAAAAGAAAATACCTTCCGTTTGAGACGCTCTTGCAGCTTCAAATTCTTTCTGTAACCGCTCGAATATCATCTTATCAGAATCCCTGTCAAAAACCAACAACAACAAAAAAAAACCTTAATCCTCAAAACCCAGCAACATTTCCATTAATCAAACAACCATCAACACAATTCTCACCTAGACAGCCTCTCCGCCAATGCCGTATGTCTCTTAATTACATTCGAAACTAATTAATAAAAAAAAAGGACACAACTTTCAGTTTCTTACAAAACAATCTTAATTTAATTAAAAAAAAATCATTTTTCTTACATCTAGCACGTGCAGTTTCTAACCGGTCATTATCATCATCTTCGTGCATAAAGTTCTGTTTTTTCCACACAAAAAATTAAGATTACAATCACAAAAAAAAAAGCATCAAAATTGAAAAAAGGTGAGCTTTGAATGATAATTAATAAGAAATTACCACTTCTCCCATTGACGGTGTAAAAGGGTTCTTCTTATGCCTCTTTTTTAGGGTTTCTTCTTCAAAATCGCTGACCTCCATCTGATTTGATTTTTTCTGAGAGAGAGAGAAGAGTCACAAATTTTAAAATTTAGGGTTCTAATATCCGGGCACCAATCGAATTGCAGAGCCCGACCCGCACCCGTTTTGTTTTTTTTTTTTTGAGAAGTGTAGATAACACTTCTCATGGACTCGTTATGATTTTCTTGTGGTAAAGTGCATTTGAGGTCTTATATGTTTTCTATATTTTCACTTAGATCCTTTTTAGAGATATTTTCTAAATTAACCATGGGGGCTGCTTGTTTTATTTTCCTTTTGTTCAAGAAATATTTCATTATAGATTTTTTTTGAATGAAATAGTGATTATAGAATAATTTACATGAACGTATTTGTTGATCTAGTTTATTATAATTAAATTTAATCATCTCTTAATTAACATTCTATGTAAATAAAATGATAAATTTATAAATATTAGAGTTATGAAATTATATATATATATATATATATATATATATATTGGATTTTGAATTAAATTTGACAAAATCAATAAATTTTTCATTATTTATTAAATATATTTTTTGAATAATTGATATAAAACAGTAACTTTCTACAAATTTTTTTTTATTGATTTGACTTGGATTATATTCATCGAATTTATTATTTACATGTATCTTTGTTGGATAAAACTTTAATCAATATGCATTTTTATAAAAATGAATATACACAAGGTTGCATCACAAGATCTCCCTTTGTCTCAACAAACAAGAATCCAATTTTGTAGATTGAAAAATATTTTCAAAGATCAAGACAGTGAGTTATACTTTAAATTCCAATTTTTTCCTTTTATTCTCTGGAATAAAATTGCTAAAATTATTAAAATTATGGACTGAATCAGAATAGCAGGAAAACATAGTAACCAAAATGCAATATGCCAAACTTACTCATTTTTTAAAATTTTACTAATTGGACTAAGTAGTTCCACATGTCAAAATATAACTCAACAAGCCACGCCACATCCGGGGCCCGCATTCAGGACCATAACAGTAGATCTTTGGATTAAGGACTAAGAATCACATCTGGTCCCTGTACATTTACATTTATTCAAATCAAGTCTGAACCTCTCGTTTCATGCTAATAAGATTCTTAATATAAAACACGAGAGAATCTATGAATAATTAATTTCCCATATGGATTATATTTTTCATTATATAATCTCTCAAATAGCCCTTAATTAGAAAGGAAGGAGATTTTTGGACTTAATTAAGAGTACAGGGATTGAAGAGACTAACAAAAAACAGTTTAGGAACTATAAGTGAGTTTTAACTGCCATCTTTGCGCTCTCTATTACAATTTCCCTGCAAAACCCAAGCATCCTTCATCCCAGTTTCAGTTTCGTAAAAGAAAATCACAGAGATAGAGAGGGAGGGAGGGAGGGAAAGGGACAGAAAACATGGGGTGGATAGCAGAGAACGTAGAGTCAATCAAATCCATGAAGATCAGAGACACTCTCTCTCAATTGATCACTCTTGGTCCTTTTCTTTTTCCTTCTCTTTAAAAATATTTATTTATTTCACTAGCTACTGATATTTCTCCTTTCTTTTTATTGATTTCTTGATTTTTTTTTTGTTTTGCAGGGATGATAGTGTCGATGGCTTTAATAATATGGAAAGCCTTGATGTGTTTAACTGGTAGCGAATCTCCTGTTGTTGTTGTTCTTTCTGGTAGCATGGAACCTGCTTTCAAACGAGTTAAGAATCCCATGTTTTTTTTTTTGGTTCGCATACGATATGCATATGGGCAACATGTGGTTTTTCTTACGTTTTCCTGTCTTGGCTTGCAGGGAGACATTTTGTTCTTGCATATGAGCGAGGCCCCATTTCGAGCGGGAGAGATTGTTGTGTATAATGTAGAAGTATGTTCTTTCTTTAATTTATTTGTTTTTCTTTTGATTGATTTGGTGATTATTGAGTTTCTTTGCTCTTATCTTTGATTTTGTTTTGTTATGAGTTGATGATTTTAGTGTTTAGTTTTAGCATATCTTTCGGTTGAATGCTCATGGAAAATGACGGATAAACTATAGGGTACTATAGCTTCCTAGTTCCCAGTCATAAGAATGCGGAGCCCACTGTTCCTCCATGTGGGACCCGCTTTAATTTGTAACGAGGAGCAGTGCTGGTGGAGCGCTGGATAGTTCTTCAAAAGGAACAATGAGGGTGATTTGGTGAATATTGTTTCAACACACTTTAGTAGTCTAAAGCTCTGCTGTAGGAACTTTAGTGAGCATTTGATTTAGAAAGAAGTGTGTGAGTTGATTCTTTAATAAGGTGATTTAGCTTTTTAATTACCTTTAAGTAGAGAAGTAATTCTTTATGAATTAGATTGTGATATGCTTATTAATAAAGGTGGGCATTGTCTGTGACAAAGTTCTCTTTTGCTTTGATTATATCCCAAATTTTATCCCTTCTTCATTCCAGTGTACTTGTATTGAACATCATGGTCTCTTTTCTACTCCTGTGAACTGATATATCTTCAATGCATTGTTCAGGGAGAGCTAATTCCAATTGTCCATCGAGTAGTTGAGGTAACCGTATATGCGAGATCTCAGTTGTATTGTTATCTTAGTATGCTTGCTAGTGTTTGTTGTTTATTGTAGAATATGATAGGCATTTCGCACAGGTTTGTTGAAAGCGTTATAGACGGGGATTATGCTGACTATTTAGTTCCAAACTGAGAATGTCAATTAGTGACCATTAAGAGAGGAAACTACCATCATGAAATACGAGCTTTCATCCATTCACTCTTGTTTATTTTAATGTCAGTTATAGTATATTTAATGTTTCTCACTAGGAAGCATGCCAATTGGGCGATAGAATAAAGTTCCTCAGCTCATCTTGATCTCACTATCATTTCTTCTGGAATTTCTATTTGTATCTGCTAGTTCCATATCCACCCACCCACAGAGTGAGTTTGGTCAATCGAATAAGATTACGAAAGCTAACCTTTCAGTTGGTTTCATCACAGCATGCATCTTATCTATAGCAGAATGAAAAAAAAGTAATCATTGTTTTGATCAAGAAACAGGAGGTTGTATTCCACAAAATTGTGACATGCCAGATTTAATTCCACCAGTCACTCTAGTTTCTTATTTCTAGAAGTTGCTACAACTTTTCTTAGCTGAGAATTTCTGTAACTGCTGATTTGCTTTCCTTTGTGGGGGAGAGGAAGGCTGATCAGCAAGCAGTGGCAAAAGTCTTGCATGATGCTATTTGACTTTCTTTCCTTTGCGTAATGTACATTTGATTGTGCTTTGGTAGGTTCATGAACAGGAAAATACTGGAAAGGTTGATATCCTTACTAAAGGTAACACAATCTGTGACTCAAGTTGTTAAATTTCTTTGAGTTCTTATCTGCTTATCTTAATTAATCCTCTTCTACACTCAAGAATAAACTTGTTTTTATACATGTGCCACGTTCCTTCTCAGTTGAGTTCTAAATACGAGGATCAATTAAAGTGAAGGGTAATTAATAGACAACCTTTCAGCATATTAAGTCATAGCATAAGGGATACAAGTGAAATGGTCTAAAAAAATGTTTGAAAACTTCTGCCTATAGTTCTTCTTTCAATAACCAGGAGACTGATACTCAATTTGTGATTGGATAATTTTATCAGGAGATGCTAATGATGATGATGACAGGGTTTTGTATGCTTATGGTCAGTATTGGTTGAAGCCACAACAAATTATGGGGAGAGCTGTTGGGTAAGTCAGTTATGCATCTACTTACATATATTTTGTTTCCAGCATGAAATTGTAATTTATGCGGGAGACCACAATCAACTTGAAAGGTGCAAAAAAGTGGCATTCGAAATTGGTGCTTGCATATACTGTCATCTGCTGATTTTATCTAAAACTTGTTTGATCGAATAGCGTACATCTTGGGTTAGCTGATGATACACTATGGTTTGACAGTGTGTTGTGGTTGCTTTTCAAATAACGTTTCGTGTCAAAATGCATGCCAATGATTTTTTTTAAAAAAATTATTTTTAACATGAGCACATTAAAATAATTTGAAAACACTAAAAATATATTAATTTGAAGTTAATAAAAAAAAAATTAAATTTTTTTAAAAGTGCTTTTGAAACGCAAAAACAAACAGGCTAGCCAATGAATGATTTACCAACTCATATTGGCATAAGAAACACAAACATTCTGTCATGTAGTTTTCTTCTTAACATTCTGAAATATAAATCCTCTTGATTTATATGAAACTGAATTATATATCCTCTTCTGCAGGTTCGTGCCTTACGCCGGTTGGGTTACAATCATGATGACTGAGAAACCTATTATCAAGGTAGTGTCTAGTGTTTGCACTAACACAGATCTTTCCTTTTTGAGTAAAAAATGCCAGAGGACCTCATTTCCCGAGCTTATGACAAACAATTGAAAAATGAAATTCTCCACGGAAATTATAAATCAATCAACTTGAAAAATTAAGTTTTTGCATTCTATGCTTTTACGAGTTGAGTTTTTTTCTGGAGGCACTCATTTCCCTAGTTTTGCATATAATGTTTAACTTGGTGTTGGTTTTTCTTGCAGTACATGCTCATAGGCGCCCTAGGTCTGCTGGTTATAACCTCCAAGGATTAAGTAATCAAGTTTTCAAGACATGACTGATACCATTTATATTCTCTCTCTCTGAAACAGAAGCAATGAAATTAGCTGTGCTCGATACCAACAGAATTTTGTAAGATCCGAGGACCCCATATCCTGTTCTGTAAACTTCAGATTAAGCAGGTGAAACATATTTATTGTGTCACTCTGAAAACTATTGCGCGTTGCTTTGAAAGCATTACTTCATTCAGGAGCTGTGCTGTTTTCAGAACAATTTTTATCATGATTTAAACACATATAATGCTGTTAGGAACATCATTCCACAGTCAAATGTTTTATGTCACAAGATTGAATACCTTTTCTTATGAAAAGTCACTGTCGTTAGTGCTATCTTGTGTTTCATATGAGGTTCACTCTTCCATAGGTGGAAACTGTTTGAGCAGGAGCCATGTTGCTGTCTAGCTGATGAAGTTACTGTCAGATAACAACTGTCCGCAAACCCTCGCCCCCACATAGTTAACCATATTAGAAACTTGGAAAAACCGTGCATCAATATTTCCTTCCATGGATGAAGGTGAGACTGCTGTGAGTTCGCTCCTGTTCAAATTCAAAGAAAGGGTTCCGAAGTGCTTTGATTTCAACAAGCACTCCACGACATCTATGATCTAATCGACTGAAAGTTTTTCCATAACCACTTTCCGAAGAATTCAACCATTAGATTTGTGAAAAACATTAGCTTACACATGCACGCACGAACTAGATGATTATTCACGCAACGTTGCAAGTTGCAACTCTGATCAATTTATTTTCAACGTAGGAAAAATTAATAAGGTGTTGGTTAATATGTTTGTTATTAGAAAAAAAAAATGATTGATATAATGTGATTTGATTATCTTTATAGATAAAAAAATAACTGGATAAAGAATAAAAATATATTTTGAAAAAAAAAATAGTATTTTTTTTTAAAATATTAAAATAAAAAATATTAAATTGACTCGGATTAATTTTACTTAACTTGTCAAGTCAAAACTAGTATGCAAGTTATGAGACTTTTATAATTTTTATAAAAAAAATAAAAAAATAACTCGAGTTAACATGACTAACCTACAAAACTTGCAACACGGGATATAAGATTAAAATAATTTAATAGAAAATAAATTATTAAGCCCAACATTTAGTAAATCCAATGTTAAAGAATGACATTAAAAAATATATATTTAAAATTAAAAAAATTAAAAAGAGTTCTCATAAATTTGAAGGGATAAAGTGAAAAATATCTTATTTTTTAGAAATAAAATGAAAAAAGGCCATGACATTCAATATTCATTATTATTATAGTAAAAAGCCAATGACTTTTAGTACATGTTAACTAGATTATTGACATGTTAACTAGATTATTGACTTGTGCTATACTGCAGGTGGAACTAAATTTTTCTATTTTTTTTTAACATAAAAAATATTTAGGCATTGTTAATATTTTTCTAGTAGGAAAAAAATTAAACTGTGTGTAAATTGATTCAATTCGACATAGTCATCTTAGAGAGTCTAAAAACAACGTGAATAACTAGTAAAAATATAATTTAAGTTAAAATAAATGTTTAAAATGAGTTTTTTTATAATAAATATTGAAACAATAATATATTAAATTGATTTAGATGAATGTAAGTTAATTTAACAATGAATATATGAAGTTATAAAATCATAATAACTTCATAAAAATTAAATTTAAAATTAATTAAATAAAAGTAAATAATAGCTTAGCCATTACATTATAATTTCAACTCGTGATCATACAAGAGTAAAGAACATTTGACATCTTATTAATAAAGAAATTTATGATACTCTACTAAGCGAGATAAATACAAAATGAGAGAAACAAGAAAGGATTAAAAAAAATAAGTTTTAATAGATGAAAGAATTCTTATTATTTTTTTGGCGGGATCTCTCGTATCTTTCATGGGAAGCACCATAAAATTCTCAATGAATACTTAACAGAAAATTAATTTATAATAAGAATGATTTTAGGATTTTTTTTTATGGAATAATTGTTTCACCTTGTGCAAGGCTTCTTTTCTCCTATGCAAGTGGCTTTCAGGGTAGGTCACGAGAGCTTCTTTTCTCCTATGTTTAGTGTGTTTCAAAGGTAGTTAGTAGTTACTAGGTAAGATTTTGCACAAATGTTAAGTCTTAAAAGAGGATAAAACACCTCCACATTTGCATTAAATAGTTTATCCTAAAAGCTCAATTGACTCCAAATAGTAGGTCATCCATTTTGAGCTCCAAGATAGCAAATATTCCTCGAGTGGGAGATGGAGCCACTTACCCTAGCCTAGCCAAAAACTATGTGATGAATCTTCTCATTTTCCTAATAATACTTGCCGACCAAAATAACTCATAGGTAGAAAATCTTCAAATACAACATAATTATGTGTTTCTATACTTTAGTTGTTATAAAATCTAATTTTGGTTATAGGGGTCACCACTTTATGAATTTCGAAGACTTTTGTGTTTAGTTTTATAACCAATTTAATTGTTCAAAATTAATATTTTTTAATTAAAAAATATGGAGTATTTTTGAAAAATTGGTTGAGACCAAGTGGGTTTTAATCTCAAACTCAAATCAAAATAAGACAATTAATTTATCTCTAAATTTAATTCAGTAAAAAATTAATCTTATTATATAAAAAATAATTTAATTATATTGATATTAAATTTAATTTGGTCTGATTTGTTATTTTATTGATTCACTATTTTGATTTTAAAATTAAATAGAATGTAATTTAATTTAATTAACCTGACATATTTAATTAAAATTTAATTTGATTTAAAAAAAACTTTAAAATAATAATATTTTAATTTTATCATTTAAAATTAAAATATATAAAATCAGGTTTATTAATTATGCTAATGGCATGTGAAAGTAGAAAGGATAAATGATAGTTGAAGTTAAATTCACAAAATAAATTAAAAAGGATTAAAATTAAAAAAAAAAATGAATTAAACACGTTTGTACTTAAAAAAAACACAAGGCGAGACCAAGCAAGAAAGAAGCAAACGAAGAGAGAGAAAGAACACAGAGAGAAACCAAGAAAATAAAACACAAAAACAGAGAGAGAGAGAGAGAGAGAGAGAGAGAGAGAGAGAGAGGAAAAGAAACTATTTATTACACTAAATTAGCAGCAAAAAGGAGCGATCAAGCTAGCTAACACTCTCAAAGCCAAGAAAACCTCTCTTTCTTTGGCCCTCTTTTCAAATCAACAACACAGAAAAAACTACATTGAAAACCCAAGAAAACAAGCCAAGAATCAAGCTCTCACTCTCCAATTTTGGTGAAGTTTAATCAAAGGTTAGTTTTTTAAATATTTACTCAATTAATCTTTAAAACCCATTAACTTTACACTCTTAAAGTTTGCCTTTTGCACTTCATTGTTGTTTTGGTGTCAATTTTTTTAACGGGCTCTGTTTAGTTTCTTTTACTGATCTCTGTTTATTAAGTTAAATTAGTCAAAATTTGAACTTGTTAGCTTGTGAATTGTGTGAAATAATGTGAAAACTGAAATGGGTTTTTGTTATTTTGAATGGTGCAGTGGTGAAAGAAGAGAAAGTAGTTTGTTGTGCGTATAAAGTTTGGTGATTTGAAGTTAGGGTTTTGATTTATTGTGTGTTTGAATGAATTGGTTTTGGTTCTGGGTGATTTGGATTGAGTATTTTTTAGCGAGTTTGATCTCTTAGGGTTTTGGATTTTGTAAAGATGAGATTTGGGTTTGCATTGTATGGGTTGTTGGCGGGCGACTTTTGGGTTGTCTGGAAACAGAAATAGCTGTTTCCCAGGTTGAGAATCTTGGGTTTTTGTGATTTTGGTGAATGGTGGTGTTTGGGACTGTTTGTGCTAGAGATAAGCAGAGGTTGACTGTTGATTTGCGTTTAATTTGATATGTGGGTGTGTGAATTTTGTTATCGGGGAGGTGAAAATAACGGTAATTGAGTGTGTGATTGGGGGTTTTGGGGTTTTGTGGTTCTGTTTTTGGATGGTGTATGAATCTGTTTCATGAGAAATGCTACCTCATCAGAGCTCCAGAGTTGATTTGGTTGAATTGAGAACTCAGATAGTGAAGAAGATTGGAGTTGAGAGGTCAAAGAAGTATTTTTACTATCTGAATCGATTTTTGAGTCAGAAGCTGAGTAAGAGTGAGTTTGATAAGTCATGTTTTCGCTTGCTCGGAAGGGAGAATCTGCCGCTGCACAATAATCTTATACGCTCAATATTGAAGAATGCCTGTCAGGCGAAGACGCCACCACCAATTTATGAGGCGGGTCCCACAAAATCTCTGCTTCAAGCTCCAAACAGTTCTCCAGTTAGAGAAGATGGGCATGAACAAAGTGGGTCCCTTATTCCAAATCAAAACACACCCATTTGGTCTAATGGGGTTTTACCAGTGTCTCCAAGAAAGATTAGATCAGTGATACGTGATCGGAAGCAGAGAGATAGACCCAGCCCCCTTGGGCCCAATGGGAAAGTCGAATGTATCTCACATCAATCAATTGGTACAGAAGATAGTGGAAGTAAGTTTGTTGTGGAGAATGGGGAATCAGCTCCTTGTGATTATCAGAGACCAGTGCAGCATCTTCAAACAGTTGCTGAGCAATCTGAGAATGAAAGGGAGGGGTCAGCTCAACAGCCAATTGAAGGATCAAGGATACAGAGCAAAGACCAGACAGCTTTTGTGGAAGATGGAGAAGAGATGGAGCAAGCAAACCGCTTGAACTTTTCTAGAACTCCCCTACTTGCACCATTAGGGATTCCATTTTGTTCAGCTAGTGCGGGTGGGGCCCGCAAAACTATGCCAGTTGCAAGTAGTGGTGATTTTGTTCGCTATTATGACAGTGGTGAATTGTCTGATTCAGAGATGCTGAGGAAACGCATGGAACAGATTGCAGCTGCACAAGGCCTTGGAGGGGTTACTATGGAATGTGCAAACAGGTTGAATAATATGTTAGATTTGCACTTGAAGAGGTTGATCAAGTCATGTGTTGAGTTAGTAGGAGCACGGTCTCTGCATGATTCAAGAAAGCACCCTGTTCACAAGCAGCAGGCACAGAAGGTTATCAATCGCATGTGGGCGAGTAATCACGTGCATATGCAGAGTAGCAGTGGTCCTGTAGAGGGTATGCTGGAACAGAGACAGCATAGTTCAATATCCATGCTTGATTTCAAAGTTGCCATGGAGCTAAATCCACAGCAACTTGGTGAAGATTGGCCATTGCTGCTGGAGAAAATATGCATGCATTCGTTTGAGGATTGAAACATACCTGTGAAGATTTGTTATCCCAAAGCTATAATTGGGTCAGGCTGTCCTGGTTCCAAGGCATTGACAATTGTTTAAATTGGAAGTTGTTGATGCACCCAGTTCTGTTTCTTGTTGCCAGGATGAACCAGATGGCTCCCCTTCTGTTGAAGCTCGGCCCCTGAAAGATGGAAATTGTGGGTTGAGCATCCAGATGTCTGAACTCTCCTGCTGCAGATCCTGTATGAATCAGGAAATTATTTTGCAGCAACCAAGCCAGGGCAAGTTTCAAAAAGAATGCCCTCAGTTGGTTGCACTGTTGTACGATAAGCATCGGTATTGGCTGTCTGCTGCCATCGCTACAGATCTGAAGCTCTTCTGTATAATTTACAGCCAACAAAGAGGAAGTCTTAGACAGTTTTGCAGGATACTCTTGTGTAGCTTGTTGAAAGGTAAACCACTGGTGTAAAGAGCTGTAGTGTTGCTCTTTGTATTTTAAAATCTGAGAATTGATTGGAATTCCAATATTAATAACAAATTGATATCCTTCTACTTGTCTTTGATGCTATGTTTCAATTTTCAAGTGACTGGGCCCGGAAAACATCCCTGCTGAAGCCTTATTCTGCTGCTCGTGTTTCGCTTCAAGATTGTGGGTTTTCCATGCTTACCTTAGCATAAATGTGTTTGTACATGTGAATCGCAGTATCTGGCAAATCTTACATGGGTTTCTGGCACAACTTAAGTTATATTCAAATCATGGGGAGTGATAAGAGAAGAATGTAATCTATACACTTCAGAGTTTTGATGGGAAAAGGGCAAAATCTGGGATAGAAACCAGGGATTTTCTTATTGTAGTGATACATAATTGGCCTCATGCAAAGTTTGGAAACAAAGTACTTGGCTGATAATAAGCAAGAAATAATGTCTTTCTGCTTATTATCCTATTCCTGGAAAGAACTCTATTCATAGCAGTACTGTTTTATCCCATTCGATCGAAACTTTGCTATCCAGTATGCACATGAACTTTAAAGGATCAGCAGCAGGTAAAAATTGCAAGAGATATCTGAACACCCATCCAAGACTCGCCACCAAGCTAAAATTCCAGCACAGGTAAAGCCATCCTAATTCATCCTTTTCTATCCTTGAGCACTCTTTGTGCATAATACAGAGACTCTCACTGTCAGTAAAATTGTTTTGCAATGTCCTGTGAAACGCAGGCCTTGAATTTGCAAAATGTTTTTCATATTTCCCACAAGCTCTTCTAAAGGTGGTGCACTGTTTGCTGGAATGCTGTTTGTAGCCTGGTCCGTAGATGAAATATATATTTTCTTAGAGCTTCGGTTTTTCACTGACCAGATTTGAGAACTGTTTTTATCCCAATCTTGTTTGAGCCAGTGACAGTTTTCTACAATCATATTGACTTCTGAAGAACCATAGACTTTTAAAAAGCTGGTTGCTCTTGTTAAGCAAGAAAAGCTCTGCAATCAATTTTGTTCTGTTGATCAGTTACCATTTGCCTGTAGCTTATTATTTTTGTTTCCCTTGTTATTATTTCATGGATATCAAGTAGCTTTCAAAACCTGATTGCGCCACTGAATTAATAAGGGAAATATCCAGCAAATCGTAATCCTCTTTCATTTTTATTTCAAATTCTCTCCATTGAAGGATCTCTTCGTTTCTTAAAACATTGCAAATCCATACTTCTGTCTTTCTTGGCCCTAAAAACACTGTTTTCACCGTGCACCCTTCATTCATGAAGATCAAGTTCATCGGGTGGGATCTTCTAGTTCATCAGACTGATTCTCTATCATCTTCTTTCATCTCTCTTTGAGCCTTGCAATTTGCATTTCCAGGAAGTTGTTTGTGCCCCGTTAATCAACATGCTATCTCTTCTACTCTTACTGATGTTTATCAGGTGCTGGCGTTAAAGGAAACTTGCCATGCATTTGCAGTGGTTTGCACTATGAGTTGCTTTACTTGAATACACACAAGATGTTCGCATGTACCTGTACCATGAAAGACAAAGGGAGAGGGAGTTTAACAGATATTGATTTAGAACTGCAGTCAGGGCTTCTTTAAGGAATTTAAACGCTTTATGTGCCTCTGCATTCCAGCGAAACCTTCCTTTTGAACAGGTTAGTAAGTGGCTCTTGCCATAATTACGTATGAACCATCTATAATAACCTTTCATCCCCAAGAATCCCTTCACATGCGTCATTGATTTTAAGTTAGACCAGTTCTGCATCGCCTCTACTCTCCGAGGGTCGGTTGCCATCCCCTTCGTCACAAGGACAATTTTCGCTCAAAATTCCAGCCCCTACATGACAGTTTAGTCTGATCAGACTAAGCTTTTCCTTACATTTTCACTCATGTTTGCTTACAATTATATATTTCACTCATCAAAAAAGGTTTCCACATGTTAACTTGTCGTAAGCAAGCAGAATCAACACAAACAATAAAACAAAATAGGACACATCATATACAAGAAAATTCTAAACCTTTATTATTACCTCAACAAAGGAAATACACAATACACTTATATGTATTATGCATAAAACTTGCATGCTACATAGCAAAGGCTTTCAAGCCTATTTATAAACAATATTATGGAAGTTACAAAGCAAAGTTGTCATTCTTATTTTTCATAACATAGTGGGACAATCTTTCCCTCATTTTTCCTATGAATTTAATGGCTTCAAACCATCAACTACTAGACAATTTCTTCTCCACGTTCTCCATGAACTTAGTGGCCTCAATCTAGCAACGGTTGAATAGTCTCTCCCATGTTCCCATGAATCTAGTGACTATGTAGAGCATTCCTAGCCATGCCCCACGTTTGACTGCCCATCACCCACAATCAAGATAGTCCTCCCACCAATTAGCCATGTTTGAAAACCACCAAAACTTCCCACAACTCTGCTATCACTTTCTTCCACAAGCCCTTATTACCAGTTTTACTGTGTTTTGTGCCAACCTGGATGGTCAATTATCAAAGACCCATGTTCATGCCAAGCCAATAACCCATGATTCGCATGAACAATTGCATATTGCTTGCCAGATTCATTGTTGTTCGTGTGGTCTGACAATATCTTTCATTGCCAAATTCTAGATAATGTGCATTTGTTAGCGCACCCTCGTGCCCATACCTCGAACAAACTACCCCCACCAGAAGAGTACAATTTTCTCATCAGAATAAAGAAGAGGTATTCTTGCACTTTGTCTTTGAATTGTCACAAATCTATATTTTTTTTCCCCATAAAACCTCTAAGTTTTTCTTTCATTTTACTAAAAACTTAGTTTGTTAATTCTTTTTATGTTGGTCGAGTTGATGATGAATCTTGACAATACCATTATTAAACTGTTTGTGAATCGTTGCTGGAGCTCTTTATAACTTACTTTATTATGGATCCTTTTTGATCCTTATTAAAAGTCTTAAATAACTTATATGAAAAGTTACAGTAGTTGCTCTAACAGCTCTAATCTACAGGCAACAATCCCTGTTTTTGCATCATTTTGAAAGGTCCATCATATTTCAGCATCAACCCTCGATGCTTTGATGTCCCCATAATTTTCTTACAAATCTATGGACTTAATTTGAGTAACACCTTGTCACTCTCACTTAATTCCAACCGTCTTTGTTTCTGGTCAACATAATTCATTATCCTTTTTTCTTGCCTTTCATGAGCTATCGTTAGCTTGTTTAAACAATTCTTGTTTTTCTATAGCAAACCTATACGTAGCTAGACTTTTCTCATGATATTTTTGCACAAAAATCTCTACAGGAGTTTGGGGTTGTGTCCCTAAAATCAACTCAAACAAACTAGTTTTTGTTATTAAGGATTTTTGGATATTGTAGCAAAATTGAACCCTGTCAAATAATTCCAACCAATTTTGTTGCATTGTTGTCATATGATGCCTCAAATATTCCTTAAATAAAATATTTCTCCTTTCTATTTGCCCATCGGTTTGTGAATGATTGATAGTGAAATACTTTGATCGTCCCAATCATGTTGAATAACATTGTCTCAAACCTAAGTATAAATCACATATTATGATTACTAACAATATTAGAAGGCACTCCAACATACTTCACCATATTTTGATAAGAACAACCCAGCAACAATCTCAATTAGACACACTATAAGGGGACATCAATAAACTTGCATACTTGGTGAATCTATCTATGATAACCATGATGGTGTTCATGCCATCAACTTTTAGAAACCTTACAATGAAGTTCATCGAAATTAACACCCAAGGCTTCTTTGGTATAGGTAGTGGTTGTAGCAATCCAACTTCTTTCTATTGTAGTACCTTATCCTGTTGACATATCAAACACATCTTGCCATAAAGCTCAACATCCTCATCAATTTTTTACCAATAGTAAGTTTGAGATATGATAGCCTGCATTCTTTCCCTTCCTAGATGTCTAGCCCGCTACGAATCATGTATCTCCTATATAATATACTTTAGCAAATTTCCTACTTGACATAAAAAAATAACCTTTTTTTGTATAGAGGAGATCATTTTCAACTAATATCTTTAGATTGTCCCTTCTTAAATAGGGTCAACCAGCTTCTGGTACGTTATGTCATCCTTAGTAACTTAATAAAATTATACCACCATGCCTATCTGGTATAATTTTAAGAGCATCTGTAACATAATTATATTGTTATAGCTTATATTCCCTCACAAAGTCATATTCGGCTAAGAACTCTTGCTACTGAGCATGCTGTTATGACAATTTCTTTTGAGTTTTGAAGAAAGTAATAGCCACGTTATCAGTCTTCATAATGAATGTTGGCCCCAACAAGTATACTCTTTACATAACAAAGCAATGCACCATTGTTGTCATCTTTTTCTTGTGTGTTGAACATTTTTGTAAGGCATCATTTAGTTTCCAACTCTCGAATGCAACCAGGTGTCCATCTTACACCGACATTCCTATAATAACCTTATTCAAAGCATCGATGTGCGCTTTAAATGTCCTCTCAAAATCGAGTAGTCCCAAAACTAGAGTAAAAGTCACTGCTGTCTTTTACTTCTCAAAAACTTGTTAGCATTCAACTAATCATTCCACTTTTAGTCCTTCTTCAAAAAAAATCTAAAAAAGGGTTGTTTTCTTGCTATAGCCTTTAATAAACCATCTATGATTATTTTGTTAGTCATAAAAAATAAACACAACTCCGGAACATCTCTTTGGTGTTGGCTACTTAACAATGGCTTGAACTTTCTTAAGTCATATTCTTACTTGACCCTCCCCAACTAAATATCATAGGAACATAATTTTAGATCTTGCAAACTCGCATTTCTCTCTTTTTACATACAAATAATGTTCTCTCAATCTACTTGAAACTTTTAAAAGATGAATTACATGATCTCTTTAACATCATTTAAGTCGGCTACAACAAAATTAGCCAAATAATCATACAATACATCATTCATAATATTACAAAAAGTTGTTAGAGCATTCATTAAACTAAATGGTATAAACAAAAATTCACATGCACCATACCTTGTTACATACTAAATCTTACACTCATCTTTTTCATCAATTATAACTTGTCAATATCTAGAACACAAGTCTAGCTCGTAAAGACAAAAGCTCTACATAATTTATCCATCAAATCTTAAATCAAAGCAACTAGATACTTGTTTTTTATTGTCACTTTGTTAAATGCCATATAGTCCACGTATATATAAAGGCTCTCATCTATCTTTTTTTAAAACAAAACTGGGGCATCATATAGAGCTTTAGAAGGACGAACAAACCCATCATCAATCAAATCTCCCAATTATTTCTTTAATTCTTCCAATTCAATAGGTGACATTCAGTAAGAGGTTGAGATAGTAACTTTGATCCTTGCACCAACTCAATTTAATGGTCAATAACTCTTCTAGGTGAGAGCTTTTTCAATAACTTAAGGAGGCATTACATTTATATACTATTTCAACATATGTGCAATGGCATTCAGTACCTCATCATACATGTCCACTTTCTCATCAAGCATTTCCACATGAAACACTTCTCTTTTTTTCACAAATCTTTATCAATTATGATAGTCGAGAATAAACTCTTCTTCCTTTTATTGCCACTTGCCATCAAAGCTTTACAATACTGAACAAAACATGGACAATTCTCGTCAACAGTCATAATGCCATCAAGATATGGCATAAGACTGAACTTGACCTTTCTTAAGAAATCCATGCTAAGAATTACATCGAAAATAATCCAAACTTACAACTAAGATATCATGCCTCCTTTTTCAACGATCTATGACAATTAACACATTATAAGCCATATCGATTATCTTCTGTGCTTTGGCATTAATTTCCTTCATAGTGGTGTGACTACTACTTGTTATAACCTAATTTTAATCCATTTGCTTTTTAATCTAATTTCAACAGGGTTAAAATTTGAAATTAAAAGATTAAGGGCTTGAATGCAAAATTCAAAAACTTCAAGGACTAAATTGAAAAATGATCATTTTCAATCCAAAACAACACCATTTCAAACATGCACAGTTCTTCTTCCTCTGACGCTGCAAATCCACCTGCAAAAAAGGGAAAGAAATTATGGAATGCCGGCATCCCAGTCCAACCAAAACACAAATTGAAAATCTTATCTTCATGAAGATTACTACCTCGGAGAGATAAGGATCGAACCTCAGGTATCCAAGTCCCAACAAAAAACTAACACCTCCCTCCCAGCCATGCTCATTTAGAGAAGAGCCATGTGTGGAGGGAGAACAAGGGACGTTCCTTATAAATACAGAGCTTTCCAGAGGAACAAAAAAAGGAAGAAAACAGTGGAAAGAAAAGAAAATGAGAGTATTTAAAGGAAGGAAAAGCCAGTTAAACCAAAAACCCAAAAACAAAGGGGGATCCATAATTCAAAGGAAAAAAAAAAAAGCAGAGAGGGAATGAGAGTGAGAAAACCATAGACAGAGGGAGACCAAAGAGAAGGAAGAAAGAAAAATGAAGGAAGGGTATTAATAGAGAGAGGGAAGCACTAATCGGCCAAGGGACCGTCACCTCGCATCTTCATCTCTAGCAGTACGCACATGTAAGACTTCATTCTCCTTCCTTATTTTTCATTTTCAAACTTCTCAAAATAGTGCACGCGTGAGTTAGTTCACGTGTGGATGCTACCCAGCCAGGCCACTAGCTTGGGCCAGTGGTCAAGCTAGGCTGGCTGGGCTAGATCCAGCCCAAAAAACATTAGAGAGTAAGAGTGGGCCTCAAGCTCAGCCGGCCCAAACTTTTTTTTACAAAGGATGTGTTTGGTAAAACACACATTTATGCATTGTCCATGTATTTTATCCCCTTCTATTTTGATACTTGGCCAAACAAGCCCCATTTTGATAATAGAAAATTATGAAAATAATTAGGGATCTTCATTGATTTATTTGTGGGCTCTTCACACTTTGTTTTATTTTCTTTGTGTTTTGTATTTTTTCTACTATGTGCTTAACCTGTGAACCATTGCGGTTAAATGTAAATTTGATGTGCAATTGTTTTTATTTCCATCTAAAAAGGGCAAATAATAACAACGGATAAACAAAAAGAAAATGACTTAGAAAAAATTCTTCTTCAAAATTCAGTTTTTTATGAAATTATTCACTGACGCCAAAGTCAGAAATATCATAATTTTTTTTATGTTTGTGCAATATTTACCAACACTAGAGTTGGAAATATTCATATGAACTATTTATCGATGTCAGGGTCAGGAACATGATAGGAAGAATAAAAAAAATGAAAAAAAGGGTGAGCATATTCTTAGCAATTTTAGACAAAATCAACAATGCAGCCTGCTTTAGGTAAAACTCTTAAGGGGTGATAACATCTTCCCTTTCGCGTAACCAGTCTTGTATCATTAAAATCTCTGTTGACTAGTTAGAGTTTCTAGTGACCATAATACTAGGTGACGACTCCTTGAACTAGACATTTCCCTCCTAAAGAACAAGATGTTAGATACATTTTCTTTTTCCAATATAGATTATTATTAATGGGTTGTCGCGATGTCCGGGTGTAACACTACTCTATTATAAACCCATCTTTTCCACTAATCTATCAGACATAAAAATATGTGTTGCACCCGAATCCAACATATCACATTGATATCCATGTTATTTACTTTAAGTTTCACATCAAACCATTCAAAGCACCTAACTTTCCTTGTTGTAATGCATTAATCTGTGTCAAATCATTCTCAACAAGCCTAGATTCTACAACTGAATTATCCAAACGAGCCACTAAACAATTTAATACACACATTGAATTTACATATGTGACCACATCTTCATCCTCACTACCCTATTTAACTAGAATGACATTGAGCTTCTTCATTTTTAGACACTCTCTCACAAAGTGTGGTCCATTATGAATGAAACAAGCAAAGTTCAATTTGGCATTTTTCCTTTTCCACCCAATGACTTAACCTTTCCCTTTGTTGTAACCCATTTTTGGATCCCCATAAAAAATAAAATAAATATCCAAAAGAGGTTAGAAAAATAACAGGAGGCAGAAGCGCTCAGAAAATGGTCAGAAAATTGATTAAGGAATTTAAAAATGCAAAGGCAGTTTTTTGACAGTATATTCTTGAAGGATGAGAGCCCTATTGAGAAGGAAAATTTGAATTTTAAGGAGAAAAGCCCAAATTTGGATGTTTATGGACTTAATTGGATTTTTATTTGAATTTATAGAGGATTTGATTGCAAGAAAAATTGATTTTTAAGTCAATTTGGGCTTTAATTAGAAGAAATTAAAGTTCTAGGGCCAAATTATAATTTTTAGGAATTTATTAAGTCAAATCAGGGGCTTAATTGCATAAATATTGAAGTTTAATGGCCAATTAGGGACTTAATTGAGAAAATCCGAAACTAGGGACCAATTTGGAAAAGGCGCGTAAATAGGGGGGCTGTATTGGATTGATCCGGGGTCAAATTGAAGAAATTGAAAATTGGAGGACTAATTTAAAAAAAATGGCGCAGGGAAACCAGGCGACACGTCGCCTGTTACTGTTCACTTTCTTCCTCAAAAAGCTGCCTAAATGGCTGCTTTCCAGGCGTATTTTCCGGCTCGTGTGGCCTCCAAATCCGACAAAACTTGCACCAACATGTCCACATGAAACCCCTTTATCCCGGAGAATGGTCTGGTCGGGTCGGAAAAGTTAGAAACGGCTCCGTTGAGTGGCTCAAAGTGGCCACCTCGGGCAGTTCACAGCCTTGAGCTGTCAAATTTGGCAGCTTGAGGTGCACACTTTGAGCCAACAGTTGAGATGCTTCCCAACTGAATCAAGGGCTGCCATTTTTCCCCAACGTAGACAAAATTGCCCTCTTCCACAGTCTATAAATAGAGTCAGATTTGATGATCTGAGGGAGGAGAAATTCGGGTCCAAAGTCAGCCAAAAACCAGCATTTTCGCCTAATTTCTGCAGATTTTTCTTCTTCTTCTTTCTTCCTCTGCAACAGGAAACCGACGCCGTCTTCCTCCAACTCCACCGCTGCAACCATCGGCTGAACCACCTCATCACAGCAGCCACAAGGCCTTCGGCCAAGTGAGCCCCTCTTCCTTTCCTCCTCCTTCCTCTTCCTTTCCTCCTTTTCTTTTTCTTCCTCCTTACCTACTGTTCACTGCATGAACAGTAGGCGTGAAATATAATTCACGTCCTACTGTTCACGCAGGACGTGAATTATATATATACAAACACACACACACACGTGTGTGTGTGTATTATAATTTTATAAAATAAAAAAAAAATTTCAAAATCATTTTTTAAAAAATGTGATTTTCTCGCATCTTTTTCTACCAATTTTGCAGGATATTGGGTTGTATTTTTATACTGTAAAGATACAAATCCGGTATTAAAATACCCGGTTTTCGTCAACAAAAAAAATATTTATTTAAAAAAAATATTTTGTTTTCATGCATACGGCCAATACTCTAACATGTTTTGAATGTTCTTTTTATATAAAAAAATATTGGAAGTTTTAAAAATATGTTTTCGCATAAATTTCTTAAACACAAATTATTTTCTTGCATTTCTGGATTTTACAACATGTTTGTAAAACTCCAAAGGGTATTGGCCAATATTCCAAAAACTATAAAAATCTTATTTTTGGGGGAATTCATCTATTATTCACCGCTAATGTTTGGATAAAGAAATCCTTAAAGGATGAATATCCAAAATATTATTGGGAGTAATAAATCCGCACATATCCTTGAAAGAAGCCTTGATTATAATCGAGGACATTTCAAAACTTCAAATTTTTTTACTCCACGGTTTACGAGCCGTGAAAGTATAAAATACTAAGGCAAAAGGAGGCTTTTAAAACGTTTTGAATTTCCTTAGATTTCTAAATTTTTTGTCCCTCCTTGCGATTTACGAGTCGCAAACTCTTGAAATACTAAGGGAAAAATGAGCTTTCAAAGCACATGGAATCTCCTTAGATTTCTATCCAAATAAATTTTATTTGAATCAAACCTAGGAAAATTGATGGGATTAGAAAACATCAACACCATAGATTATAGAGCAAACCAAACACCAAGCAGCTTACCTTAGGTAGGGCGTACTAGGGGTGCTAATACCTTCCCTTTACGCAACCAGTCCCTTGCCTTAGAATCTCTAAAAGACCAGTTAGGTTTCCTAGTGACCAAAATACTAGGTGGCGACTCCAAAGAACCAAATCAGTAAAACAAAACGAAAAGTCGCCAGTCGAATGCCGCAAAAATTTTTTTTTTAGGGTGCGACACCCTTATCAGAAATGAACATTGATGCAACACCTCTACCAAACTTTTTATTTTTCTTGTTTTCCTCTTTGTCCATAATCTTAATTTTGGAGAAGGTTGACATATAGCCCTTTCTAATGACAACTTTGAAATTAACCAAACTATTAGCAACCGCAATAGCAAAAGATAAATATTATACCTTTTATCATCTTAGTTTAGCTCATGCCTAAAGTTGAAGACCTAACATGAAGTTGGAGAGCTTATCTTCTTCAAACATATTCTTGATGTTGAGAATCAAAGAAATGAAACTTCTAACATACTCCTAAACTGACTTCTCATGCCTAAGCTTCTTTAATTCCTCCCTCACAATCCATGATGTATTGCTTGGCAGAAATTGCTCTTTCAGTTTGCTTGAAACGATCCCAAATCTTAATCTTAGAATATTCAGCATTCAAGTCCTCTTTTATCCTTTTTCTCCACCACAACTTAACACCACCTATGAGATACATCATTGTGGTATCAACTTGGTCAACTACCATAATCTTAGCCACACTAAAGTATTGCTCTATATCCCATATAAAATTTTCAAGTTCTTTAGAATCTTTCTCCCCATCAAAAGGCTTCGATTTGGGTAGTTTAGGCCTAGAATGACTTGCCCCATCATGAGTGTTTGTTATTGCCATCTTTAAGATGGAAATTGATTCCTCAGTGACCTCCAATATATGACTTGTCTTGGATACCAAGTCGATGTACAAACTCTCAACCCTTCCAGCATTTTCAATGGCTTCCCTTAGTCTATCAAGAATATAATAATCTTCATCCTATTTGATCAATCCAATCAGACTTTCAATCCAAACAAGTTTTTTCCTAAATTGCTTCTATTTTCGTTGGCATAACCAACCAGGCTACAAAGCTTCAAAAACAACCTCACTCTGATACCAATTGTCAGAAGGATAAAATTTTCACTTAAAATCCAATCCCCATATGGTAGTCTAGTCCCATTAAACCAATCCAAACAAGTTTTTTCCTAAATTGCTTCTATATTCGTTGGCATAACCAACCAGGCTACAAAGCTTCAAAAACAACCTCACTCTGATACCAATTGTCAGAGGGATAAAATTTTCACTTAAAATCCAACCCCCATATGGTAGTCTAGTCCCATTAAACTAAGCCTTTACTCATTTTTTTGCTAGTATTTACCTATAACTACGTGTTTTGCTCACCCGAGAAGGTTCATACATGTTAACTTGTCATCATCAAACATAATTAACACAAGCAATAAAACAGAATAGTGCATAACATATACAAGAAAATTCTCAACATTTATTATTACCTTAACAAAGGAAATACACAACACACTTATGTGTGCTATGCAAAAACTTGTATGCTACATAGCAAAGGCTTTCAAGCCTATGTATAGATAGTATTATGAGAGTTACAAAGCAAAGCTATCATCTTAATTTTTTAGAATATAGTGGGGCAATTTCTCCCCCATATTCCCTATGAACTTAAGGCCTCAATCCAACAACTGTTGGACAGTCTCTTTTATGTTTCCATAAACCTAGTGACTATTTAGAGCATTCCCAGCCATGCCCCACGTTTGACAGCCCATCACCCACGATCAAGACAGTCCTTCCCCCAACTAGTCATGTCTGAAAAACATTAAAACTT
This sequence comes from Populus tomentosa, assembly GCA_018804465.1. Lineage (NCBI taxonomy): Eukaryota > Viridiplantae > Streptophyta > Magnoliopsida > Malpighiales > Salicaceae > Populus > Populus tomentosa. The sequence continues at coordinate 547,782 of CM032003.1, read as the reverse complement.
CCCACAACTCTGCTACCACCTTTTCCTACAAGATGAATGTTTAACAACAAGCTTTTATTGTCAGTTATGATGTATTTTGTGCCAGCCTAGATGGTTCATTATCCAATCCCCATGTTCATGCCAAGCCAAGAACCCATGGCTTGCATGAACCATTGCACGTTGTCGGCCAAATTTGCTGCTGTCTACATAGGCTGGCAATGTCTTTTGCTATCAAACCCTAGGTAGTATGCATTTGTTGGCACACCCTTATACCTATACCTCTAACACCCTCCTTACTGATATAGTGTCCTAGGTATTCAATCTTGTCTAAACAAAAAGGAAAACTTACTTTCTTTGGCAAACAGCACATGATTCCTCAAATTTATAAGGCATTCTATATATGATGTACCCAATTCTCCTCAAGAGAACGACTATAAACGAGAGTATCATCAAAGAACACAGGAATACTCACTCAAGCAAGGCTTAAAGATGGTGTTCATGAGGTTTTGAAAAGTAGAGGGTGCATTGGTCGATCCGAATGGCATGACTTACTAGTAATGCCTTTCATGTGTTCTGAAAGCCATTTTAGGAACATCAGCAGAATGCATCCTAATTTGATCGTACCTCAACCTTAAATCCATCTTAGAAAATATAACCGACCAATTATCCTTTTTGGTTTAACAAGCACAACAGGAGAAGAAAAAGGACCAGTGCTGTGTTGAATTATACCTGAACTAAGCAGTTCCTTCTCCATCTCTTCGATGAAAACCCTTTGTGTATTGGAATATCGGTATAGCCATAAATTAATCGGATAGGTACTCTCCTTCAGTACTATTTGATGATCATGGGACCTGTGTGGGGGGAGTGATTTGGGTTCTGTGAAGACATCACCACATTTTGTTAATAGATGCTGCAATGGCGATTGAGCTGACTTATGGTGCTCTTCAGTTTCACTGTTACATATAGCTCTGGTTCGTGCACTACATGCTCAATGTGTAGTCGACAAATCTGTGCCTCTTGAATTTCTTTATACTTAAGTAACAATTTCTCCATTTAGAGGCCCTCAATTAGCTGGAGTTAGGATACGGGTTTCTCTTTAGCCATCCCATTAACCCTCGTGGTCTGATATCCATTTGCACCAGTGATTGCATTCAATGTAATGTAGGTATCAAGGAGTTCTGGTTCTCCCACATCATATTCCTCCCCCTTCTTAATTATGCCATCGTCTTCTTATGATTCGCCCCTATTTCTATTAAAAACAGCTGCTTTTTCTTACTCTTATGATTCTGACTATAAGCTTCATCACACCAGTAGCATAACTCCTCATCTCTCCTAGCATCCCTTCTTTCAAGCTCTGACTGGATAAGTTTTTGCGGTGCAAAATTAGTTTTGTGTAGTGTTCACAGGTTGGGTTGTTTGGTGTATGGGGTTGTGTGGATTTAGGTAAGAGAAACGAGGATGGTTGGGTGGCTTGGTTTTGGGGTGGGAGTGTGCTTATGACATTGGCTAGAGTATTTCATATCTGCTTGGCTAATGGCTTCGTCAAGTGGCTTCGGTTGGCCTTTTCTACTGCAATTTGAAACTCTGGAGATAACCCTCCTATGAAGAATTTAAAGCAGATTCTTCACTTATCTAGTCCTCATGTCATCAAAAATGGCGAAGCACCATAGAATTGGCTCATAGCATACCCAGATGGGTATACATTATGTCCTGCCACATTTGCTCGATAGAGGGCTCCCTGCATTTGAGCTAATCCATGCCCCACCCCAAAGACATGGTTGTGTCCTTGGCCAAGGTTACCACTAATGCCCCCATAATGCCTCTGTGAAGCAGTGTGAGTCGGTGATATGATATGAGGAGACCCGATATGTGGACCTGACCTAGTTCACCACACATATTTCTCATCACCGAAGCACTAGTGGCAATGCTAGTAATAATAATGTGTGGCACAGATGGGTTAGTTGCACTTGGATCTGCCCTTAGACTCACTCTGTCCCAACATTCCACCTCCAGCTGAAACGTGACCGATTCCAGGAGTTATCGTTGTGTCAGCATCCTGGGAAACTACGTCTCTAAGTAGTCCTGAGGTAACATGACTGCCTTAATATCTGCTCTCATCGTTGCTACTTCAGCCATAGTTTGAGCAGTCGCAGCCTTTGTTTAACTCACGGCCTGTTGCATCTGTTCTTGCTGGTTCTTCTGAGTATCAAACTTGGCATCAAATTGGTCAAATCTGGTGTTGAAATCCAAAAGTAGTAGTGGCTTGAACATGTTCATCTCGTTTGGGTTCTTGTATTTTTTTTTTCTCGAGTTTGATATGAACATCTGAGAAGGCTACACTTGCTGATCTCCAGTCAAAGTCCTTCAACTGGTTGGTGACCTAGATGGATATAGAAAAGAACCTTAATACCAACACACCATAAGGAAAGAGTGGCCTTTTCTAAACTCCATTAAATAATGAGCAAATGAGCTCGTGTTCCTTCAATTGTTGCTGTACCTGTTTTTCCAAGGAGGTGAGACAAGGGGTATCAAGACAATCAGATTCACTTGGTAGAATGTCAAGCAGCTGAAAATTATTGCACGAGTTTGGATCACCATGAGTCGATAATCACAAAATGACAGATCCCACAATTTACGTGAACAGGGACGTGCAATAATTTCTCAGGTAATCCTTGTGTTAAAAACATTCTTTCTTGAACCTGCCCTCCCTGTGTTTATCCTGTCGTGCCATTTTTTTAGTCTCCATGGCCCCTTACTAGCCTAAGACCTTGTCCCATAGACAAATGCTTTTGGAACCCTTTTTCTTTCCCTGGACCTACACCTCTCCCTGATATAGGGGTATCATACTCTCTTTTCGAGTTTTTAATTTCGGATGCCTTTGTTGCAACCAACATTCAATCATGATTACCAATAGTTATAAGCTTGGCTTATGCCAGCTGAGATGAGATTCATCACCTATTCACCTTAGCTGTAAACATGGCGTCATGGACCGAATCTGAAAAGCGAAGGATCCTTTTTTTCCTTGGAGGGGTTAGGGTGACCTCTCTAAGTTGCTTTGGTAAAAGGGTCATCACCCCGAACAAGGCACACCAATGCAGAAAGTAAACTGCAAGTACCTTAAAATTCGTCTTTCAAGGAACACGTGTATCACATAGAAGGGGCACAATTGTGCCAAAAGGCCAGAAACAATAAGAAATTTTCATTCATTCTTTTTCTATGGGTAGACAATCGAGTGATGACTGTAGAGGCCAACAGAGCCTGGACTTATTAGTCTGTTGAAAGAGAATTGATTTGTACATAAAAGAAAACATATATATATAAAAAAAAAAAGGAAAGAAAAAAAGATGAAGGTGACAGACTTATTTTGTACAAAATGAAAAGCCAGTCGCCTGCATCCAGTTTATTAATTGTTTACGAGGATGGTGGCGACGGAGCCACTGATGCCTTGCAAATAGGGCACCAATTTTTCAGACTTAGCCATTGATGTATGCAGGACATGTGATATCCATGCTCACATTGTAACCTTCCCACTTCATCTCCAACAACATACTCTTCCTGAAATAGTAATCAGGTAGCATGAGAAACAGGGTGATGTATTAGAGAGAGAGAGAGAGAGAGAGAGAGAGAGATAAGAAACAGCAGAATAAATTCGTTCCTCCCATACTCATTTTCTTTAGAGTAACTTGTACCCTAAAGTCTAACTAATGAAACTACCTTTTCTTTTGGCTTCTCACTAACTTGATTTTCGTATTATCTTATAATTATTGTTCCTTTTATTTTCTTGAAAATGGATAAGCTCAGACTTGTTTGACTATAACTTGATCAAACCTCCAGGCTCATTGAGGTGAGAAACCAAAATGGCCTGTTTAGCACAATCGCTTCTACATCTAGGTCAAGGCACCATGCTAGCTTTGAATTCAATCAAAATGTGTAAAAAAAAAAAAAAATTCCAAATAAATGAAAGGCATATCTACAAAAACTGAAAAAAGAAAAGAACAAGAAAAGGGGGGAAAATCAAAGACTATAGGAAAAGTTATGAACAGAAAAAGACCTGACAGATGCTGCACTTGATGTCATCCTTATCACCTTCAAGGTTTGCAGTCGCATCCTCCATAGGAGTGGAATGATAAATGCTAGTCTTGAGGCATTCTGACAAGGCTTCCTCTGTTAGTGCTGTGCTCACAGTACCCATTCTCTCTTCAAGAGCTAATAGTTCCTGTAGGAATAGCAAAAATGTGAGGTTGAAGATGACATAACTTGTTCAGGAGACATTCAACTCTCTGTTGATGAAGCACAGCAGTTTGAATAACAAAACCAACAAGAAACACAATAGCACATAAAGCAAGAAAGGAGGGAAAGTATAAGGACATAATCGGAGAAAGATATACTGCATGAGTTATAATAACACCCTCACAGACCTCATATGACATATTGTCGATATCCAGTCTCATGTCTCTATGTTGATCATGGAAGTTTAGTCCATTAAGGACCAAACTGGTCTCCAAAACAAGCAATTGCTGCAAGACAGCATAGAAGAGTCAGGCAGTATAAGTAACCATATGAAATCAAAATGGCAAAACTTTAACAACCTCATATGTTAGTTCTTCATCTTGTTCAATCCTCTCGAGTGCCAATAATACCTGTACAAAATTATTTAAACATTGTGTTCAACTAATGATATGATCAGGCACAAAAGTATAGCGAAACAAAATATGGAATAAATACCTCAGCAATCCCAACCATATTGTAGCGCTGGAAGCTCTCACGATTCATCAAAGATTGGGCATTGCTAACTTCTGGACTGGATGGCCTAATACCCCGTAAACTCCCATTGCTACTGCCAGGTCGACTATAAGAACTTGGGCGGCCTAAAGAGGCTTCCATGGAGAAGTGGTGTGATGAACTCGGAGCATTCAAATCTAGGGACATGTCAGGTTGAGATGTTAGTGGGATCTCATTTGCTGATAAATTGTTTCCACTTTCTTGGTTAGCAACCCTTGCCCTCGTGTAGCCACTGAGTGGTCTTCGAGACCTAATTGATGCAGCACTGCTATCCCTATTCAAAGTTCCAGTTCTAGCTCGCCTTGAATCAGAAATGGAGATACCGGAATTTGAACTAGAACTCCGCCCTTCTAATGATGACCCAATCATCCTTTTCCCCCTGGCAAATGAACTACTTTCTCCATCACAAATTCTCTTGTTGAATGTGTCTTTCTGTCTACTTAGATTTAAATCTGATGATGAAGAACCTGAAGAGGAAGAATCAGATACTGTATTGCATCTAAGATTTCTGTGACCAAACCTACTGGCATTCAGACGAGTTCCCTGAATGGTGCTTTTGGATGCCAAAGAAACAGGTGACCCCACTACAGTCTCGGGGTTTACCAATCCTGATTTCTGATTAAAATTCCAATGAGATCTTGTACTTTTTGATATACCGGAGCTTCCAGCTTCCATTGAGGTAATATCACTAGAACCAGCTCCATCGGTTTCAGGGCGAAGGTCTAACTTAATCCTTCCTGAAGGTGGTGTAACTTCATCCTGACCACTCCCAGTTTCTGAGGATTCTGATTCTAGCTGAGAAGAAAACTTTTTACGAGGTTCCTGCAAGGAATTTCTAGGTTTGCTGATGGCAGAGAAAGCCTTATTAGATGAGCTTCCATTTGTTTCCTTGCCACTCGAGGAAGATGAAATTAATGGCCTTGGCCTTGAAGATTTGGCTTTTTCTGAACTTATTTGAGTACCTTTACTAGAGTTCAGTCTGCCACTGCATCCAATTCGGTTGCAAAACTGAGCTTTTTGATCTCTATTGTTAGCAGTATCTCTCAAAACATGGGGAGATCCCTTTCTAGAGACAATGAACCGTTCACCAGCTCTCTTACCAGAATAGTCATCCATGAATGGTATAACTCCCCTTAAATCTGCAACAATAACAAATTAAATCTATTGTTAAGACCATTAAACCTCTTAAAAAGCTGCATCATATGAAATGGAAAAGGCTAGCCGCATGGCAAACATCTTATAAAAAAGAAGAACGTACCACTACATTATCCACACTGTACACTATTAGAAAAAGCAAGGCATAACTAGGAACTATGAATGATTCAATAGGCAACTTAAAGAAAAAGGAAACCTGCTGCCAAAATCTAACTCAAGAATAAATTACATTCTCAATCATCATTGATGGAAAAAATAAACACTTACAATAAGATCAATCATGCATTAGATTACAAAACCATATAAGGTGTTTATGTCAAAGTAACTATGAACATTATTGGAGACACATACGATGCATCTAAAAAACTACTACATAATGAATCCCTGGTCCATCCAATCATTATAAGACAATGCAAAGTGCAATCCAAGAATCTCCATTTTTATTGCCATTTACCAAACCATACAACTACAGCCAAGTGCAAAACGAAGAATTCAGAGTAATTGCCAATCAAGATTTCTTCAGATTACAATGGCTCCAAAAGAGGTGTTATTTCCAGTCGCAACTATCTGCAAATTTGCTCAAAAATTCTTATTGAGAATGCTCATAGGTTTGTCTTTGAAGAACCCTAAATAACCATTCAACAATGCATTAATAGGTTGCATGTGTGTCACAGAAATTGATTACCATCAAGCACAAATCCCATAAAAACCAAATTAAGATCCACACGTTCAGTATTGCCACAGGAACAGAGTATGTTTAGAGTTTGATCTAACATTCTAACCTCAAGTTTAAGCAACAGCAGATAAACAGATCGTAATATCTTCAAACAACAGTCTAATTCCAACCATCAAATTACTCCACTCCTTTGCCTCACTGGTAAATAATTTATTTATTTTCAAATATACATCCTTTCCCTCTTCTGCTCATAAATACAGTAAATAAATATAGCAAAAAAGAAAAAGAATTCAAAACCCAATTACAAGAAACTTAAACACCTGAAAAAACAAAACAGACATAAGGTAATAAAAGAAACCATGTTCCTTAAATTAAGAACCTACCAAGAACCAATCACATAAACCTACAAAAACAAACAAAAAAAAAATCACATAGTGAAAAGACAAGAACCTTAGTTTCCATTTGACAACTATATCAATCCTGATCACTCGAAGACAGGAAAACAAGAAAAACCAAACATGCAAAGAAAGATAAAGAGAACAACCAGATGGCAAGACTTCCACAATTCAGTTCCAAAAAAAGGGGGTCTCTTCAGTGTTTTTAGAAACCAAAGCTCTCTTTTTTATCTGAATTTTTCTCCACTCAATCTGTCCCTTATTTTCCAAAAATAACCTGAGCTTTTCTCCGTGATTCCAGGATTCCATCAAATGAAAAAAAACCAAAGAAATTCGACCAGCCTTCACACTTACAAAGACAGAAAATTCAGCATAAAAAAAAAACAAGAATATAACCAATAAAAAAAAAACCCACAAACCACATAGCAAAACACAAAAAACTAGAGCAAAGCCAACTCTTCTTGTTCAATTTTGAATAAAAACCAAGAAAAAGATGAAAACCCGTGTGCTCTGGTCTACCTTTTCTTCTTCTTTTCCTTCTGTGTTTGTTCGATAAAGAGGGAGAGGCTTAAAGAGAGAAAAGGAGGCGTTTTTCAGAGAGAGAAAGTTAGTAGAGAGAGAAGTGGGAAAAAACGTGTGTTTGTATTGTTTTTATAAATGAAGAAGAAGAAGAAGAAGGAAGGAAGGCAGGATGGAAGATCCAAAGATTAATTAATCTATTTTTTTTCTCTTACAATTTACCTTTAGTTTGTTACTTTCCTTTTGTTTTTAACGGCAAGATTAAGATTTGTTTCTATCCTAATTAAAAGATAAATAAGTGATATGAAGAGCTAATAAATTAAATTTAAATTAAGATTTATTTCTGTCCTAATTAAAAGATAAATTAGTGATAAGATTGATAATGGTTAAATTAAACTCATTTTAACAATCATGTTAATTTCAAGTATTTAGATTCAATTTTTTCTCTACGAAATATAAATATTGATTAAATATCAATTCACATGATAAAATAAATTATTAAAGTTATGTTTAGTTAGGCTTTTAATGAAAACTCTTATGATGCTAGTGATATATATTAGTTATTTATTTATATTCATTTTAAATAAAGACATTAATATAAAAATAAGATGTAATATAATCATTTAAATTAATAAGAATATTTCTATTTAAATTTTTTTTCTCAATCCCATCTTTTTTTTGAATGAGTCTAGAGAATATTTAATAAATAATATTAGTTACTCTTGAGCATCATAAAAATATTAAAAAATAATAATATGTTTGATTAAAAAATAAAATAAATTTATTTATAAAAACTTTTGAAATGAATTTTTTATACTTTCAAAATTTTATTTGAAAATGTATTCTTGATATATTTCTCATTATTTTATATGAAAATTTGACCTAAGATGAACATAGATCTTTCTTGACCATGTAATATTTTCTTGACGTGATGAGTATTTTATATGATAGTATGCAATCCATGTGTTGTGTTGATTATTGTACCCGTTGTGAATGTTCTTGCCCTTGATGTGTTTATTTATTATTTATTAATTGATTAATCGATACGATGGGCTATGGAGGAGTTAGTGCCGTCCCAGTAAGTAAATGAAAGAAAAACGTGAGCTAAGCGAGTGAGGTTTTTTTGGCCGTTGGATTAAGTACGTGTGGAAGTCAAAGATCTACGGCTATTGCCTTTACATCACTTACTTTATTTATGCTCTTTTTTCCTGGACGGGAAAAGGAGGCCCCACGCCACCTCTCCTTGAGCCGGCTAGCCTCTTATTTTTACAAAAACATTTATTAAAAAAAATAAAATTATCCTATTTCTTGGATTATGAAAACAAATATTATCATTCTCGAATTTTTTTAATTAAAAAACAGAAAGAATTCAATAACCTTTACATGTACAGTAAAGTATTTAATAACATATATTTTTATGGCTCGATTTCCTTTTACATGTACAGTAAAGTATTCAATCATTTTATGTGGTGATCTGCTCAAACTTCCAAACACTTGGATTTGGAAAAGTGTCTCTAAGTGCTCCAAATTATTTTCCTTCTTTGTTTTTGATAACCTATAGTCATAGATATTAAATGAAATAGTTACATTGACGGGTTAATTTAGAAAAAGTATGATTTAGAATAAATATTATTTTCAATAAAAAAATATATTAATTCAATTAATTTTGATTGATTGATTGATAATTTAATTGACTTGGTTAAATTTTATCTAATTGTTAATATTAAATATATTTTATAAATATAAAATAATATTATTTTAATAAAAAATAATTAATCTAGTAATTTATGAATTAATTAATAATTTAATGACCAAAGTTTTTTTTTTAATCAAACTCAAGTTAAAAACTTTAAAAAACTAAATAAGCTTTTAAATTGTGCAATTTGATAGCTTTAGATTGAAAGATTTTTCATTTGTATTTGCCTATCATGTTTTCAAATTTTATTTTGCTTCCAATCGGATAAATAAAAAGCTTTTCTTTGAATTTGTACACGGCAGACTAGTTTTAGGATCATGACTATTGTAATCCTTTAGAGATCAATATGTTAATTTTTATAATATATCTTTTTAAAAAAGTTTATATTTAATGATGTTACATACACAAGATCTTTATATATTAAAAAACCTACTATTTCAACTATTTAATAGGTTATTTAATAATAAAAACTTGAGATTAAATTTTTTTTTTTTTTTTGTAGTTGCTAATATAATAGTCACTAAAAACTTACACGGTTATTAATTTCAAGACCTGTGAAATTAGTCGAGGTGTACATAGTTGACCCGGACACCCACGTTAATAAAAAAAACTACTATTTCATTGGATTTTATTTTTTTTTCTTTATTTTTTTGGGCTAAAACTTCATTATGTTTTTTTTTTTTTGAATATCAAGACTTTTTATTTGCATATATTTTTCATTATATTACTTGTCATGATTATATTCAAAGGAAATTATAGTTGTAAAAGTAGAAAAATGTTACTCTTCATATTTATATATATATTTTTAAATTAATGATGATTACATAACGAGACACCTTAAACCTTTTATAAGAATTATAATAATTAATAAAAAAGAAATAAAAAATTGTATCCCAATAAATCTTCAATATTTTTTTAAAAAATAAAAAAATATTTCCAGCTAAAAAAAATAAAAACAAGCGAGTAAAATCACATAATAAGCCTTTTTTTAATTGTTTTTAATGAATAAAAGGTAAATAAAAAACTTTTAAATGTATTGTTTGAATATCACAAGAACATATAATAAAACACAAGCTTAATTAAAAGAAAAACATAGAATATAAATTTATTACATAATCCAACAAAAATACCACAAAAATTAATGATCATTTATCTTCTTGTGTACTCTATGTAGGAAAGGACGGCATAAATTATTATACTTTTTAATAGACGACAAATCATAGTGGTTTCTCGGAATAAAGGGTCAAAAACTCTCATTGTTGATGGGCCGGTGGTGGTGCTGTTGAAAGGCATTACTGAATTAATTATGTTGATAAAAGTCACTTATTAAGCTAATATATATTTTGGTCATCCCAATAATTAAAAAAAGAATAAAGAAAAATTATTGTTCTGGCCATCACTTTATCATATAGTTGAGCAAAGGTTCCAAACCCCACAATATACAAAGTAGGTGCTCGTGGGGCTTTGATTCTCATCTTTTGAAAATTTTCATCTTAGTTTTATATATAAAATATAGTTTTAACCCAAAACATAATTATTAAACGTTGTTCCATTCTGTACTTATCCACACTGGACATAAAAAAAATTATTTAGAAATTCATCTAGCGTACGTGACTCCATATAATAACATTATTATTTTTTAAAAAATTGAAATAATATTATTATAATTAACCTAAATTAATTTTGACTAATCCAGTCAACTTCTAACTCGAACAGAAGGGGAGAAAAATCAATATTAATATTAGTTGTGATGTTATTAAGCTAGCTAGTAATAATTATAATTATAATTATAATTATAAAATGTTGAAAATATACCAAACAGGAAAGAAAGGATGTCAACAAAAAACAGTATGAACACAAGGATTACACTGCCACTTGTAGCACAAGGACGAGCCAATTTTGCCACTAACCAAGACCCATGACATAATTATCCTCCCCCCATCTTCTTGTTAAATTAGGATAAGCATAAGAAGATTTGCAAAAATAAAAAATAAAAAAAATAAATTAATAAAACAGAATAAATTAATTCTCCAACACCCATCATCAATTTACAAATCATCTCCAATTATTAATAGAGAAAAGAAAGACATGACCTGCATTAATAAATTAGTCTAAGAAAAGATAATGCACAAATTGGCTTAAGCCACCATCTATGACAGGTCACTTTTGATGATGATGTGGACAAAAAGCCGTCAGGAAGTTGCCTAAAGCCCCAAGTTCCTGCACAACAACTGCAAAAGTGGGGTTTCATGGTGCTTCGCCAGTACTAGTATTTGGCTGGCTAATCCAATATTATCTATTTATTTATGTGGTGCGGTATGATTCTAACCATAAATTTAAAAATATTTAAATTATAATTTTTAAAAAATATATTTTAATTGATGAGTTTCTAATTTTATTTTTTAAAAATTATCGATTTAAATTCTATAAACCTCAAGTTACTAAAAGCCTACATGGTCATTAATTTTAAGACCCGTAAGATCAGTCGAGGTATACTTAAGTTGATCCGGACATCCATCTTAATAATAATAAAAAATCTAAATTATTATATTGTTTTTTGAAATTGCGAAAACCAAAACAGCAAGGAAAACACAAACTAAGTTTAAGTTTGGCGTTCCAAAGTGGAAAAGGAGGAGGGTGACCTGTTCAACAAAACCAAACCCTTTCGTTTTTGTTTCAAAAAATGTCTTAAATTGTTGTTTCTCTTTGTTATGGTCCTTTCGGTAGTTAGAAAACAAAGAAAAAGAGGGGGAAAAAAAAAAGGACAAGCTGACAAATTTGAAGCAATAAATTAATTACCAAGAAGAGGGAGTTTTCTATACTCCAATCGTCAATGGCTTATTGGCTATCACAGCTATAGGAAGGATGTTTTCCCTCTATTGAAAAAAAAAGGGACTAACCTGAAAAGTACCCTCTTGCCTCAGCTCTTCCTCAATTTAGACATTTTCTTATCAACTTTGGTCCCTCAAGTTTTAATGTTTTAAGAATTTCCATGCATATGAGTCGTTTGATCATGAATTCATCTCGATTAATTGTATGTGATTTTCTTTTATAAAAAAAAAAGATATAAAGGGATCCAATTGAGAACAGATCCAAATTATTTCCAGGCAAAATTAATTGATACCATGGAAAGATTTCAATCATATCTCACGGACATCGATGACCCAGAACCATGAGTTGCCAAATGCAACTAGACAAACAAGCAGTTGTTTTTCCTTCTTGGTTGTGTTTTAAGGGAAAAAAACATTTGACCATCCTTAATTTCATATTTTTTTCCTTGAAGCCTACAAATTAAGTCTGAAAAAGCACATACAGCCAATTGTATGAGTAGGTGGATTTCTCTATCAACCTGAGAAGGAAACGAGGGAGATGGAGAAGAAAAGTGAAGCTCCATTTTGCGTATGTGTGGACATCCATGGCCAGGCTCCAATCTGAGTGAGATCACTCTCTTCCACAATAACAAGATTTGTGCTGTTATTCATCGGAGTCTTTATCTAATATCATTAGAGACCTGTTTGTGGGCTAAGCAGCCATCACAGACCACCTTGTTATGGAACTAGTTTATGAAAATTCATCATTTGTTCGGAGACCACCTTGCTAACTTCAATGAGAATCCTTTTCAATTGAAGGAAAAAAAAATCTAAGAATCTTAACCTTTTGCTTTTCTTTTCTATTGAAAATCTCTTAACCAAAAGAAAGGACAATGAGTTCTTGATAGAGAAAGCATGAGTGATTTGATCTCTTTGATTTGTAAATGATTTTTTTTTAAATTAATCAACCCAAGTTTCCTTCTTGTTCCTTTTTAATCAATAAATTAATTGTCAGATGAATTAGATCGGTTGTATCGAGGCTTTCTCTATGTTTATCTTTTTATATATTTGAAGTACATTTACCAATTTTTAAATAAAATCTTGAGAATTAAGTTTCTTTCCCATCATATTTAGATAAAAAAAAATCAATATTTAAACTAATTTATTCTTAATTTTTCTAGTTACCTTGCATTCTTATCAAAGATATATAACTATTTAATCAAACCCGTTAAATATATTACTTCTGCATTTTAAAGTATTTTTAAAATTATTTTTCACTTGAAAAAAAATATAAAATTAATATTTTTTAGATGTTGTTAAATAATTTTAATATATTGATATAAAAAAATAATTAAAAAATATTTATTTATATAGTTGACCATGTGAGCCAGCAAAGAGAGTTTAAGACTTGATGTGGTTACCATTAATGTGACATGGCCACAATTTGTAATCCTCTAGACATCATCTAATCTTAGATGATGTCTTCTATCATACAACTTAATTATATATAATTGTTTTGATAACTACCATACCTTACAATGAAACTACCTACACTTGATAATTCTTCCTTTAATTAAAGGCTCAATTAATTAATACAACTAAAAACGTTGTTATGTGTACGTGAGTACCAAGAAAGAGAATTAAGTTGCTAAGCATTGAAAAGGTCAACATTCCCTCCTCCACATGTGGAGGTTGCTTGATATCGATGATCTATCATTATTTGATTTCATGGCCTCCCATTATCTCCACAACCAAAGCCACCACCGTTTCTCCTCTTGCTTTGCGCAATTCACTCTCCTTTATCAAATCCCAATAACCATATTTCCTCTCCTTTCTTCATATACTCATTTCTTTTGCTTTCTCATGGCATAGCAACACAACAACATTACTCTTCCTAGCCCCATTTCCTTGCCTTGATCAAGGTACGAAACATGTACTTCAAGCCATCTCTCGCTCTCTTTTTGCTTGTAATGTCAATCTATATTGTATTTCTATTGTTTTTTTGATTAGTTTGTATTTTGTTTGTCTTCCAAGAAACCAAACAAAGAAAATCTTCTTTTCGTTTCTAGCTAGCATGATCGATTTTCTATATGGTCTTAAACAAAGTGTTTGCTAAAAATAAATAAATTCATGTCACCAATTCCTCTCCTTTGTTCCATATATAATAAGAAATCTTCAAGAATAATTAAGAATCATTTTAGCTTCAGATTTTTTTTTCTTTCATTTGAATGTACCCATGCCACTTGCCCTAGACATGAATGAAACCTTGCCCTAGATGACAAAAATCATGTCACCAATTCCTCTCTTCTTGTCCATAAACGATCAAGTTTTCAAGCTTGCTATTCTTTTCCTGAGAAATAAGATTCATTGTGAATACGAATCATTTCCCTTTGTTTGAATGTAACCGGCCTTTGCCTGTAGAACATAAATTAAACCATGGTCAACGACATGAGCAATGACAAAGAGAATGGTGCAATAAAAGAGTTTTAAGATACTAGTTTATGCTGATATATAAATGAAGGTTTGCAAATTGCATCATTTCGGCTCCATTAAATGGGTGGAAATGAGGCAAATTAGAGACAAACATTGTGATTTTTTGAGCATATGATTGGACAAATATTATAGAAATTTTGCTTGTTTATTGGACACAAAATCATAGATAGAAAAAAACTTCGCAAACCCAAATGTAGAAACAAAACAAGAATTATTAATCTATTCTGACAATACAAATGGAGCAATTCACTACAGATTGTGGGTTCCTGTGATAATGCAGGATCTTTTAGAAGTTTTTGAGCTCAAAAACTTGAAAATATATGGCAACAAGTGCAACCAATAGCACCTTGAAGAAGGAGAAGAAGGCCACACCCTCTTCACATCCTCACACGAGTACTCGCAAGCAAGGAGTTTCAAGACCAGCCAGCCCGTCATCAGGCTCCACGAACAAGGATAATTCCAGCACCCCATCAGGAAAACCTATCCCAAACTACCTCAAGCCTACGTTTAGCTCAAGACCTGAGCCCTTAAAACAAGTTAAGAAAACTGGCCATGAAGACACCACTCAAAAGCCTGCTCTTCTTAGAAGAAGATCCTTTGATAGGCCTCCATCTCTTCATCACCATGTACAAAAACTAGACCCCTCATCAGATCCTAAAGAGAGACTGGGTCGGGACAGAATAATAGGCACTGCCCGATCTTCATCTTTTTCATCAAAAAATGTTACTTCACCAAAAACTGTTGTGGACAGGAATGCCCCAACACCTAAGCCAGGAAAATCTCATCAGCCACTGACTACAAGGACAATAGGGAGGAGTATTAGTATCTCTAACAAGAAAGTGACCAATGCTCCTGTTTTGCCGAAGGAGCCAGTTGGTCATGATGGAACTCTCAACTTGGATCTTGAAACCATGCTAGAAAGCAATGAAGAGTCTTTCTTGGCTCATGAAACTGAAGAGATACTGAATGATGTGAGCGGGGAACAAGTTCCTTCTGATTCACCAGAGGCTGAAAATGAGGAAGTGCATATTGATGCTGAAGAAACTGAAGTTAACAATGGTGAAGATGAGAAGCTCATCAAGGGTTCTAACATTCCCACAGTCGCTGGAGGAGAAATTGAAGTCTCCGCATTAGCAAAACCGGCTGAAGAAACAGAAACTGAGTTGCATCAAGAAAACGAAGACCAACTTGAAGGAGAGGAGAATAATGGCAAATTAGAAGAAAGCATCAACGCTAATGCTAACCCTGAAGAGGGTATCGCAGATGAGGCTAAAGTTGAGGCTGTTGATAAAGAAAGAGTGGAAGAGAACATTGTGAACGACAATGCAGTTTCTGATGAAGAACTTGTGGGTGAAGAAAAGAAGCATGAAGACATGAACCAAGGTAATGAAGGAAGTGAGGAACTTAAGCCCCATGAAGGACAAGATCAGGTGGTCAAAATTAATGCTCATGAAGAAGAAAAAGAACCAGATGCAGCTGATTCGCAAAAGAAGCAAGTTGTTCAAGGAAACAAGAAGGAATCTCATGCTGCATACAATGATGTGATCGAAGAGACTAAGAATAAGCTACTTGAGGAGAGAAAGAACAAGGTGAAGGCACTGGTTGGGGCTTTTGAGACAGTCATAGACTATGAATCTGGTTCTAAATAAACCTAACTGATGGCAACATCCAGACAATTCTCCATTGAATCGGAGTAGCTGAAGCTTATTTAATTTCAAGGTTGCTGATGTGTGGATATTGTTGTCTTTAGAAAAACATTGCTGTTAATGTTCTAGAATACATGACTCCTGTTTGTTTCTGTTTTCCTTTTCATGATACATAGCCAAGAACATGTACTTAATCTGTGAATTTTTTGTATGAAAACGTTGTTATAGACTGGTACATATGTCTTGCTGCTGGTAATTCCTGACAACTAATTACATTTGAACTGGATTTTCCCTGATGATATTTACAAATATTTCTGTATTGAATTCATCATACGACAACTAATGACTTTATAAGAACAGAATTCTGGCCCCAACAAATTGTTGTATCAATTCTGTCCTCAAAGTTTCAGAAATACCCAGTCAAGCCAATCCATTCAGATTTGGTCATATATCCATCCAAATTGTACTTTGTTTTTGCAATGAGCAAATCATTTGTAGGGAACTTAAGATTTTCAATTAAGGAGTTGTAATAGAGAAACCAAAATTGTTTGGGGATAGAATTGATACAAAAATTTCTTTGGGGAAAGAAAATGATACTAGCCTAAAGAATATTTTCTTAAAATCATATTTATAATATATTTAACTGAAAGGAAACCTGCCTTTCCATCAACCGTTGCCATCCAAAATTAGCAAATAAAATCTCTGCCCTCTTATCAATATCTTCATCAGAACCATAACTTCTGAGTTCTGAACCTTTCAGGTTTCAATACACCTAGACTTGTTTTGATTATCGATTCAACATGTTCAATGGCTACAATTGAAAATTTTAATTTGGACCATTAAAGCTCAACCTTCTTCTCCTCCTAGAGGAAGAAGAAGCATGAATAATAATTGAAACCAGACGCCACTTTCTCAAGTTGAAGCTATGTAGAAAGTTTATTTTCTTGATTCCTTATCCTAAAAGGGCCCAATCTTGACCAATCCTGTATCCCCTCTGTATGATTTCATATTTTTGTTAAAATGTAAACAAACAAAGATAGTTTGATGCAATGTACAGTGAAAGATGGAAAACGAGGATTTTTTAAAATTACAATTCTAAATATTCTAAAGTTTTCCTACTATTACAACCGGATGAGACAGCATTCACGAAGCTTTCTTTCTATTCTGATATATTTTCGTTACTGTCTAATATTTTTCTGTGTAGTTCTGTTCATCTTGACCATTTCTCCTAAACCGTTTTGGTAACGCTATCTTATTGAACTTTGAGAATCGGTTCTTGATCGCAGTGAATAGGAAAAAGGGATCAGATCACACATTGATGAACTTTTCCTGCAACCGAAACTTCCAGAGGAGTGGATCAATGACATTGATGGAAACAATATAAGAAAGATCACCAGCACAATAATATAAAATTCTGCAAAAAAAGGTCACCACATAAAATTCTTTTCGATTAGTCTGTCTCTTTACAACTCAAATAAATAAAAAAATCAACCCAAACAAGATAGGAAACTAAGAGTCGTAATTAGAAAAAATAAAATTATTAATAAACTAGGAAATATAAAAATAAAGAGAAATAACAAAATTGGCATGGATAGCACTTTTAGGGTCTAATTTGAAGGCCTTCCAAGTGTTGACAAATTTTATTCAGCCAACCCTCCTGTAAAGCTGTGCTTTACAAACCTCTTAGCCAAATTTGAGTATAATTTAATGGTCACATTTAAAGTTATAATTTTTTTTTTTATCAAGTTGATCGGTTTGCGCAATCTAGGTCTTTTCATGAGTTTAGTCTTGTCTTACCGATTTATAAATATCCCTACAAAACTATCCATGTAGCCCAATTATGGCAGATCCATGACTGACTCATCATAACCATAAGTAGTGTCCTTCCCTCCCATATCCTCTGCAATGGGAAGCAATTACATCTATAGAAACAAAAAAATTTTACAAATCAGAATTTTTCATTTAATTGTCATTTTTATTTTAGTTTTACATGAAATAATAAAATAAAATTGAAATAAATAACATAAAAAATAAATGGGATTTAATATGTTTTTTGGCTAATGAAAAATTGGCACACGTGCTATGAGATATTTAAGATGTCTTGTCATAAATACAAGATCCTATAAATAAATATCAACTAATAAAATAATACCATGCGGTATTGAAAAAAGAACATGAAAACCCCCACAGACCTCTATAAATAAAGGGTCTCACCCTTCTTGTTATTCATTTTTGGATCCTCATAAAAAAACAAAAAAGGACAAAATATATATTCGATAGAAAACAAAAAAGTAATAGCAGTGAGAAGAGGATGCTAGAGCGCCCAAAAAATAGTAAAAAATTGGTTAAGAAAGTTCAAAAATATAAAAATTAAAATTTGATGGTATATTTTTTTTTTTAACTAATGAAGACCCTATTGACAAAGAAAATTCAATTTGAGAAATAAAAGTCCAAAATTAGATATTTAAGTACTCGAATAAATTTTATTGAAGGTTTAATTAAATTCATGGAGGGTTTGATTACAAGAAAAATTATTTTTTAAGTCAATTTGGACTTTAATTAGAAGAAATTAAAGTTCATGGGTCAAATTATAATTTTTAAGAGTTGATTTGGTCAAATTAGGGGCTTAATTGTATAAATATTAAAGTTTGATGGACAATTAGGGATTTCATTGAAGAAATCCAAAACCAAGGACCAAATTGGAAAATACGAGTAAATAAAAGGATTAAAATTGACCAAATCAGGGGTCAAATTGAAGAAATTAAAAATTTGTTGATCAATTGAAGGTCAAAATACATAATTTTATAACCAAGGACCAAAGTGAAAAAGACGACCAACTTTAGGGATGACATTTGAATTTGGTAGGGATACAATTAAATTAATTATTAAAATTTAAATTGCAATTGAAGACTTGATTGAACAAATAAAAAATTAAAGACTAATTTGGAATGAACACATTTGGACTCATTTTTCTTTTAAATGAAACGACACGTTTTGTTTAAAACGACATCGTTTCATGCACTGATCACATTAGAAAAAGAAGAGAAGCACGAAATGGTGCCATTTTAAACGACACCGTGCTTTTTTTTCTTCCTCTGGACGCGCACAGGCAAGGAAAAAAGATGAATTTTCCCTTGCAAACGCCTCTCTCTCTCTCCCTCTCATTTAACCCACACCCTCTCATGGCCTACTGCTATAATTAAAAAAATAAAAAATAAAAAAGAGAGCCATGCCTTGCGAGCGGTTGCATAGAGGTCACCCCAGCCACCTTCCCCTATCCTTATGGCTGGATAGGGGTAAGGAAGCTCCTACTCCCCCTGCACCATGATTGGACAGGGGTAGGGTAACTCCCACTCCCCTTGCCCCTATAAAGACTCCCTCACCAGGTGATGAAAGGGGGTAAAAAAAGATAGAGAAGATTAGAGGGACAAGAAAAAAAAAAGATGAAAAACATAGGACAACTAGAAAGAGAGAGAACTAGGGAGAGGATGAAAAACAAAGAGAAAATAAAGGGAAAATAGAGAGAAAAAAAAGGAGAAACAAAAATGAAAAAAAAAACAGAGAAAAACAGAAAGAAGAAAAGCAGAGGAAGGAGAGGAAAGAGAAGAAAAAACACAGAGGAGGAGGGCATGAAAAATACAGAAAAGGAAGAACATAAGCAAAAACAAAAAGGAAGGAAAGAAAAAGAACAAATCTGTGCCTTTACACAGAAAGGAAAAACGACAGTAGCCATCATTTTTTTTTCACCATCGCGAACCACCGCCATTCTTCCTCTTCTTTGTCACCATTAGCACCATGAGCAACCGCAGGTCCGCTTCTCCCTTTCCTTCTCTTTCTTCTTCCTTTTTCTTTATATCTCCATTGTTCCTGCAAGTGAGTAGTGAAGAGTGAATTATAATTCATTCACCACTATTCATTGGGTTGGACTAGTGTCGTCCCAAACCAAAATGGTTGGGCCGGGTCTGGCCTAGTCTAAAAAAAAAGGAAAGAAAAATATATTTGGGTCGGCACTAACCTAACACTCTTTTGGGCTAATGTTAGCCTAACACCTTTGGGCCGACCTTAACCCAATTTCTTCTGGCCGATCCCGGTTACATCATGGATGGGATCAGCCCATATATTTGGACCAACCCATCCCAATAGATATTATTATAATATAATAATATATAATATTATATTATATATTAAATAAAAAACAACAAAAAAATTCCAAAAAAAATTCAAAAATCATTTAATTTTTTTTTTATTTTCTTGTAGAATTTTCTACCAATTTTGATTAATATTAGATTTATTTTTATACTGTAAAGATAAAAATTTTATATTAAAATATATGGTTTTCTCCGAAACGTTTTAAAAAAATCTAAACAAAAAAATATTTCTTTTTCATGCATATGATGAAGTCTCTCAAAGCATATAAGAAATTTCCATATCATATTTTCATAAACAAAAAATTAAAAAAAAGGTATTAGCATGCAATTTTTGCTTAAATAATCAGTTTATTAAAGTCATGAAAACTAAGCCAATATTAAAAAAAAATACAAAAAAATTATTTTTATTTTATTAATATTTTGGATTATGAACTTACATGTAAGATATATTTTCGATATTAAAAATGTAATTTCTTTCTTTGTTGATATTAGAACAGTTAGGATTTACTTGATAAGACAAGAATCCCCTTATCGATGAGGACTTTTCTAAAACCACAGGCCAACAATTAGAAAATATAACAATACCTTAGTTTTTTTTATCAAACAATTAAACAATGCAATTTACCTAGGTAAGACGTATTTGAGGTTGCTAATACCTTTACTTTACGCAACTCGTTTCTGTGCTCGATCTCTGAGACTAGTTAGAGTTTCTAATGATCAAAATTTTAGGTGGCAACTCTCATTCTCTCTTTCCACTGAAAATACAAGAAATCCTTGTCTACCCCATTTCATGATTAGATAGAAATCCAAGAGTGGACACATTATCGTAATGTTGCACACGTGCTACAGAATGACGACTTTACTGGAAACTTCTTGGACTAAGCTTTGCTTTTGTCTGATTATCATGTTTTATTGTTTGGTTTATATGTTATTTTTAATATTGCATTTCCTTATTTTCTTATACACTTTAAATTATGTATATATTTGTTCATGTATTATATAGAATTGTTTCATACATCACATGTCTTAATTTTTTAAAGCACACAAGCTTCTAAGCCAGGTGAGGAATTACTGATTTGTCCTATGACTATGGGTCAGGATTCAGATATGTGAAACAACCAACTCATATCTGAGAGCATGCTTGGTAATGGTGGGCATGCGTGCTTTAACCATTTCTTGCAACACTTCCATACCATCTTTAAAAAGATCGTTACTGGGCAGTTATGAAGCCCTTTGGAGACTAGGTAGAAAACCTACCCATACTTACTTAATGAATAAAATATGTCATTAGGTTGTATGTGCTACCTTTATTTTGCATTAAAGCAAGTCCTTCTTAAAATATCTTGAATTCAAGACTTATGGGTGATATGTTGGCCGTCATTTAAAAATTTTTTGTTGTAGAGTTTGAGCAAGAATCAAAATTTTTATTTTCTCATACAAAAGTTACAACTATATGTACCGTATTACTTCCCTAATACATTTTTAACAAATGTTATTTTCCTGAATTTTTTACAAAACTTTGGTAGAATTCTAAATAACCCATTAATTATTTCAACACAAAGAAATCCCTTCAACCAGGCTGCGGCCAATTTATACAGGGTTTAGGCTGCAGTCATGCAATAATATATTATATTCTTTATTTCTTGTTTGATCAGTGCCACGGAACGGATCATATGGACGGTGAGAAATCCACTGTGATCGAAACTAGATAGTCCGAGGCTGAAACAAAGTTTTTCATTTTTAGTGTCCCTGTTGCTTTGTGTGTACCACAACATGCACTTTTTCCCCCATGCAGTTCCCCAAACAAGATAGTGTTAATGAACTAAAGCATCAACTGTCTGCAACAATCTTGCTTTTTTCTTTGCAAGGTATGGCATGAGAAGAAGTAGAATTATTACCCTCAAAGCACTCAATTTGGCTTCTTTCCTTGGATAGGTATCTATTTCTTTCAAATACCGTTCTGTTCCTCAGTAGTCGAGGCTGCATTCCTGAAGTTTACTTCATGTTTTAAACTACTGGTTTTGAGCTAGTGGATGAACTTTGATGGCAGCCAAAAGTTCCTGTTGAGTACATCAAGTAATCTAAAATTCAATTTTCAAAATTCTTATTTTTAAGGAAAAATTTAACCTTCTATTCACATGTTCTTAATTTTCTATGGGGCATCATCAAGCCATTTATATGGTCATTTGCAGATTAGTTTTTGACTTTTTTCCTTCTGCGTCGCCAAGAAACCTCATTAATGTGGTTTCTGGAACTCCTACGTTAGCCACAACATTTATATGGTGTCTTGTTAGCTTTTTCTGTAACCTAATTTCCAGCAAGGCAATGACAATGATTATAGCAGAAAACAGAAACAGTGGCCCTAAGAGTATTACATGATGCTACAGATTTATTAGGTCTGTCTAAAGTACTCTCCCTAGAAGTAGCTAACTGATCTCATCAGGGCCTCGGAAAGCATAGCAATTGCATTGAAATTGTTCTGCATTCTCCATGGTCTACACTCCACTCTATTCCGAAGCCATATAATATCATCGGAGGAATCCGACTAAAAAATCCAATTGACCCGATGAGCAAGCGGTGATGCTGCACTTAACTCCATTGCTTTCCTGATAGCAAGAACCTCAGCTTCCTCTATAGCTGAAGGAGAGGAAAATACTCATAGGAACTGAAAATATTCCATTTCAAACTAGTCCCATGTTGTGGCTCCACCCAAACTGTGACGGGACAACATCTGACAACGTTAGACCATCAAAGAATCCCTTCACAAATAATTGTGTGGCTAACAGCTCAAAAACAAAAACGAGTTTGTTGTTTTGACCTTGAAAGGACAGAGACGGCAATAATTACGCAGGACTTTGGGTTTCTTTATTTTCATAATCTATTTAGGTAAAATTACCAAGGTAAAAAAATTAAATATTTATATTTTATCCATTAATTTTTTTATATTTATATGAATATTAATCATTCGAAAATTATTTATTATTCAATATAAAATAAAATTATATATATATATATATATATATTAAGTATTCAAATATTTATTAAATAATAAAATTATAAAGTTTTATATATGTGTTATATTTATATTAAGATATATATACTTACATGTGTGTGTGTGTTAAATTAGATTTGAATAAATTCTTAAATTAACTCTATCCATTACAGATTAAATTAACTGTAAAAAAGCACACCTATTTAGGTGGAGTTGCATTGGGTATCTGTTAAGTTCATATTAAATTGTTATTCCTTGATGACAACGAGTTTGACAATAATAGCGTGTGGCTTCTTAGATTTCGAGATGGTGTCTTGTTCCAATCAGCTAAGCTGTCCCGCCACCTCCCGCACATCATCCCAGCAAAAGGCCACCATTTAATGCTCTAACGATCATCCTGCAGTTTCCTCCACAACTCAAGCCTGCTCAATGTTTCCAGATCTTGAGGAGATTCATACGTAATTGGCAATCCATGCTCCAGTTTGGTTTCCGACAACCAGACAGGCCCACCACTTCAATTTTGTACTATATTATATGAACATCAGGGCGCATCACCCCAGGACTTCTATATCCATAACAAAACTTTAGCAGCAGAATATACAGCTAGGGTTTAGACATCATCTGCACAAAACAAACTGGCATAAATCACTATTACCTCCAGCTTTAATGAAAAGATGAGGACCGGTCTTTAAAAAAGGTTCAAATATAGAGGTATAAACCAAGATATGATGAATAATTAGTATATATAGAAAGAGAAATATGTAAAATTGGTTGCATTGATTTTTTTTTTATTAATGTGGATATGATCACTTTATGTATATTTCAATAAATTAAACATCTAGCAGTTTCTTCACTTTTAATTAGTTGTTACTAGAATGAAAGCGATGAAAAAAATACAATAATTATCTGCTCTTGAAGTATTATATGTTCCATATTGGATATAATTGAAAGAGAGAATATTTTATAATGGGTAACTTTTAGCCAAACAAGAGCATATTACATGTTAGATTGTGATTTAGTTATGCAAAATAAGGAGCTAGCATATCTAACTCTCAAAGGGAAAGAAAACTTTTAGCCCGCTCAATTGTTAATCTCCAAGATCAATGTTGCGTATAATCACGATCCTCCATATTTCAAATCACAATTACTCATGCCTCATGAGCAAAATATCATTATGGAAAAATCTGTTTTTTAGTTAGCAATGCTTAATAAAAAATTATTTCTTCCTAAATATAATAGATTCAAGAAATATTAGATTTTTCTATCATTGTCACACTCGAACATCGCAGCAACTGATTAAAAATTAATCTCTCAATAGAAAAAAAATGAATTTCTAGCATCCTATTTTTTGATGGGGAATGCTCTTATTCGAGGAGGCGGCACTTAGTATTATGGTTAATAGAAATCCTAACTGGTAAACAGAGATTCTATGGTCCAAGACTGGTTACGCGAAAGGAAAGATGCTATCACCCCTTTAGTGTCCTACCTGAGGTAGGCTGCATTGCTGATTTTGTCTAAAATTGCTAAAGGTTTGTTTATGTTATGTTCTTATGGTCATCTTGTAATATTCTCGATTCCGGTGCCAGTGAATATCACCTATGAATATTTTCAACTCTAGCGTTGGTAAATATTGTGCAATCCATAAAATACAGTATAATTCCTGACTCTAGCGCTAGTGAACAAACCCCTAAAAATCTAGATAAAAGAGAAAAAACTTTTATTATGTTTTTATTTTATTTTGGGCGGGTCTGACCCAGCCTGCATGGCTGGATAGACTCAACCTCCCCGGTCTGGTCATTGGCTTTGTAGCGTCAATTATAATTCATAACTATTGTAGCGTGAATTATAATGCAAGAGGGGGGAAGGCAAAGAACTTACCTGATGCTGGCTATCGAGAAGCTGATGAAGGAAGACTAGTGCTCACGGTTTCATGGTGGAGAAGAAACTTCTTATGACTGAGGAGCTGGTGGATGCTGGCCTTAGGAGCGCAATGAGGAGATAAAGGGTTTCTTATTGGAGTTTGTAGTTTGCTAGAGTTGTTGGAGCTCTTGTGTTGCTGCTAACTTGAGCTCGTTCACAGCTACTGGAGTGAAATAGAGTTTATAAACGTTGCTTTGATGGAGGCTGGGACAATCCATGGCTGCCATGCTGGAGCCTCACGGTTCTTGTGCGTGAAGAAGCTGCACCGCAGGAGGAAGGAAAAAAAAAGAAGAAAAAACTACACTACAAGACTTTTGCTGTTGCAGCTGAGTTTTGAGGAAGACTCTTCTCTGTTTTACAGTTGTCTGTGGCTGGAACCATTATGTCTTTGGGTGCTACTTCTCCATTGCTCATGGTAGTCAGCTGGGGAAGAAAGAGAACTGCTGATGGGGGAAGAAGACCATGTGTGGCCAGTTTGAAGGATCGATCAGTCGTGGAAAAAGGTCTGTGTATATGTTTCCTTCGGTTTCTCAATGGCTGAGGATTGATGGGTAGAGGCTTGTGTTTTTGATGAGGAGGCTGAGATGAAGGGTGATGGTTAAAGAGGAGAGTGAGAATAGGGAAGAAAGGCTGAAGGTCGGTGACTAGGAGGGAGAATGACTTTTTATTTTTATTTTTTTTATAAGGAGTTGTAGCTCCTTGGGGTTGAGATTGGAGAATGAAAAATCGATCTAATGGTGAAGAGACTGAGACCGTGGAAGAAGAGAGGAAAAATCTAATGGGAGGGAGCAACGATAGCAAGTCCAGGGTTTGGCCGCGCCCCACCTTTTTATGATTTTATTGTGAATTCTTTTTTTCCTCTTGCTCTTTTGTAATCCCTTTTTTTTACATGTACTGAGATCTATATTTATAATGCAAGAGTCTCATCATGTGTGGAAAATAAAGTTTCAATTAAACTTATTCTTTTTTTTGAATTTGGTTAAAATCAAATTTAAAAACGGATAACTATCATTATTTTGAAGACAAGGATTATTTTGAAGATAATGATAGAATGACAAAAGCACATTGTAGTCTTTAATTTTCATGCAAGTAGACAAATTACACTTTTCATCGAAATAAATCTCTGATCTTTTAATTTTACATTTTAAACCCTGTAAAATTAAATTAAAAAAGTTAATGGGCCAAAATTAGGTTATAACAACTATGGAGCCATGCATATAAATATTTGGTTTCTACTCCTACTATATGTTGTTTAGAGTAATGTTTTATACCATGAAACACGAATAACTAATAAGAGATAATGGTAGAAATTTATGGCTTTTATTTATTTGTCAGTTATTTATGATAAGAAATTATTGGTTTGCAGCATTAGATGGTCCAAGTGGTATAACAAAATCTATCTTAAAGAGTTAATATGATGATTTGTTGATCTAAAATCTAGTCCAACTAGATCAATGAAAAAAATAAATTCTTTTTATAAAAACAATATATTTTTAAACTTTGATAACAAAAACATTATTCTATAAGTTTTTTTTTAAAAATCAAAATTTAAGTCAATCTACTCCATTCATTATTAGGTCTTGTAATTATGTTTCTTAGCTAGAAATGATACTATCTTCAATGAGGATTCTTCGCTAGAGTTAAGATATAAAAAGTGTTTGGAGGCCCATCCTCTCTATTAATTATATAATTAGGGTTGTCCATAATATTAACAGTGTATAACCTCCTACACATGATTTAAGCTACAAGCTATACAAGGTAAATATAATCTCCTATATTTGTATCTTATAATCTTGCAGTGTACTTCCTATAATATACCCCCTCAAGATGAAGGTAGAGCTTCCACACGAAGCTTGGACAAAAATGAACAAATACGACAGAAGAGAAAGATTTGGTAAAAACATCAACAAGCTAATCCTTAGAAGAAATAAAGCGAACATGAATCTCGTGATTGGAAACTTTATCATGAACAAAGTGATAATTGACCTTGTATGTTTAGTGTGAGCATGAAAAATAAGATTGACTGGTAGGTGAGTAGCACCCAAGTTATCACACCATAGCGTAGTCGTAGAAACAATGAGCAACAATCTTGTTTTTCACGATTGTCTCTAGTACCAAAGCTTGCAAGATTTATAAGATTTCAACAGTACCATCAATTAAGACTTTGTATTTGTCTTCAATAAAAAAATGAGCAACAATCGTTTGTTTTCTTGATTTCCATGAGATATGAGTAGTACCAAGAAACATAAAATACTCACATGTAGATTTTTGATCATCAACACTACTAGCTCAATCAACATTAATGAAACCATGAAAATATAAAGATAAAATACGAGTGATGTGTAGGTTTTAGGAAACCATGGCCTTTAAATAGTGTAGAATACACTTGACTGCGGTCCAATGAACTTTAGTGCAGGCATGCATAAATTGACATCCTTTATTCACAACATATCACAAATCAGGCCTTGTAAAGGTAAGATACTGAAAAGCATTAATAATTTATCTATAACGTGTAGAGTTAAAGTATAAATCACTATATATCATGGCCAACTTAAAAGAAGAGAGATATTTGAATATCAATAAGCTTACAAGAAGACATACATGTTTTATGAAGAATATCAAGAGCATATTTGTGTTGGGTGAGCATAACTCCCACACATGTGGGTTTAACCTCAATACCTAAGAAATAATGGATGGATATGAGGTCCCGAAGCTTGAACTCTAAGCTAAGTAACAAAATCAATTTGGCGATTAAAGTTGAGTTACTTTTTATAAGCAAAATATCATCAACATACACAAGCAGATATATAATATCACTAGCTATAAAAAGGATAAATAAGGATGTATTAACCTTAGAGGCATAAAATCCAATGAATAGTAGATAGTCACTCAAATGATTATACCAAGCTTGAGGGGCTTCTTTCAAACCATATAACGAGTTATGCAGATAAGACATATGAGACGTTAGAGTAGGATGAGTAATGCCAGGTGGTCACTTAATATAAACTTCTTCTTAAAATATCACATTCAAGAAGGCATTATAAACATCTAGTTGATTGATCTTCCACTCCCAAAACACAGCAATAATAAGTTCCAACTGAATCGTAGTTGGTTTAACTATAAGACTAAATGTTTTTGAATAATTAATACCTTTATGTTGAGTAAAATCTCTAACAACTAAACGAGCTTTGTAGCACTCAACATTACCTTCATCTCACCTTTTAAATTTATATACCCACCGACTACCAAAAACATTCTTGAAAGGTAAGGAGCAATTAGAGACCACGTACAATTGGAATAAAGAACCTGAATTTCATCTTGCATTGAGTGGGGCTAAACAACATATCTATTGGCTTCCTGAAAAGTGAGGGGCTCATGGTTAGGGATAGAAGACATCTGACACGACCAAAAGATTGATGTCTTCTCCCAAGTGCAGGAGTGTCGAAGTAATAAATAACCCGGCAAGACCGGGGTCGAACCACAGAGAGGTTAATTGTATAAATTATAAATAACAACACAACAATAACAATAATAGCAACAATAACAACAATAACAACAACAATAATAACAATAACAGTAATAGTAATAATTATAACAATAAAAAGAAGAGGAGGAAGAAATTAATGAGAACTTTGAGATGGAAGATTAATGTAAGGATTAAACAATGATAAAAATAAATGTCAAGGTTAGAGGATCCACCAATGGTATTTCAAACAAGTATAGTATAAACTCTTATTACTCAATTTGGAAACCACACACGAAGGAGGTTCCATTCGGATGATTTGTCATTAATAGCTCATTATAAATTATCAACATGATCATATTAATTATCTCATTTACATAACACCAAACTTTTAAATATTATCAGGAATTCATGATGTTAATTGATGTTAACAACAAATCAAGTACCTTTCATAGCCCAGGTGTAGGTAATACCATACGGTTGGGCTATGAGAGTGCCAAGCATTTGTTGTACCAAGTATTATACAACACAAATTTAGATTAACCATTTAACAAGCAAGGTATTAAGAATTAGTAAGATAAAAAGATAAGACATGTTAATATTAAACATTAAGGTTCATATTGAGTTTATACCATACTTGTTCTTACACCATTAGTGTAACCTTTTCACCTTGACATAATAAACTTAGCCAAACATAAAGAAGAAGAGAAACATAAATAAACAAAACATGAACATAAATAAAATACAAGTTAACTAAGGAAAGGAAAGGAAATGAAAAGCATAAACAAGAAATTAATGAAAGCAAAACTTAAGAATTACAAAAATATAAAGAGAGAAAATAAAGAGCATGAACTTGATCTGAACAACCAAGCCCCTAAATACATGGCAAATGCCTCCTTTTATAGGCCAAAATTCGGAATTATTGATTTGATGACTCATTGTTGAGTGGGTGGCCAACTTTTGACTTGGTGAAAATCCTTATCTTCTTGTCTTAATAAAACAAAAATTCTAGCATCAGAACTGGGTCCAGATGTCCAAATGAAAGTTCTGCGAAATTCTCTTAGCTTTCCAGCAAAAAAAAGATGAGGTCATTTGGACTTCTAGAACTCAAGATATGGGCTGAACACTGAATAGTGTTTGGGCTGCAGGACAGATTCGGACTTCTCCGTTGTTGCTATAATTTGGACTTGAAAAAGGCCTTCTTAGATCTTGATGTCCAAATGAAAGTTGTAGGCCTATGTCTTATCAAATCTCTGTAAAAATTTCAGATCATTTGGATATCTAGAACTCGAGATATGACCTAATTACCGAACAGTGTTCCGGTTTGGACTGCACCAACGTCTCTTTTCTAAGCTTCACCCTTCTTTATCTTCAAAATTTCAGTAGTTGAATTCATCAATGAATCCTTTGATTTATGTGATATGCCTGCATTTAAGATGAACATTTACCATATATTAGGGTATTTTATAATATTAGACTTGTTATTATAAAACATGCTTTAGTTAAGGAGTTATTAATACTTTAAGTGCAAAATGATGATATAAACCCTTGATAAACATGCACTTTTAAGTACTAATCACACCCCCCAACCAGCTTATTACTAGTCCCTAGTAATCAAAGCGTTAAAATAGAAAAACAATTTGCAAGTTCCACAAAGCAAGGCATTCATCATTCAACTTCCATTAATCTATCCAGATAAACAAACTCTCATTTCTGCTTCATATTTCGTAAACAAGATATTAATAAACCTTCTTTTTATGTGCTCAATGTATGAAAACATATATGATGGGGCTATTGTTGGAAGAAAACAATATTATGTTCTAATGTTTAAGGTTAACTTCCTTGGGTTGGGATTATTTTTTTTTCTTTTTTTTTTATTTACACATACAACTTAAAACACAATGCATCTTTAACCCATGTAACGAGCTTTAGGCTAATGACTCCCAGACCAGTTGGTCTTAGGGCATTAGGTGTTGAGACACCTCTACGAGCTTAGCAACTCGGGTTGCAGATACTGATACGTAGATAGTGCAATGTTTGATTCCCTTAAGCTTTTCTCCTTAACCCATGTAACAAGCTTTGGGCCAATAGCTCCCAAGTCAGTTGACTTTAGGGTATTAAGTGTTAAAACACCCCTTCGGGCTTAATTGCTTAGGTTAGGGAGGCTACGAAACCAAACTTATCTACGTTTTTATTCATCATTATTATAAAAAAAAAATTTGTTTTTTTTTTTTCTTTTTTTTTTCTTTTTTTTTTATGCAAATTATGTACTATCCCTTTCCCTTAGTTGTTACCTTTAACAAAAGAACATAAATAATGTAATAATCCAATGTGCAACCCACAATCATATGTTAGAGTGTGTGTGTGTGAAAATGAAGATTTAAGAATACTTGTTAAATGAGCATATGAGCAGAATCAAGTGTTAACAATATGAGAGTTTGTAAACTTAGATATTTCAAGAAGTATTCTGATAGACCTTGTTAAGAATGTTTACTAAGATGCGTCTCAAGAGTCACTTTAACAAAAGAACTCCTTTTACTCTGCCATCCTAGCAACAACAGTTTTGCAAATAGTTTATGAAATAGAAAACACAGGTGACTTTTTTTTTTTTTTAATATATCACTACTACCCTTTCCCCCCAACTAAAATGAGACATTGTCCTCAATGTTTTAAGGTAGAAAGATAGAGTATAGAAGACATCACCTGAAATAACGAACACTGACAAACCTGAAACACACTTAAACAAATAGAAGAAACAACAAAACACAATAATAAAACCAAAAGACATAATGTTTTTACAAACTAAGGCTCAAATCCAATCTAAGCTTTTACGGCTTTCCTGAGTTGACCAATTTATGCGACTCATGGAAGGATTAATGACAGGGATGAAAGATTGTAGTTGGTCAATCAATTGTTCAGCAGTAGCAGCAGAGATTATGATTTGTCGTGCTGAAGATGTTAGAAACTCCTGTTCCACAGCATGATCAAGAAAAGACAACAACTTATCATAAAAACCATTAACATTTAACAAACCTATAGGTTTATGGTGAATGTGCAGTTGGGCCCAAGAGGAAATATGAAAGATCTCTTCCAATGTGCCCAGACCACCTGGTAAGGCAATGAAGGCATCAGCATGGTTAAACATTGCATTCAGTCGATCAGACATTGTGGGGACCTGTAATTCCTCTCCAATTGTTTTTCCAATGATGTCCCCTTGTGCTAAAGCTTTGGGGACTACCCCCAAAACTTGACTACCTCCTAAAAATGCAGCTATTGACACTCCCCCCATTAACCCAAGGCTACCTCCTCCATACACTAAATGAATCTTTCGCTCAGCTAGTACCTGACCAAGATGATTTGCTGATTCTAAAAACTCTTTTTCTTTCCCAGGACTTGATCCACCGAAAACACAAATATTGTTTATGTTATGACTTGAGGAACCTGCCATTTCTACACACTTCTATATTTGATGAAAGTATGGGTTGAGTAGAAATGAAGGGAAGGAAGAGAAGAATTTATAGATGAGAAATTGAAAATGCAATCATACCACCTATATGTAGGTCAACCGTAGTCTCACTCTCTTTTTCTCTCTCTCTTTATTTATTTTGAAAAGGCATGTGTATGTACAGGTAGTTGTGATTGTGGTTCACAGCTTCCCTTGGTTTTACGTCCAAGAATGGCTTAAACGCCCTCTATGGGTCGGGGATAGGCTTCCCATCCAGTTTTCTTAAAAACTGGCAAACAGGGTCTTTCTACCTTAAAACATTTGGACATCTGGACCCAGTTCTGATGCTAGCATTTTTGTTTTATTTAGACAAGATGATAAGGATTTTCACTAAGTCAAAAGTTGGCCACCCACTCAACAATGAGTCATCAAAGCATTTTTGATTAGTACTTAAAAGTGCATGTTTATCAAGGGTTTATATCATCATTTTGCACTTAAAGTATTAATAACTCCTTAACTAAAGCATGTTTTATAATAACAAGTCTAATATTATAAAATACCCTAATATATGGTAAATGTTCATCTTAAATGCAGGCATATCACATAAATCAAAGGATTGATTGATGAATTCAACTACTGAAATTTTGAAGATAAAGAAGGGTGAAGCTTAGAAAAGAGACGTTGGTGCAGTCCAAACCGGAACACTGTTCGGTAATTGAGTCATATCTCGAGTTCTAGATATCCAAATGATCTGAAATTTTTATAGAGATTTGATAAGACATAGGCCTACAACTTTCATTTGGACATCAAGATCTAAGAAGGCCGTTTTCAAGTCCAAATTATAGCAACAACGGAGAAGTCCGAATCTGTCCTGCAGCCCAAACACTGTTCAGTGTTTGGCCCATATCTGAAGTTCTAGAAGTCCAAATCACCTCCACTTTTTTTTCCTGTAAAGCTGAGTCAATTTCCTACAACTTTCATGCTTTCAAGTGGACCCATTTCTGATGCTAGCATTTTCGTTTTATTTAGACAAGATGATAAGGATTTTCACTAAGTCAAAAGTTGGCCACCCACTCAACAATGAGTCATCAAAGCAATAATTCCGAATTTTGGCCTATAAAAGGAGGCATTTGCCATGTATTTAGGGGCTTGGTTGTTCAGATCAAGTTCATGCTCTTTATTTTCTCTCTTTATATTTTTGTAATTCTTAAGTTTTGCTTTCATTAATTTCTTGTTTATGCTTTTCATTTCCTTTCCTTTCCTTAGTTAACTTGTATTTTATTTATGTTCTTGTTTTGTTTATTTATGTTTCTCTTCTTCTTTATGTTTGGCTAAGTTTATTATGTCAAGGTGAAAAGGTTACACTAATGGTGTAAGAACAAGTATGGTATAAACTCAATATGAACCTTAATGTTTAATATTAACATGTCTTATCTTTTTATCTTACTAATTCTTAATACCTTGCTTGTTAAATGGTTAATCTAAATTTGTGTTGTATAATACTTGGTACAACAAATGCTTGGCACTCTCATAGCCCAACCGTATGGTATTACCTACACCTGGGCTATGAAAGGTACTTGATTTGTTGTTAACATCAATTAACATCATGAATTCCTGATAATATTTAAAAGTTTGGTGTTATGTAAATGAGATAATTAATATGATCATGTTGATAATTTATAATGAGCTATTAATGACAAATCATCCGAATGGAACCTCCTTCGTGTGTGGTTTCCAAATTGAGTAATAAGAGTTTATACTATACTTGTTTGAAATACCATTGGTGGATCCTCTAACCTTGACATTTATTTTTATCATTGTTTAATCCTTACATTAATCTTCCATCTCAAAGTTCTCATTAATTTCTTCCTCCTCTTCTTTTTATTGTTATTATTATTACTATTACTATTATTATTATTATTATTATTATTATTATTATTATTATTATTATTATTATTATTATTTACATTCTTGTTATATTTTATGTATGTTAAGTATGCTCTGTGTTTGATCAAGGATCCTGACATTGTTGGCCTTGCCTTGTTCATTCGCATCAGAAATCTGTTTATATTATATAATATATCTCTTTGATCTTTCCATAAACTCAGTATATAGGCTGAAAACCTGTGACCCGATCTTTTAGATCATTCTCAGGTATAACAACGCCACGTACTGAGTATTATTATTATTATTACTATTATTATTATTATTATTATTAATATTAATATTATTATTACTATTACTATTACTGTTATTGTTATTATTATTGTTGTTATTGTTGCTATTATTGTTATTGTTGTGTTGTTATTTATAATTTATACAATTAACCTCGCTGTGGTTCGACCCCGGTCTTGCCGGGTTATTTATTACTTCGACACTCCTGCACTTGGGAGAAGACATCAATCTTTTGGTCGTGTCAAGTTTTTGTTGTTACTCAATGATAAAAATAAATGTCAAGGTTAGAGGATCCACCAATGGTATTTCAAACAAGTATAGTATAAACTCTTATTACTCAATTTGGAAACCACACACGAAGGAGGTTCCATTCGGATGATTTGTCATTAATAGCTCATTATAAATTATTAACATGATCATATTAATTATCTCATTTACATAACACCAAACTTTTAAATATTGTCAAGAATTCATGATGTTAACTGATGTTAACAACAAATCAAGTACCTTTCATAGCCCTAGGTGTAGGTAATACCATACGGTTGGGTTATGAGAGTGCCAAGCATTTGTTGTACCAAGTATTATACAACACAAATTTAGATTAACCATTTAACAAGCAAGGTATTAAGAATTAGTAAGATAAAAAGATAAGACATGTTAATATTAAACATTAAGGTCCATATTGAGTTTATACCATACTTGTTCTTACACCATTAGTGTAACCTTTTCACCTTGACATAATAAACTTAGCTAATTGTTGAGTGGGTGGCCAACTTTTGACTTAGTGAAAATCCTTATCATTTTGTCTAAATAAAACGAAAATGCTAGCATCAGAATTGGGTCCACTTTAAAGCATAAAAGTTGTAGGAAATTGACTCAGCTTTCCAGGAAAAAAAAATGGAGGTGATTTGGACTTCTAGAACTTCAGATATGGGCCAAACACTGAACAGTGTTTGGGCTGCAGGACAGATTCGGACTTCTCCGTTGTTGCTATAATTTGGACTTGAAAACGGCCTTCTTAGATCTTGATGTCAAATGAAAGTTGTAGGCCTATGTCTTATCAAATCTCTGTAAAAATTTCAGATCATTTGGATATCTAGAACTCGAGATATGACCCAATTACCGAATAGTGTTCCGGTTTGGACTGCAACAACGTCTCTTTTCTAAGCTTCACCCTTCTTTATCTTCAAAATTTCAGTAGTTGAATTCATCAATCAATCCTTTGATTTATGTGATATGCCTGCATTTAAGATGAACATTTACCATATATTAGGGTATTTTATAGTATTAGACTTGTTATTATAAAACATGCTTTAGTTAAGGAGTTATTAATACTTTAAGTGCAAAATGATGATATAAACCCTTGATAAACATGCACTTTTAAGTACTAATCACACCCCCCAACCAGCTTATTACTAGTCCCTAGTAATCAAAGCGTTAAAATAGAAAAACAATTTGCAAGTTCCACAAATCAAGGCATTCATCATTCAACTTCCATTAATCTATCCAGACAAACAAACTCTCATTTCTGCTTCATATTTCGTAAACAAGATATTAATAAACCTTCTTTTTATGTGCTCAATGTATGAAAACATATATGATGGGGCTATTGTTGGAAGAAAACAATATTATGTTCTAATGTTTAAGGTTAACTTCCTTGGGTTGGGATTATTTTTTTTTCTTTTTTTTTTTATTTACACATACAACTTAAAACACAATGCATCTTTAACCCATGTAACGAGCTTTAGGCTAATGACTCCCAGACCAGTTGGTCTTAGGGCATTAGGTGTTGAGACACCTCTACGAGCTTAGCAACTCGGGTTGCAGATACTGATACGTAGATAGTGCAATGTTTGATTCCCTTAAGCTTTTCTCCTTAACCCATGTAACAAGCTTTGGGCCAATAGCTCCCAAGTCAGTTGACTTTAGGGTATTAAGTGTTAAAACACCCCTTCGGGCTTAATTGCTTAGGTTAGGGAGGCTACGAAACCAAACTTATCTACGTTTTTATTCATCATTATTATAAAAAAAAAAATTTTGTTTTTTTTTTTTGTTTTTTTTTTTTGTTTTTTTTTTTTTATGCAAATTATGTACTATCCCTTTCCCTTAGTTGTTACCTTTAACAAAAGAACATAAATAATGTAATAATCCAATGTGCAACCCACAATCATATGTTAGAGTGTGTGTGTGTGAAAATGAAGATTTAAGAATACTTGTTAAATGAGCATATGAGCAGAATCAAGTGTTAACAATATGAGAGTTTGTAAACTTAGATATTTCAAGAAGTATTCTGATAGACCTTGTTAAGAATGTTTACTAAGATGCGTCTCAAGAGTCACTTTAACAAAAGAACTCCTTTTACTCTGCCATCCTAGCAACAACAGTTTTGCAAATAGTTTATGAAATAGAAAACACAGGTGACTTTTTTTTTTTTTTAATATATCACTACTACCCTTTCCCCCCAACTAAAATGAGACATTGTCCTCAATGTTTTAAGGTAGAAAGATAGAGTATAGAAGACATCACCTGAAATAACGAACACTGACAAACCTGAAACACACTTAAACAAATAGAAGAAACAACAAAACACAATAATAAAACCAAAAGACATAATGTTTTTACAAACTAAGGCTCAAATCCAATCTAAGCTTTTTACGGCTTTCCTGAGTTGACCAATTTATGCGACTCATGGAAGGATTAATGACAGGGATGAAAGATTGTAGTTGGTCAATCAATTGTTCAGCAGTAGCAGCAGAGATTATGATTTGTCGTGCTGAAGATGTTAGAAACTCCTGTTCCACAGCATGATCAAGAAAAGACAACAACTTATCATAAAAACCATTAACATTTAACAAACCTATAGGTTTATGGTGAATGTGCAGTTGGGCCCAAGAGGAAATATGAAAGATCTCTTCCAATGTGCCCAGACCACCTGGTAAGGCAATGAAGGCATCAGCATGGTTAAACATTGCATTCAGTCGATCAGACATTGTGGGGACCTGTAATTCCTCTCCAATTGTTTTTCCAATGATGTCCCCTTGTGCTAAAGCTTTGGGGACAACCCCCAAAACTTGACTACCTCCTAAAATGCAGCTATTGACACTCCTCCCATTAACCCAAGGCTACCTCCTCCATACACTAAATGAATCTTTCGCTCAGCTAGTACCTGACCAAGATGATTTGCTGATTCTAAAAACTCTTTTTCTTTCCCAAGACTTGATCCACCGAAAACACAAATATTGTTTATGTTATGACTTGAGGAACCTGCCATTTCTACACACTTCTGTATTTGATGAAAGTATGGGTTGAGTAGAAATGAAGGGAAGGAAGAGAAGAATTTATAGATGAGA